>CM029596.1:113426634-114915247 GCA_017311375.1 Mytilus coruscus | reverse complement strand
TTGTATATCCTGTTTTCATCTTTCCAACAATATATGCGCTCTATCTTCTATACTTTCATTTACAAAAGGGGATAACAAATACGAACACCTGTACGAAAGATGTAGATGGTTTATTGATTTTCACTGTACAGAGGATCCAGATAATTTATACAAGTACGCATGTTAAAATGGAGGAAATCATGTTCAAAAATATTGTCAATCAATTTAAAATAACAATCATCGTAGTAAAAATATGCAAAAGACGAATTTGACACCGTCATTGAAAAGTGTAGGGTCGAAACCCCGCCAGATTTCCCAGATTGTTTATATGAAGTATCCACTCGACTGCGCTAACCGATCGCAAAATGAAACATTTTATATTTATAAGCATTATAGCAAACGATACGTTTAACTTATGAGATCTTAAAATAGAACACGGGGAAAGGGGTTCCACATAGGATATTTCATCATGTTTATTTTTATTTTAGTCTGTGCGAAGTTTTAAAAATGAATGGGATAGATTATACAGACGTGAATAATCAACAGAAATAAGCACTATTTTTTTTGTGAATACATCTTGACAAAAATTCTCAATCAGCCCAAGCCTAGTCTGTATATTATCATATATATGTTGTTAGTATAAGGTTTGTTAGTACAGTTAAACAAAAATATTTACAAACATCTTTTATGTTAAAAAGAGACGTGGTTTTGGCAATGGCAGCGTAAGGTTTCCTCTATTTTTCACGGCTTCATCAAATTTGTAGTCGCTGATAACAATGCAAATGACATTGTTTATCAACATATTAATCAGTCTGAACGCTCAATCCTTTCGATTAAAATTCGCAGAAAAAATATACCACAGGACTAACAATCCTCAGCTTGCAACACCTCCAATAAGGTCGTTGGACGATTTCCCCTAATTGTCTTAATTGTAGTTCATGACTTGCTGATCATTTTTGCTTATTTAAGTTTCTATCTATCTATTATAGTTTTTAAGATATAAGGCAAAAACGCAAAAAATTGGTAAAAATCGTCATCAAAGGACTATAACTCTAATAAGGCGTCGACTGATGATTTCCACAATGCAGGCTTATTTGTAGAAATAGTCTTGCTGATAATTTTTGCCTGAAAATTTCAGGGCAGATAGATCTTGACCTGATGAAATTTTTTTCTCTAATCAGATTTGCTCTAAAAGTCTTAGTTTCAGAGATATAAGCCAAACTGCATTTACCCCCGTTCTATTTTTAGCCATGGCGGTCATCTTTGTTGATGGGCGGGATCGTTGGGTACACTTTAAAACTAGATACCCTAAGGATGATTTAGGCCAAGTTTGGTTTAATTTGGCCCAGTAGTTTCAGAGGAGAAGATTTTTGTAAAAGATTACAAAAATTAACGAAAAATTGTGAAAAATTTACTTTAAAGGGCATAACTCCTTATGGGATTAATTAACAATTTTGGTATTTTAACTTATCTGTAGATCTTACTTTGCTGAACAATTTTGCTGTTTACAGTTTATCTCTATCTATTATAATATTCAAGATAATAACCAAAAACTGCAATATTTCCTTAAAATTACCAATTCAGGGGCAGCAACCCAACAACGGGTTGTCTGATGAGTCTGAAAATTTCAGGGCAGATAGATCTTGACCTTATGAACATTTTTATTCCGTCATATTTGCTCTAAATGCTTTAGTTTCAGAGATATAAACCAAAAACTGCATTTTACCCCCATGTTCTATTTTTAGCCATGGCTGCCATCTTGGTTGATGAGCGATGTCATCGGATTCCTTTTTTTAAACTAGATACACTTAGGATGATTTAGGCCAAGTTTGGTTTTATTTGGCCCGGTAGTTTCAGAGGATACGATTTTTGTAAAAGCTAACGGACGATGACGACGCCGACGGATGACGACAGACGAAGGACGCCCAGTGATGAGTACTGTGCTCCTCTTCTTGTCGATTTGTTCCTTTATTCATAGGAGGGTGACTTCATAGTTACTTGACTTTCTAAATAGCAAATTGAATAATAGTTCAAAAAAGCTTTAATTTCTGAAGTAAAAATATTACGTAATTTTTATATTCATTTAATAATGAAAACCATACTTTATAAACTTTATCCGTCAAACGCGCCTTTCTGGGTTGACCTTAAGCGGTAACGCTCAAAGCTGAATATTTGGAAGCCAAGGATGTATAAGAACCGAAACAGTTAAAGAGCTATATGACCAAAAAGGACATAAAAATAATTGCCAAATCAATCTACGATCGACTTTGCTTGAGGGAATTGCAACCTCAATTTCTTCAGAATTTATTAATTTATAACGAACAATTGAAGAAAGATATGTTATTAATCTTGCCAGTACCGAAGTACTGACTACTGGTTACTTGTTCAAAAATAATTTACTTAATTTATTTAAAGTCATGACTTTTCTATAATTTCAAATGTTGGTATCCGGCTCCCGAGTATATTTAGCATTCGTTTTTTGCTGTATCAACCTTTAAGTTACTTTCTTAGTCCGCGTAATATTAGGAATTTTAAATATGATAATGGTCAGAAAGAAAGGTTGCATTAATTACAGTCTGTTTTTATAATTTATTTCATTTCATATTTTTTAATTGAAAAATTATTTTTACAAACTTAATTATTTCCCTTTTCATTTTATATTATTTAGCAATTTACAACTAAATAAATAACATGATATATTCTTATTATATAAATATTAACCCAAAGATTAATTAGTAAAATACCAAGACTGAAAAAGCAAATGTCACATACACATTCTGTATGATACTAAAGAACTTTATTTAACCAAAGTAATGTTAGTTTTAAATACTGATAAATACAAAAAAGCTGGACTGCGTCAGTGGTACAATATTAAGTGGTGGTGGTATTTCAAGATCGCGTTAGCTCCCACCTATTCTACACCCTCTTAGTTTTAAACGAAGTATCCACTAGACTACGCCAGCCATCGATTTAATGTTTAAAATTTACTACAAATACTACCTGAACGTTAAGGTGAAATACCTTGACATATTGATATATTTAAAGATCTTTGATCAATCGTCTAAATATACTTAGTAAATTATATTTAATTTCAAACCTTTATTTTGTCAAATCAGAATACGTGTTCAATCTTGTATATTTTTTGTTGTTTTATTATAAAAATGAACGTGAAAAAAAATGATAATATGTAAACAAAAAAATAAAAAAGGTCAACGAATATTTATGAACATTGAGACTAGAACTGCCGTTCAGTACTCCGTTAAAATTAGATACTGATTGAAAAGACAGGCCACGCCTTGTACTTATACAGTAAAACCTGGATTGCGCCTGTGGTCTAACAGGCTAATGCCCTGATTTTTTTTTCTCTGTATTTTGTTGTTTTTATTGGCTGGGTTTTAACACTAATTTTCTACTGTTTTTAACGATTTATCCACACAACTATAGCCAGTCAAACTTTTAACCTGTAATTATATATATGTTCTTGAAATCACTCTCAAAAGCCCGAAATCTGATTCTAAGATTACAATTGAATTTGATTATTTCCCTTGTTGGGAAGAATAGTGGAGAAAATACTAGTTCGCTACACTGCAGAGAAATCAACTAAACAATTAAGTAATACATTTGATGCTATAAAATCGCCAAAAGATCTATACAAGGATCATGTAGTGCCTGCAGTATAATGAACAAACATGTGGAAATAATTTAAAATTTTAATAAACAGTGCTATGAAGTTTTGTGAATATTTAACTATACCTTAAAAAAACGTTAAGTTTGATGATGAACAAGCCATCAGAGTCAAATCTGACTTGGAGATAATACGTCAAATTTACAGAACAGAAATTTCAGATGAGGTTAGAGTTGCAATTAAAAGTCTCAATAATAAGATAGCTGCTGACGAATTTGGCATCACCGCTAAGTATCTGAAATATGCATCAAAATCTTTAATACCAGTTTTAGCAGCATTTCTCAATGCCATAATTGAACTTTCTTCTTTTCCTGACCAATTTAAACCTTGAATTATGCACCAAGACTTTATTTTTATTAGTATTGAAGCTTGGTAAAGATGACTTTCTATTCGAAAGATTATATATTCTTATTATATATATACGGAAGCGTAGAAGTATCTTTTTTGTTGTTTTTGCTATTGACTTGTTGCGTTATATCATAATTATCGATATATTTTATGTCGACTTGTGTGGCGATACCGCAATAAGTTATGAAAATTATTGCGAAATATTGTGTTATATCAAAACAATGCGATATAAGAAATATTGACTTGAAGTAGATGTCGATATATTTATGTCGAAACAAATTATAGTCGAATATAATTATATTGATTAAAAATGACAAATCAATTTTGTAATTTAAATATATTTATCTCAATATTTCGAAAACAATACCGCTATTTGTTTCTTATATTACGATATATCGATATACTAGAAAATTATTTGTTGCGTTATTTCGACATATATCGATTTTAATATATGGAATGATTGACACCGGCGCGCTTGATACGGTGCTTTTGGTCCGGGATTTGCTTTTTGAACGCTTTTGCTTTTTGTCCTATAATTTAGCTTTTTGTCCGACACTTTTGCTTTTTGTCCGTTGCTTTCGGTCCGTCTGGCTTTTTGTCCGATAATTTTGCTTATCGTCCGACACGTTTGCTTTTTGTCATTGCTTTCGGTCCGTTTTGCTGTTTGTCCGACACTTTTGCTTTTTGTCCGTTGCTTTTTGTCCGATTTGCTGTTTGTCAAATGATTCTGCATTATGTCCATTTTTAAATGTTCATATTTTTGTAGGTTTCATTGAACTTCGAATGACATATTTGAAAAAAATACAAACCTTATTCCTTTTTATAAATGAGTAGCATATAGATTATCTTGTTTTTTTACTAGTCTGATCAATTTATTATGAATTTACCGCTAAGCATGCTTTAATTAACCGTACGCTTTGGTTAAAAATAAGTATTCGAAAATATTTTGACGATCGTTATAATGGGCATTATTAATAATATTTTTATATTTGAAAAAAAAAAACTCGCCTGCGATGAGAGCCACAAAATGCGAAACATGGGGATGCAAATACGGCGTCGCTATCCTTCGATGTGGTTTTTGTCTCGCCTGCGAAAAAAAAGTAGCTGAAAGCTAGACTTAGGGATTGCTTTTCCGGTGACGACAATTGTTAAGTTTTTCTGCTTAAATTAGTTTCATATGATCTACCTGTGAAATATTATTGTTATCTGATATAAAGTTGCATTAATATCTGTACATATCAGTTTGACTGTGTTGAAGCCTTGTCTCCTGGGTCATGGTTTAGCCATTTTTAATTGATAAGCAATCTTTATACGACCGCAAACATTTTTTGGGGTTCGTATAATGCTATGATGTTGTCGTCGGCGTCGTCGTCTGCGTCGTCGTTGTCGTCAAAACAATTTTCACTTTTGGGAATTAATCTGAAAAAAGTCAAAATACAACTCTAAAGAATATATAGAATCTGACTCATTAAAGTGATGGTTTGTTTACATTGGAAATTGCTCAAAGAATGTTACAACAAATTCTCATTAGTGCGTTGCAACTTTCAAAATCTACAAATTGGTTCTATTCATTCTGATTGATCAAATATAAAAAGAAAAGATATCAGAACATCATCGGTAAAAAAAACAAGGTGTTAAAAGGACCTTATATTCTACAGACAACTGAAAAAATCATAGACCTATGTGTTTTTCTCATTATTGAAGGCTTAACGGTGCTTATAATTGCTTTCATCAATGTCATTGGAACTATGGTGGATAGTTGTCTCGTTGGCTATCATACCACATTTTCCTCATTTTTATACCAACATGTCCGCTTTATTGATTGTATGGAGAGTGAAGATATTAGACGTCAATTCATGCTGTTCGGTGTGAGCCTAGGCTCCGTGTTGAAGACCGTACTTTGACCTATAATGGTTTACATTTATAAATTTTGACTTGGATGGAGAGTTGTCTCATTGGCACTCATACCACATCTTCTTATATCTATGAACTGTCAAATTTGTTCTATAGTGACTACTAGTGATACTGATCAATAGTGAAAAAGACCTAGGACTATTAACAGAAGTTATATTAGGAGTACATGGTTTTGTGGGGGAAACCCTACTTCCAAAATGTCAAAAACTGTTTGAGAACATCAGTAACTGCGAGTACTCTCAAATCGTACTTTCTTGTTTATTTGACCTGTTGATACTAATTGTAATGCTTTTTTGTTATTTAATGTTATTCAGGGTTATATCTGGTCTATATACCAGCTTTGATAAGTGTTTGGTACTACTATAAATTTTCACTTCGTACTATGAACATCAAAATTATTTATTTTGTAAAAATATTTCTTTTCTCTATTGGAACTGTACACATATACCTAACCACAAAATTATTTTCATTTACCTGTGTATAAAGTTATTACAAATGGCTGATATTTTTGTTCGAGCAAATTGTTTTTCTTAAATTGTTTTACATTTCATACCGATATAACATGTTACTTTTATTATTCTTCCCTTAGTTTATTTATTTTGTATTTATATTGTATCATAGGTCAAATTTATTTGTTCAGTGTATGTTCACTGGTGTTAATATGTCCTTTGATTGAGTTAAGCTATTTCAGTTGATATTTTATAGTTTGTCTTTCTATGTTGTGATGTTACACTATTGTTTTAGAAAAAGGGTGAAGGTTTGGTACCATTAAAACGTTTAAACCCGCTGCATTTGTTTGCACCTGTCCTAAGTCAGGAATCTGATGTTCAGTAGTTGTCGTTTGTTGATGTGGTTCATAAGTGTTTCTCGTTTCTTGTTTTTTATATAGATTAGACCGTTGGTTTTCCCGTTTGAATGGTTTTACACTAGTAATTTTGGGGGCCCTTTATAGCTTACTGTTCGGGGTGAGTCAAGGCTCCGTGTTCAAGACCGTACTTTGACCTATAATGGTTTACTTTTATAAATTTTGACTTGGATGAAGAGTTGTCTCATTGGCACTCATACCACATCTTCTTATATCTATAGAAAACACCACGAGGAGACTCTGTTTTAGTTTACACTGTGGCAGAACATTTAAATTAACTATAAACGAGGAAAGAGGTTTAAGAGATGCTCATATATTTATAATTATATATTTTTTAGATTCTAAACAGGCTAACGTTTTACTTTTTATTGAATTTAAAATTGTGCTCTAATCTACTGTAGGATGATACTGAAAAGAAGAAGAAGACGAATGGCGAGAAGAAAAAGAAAACAATGTGTTACTATAGTACTTTAGTCAATTTACAAACATTTCAAACTTTATAATAAAGTTTGATTACAAGTATGTTGGAAGGCATATTTTATTGTATGTCTTTTAATGTTGTAATGTTATACCACTGTTTCAGGTTAGGGTGAAGGTTGGCGCCTGTTAAAACGTTTAAACCCGCTGCATTTTTATGCACCTGTCCTAAGTTAGGAGCCTGTTGTTCAGTGGTTGTCGTTTGTTGGTGTGGTTCATAAATGTTTCTTGTTTCTAGTTTTTATATAGATTAGACTATGGAAGCGCATATGGTACACCCCTTGTAAAGTTATTTTGATGCAAATAAGTCGGAATTATTAGTTATGTTGTGTGTTATATCATAATTGATTGCTAGCTAAATAAAATAAGAAGATTAGCAAAACCTTTAGCGCACTGATAGTAAGCTATGAAAGAATCCGATATGACATGTAAAACAACTCAAACGAGAAACCTAACGATCTAAAAGACGAAGACGCCGACGCCACTACTAAATAAAGTAAGGAGATGTGGTGTGATTGCCAATGAGACAACTAGCCGCCAGAGTTTAAATGAAGAGGATGTAAGCAATAATAGACAGCCGTACCTTCAACAAATCATATAGTCGGCTATAGAGGCCACCACGTGGAAATGTGAAACAATTCAAACGAGAAATGTAACGGCCTTATTTATAACAAAACAATTTACGAAAACCAAATATGAAACACATGAACCAACGACAACCATTGAACTACAAGGTCTTGACTTGAGACAGGAATATGAAGAATGTGGATGAGTTGAACATGTCTGTGAGCGCTCAATCCTAACCCTAACATGGGACCGCCGTATAACAGCACAACAAAAACTATAAAATCAGTTGCAGCTGGCTAACTCAATAGATCGGTATTACTGGCCAATATAAATTCATCAAAATCCGGCGTAGATCTCGATGCTCCGGTAGAGTAAGCTGATCCTGATCAACGTGAGTCACCTGTCGTGTTATTCGTGAAATTGCAAACCCAGTGATTTGGTCTAATGCGGTAGGTCATCCTCGAGGAAAGGAGACGGAATTGTGCTTACGAAAATTGGAACATATATTATCCCTTGTTTCCCTGTAATTTGAGTGTGAGTTGATTAAAAGTGTTTCATTTGTTGACAATAAATTACAAGTCATTTGATTAATATAGCGGAAGTGAGAAACAGCAAACCTTTATTCCGTCGTCGGTAATGGCGTTGGTGTCTTCGTCATTTAGATCGTTACGTTTTTTTCACATTTGTCATTTCGGGATCTTTCTTAGCTTACTATGCGGTAAGGGATTTACTGATTGTTGAAGACCACACAGTGACATATAGTTGTTAACTTCTCCGTGATTTAGACCGTTAGTTTTCCTGTTTGAATTGTTTTACACGAGTCTTTTGGGCCTTTTTATTATAATACTGCTTCCGTTTGAGAACAAAGGAAAATAAACGGCCGGACTAAGTGGTGTGGTCTTATAGCTTGGAAGCACATGTGATGGTGTGAGCCAAGGCTCCGTGTTGAAGGCCGTACTTTGACCTCTAATTGTTTACTTTTTACACTTTGTGACTTGGATGGATAGTTGTCTCATAGGCACTCATACCACATATTCTTATTTATATATAAGAACATTAATAACTTCTATATCTATATGAACCAAATATTATCTTTAAATCAATAGGAATTAAAAACCTATAATCGTTTACTCTGACATCATTTACCTTTATTTTCTCGAAGCAGTTCTACTGCACGTCAATGGAAATAAGTAAACCTGCTTCAAAATATAATTTTAAAGAGTTTATGGAAAGGACTATTATAGCTTTACCAACAATACAAGTACGTGTTTTAAGAAAAGCTTTCCAGAAAAAGCATGAACTAAAAGTTAGTGAAGGCGAAGTATGCGTATGAGGCAAGTTATCGAATTTCTATGATTTATTTATTTATTAAGAAGTCATTAATTGGCATCTAAACATCTAGAAAATTTCCGTAAAGTTACACTCTAATCCGTAGATTTGTTGATTTAAAATTCAGATCATCGTAGTTCCTGGTATATTTAAATTGCTAGTAAATTGGGCTAAGTTGGATTTGGCTATTGCTAGAGCGTTAAGAAGTCAAAATTCTGACCGAACGTGGCTGCATATTTATATTCCCACACAACAAAGTGAGTTTAACCGCAATATTTGACAACTACATTGATCCAAGATCTAATTCAACAATCTATAGTGAATTTCGATTCACGTTGTCTTAAAGGCCAATTTAACCTCAAATTGAACCCTTTGTTTTGACTACCATAAATAAAGAATTCTTTCTGAATCTTAGTAAACTTTAAGGTTCTCAGTAATTGTTCCTAGAATTATTTGAATTAAAGATGGCGTTTATTTTTACTTTCGGAAATTAAGTGGTCAATATACGGTCTTCAACAAAAGACAAGTGACAATACAATATGTGAAGCTCTAAATCGCCCTGAGTTTATAAAAGTTGCTAATAAATTAAGCATAACAGGTTTATGACATGATAACACAAATAAGTTAAAGCACAATACAATAGAAACAAATGAAAAGTGAAAAAAATGAAAACTTCACATTATAAATTGCATGAGACTGAAGCACTTTTCTGGATTTACCTTCATCAGGAACGCTAAAAGCTGAATATTTGAAAGGCAAGTATGTGTAAGAACCGAAATAGCTATATGACCAAAAAGGACCTACGAATATAGCCAAATCAATCTAAGGTCAACTTTTCCTGATGGAGTTGAAATTTTAGTTTCTTTATGATTTCAAAATTTTTAAACAGAGTTCAAGGCGAGATAACTGTTATATTTGTAGTGTAACCACTCTGGTAGGTATTCTGAAGTTGTATTGACAAGATTCTACACGAATATTTGATTGAAATTTAGAATCTGTTTTTTTAAAATGTGGCTTACACCTACTAACAAAAAAATTATACACATATTTTTTTTCTATAAATGAACAGAAAGTTAAAAAAAATTACATGTTGCTCCTTAGGGAGCTACGATTTGATCTTTAGGGGGAGGAGCTAAGATGAAATTTGAAAAAAAGGCAGGACAGGAGCTTTGAGTAAACAAAAAAAAAAAGGCAGGATGAGCAACTTGGCAAAAAAAAAAAAATAAAAGGCAGGATGACAATTTATGACTAATAAAAAAAGGAAGGACCGAATAGAGTGAAAAATAAAAAGGCAGGACAGAGATTACAACTTAAAAAAAAATGCATCCTAGCTACCCCTCCCCCAATATGGTCAAAAATGTAAACAAACAGATATTCATTCTGGTAGGACGTAAAAAATGTGCTAGTATATAAATACATGTAATACACAGCTGAGAGGGTGATAGAGCAAATTGTTACCCCGAGAAAACATTGTCAACTGAGGCGAAGGTTGACAACATCTTTTCGAGGGGTAACAATCTGCTATATCACCCTCTCAGGTATGTGTTATTTAATTTATTATACTGAATGTTCTGTTATTACTGTCTATTAAATTTCAAATTCAAAGAAAGTATTATTTGTTGTATTCTTAAACGTACCATAATTTTTGTATCTGATTTACAAGTGGAGGGTGGAGTTAACGCGTGAATTTTATATACTGAGAATTTTATATACTGGGAGTTACTACAGTTGAGCACTGAAATCATATTTACGGATAATGCAATTAAAGCATGTGAAACAAAAGTTCAGAATTTTATAATGGAAACAAAAAAATCATTTCAAAACAAATGTGGCGGGTTTTTCGAAATATTTTTCATCGAATAAGTATTTTTCCGAAAAGTTAAAAATTAAGTTCAGATGACAAAAAGCTTTTTTTTCGAGGAATAAACATCCAACTTTTGTTTTATTTTTGCCTTTAATAAAAATATTTACGTTCAATCACATGCGGTTTTTTACACAGCCTCTAGGGTGCGTTTGATTGATAAGTTGTAGAACATGGCCGACTTTATGTAATAAAATAATATCCGTTTCAGGAGGATTGGAAAACGGAACAAGTTGGATACATACACATGCCGTCATATTTTTTAACGTTTTAGTTATCGGGATTAATATGGAATCTTTTGAAATTTGAGACAAAATACAGCTTAAGTTAGATTTTCGTGTCTTTCTTTTTTTTACTATTTCCGTTTTTGACTTAGTTAAAAATCGACGTTTTTACAGCAAATAAACTGACCCCCAATTGCTCAATGAATATTGCAACATTGACAGGAATTGGTGTTTTATACTCCTGGTTGATAAACTGGTATTGAACTAAGAGAGATCTAGAGTTAAATTTCCTATTGAATATTCTTAATAGAGGTTCCTATTGTATTGTTGAACAATACCCATTGTCTACCTATTATGCAGCTCGTCACTGTATTATACCTTGGAGAATTCTATCACTTTGATTAAAACACAGCATTCCTCGGTCAATGTTGCAATATTCACACATTTTGGTTATCTGCTGAAAGTTTCCGTCACTGTCTGAAGTATTCTTTAATGGCAGCTCTAGTTCGATTGTGCGGATTTAAGCTGTTGTGATTCGTAATTTTCGCAAGTATCCCTCGATATTATCGTATGCAATTCAAACATCGGGGGCGGATCATTCAAACATCGGGGGCGGATCATTCAAACATCGGGGCGGATCATTCAAACATCGGGGCGGATCATTCAAACATTGGGGCGGATCATTCAAACATCGGGGCGGATCATTCAAACATCGGGGCGGATCATTCAAACATCGGGGCGGATCATTCAAACATCGGGGCGGATCATTCAAACATCGGGGGCGGATCATTCAAACATCGGGGGCGGATCATTCAAACATCGGGGGCGGATCATTCAAACATCGGGGGCGGATCCAGCCATTTTGAAAGGAAGGTTCAAACACTATAAAAAAGTGGGGTCCAACCATAAGTAACATACAAAAGGATTAGTTGTCAAACATAAAGGGGGTTCCAATCCGCGTGATCCCCCCTCCCTGGATCCGCAACTGAACATATTGGTGGGATTTTCATTTTTACGCATAATGTTTAGACAAGTTTTATGTTGTAATTTAGTAAGCATATATATACTTATTTTATTCCCTGGAAACGTAATCAACTAAGGCATAAATTTTTCAGGTTTTAGACTTTGCCAAATCATGGTTTCTTATCAAATGACTGCTGCTGTTTTCGTCCTATTGTCTTATGTTTAAGCTGTACATAAAAGGAGATATATAGTAGCAAATGAGACAAAATTTAATATACAGCACTGGAACAGCGCTTTAATTGCTGTTATTCATTCATGCATTAGATATTTTTAAAAGGGCGAGGTAGCATGCAGTGCCTCCTTACTATTTTTTAATAATGGTAAATAGAAGAAATCTAAAACATCTTTGTTTTTGATGGAAACTGGTTTTGTTAAGATAAAATAAACCATCAACCTTCAAATGCCATTTTAGTGAGTTCATGATTTCTTTCAGTTTTTGTTTTTTATCCTTCATTTCTAAAAATCTTGAGGGTGACAGGACACAGCTATTATCATTAACTTCACAATTTTTAATTTAAATTGTCTGAATAGTTACGAGAGGTTAAGATTCATTTTTTTTTTTTTTTTAGAATGGGTTTCCACTGAGGTCGACAGAAACACTTTAAAAAAATTATATAAAACGAATCGTTTGATATTTCATTTAATTAAAGTTGTAATATATAAACCAAACAAGCACACCCTACATTACAATGGGTCAAGATGAACCTTAAAGAACCGCGAGAAAATTCATATCGTTTGGCCATTAAGAAATGTTATGGTTTTAAAAGGACAAAGGTTGTCTAAACCGATTTCTTGCTTATTTTTGTAAATTCTTGAATCCGCGTTGTCAGAAGGCACATGCACACATTTACATTGTACGCTGACTTGTGGTATAATAGTCGAGAAAAACGACGTGGACCAATCTAGTGTAAAGTGATTTGAAGAGTCTTTGAAATATTTAAAAAAAATCTAAATGTAAGCAAAATAGATATATTTTAATTCAATTATTTTTCAGATAGCAGTAATGATTTGGAAACCGATAGCTATGGGGAATTCGTTGAGGATAGTGAGCTTGGTCAAAATAAAAGTTTCGGGGTGCCCGTTTCAGAAGAAAACCTTTCTTTAATGATAAAACAAACTGAGAATCAGAACACTAAAAATAACACAAAATGGGCGTTCAACGTTTTTGAGAAATAGCGTTTAAGTAGAGAAGGGGTGGTGCCAGAGCTTCTAAATATGAATTCAGAGGACATTTTATCGTCGAGGCACGTAGAAAGGACGGAGTGGAGTACCCACCAAAGTCTCTATATCTCATTACATGTGGATTGCTCCGATATCTTAGAGATGCTGACGTGAACGATAAAAATTTCTTAGATGAGCAAAATCTTAACTTCTGTATATTTCGAAAGGTTCTGGATGCTCGTATGAAGATGCTGATAGAAAAGGGAATCGGATGCGAGATTAAACAAGCAGAACCAATAACCCAAGAACAGGAAGAATGGAGGTGGAGAGAAAAGGTGTTCGGAAGGTGTCGGCAGAAATGGTTCAACGAACCATGTTTTTTATTCCGCCAAACTATTTGGACTGCGTGCATGCGATGAACACCATGACCTACAATGCAGCCAATTTTTGTTGGGGATGAAAATGGTACACCATTTGTGCAGTTTATTGAAGACAATCAAAACCTTTAAAGGGGACTTGGTCACATGAATATCACCAATAAGAATATTAAACAATACTGCAAACCAGGTAATATTATGTTATTTCATCAATAGTTTGACAGAATTTTATATCATTAAAATTTCATCACAACGCTGTGCATAAAATAAATCGACTAACAAAAAAAAAAAAAGGAATAGAAACAAGAAACACACTTACATTGGAATTGTACAAATAAACCTGTCAATATGAAGTTAATTGTAGCATAACATTTTTTTTTTTTTCATCATTTTCTCAACTTTATAATTTTTTGTAAAAATATACTCAGTTTTAAAACGAAGGTTTTTGTTAAGTATGCTGCCAAAACATTTGAATAACTTTTATAATTCACTTGTTTTTTCTTTTACAAGTCTTGTCTTGTCCGTCTGTCCGTCCGTTTGTCTGTCTATAGCGCGACCCCATCGGGTCTCTTTCGAAAACCTTTACATGTTGTTATTACCAGGTGGAAATGTGCATATCGTTGCGGGAATTTAATCAGACTGTATTTGAAAGAGTCACTTAATGACATATTTTTTCATCATTTGTCACAAAATTGTTCTGGCAAAACTCTTCTTGCGTTTTAAATCAAATATCCTTGAAACTTTTCATGCTTGTGTATTATTATACATGTATAAAGATGCGCATACCGTTTCGGCAGTTGACCAGACTATTTTTAAGGAGTTAATAACCTTTATTACTTAAAACTGTTGATCCTTTGTGACAAAATTGCTGTGAGCGCAACTCCTACATTTTAAATCGGATCTATTTGAAACCATGCTTCCTTATTATTATCTTGTCTGGGTATTTCATTTTCGTTCGCCAGTCAACTGACTTAAACGAAACATTTGAAATACTGTTAAAGTGCGAAACAAACTCTGAAAATCCTCCTTGTTTCTTATTAAATCTCATTATTTTATTTTGTCTTTATTTAAGCAGGTTTTTTGCTTTCCTAAAATCCATCGATTTTTTCCTTTATAGGTGAACGTTGTATCGCTGATTTCTTTAAAGTCCACCTTGACGCATTAGCAAACGACGGAAATTGTTATAGGAGACCACTCAAAGGTATCTCCAGAACACCAATACGATACGGAAATCAGCTGCTTGGCATAAATAAGTTGAAGTCATTTATGAAGGTGATTTGTAGCAAGGCAGGATTGTCCGGTTACTTCACAAATCATAGCTGCAAACGCACGTGTGCAACACAGCTGTACAATGCATGAGTCGATGAGCAGGAGATTATGGCCAGGACAGGCCACAGATCTCAAGAAGGTGTAAGGAAATACAAGAGAACATCTGCCGAAATTTCAGCGACCGTGTCGAGAATTTTATACCCTCCATGCAGTAGTTCAAGCATTAAAGATTCTGCCGAGTCGTCTGTAGCTCCACAAAAGAAACTTCGTACTGACGGAATAGAAGATGATATTTCGGACAAAAGGTGTGAAAATTCCAACAGTGATCAAATTTTTCACGGATGCAATGTTTACTTTCATGCTTAAACATGGAAAAGAACCAAATTAAAATAAATTCTATAAAATTATCATTATTTTCTCTTTATGAAGTTATTTTAATCGAGGTTTAACACGGATTCATGAATAAGGTACCAGGGAAGTCTTCTCTTGTGCCATTTTATTTGTAGTAAAACATTTTGACTTATCGCTGGGCTCTTGAGTGTTTCAAATGGTTAAGTTTTCGTATTTTATGGTGATCCGGAAATTCTTGTCTTGAACAAATATTTGTCTTGTGATATATATATCCAACGTATGTAATAACTGAAGGGGTGGAGCCATAAAACTGGATCATTTGTATCTGTTCTGTAACTGACAGACAGTTATTGACAGTTATATAACCCCACCCCTTCACAAGTGTTCTTGTATTAGAAATTGTAGCACACTCAGAACAAAGGAAATTTTGGCTAAACGTGTCACAATAAACTATGTCGTCTTGTACATAACAATCATCCGTATTTATTAAAGCGCACACTTGAGCAAGCGTCTCCGTGAAGGTTATAGAGTATTTGCCATGGGATAGAGTAAATTGTCTCCCTCGTATTAACCAATCAAAATCTGGCATTTTGACATGAAGTATAATAAAACCTAATATACAAGAGCATACAAAGTAAATAAGTATTTGTGATAAAAAGATATTATCAACCCTGCATTATTTTGTTTTAAAAACGTTTAATTTAGTCTTACAATGGTTTATTCCAAAATAAAGATTTAAGCCATTTTTATACACATACCAATGCAAATGTCAAAGGAAATGCATATATAGAATCTATATAATACATAGATGTACAGACACTTTACAAAAATTCTTGTTATTGCATTGATAAGGACATTTTGGAGAGTAAATTCATTTTAATATGTCCGGTTTTTTTTCGAGAGCATTCCGTGTTTTTTCGAGTGCATCCATGTTTTATTGAGTGAAAAAAATCCTCTGGCAAAAATGTAATATGTCAGTGCATTTACGTTTATAAAACAATGAAAAGGTTCAAATTCAGTACTTTTCAAAGCACGAAACCAATGCAATGTGTAAAATGAATGGCTTAAACCAGTTTGATAATGCTGTTACACAGTATTAACACGTACATTTCATAAATTACATTGTGCTTTTGTATTTATTGTTGTTTGCCAAGTCATATATTAAATGGACACCAGCATACGTATATTTGAATAGATAAAACATGTCTGCTCCCAAGTTAAGACTGTTCACGTTATTGTTAGATATTCTATTAAATTCAAATGTTATTGTCAATGGGAAATAGAAAATGGACGGATAAAGTGAATGTTTTTGTTTTATAGTTTTTGTTATTTTTTGCGGGGAAAGTGTGGGGGGCTTTTTAGTAGATGTTGTTCATATTGAATTTTTCGGATTTTTTACTGCTATTCCTTAGTTTTCGTACCCCCATTTATAAAACTCAAGGGTTCACCACTGTAATATGTGTCAATCATTAACTATTATTGACTGTAAAAACAAAGGTAGTATGAAATTGAAAAGATCATGAGTCCCCTGTACTCGGTCCTTAGGACCGTTTTAAAAAGTACCCAGTGATTTCTTATGTATCGTAATACTGCAAGGTTATTTTCAGTACAGAAAATAAGCATTCAATCGAAAGTGGTTCAATTTGATCAACATTGTAATAAGTTTTTGTGACTATTTGGAATATATATTATACTGTTCTTCACTCATTTACAGTTATAAACTAGAAACATCAGTTTTAAATGCAAAGAGTGCCTTCTTTCTTATTAACATTTTCTTTGAAAAACCCGGACCGTGTGTTAAAAAATCTGGACGTTTTAAATGGTGCTCTCGAAAAAAAAAAGGACAATGTAAAACACTGAATTTTAAGTGAAATTCAAGGAAATTGTGCGTAGATAGTGCTCAAAATATGTATAGTATTCAGAATAAAATGAACTGTCAAACTATTATACTTGCATAATAGCAGTAAATAGATCTGATCGCATTTATTATCACTTGAAAAAACCTGATCTACACTCGAAAAAATCAAGACAATATATTCATACACAAGAAAGTAAGGTTCCAACTACCTCAGTGAAAGTTGACCTTAAGTTAGATGAACTTGGCTATTTACTTTTGGTTCCTTTTGTTCAAATACAGCTCCTTGGGTTTCTACGTAATTTGACATTGTTGATCATTTACTATGATAACACAATACATGTATCTACATTAGTTTTATTTTCAGACACTGTAAACAAATTGTCTCAAAGATGATAAAAAAATGATCGTGAAATCTTGATCATGTTGAACAGACACCCGTATTCTTTTGAGGTATATAATAATATTTGCAAATTTAACTCAACGACATTATCAAAGCTAATTCATGATGACCAAACAAATATTTGTCTTTCACTCAGCAGATCAAAAGTATAACCTATTAAACGTTATGGAATTCGAATGTGATTTTTTTTTTGCTCTATACTTGCAAGCAAAACGTTTCTTATCTCTATATTTTCTGTAGCAGACAATTTTGAAGCATTATCGCAAATTTAAAATATTTTGTAAAGTTTAATGCCAAAGACCATCCGAAACAAGAATGAATGAGTATACACAAGAAAGGCAGTTCATAACCACAGTACCGTCCCCTTTTCATCGAATGTGACATCACTTAATTAAGACTTACTACCGAATATATACTTACGTGAGAAACACGACTAGTGCAACATGTGGAGCAGGATCTACCTACCTTTCCGGAGCATATGAGACCCCCTCCCCAGGCCAGTTTTTGGTGGGGTCCGTGTTGCTCAGTCTTTAGTTTTCTATGATGTATTTTGAAGACTGTTGTTTGTCTCTTTGTTGTTTTTGTTATTTTTGCCATGGCGTTGTCAGTTTGTCTTCGAATTTCTTCTACCTCTCTTTTAGTTTCTATCAAATTATTGATTTGGTTAGGGATTACCTTGTATTTATTCGGCTTTAAGTAAATGTGTATACTTAGAATTGGCAAACTATAAAATATATATATATATATACATTGCACGTTCAAAGTAATTAATAAAATAAGTTTGGAAGTCATTCTGGTGTAAAATTTGTAAATTCAGATGAAATTAGTCCTTCCTCTTACAATCCGAATATCACATAAAAGATATTTTCTTTCGTGAATGTAAATAGCGTGGTTTCTAAAATATATGTTAGTACTGCTATTATGCCAGACTGTGCAATTATATCAAATAAATGTAATTCTCTCGCAAAAGATGAATGGCGAAATTCTGCATCACATTGTAGACATAAAATAACCCATTATTACAGTTTGAAAACAGTAAAGGTCGTTGTAAAGTCATAGTGATGAATTCAAACTGCGATTTAAATGAGCGTGTATTCATTAAATTGCTCAGATGTCCTTTTCGTGAAAGATGTTATTCAGATATTTCCTTTCAAGCACTTAATCATTTTGAAATGTTTGCTCATTATCGAGATTTCCTAGAAAACTTTTCGGTAAAATAGATATAAATCGCAGTGGTATGCAGCATTTTCCTTAATAATCTACAAATTTTATAAAACTGATGTCTTTTTTTAGAGATAACGATGACAGAATATAAGTTGACGTAACAAATCTATCGTGTTCATTTATATTTCCGTGAACTCAAAACTGAACAACAACCGAACATTAACTGACCGAATATAATACACAACTGTGACCTTTAGAACAGTTCGTTGGACAGTTCAGAATTTTTAATAAAATAAATATCAGTTAAGTTGAAGCTGTACTTTTTACAGTGAAACAATGTGTTACTGCTATTTGGCGACTGTCCCGGGATTTTACTAGAATAGTGAACATGCCACATTCATATAAGCATGCGAAAAGCCACGTGTTTTTTTCAATGTAGAGGAGATACGATGAAAAATGTTGAAATGAAGAAGCAGATAGCATGATTAGATGCATGTGCGAGAAGTACCTTTTTTATGAACTAATGCTTTTAAGTATTGTTTTTCTCACTTAAGTTGAATTAAGGCGTCTTTTGAAAGTACAACTGTTGCTCTTCATTTGCCCTTTTGTACGTAAGATCTAATTACTAAGTAATTATCTTAATTGATTCACTAACAACATCAAGTAAGAAGTGGCAATTAGTAGATTCAAACTATGAAATAACATGTTGGTGTGTAAATGAATGTTCAACACCAATCTCGATGCACACTCAACGTATTTTTGGAATAGCCATCATCGTATGCGCTCGAGACGAAATATTTGGATGAAAAGTCCAACACTTATGTATGCAAGCTTAATATCTAAACATTGGCCAATGATACCAGTCTCATAGTTGTGTACTCCTCACGTGCGTTTCGGCTGAAAAAAAAAATGATTAGTGGCGCTCAAATTAAAATAGATGGAAGGCCAAAGCAAAAACGAAGTTAAAGAACATTGAACACTAAAAGTGCTAAAAAGTGCCAATTACGTCTATGAGTTATTGTGAGACAAATTTTGAATCCATAACTCAAGAATCACTTATCTAAAAGTCAGTCAATCTTTTTTTAACCTAACACTGGTAAACAAAATATTAAAAGACCCAGACATCAGTAGATATGAGAATTAATTACGTGCACACAGTGCATCAGTTTCATTCAGTATCTTGACATTTTCTACTAGCTGCAAATGAATAGGCTGCTTCCACTGTTATGATTGATCTTGTATTTTTGATACTTACGAATATCAATAATTTGTTTTAACCAGCACGGAGAATAAAAACGTTTGCGAACGAGTGAAAGCAAATAACGTTATCTTGTTATCGTGTTATACATATAATGACAATTTAATTTAATTAATTTTTAATTTTATAATATTTTATTGCATTAATCAAGCAATAGGATTGGACACAAGTTATAACAACTTATATTAAGTCTTCTCCTTACATATACAATACACATATATGACGACTGCAAACACATACATAATATAGCGACAGTTATAGAAAATAAAGGAAGGAGTCACACATAGGCATCGCAACAAAAAAGCAAATAGGACAGAAAGAAAAAAGAAAGCTGCTGACTTAGAACGTTAAAATCGTTTTGACTGTTTAATGAAATAACGAACTTTATCAAAAATTTTAGAGTTAGTTTCGTAATTATATGCATATAATAACATATCTGTTTAACAGTGATAAGAAAACTTTTCGGTTAAAAAAAAAGGTCTAAAATTATGATATGGATGTATTGTTTTTTGCTCGAGTTTTTTTGTCGTTGGTTCGCTGTCTCATTGACATGCACGTCTTGTAATAATTCAAGTTGCAGTAAAGGATAAAGTCATTTTTGATGTTATATTTATATTGAGCAAATGTGTAAACATGAAGACATGCCCTTCGTTATATACTAAACTTATTATAATAAGCAATACATTTTCTGTAAGAAAACGAATATTTTATACCAAGATTTAACTGTGATGTATAAATGTACTCATCAATAGACTTCTCCTACCGCCAGTCAAACCCATTGTTAAAAGGGCGTCTGATTGGCTATTCAGGATTTATATATACGCAGCAACGTTCGATCGGAGTAGGGACAATAAGTCCGATGTCTCGTTTATCTTTGATAGTTTTGTAAGAAAGAGTGCTACGCTTTCTGTACATTAGATAAGTCTTGTAACAACTCTTTGGGTGGGTGGGGGTCCGTGGTATGCAAGCCCAAATGTATGCCGATATCAAGCATATGATATCCTTATTTTCAGTGGTAGTAGAGATTCTCTCCCTTCGACCTGGTAGCCCACTTTGCAAACTTTCTATTAGATTTATTGCAAGTTTGTCCTCGTCCTGAATATACTTGCAATATTTGTCAATTTGCAAACAACAATAAATCATCGAATATTTTGTCGGTAATTTGGAGCATTCTCAAACGAGCATGAATTGACAAAATATGTCGATTTTAGTTCATTGGTACGTGTTCTGGATTACCAACATGAGTTACGTTCGAGGCAAAAGGTTTTGGAAGGCAAAGTCTTAATACTAGTCTTGAGGGGGGGGGGACCCTTTAAGTTTTTTCCTGAGAGAGGTGCAACCTTGGTTTAGTAAAGCTAAATTGCAATAACATAAACATAAACATTGCAAAGTGTTTAACATCTTAAAGACCAAACAACACTGAATGGCATGGTCTTTTATTCAATATCAAATTACAAATGTGTAAAACACCAATTTATTATATAAGAACAAATTCTTAAAAGTTTACATGAGTCTGACTAAAGTTCCAGCAAAAACTGTGTAATTTGGATAAACATATTCCTGTGCATCCCTGTTGTGCCACACCCATACTTATCCCCTTTGTTTAATTGAAGTGTTTCTGTAATAACTGCTGAAGCGTCCTTCGCCCATGCGACACTAGTTATTTCGCCATTCTTTACCAGTGCTATGTGCATATAATTTCCCGGAGTCGTTGTTATTTGTGCAGTTAAAAGATACAGTCCTTTATAGGGAGCAGTGAATTTACCAGTTTGACCATTGTAGCCGCCGCCTATATTTTTCTCGACGCTATTAAATACGATGACCGCTTTATTTCCTAGATGTATCGCTGATGTTTTGACTGCATGGAATATGACACTGAGCTGCGCATTTGCTGAAATTATTGATAAAGAAGATATAATACATGTTAACGTATGGCATAGTGCATGCAATGGTAAGCTTTAGATAAAATTGAATACGAAATGAATATGTTCACGACAAAGACGCCATAAAAAAGAGACAATAGTAGTTCAAAAAAGCACATTAGATCAGGTTATAAATCACTGTAAAAGAGGGGGAAAGGTCGGTTTTTAGATGAAGTATACTTGTTTAGATAAAAAACTATAACGAGGGATGTGTGTCCCCAAGGTATATATCTGTTTCTACCAATTTGAACCATTACATTTTTAAAATCTTAAAATATATATAAATATTGTTTGTGCTGTATTTAGACCCCTCTAACAAGAAATTTGTTTTGCATGTACACGTATAAAAATTGCGGTTTTTATCCAACGCAATCATAGATTTGAACGTTGTTTTCAATTTAGACTTGTATATATATAAACAAGTCTAAATTGAAAACAACGTTTAAATCTATGATTGCGTTGGATAAAACCGCAATTTTTATACATATGCATGCAAAACAAATTTCTTAGTAGAGGGGTGTAAATATAGCACAAACAACATTTTCCAAAAGACCAAAAAAGTGAAAAAGTATATTTTAACAAAACGCATTTGACTAGCAGGTCGAACAACTAATGTTCTTAAACCCTGCTGACTGCGATTGCCTAATAAACAGATCACAAGATGTAACAAAATGGATCTTATATTTAATTTATTACCAAACAGAAAACAATAAACTTGCGGAAAAGATGGTATACCGCAAACATGACTTGCAAAATTTTGTACACCATATCCGGGTTTCGACAATTAATGTCTCTTCAGTGATGTTAGGAATCGAAACGGTATTTGGAAGGCCATATAATTTAGGATAGACTCTTGAATTTTGAAAGAGTCGAAATAGGATGAACGGATCATATAAACCCGAAGGCAAATATAATACAAGCCCAAACGAAAAAAACATAAACAAGTCTAAATTGAAAACAACGTTTAAATCTATGATTGCGTTGGATAAAACCGCAATTTTTATACATATGCATGCAAAACAATTTTTTTAGTAGAGGGGTCTAAATACAGCACAAACAACATTTTCCAAAAGACCAAAAAAGTGAAAAAGTATATTTTAACAAAACGCATTTGACTAGCAGGTCGAACAACTGATGTTCTTAAACCCTGCTGACTGCGATTGCCTAATAAACAGATCACAAGATGTAACAAAATGGATCTTATATTTAATTTATTACCAAACAGAAAACAATAAACTTGCGGAAAAGATGGTATACCGCAAACATGAGATGCAAAATTTTGTACACATATCCGGATTTCGACAATTAATGTCTCTTCAGTGATGTTAGGAATCGAAACGGTATTTGGAAGGCCATATAATTTACTTATTTACCATGTATGCTCTTGTATATTAGGTTCTAGCATATTAGGGTCTAGTACATTAGGTTCTAGCACATTTTTTACGTCTTACCAGAATGAATGTCTGTTTGTTTACCATTTTCATCATATTGACTTGAAAAAACGTGGTCACCCTCGAAGAAACCCGATTAAATCACTCGATAAAACACGATCCCAGCCAGACAATTTACCTACTGTGAAAATATTTAAGGAGCAACATGTCATTTTTTAACTTTCTGTTCATTTATAGAAAAACCATATGTGTATAGTTTTTTTGTGAGTAGGTGTTAGCCACATTTTAAAATCTTTTGATCTGTTTATTTAGCAATCGCAGTCAGCAGGGTTTAAGAACATCAGTTGTTCGACCTAAGACGACCCGCCCAGATAGAATTCCGTTTGTTGTCACCTTCTATCCCGATTTGACAAATATTTCATCTACTGTCCGCAAGCATTGGCGTCTTATCGAAAATGACTCTTCCTTAAAAGAAATTTTTCCATCACCTCCTGTTATTGCCTATCGCAGACCCAAAAATCTAAAAGACATACTTGTTACATCTAAAGTAAAAAACAAGAGACTTCTAAAATTGGGTGTTACAAATAATGCGGCAGAAGCAATTGTAAGTGCTGTAAAGTCGCCAACACTGACCACTCTTTCACCAGCACAGTAACAACGCAGCGATACAACATCTATGTTGCATCTAATTGTAAAACGGAAAATAGTATTTGTATTCTAACTTGTGGAACTTGCAAGCTGCAATATGTTGGCAAAACAGTAGTTCGAATCCCGGCCAGGGAAGAACAAAAAATTTGCTTCCGCAAATTTACAGATCTAACATTGTTGGGCTGTTATTTAGACGAATTATGTATACAGAATGTGTTTTCAGCCTTGTATCACCATCACTGGTGATCCGATGGATTAAATCTGTCGTAGAGTTGTCACTGGTTCAGACGTACTTATAATATAATTATTTCTGTGACTGCATCCTACATTAATTTGTAAGATCCTCTACGATAGATAATTCAGCTGACCTGTAATATTCCATTTTCATGCCTTATATATCATGTACTGTGTTACGACGCTAGATAAGAACTGACGAGGCCACCGAAAGCTTGATTTTTGTCGAGCCTAGGTGGTCGAGTGGTCTAACGCGGGTTGCATAGTGCAAGGCGATTTGGTGCCACGATATCTCAGTAGCATGAGTTCGAATCCTGGCCAGGGAAGAACAAAATATTTGCTTTCGCAAATTTACAGATCTAACATTGTTGGGCTGTTATTTAGACGAATAATATATCTATTATTAAGTTTAAAACGAGAATTTTCAAACTTAAGGACGTTTTTATTTTTTTTATTTATTTATTTTTTTTTTTAAATTAACTGCTAACAACGAAATTGTAACTGCGACAACAAACACTAGTACCAGTGCTATGTGCATATAATTTCCCGGAGTCGTTGTTATTTGTGTAGTTAAAAGATACAGTCCTTTATAGGGAGCAGTGAATTTACCAGTTTGACCATTGTAGCCGCCGCCTATATTTTTCTCGACGCTATTAAATACAATGACCGCTTTATTTCCTAAATGTATTGCTGATGTTTTGACTGCATGGAACATGACATTGAGCTGCGCATTTGCTGAAATTATTGATAAAGAAGATATAATACATGTTAACGTATGGCATAGTGCATGCAATGGTAAACTTTAGATAACATTAAATACAAAATGAATATGTTCACGACAAAGACGCCATAAAAAGAGACAATAGTAGTTAAAAAAGCACATTAGATCAGGTTATAAATCATTGTAAGAGGGGAAAGGTCGGTTTTAGATGAAGTATACTTGTTTAGAAAAAACTATAACGAGGGATGTGTGTCCCCAAGGTATATCTGATTCTACCAAGTTGAACCATTACATTTTCAAAATCTTAAAATATATATAAATGTTGTTTGTGCTGTATTTAGACCCTCTAACAAGAAATTTGTTTTGCATGCACACGTATAAAATTGCGGTTTTATCCAACGCAATCATACTAAATACAGCACAAACAACATTTTCAAAAGACCAAAAAGTGAAAAGTATATTTTAACAAACACATTTGACTAGCAGGTCGAACAACTGATGTTCTTAAACCCTGCTGACTGCGATTGCCAAATAAACAGATCACAAGATGTAACAAAATGGATCTTATAATTAATATATTACCAAACAGAAAACAATAAACTTGCGGAAAAGATGGTATACCGCAAACAAGACTTGCAAAATTTTGTACACCATATCCGGTTTCGACAATTAATGTCTCTTCAGTGATGTTAGGAATCGAAACGGTATTTGGAAGGCCATATAATTTAGGATAGACTCTTGAATTTTGAAAGAGTCGAAATAGGATGAACGGATCATATAAACTCGAAGGCAAATATAATACAAGCCCAAACGAAAAATATAAACAAGTCTAAATTGAAAACAACGTTTAAATCTATGATTGCGTTGGATAAAACCGCAATTTTATACGTATGCATGCAAAACAAATTTTTAGTAGAGGGTCTAAATACAGCACAAACAACATTTTCCAAAAGACCAAAAAGTGAAAAGTATATTTTAACAAAACGCATTTGACAAGCAGGTCGAACAACTGATGTTCTTGAACCCTGCTGACTGCGATTGCCAAATAAACAGATCACAAGATGTAACAAAATGGATCTTATAATTAATTTATTACCAAACAGAAAACAATAAACTTGCGGAAAAGATGGTATACCGCAAACATGAGATGCAAAATTTTGTACACATATCCAGATTTCGATAATTAATGTCTCTTCAGTGATGTTAGGAATTGAAACAGTATTTGGAAGGCCATATAATTTACTTATTTACCTTGTTTGCTCTTGCAGTATTAGGTTCTAGCACATTTTTACGTCTTACCAGAATGAATGTCTGTTTGTTTACCATTTTGATCATATTGACTTGAAAAACGTGGTCACCCTCGAAGAAACCCGATTAAATCACTCGATAAACACAGATCCCACAAGACAATTTACCTACTGTGAAAATATTTAACGAGCAACATGTCATTTTTAACTTTCTGTTCATTTATAGAAAACCATATGTGTATAGTTTTTGTGAGTAGGTGTTAGCCACATTTTAAAATCTTTTGATCTGTTTATTTAGCAATCGCAGTCAGCAGGAATTAAGAACATCAGTTGTTCGACCTAAGACGACCCGCCCAGGTAGAATTCCGTTTGTTGTCACCTTCTATCCCGATTTGACAAATATTTCATCTACTGTCCGCAAGCATTGGCGTCTTATCGAAAATGACTCTTCCTTAAAAGAAATTTTCCATCACCTCCTGTTATTGCCTATCGCAGACCCAAAATCTAAAAGACATACTTGTTACATCTAAAGTAAAAACAAGAGACCTCTAAAATTGGGTGTTACAAACAATGCGGCAGAAGCAATTGTAAGTACTGTAAAGTCGCCAACACTGACCACTCTTTCACCAGCACAGTAACAAAGCAGCGATACAACATCTATGTTGCATCTAATTGTAAAACGGAAAATAGTATTTGTATTCTAACTTGTGGAACTTGCAAGCTGCAATATGTTGGCAAAACAGTAGTTCGAATCCCGCCAGGGAAGAACAAAAATTTGCTTCCGCAAATTTACAGATCTAACATTGTTGGGCTGTTATTTAGACGAATTATGTATACAGAATGTGTTTTCAGCCTTGTATCACCATCACTGGTGATCCGCTGTCTTATAGTTGTCACTGGTTCAGACGTACGTATAATATAATTATTTCTGTGACTGCATCCTACATTAATTTGTAAGATCCTCTTCGATAGATAATTTTAGCTGATCTGTAATATTCCATTTTCATGCCTTATATATCATGTACTGTGTTACGACGACAGATAAGAACTGACGAGGCCAACGAAAGCTTGATTTTGTCGAGCCTAGGTGGTCGAGTGGTCTAACGCGGGTTGCATAGTGCAAGGCAATTTGGTGCCACGATATCTCAATAGCATGAGTTCGAATCCCGGCCAGGAAGAACAAAATATTTGCTTTCGCAAATTTACAGATCTAACATTGTTGGGCTGTTATTTAGACGAATAATATATATATGCATACAATGCACAACCAGGAGTCCATTATTAAGTTTAAAACGAGAATTTTCAAACTTAAAGACGTTTTTATTTATTTATTTTTTATTTTTAAATTAACTGCTAACAACGAAATTGTAACTGCGACAACAAACACTAGACATGTTTTAGCCGAGTGCAAGAATTTCAACCCATTTTTCCCGATTAAAATAGCAACCCATTAACAAGACTAATCCAAACGGATGACGAACTATACATTCAATTATCCGGGAAATCATTAACCGATTAAGATTGCTGCTACGTAAGATATTAGAATATTAAATTATTTACTTAGTTTAATGATGTACTTGATTATGAGCATTTGTGATAAGAAATATCCATCTTATTTGATTAAATTAAAGGACATGGAAATTATCGCCACTCTGTAATGTAATGAGATATTTCCGTGTGTCTTCAGCTCGGGTTATTTTGGTTTTAAATATAGGATATTTTGTATGTATCTATTGTGGGTAGTAACATGAAAATTCATGTGGACAGCATTGCTAAATTATAGTTAATGATTTAAATTTAGCGAAGAAAAAAATCTCCAATCAAAGAGACCATAGGCCGAAATAATTTTCGTTTGCTTAAAAATCTTATACCTACTGCTTTTTTTATATAATACATGTATTTCTTGTTGTAAAGCTTTAATCAGTGAAAATTATAATAAATTTGTGATATTGAATGTGTTCATAAATGTACGTGCCATGCGAGGATATGGGTATAACACTTGAATAAAAATATAGAACGGTTAATATATTTTCCAAATCAACACTTTTCCGAAGATTTACAATGATATTATGTGAGTTTGAAAAGGGGTTCAACGCAAAGCGTTTTGCATTGTTGCTACCATTTAAGACTTGATGAATTTATAGAATTAAAGAGGAAGAGCCAAATTGAACATTTCCAGTCACTGACAGAGTCGAAATCTAATTGATTTCATATGCTACTGGAATATAATACATATCGCTAATCCCGGCTGACCCGGTTGCTTGAACTTTGACGCATACAACAATCACTTTTCCATTGTGGCGTCAGATAATTTGTTTATGACGTCAACATTTTACGGGAACCTGTGATATCCATCAATGGCGGACAAATAGCGATAAGGTGTATAATAATAATGATTAGGCTTTATCATATACATGTACTTTAAATATTTTCAACAATTTCAAATATCTTCAAAAGACCATGATAGTGTTATTCAACGCTGTATTTTGCTCTTGAAGGCATTTTGATACAACATTGCAAACTTTACATCTATTTGCACACAAGTAATTTTGCTTTGAAGGACATTTCTAACTAGAATTAATTAATTTGTATCCGAAAGACAATATTTAGATTTACTTCAAACATTATTTCGGTATTCGCTAAGTTAGCCCTTTTCTATACATTTTGTGGACAAACATAATTTCCTAAAACCTGTTAAAATACAGTTTTTAGTTACCGAAAGGAGTTTATAATTTGGTCATCTATTTGAAAATTTGCCATAATACTGTTTGATCCTCAAAGTACACACATGGAGCTGTGATACTGTAAATTTAAGTACAGAATTAAAGACTTTTTGAAAATTGGACTGGTGCTTATAACATCAGGAAAAATTGGTCCTACATGTACCTCGATGGTAGACAAGAAAATTAAGAAAACAACATTCTAACGGACGCCATGCGCAAAGTTGAAATTTCCGTTTTTAATTCACACTGACACATTGGACTGGTGAAATATAAACAATTTATATCAGAAAGAACATTAATAAAATAATAAAAGAAGTAACAATTTGTAGAATATAACATTCGACACTTACCTTGAATGTTTTGCATCACATCTGATGTTATAGTCTGTATTTCGCCATGGAGACTTGAATTGACAGTATTTGCCACAAGGGATCTTACTTTGAATCAACTGCATTATCTATGTAAGCCTGCATGTTAGCACTTATAGCGTCCAGATCAATGGATGCAGCAACATGAGCGTTAACTGAACCCAGATGCAAGTTGTCTTCAAATGCTTTTATGCATTCCAAAATAAAAGAAGAACACGCAAGTTTTCCAAGAAGGCATTTTCTTGATGAATTCAAATTTGAAATAGATGGAGACACTTCAAAGAGATTGTTTATATACAAATGCCAATTCGCAATATGTATACACTCGTATGAATTTCATTGTAAATGCGTAGTTCAATCGGATTTGACCTTTAGGTCTTTAGGATCTAAAGGAAGATACCAGAAGTTATATTAGATAGATGTTATTAGATGACATGAATAAGTATGTATAAGTCATCAATTTTTAAGATGTTATCGCTGATTATACACCAGTACTTGTAAATATAATAGTCGAGTGAACAAGTATTGGGAAACAAATAATTTTAGAACTTAATGTGCTCTTCGAATAATTACCTCCTTCACTTGAAATTACATTTGTAATAAAAGTAAAAGTGCTAACAATCTGGTAATTCGAATGGTCCTGCGATTAAATGTCTGGCAAAAATGATAATTACCATCTGACATTAGAACTGGAAAAAGCAATTCGCAGTATGACTGAGTGTTGTTCGCCTTTCCATTGTCAAAAGTTTCATCAAAAACTCAGGTCGATCACAATTCGAATAATACACAAATCTGGTATATTCCTTCCGGTGTTGTATCTTTTGTGTTTCAACAAGACTCTGGGCCCCACTGAAGTTATTGCGATGTTTCTTCTACGTATAAAGAGTATAGAGATTTCCTGACACAGGAGATTGATTTTTCATGTCCCAATTTTGTCTGGCATGACTGTATGAACTAATAAAACAGATGCCCCTTCGAATGTGTCGTTCTATTGAACTTCCTAAGCATGGATGACTTTATTTTTTAACTCAAATCAAATGTTCAGGTATCTTCGTACAATAAGTGGTGGTTCTTCAAATACCTTTGCTGTCCTTTATATTATTTGTCTTTATAAATTTCCAAGAATGGACATTGTGTCTACCTTTAAGTGCGTATCTGATTAAGGTGTACGGAATAATGTTGTTTGTGTAAATTTTTCTAAATAGTGCTTTCAGTAAAGTTCTTGGATAGGGATTCAATGATGAATCAAATCTTAGCTCACTGCCCGGATTCAGAATCCAAAACGGATTTAGAAATCCCGTATCAGCATCCTGGTCTGATAAGTGCTTTTCCGTTGATGCCATGTGAACAATGCCTAAAACTATAATACATGTAGGTTATTACATAGAGATTAATACATGGCCTTTTCCGAAAAATGACGAATAAATGACCCCGCAAATATGCCTTATTTGTGTTGTAACGTCAGTTTTGGTCAAATTTTCAATAATTTTAGCAGTTTTTAACATAATTTACTTTGGCCGCCTTGATCCAGAAAGTGTTTGTGTCTATGAATTCAATATCATCATTGGCAACTTTTGGCTACAGAACATTTTGGATCCTAAACTGCGGCCAAGGGTTTCCTAAATCTTTTAGGGCCGACAAATGCACAAACTCATCATTGTATGACATTATATCCAAAATGTGCTGAAATTGAAGCCTAGAATGTACTCTAATGAAGAGAATTGTTTAACCTAGTAGTAAGACTTTTGAAATAGATCCATTAAAGAACCAAAGTATGGCCATTTTGAAATTAAATTGTAAAGTTGAAATTCAAGGCCATATTTGGCTTAAAGTTAACCTTGTCCTTTATACAAGTATATGTCGTTTTCTTTATGTAACTGGAAATTTAGGTCTTTCGGTCACATATAGTGTTACGATTCTTGGCCGGTTTCATATGACACATTTCCCTCCTTTTGACGACAATCTTTGATATATATTATATATATGTATACATTAAAGAACGATCTAAATGTCTTTTGAAAGCATTCTCTCTAGCAAAAAACGGCTTGATCAGTTAATCTGATTTTAATATCATGAAAATTGTAAAAATCTTTGGATTAACACATAGCAACATGAAAGGTTTTCAATTTTTTTGCTTATTACATTAAGATGTTTCCAATGTTTTTACTTTTCATCAAACACATATGATCCCTTTCTTGAAGTGAAAATTGCGAACAAACAAAAATATATTTTATTAGATGTCATCCTTACTGTGTGAAATGGTTAATTATAGGAGCAACTATTTGATAAAAATAAGTTTTTTTTCTAATTTGTCTTAAATTTGTACTTAAGACAGATTTTCAATAAAACTTATTGTTCATCATTCCATCTAATCCATTTCTTCCAGTGCTACTAGTGAGTATCAATCTATGAAAGATTAAAAAGAATAAAATATTTCGGTACAACTGAGTTATGTAACATGGTTTACAAAATATAAGTTAATAATAATTTGCTGTTAGATCAAATAAAAAGTATTGTCCTGATTTTCAAAACTGAATAACAAACGCCAATTAAAAGATTTGCAATGACACAGAGACAAAAATCACCAAATGGGGAAATACATACACATCTCAAAGATACTGTACAGCCTTCAGTTATGTAAAAAAGAGATATCGATGAATAAGTAAAAATTGTCTGGGTGAACCAAATGTAGAAAAATCAAAAGAGACAATCAAAGTATGTTTGCTTTTTTATTGAAACGTTTAAAGAAAGAAAAGAAAACAGTTACCTATAGAAAACGACATATACTTGTCTAAAGTCTCTGGAATAAGGACGGAGGCATTAACTATTAAGAATGAATGAATAAGGACGGAGGCATTACCTATTAAGAAAGAATTTTAAAAATGTGTATACAAAGTATGACTGTCTCGTGGTGGCGTGCTCACCTCGAGTGAAGGAGGTGTCTGGTTGGATCCCCGGCCAGGTCAAATCAAGAAAAAAATGGGCATTTGTTGTTTCTCCGGAGAGAGAAAACACGCGGTAACAACGAATAAGAGCAAAGACTTGTCGACTCGGAGTCAGAATAATGTGTCCTTAAAGGTGACATGTCTTCCTTCGGACCTTGTCAAATAGCACGTCAAAAATCCGACTCAGCTTGTCGGAATAATATGAAGTTGGAATCATATTCATATCGCGTTGACTTCTTCTCGTCTTTAATTTGCCACTAGACTCAAAACAGACATCCATCATCATCATATAAGGTTTGATAAGTGCTTCATTTTTCTTTTGAATTATGGAAATGGATATTTATTTACAATTTATGTAAAAACAAGTCATTTGGAAATATTCTACACGGGGAAAAATATCAAGCTTTTCTCTATTAGCTTTTAAATATTTTCCTGTCTTAACATGGAAGGAAATAAAATGGTTTAAGTTTTACAGAAATTTTGTCTCAGTATGCTGAAAGGAAGTATCTATTTAAATGTGAAAATAATGCATCCTTTTCAGACATCACACAGGAAAGCGAAAGGATATCAGGCTTACCTGAAGTGGTGCAGTACCAAGAAAACAGCAAATAGAAAGCGGAAAATGCAGTTTTTTACTTTTTAATCTTCATTGCATTTTTTTGGCATGAAATTTAATTACAATATGACGATATGTACAGGTAAACTGTTGACTAAAACGTTAAAATCATTCAAACCACTACGGTTCACTACCATAAGACGAAGATGGTCTTAGTCAGATTTTGATTAACTTTTGCAATATTAAGTTTTTTAAATACTTTCGTCATTAGCTTTCCAACTCTTTCCAAACGAGCGCCACTGGTTAGTCCTATGAAGACGAATTTGCGTCTCGGGTTTAAAATTATAAGCCAGATATCTTAGACGAGTCTTTACAACAAAGGAGTCGATGCCAATTTTGGTGGACGCTTCTTTTCGAGTGTACTACCAACCAAGTAATCAGTGTTCCTGTGCTGACATGACATATCTATGATATGGTCAATTTCTGCAATCTGTTAAGAAAACGTTCTGAATCATATAATTCAGACCACTAATGATTTTCTATCCTGGGGCGGCATAGAAGGCCGTAGCCAGATTTGGCATACATTTTGGAATTCTTGGTTTTTAATGCTCGTAAATGTGTTATTGATTTGGCCTTCAAAATTTATTTTTTATTCGATCGCCACTGATAAGTTTTATGTGGACGAAACGTGCGTCTGGCGTATTTAATTATAAGTCTAGTATCTTTGATGAATTTTTGCACGTAACTTAATGGAGCTGTCAATAACAAGACTGCAACCTTGGTACGAAATTCACTTCGTTTTTATGCACCTTTTGTTATTTGACTTGTCTATATAAAAGGTGGATGACTATAAAACAAAATCACCTTGAAACATGTCAATCTGTCTGAACCAAGTCGGGAGCTTCTTCAGTGCTATCTCAGTTAGTTTTATCCTTAAAATAATTTGATATTGATTGCAGATCTCAGATATATCTGCCGCCTCATGACCGTACTTATCGTGGTTATTTGAATATTGTCATAGGTTATAGGCACTTGTCTGTTGTTCAAGACCATATGTTGACCTATTCATTATTAGTATATGAATAAGTGTCTGCAAGAAGTTTGATATGCACAATAAAAGTTGTGTCTGTACTTGAGAGTATCTTATTAATATGGGAGTCACAAAATGTAAACACGTCGCAACTTTATTTTCTGCATTTATGAACTGTATTGCGTATGGATAAGTTCAGATATCGTTCTTTTCGGAAAACAAAATGTCGGGCAAAAAGGATCTTCTTCCTCTGTTGTCCTCGATAAACAGAGTTTATCTATTAATTTGTCCCAAAATGTATTGATTATTTCCCGCAAAAGCAACTTATGATTTCAGAATCCGAGTCCAAGTGAGGTTTTGCCATCTTACTTTTCAGCTGTCGTCCGTCCTTAACTTTTTATAATCGAAGTGACAACCACCCTCTAACTTTTCATTAGAATCAAAGAAATAGAATTGAGAATGGAAACGGGGAATATGTCAAAGAGACAACAACCAGACCGAAGAACAGAAAACAGACCAATGGGTCTTCAACGCAGCGAGAAAATCCCGCACTGAAGGCGGGCTTTAGCTGGCCTCTAAACAATAATGTATACTAGTTCAGCGAAGTGGTCGCCACACTAAACTCGGAAACATATAAATGAACCAAAAAAAAAAAAAAAAAACACACAAGACTAACAAAGGCTAGAGGTTCCTGACTTGGGACAGACGCATACATGCGGCAGTGTTAAACTTGTTCTTGAGATCTCAAGCCCACCCACCTCTTGCTAATGTGCAATAAACAAACACACAGCAATACGCACAGGAAAGCTCAGTTTGAAAGAAGTCCGAGTCCGATGTTAGAATATGTAACAGATCAAACTAAGGAAAATTACAATGATGCAGGAAACAACACTTAGTAAGTATGATTTAAGGAACAATGCTGCATGGTTGATTTACTTTAAAAAGAGGGAGAATGTATCAAGGGGGATCAAAACCACAGGTCCCATAAAAAAACAATATCGCTAACAAGAAAACGACGAAAAGAGAAGCAACAGTCCACAAAACACTACACAGAAAATTAACGATTGAGCAACACAAACCTCAACAAAAACCTTGGGTGAACACAAGTGCCATAGAAGAATAAGCAGATCCTGCTCCACAAGCGGCGACCGTCGTGGTCATCCTTGCAAGTACAAGTTTGGTGAAAAGCCGCATTCGGTAATGTCACAATCTAGGAGACAATACGGGATTATGGCTAATAATTGAAGCTTATCAGTTGTCATCTGTGACATAGATACCAGTATTCCATATCGGTCAACCAAATCATGACAACGTCATCAAACCTTTCGAAGGATGACTTCAATTTCACCATTTGGAATCCCTTGTTGGATAGTTTCATAGTAAGCAGCAATACTTCTACCAAGGAATTCATGGTATGAAACGTCAGATTTAGAATGTCGTATCAACTGGGTCTAAATTTCATATGCAGGCGCTGCAGGAATGTTGCTACACAGAAAATTACAACGGGACAATTGAAATCGTCTCTTATTTCGTAAAGTTGATCTTTCTACCGACCTTCATTGTCTAAAAAATATCTGAAGTATACCGTATTTCTTTGGTGAAGATAAAATCAACATAGTCTGAAAAAGTTTATTCCGTGAAAGGACTTAATCTATATATCGGAACGTGAAGTTAATTTAAAGGTTAATGTCCACTTCTTTCCATTGTCCGGGGAAGGTTCTGCCTCATGAGAATAAAAGAACAACTCGACAAGAAGAGGGTCACAATTGGTTCCTATATGAATGACGATCTTTTTGTTGAAAATCAAGTCATTGAAACGTAATAAATATGTTTTCAATAAACAAAACCTAGTATCTTCATGATATCCGTTTCAGAAACTTTTTGTTTGTATCAGAGTTGGGTTTTTAAAAAGTGTGGTTGTCCCTTTTTGAATTTGCCGTTGGCCATTCTTTTTTATTAAACAAAGTTGAACTCTTTTTTTTTAATCTGTGTTTAGGTTTATAACTAACAATATTTGAGACAAAAGAGGTCAAAAGTGTTTATTCTATTACACGAGAAGAGGGACTTATATCTTTTGAACTTTTTAGTATCCACATTTGATCCACACCGCCTATGGAGGAGATAGTTTCACAGTATAACACTGAAGCCTGGTTTTGGTCGTTGATAGAATAAATGTTGATAATTTCAAAAGAGGTTTTGTGAAGCATTGGACAGACCCAGTTGTACAACGTATTTGTAAGGAAATTATGCAATTTGTTATCCAAAAGAAGTGAAGGAAGATCAAGTTTTCGTATCTGGTCGAAATTTTGTTTTGCCCATTGTTTGACATTATCCTCAACTAAATTCATAAGCAGTCAAAAAGAGATCTAATTCGTTCAATTTTCAAAGAACGTCTTTTATAGAACCACTGGACCAGCTGAAACTAATAAAACTTCTAAATTATGTTGCTATAATGGTCCTTAACTAGTTGTGTGACTTTGATGTTGATCGTTAGTTTAAAATATCCGCCAGTTGAGTTCAAGAATAACATTGAATTGCTATGGGATTTACGTTTCGCAAGAATAATTGAATTAAAACGGAAATTAACCATCAGCAATGTTTCTTACCGTGTCCTTACCAACTGTTGTTCCTTTAGTCCTGGTGAATGGAAAACTTTGCTTTAAAAGATCCAAAAAGGTTACAATTGGTCTGAACTTGCCAGATATACTACGTGTGTAATAACTTTGGTTCCGATGAAAAGCCTATTTTCTTTTTAGACAAAATAAACACAGAAAACCGATTCAGGCCACCAGATATTAAGATGGCCCTAAATGTTGTATGAGTTTGGCTTTAAAAAGTCTGTAGCGTACTAGATAAATTTTATACTGTTCACACGTTTAGTTCGCACTAAAATTAGTATCAGCATTGTACTGCTTACCGTCCGGAGCACCTGATTTCAACCCCAGTTTTTGATGGGGTTCGTTTTTCATTATTAGTATATGAATAAGTGTCTGCAAGAAGTTTGATATGCACAATAAAAGTTGTGTCTGTACTTGAGAGTATCTTATTAATATGGGTCACAAAATGTAAACACGTCGCAACTTTATTTTCTGCATTTATGAACTGTATTGCGTATGGATAAGTTCAGATATCGTTCTTTTCGGAAAACAAAATGTCGGGCAAAAGGATCTTCTTCCTCTGTTGTCCTCGATAAACAGAGTTTATCTATTAATTTGTCCCAAAATGTATTGATTATTTCCCAAAAGCAACTTATGATTTCAGAATCCGAGTCCAAGTGAGGTTTTGCCATCTTACTTTTCAGCTGTCGTCCGTCCTTAACTTTTTATAATCGAAGTGACAACCACCCTCTAACTTTTCATTAGAATCAAAGAAATAGAATTGAGAATGGAAACGGGAATATGTCAAAGAGACAACAACCAGACCGAAGAACAGAAAACAGACCAATGGGTCTTCAACGCAGCGAGAAAATCCCGCACTGAAGGCGGGCTTTAGCTGGCCTCTAAACAATAATGTATACTAGTTCAGCGAAGTGGTCGCCACACTAAACTCGAAACATATAAATGAACCAAAAAAAAAAAAAAAAACAACACACAAGACTAACAAAGGCTAGAGGTTCCTGACTTGGGACAGACGCATACATGCGGCAGTGTTAAACTTGTTCTTGAGATCTCAAGCCCACCCGCCACTTGCTAATGTGCAATAAACAAACACACAGCAATACGCACAGGAAAGCTCAGTTTGAAAGAAGTCCGAGTCCGATGTTAGAATATGTAACAGATCAAACTAAGGAAAATTACAATGATGCAGGAAACAACACTTAGTAAGTATGATTTAAGGAACAATGCTGCATGGTTGATTTACTTTAAAAGAGGAGAATGTATCAAGGGGATCAAAACCACAGGTCCCATAAAAAAACAATATCGCTAACAAGAAAACGACGAAAAGAGAAGCAACAGTCCACAAAACACTACACAGAAAATTAACGATTGAGCAACACAAACCTCAACAAAAACCTTGGGTGAACACAAGTGCCATAGAAGAATAAGCAGATCCTGCTCCACAAGCGGCGACCGTCGTGGTCATCCTTGCAAGTACAAGTTTGGTGAAAAGCCGCATTCGGTAATGTCACAATCTAGGAGACAATACGGGATTATGGCTAATAATTGAAGCTTATCAGTTGTCATCTGTGACATAGATACCAGTATTCCATATCGGTCAACCAAATCATGACAACGTCCTCAAACCTTTCGAAGGGATGACTTCAATTTCACCATTTGGAATCCCTTGTTGGATAGTTTCATAGTAAGCAGCAATACTTCTACCAAGGAATTCATGGTATGAAACGTCAGATTTAGAATGTCGTATCAACTGGGTCTAAATTTCATATGCAGGCGCTGCAGGAATGTTGCTACACAGAAAATTACAACGGGACAATTGAAATCGTCTCTTATTTCGTAAAGTTGATCTTTCTACCGACCTTCATTGTCTAAAAAATATCTGAAGTATACCGTATTTCTTTGGTGAAGATAAAATCAACATAGTCTGAAAAGTTTATTCCGTGAAAGGACTTAATCTATATATCGGAACGTGAAGTTAATTTAAAGGTTAATGTCCACTTCTTTCCATTGTCCGGGGAAGGTTCTGCCTCATGAGAATAAAAGAACAACTCGACAAGAAGAGGGTCACAATTGGTTCCTATATGAATGACGATCTTTTGTTGAAAATCAAGTCATTGAAACGTAATAAATATGTTTTCAATAAACAAAACCTAGTATCTTCATGATATCCGTTTCAGAAACTTTTGTTTGTATCAGAGTTGGGTTTTAAAAGTGTGGTTGTCCTTTTGAATTTGCCGTTGGCCATTCTTTTTATTAAACAAAGTTGAACTCTTTTTTTAATCTGTGTTTAGGTTTATAACTAACAATATTTGAGACAAAAGAGGTCAAAAGTGTTTATTCTATTACACGAGAAGAGGGACTTATATCTTTTGAACTTTTTAGTATCCACATTTGATCCACACCGCCTATGGAGGAGATAGTTTCACAGTATAACACTGAAGCCTGGTTTTGGTCGTTGATAGAATAAATGTTGATAATTTCAAAAGAGGTTTTGTGAAGCATTGGACAGACCCAGTTGTACAACGTATTTGTAAGGAAATTATGCAATTTGTTATCCAAAAGAAGTGAAGGAAGATCAAGTTTTTCGTATCTGGTCGAAATTTTGTTTTGCCCATTGTTTGACATTATCCTCAACTAAATTCATAAGCAGTCAAAAAGAGATCTAATTCGTTCAATTTTCAAAGAACGTCTTTTATAGAACCACTGGACCAGCTGAAACTAATAAAACTTCTAAATTATGTTGCTATAATGGTCCTTAACTAGTTGTGTGACTTTGATGTTGATCGTTAGTTTAAAATATCCGCCAGTTGAGTTCAAGAATAACATTGAATTGCTATGGGATTTACGTTTCGCCCATGTAGTGTTTTGTTGATTTGTTCGTCTTTTCGTCATTTTTCATTTTTTTTGCCATGGCCGTGTCTACGATTTTTGAGTTTTGGTATCTTCCGCCTCTTTTTTATATTAAAGTGTTAGGTTATTATGACATATATTATATGTATTATGGATAGGGGTCCTTATATATTGATTATCATATATAAAGTTCTATGATAAACAATATCTGTGTAATGTAAAATGTAATCAAGAGAAAAGAAAGAATGAAGAAAAGGATAAAAAGTAAAAAGTAAAACAACTATTCTAAAAATAAAATTTGTTGAAATTACAGAATATCAACATTAATATGATACTTTTAAATGCTATGCATCATTGTATGTAGACAACAATAATCATTTTGATAGAAGATATTCTCTGGAAGGTAAATTTATAAGGGAAACATTCGAGAAGGAAAAAAGATTTGTTAAAATAATTCTCCAAATTTAACACACAAAAAAAATGATGAATCTTGTTTTCCAGTGCGTACTCTATTTCGCAGATAAGTTTTCCGTATGCAACGACCTTAACCCTGACACCTTTCGTTAGAAATTCTATTATCGCACAGCGAAAGGAAACCGTGATGAAAGAAAACTAACGACGAAGACAGATACATGTAGTATATTAAACGATTCTGAAAGAAAAAAAATAACACGCCAATTCATGTGCCATTACAACCGTTAGGACAAAGTTTAAATTTCAAATGGTAACGCATGAAAATTTAAAGCAAAACCATTAAACATGTTTGATTCCGTGTTCATTGTTTATCATGGTCAACAATCACCAACTGAAATATTTTTTGACAATTATACGTTATGAATTCGTAATAAATCATGATAAAAGAAAACGTGCACAGAGGACTTAGTCTGATATATACGCATGCGTTCGTTCAATAATTGTTATAATCACCAGAAAGTCATTTCATATGACTTTCACAACTTTAAAAACAATTATTTTATCTAAATTATTTCATTTTAGTACTATGGGCGTTTTCCTCGCTATAGAATGTTATTTGGTAAAATAAACAAATTATAAAGCAATTTCGGATTTCAATTTACAAATGGGATCAAATATTCATAATTTTATCCTTACATTTAAACTACGTAACTTTGAAAGATACTAAAACCAAACTCCGTGGTTTATTGAGAATTTAACAGAATGATGTTAATTATCTGAACATACTGAAATTGAAGTGCTTTAAAAGAAACCAGATATTATAGTTTTAAAGATGCAAATGATTTTGTGGAATTAATAACATATAGAATTCTGCATGGACACATTTTCTTACAAGATTCAGATTAATTAAGCATCAATCTTCAAAGACAATTAGTAAGTTAATTCATTCGTAGTTTTTTCGATTTTTGTTAAAGTTTCAGAGGCAAATTTTAGAATTTCATGATTTTTAAACCAATCTTTGAATTGATTCTTAAATTAACCTAATTACCAGATCTTGATAAGTCCTATTTCTGATTATGAAAATGCCGAACTTTTAAAAAAAGTACAAATTTAAGCGGTAGCTTGCTAATAATTTAAATGAAGAGGAAACAGTCAATCTACAGAATTTGCCAATGATAGAACGTATTAGCGTTGGCGTTAGTGTTGGTTTTGGTGTTGAGCAGCAGCAGTTTGTACAAATATATTTGTTTTGTATTCGTTTCTTGTTTTTTATATAATGTTGTATTAATTGTTGTCTAATTATAATGTCCATATCCTCCCTTTAAATCAGGGGCGGATCCAGACATCTTAAAAGGGGGTTCCAACTATATGTCCCCATTCAAATGCATTGATCGTCCAAAAACAGGGGTTCCAACCGCCGGAACCCCCTGGATCCGCCACTGCTTTTGATGTTGTATTATAGTTATAACGGTTATATTGAAGAACTTTATTGAAATGTAAACTCGGCAAACTTACATTGTATTAACACAATCTCGTTTTTCGTAAATTATAACATAACTAATTATGATTGCACAGTGAAACCTGTCTAAACCGAATCTTGCATAAACCGAACACCTGTTTAAACCAAACATGTTCTTAAGTCCAGTCATATCAAACTTCATGCGTTGTGAACTTAATTAAACCGAACAAAATCTTAATTCCCGAAGAGACTCGGTTTAAACAGGTTTCACTGTATTCTATACAATTATGAACAATAATGGTCTTACATCCTGTCGGTATTTATGTTTTGGCATTGTGCATGACCATACTTTTCTCAGACTGTTTATGAAATCATAAAGCTAAACCAGTTGGACGTGTACTGGTTGGTTGTTTAGACTGGGAAACATGATTGCGTGAACCCCTGAGGGTTCACGCATATTAATTAGTTAGAAATATGGAGGAATATTCGGAAGCTAAATTATTCTTCATTCGGAACACTTATTCATCTTATCTGTATTAGCCTCCTGCAATTAAGAGCACCTCCATACGGGGGTATCTGAGATATTTAAAACGTCGCAATAAAGAAATTGTCACAAATCGCTTATTGTCTTATTTGATATATGATAATAAACTAAATGTATCTATAGATCACTTTCAAACATGTATGTTAAAGCTATATTTATGCATCTTAAGTGTTTACTTGAGCAAAGTTGACAGTTGCAACGTTTGATAAACAAGTGAAAGTTAAATGGTCAAGATTTAACGACCTATGGTATCGAACATCAGTGCCAGATATTAATGGTGTTGTGGTTTCTACATAATGAGTTATAGTAGGCTTTGGGATTTGTTGATTTGTAACTATAAATTTTATGCAAATGTCATTTTGACAAATCAGATAAACAAAATGTCCGTTTCAAAACTGAAAATAAAACAAATAAAATAAAGACTGTTTGTTAATATTCCCAGGAAATAATCATATTCTTAATAATAAAAATATATTATATACTTTTTAAATAAGGAAATAGATTTAACAATTGCATGTTAATCTTTCATGAGGTCTTCAAAAATATGTTATGCAAAAGAAAAAATACAAATACAAAAACAATTAACTCTAGATTTTTACACTGAATAAGCATACAATGGATTCTGTAAACATTGGAAAGTTAGAAAAGAGTGTGTTTGATCTTACGTTCGGGTATTTGTTAAAGCAATTATTATATCAATATAAGAATTAAGATTGAAAATACATAATATACTGAGACCAACATTCTTTTAATGAATATATCTGAATTTATGAAATTGTGTTTTAAAATTAAAAATTATTATGAAATGCGGTACCTTCAACCAACATACGTAATAAATCTCAAGACTTTAAACCGTTTTTGCTAACTAAATTAATGTTTGTTGCCTATAATTCAGAATTTTATCAGTGTTTCGGGATTTTTTGCTTAAAATTGTTTGAGCATGGGTCCCTTTTCAAAAGTCTCCTAACTACTACCTCGCAAGGCATTCTTGCTGGCATGCGTTTATATGCTTTTTTGACCTCGTGTGACTCAGTTTTATTAATGAAATCTTTTGTATCTCGAGTGTAAAAATTAAGCCTCTTTAATAATGGTTTTATAATTAGATCAAGAAATCTCTCAATGCGTCTCGTGGAGAGTTACACTTATTGATAATTGGTCGGTAAGGAACATTTAATCCTACTATCTGACCAGTTCGCAAATATTAAAGTGTTAGGTTATTATGACATATATTATATGTATTATGGATAGGTCCTATATATTGATTATCATATATAAAGTTCTATGATAAACAATATCTGTGTAATGTAAAATGTAATCAAGAGAAAAGAAAGAATGAAGAAAAGGATAAAAAGTAAAAAGTAAAACAACTATTCTAAAAATAAAATTTGTTGAAATTACAGAATATCAACATTAATATGATACTTTTAAATGCTATGCATCATTGTATGTAGACAACAATAATCATTTTGATAGAAGATATTCTCTGGAAGGTAAATTTATAAGGGAAACATTCGAGAAGGAAAAAAGATTTGTTAAAATAATTCTCCAAATTTAACACACAAAAAAAATGATGAATCTTGTTTTCCAGTGCGTACTCTATTTCGCAGATAAGTTTTCCGTATGCAACGACCTTAACCCTGACACCTTTCGTTAGAAATTCTATTATCGCACAGCGAAAGGAAACCGTGATGAAAGAAAACTAACGACGAAGACAGATACATGTAGTATATTAAACGATTCTGAAAGAAAAAAAAACACGCCAATTCATGTGCCATTACAACCGTTAGGACAAAGTTTAAATTTCAAATGGTAACGCATGAAAATTTAAAGCAAAACCATTAAATATGTTTGATTCCGTGTTCATTGTTTATCATGGTCAACAATCACCAACTGAAATATTTTTTGACAATTATACGTTATGGATTCGTAATAAATCATGATAAAAGAAAACGTGCACAGAGGACTTAGTCTGATATATACGCATGCGTTCGTTCAATAATTGTTATAATCACCAGAAAGTCATTTCATATGACTTTCACAACTTTAAAAACAATTATTTTATCTAAATTATTTCATTTTAGTACTATGGGCGTTTTCCTCGCTATAGAATGTTATTTGGTAAAATAAACAAATTATAAAGCAATTTCGGATTTCCAATTTACAAATGGGATCAAATATTCATAATTTTATCCTTACATTTAAACTACGTAACTTTGAAAGATACTAAAACCAAACTCCGTGGTTTATTGAGAATTTAACAGAATGATGTTAATTATCTGAACATACTGAAATTGAAGTGCTTTAAAAGAAACCAGATATTATAGTTTTAAAGATGCAAATGATTTTGTGGAATTAATAACATATAGAATTCTGCATGGACACATTTTCTTACAAGATTCAGATTAATTAAGCATCAATCTTCAAAGACAATTAGTAAGTTAATTCATTCGTAGTTTTTTCGATTTTTGTTAAAGTTTCAGAGGCAAATTTTAGAATTTCATGATTTTTAAACCAATCTTTGAATTGATTCTTAAATTAACCTAATTACCAGATCTTGATAAGTCCTATTTCTGATTATGAAAATGCCGAACTTTTAAAAAAAGTACAAATTTAAGCGGTAGCTTGCTAATAATTTAAATGAAGAGGAAACAGTCAATCTACAGAATTTGCCAATGATAGAACGTATTAGCGTTGGCGTTAGTGTTGGTTTTGATGTTGAGCAGCAGCAGTTTGTACAAATATATTTGTTTTGTATTCGTTTCTTGTTTTTTATATAATGTTGTATTAATTGTTGTCTAATTATAATGTCCATATCCTCCCTTTAAATCAGGGGCGGATCCAGACATCTTAAAAAGGGGGGGTACCAACTATATGTCCCCATTCAAATGCATTGATCGTCCAAAAAACAGGGGGGTTCCAACCGCCGGAACCCCCCTGGATCCGCCACTGCTTTTGATGTTGTATTATAGTTATAACGGTTATATTGAAGAACTTTATTGAAATGTAAACTCGGCAAACTTACATTGTATTAACACAATCTCGTTTTTCGTAAATTATAACATAACTAATTATGATTGCACAGTGAAACCTGTCTAAACCGAATCTTGCATAAACCGAACACCTGTTTAAACCAAACATGTTCTTAAGTCCAGTCATATCAAACTTCATGCGTTGTGAACTTAATTAAACCGAACAAAATCTTAATTCCCGAAGAGACTCGGTTTAAACAGGTTTCACTGTATTCTATACAATTATGAACAATAATGGTCTTATATCCTGTCGGTATTTATGTTTTGGCATTGTGCATGACCATACTTTTCTCAGACTGTTTATGAAATCATAAAGCTAAACCAGTTGGACGTGTACTGGTTGGTTGTTTAGACTGGGAAACATGATTGCGTGAACCCTGAGGGTTCACGCATATTAGTTAGTTAGAAATATGGAGGAATATTCGGAAGCTAAATTATTCTTCATTCGGAACACTTATTCATCTTATCTGTATTAGCCTCCTGCAATTAAGAGCACCTCCATACGGGGGTATCTGAGATATTTAAAACGTCGCAATAAAGAAATTGTCACAAATCGCTTATTGTCTTATCTGATATATGATAATAAACTAAATGTATCTATAGATCACTTTCAAACATGTATGTTAAAGCTATATTTATGCATCGTAAGTGTTTACTTGAGCAAAGTTGACAGTTGCAACGTTTGATAAACAAGTGAAAGTTAAATGGTCAAGATTTAACGACCTATGGTATAGAACATCAGTGCGAGATATTAATGGTGTTGTGGTTTCTACATAATGAGTTATAGTAAGCTTTGGGATTTGTTGATTTGATAAACAAAAATGTCCGTTTCAAAAACTGAAAATAAAACAAATAAAATAAAGACTGTTTGTTAATATTCCCAGGAAATAATCATATTCTTAATAATAAAAAATATATTATATACTTTTTTAAATAAGGAAATAGATTTAACAATTGCATGTTAATCTTTCATGAGGTCTTCAAAAAATATGTTATGCAAAAGAAAAAAATACAAATACAAAAACAATTAACTCTAGATTTTTACACTGAATAAGCATACAATGGATTCTGTAAACATTGGAAAGTTAGAAAAAGAGTGTGTTTGATCTTACGTTCGGGTATTTGTTAAAGCAATTATTATATCAATATAAAATTAAGATTGAAAATACATAATATACTGAGACCAACATTCTTTTAATGAATATATCTGAATTTATGAAATTGTGTTTTAAAATTAAAAATTATTATGAAATGCGGTACCTTCAACCAACATACGTAATAAATCTCAAGACTTTAAACCGTTTTTGCTAACTAAATAAATGTTTGTTGCCTATAATTCAGAATTTTATCAGTGTTTCGGGATTTTTTTGCTTAAAATTGTTTGAGCATGGGTCCCTTTTCAAAAGTCTCCTAACTACTACCTCGCAAGGCATTCTTGCTGGCATGCGTTTATATGCTTTTTTGACCTCGTGTGACTCAATTTTATTAATGAAATCTTTTGTATCTCGAGTGTAAAAATTAAGCCTCTTTAATAATGGTTTTATAATTAGATCAAGAAATCTCTCAATGCGTCTCGTGGGAGAGTTACACTTATTGATAATTGGTCGGTAAGGAACATTTAATCCTACTATCTGACCAGTTCGCAATACCTCATTAATTAAGGTCTTTCCTTTTCCAAAAGGGAAAGACCTTACTGTATTTCTTCTTCTTCTGATTATTATTATTATTAATAAGGTCTTTCCTTTTCCAAAAGGGAAAGACCTTACTGTATTTCTTCCGATTATTATTCTTTTTGTTCCGCCAAACTTTGACAAAATTTCTCTCCGTAACCGTAAGCCATGTCGCTTTTAGGTTCACACTTTGTATCGGTGTCACAAATTCCTATCCGGAACTCACCCTGTGAGTCGTAAAATTTTGTCGGTCCGGAGTTATCCCTCCGAAACCTAAAAACCTTGTTATCATTCAAACACCGTAACCGTAATAGGCACAAAAAAAAAAAAAAAAAAAAGAAGGGTGAAATTTGTTCAGGACCAGACCCTGGTTCTTCGTTACATTTGAATCGAAAAGATTCAGCGACTCATTGGTAGGGTTATGCCCCTATGAAAATTAACCGATGTCGGTTGGCCACTAAAACTCAGAAACCGTAAGTCGTAGCCACCTAGGATCTTCACCAATGATCATCAATTCATGTGAATTTGAAAAATCCTCGAGGTCAAATTTGTATGTTGACCTTGACCTTTGACCTAACACCTTGTTATGGGATAATCTCAGCAACCTTAATACTTACAGAAGTGTTGAATAGTGGAAAATGTTTGGGTCATTAATGCGCAACTTTGTTACGTTTGACCGAAGAGATTTGACCTTTCTGTAAGGGGCATAACCCCTATTTTAGGTTTCTGAAAAGACAAAATCAGCTTTTACTACATAACCAAAGGTCCTAGACCCATGGGGTCTTCACCAATGACATTTGGGACCAATGACCTTGACAAAGGTCAAAGGGTCAATGGTCAAGGTCATGTCCCAGATAGCGAATTAAGTGTTTTAACCTTATACAATGGATTTTTAGTGTGTTTTCAAGCTTTTAAAGGTTGACCTTGACCTTTGACCTTACAACTTTTTATTGAATATCTCAAAAACGATTATACTTACAGAAATAGTAAAAAGTGAAAAATGTTAAGGGGACTATGGCGCAACTTTTTTACATTTGACCGAAGAGATTTGACATATCCTTAAGGGGCATAACCCTCGTTAACTGTTTCTGAAAAGACAAAATTAGCTTTAACTCTTGAACCAAAGGCCCTAGACCCATGGGGTCTTTTACAATGACATCGTGGACTAATGATCTTGACAAAGGTCATAAGGTCAAAAGCCAAGGTCATGTCCTAAATAGCGAATTTGTTGTTTTTTGTCATATTTTAACGGTTTTATTTGTGTTTGTGAGCTTTTCAATGCATTCTACGCCTATAAGAACATGTGTGTATTTTATATTACGAAAAGGAAAGACCTCTCAATTGTTCAAGAACAATTGACATTTTAATTATGTCTAGATTTATTTTATGAATTTTTGAAAGAAGAAACATGTGTCAATATTTTGAATCATTAATTCATTATCATTCTTTAAGAAAGTGTACGTCAAGGAATCCATTTCTTTTTATGCCCCTACGTAGCGGTTGGGGCATTACGTTTTACCCTTAACTGAGTTGGTTTCCGTTTTCTAACTTAAGTTTGCCTCAAACAAATGTTATGAAACTTATACACAATGCTTATTACCACAAAATACAGATCAAGTTTGAAATTGGTGGCGTCACTTTAACCGTTCTAGAGTTATGCCCCTTTTTAAATGAAAATTGCTGAATTTTTCATTTCCGTTCTCTAACTTTAGTTTTCCTCAACCAAATGGTATGAGACTTATACACAATGCTTATTAACACAAAACACAGATCAAGTTAGAATTTTGGTGTAACGTTTACTGTTCTAGAGTTATGCTCCTTTACAAACATAAAAGTGTCCGTTCTCTTACTTAAGTTTGCCTCAACCATATATTATGAAACTTATACACAATACCTATAACCACAAAACTAAAGTCAGATCAACTAGTGTCACTTTTACCGTTCTTCAGTTATGTCCCTTTAAAACTTTATATGATATGCAAGCAGGGGCATCATGTGTGTCCCATGGACACATTCCCTTTTTATTTTCTTCTCACTTTATAATTTACACCACTTTCATATTGTCATGATTTACAATAATTTAAAAAGAAAATATCATCTTCCACACACATGGCCATGAAAGCACTGAGATATAATTTTTAATTTAGTTGAATTAATAAATAGCATAAAAAAGTTCTAAGGTTCACGTATTGTCTTTTTTTTTTTTAAAGCAACTTGTTTATTTATTCGTCAAAATTTTACCAGTGATACATTTATTACGTTCTTTGAAATCTATTAAGTCATACGCTTAACATATGGGCCATCGCGAACGAGTTAGAATTTAAGGAACATAACCGTCAAAAAAGAGAACATTAACAATATGGAACGAAAAATCGTCCCTTTGTCGTAAAATGTTTCTTAGAGATTAAACGATATAAAACAGAAAAACCTTAATCTATTAAAGGAAATTTATAACAAGTTGACTGTATGGTTTCGTGTCGTTATGTTACGGTCATATTGATGCTCGAATGCATCGTAGTTTTCGTTCAACACTGAGCTTATATAATGGCATTTCATTTTGTAAGGTCGAAATAAAAAGAAGGTTTTATGGAAGTATCCAAAATAAAATTTTCTTACCAAAATCATGACAATATATCATTCGTTATTAAAAAATTGAGACATATCAACTACCTGGAAGTCATACTATCGAATATTTTTTATCAACGATTTATAAAGTGTATATATATGTATGTATGATTCATGGATGGATGGATGGCTGCTTAACGTCCAGTGGCAAATTAAATGAATATTTAGGACTAGAACATGTTAATGCGATATGAGTATAAATCCTGATTTGTACCAGACCGACACGCTGAGTCGGATTGTAAACGTGCTAGTTGACAAGGTATTAGTCCTCACAGGAAGACACGTCACCCTAACAGAACACTCCGAGCCGACCAGTCTTTGCTCTTATTCCATATTGATAGAACTTTAGTAGGTTTTTCTATATGAATGGGATTTTGAATAAATAAGCATATTCACCTGCGGAAAAAGTATATTCACCGCGCAAAACGTCGCGTGCTTTTACATGTATAATAACGATACAATGTTTGACGTTTAGTTGGTTTTGGTAAATAACTGTTATTATAAACATATTTTTCTCTCGGAACATGGAATAAAACAATTACTGTCTTTTGTTTCAGAAATATGTGGTTTAATTGACTTTGAAAACCTAGTGACATTCACTTCGGCCGTTGGCCTCAGTGAATATCAGTTTTCAAAGTCAATAAACCACACATTTACCTCATCAAAAGACAGTAATTGTATATTCATTAATGCCGCTTGCTTAGCAGAGAAGCAGCAAATACCAATTTTACACTCTTTGGTTTGACTCCGCCGGGGTTTGAACCCGACCCCTGCACTCGAGCCGAACATGCTACCACGAGACCACTGCGGCTGTAACATGAAGAATATATGTGGCATGCCAATATCATTTTAGGATTTGAATGTTTCGTATTAAACTCTCATAATATATTGCCGTTCGACATAGTATAAATTTCAGATAAACACATGATAACAAGGAGGCACAGATAAATAGTTTTATTGTAAACAGAAACCTTTACAATAAAGAAAACTTAAACATTCTTTTTTTATATGTCATATTTTTCAAAGACAAACATCTTGATATGTAAAGCATGTCCATCTGAATGAATAATGTAAAAAATGATTTTAGATGAAATTGTGTGCGCAATACGATGGACTAAAAGAACATTTAAGTTGACTTAGTTTTGAAGATAAAATCCAGATTATTTCAATAGGCAATTCAAGTCGGCAAATAAATGAAGTTCAAAAGATATATCAGTGTATGAGATATTTCCTAAGCATTGGACTATTTTCCAGAAAGGTATTCTTTTAAACTTGTAGGCCAAACTTATCGTACTTTAAAGACGATTAATAATTCATCATTCTCGATTTAAAATTCTGTTTCAGAAGAGGTAAGAATAAAATTCTCTCCCACTAATTCATTCAATATGCATTGATTCAATTAACTGTAAATGTATTTCATTTCCTAAAAACGGAAATTTCTAAATATTATAATATGGTTTATATTCTCAATACCTCAAATTAATGCTGCAAATAGAAGGTAGTCTTTTTACAATAAGTCTAAATTTATGTACTTGAGGGACTAAGATTTTCTTTTTCACTAAATACATACAGACAATCCATAAATCTATTACAGGGAACCCCCTCCCCTTCCCCCCGGTTTTTAAATGTTACAAAGGAAAAGCTGTTAAAAATGTAGGTTTACTGTGGAGTGGTAAATTCGGGTTTTGTTGCTGAAGATTTTTCAAGTATTTATCTCTCATATATTATTTGACGAATAACATCTACATGGTATATTCAACTACATATTAAATTTAAATAAAACTTTCCGTTTATATGCAATACAAAATGCATGGATAATCACAACAAGTGCCTTACCAATTGAAAAGGAAATATCTAAATATCTCTGACAAATAAGCGTAATCCAATGTACTTCTATGAGAGATAACACAGCCGAAGAATAATATTATTCCAAATTTCTGTTGCTGGTCTATTAATTTCATCGATAAGGGATATATTATCCAAATGTATTGTGTCATAAGAAGGTGTAACTTTACAAGAATACTTTACCTACTTAAACATTTATAGGACGGAAAAATAAACCAGAATGTATACATTTAAATAAAACATGAGAATATGTCAATAATAAAAGTAATTAAAAGACCGAAATATTCTAGCGCACTGAATTTAACTTCTATTAAAATTATGTGTTTCAGGCACTTAATGTTCGTTTCAAACGATTTAAATTTCAATCGGGTCACAAATTGGCTTCACAACCATGTGACTAGAGGTAAGCAGAAGTGACCATTCAGTAGTCTTCATATGCTTCTCTTGACAGGAATGGATTGGCATCATAAGGCTTTACCCTGAAAGAAAATAAACTGATTATACATCTATCAAATGCGTTTAAAAATAAAGATGAATCCGCGTTTGATTTAGCTTGTTTCTAATGACGTTTTTTTTCATTTGCAATGATTTCTACGTTATTAATTTTATTTATTATAATATTAACAAAATTTAAACATGTGGTACACGTAAGTCTTGATTAAAAAAAACCAAGCAAGATCGTAGTATCGTAGTGATGAATTACACATGACTTAAACAAAGTTTATAGTGACAAGTATGACAAGTTAGATTTAGTTGATCTATGAAGGTATTGGTGCATGATGCCTCCAACATGACGGTAATTATAGAATAACTAATCGAAGAAAAAATATTCAACGAGTGACCGAACAACACATTAATTCACGAATGCGCGTAGCGCATGAGTTAACTATCAGTGTTGTTCGGTCACGAGTTGAATATTTTCGATACTTGAATTCTTTTATTACACTGGCAAATAAAGTAGAAAATTTAAGGAACTATATCGTTTTCTACGCATTCACAATTTGTTTTGATCCGACGTTATCGACGTCTTGACAACGCCTCTTGTATGACGTCAGAGGAGTGAAATAACCACTTTTATTTCACATGTAATTATCGGTTTTATTTCACTGGTAAATCAATGTAATTCATTGCAACCAAATGGTATGAGACTTATACACAATGCTTATTAACACAAAACACAGATCAAGTTAGAATTTTGGTGTAACGTTTACTGTTCTAGAGTTATGCTCCTTTACAAACATAAAAGTGTCCGTTCTCTTACTTAAGTTTGCCTCAACCATATATTATGAAACTTATACACAATACCTATAACCACAAAACTAAAGTCAGATCAACTAGTGTCACTTTTACCGTTCTTCAGTTATGTCCCTTTAAAACTTTATATGATATGCAAGCAGGGGCATCATGTGTGTCCCATGGACACATTCCCTTTTTATTTTCTTCTCACTTTATAATTTACACCACTTTCATATTGTCATGATTTACAATAATTTAAAAGAAAATATCATCTTCCACACACATGGCCATGAAAGCACTGAGATATAATTTTAATTTAGTTGAATTAATAAATAGCATAAAAAGTTCTAAGGTTCACGTATTGTCTTTTTTTTAAGCAACTTGTTTATTTATTCGTCAAAATTTTACCAGTGATACATTTATTACGTTCTTTGAAATCTATTAAGTCATACGCTTAACATATGGGCCATCGCGAACGAGTTAGAATTTAAGGAACATAACCGTCAAAAAAGAGAACATTAACAATATGGAACGAAAAATCGTCCCTTTGTCGTAAAATGTTTCTTAGAGATTAAACGATATAAAACAGAAAAACCTTAATCTATTAAAGGAAATTTATAACAAGTTGACTGTATGGTTTCGTGTCGTTATGTTACGGTCATATTGATGCTCGAATGCATCGTAGTTTTCGTTCAACACTGAGCTTATATAATGGCATTTCATTTTGTAAGGTCGAAATAAAAAGAAGGTTTTATGGAAGTATCCAAAATAAAATTTTCTTACCAAAATCATGACAATATATCATTCGTTATTAAAAAATTGAGACATATCAACTACCTGGAAGTCATACTATCGAATATTTTTATCAACGATTTATAAAGTGTATATATATGTATGTATGATTCATGGATGGATGGATGGCTGCTTAACGTCCAGTGGCAAATTAAATGAATATTTAGGACTAGAACATGTTAATGCGATATGAGTATAAATCCTGATTTGTACCAGACCGACACGCTGAGTCGGATTGTAAACGTGCTAGTTGACAAGGTATTAGTCCTCACAGGAAGACACGTCACCCTAACAGAACACTCCGAGCCGACCAGTCTTTGCTCTTATTCCATATTGATAGAACTTTAGTAGGTTTTCTATATGAATGGGATTTTGAATAAATAAGCATATTCACCTGCGGAAAAGTATATTCACCGCGCAAAACGTCGCGTGCTTTTACATGTATAATAACGATACAATGTTTGACGTTTAGTTGGTTTTGGTAAATAACTGTTATTATAAACATATTTTCTCTCTCGGAACATGGAATAAAACAATTACTGTCTTTTGTTTCGGTAAATATGTGGTTTAATTGACTTTGAAAACCTAGTGACATTCACTTCGGCCGTTGGCCTCAGTGAATATCAGTTTTCAAAAGTCAATAAAACCACATTTACCTCATCAAAGACAGTAATTGTATATTATTCTAATGCCGCTTGCTTAGCAGAGAAGCAGCAAATACCAATTTTACACTCTTTGGTTTGACTCCGCCGGGTTTGAACCCACGACCCCGCACTCGAGCCGAACATGCTACCACGAGACCACTGCGGCTGTAACATGAAGAATATATGTGGCATGCCAATATCATTTTAGGATTTGAATGTTTCGTATTAAACTCTCATAATATATTGCCGTTCGACATAGTATAAATTTCAGATAAACACATGATAACAAGGAGGCACAGATAAATAGTTTTATTGTAAACAGAAACCTTTACAATAAAGAAAACTTAAACATTCTTTTTATATGTCATATTTTTCAAAGACAAACATCTTGATATGTAAAGCATGTCCATCTGAATGAATAATGTAAAAAATGATTTTAGATGAAATTGTGTGCGCAATACGATGGACTAAAAGAACATTTAAGTTGACTTAGTTTTGAAGATAAAATCCAGATTATTTCAATAGGCAATTCAAGTCGGCAAATAAATGAAGTTCAAAAGATATATCAGTGTATGAGATATTTCCTAAGCATTGGACTATTTTCCAGAAAGGTATTCTTTTAAACTTGTAGGTCAAACTTATCGTACTTTAAAGACGATTAATAATTCATCATTCTCGATTTAAAATTCTGTTTCAGAAGAGGTAAGAATAAAATTCTCCCACTAATTCATTCAATATGCATTGATTCAATTAACTGTAAATGTATTTCATTTCCTAAAACGGAAATTTCTAAATATTATAATATGGTTTATATTCTCAATACCTCAAATTAATGCTGCAAATAGAAGGTAGTCTTTTACAATAAGTCTAAATTTATGTACTTGAGGGACTAAGATTTTCTTTTCACTAAATACATACAGACAATCCATAAATGTATTACAGGAACCCTCCCTCCCCGGTTTTTAAATGTTACAAAGGAAAAGCTGTTAAAAATGTAGGTTTACTGTGGAGTGGTAAATTCGGGTTTTGTTGCTGAAGATTTTTCAAGTATTTATCTCTCATATATTATTTGACGAATAACATCTACATGGTATATTCAACTACATATTAAATTTAAATAAAACTTTCCGTTTATATGCAATACAAAATGCATGGATAATCACAACAAGTGCCTTACCAATTGAAAAGGAAATATCTAAATATCTCTTACAAATAAGCGTAATCCAATGTACTTCTATGAGAGATAACACAGCCGAAGAATAATATTATTCCAAATTTCTGTTGCTGGTCTATTAATTTCATCGATAAGGGATATATTATCCAAATGTATTGTGTCATAAGAAGGTGTAACTTTACAAGAATACTTTACCTACTTAAACATTTATAGGACGGAAAAATAAACCAGAATGTATACATTTAAATAAAACATGAGAATATGTCAATAATAAAAGTAATTAAAAGACCGAAATATTCTAGCGCACTGAATTTAACTTCTATTAAAATTATGTGTTTCAGGCACTTAATGTTCGTTTCTAACGATTTAAATTTCAATCGGGTCACAAATTGGCTTCACAACCATGTGACTAGAGGTAAGCAGAGTGACCATTCAGTAGTCTTCATATGCTTCTCTTGACAGGAATGGATTGGCATCATAAGGCTTTACCCTGAAAGAAAAATAAACTGATTATACATCTATCAAATGCGTTTAAAAATAAAGATGAATCCGCGTTTGATTTAGCTTGTTTCTAATGACGTTTTTTTCATTTGCAATGATTTCTACGTTATTAATTTTATTTATTATAATATTAACAAAATTTAAACATGTGGTACACGTAAGTCTTGATTAAAAAAAAACCAAGCAAGATCGTAGTATCGTAGTGATGAATTACACATGACTTAAACAAAGTTTATAGTGACAAGTATGACAAGTTAGATTTAGTTGATCTATGAAGGTATTGGTGCATGATGCCCTCCAACATGACGGTAATTATAGAATAACTAATCGAAGAAAAAAATATTCAACGAGTGACCGAACAACACATTAATTCACGAATGCGCGTAGCGCAGTTAACTATCAGTGTTGTTCGGTCACGAGTTGAATATTTTTCGATACTTGAATTCTTTGATTAGTTATTCTTTTTATTACACTGGCAAATAAAGTAGAAAATTTAAGGAACTATATCGTTTTCTACGCATTCACAATTTGTTTTGATCCGACGTTATCGACGTCTTGACAACGCCTCTTGTTGTATGACGTCAGAGGAGTGAAATAACCACGTTTATTTCACATGTGCAATTATCGGTTTTATTTCACTGGTAAATCAATGTAATTCATTGCAACCAATGTAATAAAGGGAAATAACTATGAGTCAAATAATGTTAATTGGCAAATTAAATGAATATTTAGAACTAGAACATGTTAATGCGTTTGTACCAGACCGACACGCTGAGTCGGATTGTAAACGTGCTAGTTGACAAGGTATTAGTCCTCACAGGAAGACACGTCACCCTAACAGAACACTCCGAGCCGACCAGTCTTTGCTCTTATTCCATATTGATAGAACTTTAGTAGGTTTTTCTATATGAATGGGATTTTGAATAAATAAGCATATTCACCTGCGGAAAAAGTATATTCACCGCGCAAAACGTCGCGTGCTTTTACATGTATAATAACGATACAATGTTTGACGTTTAGTTGGTTTTGGTAAATAACTGTTATTATAAACATATTTTTCTCTCTCGGAACATGGAATAAAACAATTACTGTCTTTTGTTTCGGTAAATATGTGGTTTAATTGACTTTTGAAAAACCTAGTGACATTCACTTCGGCCGTTGGCCTCAGTGAATATCAGTTTTTCAAAAGTCAATAAAACCACACATTTACCTCATCAAAAGACAGTAATTGTATATTATTCCTTAATGCCGCTTGCTTAGCAGAGAAGCAGCAAATACCAATTTTACACTCTTTGGTTTGACTCCGCCGGGGTTTGAACCCACGACCCCCGCACTCGAGCCGAACATGCTACCACGAGACCACTGCGGCTGTAACATGTAGAATATATGTGGCATGCCAATATCATTTTTAGGATTTGAATGTTTCGTATTAAACTCTCATAATATATTGCCGTTCGACATAGTATAAATTTCAGATAAACACATGATAACAAGGAGGCACAGATAAATAGTTTTATTGTAAACAGAAACCTTTACAATAAAGAAAACTTAAACATTCTTTTTTATATGTCATATTTTTCAAAGACAAACATCTTGATATGTAAAGCATGTCCATCTGAATGAATAATGTAAAAAATGATTTTAGATGAAATTGTGTGCGCAATACGATGGACTAAAAGAACATTTAAGTTGACTTAGTTTTGAAGATAAAATCCAGATTATTTCAATAGGCAATTCAAGTCGGCAAATAAATGAAGTTCAAAAGATATATCAGTGTATGAGATATTTCCTAAGCATTGGACTATTTTCCAGAAAGGTATTCTTTTAAACTTGTAGGCCAAACTTATCGTACTTTAAAGACGATTAATAATTCATCATTCTCGATTTAAAATTCTGTTTCAGAAGAGGTAAGAATAAAATTCTCTCCCACTAATTCATTCAATATGCATTGATTCAATTAACTGTAAATGTATTTCATTTCCTAAAACGGAAATTTCTAAATATTATAATATGGTTTATATTCTCAATACCTCAAATTAATGCTGCAAATAGAAGGTAGTCTTTTACAATAAGTCTAAATTTATGTACTTGAGGGACTAAGATTTTCTTTTCACTAAATACATACAGACAATCCATAAATGTATTACAGGAACCCTCCCCTCCCCGGTTTTTAAATGTTACAAAGGAAAAGCTGTTAAAAAATGTAGGTTTACTGTGGAGTGGTAAATTCGGGTTTTGTTGCTGAAGATTTTTCAAGTATTTATCTCTCATATATTATTTGACGAATAACATCTACATGGTATATTCAACTACATATTAAATTTAAATAAAACTTTCCGTTTATATGCAATACAAAATGCATGGATAATCACAACAAGTGCCTTACCAATTGAAAAGGAAATATCTAAATATCTCTTACAAATAAGCGTAATCCAATGTACTTCTATGAGAGATAACACAGCCGAAGAATAATATTATTCCAAATTTCTGTTGCTGGTCTATTAATTTCATCGATAAGGGATATATTATCCAAATGTATTGTGTCATAAGAAGGTGTAACTTTACAAGAATACTTTACCTATTTAAACATTTATAGGACGGAAAAATAAACCAGAATGTATACATTTAAATAAAACATGAGAATATGTCAATAATAAAAAGTAATTAAAAGACCGAAATATTCTAGCGCACTGAATTTAACTTCTATTAAAATTATGTGTTTCAGGCACTTAATGTTCGTTTCAAACGATTTAAATTTCAATCGGGTCACAAATTGGCTTCACAACCATGTGACTAGAGGTAAGCAGAAGTGACCATTCAGTAGTCTTCATATGCTTCTCTTGACAGGAATGGATTAGCATCATAAGGCTTTACCCTGAAAGAAAAATAAACTGATTATACATCTTTCAAATGCGTTTAAAAAATAAAGATGAATCCGCGTTTGATTTAGCTTGTTTCTAATGACGTTTTTTTTTCATTTGCAATGATTTCTACGTTATTAATTTTATTTATTATAATATTAACAAAATTTAAACATGTGGTACACGTAAGTCTTGATTAAAAAAAAACCAAGCAAGATCGTAGTATCGTAGTGATGAATTACACATGACTTAAACAAAGTTTATAGTGACAAGTATGACAAGTTAGATTTAGTTGATCTATGAAGGTATTGGTGCATGATGCCTCCAACATGACGGTAATTATAGAATAACTAATCGAAGAAAAAATATTCAACGAGTGACCGAACAACACATTAATTCACGAATGCGCGTAGCGCATGAGTTAACTATCAGTGTTGTTCGGTCACGAGTTGAATATTTTCGATTCTTTGAATTCTTTTTATTACACTGGCAAATAAAGTAGAAAATTTAAGGAACTATATCGTTTTCTACGCATTCACAATTTGTTTTGATCCGACGTTATCGACGTCTTGACAACGCCTCTTGTTGTATGACGTCAGAGGAGTGAAATAACCACGCTTATTTCACATGTGAAATTATCGGTTTTTATTTCACTGGTAAATCAATGTAATTCATTGCAACCAATGTAATAAAGGAAATAACTATGAGTCAAATAATGTTAATTGTAAAATATTTATTGATTGGTTATATACACGAAGACGTGACTGACAACTTTGATCATTTATTAATAGCTAACGTAATGCCAGTTTTAATAAGGAGAATTTGTAAAGTTAGTACAGAAATAGTTGATGGTTTGAAGTTTTGTTCACCAACGCTCAATGTTGAATACGCGCATTTATGCCATATTCCAAGCTCTAAATAGCCCCGAGTCAAGACGAGTAGTGAAAACATTTAACTAAGACTACCAACTATTGTCTGTAGATTAGTGTGTTAAAAGAAATTATAACAATAAACAATAATAACTTCGTTTTAGTCTAGCGTAATATAATTTTCCTTTCGCACGGAAGTCTACGTAAACAAGAAGCAAAAAAAAAAAAAAAAAAAAACAAAAGGGACAACCAAAAATCATTAGTCGAAGAAAAACAGACAAATCATTTCAGGGAAAACCAAAGAAAGAGCAACACGAATCCCAGCAAAACCGGGGATGATCTCAGGCAATCCTGCTCCTAAAGTTGCACCCGTCGTGTTGCTCACTGCAATAAAACATTGGGTGATTTCACTAAAAAATATTATAAAACACGGTTTTATGATATTGTGAATAAACAGAGATTTTTTTTTCTCTCAAAATAAGAGAAATATGGTGTAAATGCCTGTTTAGTTTACTTTCCACATTATTTTTAATTGATACATATTTCAATTTCCATTAATTTGTGAATTTCGTGACTAACAATGTTACATGCCCACTCATTGAAAAACAACTTTGATTACAACTTTACAAAATGATATATATAATATCCAGTCTAATTATATATCGTAAATTACATTGAATTTTACAAATTTCAGATAGTATCATCCTGGATCAAAGTCGTATCAATCACCGACTCTAGTAGACACACCAATCAAAAGAAAAGTATATTTTATAAACGAGGAAATGGAAACTTGATATTCAGGAAGCTGAACTTATCCCGTTTATTTCAGAACCTTTATTCAATCTGTACCAATTATCTGAATGGATTTTAAAATAATACTGGATTAATTTACTATTGGAATATCAATTATTCCCAAGGGTTTACGAAGGTGAAGGTTTGGAGACTATCATAGGGATATATTATTTGAAACTTTTACTATGAACGATTTATACCAATTTCAGTGCTAACGTCATTGGATCGATCCTCACCAGGTACACTCAATAAATAAACCACTTAAGAGTACAGAGGTATCTTCAAACAAACATCCAAGCTTTGCCTAAGGAAGTTGCAACCTTTATTTCAGTACAATTTTATTAATCTACGTTTTGATAAAATTGAAATTTACAAGATGAGTGTATCGAGTAATAGTTGACGAAATCGGTCAAAAGAGATGAGAATTTCAATTTCTACCTTAAACAAATGAAATTTAAAAAAGGTCTTCTGATAAAATTCCACAAAAAAAAAAAAAAGAACTAGGGCTAATCTCCTCTGGATTTGATTCACTCACGGTGTCAACATCTAACAGCTGTCATAGTCTACTGGAACTCGAGTATCAAAACAATTCAACAATTTTACATGTATCCATAAAAAAAATGGGATTCAGCTTTATATGTCTATGTGTTGGTGTTGACGGCATTGAAATCCAAAATCGCAAATTTATCATGTTTGTGAAATTTTGAACTGAAGGATGTTTTATAACCAAAATGAATTAATTTGAATCCGAAAGAAATTATATTATTTTATTTCAAACAGAAAATCTGTTTTATAAGAAATAAGCTATAATAATGTTAGAACCTCAAAATACACACATGGAGATGTTATACTGAGAGTTTAAGTAAATATTGAAAGACTTTTATGGCCCTGCTGAAAAAAAAATCCTTGGAAATTGTCCATTCCTCTTTTAGAAATCTTTTTTCACGTAAAAGATGTAAATGTAGACTTTAAATACATTAAAATAACAAATCTTGCTTTAACCTAAAATAATTAAACTTTTAAAAGTTCAACACTAGTAGGGTGCCAAGTGTCCAAAAAGTCCTCTAGTTAACGAGTTTAAGTTAACGGATAACACACGGCTATTTTTGTTTGCAAATTATAGGAAAATCTTTATATTTTACAATCATGATTGTCGTCGTAAGTTCCCGTGGTCACGATTTTCTAAATTTCGTGTTTTTACAGGGTACCCCCAGATACCGTATTGTACGGGAAATCTTTAACATGAAAAATAAAATTATTACGGTCTTTGTTGGTTGTTGAAATAGTAGTTATAATAAAGTGTATACATTAAATATATCATAATTTTTAAAGTATTTAAGTGATTTTAGTATAATTATTTCAGCATTTTAGTCAGACTAAAATTTTACCCTAAATTTACTACATTTTCATCGAAGGCAAAATTATTACGTGTATCATCACAATAATTTTTACTCTGATTAAAGATTTAAGACACGGTGCATGTGTGTGTCAAATTTCATGTGTGAAATAAAAGTAGTTTTGAAGAAATTAGCAATTAAAAACACAAATAAAGTCAACATGTTGGCATAGATTAAACACGGATTATCCCGTGACATCAATCATTTTGTTGCTTACACTATTAGGTCATTAACTAGGACAGAGGTCACTCATTACATTTCTCGTTTTTTGCTTGTTGTGTGGTTGATTTATTTGTTTTAAATAGCCAGCTAACTTTGTAAATTGATATTTTCTTCGGAGGAATATGTTTTGTCTGTTTTTTTTAATTTCAACTATTTATTGAAAAGATATTTTTTTATAATTGTATAAGAATCAAATCGGTCGGTTTCGTAACACATCCGGAATATGGCACATCAAGTCTATGTTATGGTCTTACATAATGTTTTGGACCTAAACTCCCCTTGGTGTGAAAGACAACAAAAATGTATCACCGTTCCTGTTATAAATTATACAGCAGAAGAAACAACTGCAATAATTTCAAAGCTAAATTGGCAATAGGTTTGTTCGAGCAAACCACTGAAGCCCACAACCTATATGTGCCAAGCTGGCAGCAGGAAACTTTTTTCCGGATTGACCTTTTTTTTCATCTGTTAATACGCATTCTTATTTTTTCCGCGGCTTTGCTGCGCGAAAATTTATTTTCACTTTTGTACACATTTATATCCTTAAATATCCTGCATTTCATGTTGCAGAGTATTCATTTTCATCCGGTCTTGTGCAAAGTCACTGATTTTCAGTTCATACCAGGTCAAGTTATTGATTTTCAAATTCCTCCTCCCCTCCCTCCTTTCGAATTCAAATGGTCGGTCCCTTCGGGTCTTTTATAGCCGACCATACGGTATGGGTTTTCTCATTATTGAAGGCTGTACGGTTGCCTATAACTGCTTACTTCCACATCTCCTTATTCTTATATTATACAAGTATTACATAAAATTAACATTATCAATGTTCCATGCAAATGAGGTAAAGACAGATGAACTACATTGTAGGTCACATAGACATGTACACTTTGCTACCATTCTATACACCAAATATATTTTACCCACTACTTCATGTACTTACAGTATCTGAGATAATGACTTGACATTAAAACTTAACCTTTTCACTGTTATTCTAGAACTCATGATAAAAGAGATGCGAAGGATACCAGAGGGACATTAAAACTTACAAGTGCGACATTTACATGACGAAAAAGAAAACAGCTTTTTAGCAGTCACCTAACCATGAAAATGAGGCCAAGGAAAATAATTATATGACAGACCGGAACTTCGTAACACAATGGATCTATATACAAAGTATGGTTCATCCCATTCCTGTACTCTCTGAAATATAAAGATATACAAATAGTTTACGGTGTTGCCGCCTCTACCATCTGATTGTATGCTGTATGCCATACATTCTGCAACTTGCTTCTAATGCGATTTAAAAAAAAAAAACAACTGAAACTAGCTCTCTAATCTAAACCGGTGGGCTTTCAACTTTACAGTCGATAATGAAACGTAATAGCTACTGCTGGCTTAGGCAATTTTTCTATGTTGTTTCAATCTGATTAAAATTCTGAACTATGTTAACTCGCGTGCTCGTATATATAAACTCATATGAGGATAACGAAATCAGATATCTATATTTCAATTAAACTGATGTTGTTACAACCCTCTTTTTGTAGATAATCTTTAACTTCATGTCAATTGTAGGCCAATTTATGTTCAATAAGGCATATAAGTTTGTAAGATAGATTGATTAACCTGTTTGTATTTGTCACTTTGTTTTCATAACTTTGACGGACGACCCTCCCCCTTTTTCACCGTTTGCAGTCTTTCTTATTTCTATAAAGCATAGATATACTCCGACCTGCTAATTCAATTCATTATACGTTAATATTACACCAGTTTTGGAACTAAGTACAATTTTATGTGCTTCCACACTCACCAAAAGAAAACTGGATATTTTCCCAGAAAATCATTACCAACACCTTCTATCAAAAGACGGAAAAATAACATTTTGGAAGGACAACTTATACAAGTTAATATCTAAAAACAAGAATGTGTCCATAGTACACGGATGCCCCACTGCACTATCATTTTCTATGTTCAGTGGACCGTGAAAATGGAAATCTCTAATTTGGCATTAAAATTAGAAAGATCATATCATAGGAAACATGTATTCTAAGTTTCAAGTTGATTGGACTTCAACTTCATCAAAACTACCTCGACCAAAAACTTTAACCTGAAGCGGGACGAACGGACGGACGGAAGAACAGACGAACGAACGAACGGACGGACGCACAGACCAGAAACATAATGCCCTTTACTATCGTAGGTGGGGCATAAAACATCTCAAGAGATCACTTGTATTGAATCTTATGAAAAAATTCCGAATTTGGAAATTTTAATAGGTCAAGGTCACTGTTGTTTAACAGCTGAATGAAAATTGTTAATGTGCACCCTATAAGTACAAATGTTAACCTCGAACCATATTTGGCAACATAAATATCAAATTAGTCCTAAATATAGAAACTATAGTTATGATCCTTTAAATTATTTGAATTTATTTTGCTATTAACGCATATATGTAGGGGCGACCAGCTGTTTAAACGTGACTCTGCGTTTTCCTTGAAATTTTAGCTTTGACCTTTGACCCAAATTTAAGAAAATCGTGACCACTGTAGACAACGAAGACATCAATATTTCGATGAGGCTTGTTCTCCCCTTTCCAATGATATCAAATACAGTCGTGTGTTATTCCGTTAACCGAAATCGATAAAATTCGTTGACTAAGCACCCTACTGAAGCAAATAGTTGATTGAAAAAAGAACTGTCTGGTTTCTTTAAATGTGTAGTTTTAGAATGCTATTTCAAAGGGATATGACATGATACATTTGTATCTATACTACTATAATAACCAAGTTCAATTTGTTAGCCGGCATGACGAACGAATCAAAGAACTCAACTTTATATATAACTATTATAGGATAATGGTGTTGATAAAAAATTACACCATTCCAGGCCCTTTTGTTTTCCAGATAATTAATATTAACAATAATTAACAAGTTCCGGGTCGAATCCGATACCGGTACCAATCGTTTATGTCACCTGTTACCTGTTACCTAATCTGTACGGTCCGCCTCTGTCAGGCGCATTACCAAACGGCGTATTTGGAATTTGCGGGTTATAATCACACCTGAACTTCGTCATTATACAGGGATTGACACTACTAAATTCAATCATTGTCACATGTAGTTTCCGGTAGTAGTAAGAAAACCAGGACGAGTTCAAACAGAAAGATTTTGAAAGCAGAGAAAACTGTGCACTTTATAATCAGCATGACTTTTATCAGATGACAATACGAATTCTAAAAATCCAGACTGAAAATAAGGCGTAGGTACTTTAATTCAGTCACAGACCCGCGATGTCGCGGGTATGTTCTAGTATAGTTTAAGTTTGGCGGCCTTGTACTACTCTCGTTATAATAGTGTTTCCCCTTTTAAAACACCTCATTAGCTGGTTAAATTATATTATGCAAAATATTTTATGCATTGAATAAATGATTTCCCATGCGGGGTTTCAAAGTATAAGAAAAAGGTTGAATATTGAAAATTCTCCAAAATTTTTATAATCAAAATGTCTTCTACTAGTACATGAAGAAGTGTGGGACTTGATCCATGTTATATGTTATTGAGTAAATATTTCTAGTCATTTTTTTTCACCACCCATATTTTTGCCTCATTAATTTCCAATGTTCACATTTGCTTTTCGCTAGGCTTCTCCATGACTTATTCATTTCGCATGTTTAACAGAGAGATATATTTTTCTGACAGCCATTTCACAATGTGTCTTTATTAGCTTTCCTAATTAGTAAAATAATGATTGTGCCATTAAACGTCCATTTGATTTGATATATTTATTTCCACACGTTAACAATTATTTGAAATGAAGACAATTACCGTTTGGTGCAAACAAGCGATAATTGACAATAACAATATTTTACTATCCACATTTTTTCCTCTGATTGTAATTTTGAATTGTCATTAAATATAAAATACAAAGGTTGTCTAGATAGTGGGTTCTAAATTGATTTTAAGGACTTTGTTATAACCATTCAGTGATCACTAAGCGGACAAAAATAAAGTGAAAAAACTAATATAAATCTCTATGAAGATACTTTCACCGACGATAAAACCTACTCTATAACATGAAAGTACAACATTCAGATATAAACTTATGCGTTTTTCATCAATAAAAGAAAACTTTGACCTCAGATTTAACTTAAGTTCAAAACAATTACAAATGAATACGGTATTTCAAGATTTTAAAAGGTTAAACAATTAATAACCGCGTAAACATGTAAACAAAGCTTTGATAGAATGCTGACGTACAAAGTATAATTGATAATTATAAACCGAATCACTCGAGCAAAATATTTGCATGACTTTATTGTAATATTCAATTGCTATATGGCTATTTTAAGAAGACTTATTAAAGGAAAATTTACAGGCTTTTAATAACATCTCAAATCCAATTAACTGATAAAAAAGAAGAATCACGGACTTATCGTTCTTTTCATTTAAGTAAACATTGATTTTACACTGTGCTAATTATATATCAATATTACTAAATTTAGAGACTGGATTTTATGAGCTGCAACTCCTCTTTCATTTCTTTCATCATACAGTTTTGTGGTTTGCCATTTGTGTGTTTCTTTAAATTGTATAACAAAATCAATTCTTTTTTTTTTTTTTTTTGTAGATTCATATTTTTTTCAAATAATATTAGAATCTAGAGTCCATATTTAACTCTATTACAATCTGGAATCCGTATTTTACTATTTGAATACTATTTCGCCCATGCGCACACACTTTCCGTAATCCGTTAAGATTTGACTAAGAACTAACAAACATTAAAACACAATAACGTATTTAAATGAAACGGTTGATGCAACAACAAAAATAAATATTGTCTGACATACAGTGATTCCTGGTATATGTTAAGTATGAATTAAATAAGGACGAAATGGAGATTCAATTTAAAATGTTGATATGGTTTTTTTTTTTTTTTTTTTGTATTGTCGAGTTAACTGTCTCACTGGTATTCAAATACCCTACATTTTCTTTTATTCATATGGTTGCGTCTTCGTATCCTTGGCATACTTTTATGATAGCTTAAACGGCTATTGACTTATAGACACTTGATTTAACACACGTTACAGAATTTGAATTTCACAAAACAAATTAAAACAATAAATTATTTGTATAACTATTTAATACTTCAGTTACTAGTATATGGAACATATAATTCTTGAAGTGCATTTACTGATCATAAAAAGCCTCTGTACAGTTGATTAAACAGTTTAATACAAGTTTGGAAACATATCTTATATTTAAATTGAAAGTAACGAGATATGCATCGTTTGATTGCCAATTATACAACTATCAACCGGAGTCCAAATGAAGGGGATGTAAGCAACTACATAAGAATAAGGAGATGTGGTATGATTGCCAATGAGACAACTATCAACCGGAGTCCAATTGAAGGGGATGTAAGCAACCATATAAGAAAAAGGATATGTGGTATGATTGCCAGTGAGACAACTTTCAATCAGAGTCCAAATAAAGGGGATGTAACCAACTATATAAGAATAAGGAGATGTGGTATGATTGCCAATGAGACAACTATAAACCGGAGTCCAAATAAAGGGGATGTAAGCAAGTATATAAGAATCAGGAGGTGTGGTATAATTGCAACTGAGACAACTATCAACCGGAGCTCAAATGAAGGGGATGTAAGCAAGTATATAAGAATAAGGAGATGTGGTATGATTGCCAATGAGACAACTATCAACCGGAGTCCAAATGAAGGGGATGCAAGCAACTATATAAGAATAATCAGATGTGGTATGATTGCCAATAAGACAACTATCAACCGGAGTCCAAATGAAGGGGATGTCAGCAAGTATATAAGAATAAAGAGATGTGGTATGAATGCCAATGAGACAACTATCAACTGGAGTCCAAATGAAGAGGATGTAAGCCCATATAAGAATAAGGAGATGTGGTATGATTGCCAATGAGACAACTATCAAACGGAGTCCAAATGAAGGGGATGTCAGCATCTTGATAAGAATAAGGAGATGTGGTATGATTGCCAATGAGACAACTATCAAACGGAGTCCAAATGAAGGGGATGTAAGCAACCATATTAGAATAAGGAGATGTGTTATGATTGCCAATGAGACAACTATCAAACGGAGTCCAAATGAAGGGGATGTAACCTAGTATATAAGAATAAGGAGATGTTGTATGATTGCCAATGAGACAACTATCAAACGGAGTCCAAATGAAGGGGATGCAAGCAACTATATAAGAATAATCAGATGTGGTATGATTTCCAATAAGACAACTATTAACCGGAGTCCAAATGAAGGGGATGTCAGCATGTATATAAGAATAAGGAGATGTGGTATGATTGCCAATAAGACAACTATCAACCGGAGTCCAAATGAAGGGGATGTAAGCAACCATATAAGAATGAGGAGATGTGGTATGATTGACAATGAGACAACTATCAACCGGAGTCCAAATGAAGGGGATGTAAGCAACCATATTAGAATAAGGAGATGTGGTATGATTGACAATGAGACAACTATCAAAATGACGTAGATATAAGCAATAGTTCACCGTACGTTTAAGTCTAGAGAAATTTTCATATAAATTTTAAACTTGGTTTAAAATAAGTTCAAAACAATAATTCGAATAAATTTGAGCCAAAGGTTCGTAAGAGGTTTGAATCATATATACAAACATACGGTTTACCTTAAAAAATTGATGGAAGTGTATGTTAAGGACTCATAACTGTTTGAGACAGTTTTCCTATCTATTAAAATTCAAATATTCTACTGATAACTATTAAATATCCGAATTAGTATATAATTGTTTTAATGTACAGGTATGGATACTTGTAAATACTTTCCTATTCATAGGAAACTGACATGAACCCAATGTTAAAAATGATAGAAACTGACCTACTAGTAACACTTACATTACTAGAAAAAAAAAAACGGTTCTTGCTGTATGCACAGCTAAAGTTTATATGGTAGTCATCGAAACATTTCCACAAGGGTAACTGGGGAATAGAAATATGGTCCCTTAGGTCTTCTTTCGACCGACAGTAAAACCCTTGTCAAAGTTGGGCGTCCGTTTGGCTGTGCGGGATGTAGCAATGGGGACGTTAATCTCATGCCTCGTGTATAGAGAATACCACACTCACTGCACGTTAAGAACCCTTGCAATAACTTTTTGAGTGGTCCTTATGTGGTCTGTTGCAAGGACAAATTTCTGTCCCTATCCAATATACTCTCATTTTCCAGTGGCCGTTATAATTTCCCGACCGTAATCCCGAACGAACCCTATTATAAGACCTTCCTATAATTGTATGTATAGCTGATTTGTTTTCGTCCTGAACATGCATGAAGTATTTGTCACTGGGTTTTGAGCAACCAACAATCAATCAATCAATCAATCGAAAAATTTTTGCCATATCTTTTTAAAATCAAAATAAAGAGGGGTGGTATGATTGCAAATGAGACAAGTATCCATCTTATACCTATAAGTATACTAATGTCAATTTAAACGACAGTAAGGGTTGAGTACTGAAGAAACTAGCTAAACCAAGTGTACATGTAACTAGGTCTAACACAAGACAGAAAATCTTCAACGGTCGTATTTAGCTGTATATCTTAATGTCCTTTGAATAATTTAGTAGTGATTAAAGATCTTTCTTTTGTAGTCGCGCTGTTATAAATGGATCGAAAAAGTCTTTGGTGCAATTAGGAGTTTGATGTATTAAATAGACAATTGACTGGTGTTGAATTCTCCTTGTACATTTTTAACTTAAGATTTCTTTTTGTTTTTTTGTTTCGTTTTTGTTTGTTTTGTTTTTGTTTTTATCCATTGACGTAAACTCTAATTCTTCTTTTAGTCATAAATATATCTTAAGAATGAAGATGACCATCTAATGGTATAACTATAAACGTTTATATTATCACTCATTTACTAAGTGATTAAAAGGATATGATATATGTCAAGTATTGACATAAACATCAATAATTTAAAGCCAAAATTGTTAATAGCAGGTATCCCATTCTACAGTTAATATCCGGAATATCACTTAAACACGTGATACTACGGAAACTATAGATAATATGACATAAAAATGACCTACTATAATGCCTCCATGATGATATTCAGTCAACAGAATTATTGCTTTACCGGAAGTCGAGAGGTCGCCCATTAGTTACTATAATGTAACTTGTATCTTGCATCAATGTTATTGCCACTAATAAAAAAATCCATCGTAAACATGTCTTTGGTGGTATTTATAAGGCTATATTCTTCAGCAAGAAGTAAATCAAAACCGTTGACAATCAGTAAAGACATATAACGTACTTATAAGGCATGTTGACACACAATTATTATATCATAATTGACACATGTGGGGCAGGATCTGCTTACCCTTTCTGAGCACCTGAAATCACTTCCGGTTTTGGTCGGGTTCGTGTTGCTGAATCTTTAGTTTTCTATGTTTTGTTTTATATATAGTAGACTAGAAAATACCCCCGAAATATACTTTGGTTCATAATTTGAAGATATATAGGTTTGGTGTAAGGCGATATTAAGATCTTAAATCTTTTTGAAGCGTGTCACAGACGAAATACCACCACTCAATATGACGCCCAAAAGAACAGTCTTCCCGACACAACTATTGGCGTTTGTGATCTAATCATAGGATATGTCATTGTTATACCCTGGATGCATTGCACTGATCATAAATAATGTGTTTATAAATACCTTTAATTGGTGACATATAGAGTGAAAACTGACTGGGATTTTTTACAAAAAATATCCTGACCCTGATTTGGTAAAAAAAAATAATCTGTCTAGCACTTCTACCAGTTTTGCCAATCCCCAAAAAATTTTGGAAATAAATTTTGTGTACTGAACACAAAGGGGAAAACATTGAATGATAAAAAATCCAGGTGCGCATGACAATCACAGCCCCATCCCACGGAAATTTTTGCTAATTTACCTAAAAATATTTTGCAACATGCTCCGTTCCGCAGAACAATATTTTTTGCACCCCCCCCCCCTAACATTAAATCCTGAATCCGCACCTGATTTCTGGTGTTTCCGTGTTCAGAACCACCCCATATATGAGTGGGCTGAACATTTTATGCATTAATATATGAATGGGGGGTGGGTCACATTCCAGCCGCACTTCGGTACCCATTTTAACTGAAAAATGAAGTGAATCCCCCACCCTTTTCATGTTTAATTGATGCGGTTCACCGGAAGGAAAAGCTCTTGACGTGTAAAAATCTGTTGTTAAATTGCTTAGAGCGTCAAGGGAATGTGTATCACAAAGTGTTTCAGTGTAAGGTCAATATTTATCGTATCTGCTACGAAATAAAATTTAATTTTGCCGGGCAGGTGTGCAATGACGGAAATGATGACGGCACGTAAATTTCAGAGCCGAACGTCGTAAAGGACGGTCGATCCGAACTGTTTTTTTCCTATTTAACCCCCAAATACCTCCCAAAACATCTTGAAATGAACACATAATAAACTACGCTGGTCATTACCCCCTTTGTGGTATAAAACAATATTCATGGATTTTATGTGAAAGAAGAAAACGCGACACCCAATTTCAACTCTATTCATATAGATTGTCTTCTTGTCATTTTCGTTTTTTTTTTCCATGGCGTTGTCCTAGACTAATACGAGTTTGAATATCCTTGTGGTGTCTTTGACACTTAGGAACGTCATCATCTGGTACGAGTTACTTTTAGCTCAGTGTTGAAGATCATTCAGTAATTGTCTATAGGTAGACTAGTTAGTGAATTGCTATATCTTTTTCCTAATACTAATATGCATAATGTTGTGCCATATTTTGTCTATTTTAGATTCTATATATAATATTATAAGAGTTGTGACATAATATTAAAAACAACAGAGCTCGTTTGATAATCATAATTTTTGTGCTTTTCGAAAATTCACATCTTATAAAAGAAAGGCGAAAGATAAAAAAAAGGGACATTCAAACTCATAAGTTGAAAATAAACTGACAACGCCATGGCAAAAAAAGAAAAAAAAAAGACAAAGACAAAGACAAAAAACAGTACACAAAACACAAACTAACTTAAATACTGAGCAACACGAACCCCACCAAGTAAGTGGCGTTCTCAACCAAATATTAGAAATTAATAAATCTAAGAAATACCAATAGAGGGTGTTCAACCACTATCAAGAACACTATGATTTCGATGAATAACATCTGAATTTGTTATTCGTTACCTTTTTGTCACTCGTACAGGACGCAGTCCACCCAGTAAAATCAAATCAACCATACGAAAAACATACAGAAAAAAACCTCACATAGAAAAGAATACGAGTCCGAAACTTCTGAAAATTAAGCGAACAGATCTCAATTGAACATAGAGGAAGTGTATGAACAGTATTGAATTACCCGCAATTAATACGATTTTGTCTTAAACTTTACTAAAACTGGTGGATTGATTTTATTTATAATCCAGCACCTTATGTAACGTACATATTCGGGACGAGACATTGTTAATGAAATTTGAATATGAGCCCTGCTTTGTATTAGATCAACACCCTGATCCGGATATTTTACGTGCCAGTTCAAGGTAATAGTCAGCAGGAGGACTAGTCATCTCCAACTGATTCCGCATTTAGATCTTGGAAAATTTTGATGTGTCCTGTAAAGAAATGGCCACAATGATCATAACTTATCTTCGAAATTTTTGAAGAATTGAGTAAGAAAGGTGGAAGATACCAAAGAGATATTCAAACTCAACTAACAACTATATGATAAAAAGAAAGGAAAAACGGAGAAAAAAAGACAACATTCTACAAAACACAACTTCGAAAAACAACAGACTAACAACTGGTGGTGATCACATGTGCTCCAGAAGAGTAAGCAGATCCTGTCCCACATGTAGCACCCGTCGTATAGCAGTCATGTAAGTGTAGTCAAACTCTGTGATGAGTCTTATTCGGTGATTACACATTCGGTGAAAAGAGGACGGGATTGAGATTCCGTCATCATCTGTGGATCAGATATTTCATAAAGGTCAACCTACTCGTGATAGTGTACGTAAAGTTTATGAAATGATGACTTTAACTTTACCACTTGGAATCCTTGGTTTAACAGCTTCCTTATAAGCAACAATCCTGAATCAAAAATATCATGATAGGAAATATCGTATCAACTGGAAAATATATACTCCATATGCAGTCGCTACTGGAATGTTGTAACATAGAAATGGAAAGTTCACAATTGTTTTTTGTTTTTGTTTGACCCAGTCTAAACCTATATTTTTAAAGAATTAAAAAAAAAAAAAAACAATCTCCCGTCGAAAAAAGAGCGATCTGCAAGCATAGTAAGTGTATACAATAATAAGGTATTATTCTAAATTATTGAACATACCCGTATCCGTTTCTGAAATATTGTTGTAATCCTGAAGGGTATCCCACAATACTTCGTTTACCATATCTGAATGGAAGTTTAACGGTGCGTTTTACGTATTGGAATGGGCTAGTATTAAAACAGTCACAGTCCATGTTATATTTCAATGGATTTATCCCTTCAGCACACAATTCTAGACAGTCTAGCTGTATATTTCTGCCTTGACTAATATGAACTAATAATGCTAAGAAGACTGTTACAATTCCAACATTCTTTACTGTATTCATTGTTTGAAGAGTATCTGAAAAAAAGAAAAAAACATTAAACTCATAGTTCTATACTTCTTTTCTATTTTTGTCTCATTTGGTAATAAAAAAAAAACCAAGGGACACAAGGCAGATATTTAACATACACTATCACAATATATTATTTTATCAGTCCATGGCGCGCGGAAGTAGTCAAGAAGACAGTATTATTTTTTTTTTCAGGTGTTGACAGGATACACGTAATCGTTGTTAGTTTAAACTTCAGGGTTATTATGCAAGCAAATTTAATAAACAATGATTTCATACATTATTTTTTTTTTTTTCGGTTTGCATACGGGTTTATCTCTGATCTTATTTCAGTGTGCACAATTCTTATTCTACGTATTTCAGAGGAAATCTGTTTGGTCGTTTGCACATACCATTTTGTTTCAGGGGTGTTTAGATTCAGTGACGAGTTAATGTATTTTATTTTGCGTTGTCTGCGAGAAACAAATAATTTTTCTGATAAAGTAACTAATTTCAAAACCAATATAAATGTAGTTAACATATATATTTTATTGAACTGTGAAAATTGATCGGAATGCGAATGACAACATACACCTAAAATTCTTTTAGTGTTTCCCGTTTAACACATGACATTTGCGCGGGAACTTGTTCCATTGACATCGCAATATAATTGTATTTGGATTATTGTAATGTGATGTAACAGTAATTGATTTTTGGAGGTAATGTGATATTATTTATTCTTCTATAGTACATAATTTGACGTCAGGTTTGTACACATTAAGTCTCTGGTCAGTGGCGGATCCAGGGAGAGGGGGATTCCGGAGGTTGAAACCTCCCTTTTTTTACTGACGATCAATGCATTTGAATTGGGATATATTTAGTTGGAACTGACCCTTTATCCTGGGTAAGGTCCCTCTTGTAAAAAATGGCTGGATCCGCCCCTGCTTATCCTGGGTTAGGTCGGACCCTTTATCCTGGGTTAGGTCCCCTTTTTCCCATTCAAATGCATTGATCACCCCAAAAAAAGGGGGGTGGTTCCAACCGGGAACCCTTCCCCTGGATCCGCCTCTGCACATCAATATCATAACCAGGGACATATATGGTCTCACCGTCAGATCATATGGTTGCGTATGTCATATGAATTCATACTACATGCTATGCATGCTTTTTCAATGGAAATTGTGACATCCTTGCATTCTTAATAGTACAAAAACCCATGAGACGAATCGCACTGTAACGTGTAACTGGACGGGGGCGTTTTTGATATGTTTATCCTCGGGTTCGTACCAATTTCCTGGGATTTGAAGAGCAATGCAAAATTTCTAAAGTCAAACAGTTAAAGCTATACTACCAAATATAGAACAAATACTATATAAAATGAATTTCAACACCTATCAACTTAACCCGAACCTCGTAAATCAAAACTGTTTAAAACCCTTTCAGTCTGATATTTGTTCAAACCAAATGTTTGAAACTAGGCTGAAATCTTTATGTATGGAACCTATTAAAACGAATGTATGGAAACTATTTGAAGTGGTGTAAACTTTGGTATGAAACTTTTTTTAAATATATGTCTATAACTGTCGAAACAGCAGGGTAGCACAAGGGTATGGTTTAACAGCAAACACTCGCTGCAATAGTGAGAGATGTGTAACGTAAAACCCTAGCACCATCCCTGTTTGGAAATTTGTACCGAACCAACTGTTTCAGCCTTTCTATATGCTGTCAGCAGGTTTCAAACACTTCACTATAATTAACTAATCCTGCTTTAAACTCTTTTCTCTCCTGCTTTTCTGGTCTTCTTATCTTCAAAGTTTTAGGTACAAATGACAACTTTAACTGAAAAACTACCAAGTATTTAAACTACGAACGCGGACCTCGAAGAGAGCATCCTAGCAACAACTGTACAGAAAAAGCGTCTTATAGCAACCAAGGATAAAGGGATGATTTTTGATGCCGTTTTTAATGATAAAAAGATCAAATGGGAAAATTCATAAAGATACCAGAAAATACATAAGTATAAAAATATTATTACATTCATAAACTGTAAATTCGTAACATGAGGTTAATACAGTAATGTATTGCATGTCTCTGTTATGACCATGATGACCAACAAATAAAACTAATTTACTGTTTACACTACAACTGTTAAATAGACATTTGTGTATGTATATTTAATCTCATAATCATTCCAGTGCACTCAACTGACAAAATCAACTGAATCAGTGTAAATCTCGCGAATTCTATTGTCATTCACCTTCATGGCTTTAAAAAAAAAATGGATTCCATGTCTCGTGGGTTTTTGTTCTATTAAGAATGCATTATGACGCTATTGAAAAAGCATGCATAGTACGAAAAACATATGATCTCACCATATATTTTGGGGGTTGTTTACATTCCGAGTCGAGTTATTTAGTAACATACAATTACTAAGTGATGCGAAAACAACTCAATTTACTAATAAACTTACTTATTAAAGAAAGATTATATAAAGTAAACATGTTCATTATATTTTGCTGTCTGAAATTGGCCTAAATATGAAGGACAGTACAGCCTTGAAAATGGTATATCCCATTTTACACATGACATTTACGCGGGAAAGACCCATTGGAATGTATCACCATTGTGACAATTAATTTATTTCTGCATTGTAATTTACTGACCGTCTTTTACTTTGATATCCTACCATAGAACATTATCAACATTTGATGTCAGGTTGGTCTACAATTTGGAATCTATAGAATACAGATACTTTTCCCAGATGGATTTCAAATCAACATTTGATGTCAGGTTTGTCTACAATTTGGAATCACATAATAAAGATATACTGTTACCAGATGGACTTAAATCTTAATTATTTATTGTCAACATTGAAAATAAGTTAATCCAATCCTTTTGAAAAGTTGTTTCAAACATAATGAATCCCTGTTCCCCTCCCACTCTAAAAGTTTAAAAGGCTACATTTTCTTTTTTTCCTTTTTTAGAACAGCAAAAAAAGGGATATTTCTCATTGGGGGGAGGGGCGTCCAAATCTGTTGTTTAAATTAGTTGTAAATCAAGCCATTACTTTTTTCATTTGAATTGTTGAATTGTTGCATACTTTTCATGTAGGGACTGTTTACAGTCAACAAGTTTTTTTTTTAATTTTTATACGCCCGTTTACGGGACGTATTATGGTATACCTCTGTTCGTTCGTCGTCAACATGTCGGACATTAACTCAAAAATGCTTTAACCAATTTGCATAAAACTTTGGTGAATTGTTGATATCTATTGACGTGAGTTCCCTTTCGTTTTTTATAAATTTTAGATTTTACGTTTCCCAGTTGTGGGGTTTTATTCATTAAAAAAGGGGGGATTTCCCAGTTTTCAGACTAACGTATTATGGTATACCGTTGTCCGTCCGTCGTCAACATGTCCGACATTAACACAAAAATACTTTAACCAACTTGCAAGAAATTTTGGTGAATTGTTTATATCTATTGACATGAGCTCCCTTTCGATTTTTACAAAATTTTACATTTTACGTTTCCGAGTTACAGGATTTTATTCATAAAAAAGAGGGATTTTCCAGTTTTCGGGAAATAACTCAAAATGCTTTCAGCAGTTCTCATGAAACTCTGGTGTATTGTTTATATTTATTGATGTAAGCTCCCTTTATAATTTTATAAATTTTACATTATACATTTCCGAGTTATGGGGTTTTATACATTAAAAAAGGTGGGATTTCCCAGTTTTCAGACAATAACTCAAAAATGATTTCAGCAATTCTCATGAAACTTTAGTGAATTGTTTATATCTATTGATGTAAGCTCCCTTTTGATTTTCATTAATTTCTAATATGACATTGAGAAGTACAGTCAAACCTGCTTAAGAGACCACCTGTATTATAAGACCATTAATTTTAGGTCCCTCTGGCAGTGCATTTCATATAGTTTGAACCTGTATTAAAACACCACCTGTCTTAAGAGAATACTTTTTTTGCTCTCCCTTAAGTGGTCTCTTAAAACAGGTTTCACTGTAGTTGAACTTTATTCTTTGAAAATGTGACGGGCGTATCATGCGCTCATGGCACAGCTGTTTATTGAAGGCTGTATTTACTTTGTCATTTGAACTACTGTGGATAGTTGTCACATTGGTAATCATACCAAATATGATTTGATATTGATTGCAGACCTGAAAAATTGTACAAAGACAAAGTTACATATGCTGCTAACTTCTAACAATCTACATGTACTACAACTGATTTACCATAAAACTGTTGAGCAGAACTATATATATTTGATCTCATTCGTGTCTTTATACCACTACCAATCAATAGAACAAATGCAATTAAATTATAATTAAGATGTCTTGAAAGGTTTTTGAATAAATCTTATCAATATAAAATGTATCACAATATAAACATGTTGGGCTCTTTTACAGCCACCTATACAGTATGGAGTTTCCTTATTTTTGACGGCCTTATGGTTGCCTGAACTTTGGTGAATATTTTAGTATATGAATAAATCCAACGTCAATATTACACGTACAACAACCAGACATCAACCCAAAGCCAAACTGAATGTAATTGAAAGACATCTAGAGGTCAACATACAGTCAAACAATAGACAAAATTTAAAAGAAGAGCGAATTATTGAAAAGATTTTTTATTACATGTATTTGCAAGATTTAAAATATATCTTTTTAAAAAATTTGTGTTTTAGGTTCCACCTACCAGTTTAGAAAACTGATTTCATTGCGGCTAGTCTGTAAAAAGGATGTCAATTAGAGAAGCCAATATTTTTGGGCATTGATTTGAAAACATCAAATAGCTGTCCATTAGCATGATTAGAGGCGTATTTAATTGGTCATAGATTTGGAATCTTATTTCATTTGGACATTAGAGAGCGGATGTCAATCTGAGTCTTATATATATTTGTGCATGAAGCGATTGTTACTTGCTAGGTACCGAACGATTTTACCATAGCTTTTTAAAAGTTTTAACCGGTGTTCCCCATGTATGCATATATACTGAGAATATGATATAAAAATTATGGTTTTTTTTCAGGACTTCTGATCCATCCATGTAGTATGGCATTTTTGGGAGATGTGGTTATTCATGAAGGACCTGTAGTAAAAAGTGTATAGATATAAGAAGATGTGGTATGAGTGCCAATGAGACAACTCTCCATCCAAGTCAAAATTTATAAATGTAAACTATTATAGGTGGATTGAGCTCTTTGTCTAATTGTATTATTTAAGTGCTTTGCTTTGAGCTCAGTTCATTGTTTTGCAATTCATTCTTTGTGAATAAAGATTTGACAAACAACTCTAATTTGCACAAGGAATTGTAGTAGTATCCATTCTATGTTTACTAAGTAGTAATGGTGAGATAGTACATATCAAAGCATTTTATTTACGTTTGAACCATGATGTTTTGTCCAGAAGCCAAATTAAAAACACACAAATTAACCAAACAATGCTGCTCCTACTACTAGCAATATGATGCTAGGTGATTTTGTTACACTTTTTTAAACATCTGCACTGCCTACTAATCACACAGTCCTGAGTGTAAATGTCATTCAGTGTTATAAAAAAAAGGACTAAATTCATAAGGCCTATCTGCCCTAATTGATTTCTAAAATTATATTTCATTGTTCAACATCTATCATTCATTTGTCAATTTGTGTGAATTAACAGTAAATGTTAATTACAGCATTTTCATACCACTACAAAACTAGCTTAAAACTGTACTTAGGCATCACTTATATTTGTATTCATATAACAAAAAATTCTTGGAACAAGACTATTTTTGCAATACCTTTTTCATTTTGAATTCTATAACTTTTTAGATAAATAAATATCTTCTTATTTGATAAACAATTTTGACATTTAAATGAAATCTTTTACTGATGGTACTGGGAAGATCCACCACAAAGTAACATAAATATAACCGTACAAATGGTACATGCATACATGTTCTCGGATACCATCTCCCATATAAAAAATCACATCATGAAGAAATGAACCTAATGTGTTCCTCTCCTAGCTACAAATGTATCCAAAATCAAAGGTGTAGAACATATTTTATCATTTTAATCATTTGATAAGCAATGCACTTAGTGTCTCCTTCATGAAAGTCTTGAACATTAAAACAAAGTATCAAATAAACAATACTGCTAATGTTTAGTGTTTGGCTCAGGTTAGTTGTCATTGTGCAACAGTTTAATATATATAGAACCCTATGTTAGCAAACACTGTCAAACATCCAAACATACTATACACACTGATCTGTGTCCACACTTGTTTATTAGGTAAAAAATGTTTGTCATTTAATAAAAAGAACTAAGAATTTTTTATTAAATTTTCATTTGCTAATAAATATATATTTATTACCCTTTTAATTCATCCAATGACTATTTTGAAAGAAAAAAAAACAATAGAAATGAATTAATTATGAATATGATTCCTGAAATTTTCATATTGTGTGACGATTTTTGTGACTTAATTTACTTCTCTAAGATCATATTCTTGCATCTGATTTCATCGCTGTTTATATGATTCAGTAAAATTGGTTTTATCTTTTTTTCTCAGAAAATTTCTATATATATCTATATATTTCAAATGAGTACTTTCAGGAAACTTAATTTCTCCCAAAGTCACATAAATTATATGATGATTTTGTTTTCTATTCTTCTGTATTTATTGTTAGAAATTTGAATGTACATGTATGATAAACATTAATAACAGATAATTCCAATCTTGTTTTATTATACTGAATACTGTTCATCTTCAGTATATGTACAACAGGGGCCTGTTTATCGAAGCGCTCTTAGGACTAGGACATGTCCTAAGATCATCTTAGGATGTATCTTTGTCTTAAGTGCGTTTATCAAACATGTCGTAACTTAGGAAAAGTCATACATTTGTAGGAATCAAACAAATACGACCGCCACCTATATATGGATCCCCCTTTTTCTAAATATTTTTCTATTTTCACTTATAATGTGTTCTTGCTCTTATCCAAAAGATATTACAAAAATAGTAGTATATATATGACACCCCGCTTTTTATATTTTCCAAGTGAAAAATTAGAATAGAGGGGCATCGTATATATGTAAAACACATAAGATAAACGGACATAGGTTAAAATATTAAAGAATGTTTACTTTTAAAAAAGTTCATAAAAAGGGGGTACATTACCCAAGTGCATGTGATCCTTAATGAAATAATTTATGTATTCCGTATTTTTATGAAAGATGCACGAGATTTGCCTTTGAACTCTGTAAAGTATAAAACTGTGACACTTCGAATTAAACTCACTAAAAAATATATAATGATTGTTACCGATTGTCTTTTATTAGTTTTCACTGTTACTGCTGTTTACAAATTATTTGATCAATTATTATATAAAACGTTATTACATTTATTGTGTTTATTTTTTTTTTTTTTTTTTGTAATGTTTCATAAAATTTTAATGTACCATTATATAAATATTATTTCTTTTCTTTATGATAATACTAATAATATTTCTTATTTTTAATCTTGTAATTCTTTACTTTTGGTGAAATTCAATGCGTTTTTAAACATTTAAAAATTTTAGTTTCCTATTTTTCTTTACGCTAACACTTAGGACAGCGGTTACGACATCCTAGCTAAGATAGTCCTAAGATAGCGTCGATGTGCATGCTGGGACATGTCGTAAGTCGGTCCTAACATTATCCTTATTTATTCCTAAGAGAGGTCTTAGGACAAATCCTAGGACAGCTTCGATAATCAGGCCCAGGCTGTTCTATAAACTATAAAGATTATACAATGCATGTGAACTTTTAGAGAAGTTTGACACTCAATCTGTGAATCCTTTACAGGAAATTTGCATAAATTTTATTAAGTTTCTAAGTTTTACAACACAAAATATAAAGGTTCTACTGTGCAAACTTTTTGCTGGGATAAAATAGAGGTATTAAGGTTGTAAGTAGTAACATTAGGTATTTAGATTTATTATACTTCATGTCAAAATGTCAGATTTTGATTGGTTGACAGGAGGGAGACAATTTACTCTATCCCATAGCAAACACTTTCACGGAGACGCTTGATCAAGTGTGCGCTTTAATAAATACGGATGATTGTTATGTACAAGACGTGAAAGTTTATTTCGTTGAATTTGAAATTTAATAGACAGTAATAACAGAACATTCAGTATAATAAATTAAATAACACATATCTGAGAGGATGATAGAGCAGACTGTTACCCCTTCGCCTCAGTTGACAATGTTTTCTCGGGGTAACAATCTGCTCTATTACCCTCTCAGCTATGTGTTATTTATATAATATCCAGCCTATTGATTTTCTAAAACGGATTATTTGTTTTAATTTATATCAAATAAACTCATCATAGATACCAGGACTAAAATTTTGTACGCCAGACGGTAGTAACCACGTGCTCGAAAATAGGTTGGAAAATTATTAAGTTCATGAGACGTATATAATTATATTTACTTCCGGAAACTCAAAATAAAAAAAAACACTCCATAAAAGAACAAAACAAAATCCTTATTCATTTGTCGTATACTTTAAATTTTATTCTAACTTACCCTCATGTTTAGTTATCAGAACTTCTTAGATATTTTCCACGGAAATCAATGTAACATTTGCTATAGAGAGTGAGAACTATTGCATGTTGACAAATAATCCAATTATTTAATATCTGTTATATGATAACTTAAACGTAGCATCTGTTTCAAAATGATTAGTAAAACGTACAGATTTATGACAATAGAGTGTCAGGTATATAATGATGTTCGCTGGCATTACATTTAATTGTGCTAATAAACAACGAGATGAATCAGTAAGAATCTATCTGTCATTGATATTTATAAATCATTCAAGACAGGATATAACAATTTTGTAATTGATTGTCTCTGGCTAAAAAATATGATAGATCAGTTTCAATATTCAGATGCAGTTCAATGAGTTCTAAATGCATTAAACCACCTCGGTGGTCCGGTGATCGCCCTGGGTGAGGTAGGACATTGGTTCGATCCGCGGAAAGGTCAAACCAACGAATAAAAATAGGTACTAGTATTCGCTGCTTCTCCAAAAAGCACAGAGCATTTAGGAGTATGAACAAATACTGGGCGGCTTGGAGTCCGAATAATATGTCCGAGTAGGGCGTCTATGGACTGTTTGTTACCTTCGGAGCTAGCACGTTATCAATTCATCTCAGCGTGTTGGTCTGGTACAAAGCAGGGTTCATATTAATATCACATTAACATGTTCTCTTCCTGAATATGCATTTAATTTGCAACTAAACGTTTAAAAACAGCCATCCATAATAATTATTCATTATCATCATCATCATCTAAATACATAAATTAAATACATGTTGAGAAATTCTCAATTTATTAAAAATAATTTTTATAATAAAGGCAACAGTAGTATATACCGCTGTTGAATAGTCATAAATCGATTAAGCGAAAACAAATCCGGGTCACAAACCAAAACCGAGGGAAACACATCAACTATAAGAGGAAAACAACGCTACACACAGAAACACTGAACTGCAACAAAAACAAACGCCAACATACATAGAAACGGACTATTTGATAACAAATGCTATATTCCTGACTTGTTACAGGACATTTTAGGAAAAAAATCGTGGTTGAACCTGGTTTTATGAAACATAAATTTCCAAGATTTCACGCAAAGTTGATCTTGCTTTGCTGTTGTTGTATTAATGCTACGAATAATCAAATTGTATAACTTCCTCTATACATCTGTAGGTTGTGAAACAATTCAATCTGAGCGTTCATGTATTAAGCAAATACATAAAGCGCAATTACTTAATACTAATAGTAACTAATTCGTATTTTCAATATTCATTGTTCCGGAAGCGACCATTGATATTCATTTTTTTTTCTTTTTAATTAGTACTGCTTATAAAACTTAAATGAGTTGTTATTTCGATTGTAATCATGTAATAATAATAGTTTGAAGTAAACTTTACAACATTGGCATTCATTTCTTATACTTCATCCTGTATTATCAAATTTCATTCATGACATCGAAGGGCATTGCCATTTGTGAAACTGTTACAGGTAAAACGTCTAAAATTTCCAATACTCAATAAACATTTAACAATTCCTATTATTCTAGATCTGTTAGAGCTCTCAGTAGATAAGGTTGCAACTTATACGAACAATTGAGGAAACAAAAGGCTTATCAAATACCATTAGTCGAAGAACAAACTGACTACTGTAGCCGAAAGGGACAAAATTTTATGGACAAATAGCAGTTAACAAAATACTATAAAGAAACCTAAGAATTGAGGAGCAGATCATCAGCAAAACAAATGAACGATCTAAGGTGCGCTAGAAGCATTTAATGTTTCCTTAATGGCAACCATCGTGATGTTCACAGGGAAAGTAAAAATTCGGTGATCAGTGCCTTTACAAACTTAATCATGCCAAAATTATCTTTATTTCTAGGCAATGGTTTTATGATCCTTTTAGTGGAAAGTACTATACTTTGTCGACTTTGATCTTGTTTAAAAAATGCAACAATTTTCAACAACATAAAAATAGTAAAGATTGATTAAGGACAGATTGTGCTCTCAATTAGAAAATCCCATCTGAACCAAACAATATATTTCATATGCTTGCTTTCTGTTGAATGTGAGCCTTTAAACTGATTATAAAGCAATTTAATCTACGTTTCTCCAAAAAAAATATTGAACTGATGAGTAAATTAAAAAACTGATTAAAAGAACACGATTAAAAATCTCTATTGTCTTCACATATTATATATAATTATTATTTAATCAAACATTTTCGTCCCTCCGAAATCCCTTTAGAATAATTATCCTATATATGCATACAAATAAATATACACTAAAGTCTCTTGGTATCTTTCTTTATGCTATATATGCATACAAATAAATATACACTAAAGTCTCTTGGTATCTTTATTTATGTTGAGCGAACAATATGGTGAAAATTACTGTTCACGTCACAGTTAATTAAAGGTGTCATTTTCGCTCAACGTCGATTTCTATGAAAATTAAAAAAAGACGGTAAAATAATAATAAAAAAAAAACACTTATCGTCAATGTTGATGGAGGAGAGTATAATATAAGTACTTAGTCGGAAAATGTGAAAATCTGTACAATAATTATACAACAATTATAAACAAGGGAAAGACAAGACGCCTCGCGTTTGTTTAAAAGCTCGTAAATATGCATTTTATATGTTCCTTTAATGTAGATATATTGTATATTTAGCACTATATCATTCGGTTGCTTGTTAGGTAAAACGTTAATAAGATTTCTTTTCCCTTTTTTAATCTGATATTGGCTGCATATTGAAACCATGTTAAATTTACTTCTAATCTGGATGACCATGATTATAGTTGTGAAAAAAACACTGATTATCTCTGTTTTTAGAAAAAACTACACAGATGATTATCAATATTTAGATGCAGTTCAATAAACTATACAAATGCATTAAACCGCCTCGGTGGTCGCGTGTTCGCCCCGAGTGAAGGAACCGGATTCGACCCCCGGCCAGGTGAAACCAACAAAAATTGTTATTCGCTGCTTCTCCGACAAGCACATGGCAGATTCTGGTAAACAAAAGACTGTACGACTCGGAGTCGGAATATTATGTAAGAATGGCTTGTGATCTAGCATGTTATAAATTCGGCTCAGCTTGTTGGTCTAGTACAAAACAGGGTTCATATTCTGAATCATATCACATTAACATGTTGGCGTCCTGAATATGAACATAATTTGCTACTGAACGTTAAAAACCAGACATCCGTCGTCATTTAAATTCATGTTGGGAAATTCTTAATATAAAAAAAAAATAATTCTTATAAAATTTAAATTTTCAAGTTCTCACGCAAAGTTAGTTTTACTTTGCTGTTGCTGTATTAATGTAACGAATTATCAAGTTGTATAACTTCCTCTATATATCTGTAGGTTGCTTCGATTTGAGCGTTCAAGCATTTAGTAAATCTATATTCCTTTTTTTATTTTGTAATTAGAATTGCTTATAAAACTTATGAGTTATCATTTCGATTGTAAAAACGTAGGAGGTAGTTGAAGCGAACTTTAGCACATTGGTAGTCACTTATTACACTTCTATCTGTTTTATTAAATTTCATTCTATTGAAAGGCATTACCATTTGTAGAACTGTTACAAGGTCAAACGTATAAAATTTCCAAAACTTAATAAATATTTTATAATTGCGATTATTCTAGATCTGCTTAAGCTCTCAGTTGATAAGGTTGCAACTTTTACGAACAATTAAGGAATCAAATAGCATTTGGCGAATAAAAACAGACACTATCGTAGCCAAAAATTACTAAATATTTAAGAAAAACAGCAGTGAATAATACTTTTTAGAAAACTAAAGTTCGAACAACAAACCACCAATAAAAAAAACCGGAAGGATCTAAGGTGCGATGAATGCATTTAATGTCCCCTTTAAGTTAATGGCATCCATCGTGATGCTCATGGCCATTAAGTCCATGATCAGTCATTTTACAACCTTAATCATGCCAAAAGGATTCCGAACTCTTAAGTATAACAATGGTGTTATGCTCTTTTTAGTGAAATAGTACTATTAGTACTATTCTTCTTCAACTTGGATCTTCGATATATACCCCTTTCTTTAAAAAAGCAACAATTCTCAACAACATATATTAAATGATAAAGACTTCTTATTGAGATGTAACATCAAATTGATCAGGACAACAGACTGTGTTCTCATTTAGAAAATCCAATCTGAACCAAACAAGATATGTCATATGCTTGCTGTCTATTGTATGTGATCGTGTAAACGGATTTTAAAGCAATTTAATCTATGTTTCTTCAAACAAATGATTGAACGGATGAGTAAATTATAAAAATCTTTAAAGCAACATGATTATATATCTTTACTGTTTTCACATAGTATTTCTGATTCTTATTTAATAAAACTTTTCGCCCCTCTGAAATGCTTTTTATATATGCTGTATACTTATAAGCCCTTTATAGCATGCTGTTCGGTGTGAGCCAATTCTCCGTGTTGAAGGCCGTACCTTGACCTATAATGGTTTACTTTTATAAATTGTTACTTGGATGGAGAGTTGTCTCATTGGCACTCATGCCACATCTTCCTATATCTATATACAATTAAAGTATTGCTGGTATCATATTTCTTTATGTTGAGCAATTGATATTGTTTAAATAACTGTTCACGTCACAGTTAATTAAAGGAGTCATTTTCGCTCAATGTCGATTTCTATGAAAATCAAAGAACGACAACGTCTGTAAATTAAAAAAAAAGACTTATCGTCAATGTTAAATGCAGGAGAGTATAAAATAAGTACTTTGTCGGAAAATATGAAAATTTGACCTCTAAACAGAAGAAAGGCAAGACAAGTCTCGCGTTTCTTTTAAAAACTCGTCAATATACATTTTATATTTTCCTTTAATGTTGATATATTAGTATTGTATATTAAACGCTCTATCACTCTGTTGTTTGATAGTTTAAAGGTTAATAAGACTTCTTTTCCCTTTTTAAATTTGATACGTGCTGCATATTGAAACCATGTAAATTTACTATTAATCTGGATGACCATGTATGTGGTTGTGAAAAGAAAACTCCACTGATGTAACTCTGTTCAGAAAACGAACATAAAACCGTCTTGAAATTTTATATCGGACTAGCGTAAGAACGTACTGAAAATATCTGTTGGATAAAATATTCTTATTTGAATCATTATTTAAGTCTAAAAATTTGCACAACGATACTAATATAAGATGGTATGAAAATTTGGCCTCTAAACAGAAGATAAAGACCTTCTCGGATTTATATGGCAGTTACTTTATAGAAGCATAAAAATACCTATAGTAAAATACTTAAATAATTACCCGCATAGCTAAACTTACAAGAATTTTTTCTAAGCAACAAAAATCAAATCCGACAGAAATTATGCAATCGGAAAATAATACAATCAATTGACAATGCTTAATATTGTACGCGTAAATGTGTTACAATTAAGGTCTTTTCATTAAAAAAGGAATAACATTAATGCATTAGTCCTGACTATCTCAATACGATACTTAATTTCTCAATTTTTTCTTTTGTTAACTTCCATTTATTTGTGACGATAGCCACGTGCGTTTCAGATTTAGGCAACAGTACTTTACCGAGGTTCAAGTCTCACAAATCGAGTAAAAAGATACAAATCAAGGTAACAAACATGCAATCTCATCCACTCTTCAAAGACGCGAGACCGGGTACGTCCACAGGATAAGCATCTCCTATCAGGTAATACGTAACTGTGGTTTGAATTGGCAGTACCGCCAAAGCACAAAACGTTTTGGGTTTACGAGAACCGGAGATTACGTTTTATTCCTGCTACTTCTTTCCCAAGCACGTAAGTTTCTATGAAAAATAGCAACGTTCAGATCAATGTGTTCGACTGCGGTAACTATTTTCTGGATTCTATATTTCTTTGTTCTTGCGCTTTGAGTTTGTTATTCTCTCAATTCAATGATCATTATAAATAGCACACTCTAGTGTCCAGTGTTCGGTCAAAATGGGATGACTATATCGTTGTGCAAGTCAATTATTATCCGACTACTGTTTATAACATGTGTAGAAACATCTGCATGTTTGCGTATTACACGTATTACACGTATCAAAAGCTTGAGAAACTGAGTTAAATGTATTTTTTTTCTAATTTAAAGTGTAATCGATAACAAGCACTAAATGTATGATTTTTGTAGGGCATTTTCGTTAATAGTGGGCAAATAATTTTGAATAGCTTACTATAGCAAACACATTTCGAAAATTCGTTGAACCAATCTTGACTTATCGTTCCACATAGACGTGATGACGGATGGACAGGCGGACATACATACAGACAGACATAGGGTTTACTTTAGGGCTTCGCCGACAATATAGCCGGGTCATGATTAATAAAATGAGAGAAAACAAATGTACTACATGTAGTTTCACAGAAGATGAATAAAAAAGGCAATGTACAGGTATATAATACTGACTTATTTAGGAAAAATTTCAAAGTTTATTGCGAAAATTGGTGACCAGAAAGGGACACCAATACATAATTTCTAATCATTAAAACACTGTGACGATCACATTTCACGAACGATGTATCATTCTAAAATAATGCATGCATTTTTGACCTAGTTTTTGTTTTGCTTCTTTGCTATTTCAATATATATTAGAATTGCTGAGACTGAAATATATTAGAAGTTTAGCAAAACACAATCAACTAAATCATTACTCAGAATTTAAAGAAACCATTTGTAATAGCAAGATATTAATATACATAAAAGGTCAAATTTCATCTTAAAAACAACGACAGATTGAATCTATTAGATTAGTCAGCGAACAATTGTTGAGTGTCCATAAAACTAGTTTTAATATGCGTATAGGTGCTTATATTTGTAGAGATTATCGCCCACAATTCAGTTATTGGTTATAAATGGATTCAAAAGTATACTTGACAAAAGAGAGATAGAAAATTGACATTATTAATTGAAAAAAAAAAACACATGCTACAAAAAGTCATTCTGTTCTGTGAATACATACAGAATACGTATGTGTATATTGTCCTTTAAGCAATTTAAGAAAAAACTTGTTCCATTTTAAATGGAACACGTGTTTGTTACCAAACAAGAACATTCGTGCCTTTTCTCTTCTGAGCATAAAGGTTGTTTTTTTTTAAATAAGGTTGGTTGCAGTATAATGAACATGTTTGAAGAGAATGTTTTGTGTTGTGTATGTCCATATCCAGCAATTAGGAAACTGCTTGCTCTTTTTATTTTTACGAAATATGAAATTTCAACATTTGATAAACGAAACTGATTAATTATTACGTTTGCAAATCTGTTATGTTTTATATTTTGTAAGTTTTGAATTCTAAAATATATCTGAAGATCTCCCCTCTGCTTTTATTGGCTTCGGTTCGAAAGCTAAGAAAAGCACAAGATAAAAAGAAGAATGAAAATAATGTCAAACAATTAATACACATGTACTTGTTTACTTGTTCAAAAAATTAGTCCTCTCACTTTTGTTGTGTACGTTTTCATACTCGTTTAGACATATTTGTTCATTATACCTACGGAATTCATCACCTTGTCTTATGACAATGGTATAGCCAGTTATTGATGCACATTACACACATAGTAAAGTTAACTGTAAAACATTTATGGGGGGGTTCAGTTATATGAGTTAGAGTTTTTACATCTCTTCCATTTAAATACCATTAAATAAAACAACTCATCAAAGATACCAGGCTTTTTATCTAGTACACCAGAAGCGCGTTTCGTCTATACAAAACTCATAAGTGGTGCTATATTCAGAACAGTTGAAAGGCCAAATCACGTTTAAATTTCCAAAACTTTGCAACAAATCTGGCCAATGCATCTAAAAACTTTATTGCATCGACTTATGTTATGGTTTATAAACAGTCAAGGAGTAATTATGATAAGGCCATTATTTTAGCCCATTGATTCGAAAATCGAAAAAAAGTTTTATTGATAAAAAAAAAAAAAAAAAAAAAAAAATCATCAAAGATACCAGACTTATAATTTTATACGCCAGACGCGCACAAAATACAGCTGATAATCCTCTAAATAACAAACTTATGATTTATTCTTGTAACAAAAAAAGGAAAATTTACTATACATGCCTCTTTAAAATAAGACTATCTGAGTTATCTCCACTCATATGGCTATGTCGAAGAAATACATTGAATTAAACCTCCCCAAAAATATTGAAAAAACAGTCGTAATAATAAGATAAAACACATCATTTACTACATTTAAATGAAAATTCTTACAAATTTATTGCATTCCTCTGTAAAAGTTTGCGTATTCATTAAAGATCTAGGCCGATTGTTATCTGCTATTTTTCAAAACCAAGATGGCGAAAAACACTTGATCTACCTTAAACGTAATCAGGGTTGTTACACACTTTCATAGTAGTAGTAGTAGTAGTATCTACCTTAAACTTAAAAGATGCTTAATCAATTACAATTATAGTAAATCATTAGTCAGAATCTCACAGCACAATATATGACGAAAACAAATTAAAAGTTATAAGACAGATGAAAGGAAAAACCAGAAAACAGATAATACTTCAAGTATGGACACCATAGTGATATAATCGTCTGTTCTGGTCATTTATTTTTTTACAAGATTTATAAGAAGAGAGTATATCTTCTCGATTATGCAGACTTTTATGATGGAATGATTTGGCTGTAGGAAGTTTTTTTGTAAACAAACTGATTGTTTTGCAATCTTTAAGAACTACGATGACAATATATTGATTAGGTTATTTATTTGATGCTCGCCAAAGGCAAACTGTTAAGAATCAAAGACAAAATTATTGTCCTTTCAAACATGAAAAGTTCTTAACAGAACAACTACAACCTGGAATTCTGTAAAATTTCACTTATATGATGACGAAAATACTGCCTGAATAAAAGAAAACTATGAAATCTAGCGACAGATCGTAGTCAGAATCATGTGTCCGGGAATTGTGACATGTCTTCATGCGGACTGTCAAAAATCCGACTCAGCGTCTCGTTCTAGTACAATACAGAGTTAATAATCATATAGCACTAACATGTATGTTCTCGTCCTGGATATGCATTTAATTTGCCACTGGAGTTAAAGATCCATCCATCATTTTAATAAAGAATATACCGCAGTGTGCAGAAAATAGTAATGGGTATTTATGAAAAAAATAAATCTGAATTATGGTTGAATCACATTTATCTATCACATTTATTGCAACTTCTGATACTAAAAAGACAGATATGTATTTTTTTAATGTAGAATCCAAAGTATGCATTCATGTCATGAAACATGACAAATTACTTTTACATTCATTAAAGACTGACATGCTGAAAGTAGTTGCTGTTATTCTAATCACATATGTAATGGATCTCACTAACATCTTATAAAAAAGATGACAGTTAAAATATTTTTCCTTTTCACAGAACTTTTCATTGGATTCTCGAATTTCTTTCGGCTTCGCTGATGGCCATTATAATGAAGAAATTGATAACAATTTACAACATACACAAACCTTTAAGATATGATGACAAATGAATTTGCAAAATGATTCTCTAGTTTAACGGTCATCAAAGAAGTCGTTGTTATACTTCCTATTCTATGCTCTAACAAAAGTTGAATGCTTACCACGTCTGCGCACCTGCTCTCATTTCGTTAGATATACTTGAGATTCTGAGGGTTCACTGTTTATACTCGGACATATAATTCTTAATTAACATCTAGCTACTTTTATATTTAATAATGAAAACAGGTTATCTAATATAGGTTTGTAATTTTCAAACATTTCCATTACAACAATTACTGTTCAACCAATTTGCTTGGACTTTTTTAGATCTGTTTAGTTCACTTCGAGTATGCCAAATTCCGCAATCGTAACTACTCGGCCATTCTCCCTTATGGCCGAGTAGTTACGATTTCTAAATCCCCTGACCATGCCGAACCCGGATGACCAATGTTGGCAGTTGCCTTATCATACTTATTGAAGATTATCTAGTTTTACAAAGATAATTTCTTCTCAAAACTTCTTTGTTTGGCAAAGACCTCTTCTGGACATCATATATATGTTTAGTTGCACCGAATATCAATAGAGATGGTTAAGTTAGACATTCTGAATACCCATATCCTTTTCTAATAAAGTTTAATCGACTGTTAATTAATAATATTATCAAAATCATTTTAAAAATAGTTAGCATTCTTAAAGGTAGAATAATTTTAGGATATCAAAATCATTTTAAAAATAGTTAGCATTCTTTAAGTAGAAAAGTGAGGATGGACGCAGCTAACTGAAAAATGACGTCTTTTCATAAAATGTTCGATAATAAAATATTCTTGTCCGTGACGCAAAGTAAACAAGTGTCCGTTATTCTATTAATATTATATAAATTTAAAAACTAATGTACGGATATCTTGATATTAATATGTTTTTTTTTTTTTTTTTTTAAAATGGTATGTTTCCGTGAATGTATGATTAAGTAAAACATTTATAAGAACGACATTCAAATTCTGGGAACTCAATAAAAATACGTATTTAAACGAAGCATTAGAATCAATTGAACGACTTTTTGCAAGAACATTAACGCTACAAATTGCATTGCACCAGATATGCAGTTTGACAATATATGTCTCTTTAAAAAGATACATGTCGACAACTGTAATATATATTAACAAAACGTGTTCAACGCATTGGAAAAACAAAAAAAATTGATCATGATTCGGTTAATTATGACTAATAAGAAAGAACTATGTAAACAAAATTTCATTAATATTTAAATGTAACTGTAATGATATGGAATATCAGAAAATAAAAAAATCCAGATTTACAATTAACTTCCGTGTTAAGTAATCTTCAATATCACAAAAGACACAGAAAGAGCTGAGCCTAATTTACGGCATCATTCAGATCGCTCATTAGTAATTTCATAGACTGGTAAGTGTAAATTGGTATGCATACATTTGTACCTGTCAAGAAAAAACGTTTCAGTTCATTACTGACCAGATTTCTACTAATCCTGGAAACTGACGATACAAAAACACGAGACGTTCCTCTCGTTTAGAGAAAAAAGATTGGGTTAGATAAAAGTACTGTCGATTTTACGTTTAAAATTATGTTTAAGGAAATAGATAGCCTGCACGTGAAGTTTTATCCTGATATCAAAATAAAGTTTACAAAAACTATGATTCTGTTCCATTATACCTGTTAATACATTGCAGATTTTTGTCGTGTGTAGAAGAAGAAGAAGAAGAGAGACAAAAGATACCAAAGGGACATTCAAACTCAAAAGTAGAAAATTAACCGACAACGCCATGGCTAAAAAAAGAAAGGGACAAACAGACAAAAAACAGTATACAAAACACAATATAGTAAACTAAAAACTGACCAAAATGAACCCCACCAAAACCTGGGGACGATCTCAGGTGCTCCGGAAGGGTAGCAGATCCTGATCCGCATGTGGCACCCGTCGTGTTGCTCATGTTAGTACAAACCCGGTAATAAGTCTAATTCGGAAGGTCACATTCGGGGAAAAGGAGACTGGATTGTAGTTACGACAATTAGTAGAACTCATGTGCGTGTGTTTTTACTTTAAAACATGTGGTCTAGACAGGCAAGGCCTGATGATAACCTGGTTAACTAGTTTTTTTCTGAGCATTAGGTCAGACTATATATCATCTATGTTAATCTTTTTGATTGTCTTTGTAGATGTTTTCCTTGACAAATTGTGACTTGGATGGAGAGTTGTCTCATTGGCACTCATACGACATCTTCTTATTTATATTTAAAAACCGTACAGTGATCAATCCATAGCGTTCTTATTATTTGACTGGCTAATACATGTAACCCAGTTAATATATGTTTGCTATTGGTTGCTGTTGTATATGATTTAAATGATAAGCAAAATATATTAATATCTAGGGGAAGACAATTCGTATTTGTACAGATGATATCGGATATGTTCCTTATGTCGTAACTACAATACCCTTCCCTTTTCACGAATGTGACCTACCAAATTAGACCATTTACCGGATTTGTAATAGCATAAGCAACACGACGGGTGCTACATGTGGAGCAGGATCTGCTTACCCTTCCGGAGCACCTGAGATCACCCCTGTTTTTGGTGGGGTTATTGTTGCTTAGTCTTTAGTTTTTTATGTTGTGTCATTTGTACTATTATTTGTCTCTTTGTCTTTTTATATTTGGCCATGGCGTTGTCAGTTTGTTTTCGATCTATGAGTTTGACTGTCCCTCTGGTATCTTTCGTCCCTCTTTTGTAATGGAGCATATGTAAATAACTAAATACATCTAAGGCCAACTTTGGAACCTTATCTTTTTAAAACATTTCTCAATGTATAAACGGAGAATTTAATTGCAAATTTAAAATACGTTATTAATCATGTCAGTACCGATTTTCTCTTTTTATACAATGACGAAGACGTCCATGCTTACTGGGTATAAGAAATCAAAGAATCGTCAAACAGGAAATGACTACACGGTGGATCTTAAAATCGCTTTTACCGTTCAACTAATCATAATAGAATCCTAGACCAATTATCAAATCATTTTGAAAAAAGGAGCAAACAAATAAAAAACGAAAAATTCCATGCTCAGTATGTATCATAAAAATTAATTTTTTTTAAAGTACAGTCAAACAGGAAGTGACTGCCCACCAGATTTGAAAATTGCTTACCAAATACCAAATCATAATTCCTTAATACACAAGCTGACAAACATGAGGAAAGAAATTCAACGCTTACTTAGTATAATGATAAATTCAAAGTTTCGTCAAACAGAAGTGTCTGCCTGCTAGATCTGAAAATGACATGGGTCATCATATCATTGACGTTCCAGACCAAATATCAAATCATTCAATAACACATTCGCGATGTAATACAACGAAGGTTTGGGACAGACGGACGGACAAAAAGAATAAATCTAACCACTCACTTGTAATTAAGAGTATAAAAAAAAATCAAAAATAAAGGCTGTAAATTCATTTTACATGATACAAATTTGTTAAATTAAAATGCATATACCTATTGCATGTAACATTATATTTATACAGAAAGAGTTAATTGGTATTAAGTCTGCCGTTTATTAATAAATTTCCCATGGATATAAATGATTAATGAATACTACTAATAATCTTACAAGCAAGAAATTGCCATAATTTTTAGGATTTAACCACTCCATACGAATGGAGTTTTAAATTTACCATTGGGAGTTATCATCAAAAGAGATGATTTTTTTGCATATAGCCACAAAGCAGTTATTAATGTGCGACAAATTTAATCTTATCTTTTTCTTTCTTAAACAGAACTAATTGAATTCAATTAAATTCCCTGAAGAAGTTGTCAAAGAAAATACCGGACTATGTATTTAGATTTATCAGACATTCATTGACATGGTAATATTAGTATCATTGTCATGTAAATATGTGAATTTTTATTTCTATTCATTTGTAATAACAGTGTCCTCACGCAATATCTGAATGCTATCGTAGTTCGCATTGAAAGATAAATATAAGAAATGCTGTTCTTTTTAACCAGACATATATTTATGGTAATACTGAACGAAACTCAAGGTACAAACTGTGAAAGAAAACGAAAGCAACTAATATATAGAGACTGTGACAACCAATTTATCCATAACATGTTAACCAGTTAAGTAGACATATACACCAAAAATAATACTATCCATTCTGCTAAAAGAAATGTCACTTAGACTTCTTTCTACTATTTATCCTGCAATCAGCCTTGTATTGTACAAATAACAGGTACACAAATAAAGTTTTGCTTTATTTGTACTTGTACAAATAAAGTCTCCTGTTACCCCACTTCCATGTTGAGCAAGCAGTAATGTGGATATTTCTTTTTACGTACCAGTTCATTTTGGGGCCCTCTTCGCGGTCCGCGTTTACACTTTGTCGATTTCTTTGAAAAGTTAGAGACCATGATTTAGATTTTAACAACTAAAGCTGCAAGTGTTTGGAGTAAATTTCAGGATAAAAACAATATATGTACATTGTCGGAAAATATAAAATATATTTGTACTCGCTGCGAAACAGGAGAAAAGCTCGGCAAGCCTCGCTTTTCGTCCTGTTTCTAAAGCTCATACAAATAAATTTTATATTTTCCGACAATGTACATATATTGTATATTTATAAAGCCGACGTTCTGTTCGATTGCTAAGCTCAAACTGTTTTATTTGTGTATTTTGATGAGAAACATAGAAACAAATTGGATGCATGGGCACTTTTACGGTTGAACAAGACGATGAATGTTTAAAAGTTGGTCGATACCTCTGCTTTTGGACAGTAAGTCTACGAGAATATCAACAACCCAGTAGTTCAATCTTTTAGCATGATGATAGGCTAATGTTTGATTAGAATGTGCTTTTGGACAGTAAGTCTACGAGAATATCAACAACCCAGTAGTTCAATCTTTTGGCATGATGATAGGCTAATGTTTGATTAGAATGTGCTTTTGGACTGTAAGTCTACGAGAATATCAACAACCCAGTAGTTCAATCTTTTGGCATGATGATAGGCTAATGTTTGATTAGAATGTGCTTTTGGACTGTAAGTCTACGAGAATATCAACAACCCAGTAGTTCAATCTTTTGGCATGATGATAGGCTAATGTTTGATTAGAATGTGCTTTTGGACTGTAAGTCCACGAGGGTATCACCAGCCAAGAAGTTCTGTCTTTTGTCAGGAAGATACAAATAATGTTTGATTATAATTATAATTTTACTTTTATAAAACTTTTAATAATCAGAATTCATGCAAATGAATCAATCAGATGTTAAACGACAACAGTTTGTTAGTCAAAATAACAGTTATACTTCACCAGATTCGCATTTTGAAACTACTTTCTCTTCTATGATGCCGAGGTCGTAAATGTTTGAAAATCTAAAACCTAATGCAGATTTTGAAGAGTTAGTATAACCGTAAAGGACCAGAATTATAGCCAAACAATAACAAGAAAAACTGCGCATGACGGAGATACGATTATGTATTTAAAAGGATTTCAAAAGTTTTATAAAAGCAAAATTAAAATTATAATCAAACATACATTGATTATTTAATTCCAACCTATTCTAATCATTTGTTTACATTTTAAATACTTCAATTGTAAAGAAAACTGAATGTTTTAAAACAGTTCTTTGTAAAATGACGACTTTAGGCAAAACATTTTACGTAGACTACTTGCAAAATTACAGATTGTTTCAAAGTAATAAAGTGTATCCTTCTATTGGCCCCAATGATAGTTGTAGTTCTTCATTGCTTAATGATTTCATTCCACCCTTTAAAACATAACTTACATGGCAACCTTTTCAGTTTCCATAATGAAATTTCTTTTCATACGACTAAAAAGAGCAAATGCCAAAGACAGTCATTATTTTATTATTTTTTAAAATGAAATTATGTGTGATATTACGTGCGCTTCAAGTACAGATTAATGTTTAAGTAAGCATACAACTCAAATGTCAAATAAATGGAAGACATTTAGACCTTTTCATCTTTATAAGAAAAAAAAAGTAAAATTACAATTTTTTTTAAATCCTCCTGAATTTTCTGAAGACTGGATTAAGATGGCAGAACAACATATTAAAATATAACAATAACATTATCTTTAATAGTTGACACCGAAAAGGATTTTAAATACGATCGTATTAAGGTAGACAACATTATACACGTGTATAGAATTTATCATGATTATTGTCAATTAAATGACATCGAACCGACATGAACCAGGATGAAAAGCTAAAGAATTATAGTTTAAGAGTGATTTCGTGTGAGTGTGACTGTTTGGTCAAATGGTTTTTAGCGTGCATGCTAGCAATACGTTTTACCGTATTTGTGAAAAGAGTTGGTGTGGCATTGATGTTAAGAAAGAATATTGTATTGATAACATTTAGATTAAAGATAAAATGCGAGATGCTGCAATACCGAAATAAGTATAAGAGTACTAGATTTAATCACAAGAGTAGTGTCTTCCTACAATAAACCTACTAGTCGATACTTTTGTTATTCTTTTTTGCGACGGCGTACCAACGGCATTGTATACATCTTGTGTTTTATTCTGACATATCATAATCACGCTTTTATTGCTACATGTACCACTGGGTCGGTGTTGACGTTGGTGGATTGTCAGTCTCCGAAGATATTATCCGGTTAAAAAATCTATGTAGAAAACTAGAGACTGAGCAATATGAACCCCACCAAAACCGGGGGTGAACCGGGAGAAAATGGGCATAGAAATCGCTATCAGACGTTTTATATCAGCCATATTTATTCTTTTAATTACTTCTCAGTAATTTATTCTTTTGAACTACTTCTCAGTTATTTACTCTTTTTAACTACTTCTCAGTTACAATCTCATTTATACGTCCAAATAGATCGACAAAGTTTCCAGGATCAGGTTTTTCCTCAACAATTTTACACAACAGGTCAACATTTGATTTACTTGGTATGTGAAAGAGAGGCAAAAGATACCAAAGGGACATTTGAACTCATAAGTCGGAAACAAACTGACAAAAACTGACAAAGCCATGGCACAAAAACGAAAAAAAAGCAAAAGACAAGAAACAGTATACAAAACAAAACATAGAAATCTAAAACCTGAGCAACGAGAATCCCACAAAAAACGGGGGTAATTTCAGGTGCTCGGGAAGGGTAGCAGATCCTGGTCCACATGTAACACCCTTCATGTTGCTCGTGTAAGTACCATTCCGGTGACAAGTCTAATCCGGTAGGTAACATTCGGGGAAAAGGATGACGGGATTGTGGTTATGACGATCGGTACATATCCGTCGTTATCTGTGAAACAGAGATTCCATAACGGCCCACCATTGGTACGTGAAAGTGAAGCCAATATATAACGATCTAGAACACGTCCAATGGTTTCCACTTATTTTCACGCTGCAGTGGTCATTTTAAACTTTTCTTAGAAACTATATATGATCGATTGACAATATCTTACTTTGAACATTAACCTGATCTTTAGAATGCATAGATGTTCTAAATTATATAAAATATTGTGTAAGATGAGTTATTGTGTTTACCCTTTTGTCTTTTGAAAGAGTGCATGTAACTGTGTCGTCCGTTTGTCCTCCTGTACTTAATACCTATAACTCCTCCTGAATCAGGACTTGACCTCATTGCAAATATCAAGAAATATTCGATATCGAGTAGCAGGTAGCACCTATCATATTTTTATACAAATGATTATATTAGATTCTAATATGAAAACTTATACTAATACATAAAATAAAATAAGCATCGTGTATACACAATGTTTTCCTCAATCATTATCTGAATTTCAAAGAATATTTCACTGAATATTAATGACATAATGCAATTGTGTTCCTCTTATTAAATTGTTGATCCGGAAAAAAAGATATTTTAGATGTTCCATACCGGTACATGGATTTTGCCATATATGTACAAAGAGGGAAAGGGGAGGGGAATAAATAAATGAACTTTCCTCATAGTTGTTCTAGCTGTTACCGGAATTCTTGCCATTATATCTTCATACAAAATTTAAAATGGGAAGAGCATCAAATCAGGTCAGCATATTCAATTGCTTTAACTGGTGGATTTCCAGAACAATGATATGAATCTCAACTTTGGTTTTGCAATTCCTCGTACCTTCAACATGATTCAACTGATATTAACAACACCTTTTGGGAAAACAGGCACCGGTGAAACTTTCTTTGAAATCCAGTAGGTGGTTTACGGGTTAAAAGAAATAATGGTAGCCTTGTGGTACTTGTTTTTTCTCAAAAACTAGTTACTTGGATTTGCAAGTTTGTTTCAACTTGAATATTTTAGAGTTCAGAATGGCTTGAATTAATTTCAGCAGGTCAAGTGCTTTGAATTTGTCTTTGAAACTTCTAGCATTTATATGTTATATGATATAATTTTGTTTATTATTTTCATGTTTGTATTTGTGATTTTATTTCATCTTCCAGATTATTATTATAATGTTAACTGCTTTTATTGTATGGATCTTTATTATACTTTTTCGATCAAATTACCAAGGACAGGTTTGAAATTTATGACTATTATATGTAATACATATAACACAATGTTTTCCAATGAAGTAAAACATCAAAAGCTTTGATTATACTCTCCAGCTTTCAAAATGTAAGTACACGAGTCTTCGAAAATGACATAATTTCTTTAGATAAATTATCGCTAACAACATTATTTGTTTTTTAAAATGTCATTTCATATCGTGTGCTTGTGCTCAAAGAGATATTTGGGTGTTATAGACAAGATTACAAGCAAATGTTGTATTTCAAGAGGATTATTAACCTTCAAAACTGAAATTTAAATGTGAAATTCAATTATTCTGAACTGAAATTTCAATCAGTTTTGAATTGTGTCTCAAAGGACATGAGGAATTTTCTATTTCTGGTGCAGTTTGGAGGCTACGACATTCGCCCAGTTTAACGCATAGTTGTCCAGTATCATAACCATAAACCACTAAGGGTATATGTTGGCGTTATAATTTTTTTATTTGAAAAACATAGTATATATGTTACAATGAATGAATATTGAGAATAAAAAAAAAAAACAATAGTACCAAACTCAAATAAAGTATAAACTATTGAGAGTCCAACTGTCTTTCAATAACTATTTTACATATTTTTTTCTTCTTTTTATCATCTTGCATTATCAAAAGAGATTAAAATTCATATTTCTGTTACATTTAAAATACCAAATAACGATAACGGTACCAATCTTACTGCACCAGATGCGTATTTCGACAATCAATGTCTCTTTAGTGAAGCTCGAGGCCAAAAATATTTGAAATCCAAAACCAATTCAAACGACGAAGAAGTGATAAAACCAAAAGGGATAAAAAAGCACAAGGTAAAATTCTGGCTAGGAATCAGGAAAAAGGACTTTCTAACAGTAAATTTCTATAAAACAATAACCTATGGTGGTACCATCAGAGGTATTTACAAAGCTGTATGCATGAAACTGTAACAACCCCCATTTCCAAAATATGATGATAATTAACTCCCCTTCCTAAGCCTCGAAATTGGTGAACTCCTCCACTTTATAGTTAGTCGAAGGATTGCTATTAGTATAAGTATTTAAAGCTGCTAGACAGTAATAGAGACAACAAATTGGTTTAAAATTTATCCATACAAACGCAATTTTCTCTAAGAGTTGCTATAGCAAAAAAATGTTATTTAGGCGAACAAAGGGTATACTACACATATAATCTGGAATAGACGGATTTTTTCTTTTTCTGTTTTAGTCAAATTAATGGAATTTGCATCATAAACAGTTATAGAATGACCTTATTGTTTAGGCACAATAAGGAGTTTTTTTAAATAATAATACTTTCTCCTGTATCGACATCTGAGTTGACAAAACATGCTTCACGGACTTCATCTGACCATAATTCACTGCATTAATACAACAAATGGACAGAAATTTCATTTCTATTTAAGCGTGTGTGTCGTTTTATATCTGACACGTTTTACAAATGTAAACTTTCTACCAAGAGGACTATTAAGTATAAAGTAAGGTTTATGTCATTATCTGATATCATCAGACATCAACAATATTTATACAAAATAGTTGTTAATGTTTTACTCGAAGTATCAATGTATACAATATCAAATAAATAAAAGATTAAAGGGTATAAATTGTAGAAATGAAATCCTAGTCTGTCCATTATGTGAAAATATATAAAACAATATTCCATTGTTCAGCAGAGTTACGTGAAACCTGTCGACGCACCTGGTCTCGCTCCTTTAAGAGTTCCCTCAATTATGTTTGTTACCTTGATTTGTCGATTTACGAGATTTGAACAACGGTAAACTACTGTCGCCTTAATAAATAACATAATTCAGTAAAAACAGAAAAATCTTTATATTTTATGTCGCCTTAGTGTTTTGATGCCCTCAAATTTATAAAAAGGAAGATCTAAACAGTTATACTTCTTCTTGTTACCTTAATGGATGACAGTAAAAATAAACGCATTGAAAACGTACATCAAAATCACTCAAAAAAAAAAAAAAAAAAACTATCAAGGGTCCAACGCCTAAATACAGATTCTATCACATCATCCAGTTAAAGACGATATTTATCCACTCGAGATAGTTAAATTTTCAAATTTTAGAATCAATTTTTTTTTATGTAGTTATGGAGAGTGGATACATATTGTAATCTGCAAGGTTAAGTGGTAAAATCTGAGATATGAAGCTGATTTAACTTTACTTAGTATCCCTTATTTCAAGATCGATGTGCTAGATGTGTTGTACATATCATTTCTAATTAGACGAAAGTCATATTTTCATTTTTCTATTTTTTTTTTTGATAGAATAGTTACACACTACAAGGGAAAATAGCATTTATCTCTCAAATAGAGAACCGTTATCGCTGTTGGTAGAGTTTGTATTCGAGAGTGCAGAATAATAATATCATGACCGTTAAATAAACGCTAGATAAAAGGATAAAAGTTCTAGTTGACAATGACTTTACGCCTCCTTATATTCCTAATACAAATAAATTTTGGCGATTTTATTGAAAAAAATAAGCTTCTCCCTTAAAACTAATTGTACTTTGTTTTTCATTCAATATTCTATATACATAGCCTCAAACTCGATTTTATCACTGTTTTAAAATATTTGTAATGGAATTACCAAGTAAATATTCGCAATATCAAGTACTAACTGTTCAATGTAATATTGCATGCACTTTTATGTCATTAAGGGATGGAGTCATGCTTAATAGCGAAGATTTTTACATATCTACAATAAATGTAAAATTTTAAAAGTCTGCTAAATGTCTTCCATCCATTTTGTAATCATGGGAATTATGAAGTTAACTGTCGCGATGGAATTTATATATCATTATAGATAGAATTACAGAAGTTTACTGAACTGTGTGTGTTATATTTACACAGTAGTTATTTAATCAATTGTAAATGCTGGATTCATTGGAATAGTAAAAATAATAAAATATTTTGAAACAAAGATCTTCCATGTACATGATTAAGTCTAGAAATGTCGTTTTATTCTGTCAAATGAACAATGCAGTCGTTAAAACTGTAGCATTTGGTCAAATCATTTAAGTACCTTGATAGCATTACAGTAGTTATAATATCAACATTATGATTTTATCTTAATATTTTGATGAATCAGTAAAAATAGCTTGTTTTCACATGATTTTTTTAGAAACATATAGCGAAAGAAACAAGAATGTCATTCCATGGGCATTAATTGTACAATTATCCTAACAGATTTGAATCTGTATTTATTGAATCGGAGTTCATTCGACACTATAAATAGGAATAGCTGAATGCGTAGTTTGAGACTTTGAAAATGATGGACTGTGTCTAATTTATAAGATTTTAGTTTGGGTCAACTAAACTTACACTATGTATTTGGTTTTCAGTTTGATTTAGAAGAAATACCGACATAACTATCTAATTACTAACACAATTTTATATTAATAAGTATTGTAATTTTCATTGTTATTAAATACATGTAATATCAGTATTACAAACCTAATCTTGAACTCTATTCTATTTTTTGGAAATTTTTGGAAATTTACCTGTGACGTCACTTTTGTGCGTCGATCTATTCGGCTGACATACAATGCGTTGTTCGGCTGTGCTGTTTTTATGTGCTAATCTAGGTTGTTTTACTTATTCGTTTTTATTCTGTAGTTAGTCACCACTTCGGTGTTAACATGTATATCAATTGTATGGTCATTTTTATAGTTTATAAATTTACTGTTTGCTAAAATATGAATTATACCAAATACTAAATATTTTCTTATCCCAGGCAGATAACCTAGCCGTATTTGGCACAACTTTTTGGAATTTTGGGTCATCAATGCTCTTCATCTTCAGGCCTGGCACCTTTGATAACTATTAGCTTGTCGTAATGTTCTATTGTATTGTTTATTTGTGTGTTTCTCTGTCCTGTATGTTCTTCTATTTATTTGTATTGTAGTCCTGTCATGTAATGTTGTCATTTTAGTGTTATATTTAACATTGCCATTAAAGCGGGAGGTTTGGCTAGCCACAAAACCAGGTTCAACCCACTATTTTTTCTTAAAATGTCCTGAACCAAGTCAGGAAAATGGCTATTGTTATCTTATAGTTCGTTTCTGTGTGTGTTGCATTTTAGTGTTTCTGTTGTGTCTTTGTTCTTCTCTTATATTTGATGTGTTTCCCTCAGTTTTAGTTTGTAACCCGGATTTGTTTTTTCTCAATCGATTTATGAATTTCGAACAGCGGTATACTACTGTTGCCTTTCTTTATCTAAAGAACTAAATAAGTGAATATCAGAATATTCAGGAATATGTACCTGTACCAATCAAGAAGAAAATAATCACTGACGGAACAAAGTATGTTGCATGCATGGATGTTTTTCTATACCTAGATACCAGGAAGCTATAGTCACAAAACTGTACGACAAACATAATGATGTTTTATGCGACAAACATAATGATGTTTTATACGACAAACATAATGACGTTTTATACGACAAACATAATGACGTTTTAACTTTACCTCCCTGTTGAGATAAGTCAATCAAGGTGCTTTTTATTCTTCGAACAATTTACTTTTCAATAATAAGCGTCAGATTTAGTCAGTTCCTTGACAGATTGATTGATTGATTGCTGCTCGATTAAAGTTCACAGATTAAATTGATGTCTTTAAAATATATTCACCAGTATCGATGATAATCTCCAAATTCAAGGAGAATGAAACAGCAAGCCAATTGCATGACAATACAAAAGAACTTTTATATAAGGTCTTGACCAATTAAAGACCAATGTATTATCCAAGCTTTGGTAGAAACAATCAAATTATTTTTTGATTTTCTTTGGCATAATCTTCTACTGCTTTCCAAAACACACCGGCGCCATTTCTAAATGATTCATACCATAATAATTTTATAATTAATTTTCATGTCATACTTTATTTATTGTATATGATTATAGGTCATCGCACGGCCTTCAACATTACTTTAACAAAATGTGAAACAATTCAAACGAATAAAAAAACGGCCTGTTTGATGACAAAACAATAAACGCAAATCAAATATGACAGAAAGCAACCAACGACAACCATTAGCTCATGGCTTCGGAAAGGCATAAGGAATGTGGCGGGGTTAAACATATTTGTATTCGCTCAATCCTCTGCTTTTCGGGACAGTGGTGTAACAGCACAAGCTTATTTTATTGACATGTTTCACATATAAAGTGTGGAAGTTACACCATATTTTTAATACAATCATAGCAAAAGCTAAAATGAAACTGGTGTTGTTAGCATTTAAATGTATATGAATATAAAGTTAAATTGATTGAATCTCGAGATAAATCATTAAAATATCTTAATAAATAAGCTTTTAGTATTAGAACTAAATTAGAAGTTACCGGAAGTAATGATTCCATGTTCTTTGAATAAGACCAATAAAACTGATTTGATGACACGTTTATCACAATCAATGCTGTGTTATAAGTATCCAATATCTGCCTATAAAATTTTAACTTCCTGCGTTTTACAACTTTGATGATTCGTACTATACAAGGCCAGTACCATTTTAGCCTGGGGCTCTGACTAAGACGTACTATTTGGAACGTGTGAATACTTCTACGTTAAATAATTGGTCTACTCTTAATACTCTTCTGACTCTTTCGGTTGTTTTTCCCCACTGTTATGACTATTTTTGACTAAATTTAACCTTTACGTCACTGATACCAATGCAATAGACTAGAGGCTAAAGTAATATGGACGAATTTATTATTTCTGTCCATTTGCCTGAGCGCAATATATTAATACGCAGCCTTGTCCGGTCGGAATGGGGACATTAAATCATGTGTAGTGAGAGAATAGTGGTATATCAAACAGCACTTAATATTTTCAGATATTAGTTTGGAGAAGGAATTTATGTCTCCTTTGAACAACAAAGGTTATTTTCCCGACATCAATAAATGATATGAAAGCACATTTAAAATCATTTGTTTTAATTTTGATCAAACAATCAGTCATAAAATGTGATGGTTCTATATACTTTTTTTCACAAAGCTCCATCTTATCATGTATGCTTAAATATAGAAAATTGTAAAAATAACTAAAATTATAAATGAGATAGAAAACCCTAATGAGGTAATCAAAGGTCATAAGTGAAAACAAACAAAAAACAACAACAATACAATGGCAGAATAAAAACGATAAAACAAAGAAGAATATGACCGAAGCCCGGGGTTGATCTATTAGTTAGCTGGGATCCTGCCATTCGAAAGCACCTGCACACTAATTATGTAGTACCCTTGTTGAGCTGTGCTTCCGTTTGTATCACAGTCTTGACGGGTCGTCATCGTATTTTTAAACCCTATTTGATTTGTTGAAAAAAAATGTAATGATCTCACCTACTCCACGAACCCTTTAACAACTCTTTTGAGTCCTCAACTGTCTTATTGATAGAAAAAAAAATTTGCCTTAATTTTCAATTTGAAACTACATTTTACAGACTATTCATCAAGTCACTAATTTTTCAGAAACTTTTTGATTTATTATGAAAGGTTATTCTCATTCGGAATGAGCATTAAATGCTTGCAACTTGGAGGTGATTAATCACAAATTTTAGCATTGATGATGTATTAACAAGTGAACCGATTAATTTTGAGTCATTTAAGTGTGCATGCCTTTCCCAGGCAAATATTCAGGCATTCATAGTTGTCGTTGTTGTGTTCGGTAATATGTATTAGATACAATACAAAGGTAACAAAGAAACAGGCCGGTAACAACCGTTGCCGGATAGTTTTCTGCACGAGTAGTCAGGTCAAGGTCCGAGGCGCTGGCCGAGGACCTTGACCTGACTACAATGCAGTTGTTTCCGGCCTATTTTGTTACCTTTGTTTTGTATCTGACTTGTACGACGTTTCAGGAAGGAAGTAGTACATTTGCATTTAGAAGAGGTAGCAAACTAAACATATTTGAAACTTCAATGGCCATATACCAGTTAATGTAAGTTACAATTTAAACACATTTTTTTTCACTTCCCTTAAGCCCAGAATTTTTTTTCTAAAAAAATTTCAAGAATTTAATAACTTTATAAAAAAAGAACCATTTCAAGGAAAAGATGAATGTTGTTTACATTTGAGACTTTTTAGAATGCAACTTCGCTAGTAAGTAATTTATAAAAAAAAAACCAGAGCTACCATTTGATTTTTTTTATTGTGGAAAAACGGAATGGAAAGCGGGGGTGGGTGGGGGGGGGTTAATCCATTTAAAATAAACAGAACTGATATTAAGTGAATGAAATGTTATGAAAAACTGGATTTTGTCTTGTTATTTGATATATATATATATATATATATATATATAGGCATATATTTTGGATTTTTTTTATAGTTCATACATATAGGTTTTTTTATATGTCTCTGATAGTGTTGATCAGGATTTAACACGTGTCACTATATGATCCAATCGCAGCTACCGTTCAAAATTGATGACATTAGTTGAATGATTTTCTTCACGATTTGCTGCATATTTGAACATGTATTACATGGACACTTTTATTTATAGGATCAATCGTGCATTGGTGAGTTGATAGGATTTTATCTTTTGATTAGATTTGATTTTTTATATATATTTCCTGTCTTTTTATTGAAATATAAACGTTGGTACCAGCATTTCTTTACTTTCAGCATTGTCCAAAACTATTCATGTCCATATGTTGAAGGAAAAAAACACTTACGGACCGAGCATTTAGCTTCAAAGGGGTATCTTCTTTTCTGAGTAAGAACATTATTTATTATTTCAACGCTATCACCCAACTATTTTCATTTTTTTCGAAATTAGACGATTATATGCGGTATACGGAAAATCGTGAATCAGAATATTATTTTGTCATCTGCTTGACCACAATATATTTTTCTCATAAAATTGGGTATCAAAATATTTTTAGAAAAAGACATACCCCCTTTTTAAGTTAAATGGTCAATCCTTAGTGTACTGATATGAATAGTAATTTACTGGAATTGTTTGAAATATAGTTATTGATGATAACGTAAATATTTTAATCAAAAAGACAGGAAATATGTCGGTGAAACAAAAAGTTCAAATCTAACTGAAATTTAAAGTGCCCATGAACTCTCTGATCATGCACGAGTGATTCTATTCATCAAAAGTGTCCGTGTAACAACTAAAAAGTGTCCGTGTATCATCTAAAAAGTGTCCGTGTAACACCCGTTAATGTACTGTTTTTCTATAGCTCTGCTGGGGGTAAAGTCGTACAAAGATAGATTACCAGCACCTTGTGAATAGAATTATAACAAAAGCTATATAACTTTAATAATATGATCATGGTTAACTTTGCCCCCACAATGTCAACGTGCTGCTATGTCTTTACCAATCAATATTTTTTTATGATTTATGTCACTATAGTGTTTAGAATAAACTCGGTGAATAATCATCGAAACAATTATAGCCCTTGACATAATATAATAATTAAACACATTTATTGTCTTGTTTTATCAATATTCTATTAGGTTTTCTAATGACAGTGTACATATCAAAGTAATCGGAACATATAAGTGCTTAATTTCATCGGTAGTAGGCGATACTTTATAAGTTGTTCTAATAAAATCGCAGACGTAGTCAGTTATAATTTTCCAGAACACCTGCATTGCTCAGGATTGTCAAAACCATAATTGTTATTCTGTCATAAATGAAACAAAGCAATTCCAGCTGTATTGTATCAATGTTCTTCCAACCATTAACAAAGAAAATCATATATCTTTGTTTTATGCAAGTGAGGCTTTTTTCATCCAAATGCAGAACTATAATAAATCAATAATACATAAAAAGTATGCTAATCATTAGGTTTGATTTAAACATTTAGATCTCTTTGAACCAGATTTTTACGTTTTAAGTCGTGAAATGTGGAGTTTGAAATTGTGGAAGATGTTCTATGGCCTCAATGTATACATCATGGTGAACAAATACTACGTACTTTGTTGTCATAAGTATATTACCTGTATTGATACATATATATGTCGGCAATATTTATAGTCTTCATAGAAATAATGCATCAAATACATTTGGATTTGATTTACATATACCAAGCACCTGTTTTTTTAATTTTGATTTATTTATATGTTTCGAATTTTAGTGTGGCATCCATTTTGCTGAACTAGTATACATTATTGTTTAGGGGCAAGCTGAAGCAACCTTCAGGGTGCGGGATTTTCTCGCTGCTTTGAAGACCCATTGGTGGCCTTGGGCTATTTTCTGCTCTTTGGTTGGGTTGTTGTCTCTTTGACACATTCCCCGTTTCCCTTCTCAATTCTATCATCAAATATATCAGGCTCATAACTTTGCACGCCAGTCACGCGTTTCGTCTACGCATGTCTCATCAGTGGCGCTCGAATCAGATAAAGACTAGAGATGGAAACAGAAAAGGAAATAATTCGAAGCACAGGAATTTGATTTTAATTTTATATAGTTTCAATTGGCAGCAAAAACATATTATTTTTACACAGATTTCAAGAAATTGCAATTCAAAGATTCGTTATTTGAATTCCGTTGGTACGTATACCTTTATTTAAGTAAAAGAAATAATTGTATTCAGATACAGATGCTCTTGATCTAGTTATCAGCCATTTTTGTTTTATTTAATCCGAGACAGAGCCCTGTTACGTACTTTTAACATTAACTGAGCATATTTAATATTGGAAAGCTTAGTTTTAAACACAACAAGAGCATGAACTCATAGTTAAACGTGATCATGATCAAATTCCAATCTTCCCAAAAAAAATCCCAGTTTCTTCTCAGAGTTGTATAACATGTTTGATTCAGATTGTTGTAGTTGTATAGTTTTTAATCTTAATCTTCCTAGCTGGGATTCTAATTCGAAAAAAATGATTTAGAGTGGATGTGGATTCGACAGCTAGAGTCATAATACTATAAACAATTTTAAAAAGATCGAATTCCGATAAATAGTCCAAGTTTATGCCAGTTTCTTTCCATACAACTTTCTTTAAAAACTTAAATTTTCATCTGAAATCCAGACGGTGAAACAACATACATTATGAATCCAAAATGTTCCTCTTAGAAATATCTATCATAAGTTATCTTGGAGTTGAATTCCTTTGATTTAAGAAACACTGACAATTCCGATCCTTTGATCGTTACAAACATAAAATCAATTTAACAAAATTATAAAAAAAGATATAGAAAATCTTCAGCTTAACTATAATTTTTACTTGATACGATCATTGCATGTACTATAGCATGTACGTGGACATCAATAAGGCTTAATAGAAAAAATATCAGAATGAGTTGTAACGTCTATTTTCTTGCCTGTTCTTCAGTTACTGCCAGAAATTTGGCTTATATGACAACTTACCAATATTGAAAGATAAGCAGCATATAGATTAGCTTTTTCAAGTGGATTATCAATTTAACAAAATTATAAAAAAAGATAAATATAGAAAATCTTCATCTTAAGGTAGTTCAGGGTATAGAAAAAAAATGACAGAATTTTCTTATACTTTGCCAAAATAAAGATTTTACTATGCTTTTTAAAAAAATAATAAAAGTATGGGTCACCGCGCTATTTTTCAAGGTACGAGTCGTTCAAAATTGCCAAAATTTGCTTAGATTGTTCATGAAAACACATTTTGTGCTTAAAAGAAATCTATAAGACAGAATTTTGAAATAAAATATGAGAAGATAGGTTTTATAATATATTTTAAGAAAATGGAAAGAAAAATGGTGTCACCGAACTCTTTTCTTGCTACAAGTAAAAATGAAAATTTCCTATATGTCCAGTATAAATTTTGTACTAAAAGAGTTATCTCCCTTAAATGGCTTATTTGAAAATTGATTCTAAAACACAAATATTTGGTATTTGATAAATTTTCGATAATGCAATGAATGACTAAGTTTTCTTTATATAAATAAGCAGTGTAACCAATAAATTGCAAACATGTCTCCAAATTTGCAGACTTGGGCAAAGAACTAGACCGATTATGTACCGTGATTGTACAATTCAAGATGGCGGTATACCCCGAACTACCTTAACTATAATTTTTACTTGATACGATCATTGCATGTACTATAGCATGTACGTGGACATCAATAAGGCTTAATAGAAAAAATATCAGAATGAGTTGTAACGTCTATTTTCTTGCCTGTTCTTCATTTACTGCCAGAAATTTGGCTTATATGACAACTTACCAATATTGAAAGATAAGCAGCATATAGATTAGCTTTTTCAAGTGGATTATCTTTTTCAAACATATAAATGAAGTAAGTAATTAAAAGCCAAATTGTGACCACTAGATCATAATTTCATATGGATTGCGTTTATTGTTGAGTTCTGGTCTCACAAAAGTCCAAAAGATATTCAGTCTTTGTCGCCTAAATAGTACAAATAGTTAAAGCTATAATATTTAGTAAATTTTTCGCCAAACAACTGAAAAGTTAGGTATCCATAGATGGCATTTCATTAATGTACAGAAAAATTGTTTGACGTCGTTATTTCATTCAATGTTTTGTTGTTTTTTTTTTTTTTTTTTTTTTTAAATTAAAATGCTTCTATTTCTACATTTGCAAAAAGGTACTTTTAATCACCAGTCATTTTTGTTAAAATTTGGATACATTATGATGAAATAGTAATGCTTATTTGTATATTTTTTGTGTCATATTCTACTTATTTATATATTTACATATAACGATATTTCAATATTATAATGAAATCTGGTACATTACTTCGTACCGGATAGCAATATGTTTTATTTTGCAAGTAATATTACTATCTATTATTGTTGACAGGAAATTAAAACGTTTGTTCCTTTTGGACAGAGAAATATCAATTTCTTACTCATTCTGAAACCGTCTAAGTATGCCAAACGTCCTTAAAGCATGTAGCACTATTACATATTTCAACAAACAATCAAAGGCTCGTGGTCATTTTTTAAGCGTTTAATCATTATAACATAATTTTAATAATAAACGATCATTTTTATGAAAGGAAATGATATTTTAATACTTCAGAGATGCTTATGTTTGCTTTATTTCACAAATCTTTAGAGATTTCAAAATATGTTAAAATTACTATTCACATAGATTTAAGATAACACGCTTTCTTTTCCTTAATTGAATAGTGAAATGCACAAACATGACGTAATAAAAGGTCGTGTCATTATTCTAATACATGTTAAACATTATTAAAGTTTTATTTTACTATCTTCGTAAATTGAATGCAATCTTTAATATACTCGTCTCCCTAATGGCTAAATGCACAAACAAACGTTTTACTATAATATTTACCAATATGCAACTTTATCACGACAAATGCTAGTTGGAAACATTTGTAAACTTGTTAACACTGTCAGTTTTAATTTTTTAAACTCTTTAAAATCTAACCCTTTTTTTACAGAAGTTTTCATAAGTTAAAATCCATTACTGAATAAAATGAATAACTTCTTCAGCACTTTCATGCATTAAGAAGTATGTATTCTATATACAGTAAAGTCCTGACAAAAGTTAAGTAAAATGAAACAGGTAAACATTTTGACGTATTTTCCTGTTTAATATTTTAAAATTCTTAAAAGAATTAAAAAAAAAGTAAAATGTGTTGCTTACCTTTAAAAGTTTTGAAGTTTTTTTTTTTATATTCTGTATAGAAAAGTCCCGTTTGAAGCTAAACCGAAGATGTAGCTGTCCTTATAAGTGATAAAGCTATGCCGTCATAGAACCCACTCCTACAGATATATCGAACTTTTATATTGTTGATGATCTTGTTCTTAGTGACAATGCGTATCTTTGAAGTCAAAAGTCATCAGCATTTGTAAAATCAGAATCATCCATATCACTTAAACGTTTGTTGTAAAATATGTCACGTGATTATTTAATGATCGATTAAAACCTTGATATCAAATGATAAGGAAACATATTTACATTAAAGTTCCAATAAAATCTAGAAATTGTTCTTATGGTCGCTTTTAATACTAAATGACATTAAGTCAATACATTTACAACATATATAGTATTTCTTATAGATGTCACAAGCTAACAACCGGGTTGACCGTGTGAAAAACTAAAGTGCATTCGAATAAAACAATGCCTCAGTTTTTTTCTAAAATACTTGAGTACAAAAAATTCAAAACTAAGGTCAAATTGCTATTGTCTTAGTTCCAACAACTGAGATGTTTACATAAAACTGAATCCTACACTGTCATCATGTTTTTGTTCAAAAGCAAACAACACTGACATGAAATTAAGTAATATAGCTTGATTGAGTTATACAAACGATTTTATTTCCGCGTCGTAAGAGAACAAGAATCTATGAGATTTTCAGCCGTCGTCTTGCCTATCTGCCTATATTCAGTATATACATGGCTTTGTACAATAATACAGACATGTAATGGAAAGTCTAGATAGGTTTAGAGATAACGTGCCTGCTTTAACATTATATAGATAACAATTCCTTTGGTATTATACAGATCAGTATCGACAATTTATCAATCAATTACATTCATTGAGTTACATGTACTTCTTAATACTCTTAAACTTAGTCAAGGGTCTGTTTAAAGAGTTTATATGCCTACGGAAAATTAAAACACAATATGAAACAATACTGTTCGTCAATGTAATTGACTTTTTCAACTGGTGAAGAGAGGGGCGAAGGAATAGAAACAAAGGTGACAATCATAAACCTATTAGTGGAAGAAAACAGACAACAACCATGGCCAAAAGAAAAACACACAACAACCATGGCCAAAACAAAAACAGACAACAACCATGGTCAAGAGAAAAACAGACAACAACCATGGTCAAGAGAAATAACAATCGAATACGAAGATCAGTCCTCAAAACACTTCAAACAAAAATAAATGATGAGCAACACGAACCCCAACTGAAAATGGGGGTAAACTAACTCCAGAAGGTGAGCAGTTCTTGCTCCACCAGCGGCACCAGTCGTGTTGCTCATAGCAAGAAAAAATCCGTTGATGATTCGCATTCTGTGACGTCACAATCGACAGCGACAGTCTGTCGGGAATAACCGACTTAAACTTAAGGAGAACTCTTTTCGTTCTCACTTACTTCAATCTGCATAAACGTTTTAGAGATACGCGATTTTTTTTCTAGTGACAAGACTGTATGCCTTTTCTAATTTCTTATTTTTTTCTGGTGCATTCAATTAAATCATTGGTGATTTGTTTGTTCTCCTCATGTTTATATAAACGTATGGAATTTATTTTTCTTCTAGACGATCAAAATAATTGATCATAACTGTAAACATTGAGCAGAAAGTTTGCATGTCACGACATGGCTTTTAATTTTGAGATTCTAATGAAACTGCATGGCATTTAAGGTATTGAATTTTTTTTTCTTTCTTTCTTGAAAAAGATGTACAATACCAAAGAAGAGGATGCATGTTGAAAGCCATTATTTGGCCCATGAAATTAAAAAATAGTAAAATCTTCAAGCTTTGAAAATTGCGTTAATTTTATTGATAAAGGAATAGGATTATATAATCTGGACATTTTCGTGCAAAATTTAATTTGTAATGTCACCATGACGTAAGTATTTCGAATTTACATTCGTGTATTTGAAATAAAACGGCCGTTTCAAATATAGTTTTAGAACAAAATAGATATGAGCCTTACACAATACAATATTAGTTGATAAAGAGTTCTCAGAATATGTATAAAAGGTATAATTTAATTTGATGTTTATCGTATGTCGATTTTTTTGTATGTTGTTCATGTTTTATCTAAGGACGTTAACGTGTATTCAATTTGAACACATACGGTACGTGTTTTTCCTATCGATGGTAATTGTAGACTCTTCTTGTACCATCCGTAACAAATCGTATGAATATGAACACATAAGGTACGTGTTTTTCCTATCGATGGTAATTGTAGACTCTTCTTGTACCATCCGTAACAAATCGTATAAATAAGATAGAACAAAAAGAAAGAAAAACCGAAAAACTGGAATTTAGCTTCCAAATGCAACAGTTCTCCCTGTTCATATCTAATATAACTCTATAATTAAGAGCTACATTAGAAGTACTTATTACAAGTGGATATTAAAATACTGAAAAATTACGTTTACGAAAATTTGCAATTAATGCAGCAACACGAATAATTATAAAACGTTGTAAGACACTTATTTGAAAAACAGTCTGTTTGTAAATTTCTGTATTTATCGAATCATAGGCGGTAAAACGATTCAAAAATAGATAGCTTATAGTAATTTCCCTCTATGATACATGCTACCATATTTAGTACTTGAATACCTTTGTTTTAGACGCTTTAACTACATGTAATTGTATCAATAAATGTTAAGGGTGTGCTTTACTAGTATTAATAACTATTTATCGTTGACTGACAGCAAGCAGTGATGCAACGGGAAACTTTAAAGAAGTTTATGTGAACAAATTTATCAAACGACAGCATCAGAAAAGCACTTTCAGCTGCAGTGTTTTTTCATATTTTTCACAGAAGAATGGCTAAGACCTGATATCCATCCGTAATGATATTTATATGTCTGTAGCCCATCTTAATCCGTCTTATTTCCTTCCCTTTGTCTAGGATAATTAATAGGAATCTTACGCTAGCGAAAGATCATCTTATCTATCTTATCTTATGTGGTACTGGTTTAATTAGAACATATAAAAAATCTACTTAATTTTATATGCTTGTTCGAATGTATTTGTATTAAACATTGATGGAAAGTCAGATATACAAGATTATGATTATATTAATAAGAAATTAATCTTTAAAAAAAACAACCATGTCGTCAAGTGAATTTAAAAAGATAACATGCAATGTACAGGATACTCTTGCTTTTTTATGTGTATTTGTCATGATTCCTGTTTTCATGTGTTTTCATAATACGAAACTGAATTCATTTTAAAGAGAGCCGTTCAATATTTTTGTATAATATTATATATATAATACATTGACATTTTAACAGTTTTGCTCTCATTTACATTATATGAAATAAATTAAATGCTTCCTTCATAATAATTAAAATTTAGAAAACATTTGTGATTTCTGAATAAAAACTAGTAGTTCTTAATTTCAATACGAGTACTAAGTTCTTCGTTTACTGGATGATATCAGATTTAATAGTATATGCAAGATTCACATAGGGTTGATATATATCTACGTGTATGGAAATAAAAAAAATCAGACTAATGTGCATTACAGCTAGACTAAGTAATAGATAATCGTGGGTAATGGAATTTTACCCAATAATGTCAGGTATTTTTCACCAAAAGAAAACGTATACCAGTCTCCTTAATTTTTGAGTAGTGGTATTTTTTGCAATTTCCGTTTTGAAATGAATCTTTTTAATTAAAACTGTGACCAGACATTTACTTAAAGCAAACATCCATCTTAAAGAATTTCATTTCAAAAGTAATAAAGACTAGATTAATGTTCATATATGGTTAGGATTTTTTTCTCTTAAATTGTTTAAATAAATCTATATTAAAATTAAAACAGAAATTATTCATTATGAAAATTTCATTCAAACGGAAGCCAAATGCAGTGTTTGCCGTTTAGCAGACGACAGTTTATCCAATCGATAAACCAATGTACTCTTTGGTTGCCACTAAACAGAATGTCTTTGCATATTTGTCCATATTCAAATCTGTGTTGAAAAATAAATTATATTAATCATAATGATCATAAATACTGATAAATACAACTACAACATAACGGTTCCAAATATATAAACATTCATTACAAAAAAATGAAAAAATATTAACGTTTCAGTAATAAAAAGAGGCTATACATCAACCTATATAAAGTGTAGAAGACATGATTTCTTATCAGCAGGTTAGGTACGTTTAGCTTGCTCCCAGTAACTTGGAGCAATCATTAAAATATGTTATAATGTGTTTTGTTTTTTTTTTGTCTATTACACACTTATATAAGAGTTTATTACATTGCATTAACTGTTTTTATTGTTCTTGAATGTACGTTTTGTTAATCTACTACTAGAGATTAAAAATGGAGGTTTAGTTAAAATAAAACTAGATTAAGCCCGCCACATTTTTATGTACCTGTCCAAAGTAAGGAGCGTAGTTGTCGTATGTCATGTCTTGATGGTTTTCGTAATTTGGAGAATAAGTTGTTGATTGCAGATCTTAGATTGTTTCTGTTAGACACCTATCTATCGTGACTGTTTCTGTTAGACACCTATCTATTGTTGACTGTTTCTGTTAGACACCTATCTATTGTTGACGATTGCACGTTGCCTTCTTGAAAGATGTCTTTTGGTTATTTTTAGTCAACTACTGTCTTTAAGTTAGTAACTTTTGGCACATATAAGTAAAACACACAGATAATTTTCTTTGTAATATAGACTTTTTGTTTTATACTTTATTATGAGTTCCCCAGTAGCTTTTTTTTAACATTATTATGATTATCAGAATTTTTTACAATAACCAATATAAATCTTACAGACAAAAGTCGGGCCCCTTCTCCATTTATAGGTAATTTACATGTAGTATTACTTTTCAATGTGTTACCTGTGTGTGGACAGTTAACATTGAAAACACAAAAATGCATACTAAATGGCATTTCTGTGATTAGTAACAAAACACAGGGGTCAATAATATAGGTCAAAAATCTACAAGTACTTAGTATATAGTACAAGCATACTAGTTAGGAGCTCGTGTTGTGATAAGGCAAAATTAGCATAAAGAGTTGGAGAGTTAACACGGTGAGGACCACTTCAAAAATGCTGGATTTTTCGAAAGTAAAGTAGTCTTTTTGAAAGCACTATACATACTAGGATGGCACACGTCTTCTTATATCATACGTTACAAAAAATGCTGGATTTTTCGAAAGTAAAGTAGTCTTTTTGAAAGCACTATACATACTAGGATGGCACACGTCTTCTTATATCATACGTTACAAAAAATGCTGGATTTTTCGAAAGTAAAGTAGTCTTTTGAAAGCACTATACATACTAGGATGCATACGTCTTCTTATATCATACGTTACAAAAATGGTGGCTTTTTCGAAAGTAAAGTAGTCTTTTGAAAGCACTATACATACTAGGATGGCACACGTCTTCTTATATCATACGTTACAAAATAATGCTGGATTTTTCGAAAGTAAAGTAGTCTTTTTGAAAGCACTATACATACTAGGATGGCACACGTCTTCTTATATCATACGTTACAAAAAATGGAAGCAAATATATTTCATAAAATTTCACTCCAAAGAAAAATATTAAAATAAATAGACTGAGCATGACAAGCCTGTTTTCTGCCTTTTACGACTAAAATTTCAATGTTGGTGCCAATTTTTATAAGAAATTTTTACAAAAGTTGAACAAAACATGAAAATCACACGTTTTCTCAAATGACCATGAACTCTATCTTACGTATCTATATAAAAAATGACATAGTATACATCAATACAATTTTAATATCAATATCATTGTATTTATACAAAAAAAGAAAGTGATGCTTTCAATAAAAATAGAAAAAAAACAACATGACCTTTGTTTGATGCGGACAATGTGATATGTTGGGGGAAAATAGCGCTGTTGTCAACAAGCAATAAACAACATTTATAAACTATCTTTAAACATGGACATTAGAAGTCACATGCATTTTAGGGCCAAAACAATGAGTATAATACTTATTGATTCCGACAGAGTTTTTCTCTTATTATACATTAATTTTCGAAAAGAATTTATTTTGGTGCACAATATACCATAGAGTTACATATATTAAAACAGGTTAGAGTTCTGTGATGTGTTTTCACAAAGTAAATTTGACATGTCAGCTATTGAAAATCCTGGATTAACAATTCCATTCATGTTTCCTACGACTGTGTCTTTATTTATTAAGTACATTCATGACGTGAAAATATTCTATAAAGCTTAATGTAAATATTGAAAGGCAATAAAAAAAAATGTCCAAGCATTCGAATAAGATGATTTCAACTTCAGAAGGAATTTCAATTATATTTTTCTAAATAAAAATAATCCTGAACCAGAAAAACAAACTCAATCTTAATGAGAAACTGATGGGGAAATAGGCTTTAGGTTTATTTCACAAGACGATTAGCTGATTTACTATTTAATCTACTCGCATTTGAATAATAATAAAGGATAATTATAGAATTTTTAAAATGTGGAACCTACACCAGCATTTATGTAGGATTTCCGTCTAATGAATATTTTAAAAGAACCATGAGATAGAAGAAAATAAAAAATTAATATATTATATATAAAATTATGTTGATTATAGAAAAATAAACAGGGTCTAATGAAAACTAAATACAATGTGAAAGCGGATTCGACAAGATTTAAATAAATAACCAGAAATTTGCTTGTTTTAATTGTGAAATCGATTTACTTTCCTTTAGTATGATTTTATTGGTGTTTGCTTAAAGTCCAGGGGCAAATATTTCATGTACATTTAGAACATTTTAACAATGAATTTATTAGGCAAGCTGATCGACTGAAAAGGGGCAGGATTTTTTCGTGCAACAGGCATCTTGTGGACCCGTCAAAGATTTGTTGAAAGGGCATTTCTATGAAAGGCGAGCGATACAGTGGAGAAGTCGAGTTGACCATATTTTTCTACTCTAGTCAACCCTTTAAGTAAATATAATTGAAGTTTAGACGTAGACGAATCTCGTTTTTATTTAAAGCACAAAGGTGTGCGCGACATTTATCGACAATGATTGTCGTTGACAGAGAGCAAGAATATTAAAATACATGTGAAAATCCACACCTTTTTTGCATACCAACAGTAATGTAAAAACATGTTTCTCATAGCAACGCAGTGTTTGCATTTTGTTTTCTCTACAGTTAATAATGCTGTTATCTCAAGTACCTTACTTTTTAAAACGGTTAATAATGTTAATTAAAATTCAAATTTGTTAGCTTCGGTAGTTGTTTTACGATATAACTGTTTATTTAAAAACAAACAAATTCAGGAATTGTCCATCAATTGCCCTCTTACGACTAAATAAACTGATTGAAAAAATTAAAGTTGTAATCATAATTTTGTTGTTTGACATTAGGGTCTTGCATTTTTGGGACTACATGTATTTTCTAAATTTATAGTTTGAAAACAAGACTTAAAGAATGTTTTTTTGGTGGTCTTTTTCCGATTTCTGATGATATTATATAATATAGTAACATCAGAAATCTGTAAATATGGTTTAATTTTGTCAGCTTGTTTGATTTAATTGGTTTGTTTGGTTTGTGGTTAGTTTTTATTTGGGGGAGGTGGAGGACAATGTAATTCAGTTCAAATTTTGTCATTGAATTTCTCGTGATTGTAGCTGTCTGATAGTTCTGTTGATGGCGTTGCTGTATGAAGTTTATTCTACATTTCATCCAATATAATAGTTAAGGACATCATGCTCCAGTGTTTTTGTCTTTGATATTGTTTTAACAGAGTTAGTTGGGTTTTATATTCTGAAATGATTTTTATTGGTCGTTCTTCTGTGTACCTTAAAATTCGTTATTCCATTGATAATAATTAAAGGAGGGTGCAGATCTCAAACAGTTCCGCTCCCTGTCAAAGGTCAGGAAACAAGAAACTACGGATTAAAGGCGATGTGACGTTTACAACAAGGTTAACATACGAGTCCATACAACATACAAAGTTCTAGATCGCCCCCAGTATAGAAAAGTGAGGAATAAATTAAACAGAGACTTTCAAAGATCTGCTTTAGATACCAAAAACACCAAATTGGCTGTTTTAAGTTATACCATAATGTGTTTTGTCCTTTTATTAATTTTGTGTTGATGTTTCTGTGCCATTTTAGGCTTTGTTTTATAATTTCACATATTTTTTAAGACATGTGCGATTTAGAGCTTGACATTTATAAATATATAGACATGTGTCTATTAGTGTAGACGTACATGTATATATATATTTTTTTCTTTTATTGTCATTCGAAAGCTTTTCCATTGACGTACATCTCGCATATCTTTTTATTCATATTGCTATAGTAGTAGACATTTAAGCCAAAATACGAATAAAACGAGAATAATATGTCAAACTTTAAATCGTCTAGAGTCTAAGAAAGATGTGGTCTTATCTAACATAAACAAACCAACACGTCCGGTCTGTGTTTTTGTTTAATGTTTTCTTCTTTGTATCGATCTGCTGAGTTAAGCCTTTATCGACTGATTTTTATAGTTTGTTCTTATGTTGTGCTGTTAAACCACTGTCCTAGATTATGGGGAGAGTTGAGCGCTCACAAACATGTTTAACCCCGCCACATTCTTTATGTGCCCGTCCCAAGTCTGGAGCCTGTAGTTCAGTGGTTGTCGTTGGTTCATCTGTCATATTTGATTTTCGTAAATTGTTTTGTTATAAATTAGGCCGTTAGTTTTCTAAATTGAATTGTTTCATATTTTTCATGTCGGGGCCTTTTCTAGCCGACTATACGGTATGGATTTTTCTCATTGTTGAAGGTCGTACGGTTGCCTATACTTCCTTACATCCACTTTATTTGAACTTTGGTGGATAGTTTTCTCATTGGCAATCATACCACATCTCCTTATTTTTATAAAGATGTGCCATTACCACAAATTCTACCAACAACGAAAAACATTAAAACATGACATACGAGAGTTACTGGTTTTGACTTTAGCAACTGAAGGTACATGTAATTGTAGTGGAGAGGCGAAAGATACCAAAGGGACATTCATACTCAGTCGAAAATAAACTGAGAACGCCATGGCTAAAAAAGAAAAAGACAAACAGACAAACAACAGTAGATAATTCACAACATAGGAAACTGAAGACTGAGCAACACGAACACCACCAAAACTGGGGGTGATCTCAGGGTTTATTTTAGATTTCACTCATCCTCTTTTTCAAATCTCGATTAGTTGTTTAACCAAACGTACATAAATGAACAGGAAAAGCACTTTACTCTATAAAATAACGATACAAATTTAAATAGATAATAAAAAACAAAAAAAAAAGTTAAATATACCGTATTAATAGCTGTTATTTAAATGGTTGACCGAGATCTTTAATTTAGTGCTGTTTCTTTTACTAGGCGAATGCATCCAAGGTGTAATTTATAGATGAGTGTTTAAATTAAGCTTAGGAGTACATGTATTTAACAAAATGATTTTTGCACTGCTTCATATTAAAAATTCGATAGTACTTGGTACTTAAATATGTTTTTTTTATTTCAGGTTTAAATGCCAGTTTTCTCATCGGTTAAACGAGGGTGACACACATGGCACAGCTGGTGACCATTTTCTAATTTGACTATCTCACACAGGGCAATTATAATTACATTCAATAACTGAAAAAAAAATAATAATTTCAAATCAATAATTTAGAAAACTATTATAATTTTAAACAAAATGATTCTTTTATAAAAGAAAATATAAAATGCAATTATAAAATATTATTCAATATATTTTATAATAAATTATATAACACAAAGCTGAGTGTGTGATAGAGGAGATAATTACCACGAAACATTGTCAACCGAGGCCAAGCAGAGTGCTACTAGATGAAAACAGTGTCAATCAAGGCCTTGGCTTCGCCTCGTTTGACAATGAAATCTCCGGATTAAAATGAATTTAAGGGTATAATATGTAAGCGTCTGGACGGATTTATCTGATGTAAAAAATGAAAACAACACTTTATAAATGTTATGCTTCCGAAGCGCTTTCTTAATTAACCTGCACCAGGAACGCTCATAAACGAATATTTGAAAGCCAAGAATGTATAAGAACCGAGACAGTTGAAGAACTATATGACTAAAAAGGACAATTTAAGGTCAACTTTGCCTGAGGGAGCTTAAACCTTAGTTTCTTGATAACTTCTTAATTTATAAACGGACAATTTTAGAAAGGTTTGTTATGAATCATGTCAGTACTGAAGTACTGACTACTGAGCTGGTGAAACCCCCGGGGACTGATTACTTCGAAACTGAAACTAATGTATGATATATATTTCCTTTGCCTTCGGAAAAGATGAACAGTTGTTCACCAAAGAAAATTCATATTTTCGAATGTGAACATCTGTTACATATTTCACACAGGCGCTTGGGTATATGATACAGGTATTTTTGTTGGATTTTTTGTTGTTGATTAAAATATTCAATTTTCTATATTTATACTACATATCTGTCACTACTGCACATGTCTCACCTAGTTTCGAGTTTCTATTTATCAAATTGGTATTGTTCGAAAAGGTCCGGGAAAAAATTACTTCCCTTTAACAAAAGTTCGTGAAAAAGTAACTTCCCCTGAATATTAACAGTAAACTTCCGGGCACGTAAATTTGAATTTAGTGAAAATAGTCAAAATCGTTTTATTATATGCCTGAGATGGACTAAAAATGTAACGAACAATACCAATTTGATAAATAGAAACAACGTCTGCGATCGGACTGCGAGAAAGGCACGTTTTCCATAATAATCGATGGGGAATCCAGGTAGGTCAATTTCATTTTTTATTTATAGCACGCAAGATGGCGTCGAGTTAGTTGCCTTTTCGTTTCTTAGTGTGGATAGTAAAATGGGGGTTGTCTAAAGAGTTGGTAAAATCACTCGAAACTAGGTGAGACATGCGCAGTAGTGATAGATATGTACTATAAATATAGAAAATTGAATATTTCAATCAACAACAACAAAAATCCCCAAAAATATCTGTATTTTATACCCAAGCGCTGTGATATTTCATTATCGATTTTTGCGGGTTAGTTTTATCCTCTTTTCAAAAAATTTGTATCATTCTTTTTTTACTGTGACTTAAAACGTCTTATATTTAGTAAAATATATGTGAAATTACAGCACCTTGTTAATAAGTTTTTACGGGAGATAACCTAAAATCATTATTCTTTTGAATATAGAAGACTTTTCGAAAGTAAAATGGATTATCTTCCATAGAAACTTCCTAACAACGTATTGTTATTTCACATATATTATATTGAATATAAGATATTTTAATTCAAATGATGTTTATGAATATAGAAGACTTTTCGAAAGAACAATTGTATGAAAGCTTTGTTTGTACATTTTTATAGCAATTCAAAATTACTACCTATCACCTTTAGCATGACAATTACAATAAAATTTGTATAAAAATTGTTAGATTGAATTCTCTTAAACAACATTGAAGTGAAATTAAAGTCTTATAGGATTGTAAGTATGCTTTATTTTATCACCTTGCACTTTCACGACTTGACTGTGGTTTTCTACAGCAGTTTGCTCAAATTTCTGACCAGTTGAACAGTCTGGTTTCATAAAACAAATTGCAATTTGGTCAGAATTTTGAATAAATTGCAATAGGTAGAGAGCAACACTTACAGTCAAGTCACAGTAAGTCCTTTATGTATACTTTACCCATCGAACATATATATTAACAGATTACACTAATTAACTGGTCGTAAACATCATTTTCGTAATTGCAATATTTATTTAAGAATTGAATGCTTCTTTTTGTAAATTTAATGGGATGTAAAAGCGTTGACCGAAGTTCATTCTAAAAATGTGCGCACGGTCAACGCTTTTACAACCCTATAAAATTACTAACAGAAGCATTCAATACTTATAATTACATTTTTTTGCTAGGATCATTAAAACACGATTTCTATCAAGTTTTTCTTTTATTTACCTGTGCACTTTATTGTGGAAGCTCGTGTCATCATGAATGTTACATTTCATTTTGAAATGAAGGTTAATTTCAGAATGACGCGAGATTGTTGTTAGCCAATCAAAATAACGTATTATAATGAAACATACATGTAATGTAATTATTTGATATTATAGGATTGATATTTAAATAACTTATATTTCTTGTATATCTCATTGTCAGTCTCTCTGATTAATAGTTCTCGTGTGTTTTAGTTTTATTTACTTTAATATCCATGAACCTGGATAAAATGGTTACTTTTATTGTCTTGGGAATAGTCATTCGAAAAAGCAAAATCTGAGGGAAATCAAAGATAACAAGTGTAGACGCAAACATTAAAAAATTATGTAGTGTTATATCAAAAACATGTCGAAATAGATTCTACTTAAAATTAATTGTATGAAAATTAGGAAATGTGGTATAATTGCCAACAAGACTATCCAATATAGAAGAAAGCACGAGGATGTACACAACTGGTAAGCTATAACTATCACTGTATACCGTTTTTAAAGTAAGCAAGGGTATCAAAATAAGAGAATATATCGAAAACTAATATTTGAGCATCACGAACTACACTGGAAACTTTGTTGAACTCGGTGTCTCCAGGAGTGTAAGTCATTCTTGTTCTATAGATGTTTTATGAAAATAACAGTATACAGATATAAGAAGATGTGGTATGAGTGCTAATGAGACAACTCTCCATCCAAGTAAAAATTTATAAAAGTAAACCATTATAGATCAAAGTACGGTCTTCAACACGGAGCCTTGGCTCACACCGAACAGTAAGCTATAAAGGGCCCCAAAAATTACTAGTGTAAAACCATTCAAACGGGAAAACCAACGGTCTAATCTATATAAAAAACGAGAAACGAGAAACACTTATGAACCACATCAACAAACGACAACTACTGAACATCAGATTCCTGACTTAGGACAGGTGCAAACAAATGCAGCGGGTTTAAACGTTTTAATGGTACCAAACCTTCACCCTTTTTCTGAAACAATAGTGTAACATCACAACATAGAAAGACACACTATAAAATATCAACTGAAATAGCTTAACTCAATCAAAGGACATATTAACACCACTGAACAAATAAATTTGACCTCTGATACAATGCAAATACAAAATATATAAACTAATGGAAGAATAATAAAAGTAACATGTTATATTGGTATGTCTTTTTTTGTTACCGATGTAACATTCTTAGTTTACACTATACGTTTGATATTTCCTATAACAAAATATACATAAAAATTTAATAAAAACTCTAAAAGTATGAAAACATATGCATAGATTTATAAGCTATATTGTGAGTATCTGTTTTGTCAAAGTGTTTTAGCTATAAATTTCAAGGTTTGTTGGATTTAGCTACATCAAAGTTGTCAGAGACATGAATACCAATTATTGTTAAATGTAATGTCACAATGGCCTGAAAAGAATATCTCAAAAAGGCCGCAGGGGATGTCAACTTAATTTGTTGGAAAACAATACCAGATAAGAATCTATCAAAATTAAATTTAAAAAAAAACAGTTCTAGCGCCAAACCACGGACATAAATTAATTTTGGCGGTTAATGTCATAAAAGTGCACTGATACTGGTACTGATGCGCTGTTTTGAATAAACGTTATAGATTTGGAAAACAACATCTGTGAAAATAAATAGAAGCTATGCAACCAAAAGGCTTAGCTTAGCACCGGCATGACAAAATATGCGCCAATTTAAAAACCAACGGCCTTAATTATGCTTAAAACAATCAAAGAAAAACAAATATGACAGAAAGCAACAAACGACAACCACTGAATTCATGGCCCTTGACTTGGGACAGACACATACAATTTATCAGTCCTTGGTTGTCCACAACTTTACGCTCTGAGCGTTTCTATAAAGCTTCGGATTTCATTAAATTAGGAAAAATTACACTTTGATTTTATTTATAGATGAAAAAAAAACATATATGCTACGTAATAATTTTCACAGTATTATCACATAAGAAAATTTCATTACGTTTTAATCATACCCATTTTTGTAGTATCATTAGCTCAGGGATCCCTTTATTTAAAAATAATCTCCTCAACATGAAATAAATGGTCGCCTATCTAAGAAAGACCTATTTGCCTGACTCCAAAAGTTGATCTGTAAAAGCAAGCTGGATTAAAGTTGTGTAATTAAGTGTAAACAAAACCAATAGAAACCTTAAACCTAAAACAAATTAACATCTGATCTACGATTTTTATACAAAATAATTAACCAATAAGGAACTTAGAGGGAGGTTTGGTCGCCTTCAAACATGTTTAACCACCGTGACGTCTCTTTCTGTTTTCACCTGTACCAAGTCATGAACCTGTGATTCAGTGGTTATTATTTGTTGCTACATACCATATTTGATTTTGTTAATTGTTTTGTACATAAATCAGACACTCAGTTTTCTCATTTTTTAGCTTGTTAACGGTATTGGTATTGCTCATTGGGGAAGACCGTACTGTGACATATAGTTGCTAACTTCTAAGTCATTTGGTCTCTGATGCAGAGTTGTCTCATTGGCAATCATACCACATTCATATATTCTTATATAAGAATCGCACAATAATGGTGTTATACAAGTGAGAGGTTTCGCTAGCTATAAAACCAGGTTCAATCCACCATTTTCTACATAAGAAAATGCCTGTACCAAGTCAGGAATATGACAGTTGTTATCCATTCGTTTGATATGTTTGAGCTTTTGATTTTGCCATTTGATTAGGGACTTTCCTTTTTGAATTTTCCTGGGAGTTCAGTATTTTTGTGATTTTACATTTTATGGTACATTAAGAATTCAATTTGTTTCTTACATGTGATATACAATATATCTTTTGAATTTATCAAACCACAATATTTTTACAACGGTTAAACCAAAAAAGTTAAAAATAAGGACAGACTGCGTTTCTTGTTTATGTCTTTCTTCAAATAATTTTTATGTTCTTACCAGTGTCTCGTTGTATACTTTTAAAACAAATTGATACAAAACCACCAATTTGAAGGAAGCTTGCACGTACAGTTTATTGATTTTAAGTCTCAGAAGAATAATTGGAAATATATTTCTGTTGCATGTGTAAGCGAATAATTCAACATCCATTAGTTTGAAATCAGGAAGTTATCGTCAGGGAATTTAGAAATTTATCAACTTTAAATTTGAAAGGTGATAGATTAACATTTTTTTACTCCTAAATTATTCTGTTTTAGTTATGTAAGATTGTGTTGCATTACATTTGTGTATCTGGGTGAACATTATGTTTTATGTATTCAAAAGAATATGCAAAAGTACTTCAAACAAATCTAGTTTGATCCGACTATAAGTTCAATGTCCAAAAATAAAGAACATGTATTGTAATCGGTTGTCTATGCTTATCTTATAATATCTTAGTATTAGGATTGTTTTCCATATAAGACTTCGGTGTTGAGGGCATTTTCACAGCATCTGTTTAATGCATACACCATTTATCTAAACTTAGATGATTTAACCTAGGGGATTTACATAAGGACTTTATTTTAGAAGCCTATCGTATGTTGACCGATTGACCTCGATGATATTATATGTGTTGGCTTGTGTTGTATGTGCATGTTTTTTTTTTTTTATGTGTTGGGGGCACCTCGCCTCGGTTTTTTGTACATCTAAAATGTTAACGTTATGGATTATCTTAAGATGAAAATTCAAGATTAAACATATTTTACTTGCTCAAAGCCTAAATGGATTGTGCTGTGTTCAAATATATGAAATAAGTAATAAAGCTAACAGGATTAGAATTACTGTGCTACATGTAATCCCAAAGTGTTGCCCTTTAAAAATACCAATTGCTTATTAAATATTTTACCAAAATTGCAGTTTGAATATATCTCTTCAAACTGATCAACTGGCAAAATAGTTTAGCTCATAGCTAGTGAAAGGTTGTTGGTATGAAGCAAGTGTAGTGTAATAAAAAACTAAACTTACAATCCTATCAGATTTGAAATCACTGGGTTGTAGACAGGGGACAAACGTGCCATACATGCATCTCCCGTCGTGCAAAATTCCTATTCAGTCAAAACGTTAAAATAGGGAATAGGACTCATTTGTGAAGTTACTGGTCAGACGACTATTCTGGTGTTTAAGTGGACAAGAAAAAATAAATAAACATCATTTAAACGGGGGGAAATAATCAAACCGACCTCAAATTGTTTAAGGTCGATGGATTAATCCACGTATTATTTTGCACAATCACAAAATCATATCTGCAGTTTAAATAAGACATAAATGAGGTAAATGTGCTACATATTTAACGAGCTTGTGCACTATAATGACCTTATCTGCATGTCATTTTCTCCGTTAAGTTGCTTGCCTTATCAACACTTTTTACATTTACATACAATGGAAAATTTAAACAATTTAGTGTAGTTTGTATTTAATTTGTTCTTATTTTGACTATATCTGTTTTTGATAGATGCCTTTCAATTAAAACTTTGTGGCATGCATTTATTTATACATTCATGTATCACAAATTAATACAGAGATGATACCGTTAATACACTGAGTGTGCTTGTCATTTCTTCCAAATGGTAATTGCATTGTTATACAACCATGCTGCTTGTTCTTGACTAAGTCAATTAGTGTCAATGTCCTTTGGCAATTTCAAATGAAAGCTCAGTAGCAGAAACGAGAATTTCCAATTGAAAAAACGTTTTTAGCTGATCATGAGAGGTAAAAATGATAAAACACGGTTTAAGGGATATAGTATTCATTCAAAACCCAGTCAACTTACTATAGATAAACTCGAAGACTTCTACCGAATTGAATTGTATAACAGTCAGCGTTTGCAGCTACCTTTATACCATTACCAAAAGGACAAAAGTTGTTAAAACTTGTTTGAACCCGAAACATTTCATTCCAATGAAGCAACTTGTATGAATATCAATATTTCATTCATTCAAAACAAAACAAAAACAAAAGACAATTAAAAACCAATTGATCAGAGAACAATTGAAGGTCTTTCCACCACTAACACTATAATTTGATATGAAAATATAAAAAATTCAGTTTAAAATATCAGTTCAAGTGTCAAATGATAGCTCATTGTTTGCTGATTCCAAAAATATATGGTTTCTATACAATTTTGTTTGAAATAAGGGAGGTAGTTTGTCTGAAAAATATCATTTCCGGTATTATTTGTTAATTTGACACTGCTTTCAAAAATATATTGTTCTATATACTTTTCCAAGAAATAACCACTTCCAGTTTACACAAGGTAATTTCCGGTTTGATTTTTCAAGGTCATATGGCTTGTTACCTAATTCATAACGTCCTATGGCTTAATGATGTATAAATATGAATTTAAGGCAAAGGTCAAAATCTAGAACGTCAAATTTACCTATGACCTTGACCCCAATTTCAAGGTCATAAACCATGGACCTCACATCAAAAGACCCTAGAATGTAATATATATAGTTAATGAGTTATATTCCTATACGCATAATTCCAAAAATAATAGGGGCGAAAACTCCCATTTTATTTCTACGCACCCTTTTAACCAAAATTTCTGAGTTACGACATGTCGCAATTGACAATTTGATAAAAATATGTTGTCGATATCTTTTACGGTTTTTGAAAAGTGAGAATAAGCCAAAATCAAATTTAGAATATGACCTTGATCTTTGACCTTGTCCTAATTTTCTTTTTTTAGGACCAAGGACCTCAAATCCAAAGACCCTAGGTCTCTATCACTTATGGTTTACCACTAACAAATGCAAATCACTTATATCAAATGCATAAGGGGAAATAACTCTCATATGGAGTTTTCTTACCGCTTCGGTCAAAATTGCAAAATAGCAATTTGGTAAAATAAATTTGACGCTTTCTTTACTGTTATGGGAGAAATGCACCCACAAGAAAAACAGTGTTTGGGGAGATAACTCTTACAAAGAAAAGTATACGGTTAAGCAGGGTTAGTTTCAAAGGCGCATAAACCATGAGATATCATATACCAAACATCAAAGAGACATCTTGCGAAACAAAAGCTACACACAAGAAATAAAAGTGGTGGAAGAAAAAATAATTCTAATTAAAAACCAATTGTTCAGAGAACAATTGAAGGTCTTTCCACATCAATTTTCTGTACTTCCAGCTAACTCAAAGTTACTTTTGACTTCCAATTATAGGTTTCTTCATACTGATTCAATAGATATATGGTTTCTATATACTTTTGCCTGAAATAAGGGAGACAATTGCCAACTTCCTGTTTAGAAAATGTCACTTCCCATCTCATCTGATAGCTTAATTTACACTGATTCCAAAAATATATGGTTTGTCTATACTTATGTATGTTATAAGTGTGATAATTTGCTACTTCTGGTTATAGAAGTCACTTCCGGTCTCAAACGATAGGTTTATGTATGCCCATTTAAAAACAAATATGGTATCTAAGTACTTTTCCATGAAATAAGTGCAAAATTTACTCCAGGTCACTTTTGGTTGACATTTTTCGAGGTCATATGTCACCCAACATTTTTCAAAAGATCTTATAGCTTTATCATGTACCAATCTAAAGTAATTATTGATTTATCTGAATAAATCATTTCAGGGGCAATAACTCCTATAAGATGTCATTGGATTGTTTCAGACCAAATGTATCATATCTTCATCACAATAAAGCAATCATTTTGCACTAGTTTTTATGTATCACTTTAAAACTGTCAGAGAAAATGCAAAAACAAACAAAAGTCAAAATTGATAATATGACCTTGACCTTTGACCTTGACCTCAAATTCATTTTTTTGAACCGAGGACCTTATGTTCACTTATGTGAATTACAAAAGGGGAAATTGGAGTGTTTGAATCGTATCAGTCAAAATTGGACAAATCATCCTAAGGATATAACGAGCAATTTGGAAAAATAAATTTGTCGATTTCTCTTACGGTTATGAAGGAGATGCACCCACAAAAAATACAATGTTCGGGGAGATAACTCTTACAAAGAAAAGTATACGGTTAAGCAAGGTTAGTTTCAAAGGAGCATAAACTATGCGATATCATATACCAAACATCAAAGCAACATCTTGCGAAACAAAAGTTACACGCAAGAAATAAAAGTGGCGTAAGAAGAAAAAAAAATAATAATTAAAAACCAATTGTTCAGAGAACAATTGAAGGTTTTTCCACATTAATTTTCTAAATTATTCATGAGAAGTTACTTCCGGTTTATTCAAAGTTACTATTGGCGTCCAAGCATAAATTTCTACATAGTGATTTAATAAATTAATGTTGCTATACATTTTTGCCTGAAATAAGGGAGATAATTTTCAACTTCTGGTTTAAAAATGTCACTTCCGGTCTCACATGCTAGCTTTATTTACACTGATTTCAAAAATAACTGGTTTCTATATACCTTTGCCTGTAATAAGGGAGATATTAGGTACTTCCGGTATAGTGAAGGTCACTTCCGGTATCAAATGATAGGTTTATGTATACATATTTAAAAATATATAATTTCTAGGTACTTTTCCATGAAATAAGTGCAAAAAAAGCTACTTCCGGTTTACTCAAGTTTACTTCAGGTTGGTATTTTTCAAGGTCATATGTCAACCAACAGTTTGCAAAAGACCCTATGGCTTTATCATGTACCAAGTTGGAGTAATAATCAATTAACCCTTAATTGAATCATTTCAGGGACAATAACTCCTATAAAATCTCATTGGATTGTTTCAGACCAAATGTATCATACCTTCATCACAATGAGGCAAACATTTTGCACTAGTTCTTTTATATATCTATCTTTAAAAGTGACAGAGGAGATCATAAAACAAGGAAAAGTCCAAATTTAGAATATGACCTTGACCTTTGATCTTGACCTCAATTTCATTTAAGTGAACCAAAGACCCCAAATCAATTTACCTTAGTTCTCTATCACTTACCATTCATGGTATACATTAATGTATCACTTATGTCAAATACAGAAGGGGAAATAACTCTCATATGGAGTCATCGGGTCGCTTCGGTCAAAATTGGACAAAAAATCCTGAGGATATAGCGAGCAATTTGGTAAAATAAACTTGCTGCTTTCTTTTAAGGTTACGGAGGAGATGCAATAACAAGGAAAACAGTGATCGGAGAGATAACTCCTACAAAGTATTCGGTTAAGCAGGGTCAACTTCAAAGGCGCATATACTGTGCGATATCATATACCAAACATCAAAGCGACATCTTGCGAAACAAAATTTACACGCAAGAAATAAAAGTGGCGGAAAAAAGAAAAAAATAATAATAATCAGAACAAAACCAATAGGTCTTTCCACAGAAAAGTGGAAAGACCTAATAATCAGAACAAATACAATAGGTCTTTCCACAGAAAAGTGGAAAGACCTAATAAAACAGCATACATTTCTTTTGAAAACATTAATCTACTGTGTATGTCTTATACATTATCAAAACTCTAACCCTTAAAACATTGTCTATCAGTAAAATAGTAGAATGAAACTGACACCTCATAAGATCTGGAAGTAATTTTTTTGAATTAAAGTTAAAAATACTTATATTTTACACTAGTAATTTTTGGGGCCCTATATAGCTTACTGTTCGGTGTGAGCCAAGGCTCCGTGTTGAAGACCGTACTTTGACCTATAATGGTTTACTTTTATAAATTTTGACTTAGATAGAGAGTTGTCTCATTGGCACTCAAACCACATCTTCTTATATCTATTATAGGCACAAATGCACGCTCAGTTTTTTAATTCTTTCCTTTCAAATGTCATATAACTATAAACTAAAGGTATAATAAGTGTTTCTAGTACCATGTACATAAAAACAATAAACATTGGATTTTGAATTAGATTATAGGCATTTGCAGATTAATTGATAAAATTCTTTGAATTAATTTATTGATGTCAGTAGTTAATTGGATTTGTTGGTTTGATTTTTGTTCAATTGAAAAAGCTAATTTGTAAACTGGATTTTGTGTGATGAATAAAGTTTGCTTTTGTTGAAGAATAATTTTTAAATGATAAAGGACAAGGTTAACTCTAGGCCAAATATGGTCTTGAATTTCAATTTTATCATAAAATTTCAAAATGGACATAATTTGGTTCTTAAATGGATCTATTTCAAAAGCCTTACTTCTTTTTGAAAATAAAATTCTTCATAAGAGTACATCATTGGCTTCAGAATCAGCACATTTGGGATATATTGTCAAATGGCAATGATTTTGTGCATTTTCGGACCTAAAAGCTTGAGGAAATCCTTGGCAACAACCTAGGATCCAAAATGTTCTGTAACCAAAAGTTGCCAATGATGATATTGAGTTCCTAGAAACACAATTATTCGGGATCATGGGTTGCGGTCAAAGCAAATTATGCTAAAAACCGTTAAGAATTACTGAAAATTTGACCAAAACTGACGTTACAGCATAAATAATGCATATTTAAGGATTCAATACTTCGTAATTTTTTTGTGATATATAGTAATATCACAACTATTTCTATGAGGAATGTTTAGTATGGTGGCCTGATTAAACATGTTAAAAAAAACAACTTCAGAATCTTAGGGCCAATTTTAACCCTTCGTGCACTTACTCCTTTTACATTACTGCAAAATGAAAGACTTTAGTTATCAGTAATATTGTTTATATTCGGACTAAAGAATCAAAAATTATTGTACATTGTATTCTATAAATAATAAATGACGTCTTGAAGAAAGAAAACTTTAGTCTTAGGGTTGAAGGTTGGCGCATGTTAAAACGTTTAAACCCGCTGCATTTTTAGGTACCTGTCCTAAGTCAGGACCCTGTTGTTCAATGACTGTCGTTTGTTGGTGTGGTTTATAAGTGTTTCTCGTTTCTCGTTTTTATATAGATTAGACCGTTGGTTTTCCTGTTTAAATTGTTTACACTAGTCATTTTGGAATCCTTTATAGCTTGCTGTTCGGTGTGAGCCAAGGTTCCGTGTTGAAGGCCGTACTTTGACCTATAATTGTTAACTTTTTATACATTGTGACTTGGATGGAGAGTTGTCTCATTGGCACTCATACCACATCTTATTTATATTTATTACTTAAACCTCAACACATATTGCGGGTAATAGTATCAATATCTTTGTAAACATATATATAACATCCTAGTCTTGGCGGTTAATATTTTTTTATGTAAACCAGAACAATGCTCTGCTATTTTTGTTTTACGATCTAAATTACTTATTCATGCACCCTTCAAGGAAGGAAATAAAAACGCCATTGAAACGTCATTCCTTGTTTTATATCCACTCCATGTTTAATTTTTAAACAGATGATCTATAGTTAATTGTTCTTTTGTTTTATTGTGGGTGGTAAGTACTTCGCATTATTAATTAAAACAAATTACTATCCAAAAGGTAAAAATAGTACGTGTATCATAATGATTCGACATTAATTTCAATATCATGTTGAATAAAATATAGTTAAAAACCCTTAAAGAAATTCAACGATAAACAATTCCAACAAAATGCCATCTAGTATTGAACTTGGTGAGAAATTTCGTTTACTGTTTGTGTCCATTACATTATATTTCAAGACTGATGTCTTTCAGTTCGTTTTCTAGTAAACAGATAATACAATCTACTCCCAGAGAAATCATAAAAAGAACAAACAAAAATGGAAAGTATTAACACTAAGAAATTGGTAAATCCTTACTACGTGAAATTTTGAAAATCGTCGAAATCAAATGAAATAAAACAACTAACCTTAAAAGAAGTACACAAATCAAAAAATGACGAACAATAACAACAAAACGCTCGAAAGTATTAATTTAGGTATTAAAATATATTGAACAGTAACTATGATCCATCTATTCGTACCACGTGATATGTATACCGAGTCCGATTTTTGTCAGTGAATTCAACTTACTTACAATCTGTGTTCAATTTACTGTGGAAACAGTTTTTTTTTCATTATGCCTACTATTGTACTTCTGTGTAACCTTTTCCACACTTGTGTTGACTTCTTTTGCCTAAAATAAAAGCATATTTTTAAGTTAAATCTAAACAAAACTATTATAGAAAATTGCTTTAGAAACATACAGATACTTCAGACGTTTAACTTGTGTTTGCTGTTTAGCTGTATAGAATTTGTACAATTCAACAAGGATCTTACTAGGCTACACAGCAGGGTCTTATTATATCTAATTCATTATTCATATTCGTAGTACATGTTTTCATGTATATGCACTGTTATGAAAAAAGAATGCGTCGTTATGACCTATTTTGCATTCACATTTTTACCATAGATTTGGAATGACTAACTAAGTAAAAATTTCGCCATAAGCTGCACAATTACACCATACTCGTCCCCTTTTCTTTATTTAGGCAGTTACACAGTTTGTCCAATATACAGTGGAGATCACTTCTAACCTCTCATTAAATCTGTCAGAATCTGTCAGGAGAACTGTTCTAGAACAGTACGTAGAACTGTTAGCCTGACACTTTTTAGTCAGTTCTAGCTAGAACAGTTCTAACCTAGAACTGATTTGGTCAGTTCTACCTAGAACTGATTTGGACAGTTCTACCTAGAACTGATCCTGCCAGTTCTACCCTAGAACAGTTTTAGACAGTTCTACCTAGAACTGACCAATTTTTTGGTCAGTTCTACTTCTAGAACAGTTCTACGGTTAGAATTGATTACAAATTGAAATTCTACGGCTAGAATTGATTTATAAATTATACGGCTAAAATTGATTTATAAATTATACGGCTAGAATTGATTTATAAGTTTTAAGAACTCTTTGTCTAAATATAAAGGCTTCGGCAAAATAGCGATTAATATTATATAGAGTTTTGCTATTTTGACGGTTTTATTTCAGATTTTAATCAAGAGAACATGTTTAACCCGCCATATTCTGCATGTATGTGCCTGTTCCAAGTCAGGAGCCTGTAATTCAGTGATTTTCTTTGTTGATGTGTTACATAAATTATTTGTTTTCGTTCATTTTTGTACATAAATTAGGCCGTTAGTATTAGGGGGCATTATTATTTGAATTGTTTTACATTTGTCATTCCGGGAGTCAGTATGGCTCGTTTCACATAACAAAATTATCTGACCTCATTAACCAAATGTAATAACTTGTTTCCCAATCCACTATTATATGTATTATAAATAAATATGTTTTAAATTAAACTTTAACTGACCATATTTGCTCTTCATCATGTAAATCTATATACATTTAGCCCACACTGCAGTGCAGTAATCCAGTTATATTTTTAGGCAAGGATGTATTGTACAAATGACAGCAATTATATTGGAAAACAATGACTTCAAAATTTTATTTGCACTCAATTTATAGTACTAGCATGTCCTCTTTTTATTCAAAATATTGAGTCGTAAACAAATGCGATATCTGTTTACGAGTAGTTTTCATATCTCAGACGGACCTGTTTAACACAAATCTTTTGACCGCATCAATCTAAACTGACATTCATGACATTATTTGCTCTTTTTTTCTGCAAACCTATATAGCTGCACAGTAATTCAGTTATAATTTTAGGTCAAGAGGGACTGTAATATACTATCAGTTACAGCAATATTGGAAAACAATGACCACAAAATTTTGTTCGCATCAATTTATAGTGCCAGCATGTCCTCTTTTTATTCAAAATATTGAATCGTAAACAAATATCAGTAGTTTTCATACTTCAGACTGAGTCGTGTAATAAAATCTTTTGACCGCATCAATCAAAACTGACCACATTTGCTTTTTTTTTTATGTAAATCTATATAGCTTCACAGTAATTCAGTTATAATTTTAGGTCAAGAGGACTGTAGCATACAAATAACTGCAATATTGAAATCAATGACCACAAATTTTTTCGCATCAATTGAGAGTGCCAGCATTTCCTATTTTTATTCAAAATATCGCATCAGAAACAAATATCAGTAGTTTTCATATCTCAGACTGACTCATGTAACAAAATTATTTGTCTGCATCAATCAAAACTGACCATATTTGATCGCATCAACCAAAACTGACCATATTTGCTCTTTTTTATGTAACTCTTATAGTCGCATAGTAAATCTGTAATATTTTTATGCAAGGATGGATTGTATAATACAAATGATAGAAATATTGGAACGCAATGCTACCTAATTTCGTTTGCATCAAATTAGAGTGCCAGCATGTCCTCTTTTATTTATAAAAAATATTGCATCATAAACAAAATCAGTAGTTTTGATACCACAGACTGACTGGTATAACAAAATTATTTGTCCGCATCAACCAAAACTGACCATATTTGCACTTTATTATGTACATGATGTAAATCTTAATAGCCGCAAAGTAAATCACTTATATTTTTATATCAGAATGGATTGTTTAATATGAATGAAAGCAATATTGGAAAACAATGACTACAAAATTATGCTCGCATCAGTTTATAGTGCCAGCATGTCCTCTTTTTATTCAAAATTTTGAATCGTAAACTAATTTCAGTAGTTTTGATATCTCAGACTGACTCATATAACAAAATTATTTGTCCGCATCAACCAAAACTGGCCATATTTGACAGCATCAACCAAAACTGACCATATGTGACAGCATCAACCAAAACTGACCATATTTACACTTTATTATGTAAATCTTAATATATATATATAGCCGCATAGTAAATCACTTATAGTTACATATCACGATGGATTGTATAATTCAAATGACAGCAATATTGGAAAAATTTCCACATCAATTTAGAGTACCAGCATGTCCTCTTTTTATTCAAAATATTGAATCGTAAACAAATTTCAGTAGTTTCAATATATCAGACTGATTCGTTTTAACAAAATTATTTGACCGCATCAACCAAAACTGAACATATTTACACTTTATCAAATAAATATATATGGCCTCATTGTAAACCAATAATATTTCTATGTCAGGACGGATCGTATGATAAAGATGACACCAACTTTGGAACACAATGTATACCATATCTAAAAATTTTGTCCACATCAATTTAGCGTGCCATTATTTCCTCTCTGTATCCATAATAATGAACCGTCACTAAACATGCTAAAGTGACTTTTTGAGTCAGTAGTTCGTGATGGTTTGTTTTTTAAACAAAACTATTTAACGGCATCATCCAACACTCACATGACTGATTCATATACTTTATTTTAAAATGAAAAGTACATGTATGAGAAGTTCTCTTCTTGGAATAGTATACTGTTAATATAATTTGAAGCAGGCAAAGAAAAATGATTGATTTTGTTTGTAGCCTAACGTCCAGGGGCAAATGTTTCATTCATGTTCAGATCGAGTATATTTTTCTGGCGTTCCAGACTCCCAGATATCATTTATAATCGTTATGGATAAGTCTGGTTGACGAGATGGTGCAAATGTACATAGTTTTTTTACGTTATACAACACTTTTTTCATTAATATCCCATAATTCGTCCACTGTACAATTTTCTTTTGAAGATTTGTCAAAACAGAATCTTAAATCATGAATGTAAATCCAAGGCAAACAAGGTAAATTACGATTAAAATTCCATGAATTAAATGCAGAGTTATATTTAGGAAGAGACTGTTAAAAACGGGGAACGAAGAAACGTAAACAATGATGTTTATATGCAATCTTATAAAAATATTTCTCCGATGAGTTGGATAACCTTTCTATCCACTTCGATATTTGTACATGTAACGTTTGATCAGTAAAAAATATAGAAAATCTGCTATTATATAGTAAAGTAATTGGAACTGATTTTTTTCTTCTAAATTCTAAAGTGCCCTTACTGCAGTGACGTCATTTAGAACTGTTCTACAGTCCTGACTGATTTAGTCAGTTCTGCTGACAGTTCTACGGTTAGAACTGATTTTGACAGTTCTACCTAGAACAGTTTTAGACAGTTCTACCCTAGAACTGATCCTGACAGTTCTACCTAGAACTGATATAGTCAGTTCTACCTAGAACTGATTCTGACAGTTCTACTTAGAACAGTTCTAGGGTAGGACTGGTTAGAACAGTACTTTGACAGATTATTCTGACAGTTCTAATGAGAGGTTAGAAGTGATCTCCACTGTAAGAGTTGTCTTCATTTGGAAACTAAGTCGGTTATTCGAAGTTGATTATTTTGAACGAAAATCCAACATTGTCATTATATTAAAATTTGTACAAATAGTAAATAATATTCTATAAATGTGTTCTTAGGAAAGCACGAACTAGACGGTCTTACACATAAAAAAATGCTTATACTATTGACGAAGATCACTTCGACCAGATTTAGTTTAAGACATTCTATTTGATGTTGCAGATGCAGGTATATTTATTTGCTGAAACTCATATAAAGCCTTCTTCTGTAATGAAAACGAGAAATAAAGCTAATACTATCAATGAACACTGCCCTTTCCTGGATATTGATATCTATATCTTTAACGGGAAGCTTAATACCAAAATTTATAATAAAATAGATTATTTTTCATTTCCTATTATTAATTATCCATTTTTAGTTGGGGCCGTTCCCTTGTCACCATCTTATGGTGTTTATATATCTCAACGTGTTCGATTCTCTCGTGTATGTAACAACGTATTGTATTTTAACGAAAGAAATCTCTGTATTACTGAAAAATTATTACACAAGGGTTTTCGATATCACAAACTAGTCAAAACATTTACTAAATTTTATCATCGGTACAAGGATATCATTCGTAAACATAAATCAATATGCAGACATCTTATACGTTTATGGATTTCACATCCAATCTTTTATGGTAATATTCTATACAAAGCACAAAAATATTGGCAGTCACCTCAAAAGCTAACCAAACCTTTAAACAGACTTATTCAGAAGGGATATAGTTAAGATACTGTTTGTCAGGTCATTAGAGATGGCATATTTTGGTATTAAAATTGATTCACTCATAGGGTCTTTGCATCGGAAATAAACACATTTATTCTAAAAATAGTTGTTGGCATGATACGGGTTATGTTCTTCTCATATATTTTATGATGTATTATACTAAACCCCTAACGGGAGGAATTGTGCTTGATTTTCATATGATGAAGACATAATCTTTCAATCGGTTTAATTGAGGTCTAGAGCTAGCATGTCAGTAACTGCTAGTAGTCCTTTGTTAATTTGTGTATCACTGTCATTTTGCTTAGTTTCTTCTGTTACCTATTCTGACATCGGACTCGGACTTCTTTTAAACTGAGTTTTACTGTGCGTATTGCTGTGTGTTCGTTTATTCTACATTGGCAAGAGGTATGGGGGAGGTTGGAGATCTCACAAAACATGTTTAACCCCGCCGCATTTTTGCGCCTGTCCCAAGTCAGGAGCGTCTGGCCTTTGTTAATCTTGTTTTTTTTTTTTAATTTCAGTTCATTTATATGTTTTGGAGTTTAGTGTGACGTCCATTTTCACTGAACTAGTACACATTTTTATTTAGGGGCCAGATGAAGCCCGCCTTCGGGTGCGGGATTTTCTCGCTGTGTTGAAGACCCATCGGTGTCCTCAGGCTGTTTTCTGATCTTTGGTCGGGTTGTTGTCTCTTTGACACATTCCCCATTTCCATTCTCAGTTTTATTAGATATACTACTGGAACTGTGATGAGATGATTATAGCTTCACAATTTCTTTTTGGCAACATTAATGTACGTTTCGGCAAAAAAGTTTATCGACAGTTCATAGGTGTTCCTGTGGGCACCAATTGTGCCCCTTTAATAGCCGAGTTGCTCCTGTAATGTTATGAATTACAGTTTATGGTCGAACTCAGGAAAGATCCCTCTAAATTACAGTACATTTTGTTGCTAAATTTAAAAACACTTACCGTGACTTGATGATATTTTTGCTTTAAATATATTTAAAAGAATTGTCAAGTTTTGCTGCGGAAACTTACCCAAAGTAATTTACTTTAAATAAATATAACACAGACAGCAATATATAAATATATGTCCTTTTCTAGATTTGGATTTTTCAGTTTCACACAGGAAAATATATACAAAGATTTACGACAGAAGAGACAATCTTTAGTTGCCAATTGTTAGTTTTCCCTTTTTAGACGGTGATGTTCCTTTGGTCCCTTTCTACGATGTGTATATTTCACAACTTGTTCGCAAAGCCCGCGTTTCAGATTTCAATGAACGTAATTTACATGTTTGTATAACTGATAAATTATTCCGTCATATAATTCGTTACCACAAAGTAATAAAAACCTTTTCCAAATTCTTTCATAGATTTGGTTAGAAAGTTTGGCTGTACTTGTAGGGTTCTTTATGTAACACGGGATATCACATCCTATTTTTTTTACGGTTATGATGTTTATAAAGCCCTGAGATTTAGATACGATCCATGTAAACTAATTGACCCTTTGAAAAAAACTTAATGGTTATCATTTTGACATAGTAATAAAATCTTTTAATATTGTTTTCATTGGTACTAACATTGATTTTCTTTTTTTTTTTAAATTAAAACTTAACTAAATATATATTGCTATATGTGTACAGTTATAAGAACTCATTATCCTACATCCTGTTGATACTGGTACTAAATTTTGGCATTGCACGAGGTTACATGTTTCTCAGACTGTTTATTTTGTCTTTATACTGAATCTGTCGGATGTTTACTTATTGATACTTTAGTCTGGGAGAACATGATGTATTCATAAGTTGTAACTGGCTTTGAACTAGTTTTCAGTAACTGCGAGCACTCTTATTTCTGTGTATTGTGTCTATTGTTTTTATGTTAGTCGTATTTTTTTGCCTCGTTCCAATCTTTTGAATTAATCCAATTGTAACTGATTTTTACAGTTTGTTCTCATGCTGTGCTGTTACACCATTATCCCATGTTAGGGGAGGGGGAGGTTTAGAGCTCACACATATTTTCAGCCCTTCCACATTCTTTTTGTGCCTGTCCCAAATCAGAAGCCTGTATTTCAGTGGTTGTCATTGTTTTATGTCTGTCATATTGGTTTTTGTACTAATATAAGTAAATTGTATTGTTATAAATTGGGCTGTTAGTTTTCTCGTTTCAATTGTTTCACATTTTTCTTGTCGAGGCCTTTTAAAGCCGACTAAACGGTATGGGGTTTTCTGATTGTTGAATGCCGCACGGTTGCCTATAATTGCTTACATACACTTTATTTGAACTCTGGTGGAAAGTTGTTTCATTGACAATCATACCACATCTTCTTTTTTTTTATATCTTTGGATAGTGCGTTATCATGTCATGTGCATATTTATTGTTGTCGGGTTAATCTGTTTTACTTTGAAATTCTACCGATTTAGTTAGATTTTGTTCATTTTGTAAGTTACTAGTGATGTCATAAAACATTAAATATTTTTTCCTTACATATTTAACAAATTAGAAGATCATGAATTATTATTGTTATGGATTCAGTTAAGGTTTGTGATTTATTCTGCCAAAATGTAAATAAATCATGAAAAACGTTTTAATTTTTATATACAACCTATCAATTTCATGTGGATTCAAACGCTAAAATAATAAGATCATTTAAAATCTACAATTATTGTTATGATAATGTCTTTTACATATATATTATATAAAATTATGGCGAACATTGCACATTACGTTACTTAAATGATGGCATTTGGGATAAAGCATTTTTCTATATAAACATAGCAATACATATTAAGTAATGTTTTAATTTATCATGATAAAAAAAATCAACGTAAGTACCAATGTAAACGATATTCAAAGATCTTACTACGGTTTTAAATTGTCAGTTTTATAATGAGTTTATTGGCATGGATTGTATCTAAATTTACATGCTCTATAAACAACATCACCGTAAAATTAGTATGATCCCTTTTGTAACAGGAATTCTTCCAAATCAAATCTACGTATATCTTAATTGGATATAAGAAGATGTGGTATGAGTGCCAATGAGACAACTCTCCATCCAAGTCAAAATTTATAAAAGTAAACCATTATAGGTCAAAGTACGGTCTTCAACACGGAGCCTTGGCTCACACCGAACAGTAAGCTATAAAGGGCCCCAAAATTACTAGTGTAAAACCATTCAAACGGGAAAACCAACGGTCTAATCTATATAAAAACGAGAAACGAGAAACACTTATGAACCACATCAACAAACGACAACTACTGAACAGATTCCTGACTTAGGACAGGTGCAAACAAATGCAGCGGGTTTAAACGTTTTAATGGTACCAAACCTTCACCCTTTTTCTGAAACAATAGTGTAACATCACAACATAGAAAGACACACTATAAAATGTCAACTGAAATAGCTTAACTCAATCAAAGGACATATTAACACCAGTGAACATACACTGAACAAATAAATTTGACCTATGATACAATGTAGATACAAAATAAATAAACTAAGGGAAGAATAATAAAAGTAACATGTAAAATCGGTATGAAATGTTAAACAATTTAAGAAAAACAATATGCTCGAACAAAAATATCAGCCATTTGCAATATCTTAAGTATGTATACTAGTAAAAGATTGAAGTAATTTGTGGTAACGAAATCCCTGACATATTAATTCACCAGACGTTTCTATGCAAGATAGGTTATGTTCATCGAAATTTAAAAATCACTTCAGACGCTTGCATAGCGATCGAGTTGCAAAATAATAATCACATCCTAAGAGGGGCCAAAGGGAACATCCCCATCATAAGCGGGAAATAAACGATACGGAACGAAAATTCGTCTCTTTGTCGTAGATTTTTGTATAGCGTTACCGCATCAAACTGAAATATCCAAATCTACAAAAGCACTATGATTGATGTTGCCATTAGATTTATTAAGATGAAGTACCCTTGGGTATATTTTCGCAGTGTATAAAATAAATTCCTAACTATTTAAAGCAGAATTATCATCAAGTAACGGTAAGTGATAATTCATCAAAAATGTTATACTTTAAACTAACAGGATTAGGATATACTTGGGTATTCCGTTGATTGGAATAAAAAAACCTCTCAAAGGAACAAAGATTACAGATTATTTTCGTGTTAAGTACCAGCTGAGATATGTCACCATTAAAGCTATGTTTATAAATAGTAGACACGTGCCTGATATTTTCATGATTGGACATAAATATCATGATAAGATGAATTCGAGCTAAAACATCCTTTTCAAAGATGAACTATACTCAGTGAATCGGAAGATCAGTGAATCGAAAGATGCAATGTTTGGTTACACGAAATAGTCAAGTTTATTTTCAATACTCAGCTGTCTTTCCGAATATCTAGTGAAGAACGAGTATCAATTTTCTCTGATCATTAACTCTGGCTCTGGTCATGCCATCTTAATACGATTCTATAGATTGAAGAATCTTCAAAATCCTATAGTTGATGAGTCTGACATAAAGGACCAGATATAATATAATAACATGTCATTGAACAAGACCTGAAAGGTTGTGAGTTCGAGGGTATAAAGGAAGAGGGTCTAGAATGAAAATTTCCGCCACCCCAAAAACCATATTAAATGAACTATTTATTCAGAGAAAATTTTAAAGCCCTAGTTTTTCAATAACGTGTTATGTTTTGTTTTGTTTTGTTTTGTTTTTAATAAGGGAGACGTTATGCAGAAAAGTGAAAAGTAATTCTCTGGAATTCAATTCATACTAGGAAATTGTTTTCAAAAAGTATTGCAGTTTTATTAATACTAGTATTCGACGTATGACAGATTTGTGTGTTCCTTGTCAGACATTGAACAATAGTATGGCATTTTCCTGAACGTAGAACAAATTCCTTCAAGATGGCTAATAAATTGCAGTTTCGGATAATTTTGAGTATTTATCCAGAAAATATAAAGTTCAATTTTAATCAAAACTATATCTAAGGTTATTTAAAGCCAACTTTTTTTCATTCACATATATACAAATTAATACGTTTTGTTACTGAAGTCCTTTAATGTAAAAACAAAAGTACTTTACTTAAAATTGCATCATTGTATCAAAGTTATCTATAACAGCAATGATTGTATATAGCTGATATATAGAAATATAATCATAAAGTCTTCACCCATCCCGAAATGAATTGTTCGTTTTGCTGTCTGGGATGTAAAAATATGCAGACACGTCCGTTCGGACTGGGGACGTTAAATCCGATGCCTGTTGTTTAGAGAAGGCCACACCCCTTGTATATTAATAAAAGGTCATTTAAAGGACACTTAAACAATACTTTTAATCCTAAATTTACATTCAGATGAATTGATCATTAATTCATTGAAATTATTCCGTTATTGACAATCCAGATCTTTTCTGGATTTAATTCTATTGTGGTATATATCTGAGAAAAACAAAATAGATACACCGTCCATTATCTCATCCTTAGAACAATGTACACATCAATTACTTAATTTCTATCTGTTTTTCATCCTATGTTGTATTCATTCAGAATATCGGTGATTTGTTTTATATTTCAACTGTCGTGCAGATAGCAGGAATATTGCTTTCCAAATGTTTTTAATTTTGTTTGTTTGATTACGCTTTAGAAATTACAAGATCTTTATAATAAAGCAACCATACAATGTTTCCAGTTGATCAAAACACTAAGATTAATTAAGCTAATATAAATTGTCTTTTACAACAGATACCATGAAGGTCGTATACCTTCATCAAAAGAAAAGTGTTAATGAGGAATAACAGCAATGATTAGCGAGAGATTAAAATAGTAAAAGATTTTTTTTTACTAAAGATATCATTGTATCCTCAAAAAGCGAATATGTTTTTACATTTCGTCTTATGAGGAAGTACAACAAAGTCTGATGCCTTGAATGAAGAACTTGCAATAGCATTAGAACAAATTTAAGCCAAATCTCTAAAGTTCTAAATAGAAACAACATATCAATGTTAAGATATTGCTAAATTAGAATATATAAAGAGGATTAGCCATACAGTTGTACCTTAATGAATTATATGAACATATGACCGTACGGTGACCCATAGTTTAAACATATTTTATTGTTCAAAAGGACAGATGGATAAGACACAAGTTTTTTCAACTTTGTAACGTCTTCTCCAATCCATACATAAGTTTATTTTAATTTAATCAAGGTCAATGACTCATATGCTTGGAAGTACCAGGATCACATCAGTTATTTACGTTAAAAAAATCATGACGAAATCTTCACCAATGTCCCAGGTTTTAGGGAAAAAATTGGGCGCCTGCTAAGTTAACATGTTTAACAAACGTACATTCTGTATTTGCCTGTCCTAAGACAGGATATTATAATTCAGTGGTTGTCGATTGTTGCTGTATATCATATTGTTTTTCATTTATTGTTTTGTACATAACTCAGGCCGATAGTTATTTCGTTTTATTTGTTTTACTTGCTATGCGGTATAGGTGACAAATAGTTGCTAACTTCTATTACATTTTGGTTTCTGGTGGAGAGTTGTCTTATTGGCAATCATACCACATCTTATTTTTATAAAGCCCCTTAAAGCAAATGGCTTTCCGCTTAACAGTCATAACAATAACATTATATCATTCAAATAAAAATAAGAGATAATAAGCTAAAGCTCTAGATTTATATCTTTTATAAAAAGTCATCTGGTAGAAATGGAATTAACATTGAGGTCATTTTTTCCCATGTCAGAGTTTCTTTTTCTACATGCACATACATATGCACACGCACATGCTGTATTTAGGAATAAACGCATAGAATGATCGGCTCGAAGTCAGAATTGTATGTCCAAGTACGGTAGCGTGTCTTCCTACGGACTGTTACCTTGTGTACTAGCACGTTCAAAACCAGCATGTTGGTCTAGTACAAAGCCGCGTTCTTGTTCAAATCATTTGAACATGTTCTCGTCTTGATATGTATGCATTAAATAATTGACACTTGATTTTGCTAAAAAAAAATTTTTTGTAAATTCAATATTACGTCAAATTAGTTTTAGTTATTAAATGTGCTATAATTGTTCTTATTCATACGATCTTACATTAATTTAACCGCAGTTGCTACATGCTGTCCCTCTTTTAATATGTGCAAAAATAAATAAACATTAGAAGACTATTTTTCTTTCGAACTTATCTAAACACCGGGGTAGACGCAAAAAAAAAGCCAATCCCCAAATACTTATGGTTTTCACCTATCAACAACAGATGAACCAAGATTCAGACAGAATGTAAAATATAAAGGATTTCAGTCAGTAAACGTGTGCCAATTTTAGATCGGAGAACGAGTAGTGTGTTCCTGTCAGAGAAGAAAATTAGAATTTATTTGAAAAATACCTGGTCTAAATCCTCATATATTCGGCCCGTTAATAACCAAACGAGCATATTTTCATATGGTCCTAGAACTCATATGGTCCGGAACATAACCACAAATAAAATAACTTTAAGTGTGCCAGCATCATTTCCCACTATGAATTAACGTTGTCTTGCCGGTAGTCCCCCCCCCTTTTTTTTACATTACATTGAATAAATGTCGTTTTTTTTAATGATTTCGTCATTCTTACACAATATCGAAAACAGACCCAGCTTTTTCCTAATATAACCCCCAAAAAAAAAAATACACAGTCCCCTCCCCCGAGAAATAAAAAGTAAAAAATCGAACTATTCACCATACCAAAAAAATAACTGATGAGCATTTCAAAGTACGATTTAATGCTGAGTTGAAAATAATCTGTGATGATAATTTTCTTCCAGTTTTAAAAAGATTTTTTTTAGAAATTAACGCGGTCGTGTTAGAGAGCACCCTTTTTTCTTTGTAAGTTTACGTTACCGGTTACGATCAAAGGTACAAGATGAGATTTTCTTTAGTAAAATATATCTATAGCCATAATACAATAACTTTATAGTGTATTCAGTATATGTTTACATTAAATAAAATCTCCTCTTGTACCTGTGGTTACGAACACTATTGTGAAACACTCTCCCAGTGGCGGATCCAGAACTTTTCATAAATGGGGTGGGGTGGGGGTGGGGGAGGCGCTGACTGACCTAAGAGGGGCCCCGCTCCAGTCATGGTTCAGTGATTCCCTATATAATCAACCAAAATCCCCCCTCCCCCCTTGGATCCGCCTATAGTCGCAGTTGAAATCTTAGTTGCACGGTTATGTAATATTTACGGTTTATTTCTGATTAGTGCAGATAACTTGATAAGGAATTATGGTTACTTGGGATGAGTAGAAAGGAGCTGTTAACCGCTGGTTAAGTAACTTAACCAGTGGCTAACTAACCATGCTTCAATTTTGATTTTCAGCAATGGAAAAATAGCCAACGGATAGTATGCCATTGGATAAGATAATTATCCATTCTATAAGCTAACCAATGGCTAAATTTCGCTATAGTTTTGAGCAACCCAAGTTTAATTTTTGGATCCTTTGGACCTCAATTTGGACTGATTGAAAACGGGGACCAAAATCCAAAATTTAAATACACGGTTAGATTCAGCATATTAAAAAAACCAAAAGAATTCATGACTTTGAATTAAACCCCATTGAAATTGGTCAAGAAATAAGCAATTTATACAAAGTATTAGTCAGTATTGCGCCGTTTTTGGTCTCTAATTCTTAACGATTACTTACTTTTTTGATATGGAACCTTGTGGTACAATTTCATAGAGATCCTTAGACTTACACTGAATTTATTGTCTGAAAACCAGAAAATCCCGTTTTTATGCTCCTAATTCCTAGACGGTTTGAACCATAACCCCCCAAATCAATCCCAACCTTCCTTTTGAGGTATGGGGCCTTGTGAAACAGTTTCATAGAGATCCATACACTTATACAAAAGTTATTATCCTGAAACAAGAAAAATGCTTGTTTTGGCCCCTAATTCCCCTAACAGTTAGGACAATAACCCCAAAATCAATCCCATCCTTCTTTTTTTTTTTTTTTTTTGTATGGAACCTTGTGGTACAATTTCATAGAGATCCATACACTTATACAACAGTTATTGTCTGGAATCCAAAAAATCCTTGTTTTTTATGCCCCCTAATTCCTAAACAGTTTGAGTCAATGATAACACTCCAAATCAATCCCAACCTTTCTTTTTTTTGTTATGGAACCTTGTGGTAAAAAATAATTTCATAGAGATCCATTCACTTACATTCAAGTTATATAATCTGGAAACTAAATGTCTTCGGACGACGACGACATCGCCATACCATTATACGGACGCAAAAAATTTCGGTCGTATGAAAAATACAGAATAATATATTAAGTCAATAATTGGCAAAAACAAAACACTTTCAAGTAAGAAATCCTTTGTTTTATTGTTTGCTTACCAAACATTGAACAATTTTATATTTGAAAGATTATTTTCGGTCAAAAGTTACCAAAGTTATAGTTCTGCAAGATCACATTTCACGTGGACTTCTCTTCACCTTCCTCATGTTTCATTTAAATCTTACTATGACTTAATATGGTGTGCTGAATGTATAGATACGCAGCCACGTCCGATTGGAATGGTAACGTTAAATACAATGCATCATGCAGGCGAATGTCACTATCTCTGCATGTTAAAGAATCCTTGATATTAATCCTTAAGTGGTCGGAGTGATCGGTGGCCTGTTGCACGGCAATATTTCTGCCAAATCCAACACAACCTCTTTCAAAAGAGGCAGTTTATTTTTGTGCTAACAATCCTTGAAGAATTGACATATTTTGTTTTTGACCTAAATATGCATGAAATACTGCCATTACATTTGTACATGTGTATTCAACAAGAGAAGCATTCTTTAAAAACGTTCTTTTGTGCGACTTGCGCACGATGTTGGTACGAATTTCATTTTGCTTTAGATTATCATAAAAATAAAAACGTAGACTGGTCAGTTAGATAAAAATATGGTTATTTCTGGTTGAACTGATTACAATAGACGTGAAAATAAAGAAAAATAGAAACCGAAATTCAAAATACCAAAAATTATAACACATTTTTGCGCAAAAACGTAATTTCCAACATTACATTTTGTGTGCAAAAGATCAGAGTTCCGTGTTTTTCATATCGTATTTTTTCTCCGATCATCGAAAAACTTCACAAGAGTATTGCTATTGTTATTTGCGTATTTAGGCAAAATCAATATCGCTGAAACCGTACACCGGAAAATGTCATGTTTGAAAACGGTCAAAAAAATATCCAAGCATATCCAAGGTAAGCATTTCCGGGTTTGCGCATTTATATCGTGAAATTGAAAAAGCTGAGAGGAATAATATTTATAATATTTAAAAAGTTTATTTACTTTATTCCTGGTTCATGATTTTTTTTTTGCCGGAAACATTAGTATAGTTTCTATCGCAATGACTTCAAAAAGTATATAGCCATCTTGTCACAACGAAAAAAAAACTCAATATTTTTTTACATTGAGGTTTTAACCGGCTGTATATCAAATACGCATGGTTAGATCATTGAAAATAAAAATTGGTGGTAAAAGTTTTTCTGTTTTTCTTTTTAAACAAAATAGTGAATAGCTTTTTCCGTTAGGTAACAAGATTTTTGGATCGTTTCAAAAAGTACAGCCGTTTTGTCACAACGTCCTCAAAACGTATTTGATGTCATGCTCGGGGTTTTAATTTTATATTATAATTATTTGTTTCCAGTTTAATTCGAATAAAAATAAGAAATATAAGTTATGATATAACTATAATATAAGTATGAAGAAGGAAAAGTTTAAGTTTAAATTCAAATGTTGATCAAATGAGAAAAATATTTTAAAAAAAAATGTCGGGATCATCGTTTTTAGCATATTTGTTTTTGTGTATCTACAGGTTTCAAATTGTCAATAGAAAAATATATAATATTATCGTAAATAAAAAAATAATAAATTAGGGAAAACCCATTGCTGGCAATTATAGAAATCAAAGGACGTGCATAATGCAACAAAAATACGGAAAGGGGGTAAAAATATGACTCCCAATTTTTAACTTCAAATGTACCAAGATCTTCTGCAACAAAGAAAGCATCGGGAAATGATAAAACATAGAAATGAACGGAAACTGAAAGAAATGGGACAAAAGGCGTATATATATGCAAAGAGTAGGGAATATAAATTCAATATCTAATTTATAATTTAAAAAAGCTATGTTAAATTTTGAAATTAATGTATGCATTCATTAATGCGAACTGCTGGCAAAAGGAACATTTTCAATTATGGCCATGAAAGACTACGGAAGCGTATTAGCGCCACACAACTTTTTTTTTTAATATTTCTTCCGTTATAACGCAAACCTTTGCAATATAACATAACGCAAACCTTTGCGTTTAACGCAAACATTTGCGTTATAATGCAAACCTTTGTTTTATCTTATTTCTTATTTGAGATTCAAAGGAAGCAGCAGTTATAAATGGAGGAGGCTGCATATATTAAAATTTATCCCCCTTTGTACTCATTGCAAAGTTAAATGCTTGAATATTTTGATCATATCATTGACTTATTATGAGTAGGATATTAGATATAAAGAAGATGTGGTATGAATGTCAATGAGACAACTCTCCATCTATGTCACAATTTCTAAAAGTAAACCATTATAGGTCAAAGTACTGTCTTCTACACGGAGCCTTGACTCACACCGAACAGCAAGCTATAAAGGGTCCCATAATTTATATACATGATAATATATATTACAAAGAAAATTTAGTAAATTAAAGTTATATCGAAGAATATAAAAAATCAACCCTGCTAATACAGCTATAGCAAAATATAAATATGCCCTTTTTTTTGTTATTTAATGTTATTCAGGGTTATATCTGGTCTATATACCAGCTTTGATAAGTGTTTGGTACTAATATAAATTTCCACTTCGTACTATGAACATCAAAATTATTTATTTTGTTAAAATATTTCCTTTCTCTATTGTAACTGTATACGTATACCTAACAACAAAATTATTTTATTTACCTGTGTTTAAAGTTATTGAAAATGGCTGATATTTTTGTTCGAGCATATTGTTTTCTTTAATTGTTTAACATTTCATACCGATATAACATGTTACTTTTATTATTCTTCCTTAGTTTATTTATTTTGAATTTACATTGTATCATAGGTCAAATTTATTTGTTCAGTGTATGTTCAATGGTGTTACTATGTCCTTTGATTGAGTTAAGCTATTTCAGTTGATATTTTATAGTGTGTCTTTCTATGTTGTGATGTTACACTATTGTTTCAGAAAAAGGGTGAAGGTTTGGTACCATTAAAACGTTTAAACCCGCTGCATTTGTTTGCACCTGTCCTAAGTCAGGAATCTGATGTTCAGTAGTTGTCGTTTGTTGAAGTGGTTCATAAGTGTTTCTCGTTTCTCGTTTTATATAGATTAGACCGTTGGTTTTCCCGTTTGAATGGTTTTACACTAGTAATTTTGGGGCCCTTTATAGCTTACTGTTCGGTGTGAGCCTAGGCTCCGTGTTGAAGACCGTACTTTGACCTATAATGGTTTACATTTATAAATTTTGACTTGGATGGAGAGTTGTCTCATTGGCACTCATACCACATCTTCTTATATCTATTGGAAAGTAATTAAGCTCTCGTTTGAGGATTGTGTACGGTTGGTGAGATCCAAACAAGCTACCATTTTGCCATAAAATGAAGATGTTTTATTATTAAAATTATGTTTTCTCTATTTGACTTGAAAGTTTCACAATTGTATGACATTATTTTTGCTCTTTCAATTAAAATTTGCCTATACCATATCTATTTTCTTGTTAAATTATATATTCTGATGCACAAATCATTCTTAATTTATGTATAATGGCACTTCAAGTATTCCTTTATTCCTATGCAGATTTATTATAATGATTTGGCCTTGTATTTATGGTTCATTTCTTATCTACTATAGTAAATCAAACCGAAATTAATGACAGACGGACATATATACAAAATTTAATGAATAATTGAAATCAAGATGTTTGCGTTATAACGCAAAAGTTTGCGTTATTTCGCAAATGTTTGCGTTATAACGCAAAGGTTTGCGTTATTTCGCAAAGGTTTGCGTTATATCGCAAAGGTTTGCGTTATATCGCAAAGATAGGAAGAAAATTATAAAAAAAAAAATGTTTGGCGCTAATATGCTTCCGTAAAAGACTGACAAAATTATATACGACCATTTTGAGTTTTATCTGTAAAACTATGCATTTTTCGAAAAACCGAAATCTGGTTACCAAATTCATTACAGTTGATAGAGCTCATCAAATATTAGCTTGAACGCTTGAAACGTTCTTTGAAATCGTCAAAATCGCCTTATTATAAGGAAAGTCGTGTAACGCTCACTAGTATCAATCTCGTGCGCAACGTCTGCATAGATGTACCAGAGATATATATAACACAATTTCATTGTATTTTGGCATACTAGCAATTATGAGCTGCATGATGTCGGTTTGAAAATATTTATTCACTTATACTAATATATTACGGAAATATACATTGGCTCCTTTCATTCAACTAAAGTAAATTATAGCAATAACTTTTGAAAATATTGTCATTACATCTGTTTTAATAGGGAAAATATACATGAGCAATAGAGCTGCTACTTCTACTATTATAACTGAGAGGAGATAAGGAATGCCTTGATAAATAATCTGGGAATGATTAAAAACTTTCAGTAAATGTGCCAAATATCTACGATAAAAGAAAAGTAAATGCAAATTTAAAGTCATCTAAAGGAAATTTGGAAATTGAATCAAATAATTATTTAATAGGATTTGAACATTTTTGTTACAGTTACATATTTAGTATCCAAACACATACTTAATTGAAAATAAGTTTTATAACTTAGTATTAACAAAATCAATAATGGCAAAGTGAAATATCATAGTTTTTTGAAACCTAGAATTATTTTAATCTAAAATTAGAACCAAGCAGGTATTGAGTACAGAAGCATTTGTTTTATACCTCACTGTAACGCAAACCTGATAGAACGCATAGCAACGTGTAATTACATTGAAACTATGGATTGATAATACACTATAACTCTACCACTGGTACATGTAGATTAAATGCGTGCAAATGTAATGAACCACTACCACTATAATATGTTGATGAAATATAGTTTTCTTAATTTCTGGATTGGTAATCGCAATGCAACGGCTGAATTTATACAGAGGATAGCACGTTTTATCCACTGAATTAATTTTAAGCAATAGAAATAACCCATTGGTTTAAAGTTAACAAGTGAATAAGCAGTTTAACCACTGGCTAACACTATCCAACGTTTTGAGCAACCCAATCTTTTATTATGAGTAGGATATTAGATATAAAGAAGATGTGGTATGAATGTCAATGAGACAACTCACCATCTATGTCACAATTTCTAAAAGTAAACCATTATAGGTCAAAGTACTGTCTTCTACACGGAGCCTTGACTCACACCGAACAGCAAGCTATAAAGGGTCTCATAATTTATATACATGATAATATATATTACAAAGAAAATTTAGTAAATTAAAGTTATATCGAAGAATATAAAAATCAACCCTGCTAATACAGCTATAGCAAAATATAAATATGCCCTTTTTTTGTTATTTAATGTTATTCAGGGTTATATCTGGTCTATATACCAGCTTTGATAAGTGTTTGGTACTAATATAAATTTCCACTTCGTACTATGAACATCAAAATTATTTATTTTGTTAAAATATTTCCTTTCTCTATTGTAACTGTATACGTATACCTAACAACAAAATTATTTTATTTACCTGTGTTTAAAGTTATTGAAAATGGCTGATATTTTGTTATATCGCAAAGGTTTGCGTTATATCGCAAAGATAGGAAGAAAATTATAAAAAAAAATGTTTGGCGCTAATATGCTTCCGTAAAAGACTGACAAAATTATATACGACCATTTTGAGTTTTATCTGTAAAACTATGCATTTTTCGAAAAACCGAAATCTGGTTACCAAATTCATTACAGTTGATAGAGCTCATCAAATATTAGCTTGAACGCTTGAAACGTTCTTTGAAATCGTCAAAATCGCCTATATTATAAGGAAAGTCGTGTAACGCTCACTAGTATCAACCTCGTGCGCAACGTCTGCATAGATGTACCAGAGATATATATAACACAATTTCATTGTATTTTCGGCATACTAGCAATTATGAGCTGCATGATGTCGGTTAGAAAATATTTATTCACTTATACTAATATATTACGGGAAATATACATTGGCTCCCTTTCATTCAACTAAAGTAAATTATAGCAATAACTTTTGAAAATATTGTCATTACATCTGTTTTAATAGGGGAAAATATACATGAGCAATAGAGCTGCTACTTCTACTATTATAACAGAGAGGGAGATAAGGGAATGCCTTGATAAATAATCTGGGAATGATTAAAAACTTTCAGTAAATGTGCCAAATATCTACGATAAAAGAAAAGTAAATGCAAATTTAAAGTCATCTAAAGGAAATTTGGAAATTGAATCAAATAATTATTTAATAGGATTTGAACATTTTTGTTACAGTTACATATTTAGTATCCAAACACATACTAAATTGAAAATAAGTTTTATAACTTAGTATTAACAAAATCAATAATGGCAAAGTGAAATATCATAGTTTTTGAAACCTAGAATTATAGAAATAATTTTAATCTAAAATTAGAACCAAGCAGGTATTGAGTACAGGGTTGAAGCATTTATTTTATACCTCACAGTAACGCAATCGATATCAAATTTTCATGGGGTTCAAAATACCATATATGACAGACATAAAGGTTGACCAGCTATAAACAATGAAATTATATGAAATTGAAATTTCAAAATATGAATTTAAAAACCCATTGTAAACCAATCGCAATGTCGTTTTTAACCACTGGCTAATACTTAACCAACGGCTAAATTTATACAACGGATAGCACGTTTTATCCACTGAATAAATTTTAAGCAATAGAAATAACCCATTGGTTTAAAGTTAACCAGTGGATAAGCAGTTTAACCACTGGCTAACACTATCCAACGTTTTGAGCAACCCAATCTTGGTGGCTAAACACCAATCCACCCGTTATATTGGGCAAGGTTCGTTATAAAAACAAACTAGGCTTATATAATTTGATGAAGTTTGATGTGCATTGTCCGCTAAATTTTTTTTTAGCTATGCTCTCAAATATACATCCATTAAAACGTTTAAACCCGCTGCATTTGTTTGCACCTGTCCTAAGTCAGGAATCTGATGTTCAGTAGTTGTCGTTTGTTGATGTGGTTCATAAGTGTTTCTCGTTTCTCGTTTTTATATAGATTAGACCGTTGGTTTTCCCGTTTGAATGGTTTTCACTAGTAATTTTGGGGCCCTTTATAGCTTACTATTCGGTGTGAGCCAAAGCTCCGTGTTGAAGACCGTACTTTGACCTATAATGGTTTACTTTTATAAATTTTGACTTGGATGGAGAGTTGTCTCATTAGCACTCATACCACATCTTCTTATATCTATCATAAGATTTAATAAATAGTCGGAATTTGTATTGAAATTATACATTATTTTGTAAATATTCAATTAAATTACATACGGCAGTTCAACTATTCATTTGCATCTTTTTTCTTTATACTGTTCTTGTATTTCGAATTTCAAAGGTTTTCTTCTTCAGTGTATATTGTGCATTAATTTTGATTTAACATTGTCTATCGATGTGCAACAACGAATATACTGTAATGATTGATATAACCATAACATCTAACATTATACAAATAAAACAGTTTGAAGGTAGAATAATTCCTTAATCACAACAAAAGCGGGGGAGTGAGTTAGTTATACTTAATGACGTTAGGTAGGGCAGCTAGAAACAAATAAAGGAAATGTACTCATTGTTTATTAGGTTGAAGTTAAAAGAAGATTCTACAAATAACAGGTGTTTTATTTACTCGCACTTGTTGTATCTATAAATATGTTCTTAAAGTTGACGTACTTCGGCCTTCTATTTTACAAAACAAACCAGTTAATGACTTTTATATAGAATTGTTGGTCAATTAATGAATCATTTCACGGTCTGCTTTTGTGTCAAATCAGAGACATATTATAACACTTTGGTTTTATATGTCTCTGTTCGAACAAAATACAAAACACGTAATCATTATACTTTTTTCAAACATAAATTAAACAAAATAATTTTACAAATTTTTGCGGTTAAGAACAAATGATTTTAAAAAATATAATTTGATTTTAATTGTTAAGGCATTAAAAACTGGAACTTTGAAGCTAATATGAGAAGAAAAATATGAAATAGTCTCTATGGCGTTTGAGCTTCAAAGTTCCAGTTCAAACGCAATAGAGACTATTTCATATTGTTCTTTTCATATTAACCGGCGAGGTTGAGTTGTTCAGTTTGCTATTGTATTATTTATGAAAAACATTAAAAGCCATCAGAAAGAGCTTTAATACATGTACATTCAATAAGTTATACCAAAAACCTTTAATTTTTATGGGCCTCGGTGGCTGAGTGTCTTAGTAGTTCAATTACTGTATCACTAGCCTTTCACACTGAAGTTGTGAGTTTGAACTCCGCACGTGGCAAATGTGCTCGACTCCATTTTAATTGACAAGGATTGTCAGTTTGTTGTCTTCTCGATTGTCCAACTTTTTGAAATTACAGGTAAAAAAGTAATGAAAATTTTGTGGGACTATCGGGAATATGTTTGTAGTACAATGGGGAAGTTTAAACGTGGGACAATCGGGAATTGTTTTGATAGAAATTAGTTTGTTTTACGGTGTGTAGCAGGTAATTAAGGTAACCAATCAATATAACTTATAAAATATGAAATAAACATGAACAAATAATATTTACATATTTTATTTTGCACAAAATAGGTACAATTGAAGTATCATCAAACATAGAATATACATATGTAGTATAAAGGTTTTTTAATCTTATTGTGTTTTTTTTTTTTTTTTTTTTTTACCTCTCAGTGTGTAAATTTTTCGACAAATGGTTTAAACATAGTTTTGACGAGAGCGGCTTGCCAAAGTAAATCATATCCAGAAATCAACGCCACTTTGCTTATTTGAATATTGTACTAAAGAAATCGGATACGGGTCACGGAAATTATATTGAAATGATAGGGAATTTTGAAAAAAATGTCTGTTTTAACTTTAATTTAAGTGATCATAGACAGGTTGCGGTGACAGAAAATAAATATACACAACAATATACACAATTTAAACGAAACATAATGACTGTCGTTGCAAAAATCAAGGTTCCTAAGCTATTTTAAAAATCGAAGCGAGAGGCTTTTAACATTGCAGTATAAAATACAAGCTAAAATGGCTGAAACGTCAAATTTGCAAACTTCGTGTTGAAAATTGGCTAACAAGGTCATTACAAAAACAGGTTGCGGGGATGAAACTTGAAACTTGAATGTCCAAAGAATAAGCAAGTCCAAACCTTGTATGTGTAGTCGTTGAACTCTAGGTTCCCACGTAAAGTTAAAATGCCCTATTTCAAGAAGAATAAACTCACGAAAACACGAAAATTCACTAAATTCGCGTTTATTGTTATGATTTTGACCGTACATCATAAGATTTAATAAATAGTCGGAATTTGTATTGAAATTATACATTATTTTGTAAATATTCAATTAAATTACATACGGCAGTTCAACTATTCATTTGCATCTTTTTCTTTATACTGTTCTTGTATTTCGAATTTCAAAGGTTTTCTTCTTCAGTGTATATTGTGTATTAATTTTGATTTAACATTGTCTATCGATGTGCAACAACGAATATACTGTAATGATTGATATAACCATAACATCTACGCTAAGGCGGCGTAAAGCAAACACCAATCAATCAATCAATCATAACATCTAACATTATACAAATAAAACAGTTTGAAGGTAGAATAATTCCTTAATCACAACAAAAGCGGGGGAGTGAGTTAGTTATACTTAATGACGTTAGGTAGGGCAGCTAGAAACAAATAAAGGAAATGTACTCATTGTTTATTAGGTTGAAGTTAAAAGAAGATTCTACAAATAACAGGTGTTTTATTTACTCGCACTTGTTATATCTATAAATATGTTCTTAAAGTTGACGTACTTCGGCCTTCTATTTTACAAAACAAACCAGTTAATGACTTTTTATATAGAATTGTTGGTCAATTAATGAATCATTTTACGGTCTGCTTTTGTGTCAAATCAGAGACATATTATAACACTTTGGTTTTATATGTCTCTGTTCGAACAAAATACAAAACACGTAATCATTATACTTTTTTTCAAACATAAATTAAACAAAATAATTTTTACAAATTTTTTTGCGGTTAAGAACAAACGATTTTAAAAAATATAATTTGATTTTAATTGTTAAGGCATTCAAAACTGGAACTTTGAAGCTAATATGAGAAGAAAATTATGAAATAGTCTCTATGGCGTTTGAGCTTCAAAGTTCCAGTTCAAACGCCATAGAGACTATTTCATATTGTTCTTCTCATATTAACCGGCGAGGTTGAGTTGTTCAGTTTGCTATTGTATTATTTATAAAAAACATTAAAAGCCATCAGAAAGAGCTTTAATACATTCAATTAGTTATACCAAAAACCTTTAATTTTTATGGGCTTCGGTGGCTGAGTGTCTTAGTAGTTCAATTACTGTATCACTAGCCTTTCACACTGAGGTTGTGAGTTTGAACTCCGCACGTGGCAAATGTGCTCGACTCCATTTTAATTGACAAGGATTGTCAGTTTGTTGTCTTCTCGATTGTCCAACTTTTTGAAATTACAGGTAAAAAAGTAATGAAAATTTTGTGGGACAATCGGGAATATGTTTGTAGGACAATGGGGAAGTTTAAACGTGGGACAATCGGGAATTGTTTTGATAGAAATTAGTTTGTTTTTACGGTGTGTAGCAGGTAATTAAGGTAACCAATCAATATAACTTATAAAATATGAAATAAACATGAACAAATAATATTTACATATTTTATTTTGCACAAAATAGGTACAATTGAAGTATCATCAAACATAGAATATACATATGTAGTATAAAGGTTTTTAATCTCATTGTGTTTTTTTTTTTTTTTTTATTTTTTTACCTCTCAGTGTGTAAATTTTTCGACAAATGGTTTAAACCGAGAGCGGCTTGCCAAAGTAAATCATATCCAGAAATCAACGCCACTTTGCTTATTTGAATATTATACTAAAGAAATCGGATACGGGTCACGGAAATTATATTGAAATGATAGGGAATTTTGAAAAAAAAAATGTCTGTTTTAACTTTAATTTAAGTGATAGACAGGTTGCGGGGACAAAAAATAAATATACACAACAAAAAAACAATTTAAACGAAACATAATGACTGTCGTTGCAAAAATCAAGGTTCCTAAGCTATTTTGAAAATCGAAGCGAGAGGCTTTTAACATTGCAGTATAAAATACAAGCTAAAATGGCTGAAACGTCAAATTTGCAAACTTCGTGTTGGAAATTGGCTAACAAGGTCATTACAAAAACAGGTTGCGGGGATGAAACTTGAAACTTGAATGTCCAAAGAATAAGCAAGTCCAAACCTTGTATGTGTAGTCGTTGAACTCTAGGTTCCCACGTAAAGTTAAAATGCCCCTATTTCAAGAAGAATAAACTCACGAAAACACGAAAAATTCACTAAATTCGCGTTTATTGTTATGATTTTGACCGCCTGACAACTTTACGGAAATATCAGAGTGATTATAAACAAGGACTCTGTGACGGGCAACTTATAATATCCGTGTTTTAAAGATTTTAATGATATCAAGCCAGTTCAGTTCAAACTATTATCACGTGGTACAATTCTCATTTACATATTATGAATATTAATTAGCAAAAGTACTACTAATTTCTGGCTATGTGTCCTCTGGATCTCTCTGACTTCCCTGGTAAAAGTGCAAAGACTAAGTGGGAACATCTCTCCATCAACAAGTGCGTGTAGAGTGTACAGTGTAAATGAGTTGAGGTATCCTTTTTTAAAATTACATGCATCATTTCAGAATTTATTTAAAATCTTTAGAAAAAAAAATTAAAATTACGGTATTGATATTTATTTCATAAATAAACGTAACATTATAGATATATTTCATAACTCAGAAATGTTATATTATTTAATCAAAAGTGCATTAATCCGATGATTTTTTTATAAATCATATTTCAAACATTTATAAAATTGATATTAGATAATAGTTTGAACATGTAATTATTAATTCTTGTTTATATAGCAACCCAAAAACTGTTACCTTGTTTATTTAAGAACATTTTACTTCATAAAATATTGTGGGACAATCAGAACACTTAAATTTTAAAAAGTGGGACAATTGGGAATAAAGCGTCAGTTTTCCAGCCGAAAGCCATTCAATTTGGTTCTTTCCGGGCACTCCGGCTACCTCCATCAATAAAAACTGACCGCTACGAAATAGCCGATAGTGCTAAAAGTGGCATTAAACACCAACCAATAAATTAATGTATATTGAGAATCTATTCATCGGGCAAAAACCATTGTGGATTGTTTTCTCGAGGTCAGCCCAGAGTTGAATTCGTATTCTGGTATTGTTAATGGATGATATTGGGATAGTGAACGAAATTTAATATTACATGAAATGTAGGTCCTCTACCAAAGCAGTTTATACGTACAAACGCATACGCCGTTTACAATTCTGTTATTCAAATTAGTAAATCTATAATAAGTATAATAATGATAATAATAATGATAATATCCAATCTCAAAACTCTTATGAAATTTGAACAAAACATAATGCGTGCATCTTGTAGACAGCTTATTTACTCTTTGGAAATAGAAATAATTTCGGAAAATCCACCCAATTTTGATACATGTTTATTACTGATTTAATTTCTACTCTAGCAACTTTCGCAACATCGTATTTCAACCTAAATTCAAGACTCTATATTTTTTCTCAAATCTTACACTTCTAAGCCGCTAAGAGAATTGCTGTCGCTATTTTTAGTTGGATAAATCATACAAATGTATATGGCATCTTTAATTTCAAACCCTCTGTATATGACATCTTTTGAAAACATTATGGTATTACCTTGCAAGGGTGGACATCTGTTTGTGTTTTGTGATTTTGGGTTCTGTTTAACTTAAATTGATATTTGAGAATTGAAAACAACATAATTGGAGGATTAATAGAGTCAAAGAGAATATTACTATGAAGATTGTGCAATATAATTTAAAAGAAAAATATTGACTATATTGGTTTGTAGTAGTTATCGTGTACAGATGTTATTTGTATTTTATAGTGGACTGTTTTTAAAAAGAATACGTTTCCATGCATAGACTTGTAAAGTATATTATGAAACTATGGAACACTTGTTAAACACCTTAGAACGAAAATGGTTCTTAACATGTCAAAAGTCATAATACATTACCAACCTGTTAAGTTTTATTAACCTTTTTTTAACGATTTACGTCCATTCTATACAAATGTTCATATATTTCATGTATGTTTATTCAATTTTATTTCAGAAAATAAGAGAGAAAATGCATTATTGCTTATAGATTTTGAGTTACGAGTTTAACATGCCGAAATGTATGCTACATCTTACAAATCTTTGTCATGACATATATTTATGTAGCTCGACCTCAGTTTCTTCATTTCTTTAGAATAAGATCATTCAAACATGGACCATTATCAACCCTTTGAGTCAAGCAAACTAAATTTTCTATCAGAATCAAACACATAAGAACATTCCTGTATATTTTGTTTATTTTGTTCTTCTGTTCATTGGTCAAAATCACACTGGATTTCCATGCAAATGTTCATCTCCGTTGGCAGCTACATTAAAATTCCGGTCGATGTCAAAGTCATAACAATTGCTATAAGATTTTAAAGAATCATGATAGCTGTTATGTTTGATTTCGGATGGTTAACTAGTTAATTAAAAGACGATCTTTGAGATTTGGATTTGAGCAATTTGACTTTTCATCAAGATATATTATCACTTCATTCCTGAGAACGTTCCTGTATGATCATTACATCTATTCTGAAATATAAAATCTAAATCTAATATGGTTACAATTGATAAACCGGCAATTTTGACTAGCGCAACAATGTTTTAGCCCTTTGGGTCATATTGGATTTTTCAATACAACGAAAGTTTAAAAAGAGCAGTAAGTACCTTTAAAAGAACATTCTTTCATGTTTTGGCTTGATTTCATTTCATTTATTCTTGAAAATATGTCAAAATCTAACTTCCCACTGAATTGCCTTGTATAATTTGTTGAATTCATTGTCGTCATCAAAGTAAAAACCCTTGTTTATGACATTCAAAAAAATCAGATTTGCCAAGTTTTGTTTTGATTGGTTCACTGATTCTGTAGAAGAATGTCTTAGAAATTTTGAACTAACTGATTCTTTTTTTGGTTCCTTCGAATCACCATTGCCAATTAGACACTTATCCAACAAAGTCCAAATGAAGCAAATTTAAGCAATTATAGGCCATCGTACGTCCTCCAATAATGAACAAGACACAATACCGTATAGTCAGCTATAAAAGGTCCCAACATGACAAAATGTAGAATAACCTACAAACGAGAAACCAACGGCCTGATTTATGACAAAACAATACACGAAAAACAAACATTGTGGCGAATTCCACACATAATTTTTATGAACATGACGCATCTAATTATTATTCAAAATGTGTTTTGCTTTTTGCTTAGATTGTAGATCTAGGCACGAAGGACATTTTACGTCATATTTTATTTCACGTTAAATTGAGTGATGTTGTATACTTTTTAGTATTAAACATTTAAGTAACATGATACTACAAAAAATTTGCAATTTTCATTTTTTAGTATTAAACGTTTAAGGAACATGATAAAAAATCTTCCAACAATTTTCCTGGAAAACTGCAACACCAGATATGTACGTTAAAAAGTTACTGTTTTTTTTTTAATTGCAAATTTCAAAAGGGAAGTAACTTCGTTCTATGGTGGTCCTTGTGGAATATGCAATTCACAGATGACATTTAGGGGGTACCTTCACAAAACAATATCACTAGTGGTTAGTCTTATTTGAGTTTTGTTTGTGGTAAAAAAAATATATTGAAGGAAAATTAACCTATTAGTAAATTTTACCATGTGGTAATTGATTATTAAATTTATATACCAGGCATATTTATTTTCCAGTAAATTAAACTAAGACTTTTGGCTAAAGTGTATCGATGAGTATTTTTTTTAAACGTAGCCCAGAGCAAGACTGTCAATATTTAATACTTCAAGAAATAAACATGCCAATAAATGGCACTATAAAAGTTTTTCGATTTTTTAGAAACACAATCTTATTCAGTAAAGATAAACTAAACGATTTCCTATATTGCTTCACTCAATATATATCATTTTGTTAATCCAAAACAACTTGAAGTAGGTAGCACCTAAGATGAAGCCAATATTCATTACAAAGCCGTTAATCGTAAATTGTTAGTTTACTTTGGCTTTTGACAGTTCAATTTCGGCGCTTTTAATACACATGATTTTTCAGTTAATTGCGCTTTTTGCTTTATTTTTTAAAACTGAAATAAATGCAAATGCATGATCATGACAACCCCATGAATAAATGAAAGAAACCGAATGTCGGATATTCTATAGACGAGATCCACGTTTATGAAACTATGGAACACTTGTTAAACACCTTAGAACGAAAATGGTTCTTAACATGTCAAAAGTCATAATACATTACCAACCTGTTAAGTTTTATTAACCTTTTTAACGATTTACGTCCATTCTATATACAAATGTTCATATATTTCATGTATGTTTATTCAATTTTCTTTCAGAAAATAAGAGAGAAAATGCATTATGGCTTATAGATTTTGAGTTACGAGTTTAATATGCCGTTGAAATGTATGCTACATCTTACAAATCTTTGTCATTACATATATTTATGTAGCTCGACCTCAGTTTCTTCATTTCTTTAGAATAAGATCATTCAAACATGGACCATTATCAACCCTGTGAGTCAAGCAAACTAAATTTTCTATCAGAATCAAACACATAAGAACATTCCTGTATATTTTGTTTATTTTGTTCTTCTGTTCATTGGTCAAAATCACACTGGATTTCCATGCAAATGTTCATCTCCGTTGGCAGCCACATTAAAATTCCGGTCGACGTCAAAGTCATAACAATTGTTATAAGATTTTAAAGAATCATGATAGCTGTTATGTTTGATTTCGGATGGTTAACTAGTTAATTAAAAGACGATCTTTGAGATTTGGATTTGAGCAATTTGACTTTTCATCAAGATATATTATCACTTCATTCCTGAGAACGTTCCTGTATGATCATTACATCTATTCTGAAATATAAAATCTAAATCTAATATGGTTACAATTGATAAACCGGCAATTTTGACTAGCGCAACAATGTTTTAGCCCTTTGGGTCATATTGGATTTTTCAATACAACGAAAGTTTAAAAAAAGAGCAGGCACCTTTTAAAAGAACATTCTTTTTCTGTTTTGGCTTGATTTCATTTCATTTATTCTTGAAAATATGTCAAAATCTAACTTCCCACTGAATTGCCTTGTATAATTTGTTGAATTCATTGTCGTCATCAAAGTAAAAACCCTTGTTTATGACATTCAAAAATTCAGATTAGCCAAGTTTTGCTTTGATTGGTTCACTGATTCTGTAGAAGAATGTCTTAGAAATTTTGAACTAACTGATTCTCTTTTTGGTTCCTTCGAATCACCATTGCAAATTAGACACTTATCCAACAAAGTCCAAATGATGAAAATTTAAGCAATTATAGGCCATCGTACGTCCTCCAATAATGAACAAGACACAATACTGTATAGTCAGCTATAAAAGGTCCCAACATGACAAAAGGTAGAATAACCTACAAACGAGAAACCAACGGCCTGATTTATGACAAAACAATACACGAAAACAAACATTGTATGAATTCCATACATATTAATTTTATGAACATGACGCATCTAATTATTATTCAAAATGTGTTTTGCTTTTTGCTTAGATTGTAGATCTAGGCACGAAGGACATTTTACGTCATATTTTATTTCACGTTAAATTGAGTGATGTTGTATACTTTTTAGTATTAAACATTTAAGTAATATGATACTACAAAAATTTGTAATTTTCATTTTTAGTATTAAACGTTTAAGGAACATGATAAAAATCTTCCAACAATTTTCCTGGAAAACTGCAACACCAGATATGTAACGTTAAAAGTTACTGTTTTTTTTTTAATTGCAAATTTCAAAAGGGAAGTAACTTCGTTCTATGGTGGTCCTTGTGGAATATGCAATTCACAGATGACATTTAGGGGGTACCTTCACAAAACAATATCACTAGTGGTTAGTCTTATTTGAGTTTTGTTTGTGGTAAAAAAAATATATTGAAGGAAAATTAACCTATTAGTAAATTTTACCATGTGGTAATTGATTATTAAATTTATATACCAGGCATATTTATTTTCCAGTAAATTAAACTAAGACTTTTGGCTAAAGTGTATCGATGAGTATTTTTTTCAAACGTAGCCCAGAGCAAGACTGTAAATATTTAATACTTAAGAAATAAACATGCCAATAAATGGCACTATAAAAGTTTTTCGATTTTTAGAAACACAACCTTATTCAGTAAAGATAACCTAAACGATTCCTATATTGCTTCACTCAATATATATCATTTTGTTAATCCAAAACAACTTGAAGTAGGTAGAACCTAATAGTTGAAGCCAATATTCATTACAAAGCCGTTAATCGTAAATTGTTAGTTTACTTTGGCTTTTGACAGTTCATTTTCGGCGCTTTTAATACACATGATTTTTCAGTTAATTGCGCTTTTTGCTTTATTTTTAAAAACTGAAATAAATGCAAATGCATGATCATGACAACCCCATGAATAAATGAAAGAAACCGAATGTCGGATATTCTATAGACGAGATCCACGTTAATGAGTCCACCCAGCATTTTAATGGCAATTCTGAAAATTATTTGCTCTAAGTATAGTCGTATTTTAAATTCAGGACATAATGACAGCACATGCATGTCTATCACGAGACCACCGAGGCGGTAATTCGAAATTGAAGACAACTTAAGAAATGAAAATCTAAAATTAATTAGTATAATTTGTTTCATATTGATTTTCATTCTGTTATTCTGCTACTTAATTGTAATAGGATTTTGGATAAACCGAACTACAGTCAAATTAAACTTTCATTAACAAGGATCCATTCTTTCACATAATTTCTGCATTAGTATTATTAATATAATTAATTAGTTCGAAAGTCTCAAACTTATTTCTCCATTTCATAATATTCTAGTCTTAATCGAAGGAAAACTATTACATTGTTTAAATGTTTGAAAGTAGCCGAAATGTTTTTAGTGTGTTCTTTCCAGGTGCCCTTAAGTGAAAAGTTTTACGCACTATTTTCAACGGTTAAACCAAAATTGTCTTGATATCTCAGCATGTTTACTTGCCGTGAGTAACGCGACGAGTTCGCTCGGTTCAGTGATGCGTGAACTTCTAACCCTTTGAGAGAACTCCCGCTTTTGTTTTGTTTGGGTTGATGTAACTCAATCTATATTTTTCTGTGTAATATTTTGTTGACTGTTATTTGTCTGTTTGTCGTTTTTCTTTTGGTCAGTTAAGTTTTCTGTTTATCTTCAACTTTTAATTGTTTTCTTTTTACTTGTTCCCAAAAATAACACAGAACTTGAATTCTTTTTAAAAGGGTCACTCAAACCTTAAAAGTTCTATTTTATAGTTTTCCGGGAAATATGTTGATTCTGCGTGTTATGCAATTCCGTTAGAAAAACACTGATAAATTTAATAATATTTGCGTAACATTCAGTTGTAAATATTTCAGAAAAATATTCAGTACCAGAACACATTAAATAGTTAGCAATTAAGCAGGTTCACCTACGGACCTCTAAAGTATTATATTGCAACGCTTTTTTCACGTGTGCACAGAGAGTGGACTCTCCCAACAAGAGGCATTCTGATTTCATCCTTATATTTCCCACAGAGCCAAACATAAAAAAAAAACGCCTCCGAAGGTGTCTTATACCCGGACGGAAGAAGTATACATGTAGGCTTATCATTTTTCGATATCACTGTCAACCTCTGGGGTCCACAAAGATATGAAGTGATCTGCTCGGTGAGAGATTTCCAAATCTGTTTTTTTAAACATGCTTCGTTTCACTATTTTTAATGTGTACCACCTTTGACAAGTATTTAGTATGACGATAAATTTTCACTTCTGTACTCGTACTCTGAACAACAAATTTATTAATTTTGTAAAAAATGTTTACTTCTGTTCTCTAACAACAAAATTATTATATTTAAATTTACCTGTGTACGTTGTTTTCTAATTCTTCGTGAATTTATCCTTTCGCACCCATTGTATAAAAAATTTTAATCAACGTGTGGTCTGTTTGATCTCAGTTCATCATTGGTTAAACTGATTATGACGTCGAATATTTCTTTTCTGAATTTTATTGTGACGGCATGAAAAGGCGACCATGCCTGATGACGACGTCACAGAAAGAACACATCTTTTGCAGATCATTCGAAAAGAAGGAATAATTTTGCCTGCATATTGTTTGAAAATCATTAGAGAAACAGATTCCATTATCAAATTGTAATACGATATTTATCATTTTCGACAGTTAAATTTTAAATATTTAAAAGCTCGGGCAAGCTCGCGTTTTAAATTTGAAAATTTAATCATCTGAGTGGATAAATATCGTATCACACTCGATGCAGTGGTAGAATCTATATTTATCTAACGCCATTTTGTCCCAGTTAAGTGTTGCCTTATTGACACTCTTCCTACATCTTTTTTATTATTACCTGTAACGTCTATGTTATATAGGCACCTACGTTTTAATATTGTATTTATATTGTGTCATAGATCAAACTTATTCGTTCAGTATATGTTTACTTGTTTTTGTTTAAATGTCTATTTGATCGAGTTAAGCCATTTCAATTGATATTTTATAGTGTGTCTTTTTATGTTGTAATGTTACACTACTGTCTCAGGTTAGGGTGAAGGTTGGCGCATGTTAAAACGTTTAAACCCGCTGCATTTTTATGCACCTATCCTTAGTCAGGAGCCTGTTGTTCAGTGGTTGTCTTTTGTTGTTGTGGTTCATAGATGTTTCTCGTTTCACGTTTTTTATATAAATTAGACCGTTGGCTTTCCTGTTTGAATTGTTTTACACTAGTCATTTTTGGGCCCTTTATAGCTTGCTTCTCGGTGTGAGCCAAGGCTCCGTGTTGAAGGTCATACTTTGACCTATAATTGTTAACTTTTTATGTATTTTGACATGGATGGAGAGTTGTCTCATTGGCACTCATACCACATCTTCTTATTTATATTGAATTATTCATATGTATATTCCATGTCAACATGATTGTACTGACGAGGAAAGGTAACACTAGGCCACCGAAAGCTGAATTTTTAGTTCAGTCTAGGTGGCCGAGTAGTCTAGAGCGCTGGACACAGTGCAGGCGGTGTTGTCTCGATATCCCAATAGCATAAGTTCGAATCCCGGCGAGGGAAGAACAAAAATTTGCTTTCGCAAATTTGCAGATTTAACATTGTTGTGCTGATATTTAGAGTATTATGAGTATGATATGTGTTTTCAGCCGTGTATCACCTTCACTGGTCATCCACTGGATGGATCTGTCGTAGAGTTGTCACTTGTTTAGACGTACTTTCCATGTCAACATATATATATATAATGTACGTTCTAAATGCGCATTGAAACATTGTGTTTAAAAATATTTTGTTTGTAGTCAACGATCATTCTTAGGTCGGATCAGTACGAGAAATTATACAGTACACAGTATTGTAACATATACGTACGTCTACAACACCATCCAAAATAACGTGAAATGAAATGTTTGCGATAGACAAAAAAAAAAAAAAAAAAAAAACGTTTTAGGCCACAAAATTCCTTTATTGTGTGGAAGTTTACTTCTAAAAATAATATCACTTTTTAAGCCAGAAAATATAAAATCATTTAAAATTATTTGCTATTAAATCAATCAACAAATAAATATATAACGGAACTTGTGAAATACATATGAATAACTGTGACGTAAGAAACAATCAATCGTAAAAAACTGAAAGGATAACACGTAAATTCAAAACAAATGTTCTCTGAAAATATATTTTAATTTCTTTTCTTGTTTAATTTAATATATATTTTGCTGATCTAATTTAAACAGTTAAATTTAAACATCGGCTTTCAGCGCAGGTTGTTGCCGTTATAAAAACTAATCGAAAATTAGAATCTTTTAATATCGAGTTATTTTTTGTCATAAAATATGGTTTATATTTACTTTCATCAGAACAATACTCAGATGTTATGTTAGTCAAATATTTGCACTTTAATTCACGAGTTTAAGCAATTTATTAGTAACTATTTACTTTAATTTGATGCTTACAAAGCGTGGACGATCAAAACAAAACAATGAATTCAGTTTATATCAATAGTATTAAAAGATAAAATCATGTTGGTCTGTAGAGGTTAAAAGCAATGTTGTTTTATCAAAACGGGTTAATTTCATTTTAAAAGCATATACTAAACACACTGTTTACAGATTATCCTCGCAATTTCCAACTCAAATAATTTCTCCGATTTTCATTATATTAAGCACCCGCCTTTGTGTTCTAATTTAGTCAGAATCAAAAGATCACTCATGAAAATCAATTTGGTTAATAACTCCTAATTAAGGAAGATAGGAACATGCGATTGTATCTCCGTGTAATACATTATAGATTAAATTTACGACAGATAGGTAACTTCCGACATTGATTGGTGTTACATCTATCAAATTGGAATTCTTTTGTGTAAATAATATGGTCTTTATTTGATTATGTATTTCCATATTAATAAACCTATCCGGAAATATGCAGATGTCTTCCGTAATAATAGGGTGGGAATAGAATCTGCATCAGTAGACATCCTTTCATTGTGACGCGTGCGTCTTATATTCTGTCAACCAGATAATGCTAAGACTGTATAATAATTATTATATTTGCATCAGTTTTCAATTTGTCATAATTTTATCTGTAGTTATGCTATATACTCCACTGCCATATTGATATACAACATAATTACATAATTTTTAAATTTTATTTTCAGAAATGGTGGGAAGTACTGAGGCGTGGATGAAAAGGAATGAACTATAGTCTTTATTGTAACTTTTCAACTTATAAAGGCACAAGGAAACACTAAATTGTAAGAGATAGTCGGTTAATATTCAACTTAAAGTAACAACTCTTTTACGAGGGGAGTTGATCTGTTACAACGGACAATTTCAGCCTTTATCCAAAATCCAAAATGAAAATGTAAATTTGATGCGTTCATAGCGCTATTATGGATTTATTTTCACCGGGAACGCTCAAAACCAAACATTTGAAAACCAGGAATGTATGTACATACGGTAACATCACTGTCCTAGTTTAGGGGGAGGGTATGGCGCCCGCGTATAGCCAGCACATTCTGTATGTACCTTGCCCAAGTCAGGAGCATGTAATTCAGTGTTTGTCGTTTGTTGCTGTATATCATAACTGTGTTTCGTCTATTGTCTTGTACATAAATCAGGCTGTTAATTGTTTTACATTTTCTCATGTCGGAGCCTTTTAAAGCTTGCAATGCGGTATGGGTTTTGCTCATTGTTGAAGGCCGTACGGTGACCTATAGTTGTTGGCTTCTATGTCATTTGGTCTCTGCAGGAAAGTGTTAATCTTCTTATTTGAATAAACGATTAAAAGTAACATAAGCAATAAAGTCAAAACTATCTGAGGTCAACTTTACCAAAGAGAGTTTGAACCTTAGTTTCTTAATAATTTCTTACTTTATCTTCATATTGGTTAACAGATTTAGCAATACCTTCATGTACAATGTATCAAATTTATTGGTCTTCGCTATACTTATGTACCTTTACACTTTCTAACTATTATATTATTAAACTGACCCCTGAAACAACTAGAAATTTAACACAAACTTATTAGTTCGTTAACTAGCTCTCTGCTTATTCTTTTCTGAACTTCCGTTTTTTTTAGGATTTATAATGTGTTGTTTCACTATGACGTAACATATGTCCAAATCACAGTCTTTTATTATATCTCAAAACATCAATATCAATTCAAAACTGTTTCGTGGTCGAAAATGAAGTAAAGAAACCAGTGCTCCTTTTTTGGCGTTTTTGTCAGATTTATTGGTATGTGTGTTTGAAAATTGTATGTCTGTGGTGTCCAATAGCATAAGTTCGAATCCCGGCGAGGGAAGAACAAAAATTTGCTTTCGCAAATTTGCAGATTTAACATGTTGTGCTGATATTTAGAGTATTATGAGTATGATATGTGTTTTCAGCCGTGTATCACCTTCACTGGTCATCCACTGGATGGATCTGTCGTAGAGTTGTCACTTGTTTAGACGTACTTTCCATGTCAACATATATATATATAATGTACGTTCTAAATGCGCATTGAAACATTGTGTTTAAAAATATTTTGTTTGTAGTCAACGATCATTCTTAGGTCGGATCAGTACGAGAAATTATACAGTACACAGTATTGTAACATACATGTACGTCTACAACACCATCCAAAATAACGTGGAATGAAATGTTTGCGATAGACAAAAAAAAAAAAAAAAGTTTTAGGCCACAAAATTCCTTTATTGTGTGGAAGTTTACTTAAAAATAATATCACTTTTTAGCCAGAAAATATAAAATCATTTAAAATTATTTGCTATTAAATCAATCAATAAATAAATATATAACGGAACTTGTGAAATACATATGAATAACTGTGACGTAAGAAACAATCAATCGTTAAAAACTGAAAGGATAACACGTAAATTCAAAAACAAATGTTCTCTGAAAATACATTTTAATTTCTTTTCTTGTTTAATTTAATATATATTTTGCTGATCTAATTTTAACAGTTAAATTTAAACATCGGCTTTCAGCGCAGGTTGTTGCCGTTATAAAAACTAATCGAAAATTAGAATCTTTTAATATCGAGATATTTTCTGTCATAAAATATGGTTTACATTTACTTTCATCAGAACAATACTCAGATGTTATGTTAGTCAAATATTTGCACTTTAATTCACGAGTTTAAGCAATTTATTAGTAACTATTTACTTTAATTTGATGCTTACAAAGCGTGGACGATCAAAACAAAACAATGAATTCAGTTTATATCAATAGTATTAAAAGATAAAATCATGTTGGTCTGTAGAGGTTAAAAGCAATGTTGTTTTATCAAAACGGGTTAATTTCATTTTAAAAGCATATACCAAACACACCGTTTACAGATTATCCTCGCAATTTCCAACTCAAATAACTTCTCCGATTTTCATTATATTAAGTACCCGCCTTTGTGTTCTAATTTAGTCAGAATCAAAAGATCACTCATGAAAATCAATTTGGTTAATAACTCCTAATTAAGGAAGATAGGAACATGCGATTGTATCTCTCCGTGTAATACATTATAGATTAAATTTACGACAGATAGGTAACTTCCGACATTGATTGGTGTTACATCTATCAAATTGGAATTCTTTTGTGTAAATAATATGGTCTTTATTTGATTATGTATTTCCATATTAATAAACCTATCCGGAAATATGCAGATGTCTTCCGTAATAGGGTTGGGAATAGAATCTGCATCAGTAGACATCCTTTCATTGTGACGCGTGCGTCTTATATTCTGTCAACCAGATAATGCTAAGACTGTATAATAATTATTATATTTGCATCAGTTTTCAATTTGTCATAATTTTATCTGTAGTTATGCTATATACTCCACTGCCATATTGATATACAATATAATTACATAATTTTCAAATTTTATTTTCAGAAATGGTGGGAAGTACTGGAGGCGTGGATGAAAAGGAATGAACTATAGTCTTTATTGTAACTTTTCAACTTATAAAGGTACAAGGAAATACTAAATTGTAAGAGATAGTCGGTTAATATTCAATTTAAAGTAACAACTCTTTTACGAGGGGAGTTGATCTGTTACAACGGACAATTTCAGCCTTTATCCAAAATCCAAAATGAAAATGTAAATTTGATGCGTTCATAGCGCTATTATGGATTTATTTTCATCGGGAACACTCAAAACCAAACATTTGAAAACCAGGAATGTATGTACATACGGTTACATCACTGTCCTAGTTTAGGTGGAGGGTATGGCGCCCGCGTATAGCCAGCACATTCTGTATGTACCTTGCCCAAGTCAGGAGCATGTAATTCAGTGTTTGTCGTTTGTTGCTGTATATCATAACTGTGTTTCGTCTATTGTCTTGTACATAATTGTTAATTGTTTTACATTTTCTCATGTCAGAGCTTTTTAAAGCTTGCAATGCGGTATGGGTTTTGCTCATTGTTGAAGGCCGTACGGTGACCTATAGTTGTTGGCTTCTATGTCATTTGGTCTCTGCAGGAAAGTGTTAATCTTCTTATTTGAATAAACGATTAAAAGTAACATAAGCATAAAGTCAAAACTATCTGAGGTCAACTTTACCAAAGAGAGTTTGAACCTTAGTTTCTTAATAATTTTTACTTTATCTTCATATTGGTTAACAGATTTAGCAATACCTTCATGTACAATGTATCAAATTTATTGGTCTTCGCTATACTTATGTACCTTTACACTTTCTAACTATTATATTATTAAAATGACCCCTGAAACAACTAGAAATTTAACACAAACTTATTATAAGTTCGTTAACTAGCTCTCTGCTTATTCTTTTCTGAACTTCCGTTTTTTTTTAGGATTTATAATGTGTTGTTTCATTATGACGTAACATATGTCCAAATCACAGTCTTTTATTATATCTCAAAACATCAATATCAATTCAAAACTGTTTCGTGGTCGAAAATGAAGTAAAGAAACCAGTGCTCCTTTGTTGGCGTTTTTGTCAGATTTATTGGTATGTGTGTTTGAAAATTGTATGTCTGTGGTGTATGTGTACACAGTTTTGGCTGCTTGATCCCAATTATTGTCACATTATCCTATTATGTTTGTTTGGCTCATCAAATTGTTTTAATGTTACGGAACTATTAACAACTGTCATACAAGTGGGAGGTTTAGCTAGCTGTAAAACCAAGCTTTGGTTAACCCAACATTTTCTTCGGAAAATACATGTACCCTGTCATGCATATTACAGTTGTTTCCATTCATTCCGTTGAATGATATAATCTAACGTTTGATTTTGTCAGGTTTAATTATTTATTTATATATAACCTGAAACAAATATGACAAGACCACATGTATAAAAAGGTAAATGTCCAAATTATTTGGATGCATCAAAACCAAAAACTACCTACACAGAAAAAAAAACAACATGTCAGGTTTCTATAATATCTCTTTGGTATCTTTCGCCTCTCTTTTATATCTGATTAAAATCATTATTTGGATAGCCTACCAAAAGAAGTTGAATTCCACTCAAACACAAAAATCATTCACGAGAGAGAAGATTTTAGAAAACATCAAATTCGTCCGACAGGAATTAACATTGTAAAAATCTCACTGCTTAACACTGGATATCGAAACTTCGCAAAATCGTAACAAAACGATATATAGCTGGCTCATTTAGATATTCGACTAAACATTCTTTCTACATAAAAAAAACCCAAATGGACTTAAAATTTATTGTGATGAGATATACCCAATCAGCGGTTTCAATCAGAAGGGAATTCATAAAAAATCCAAAGATCTACACTAAAATCAACAATCACAATCGTCACAATTTCGCAATGGTTCTAAAAAAAACCTTGGAATCTTTTATTCTACTATTTCCATTGCTAAATTGAAAGATCAGACAAATCTTTTATCAAGCAGTATTTTGTCTGCAAAAGTGAGAATTGTAGGTACAAATGTCTTGTTTTAGGTAATAACAGTCTTACGTTGGGAAGAACCACATTCATTGCAAAACAAATACACCGAATATGATGTCATCAATATGCTGGACTTTTGCATGACAACTTATTTTTTCAGTTTGTTGGATAAATGTTCAAGCAAACAATCAGTATTTCAATGGGTATTAATTGTGCGCAACTACTAGCCAATTGGTGTTCGTAATCACATGAAACAGAATTCGTACGAAACCTTTTCAAAGACAAAAAGAAAAAGTTCTTTAATTTCACTTTCAAATATATTGATATCGCCCTGAAGATCACAAAAAACATTTTATTAAAATAAAATATGTCAATAAAGGTTTTGATTTTGTAAATATTGCCGGTATTTTTAATGATCATTCTGTTAAAGAACAAATTCCTGGCTATTTTGATAATACTGAACTCCCTCTTATTTGTTATGTTAACAAAAAATCTACCCGGAAATATGTGTTTAATTACAGCGAAGTGTGTAAAGATGTTAATATCAGTGACAATACACCTACCTCATGAAATTGCAGTAATTCCGAATACGTTTATGGCCCCAGTTCCCATGTTAAACAGGAGACCTTAACATCGTTCGTGACCGAGAGTTGAAATTATTCCTCAGTAAAGGACCTAAATATCGTCCCCCGTCAATTATTAATTGGAATGAGTGTGTAACATCATCCACGACTCACTCCGTACTTACTGCTCTAAATGGATAAAACGAGAAAAAGCTGACAAGAAATCATTAGATTCTTTTTTAAATTCGGTAATGAACATAGTTGATATACGTATTCAACATTTTAAAGATCATTTTACTCCTAACAACAACCATAATAGCCCAGTTTCTCGTATCAAACATAAGCTAAAAGAACTCGCCAAGGAATTTGTTTTTGTCCCGGCTGATAATGCTGCTAACAATATCATTATTGTTTGACGTAAATTTTACACTGAGGTTCTACAAAAGGAAATCACGAATTCACCAACATTCCAACTGACTCCATTTTCGGAAAATGAAATCTGTAACAAACATAAACTTTTAGCTACCTCTTTACAAGCAGAACCAAATACAATGAAAGTTCCAACTTTGTACTGGCTTCCGAAGCTGCACAAAACTCCTTACAAATATAGATGTATTTCGTCTTCAAGCCATTGTTCCACTACTAAACTATCTATTCTACTTACTAGTACACTTGGTACAATCAAAAACCTTGTAATAAATTGTTCAAATAAGGCCTTTGAAAATAGTGGAATTAATTACTTTTGGAGTGTCAAAAATTCGTTGGAAGTACTTGATAAATTGCATGCTTATATTAGTGATTTCGAATCTGTTCAGAGTTTTAATTTTTCTACCCTATATACCACTTTGCCTCATAATCTTATTAAGAAAAAAATCACACACCTGATTAAATGGGCATTTAAAAAGTCGGAATGCGAATATATATGTTCAAACTCTTTTAGGTCATTTTTAGTAACAACAAACAAAAGAACTATGTCAATTGGACCTGCTTTGATACTATAACTGCCCTTGAATTTTTACTAGATAACATTTTTGTTCGCTATGGAGATTCCGTATATCGGCAGGTTATCGAAATTCCCATGGGGACTAACTGTGCAACACTTATTGCGGACCTGTTTCTGTATTGTTATGAGTTACAGTTTATGACTAAAATCAGCAAAGATCCATCGAAACAACATCTTATTTAAAAATTTAATAACACTTTTAGATATTTAAATGATATATTGGCTCTCAATAATGACGACTTCAGTATCTACACTAAAGAGATTTATCTTGTCGAACTGACTTTAAATAAAGCTAATACTAACAATGAACACTGCCCTTTCCTGGATATTGATATCTATATCTTTAACGTGAAGCTTAATACAAAAATTTATGATAAAAGAGATGATTTTTCATTCCCTATTGTTAATTATTCATTTTTAGATGGTGACGTTCCCTTGTCACCATCTTATGATGTTTATATATTTCAACTTGTTCGATTCGCTCGTGTTTGTAACAACGTATTTGATTTCAACGAAAGAAATCTCTGTATTACTGAAAAATTATTACACCAGGGTTTTCGATATCACAAACTAGTCAAAACATTTACTAAATTTTATCATCGGTACAAGGACATCATTTGTAAATATAAATCAACATGTAGACATCTTATACGTTCAGGTATTTCACATCCAATATTTTATGGTAATATTCTTTACAAAGCACAAAAATGTCGGCATTCACCTCAAAAGCTAACCAAACCTTTAAACACACTTATTCGGAAAGGATATAGTTACGATACTGTTGTCAGGTCATTAAGGATTGCATATTTTGGTATTAATATTGATTCACTCATAGGGTCTTTGCATCGGAAATAAACACTATTATTCTAAAACCAGTTGTTGGCATGATACGGGTTATGTTCTTCTTATATATTTTATGATTGTATGATACTAAACCCCCAACGGGAGGGATTGTACTTGATTTTCATATGATGAAGACATAATCTTTCAATCAGTTTAATTGTGGTCTGGAGCTGACATGTCAGTAACTGTTAGTAGTCCTTTGTTAATGTAAGTATCATTGTCATTTTGCTTAGTTTCTTTTGTTACCTATTCTGACATCGGACTTGGACTTCTTTTAAACTGAGTTTTACTGTGCGTATTGCTATGTGTTTCTTTATTCTACATTGGCTAGAGGTATAGGGGGAGGGTTGAGATCTCACAAAACATGTTTAACCCCGCCGCATTTTTTCGCCTGTCCCAAGTCAGGAGCCTCTGGCCTTTGTTAGTCTTGTATGTTTTTAAATTTTAGTTCATTTATATGTTTTGGAGTTTAGTGTGACGTCAATTTTCACTGAACTAGTACACAACTTTATTTAGGGGCCAGCTGAGGACCACTTCCGGGTGTGGGATTTTCTCGCTGCGTTGGAGACCCATTGGTGGCCTTCGGCTGTTGTCTGCTCTTTGGTCGGGTTGTTGTCTCTTTGACAGATTCCCCATTTCCATTCTCAATTTTATTACCGCTGCTGTCTAATTAACGCATAACCCATAAGTCTTCTTGTTCATATTGTAAGACAACCTAGACGAAACCGGTATTAATATTAGACATTCATGTTAAAACTCAACTTAAAGTTAGCTATCCGTTAAAGAAATTGATTAATATGATTATGTATAAGATTATATTTCTATGAGTAATCTGTTTATTGCATAATAAATTCACATGTTCGAATAATAAAGACTATAGATTATCCGCAAACTGTCTTATAGAATGTCAAAAATGATAAAGATTTAAAATATACAGCTTCGCCATAATTTTGGTAATTCCTAAACATTAACATACTAGATAAAACCGTTTAAGAAACCTTTTCAAAATGTAATTTCCGTACGGAAATTAACAAATGATTAGGTTAATTGAAATGATCCAAAAATAATTTAAAGTAGCCTAGAACCAAATCCCAAATCCAAAGTTACGATAACTAGAAAATTTTATCCAATCAATGATTAGTAATATTTTTATGATTGCATGTCATCCGAAGGGTTGGAAAATGATTTAATTCTGCAAATTATAAATATAGAAATTCTTTATTTCTATATCTCAAATTGTTCGATTCGCTCGTGTTTGTAACAACGTATTTGATTTCAACGAAAGAAATCTCTGTATTACTTAAAATTATTACACCAGGGTTTTCGATATCACAAACTAGTCAAAACATTTACTAAATTTTATCATCGGTACAAGGACATTATTCGTAAATATAAATCAACATGTAGACATCTTATACGTTCAGGTATTTCACATCCAATATTTTATGGTAATATTCTTTACAAAAGCACAAAAATGTCGGCATTCATCTCAAAAGCTTACCAAACCTTTAAACAGACTTATTCGGAAAGGATATAGTTACGATACTGTTGTCAGGTCATTAAGGATTCCATATTTTGGTATTAATATTGATTCACTCATAGGGTCTTTGCATCGGAAATAAACACTATTATTCTAAAACCAGTTGTTGGCATGATACGGGTTATGTTCTTCTCATATATTTTATGATAGTATGATACTAAACCCTAACGGGAGGGATTGTACTTGATTTTCATATGATGAGGACATAATCTTTTAATCAGTTTAATTGTGGTCTGGAGCTGGCATGTCAGTAACTGCTAGTAGTCCTTTGTTAATGTATGTATCATTGTCATTTTGCTTAGTTTCTTTTGTTACCTATTCTGACATCGGACTCGGACTCCTTCTAAACTGAGTTTTACTGTGCGTATTTCTATGTGTTTCTTTATTCTACATTGGCTAGAGGTATAAGGGGAGGGTTGAGATCTCACAAAACATGTTTATCCCCGCCGCATTTTTGCGCCTGTCCCAAGTCAGGAGCCTCTAGCTTTTGTTAGTCTTGTATGTTTTTTTAATTTTAGTTCATTTATATGTTTTGGAGTTTAGTGTGACGTCCATTTTCACTGAACTAGTACACAATTTTATTTAGGGGCCAGCTGAGGACCACCTCCGGGTGCGGGATTTTCTCGCTACGTTGGAGACCCATTGGTGGCCTTCGGCTGTTGTCTGCTCTTTGGTCGGGTTGTTGTCTCTTTGACATATTCCCTATTTCCATTCTCAATTTTACAAACATTTCGAGAAAATCTCTTAATTTATATTAACATTTGCTAATATTTTGTTTACGGTATTTTGATAAGCAAACAACTTTGACTTTACAACGTCACATGAGTTTAGGGAAACTGATTTTTCGTTAATTAACAAGATTGTCTTCTGAATATTAATTTTGGAAAATGTTTTTGTTAAATTTTGAATCGAAAGACATTATTAACATACATGAATGTTATTTTATCTGATAGACAACATTTAAAAGACATCCAATAAATTAAAATGTTGGATTTGTTCAAGAATGTCCTTTCAATTACTAAAAATTTTGGTAAAATTATAGTGTTTAACCATATAAACACGTAGGTATCTATAATTTTATCAAATGTTATGGAATACATGCACACTAAAGTATTGTTAAAACCTTAAAATACCTCATATGAGCTTGTGAATTTGGTAAAGATTGAAAGACTTTCAGAAAAAGTCTCTGCTGTGAAATAAATTCTTATGAAATTGGCGCTACCTCTTTTCTTTTTGATTAAAACAAGTTTTATCATATTAGATTATTTCATTATAAAAATAAAACAAAATATGTTTTTATTGCTTCATCTTTACAGTAGTATTCATTCCGTAAAATCCAGGATACTCCTAGTCCAAATCTGGATATCCCAATTTCTACAAGTAGATAATAGAAATCCGATTTGTTCTGGATTAGTTAGTATTGATCAGAATTCCAATTTCTTCTCGTAGATATCGGAATTCCTATTTGTACTAGGAGGATTCTGGATCCTACTGCATTCAAATTTGTACTATAATATATATTCTGATAGGAGTCACGAGATTTGAACATCTGTACACTACTGTTGCCTCTAATTTAAAGGATTCTTCCGCTGCTGTCTAATTACCGCATAACCCATAAGTCTTCTTGTTCATATTGTAAGACAACCTAGACGAAACCGGTATTAATATCAGACATTCATGTTAAAACTCAACTTAAAGTTAGCTATCCGTTAAAGAAATTGATTAATATGATTATGTATAAGATTATATTTCTATGAGTAATCTGTTTATTGCATAATAAATTCACATGTTCGAATAATAAAGACTATAAATTATCCGCAAACTGTCTTATAGAATGTCAAAAAAATGATAAAGATTTAAAATATACAGCTTCGCCATAATTTTGGTAATTCCTAAACATTAACATACTAGATAAAACCGTTTAAGAAACCTTTCCAAAATGTAATTTCCGTACGGAAATTAACAAATGATTAGGTTAATTGAAATGATCCAAAAATAATTTAAAGTAGCCTAGAACCAAATCCCAAATCCAAAGTTACGATAACTAGTCAAATTTTATCCAATCAATGATTAGTAATATTTTTTATGATTGCATGTCATCCGAAGGGTTGGAAAATGATTTAATTCTGCAAATTATAAATATAGAAATTCTTTATGAAATAACCTAAAGGAACATTGTAAAAAATGTTTGTAATTTTCTGTTCAGATGTAAGTTTCATAACAACTCATTTAATGTTTCTGTCATATAAGCCAATTAAGAATTAATGGAAAAGAATAACGGTCAGATGTTAAGTAGGTGCAGGTAAACATTCAGATAAATCAAGGTTATTAATTTGGTGAAAAATAAATGCCCTTATTACGTTAAGAAGGAAATTGACTGATAAAATATGCCATGGTTCATTCATTTAAGCTAAAACACACGTCCTGCAAGTCTCACATTAACACAGAATGATCTGGCGTTTTGAAAGTGTAAGGATTTTTCTAATTATTATATTGTAGTTTTACCAGTTGGACAAAGATCAATGAGTTATGAAAACTATATTTGCAAGAGAACATGACATGTATGGCGCAGAGTCCGGTTATGAGATTAGTGAAGTACAATCCAAATAATTTCCCCAAATAATTGTACGTTTTTGTCATGCCATAATTTGAGAAAAATAACTTTGCAACAATCGACTTCAGACATTTTTATACATTCGTAATTAATACCTTACATATTCTGTCAGTAATTAAGTCTAAATAAACCATGAAGTAGATTGATAGAGACCGTGTATCTGCAGTTGAGATGGTTAGTTTGTTAGTCTTAAAATATTGTAAAATAAATAAACGTGACGATTTTTTTAAAAGAACAAATATAATGCTTTTATCTCAGCTTTCCGATCGATGTTGGCATGGGATTAAGTGGTACAAAACAAAGAACGAATTATGGTAAATAATTTAGTTCCGTAGTAAAAAAGATTCTTAATAATGTTGTCCCAAGTAAAAAATGCTAAAGAAAACACACATTTAAATGTCAATACAATTAATATTTTCCAGCTCTATTGTACACTGCAGAAAACTAAATTATCCATTCAAGGTAATCTCCGCTTTTAAAAGCCACAAGACTCTTTGTGAAAATTGGCCCTGTCATTAAATGATATAATTCAATTGAAAACTTTCTTTGTATTAAATCAACATTTGAAATAAAATATAGAGAATACAAGCTTAACAACCATGAAACATTAAAATCTCGTAATGGAAGAGAAATGAAGTATAAAACAGGCAATTAGAATTTAATTAGTAACAAATCATTCCAAGCACGCATTTGTACTATTCAATATGTCCAATGATACAAGTTGATTAGTTTAAACAAATATACTTGATGACTGTGTTTGCTACTATAAGACATACACGTATGTTAGAAGATTATTTAATGCATTCACATAAATTTCAAATTATATGATTGTTATCCATAGACAATGTGTACATCTACAGATTTTGGTTTCATAATGATCATCATTGTCAGGTTTTGAATATTTTTATTTGGATTAGTATACTTTTTTTTGGATACTTTTTAGTCAAAAAAGCTTTGCGACTGTTTCGGTTCTTATACATCCTGGGTTCTCAAATATTGGGCGTTCTTGTTGAAGGGAAATCCAGAAAACCGCTTCGGTCGCATGAAGTGTTGTTTTCATTTTTTTATAAAATAAACAAATAAAATATTTCAGTTCTAACTGATCTGATATCTTACTAGTTTCAATCTTAATCTATTAGGTCAACTTTCAGTCGATCAAACAATAAGAAAATCATTCATAAAAATATCTTTCACTTATCTTTGTTTTTCCCTCAAGACAGAAAAAGGCCGAAAAAGTTGTACATCAGTAGAATTATGTGACATACTTCAAACAGTATTCTATGTTTCAAAATAACACTGTTATCTAACACATGCATGGAATCTGATGTTCAGTAGTTGTCGTTTGTTGATGTGGTTCATAAGTGTTTCTCGTTTCTCGTTTTATATAGATTAGACCGTTGGTTTTCCCGTTTGAATGGTTTTACATAGTAATATTTTGGGGCCCTTTATAGCTTACTGTTCGGTGTGAGCCTAGGCTCCGTGTTGAAGACCGTACTTGACCTATAATGGTTTACATTTATAAATTTTGACTTTGCCTCTAATTTAAAGGATTCTTCCGCTGCTGTCTAATTAACGCATAACCCATAAGTCTTCTTGTTCATATTGTAAGACAACCTAGACGAAACCGGTATTAATATTAGACATTCATGTTAAAACTCAACTTAAAGTTAGCTATCCGTTAAAGAAATTGATTAATATGATTATGTATAAGATTATATTTCTATGAGTAATCTGTTTATTGCATAATAAATTCACATGTTCGAATAATAAAGACTATAGATTATCCGCAAACTGTCTTATAGAATGTCAAAAAAATGATAAAGATTTTAAAATATACAGCTTCGCCATAATTTTGGTAATTCCTAAACGTTAACATACTAGATAAAACCGTTTAAGAAACCTTTCCAAAATGTAATTTCCGTACGGAAATTAACAAATGATTAGGTTAATTGAAATGATCCAAAAATAATTTAAAGTAGCCTAGAACCAAATCCCAAATCCAAAGTTACGATAACTAGAAAAATTTTATCCAATCAATGATTAGTAATATTTTTATGATTGCATGTCATCCGAAGGGTTGGAAAATGATTTAATTCTGCAAATTATAAATATAGAAATTCTTTATTAAATAACCTAAAGGAACATTGTAAAAGATGTTTGTAATTTTCTGTTCAGATGTAAGTTTCATAACAACTCATTTAATGTTTCTGTCATATAAGCCAATTAAGAATTAATGGAAAAGAATAACGGTCAGATGTAAAGTAGGTGCAGGTAAACATTCAGATAAATGAAGGTTATTAATTTAGTGAAAAATAAATGCCCTTATTAAGTTAAGAAGGAAATTGACTGATAAAATATGCCATGGTTCATTCATTTAAGCTAAAACACACGTCCTGCAAGTCTCACATTAACACAGAATGATCTGGCGTTTTGAAAGTGTAAGGATTTTTCTAATTATTATATTGTAGTTTTACCAGTTGGACAAAGATCAATGAGTTATGAAAACTATATTTGCAAGAGAACATGACATGTATGGCGCAGAGTCCGGTTATGAGATTAGTGAAGTGCAATCCTAATAATTTCCCCAAATAATTGTACGTTTTTGTCATGCCATAATTTGAGAAAAATAACTTTGCAACAATCGACTTCAGACATTTTATACATTCGTAATTAATACCTTACATATTCTGTCAGTAATTAAGTCTAAATAAACCATGAAGTAGATTGATAGAGACCGTGTATCTGCAGTTGAGGTGGTTAGTTTGTTAGTCTTAAAATATTGTAAAATAAATAAACGTGACGATTTTTTAAAAGAACAAATATAATGCTTTTATCTCAGCTTTCCGATCGATGTTGGCATGGGATTAAGTGGTACAAAACAAAGAACGAATTATGGTAAATAATTTAGTTCCGTAGTAAAAAAGATTCTTAATAATGTTGTCCCAAGTAAAAAATGCTAAAGAAAACACACATTTAAATGTCAATACAATTAATATTTTCCAGCTCTATTGTACACTGCAGAAAACTAAATTATCCATTCAAGGTAATCTCCGCTTTTAAAAGCCACAAGACTCTTTGTGAAAATTGGCCCTGTCATTAAATGATATAATTCAATTGAAAACTTTCTTTGTATTAAATCAACATTTGAAATAAAATATAGAGAATACAAGCTTAACAACCATGAAACATTAAAATCTCGTAATGGAAGAGAAATGAAGTATAAAACAGGCAATTAGAATTTAATTAGTAACAAATCATTCCAAGCACGCATTTGTACTATTCAATATGTCCAATGATACAAGTTGATTAGTTTAAACAAATATACTTGATGACTGTGTTTGCTACTATAAGACATACATGTATGTTAGAAGATAATTTAATGCATTCACATAAATTTCAAATTATATGATTGTTATCCATAGACAATGTGTACATCTACAGATTTTGGTTTCATAATGATTATCATTGTCAGGTTTTGAATATTTTTATTTGAATTAATATTCTTTTTTTAGATACTTTTTAGTCAAAAAAGCTCTGCGACTGTTTCGGTTCTTATACATCCTGGGTTCTCAAATATTGGGCGTTCTTGTTGAAGGGAAATCCAGAAAACCGCTTCGGTCGCATGAAGTGTTGTTTCCATTTTTTCATAAAATAAACAAATAAAATATTTCAGTTCTAACTGATCTGATATCTTACTAATTTCAAACTTAATCTATTAGGTCAACTTTCAGTCGATCAAACAATAAGAAAATCATTCATAAACATATCTTTCACTTATCTTTGTTTTTCCCTCAAGACAGAAAAAGGCCGAAAAAGTAATGAACATGTACATTGTACATCAGTAGAATTATGTGACATACTTCAAACAGTATTCTATGTTTCAAAATAACACTGTTATCTAAACACATGCATGGAACCGATTGGATATTACCAACACATGGGACCGATTAGACATTACCGACAATTGGACAGTCTCTTGTACTAAGATAGTTCCTGATATTTGATCTTCAGGTTATTTTTATCAACATTCTATCTTTTTTCTTATATATTTTTTTGATTGATAAGTGGTTGACAGTTACTTGTTGTTCATTCAGTGACAAATATTTCCTGCATATTGAGGACAATAACATACATGTATTAACAATTAATACAATAGACAGTTTTTTTTTCAAGGTAGGTCGACCGGGATGATGGGCTGCAACTTTGGAGTGCCACTGGAAAATGAGATAAATTGGATAATGCGGACATATTGTCTTGTAAAAGACCACCTACGGATCGGACCCATCAGAGAGTTGTTGCAATGGTGCTCACGTTCAGAGAGCGTTGCAGTCTCCTAACACAAAACGCTTCAATTCCGATCGGATGTGGCTGCTTATTTTTACATCCAGCACAACCAAACGGAAACCCCACTCAATCAAGGTTTCTACTAAGGGACTGGAGACGTCCAGGTACGATCATAAACCTATACCCAAGCTTACCTTTGGGGTTATTTGAAGAAGAAAAAACAAACGAATTCATAAGAAACAAAGTAATTACTTGTAATCCAATGCGATATATACTAGGATAAATTCTTTTAAAAGAAGTGATATGTTAGTGCTGTTGACTGAAGTATATGACTTATTCTGACCCTATATTACTTTTTATAGGGAAAATACTTTTATTTTTCAAACAACCTAGGGACTCCATTTTATACTAAAAATGTACAGTTACTCAAACTATGAGTTCCGAGAGGTCCATTATAAGGCAAATATATGAAAGCAATCTGAATGCAGCAAGTTTAGTAACATTTGGTTCTATAATGAGAATTTTCATAGAAGATTAATTGCTATTACGTGTCGTTTTTGTTTGAAAAGGTATAAATTATTTATTAAGAACATCTAATTCAAATGCTGTGGGTTAACCAATGAGTGTGGGTTGCCATCCTTGATTTCAATTGTATTTAAAATAATATAAGGCATTTTAAAATTTAATTAAAGTTTGTTTATTCATTTCATTTCGGCTAAAATGTTAAATTTCTCAAAAAAGTACAACTGCAATAAAACAATTAAAAAAACAAGCTTTAAGTATTTGCAAGACATTTATTCTTGTGGGTAATTTATTGTCTATTTCCAACAATTTTGCAGGTTTGAGCGGCAAACAATATTTGATTAATATTTGATGAGATTTGTAGAAGAACAATTGAAAGGAATTGATTTCTGATTCCTTGTTATTAAAAAAAAAGAAAGATCCTCATCTGTTATCTTTTGTTAAATAAAAGTAAACCATACCATTCATATCGTTTAACTGACTTTTTGTCATAGGAAGGATATTAATTTCATCAAATCTAAAGGTTGAAATATTGATATTAGCGACAAAAAGAAATGAATGTGTGTTAAAATGTTGATAGAAAAAAGTCCTGAGGGAGAGGTCATTCAATTAATTGTTTTATCTGAAATAATAGAAAGGTACAAAATTCTGTTTTGAATTGCGTTAAATTTTTGGAAATCAGACATTGAAATGCCATAATTGCAAAGTAAATAGCTCTATAAACATCTGTTTCAATCTATTTTTGAAATTTTGACAACTTTACGACAGACATTCTCCATCAGGTAACCTGTGGTTATACAGGGCTAACACCATAATTTATATATACTTCGTCTCAAATTTAGTCCAACAATGTTAGATCTGCAAATTTGCGCCAGCAGTTTTTTTTTTTTTTTTCTAACCTCAGCGGATTCTAACCCTTGCATCTAGGTCAAAATATACAACCATAAAGGAAGAGACAAAATATACAATCACAAAGGAGGAGACAAAATATACAATCACAAAAGAGGATACAAAACATTCAACCATTAAGGAAGATACAAAATATAAAGCCATAAAGAAGGTTACAAAATGTACAACCATAAAGGAAGAGACAAAATATACAATCATAAAAGAGGATACAAAATATACAACCATAAAGTAGGATACAAAATACACAACCATAAAGGAGGATACAAAATATACAACCATAAAGGAAGATACAAAATATAAAGCCATATAGAAGGATACAAAATATACAACCATAAAGGGGGATACAAAATATGCAACCATAAAGAAAGATACAAAATATAAAACCATAAAGGAAGATACAAAATAAACAGCCATAAAGAAAGATACAAAATACACAACCATAAAGGAGGATGCAAAATACAAACCATGAAAGAGGATACAAAATATACAACCATAAAGGAGGATACAAAATATACAACCATAAAGGAGGATGCAAAATACAAACCATGAAAGAGGATACAAAATATACAACCATAAAGGAGGATACAAAATATACAACCATAAGGAGGATACAAAATATTCAACCATAAAGGAAGATATAAAATATATAACCATAAAGGAGGTGACAAAATATACAATCACAAAGGAGGTGACAAAATATACAACCATGAAGGATGACTTAACTAAGAGTTTGGGGAACGATATTCACTCAACTTTGTCATTGTGATCAGCTTAAGAATAGGTGCTTTAAGTACATTGTAACCAATTTAGATGTCAATGTATAAGAGCCTCCAAATATTGTAGTTTAAAATATTAGTCAAGATATATCGTAAGAAAAAAGACATTATACTATTTGTAAGTCATGTCGTAGTTGATCACATAAACTAAAGTACACGTATAAATAGAAATGTGTACCAAAGAGAGAGAAGCACATATTTGATATAAAAAAAAACACAATAGCACTTTATAAATTTCATGCGTCCGAAGCGCTATTTTGGATTTACCTTCATCATGAAGGCTCAAAGCCGCATATTTGAAAAATATTTGGTGACACAGATTTTGGAAGGCTCATTATTCATACATAATTTATCTAGACAAAGAAGAGCTTTATAATGGGTACAGACAATTTTCTATTGTTGAGCATGAACATTTTTCAATCCGCTTGTGCATGAGACTTTTTCACTAATTATAACTCAAACATGTAACAAAAATTAAATCACTGTGGTCACTTCTAAAGTTTTCAATAAAAGCCTCGGTCATAGAAAAAATTATGAGCACGAAATATTGGTCAAATGAAACTTTGATCAAGAAATCTTAGTCAAAGTTATCTGTTGTCACTAATAAGGTTTGAATTCAAGATTTATATTGAATAAAATGGTTCAAAGAATATTCTCACAGAATGACTGCATAGTTCTTTTAGTATATTCTGCGTATTACAGCTCTGAGGAGGCACGTTATAATAAGAAATCATACATTTTCTTTTCTTTTACCCATATTAATATTACACTTCTTTGTCCTAAACCTAATATTCAATTAGTTTCTCTGTATCGTCATTTCTACATAACAACTATCTTTCAGTTACTAGAAGTCATCCTGCTTATTTTGATCTTCTATCTCGCCATTTGAGAAAATTTTGCATAATCCTCTGACTTAACTCTGATTGGCGAATTCAAAGTCCATCCAGGTATTTTGTAAAATAGGACAAAATACCGTCATCAAAGTTTTTTTTACTGTTGTCATTATAAAAAAATCATTTATAAAGTTTGACCTAGTTTTTTCAGTCAATGAAAATTAATATGAACACTAGTCAGGTTCACACACTTTTAGATTTTAGTACAGATCGTGTTGATTCATGTTCGTCTCGAAGCTGATATGAAGTGGTCTAAGAGACTTCCATACTAATAAAAACTCTCTAAACAATCACGTTTCCATGCAGCATCATTTATGAAGTGGTGAATTGCTACCACGACCTTTTCTTGTAAAATAAGCAGTATTGGATTAAGACTTATCAGTTCAAACAATGGTCAATTACTTTTAAAGGCTAAAGAACAAACTTGGTAGATGATATATAGTTTTTATGTGTGTTCTGTTGTACATGTTACAAAATAGTATCTCCCTTTTCTTCAAATGTATGCAGGTTTTTTCAATATAATGATTTCAATTTCTTAAAGTAGTGGTAACTAGAAATCTATGTGGATCAGGATCTGCTTACCCTTCCGGAGCATATGGTATCACAACCGGTTTTTGGTGGAGTTCGTGTTGCTCAGTCTTTAGTTTTCTATACTGTGTTTTGTATACTGTTGTTTGTTTTTGGTCTTTTTCTTTTTTTTGCCATGGTGTTGTCATTTTATTTTCGAATTATGAGTTTGAATGTCCCTTTAGTATCTTTTGCCTATCTGCTATTTAGATTACAAGAATAAAAGTTTACTTATATTATTGATTTAAGGAGTGGAAACAATAAATAAATTAATTAATAAACATTCTTCAACATAACTTTTTTTAACATTTAAACAGATTTCAGATTGAATTTGTTGAAATAAACTTGGCTTTACAAACCTCTAACTGTAATACACAATATATGTGCTCAAAGATGTGGTCAGCGAAATTGCAGCATTTTCTCATTTTTTGTATTATTTTTCTTTCCTACAGTTATAAATTATATGTCTACGATTTAATTTAAAACAATGTCGCATTTAGAAAGACTTGGAGAAAAATATACCTTCATGTTTATCTAAAGAACATGATTCATATATAAAGAAAGCACGTATTTTCTGTCAAAAGACAGAAAACGTGCAATGATTGATGATTTTCTTTCGCTATAGTTATGATAGATATATACGGTTAATGGTATTTGTTAGTTCTTATTAAACAATATACACCAAAGTTAATTTTAGGGACATTTACACCAATAAATCAATTACATGTTGTTCCCGCAGATAAAGCCCAGATTAACATCGTTTTCATGTGTAAATCACACTACATAAACTGCTTGATAAATAAATTAGGTATTGACAATTAACTTGGAAACTCAACATATACCCCAACGACACTGACAAAGGAGGAAATCCTGAATAATCATAGATTTGTTCTATGTTCTATTTTAACCAACGATGAAGAACTAGATCTTCCTTCACTGTATTGATGCTTAAATTCTTATTTACCGGATTTGTAATAACATAAGCAACACGACGTGTGCCACATATGGAGCAGGATCTGCTTACCCTTCCGGAGCACCTGAGATCACCCCCAGTTTTTGGTGGGGTTCGTGTTGCTTAGTCTTTAGTTTTCTATGTTGTGTCTTCTGTACTATTATTTGACTGTTTGTCTTTTTATTTTTAGCCATGGCGTTGTCAGTTTATTTTCAATCTATGAGTTTGACTGTCCCTCTGGTATCTTTCGTCCCTCTTTTACATAAGTGTCCTTACAAACAACGTTATATTGCTGGATCTTCCAAGTGCTCCACGAAACCTCTATCTAAATTATTAACATCAACTTTATTAGCAATCAAAGTCGGGCTTCAAAACTTTTGTGATACTACCTACACACTTGACTTTTCTACCCTTTACACACGTATTCCCCATTCAAACCTAAAAAACAAATTGAAGAATTGGTCCTCCTTTGTTTAATAAAAAAGAATGGTCAACGTAGATATAAGTATCTTGTCCAGGGGAGGGATTATTCGTACTTTGTAAAAAAAAAAAAAAAAAACCACTCTGATTCAAACAGACATTCTCTGAAACTAACATTATCAAGATGCTTGATTTCTTGATTCACAACATATTTGCTACGTTTGGAGGACGCATAAAAAAATAAGAAGATGTGGTAAGATTGCCAATAAGACAACTCTCCACCAGAGACAAAATGACGTAGAAGTGTCTTCAACAAACAATCGGCGTTCCGATATCGGATCCAACTGTGATTCTATTCTTGTTGACTTGTTCTTTATTCCCATGAGGCTAATTTCTTTTTATTTGTCCTTCTATATTATTAACCTTTCATGTTAGGTCCATTTTAGGTAATATACTGTTTGCGTGGCTCGGTACTTATACATCCCACCATTGTGTTATTGTGCTATGGTCAATTTTGTATTTTTGTCTTTCAATTTTGCTTAGAGTTTCTTTATGCCAAATTGTTTTTCTTTGTTGAAACAGTTATTTTTTTTATAGTGTTTAAGATTATAACACAATATTGACTGCTGTACCTTAATTTTTTACCTATTATGTCTGTTTGATTTGCTCATACATTGATGTCAATACAATGGAATTCTATGCGACTGTCATACAAGTGAAAGGTTTAGCTAGCTATAAACCAGGTTTAATCCACCATTTTCTAAATAAGGAAAGGCATGTACCAAGTCAGGAATATGACAGTTGTTTTACGTTCATTTGATGTGTTTGCCATTTGGTAAGGGACTTTCCGTTTTGTAATTTTCCTTGGAGTTCAGTATTTTTGTTAATTTTACTTTTTTCATACAGTAGCTTCTTAGGAAGAATGAAAAGAAGCTAGCATAATTCTTTAACTTCACGTTCCGCTATATAGGTGATGTCCAATCACTAAATAATTTAAAGTTTGGTGACTACGTTGAACACATCTATCCCATTGAACTTGAAATAAAGGATACAAAAAGGCAACAGTAGTATACCACTGTTCAATATTCACAATTCGATTAAGCAAAAACAAATCCGGGTAACAAACTAAAACCGAGGGAAACACAACTATCAGAGGAAAACAACGGAACAACAGAAACACTGAACTACAACAGAAACAAACGCCAACATACATAGAAACGGACTGTAGATAACACCTGCCATATTCCTGACATGGTACAGAAATGTTCAGAAAAAATACAACAGATATAGTTAATTCTGTCTCATATCTTGACTTACGTATAGAAATTGACAATGAGGGTCGGTTAAGAACAAAACTTTACAACAACAGTGATTATTTCAGCTTCCCTAATGTAAACTTTCCATTTCTATGTAGCAACATTCCAGCAGCGCCTGCATATGGAGTATATATCTCCAAGTTGATACGATATTTAAGAGCTTGCATTTCCTATCATGATTTCCTTGATAGAGGGTTGCCGCTTACAAGGCAATTTAACCAAGATTTCCAAGTGGTGAAGTTGAAATCAATCCTTTGAAAGTTTTATGGACGCCATCACGAGTTGGTTGTTTCACATATGACGACGGTAATATTCAAATTGTCGTAATCACAATCCCGTCCTCTTCCTCAAATTTGACCTACCGAAATAGACTTATCACCGTAGTGGTACTTACATAAGCAACACGACAGGTGCCACATGTGGAGCAGGATATGCTTACCCTTCTGAAGCTATTATCAACCCCAGGTCGTGGCGATTTTTTGTGTTACTCAGTCTTTAGTTTTCTATGTTATATTTTGTATGCTGTTTGTCTATTTGTCGTTTTTCATTTTTTGCCATGCATTGTTAGTTTGTTTTCGACTTTTGAAATTTCTGAATTTGAATGTCCTTTTGGTATCTTTCGCCTCTATTTTATAGACATAGCAGATCAAAAAAGTTGAAAATGAAAACTTACAGGGCAAAACAGAGACGAGACATACTTGGATGCGATTCAATTATTTCTAAAACAATATACAAATGGAAAATTAATGTATCTGTTTACGCGAAGATACTATATTAAAAAAGACCAAATTCCGATACGGAGTCCATGGTGAATATGTTCTTGAATATCTCTGAAACCTCAAATTTAACCAATAAGTAGAATAAGTTTAATATACTAGAATGGCTCAGTTTAACTATACAACACAAATCTACATACATAGAAAATCATTTATACAAATCTTCTGAAATGTACTGCTACTGAATTATTGTCTTCCCGTACTTCAATTCACAGTCAGCTTTTCCGTATGATGTGACCTTAACCATGACCTATCATTTGAAATTTGGCAACCACACAGCCCAAATGCGAGGGAAAACTGGTGAGGAAAGAACGGTAAACAAATGTGGATTTATGATAGTATTAATCGATTTAGACACAAAATTTCAATACACCAATTTAACAACTATTATGACAAAGGGAATGCATGGAAAATATAAAAAAGAAAGACAAAATATACGTTGTTCTATTTACTCACTTATTTTTCACCGTGGCTCATATTTTATGTTGATTGTTTATCAAAAGGTAACGATGAATAAACGTCGGCAACAAAACCCGAAAGTTCTTTAGCACCAAGTGTTCGATCAACAATCACAAAATGGATTTTTTTTGTCGATTATGCGTTATGGATTTGTAATGAATGTATAAAAAAAGACGTACGAGTATACAGAAGACTTATTTTAGTACAAAGCATGCATTGGTTCAATAATTTCTGCCACTACTGGTGGATGTTAACTCCCCAAGGGTATCACCAGCTTAGTAGTCAGTACTTCAGTGTTGACATGAATTTTCAATGATATGGTCAGAATGATAAATTAACCGTTTACAAAACATTGAATGGTTTCTAAATACTAGCAATTTTCGACCCCAGGAATAGATTACATAAGCTATATTTGGCAAAACCTTTCTGAATTTTTGGTCGACCATGCTCTTCAACTTCGTACTTTATTTGGCCTTTTTTTTTAACTTATTTGATTGGAGTGTCACTGATAAGTCTTTTGTAGATGAAGCGCGCATCTGGCTTACAAAATCCTAATCCTGGTTTCTATGATGAATTTATTTCCTTAATATTATAATTACCAGAAACTCGTTTCATATGACTTTAATCAGTTGATATTCAATTGGGTGTTAATTTGGCATTCAAGATGTCCAGTTTTGGACCTAAAAAAGAACTGATACATGTACAGGTATTTATGTATCATGTGCAGTACATCAAGTTTTTTTCCAAATACAATTTTCCTCTTAAAGGTTAGACTTCTTTCGTGTATTTAACTCTAAGACGATAACACACAAGAGAAATCTATATATGTATCCCGATACTAATTTTGGTGTTCATGAAATCTGTTATGCATTCTTTGTGTACCATGCAACACATTGTGGTTTGGGCTGCACTTAAGGAACTTAAAGATAATTATAATGCACTCTGCGTTATAGTTATAATGCACATATATTATAATTGTCTTTTTTTTTATTCATTTCGTTTAAGGCATTAACATTCTTTGGACGAATCTACATAACAGAACTTCCGTGTGATTTTTAAAATATGAAGGATTTTTTTTGTATTTCCGGCGTAAAAGGCAATAAAAATACCCTAACAGATATGAATGTTTCATATAAAAGTAATTATCTTTGGAGTGCCTGCACGATATTGCTATTGACTGAATGTAAATTAAAGTTTATTAAATGTAATATAGTGTTTATTGTTACAGTAATTCTTTTGCTGCATAATTTCAATAACACAGATTCAATTTTTGTATTATATTTAGAGTTGCTGTTATATTTGACTGTTGAAAAGTTATGACAAATTTCAATAGAAAAATATAAATGATCGTGATGCATATCATACAGCGCACATAGTACTCAAAATCATTTTTTTCTTTCTAAAACTTCATATGATGCATTCTGCATCTTAAGGAAAATTATATTTGAACAAGGATCAATTCAGATTGTTCTTGAGCCGTAACATATATATTGTCACATGTTTTGATCTGATATGTGCTTTTATGATAGTGATAGTAAAAACTCATCAAAGACACCAACCTTATTATTTAGTACGCCAGACGCGCGTTTCGTCTAAATAAGACACACACGGTGTCGCTCGAATCAACACAATTGGAAGGTTTAAACAAACACGAAGTTCAAGAGCAATGAAAACGATGAAGTTCGAGGCTTTTGCTTGCAGAGACAACAGCATATTTGTATAAATGGTTAGTTAAAGATCAAAATCACTTTCAAGGTTTGATATTGTTTTATGATAAAAAATAATAATACCATTTTATTATAAAAACGATATTTTTGTAATAACAGCAATATCATAATAACTACTTGTAAACTCCGTATGTTTTCCATGACCGTGTCATGACAGACCTCGCACACGGAAACAGACTGAGCCTACAGTACGATATCAATTATAGATTTACATTCTTGATACATCATTTATAAAGAATATACTAGTTCGTAGAATTGAGTAGTGAATATTAAAACATACCGTAACAATTATTGTGATCTAGTAAAATAAGCCAAAATACGAATTTATCTCTTTGAAATTTGCATTCGTTAAACACCTCGAGCATTCATGAAGTAGCAACGTGTTTTTAGCAAAGATTTTACAAAACAATCTTAAATTTTGTTAAAAAAGTTAAATTTATATAAACAAAGTTACGACATAGTCTCGATTTTCCTTTGCAAACTTTCGAATCTACAAATCATCTTCAAAACGATAAATTCTTAGTATCAAAGATAACAATTAACAACGTTTAACTTTGTAAAATTTAACTATTAGGATTTGTTAAAGCTACAACATGTGACACAGTTATCTTTCTTTGTATGTTACTTTATCTAGACCTTAGACATAATATATATTGACCATTCAGTATCTTATTTTAGTTTTAGACTAACAAGGTAGTTGCATGCTATACGGTATTCAGAAACTTGATAGTACTTGTAAACCCGGTTTGCGCTCGATACAATTAATAATTTGGACTCAGGCTAAAACACAATGGATATAACTTTCATATAGATAACATTTAATCTTTTTAAGTCAGGCATAAATATCAACAGAAATATAAATTGTTCCTGCAAAATTAATATACAATACATGTAGTTCAGTGGCTGTCGTTGGTTCATGTCTGTTATATTTCTTTTCGTAAAAAAATATAAATTAGGCCGTTAGTTTTCTTTTATAGCCGACTATACGGTATGGGTTTTGTCATTATTGAAAGCTGTACGGTTGCTTATAATTGCTTAAATTAATTTCATTTGAACTTTGATTGTTTCATTTGCAATCATATCAAATCTCCTTATTTCATAGTTCTGGCTTACAAACGCCTTGCAATCTTTTCATTTGTTTATATAAGAAAAGGACCATGCAAACAATTCTGAATAATTCCTAATCTATGAATGTTCCAAGTTACTGAGATAAGTCCAAAGTTCGTAACCTGCTTATAACAAAATACTGAACTTCCCAAGTTAAATGAATTCATGATATCCTCATTTTATTAACCATACATATGTCCAGTTTTTCTTGTGTAACTTTTTAACTGATGATGTAACTAGTGTTTTGCCGTGCAAACATATAAGTTACGCAGACTAAATTTCTATTTTACAACCATTTTCACCGGTTGTTTTGATCGCTATTTTGGCATGCAGATTACTTATTTCGTAGTTGAAATTAATAAAACCACTGTGGCGCAATTACCTGTAGTCTAATTAACTTCTTCATGTATGTTTAATGTATGTTTGATTTGCTCAAACATTGATGTCAATACAATGATATTCTATGCGACTGTCATTCAAGTGAAAGGTTTAGCTAGCTATAAACCAGGTTTAATCCACCATTTTCTGCATAAGGAAATAAATGTACCAAGTCAGGAATATGACAGTTGTTTTACGTTCATTTGATGTGTTTGCCATTTGATTAGGGACTTTCCGTTTTGTAATTTTCCTTGGAGTTCAGTATTTTTGTTAATTTTCTTTTTTATACAGTAGCTTCTTAGGAAGAATGAAAAGAAGCTAGCATTATTCTTTAACTTCACTTTCCGCTATAAAGATGATGTTCAATCACTAAATAATTTAAAGTTTTGTGACTACGTTGAACACATCTATCCCGTCGAACTTGCAATAAAAGATACAAGGAGGCAACGGTAGTATACCACTGTTCAATATTCACAATTCGATTAAGCAAAAACAAATCCGGGTAACAAACTAAAACCGAGGGAAACACAACTATCAGAGTAAAACAACGGAACAACAGAAACACTGAACTACAACAGAAACAAACGCCAACATACATAGAAACGGACTGTAGATAACACCTGCCATATTCCTGACATGGTACAGAAATGTTCAGAAAAAATACAACAGATATAGTTAATTCTGTCTCATATCTTGACTTACGTATAGAAATTGACAATGAGGGTCGGTTAAGAACAAAACTTTACAACAAAAGTAATTATTTCAGCTTCCCTAATGTAAACTTTCAATTTCTATGTATCAACATTCCAGCAGCGTCTGCATATGGAGTATATATCTCAAAGTTGATACGATATTTAAGAGCTTGCATTTCCTATCATGATTTCCTTGATAGAGGGTTGCTGCTTACAAGGCAATTTAACCAAGATTTCCAAGTGGTGAAGTTGAAATCAATCTTTTGAAAGTTTTACGGACGCCATCACGAGTTGGTTGTTTCACATATGACGACGGTAATATTCAAATTGTCGTAATCACAATCCCGTCCTCTTCCTCAAATTTGACCTACCGAAATAGACTTATCACCGGAGTGGTACTTACATAAGCAACACGACAGGTGCCACATGTGGGACGGATATGCTTACCCTTCTGAAGCGCCTATTATCAACCCCAGGTCGTGGCGATTTTTGTGTTACTCAGTCTTTAGTTTTCTATGTTATATTTTGTATGCTGTTTGTCTATTTGTCGTTTTCATTTTTGCCATGCATTGTTAGTTTGTTTTCGACTTCTGAATTTGAATGTCCTTTTGGTATCTTTCGTCTCTATTTTATAGACATAGCAGATCGAAAAGTTGAAAATGAAAAACTTACAAGGCAAAACAGATACGAGACATACTTGGATGCGATTCGATTATTTCTAAAACAATATACAAATGGAAAATTAATGTATCTGTTTACGCAAAGATACTATATTAAAAAGACCAAATTCCGATACGGAGTCCATGGTGAATATGTTCTTGAATATCTCTGAAACCTCAAAGTTAACCAATAAGTAGAATAAGTTTAATATACTAGAATGGCTCAGTTTTCCTATAAAACACACAAATCTACATACATAGAAAATAATTTATCCAAATCTTCTGAAATGTACTGCTACTGAATTATTGTCTTCCCGTACTTCAATTCACCGCCAGCTTGTCCGTATGATGTGACCTTAACCATGACCTATCATTTGAAATTTGGCAACCACACAGCCTAAATGCGAGGGAAAACTGGTGAGGAAAGAACGGTAAACAAATGTGGATTTATGATCGTATTAATCGATTTTGACACAAATTTTCAATACACCAATTTAACAACTGTTATGACAAAGGGAATGCATGTAGAATATAAAAAAGAAAGACAAAATGCACATTGTTCTATTAACTCACTTATTTTTCACCGTGACTCATGATTTTATGTTGATTGTTTATCAATAAACGTCGGCAACAAAACCCGATCTTCATTAGCACCAAGTGTTCGATCAACAATCATAAAATGGATTTTTTTGTCGATTATGCGTTATGGATTAGTAATGAATGTATAAAAAAACGTACGCGTATACAGAAGACTTAGTTTAGTACAAAGCATGCATTGGTTCAATAATTTCTGCCACTACTGGTGGATGTTAACTCCCCAAGGGTATCACCAGCTTAGTAGTCAATACTTCAGTGTTGACACGAATTTTCATTGATATGGTCAGAATGATAAATTAACCGTTTACAAAACATTGAATGTTTTCGAAATACTAGCGATTTTCGACCCCGCGAATAGATTACCTAAGCTATATTTGGCAAAACCTTTCTGAATTTTTAGTCGACCATGCTCTTCAACTTCGTACTTTATTTGGCCTTTTTTGAATTATTTGATTCGAGTGCCACTGATTAGTCTTTTGTAAACGAAGCGCGCGTCTGGCTTACAAAATCTTAATCCTGGTATCAATGATGAATTTATTTCCTTAATATTATAATTACCAGAAACTCGTTTTATATTACTTTAATCAATTGAAATTCAATTGGGTGTTAATTTGGCATTCAAGATGTCCAGTTTTGGACCTAAAAAAGAACTGATACATGTATAGGTATTTATGTATCATGTGCAGTACATCAAGTTTTTTTTTCAAATACAATTTTCCTCTTAAAGGTTAGACTTATTTCGTGTATTAAACTCTAAGACGATAACACACAAGAGAAATCTATATATGTATCCCGATACTAATTTTGATGTTCATGAAATCTGTAATGCATTTTTTGTGTACCATGCAACACATTGTGGTTTGGGCTGCACTTAAGGAACTAATAGATAATTATACTGTACTCTGCGTTATAGTTATAATGCACATATATTATAATTGTCTTTTTTTTTTATTCATTTCGTTTAAGGCATTATAACATTCTTTGGACGAATCTACATAACAGAACTTCCGCATCATTTTTAAAATATTTCCGACGTAAAAGGCAATAAAAATACCCTAACAGATATGAATGTTTCATATAAAAGTAATTATCTTTGGAGTGCCTGCACGATATGGCTATTGACTGAATGTAAATTAAAGTTTATTAAATGTAATATAGTGTTTATTGTTGCAGTAATTCTTTTGCTGCATAATTTCAATCACACAGATTCAATTTTTTATTATATTTAGAGTTGCAGTTATATTTGACTGTAGAAAATTTATAACAAATTTCAATAGAAAAATATAAATGATCGTGATGCATATCATACAGCGCACATAGTACGCGAAACCATTTTCTCTCTCTCTCTCTCTCTCTCTCTCTCTCTCTCTCTCTTTAAACTTCATATAATGTATTCTGCAGTTTAAGGAAATTATATTTGAACCGGGATCAATTCAGATTGTTCTTGAGCTGTAACATATGCATTGCCACATGTTTTGATCTGATATGTGATTTTATATATAGGAATGATAGTCAAAACTCGTCAAAGATACCAAACTTATTATTTAGTACGCCAGACGCGCGTTTCGTCTAAATAAGACACACACGGTGTCGCTCGAATCAACACAATTGGAAGGTTTAAACAAACACGAAGTTCAAGAGCATTGAAAACGATGAAGTTCGAGGCTTTTGTTTACAAAGACAACATATTTGTATAAATGGTTAGTTAAAAATCAAAATCACTTTCAAGGTTTGATATTGTTTTATGAAAAAAATGATAATACTATTTTATTATAAAAACGATATTTTTTTAATAACAGCAATATCATAATAACTACTTGTCAACTCCGTATGTTTTCCATGACCGTGTCATGACAGACCTCGCACACGGAAACAGACTGAGCCTTCAGTACGATATCAATTTTAGATTTACATTCTTGATGCATCATTTACAAAGAATATACTAGTTTGTAGAATTGAGTAGTGAATATTCAAACATACCGTAACAATTATTGTGATCTAGTAAAACAAGCCCAAATACGAATTTATCTCTTTCTCTTTGAAATTTGCATTTGTTAAACACCTCCAGCATTCATAAAGTAGCAACGAATTTTTAGCAAAGATTTTACAAAACAATCTTAAATTTTGTTAAAAAAGTTAAATTTATATAAACAAAGTTACGACATAGTCTTGATTTTCCTTTGCAAACTTTCGAATCTACAAATCATCTTCAAAACGATAAATTCTTAGTATCAAAGATAATAATTAACAACGTTTAACTTTGTAAAATTTAACTATTAGGATTTGTTAAAGCTACAACATGTGACACAGTTATCTTTCTTTGTATGTTACTTTATCTAGACCTTAGACATAATATACATGTATATTGACCATTCAGTATCTTATTTTAGTTTTAGACTAACAAGGTAGTTGCATGCTATACGGTATTCAGAAACTTGATAGTACTTGTAAACCCGGTTTGCGCTCGATACAATTAATAATTTGGACTCAGGCTAAAACACAATGGATATAACTTTCATATAGATAACATTTAATCTTTTTAAGTCAGGCATAAATATCAACAGAAATATAAATTGTTCCTGCAAAATTAATATACAATACATGTAGTTCAGTGGCTGTCGTTGGTTCATGTCTGTTATATTTCTTTTTCGTAAAAAAAAATATAAATTAGGCCGTTAGTTTTCTCTTTTATAGCCGACTATACGGTATGGGTTTTTGTCATTATTGAAAGCTGTACGGTTGCTTATAATTGCTTAAGTTAATTTCATTTGAACTTTGGTTGTTTCATTTGCAATCATATCAAATCTCCTTATTTCATAGTTCTGGCTTACAAACGCCTTGCAATCTTTTCATTTGTTTATATAAGAAAAAGGACCATGCAAACAATTCTGAATAATTCCTAATCTATGAATGTTCCAAGTTATTGAGATAAGTCCAAAGTTCGTAACCTGCTTATAACAAAAATACTGAACTTCCCAAGTTAAATGAATTCATGATATCCTCATTTTATTAACCATACATATGTCCAGTTTTTTCTTGTGTAACTTTTTAACTGATGATGTAACTAGTGTTTTGCCGTGCAAACATATAAGTTACGCAGACTAAATTTCTATTTTTACTACCATTTTTCACCGGTTGTTTTGATCGCTATTTTGGCATGCAGATTACTTATTTCGTAGTTGAAATTAATAAAACCACTGTGGCGCAATTACCTGTAGTCTAATTAACTTCTTCATGTATGTTTAATGTATGTTTGATTTGCTCAAACATTGATGTCAATACAATGATATTCTATGCGACTGTCATTCAAGTGAAAGGTTTAGCTAGCTATAAACCAGGTTTAATCCACCATTTTCTGCATAAGGAAATGAATGTACCAAGTCAGGAATATGACAGTTGTTTTACGTTCATTTGATGTGTTTGCCATTTGATAAGGGACTTTCCGTTTTGTAATTTTCCTTGGAGTTCAGTATTTTTGTTAATTTTCTTTTTTTATACAGTAGCTTCTTAGGAAGAATGAAAAGAAGCTAGCATTATTCTTTAACTTCACTTTCCGCTATAAAGATGATGTTCAATCACTAAATAATTTAAAGTTTTGTGACTACGTTGAACACATCTATCCCGTCGAACTTGCAATAAAGGATACAAAGAGGCAACGGTAGTATACCACTGTTCAATATTCACAATTCGATTAAGCAAAACCAAATCCGGGTAACAAACTAAAACCGAGGGAAACACAACTATAAGAGGAAAACAACGGAACAACAGAAACACTGAACTACAACAGAAACAAACGCCAACATACATAGAAACGGACTGTAGATAACACCTGCCATTTTCCTGACATGGTACAGAAATGTTCAGAAAAAATACAACAGATACAGTTAAGTCTGTCTCATATCTTGACTTACATCTAGAAATTGACAATGAGGGTCGGTGTAGAACAAAACTTTACAACAAAAGTGATTATTTCAGCTTCCCAAATGCAAACTTTCCATTTCTATGTAGCAACATTCCAGCAGCGCCTGCATATGGAGTATATATCTCCAAGTTGATACGATATTTAAGAGCTTACATTTCCTATCATGATTTCCTTGATAGAGAGTTGCCGCTTACAAGGATATTCAACCAAAAGTTACACAGATGACGACAGTAATGTTTTATCTAAATATAGACATAGCAGATTGGAAAAGTTGAAAATGAAAATTTACAGGGCAAAACAGAGACGAGACAAACTTGGATGCGATTCAATTATTTCTAAAACAATATACAAATGGACAATTAATGTATCTGTTTACGCAAAGATACTATATTTAAAAAGACCAAATTCCGATGCGGAGTCCATGGTGAATATGTTCTTGAATATCTCTGAAACTTCAAATTTAACCAATAAGTAGAATAAGTTAAATATACTAGAATGGCTCAGTTTAACTTTAGAACACACAAATCTACAGACATAGAAAATCATTTATCCAAATCTTCTGAAATGTACTGCTACTGAATTATTGTCTTCCCGTACTTCAATTCACCGCCAGCTTGTCCGTATGATGTGACCTTAATCATGATCTATCATTTGAAATTTGGCAATCACACAGCCCAAATGCGAGGGAAAACTGGTGAGGAAAGAACGGTAAACAAATGTGGAGTTATGATAGTATAAATCGATTTTGACACAACATTTCAATACACTAATTTAACAACTATTATGACAAAGGGAATGCATGGAAAATATAAAAAAGAAAGACAAAATGCACATTGTTTTATTAACTCACTTATTTTTCACCGTGGCTCATGATTTTATGTTGATTGTTTATCAAAAGGTAACGATCAATAAACGCCGGCAACAAAACCCGAAAGTTCATTGGCACCAAGTGTTCGATCAACAATCATAAAATGATTTTTTTTTTTTTGTCGATTATGCGTTATGGATTAGTAATGAATGTATACAAAAAAAAAACGTACGAGTATACAGAAGACTTAGTTTAGTACAAAACATGCATTGGTTCAATAATTTCTGCCACTACTGGTGGATGTTAACTCCCCAAGGGTATCACCAGCTTAGTAGTCAATACTTCAGTGTTGACACGAATTTTCATTGATATGGTCAGAATGATAAATTAACCGTTTACTACATTGAATGTTTTCGAAATACTAGCGATTTTCGACCCCACGAATAGATTACCTAAGCTATATTTGGCAAAACCTTTCTGAATTTTTGGTCGACCATGCTCTTCAACTTCGTACTTTATTTGGCCTTTTCTAAATTATTTGATTCGAGTGCCACTGATTAGTCTTTTGTAAACGAAGCGCGCGTCTGGCTTACAAAATCTTAATCCTGGTATCAATGATGAATTTATTTCCTTAATATTATAATTACCAGAAACTCGTTTTATATGACTTTAATCAATTAAAATTCAATTGTGTGTTAATTTGGCAATCGAGATGTCCAGTTTTGGACCTAAAAAAGAACTGATACATGTACAGGTATTTATGTATCATGTGCAGTACATCAAGTTTTTTTTTCAAATACAATTTTCCTCTTAAAAGTTAGACTTATTTCGTGTATTTAACTCTAAGACGATAACACACAAGAGAAATCTATATATGTATCCCGATACTAATTTTGATGTTGATGAAATCTGTAATGCATTCTTTGTGTACCATGCAACACATTGTGGTTTGGGCATTATAACATTCTTTGGACGAATCTACATAACAGAACTTCCGCATGATTTTTAAAATATTTCCGACGTAAAAGGCAATAAAATACCCTAACAGATATGAATGGTTCATATAAAAGTAATTATCTTTGGAGAGCCTGCACGATATGGCTATTGACTGAATGTAAATTAAAGTTTATTAAATGTAATATAGTGTTTATTAAATGTAATATAGTGTTTATTGTTGCAGTAATTCTACACAGATTCAATTTTTGTATTATATTTAGAGTTGCAGTTATATTTGACTGTAGAAAAGTTATAACAAATTTCAATAGAAAAATATAAATGATCGTGATGCATATCATACAACGCACATAGTACGCGAAATCATTTTTCTCTCTCTCTCTCTCTCTCTCTCTCTCTCTCTCTCTCTCTCTCTCTCTCTCTCTCTCTTAAACTTCATATAATGTATTCTGCAGTTTAAGGGAAATTATATTTGAACCAGGATCAATTCAGATATTTCTTGAGCCGTAACATATGTATTGTCACATGTTTTGATCTGATATGTGATTTTATATATAGGAGTGATAGTCAAAACTCGTCAAAGATACCAAACTTATTATTTAGTACGCCAGACGCGCGTTTCGTCTAAATAAGACACACACGGTGTCGCTTGAATCAACACAATTGGAAGGTCTAAACAAACACGAAGTTCAAGAGCATTGAAAACGATGAAGTTCGAGGCTTTTGTTTGCAGAGACAACAGCATATTTGTATAAATGGTTAGTTAAAGATCAAAATCACTTTCAAGGTTTGATATTGTTTTATGAAAAAATGATAATACTATTTTATTATAAAACGATATTTTTTAATAACAGCAATATCATAATAACTACTTGTCAACTCCGTATGTTTTCCATGACTGTGTCATGAAAACCTCGCACACGGAAACAGACCGAGCCTACAGTACGATATCAATTATAGATTTACATTCTTGATGCATCATTTACAAAGAATATACTAGTTCGTAGAATTGAGTAGTGAATATTCAAACATACCGTAACAATTATTGTGATCTAGTAAAACAAGCCCAAATACGAATTTATCTCTTTCTCTTTGAAATTTGCATTTGTTAAACACCTCCAGCATTCATAAAGTAGCAACGAATTTTTAGCAAAGATGTTACAAAACAATCTTAAATTTTGTTAAAAAGTTAAATTTATATAAACAAAGTAACGACATAGTCTCGATTTTCCTTTGCAAACTTTCGAATCAACAAATTATCTTCAAAACGATAAATTCTTAGTATCGAATATAACAATTAACTTTGTAAAATTTAACTATTAGGATTTGTTAAAGCTACAACATGTGACACAGTTATCTTTCTTTGTATGTTACTTTATCTAGACCTTGGACATAATATATATTATCTTATTTTAGTTTTAGACTAACAAGGTAGTTGCATGCTATATGGTATTCAGAAACTTGATAGTACTTCTAAACCCAATATGAGCTCGATACAATTAATAATATGGGCTCAGGCTAAAACACAATGGATATAACTTTCATATAGATAACATTTAATCTTTATAAGTCAGACATAAATATCAACAGAAATATAAATTGTTCCCGCAAAATTAATATACAATACATGTAGTTCAGTGGCTGTCGTTGGTTCATGTCTGTCATATTTGTTTTTCGTAAAAAAATTTAGTTTTCTCTTTTATACCCGACTATATGGTACATGGGTTTTTTCATTATTGAAGGCCGTACGGTTGCCTATAATTGCTTAAATTAATTTCATTTGAACTTTGGTTGTCTCATTTGCAATCATATCAAATCTCCTTATTTTATAGTTCTGGCTTATAAACGCCTTGCAATCTTTTCATTTGTTTATATAAGAAAAAGGACCATGCAAACAATTCTGAATAATTCCTAATCTATGAATGTTCCAAGTTACTGAGATAAGTCCAAAGTTCGTAACCTGCTTATAACAAAAATACTGAACTCCAAGTTAAATGAATTCATGATATCCTCATTTTATTAACCATACATATGTCCAGTGTTTTCTTGTGTAACTTTTTTTACTGATGATGTAACTAGTGTTATGCCGTGCAAGCATATAAGTTACGCAGACTAAATTTCTATTTTTACTACCATTTTTCACCGGTTGTTTTGATCGCTATTTTTGGCATGCAGATTACTGATTTTGTGATTGAAATTAATAAAACAACTGTTATAATTCATATACGATAAGTGCATTTCCTCATATTGTTTCTTCTGTCCTCGTTTATTCCTTTATTTTCCGCCATTTTCCTCGTGCTAAATCTAGGGGCGTTTTGATCGTTGCTATATAAACGTGTATTCTTACGCCATAACCAAGAAGTGGGGCATACGACCCCTTTAAGATAATGAGCACCAAATAACACGGAGGCAATTACTGAACTAAATTGAAATGATACGGAATTTGTTAACCAGTAAGTAATATATTTCACCCAAATTTCGAAACCTACATTTAAATGCACGCATTTATCGACTTCGCAAGTGCAACGAGGTCTGTCTCCAGATTTGGAGAAATTTCGGAAATAGCATTAAAAATTATAGATGGTGCGATATTTTTAACTTAAGTTCAGAAATGGTTTAGGTTGCAATTTAAACAGAATGTAAAGGAAAAAAATCATATTGGAATTAAAAACCAATTGTTCAGAGAACAATTGAAGATCTTTCCACAGCAATTTTTAAATTTATTATAAAGAAGCTAGTTCGTGTTCACTTAAAGTTAAAATTGGCATCTTATCATCAGTTTCTTCATACTGATGCGATAAATAAGTGGTTTTTATATACATCTGAGTGAAATAAGGGAGATAATTAGCTACTTCTGGTTAAGTAAATGTCACTTCCGGTATCATATAAAAGTTTCTTTCAAACTGATTCCAAAAATATATAGTTTCTCAATACTTTTGTTTGTAAACCAGGAGATAATTGGCCACTTCCGGTTTATCGAAAGTCATTTCTAGTCTTCAGTGATAAATTAATGTATTAAAATTACAAAATATATGGATTCCGAGTACATTTCCATGAAGAAAGTGCAAAAATGGCTACTTCCGGTTTTCTCAAGGTCACTTCCGGTTGTCATTTTTCAAGGTCATATGTCATCTAACTTTTTGTAAAAGGTCATATGGCTTTATAATGAACCAAGTTAAAGTAATAATCAATCAACCTTATAATTGGACATTTCAGGGGCACTTACTCCTACAAGATGCCATTAGATTGTTTCAGACCAAAAGTAACATATTTTCATTACAATAAAGCAAACATTTTGCACTTGTTGTTTCATATATATCTGAAAAAGTGTTTGAGAAAATACAAAAACAAGGAAAAGTCAAAATTGAGAACTTGACCTTGACCTTTGACCTTGACCTCATTTTCTAAGTTAGGACCTAGGGACCGCAAATAAAAAGATTCCAGGCTTATACGGTTATTAGTTTATGAGTTAAAAAAACATACCGACAAATTTTTTTGGTAAAGGTAGATAACTCCTTTAAAATTTCATCAAATCGCTTCGATCCAAATCAGCCAAAATTCCTGAGGATGTAACAAACAATTTAGAAAAAGAATTTTGTCGATATCTTTTTGTTACGAAGGAGATGCACACACTTGATAAACAGTGAATAAGGAGATAACTCTTACAAAGAAAATTGTTCGGCTTAGAATGGGTGAAAATAAAAAGCGCATAAACTGTATGATACTATATAAGAAATATCTTAGCGACATATTGCGAAACAAAAATTTTACACGATAAGAATATTTGGCGGAAGAAAAAATAATAATCAGAACAAATACAATAGGTCTTTCCACAGAAAAGTGGAAAGACCTAATTATAATTCCCTTGAAAGGTTCTAAAGAAATAATTCTAATATTGGGAAAGTTCACCAAACCTCTAAATCACCAAATCACCAAATTAGGAAATGCACCAAATGATAGTTATCATATTGTTATTATCTATATAATGTGATATATAATTAAGCAGATGTGGTATGATTGCCATAGAGACTATCCACCAAAGTTCAAATGAAGTGGATGTAAGCACTTATAGGCAACAAACCGGCCTTTAACAATTAGAAAAACCCATACCGTACAGTCGGCTATAAAAGGCCCCGACATGAGAAATATGAAACAATTCAATTGAGGAAACTAATGGCCTAATTTATAACAAAACAATTTACGAAAAACAAATATGACAGACATGAACCAATGACAACCACGTTTTTTTTTTTTTTTTTTTTCATTTTGCTGGAATAATATATTTCTGTTGATATTTATGCCTGACTTATAAAGATTAAATGTTATCTGTTTGAGAATTATCTCCATTGTGTTTTAGCCTGAGCCTTCATTAATAATTGTATCGAGCTTAAACCAGGTTCGTTACACTATTTACATTGAAAAGTGTGTTATTAAATATGACAAATACTATCAAGTTTCTGAATACCGTAAAACATGCAATTAGCTTGCTAGTCTAAAACTAAATTAAGATACTGACTGGTCAATACATATATTATGGCCAAGGTCTAAAAGAAAGTTACAAAGAAAAGAAAGATAACTGTGTACCATTTACCAGATCACATGTTGTAGCTTAAACAAATCCCAATAAGTATATATTCAACAAAGTAAAACGTCGTTAATTTTTATCTTTGATATTAAGAAATGATCATTTTGAAGATGATTTGTTGATTCGAAAGTTTGCAAAGGGAAATCGAAACTATGTCGTTTCCTTATTTATATAAATTAAACTTGTTCACTGTTCAACGGGCGACAATTCATATCTTTATTTGTGAATTTTAAAAGTTAAGTGTCAGAAACCAGTTATTTTACAATAAATCTTTAAAAAAATCATTCAAGCGAATATCCAGTTAAAACTTATGGTTTCGGGTATGAATATCTAGAAAACCTGTAAATTTTGGTATCTGTCCAGCATAGAGATTTTAAAATTATGAATGCATTGAGAATAAGGCAAAAATGTCAAGCCCTGACAAAATCAGGTGCCTGCAGAATCTTGCTAATGTCAGGGAAGAATTTTGGCACATTTCAAGAGATAAACGATATTCAATGAATTAGAGCCTTGTCCGCACTTATCCCTTCGATCATTTCTAAAGGTATTTTTGTTACATAAAACTGAATTTTCGTAACTTTAATTTGAAGAAATCAAGAGAGGAGACCCATTTTGACTTCTGATTGGTCCAATATGTGACAGAAATCCCCAACCTGTATATGCAATAACCAAGAATTTACATTGTTTTTTAGTCCACATGAAGCAATTATATGTTTCATTCTTAACTATTGGATTTATTCTGGATGGGACACATGATCTGATACATTGTGCACAAAATGGTACCTGCCAGCTTCACATCACGTTATTGTAATGAATCAGTATTCCGAAACCATCGATGATAACATTTATATTAAAATAAATATATATTCTCTGCACAGGAAACTACTGTGGGTTATTTATGACACAAATCCTTACACGCATTTGACCAAAAATAAAAAAACAATTAAGGAAAGGAGAAGTCCTTTATGCTATTCTACTTGAAATTAACTTTTTTGATTAGTTATCAAACACTTCTTTGATAAAATGATATAAATATGTGAGCTGTGTATTGCGTATATCATATGCTTATAGATATATACTAATCGTACTAATCATAAAGGTATAGCTGTCTCCATCCTGGAACATATTATATTTACTACTATACTATAGTATATGTAGTATACTAATCCCAGGTCCATGGTTTTATATAAATGTATGAAAATTTTATAAAGTACTTACAATTGTAATTTTATTCATTCATAAAAAAAATTCTTGAAAACTTGATTTGAAAGTACTAAAATCATTTAGGTGTCAAATGATTTTTTAAATACGGCCGCACACTTATAATATTAATTGACGAATTGCATGTAATATTTAAAACAATAAAGTCTTTTTGTATTGTAGCAATACAAAAAGTTTAACGTTACTAGTCAAATATGTCCATACCACACATCCCTGTTAACAGGTGATATTCGATAGTTCGATGATGTAATATGAAAATGAACGTGTATTAATTCAACTCCTTTCGCAAGCATGATGAAATACGTTATCTAACATACTTATTGTTATTTTCTCAACAATTTATAATATGTAATTCAAACTCTATCAGAAGTACAATCAGGGGGTAGTAATCCTAACTTCATTGAAAAATAGATATGAAATACAGCGATAAGTTTTGCAAGCGTAAGATTTTTTCGGTTGTAAACGTGTTTTGTAATACCAAAAGTAGGGCGGAAATTCTAGTGGATATCATAACTTCTGCCTCACTCAAGGTCATCCTTGTGAAAATTGTGATATATAATGACTACGAGCCAGCCAATTAATGCATATATATATATATATATATAACAAGTGACAACAGATCCATCCATTGGGTCCCCAGAGAAGGTGATACACGGCTGAAAACACATATTATATTCATAATTACTCTAAATATCAGCACAACAATGTTAAATCTGCAAATTTGCGGAAGCAAATTTTTGTACTTCCTCGCCGGGATTCGAACTCATGCTATTGAGATATCCGCCTGCACTGTGCCCAGCGCTCTAGACCACTCGGCCACCTAGACTGATCTAAACATTTACACAACGATACTAATATAAGATGGTATTATACGAAGATGTTGTTATTAAATCGTGTTGACAAATATTTCGGCTTAACAAATAGCCTTCGTCGGTGTCAATAATTTTAACAATACTATTCAGCATTTTTGTAATTCTTTTAATCCATTTTTGCAATAAAAATCTAAAATAGCATTTACACTTTTTTATTTCAGATGTTTCAGTGAAGAGTATTCTAATTTAGCTTTTTCTTCTCTTACCTGCATTTGTAAGGTCTCTTTTCCAGCTTACGGACCTGTTGTATGTTGAAAGTAAGTAAATTTTCATTTCTCAGGTCAATATGCCTGCATACAGACCTGTAGTATGCTGAACTCTCAATTGAGATATATAATGGCATTTCTTAAGTCTGTATGCCTGCATACCGACCTAGTGTATGCTAAACTATCACTTTATGCGTACACTAGTATTTGTCAGGCCTATATGCCTGCATACGAACCTGGTGTATGCAGAACCTTTAATTTAATTTATGTTGGCATAGTTCTTGTCTGTATGCCTGCATACGAACCTGGTGTATGCAGAACCTTCAATATTATTTATTTTGGCATTTTTCAGGTCTGTATGCCTGCATACAGACCTAGTTGATTCTAAACTCGTATTCTAGATACATGTTTAGATACATGTTTATAGTGGCAAGTCTGTATGCCTGAATGCTAAGCATTAATTTTGATATACAGTGACATTTCATTTTTTAATGTCTGCATAGCCATCCTGTATCATAATAAGGAGATGCTGTATGATTGCGAACGAGATAACTCTTCTTCAAAAGCCGAATGACATGGATGTAAGCAATTACTAATGTATAGACTTTTATTTTGAAAGAAAGCTCTCAATTTTTATGACACTCAGAGGGTTATTCCTGTATATCAACCCGCTTTGCGATAAACTCTTGTTAAAAAAAGAAACATTAGGTGGAATTTATATGTATGTTTGGCAGAATACCTATACACTTTTGAATACTGTGGATTCATTTATTTTCGTGGGTATCAGTTTTCGTGGATTGAGGAAAACTTGCATGTTCGTGGATATTTGATTTCGTGGTTTTGTCAAACGCTGCATACAAAGCCTGTAGAAAATTTGTAATTTGTTGAAAATTTGAATTCGTGGTTCACCGACCTGTGTTTTATTTAATTCTAGTTTTACATACACACTTACATACATAATAATCATTTAAGTATGGGCATACCAGTCTGGTGTTCAATGGGCTGTTCTTTAACAATGTACCTTATGTAATTGTGTAGGGTTTTTCTTCAGACCAAAATTTCTGCATATTTGGTGAAACTTATTGCATATTTAGCAAGCTGAACGTTTTGCATCCAAATCAGCCGTATGCTGTATTCATATTTTAAATTGTAAAACAATAACTTTTCATAATTAGTACCTCCAAACGATGTATATTAAATGAGACTGTCTTACATTCTAATATAGATGGTAAAATGTATACGTCTAAATAGATACAGCAAAGTTTATGTATATATGCAGCAGGACACCGGAAGTTCATTTTTGTCAAACTATGATTCGGTTGTGCTCAGTAGTTCTACGCGCAAAATTGAACTGTATGTATAAGTATATGTATATATTTTAAGACAGTGTGTCTGCATCTCTGCATGTCAACATGGTGTATGACTAACTTTTTGTTTGGTATTTGTTTTTAATCCCTTTAAGGGAGGGGCTGCCTTATACAACTTGATTTACAATGATGTATGTCAAACATGTATTTTAATTATCGATTATTTAAACAATTTACTTTGATCTGTCTTGACTGGTCATAAGTGTATTATAATAGCTAACTTGACTGGCCTAGATGAGAAAATTACAGTGATTATAGAGACCCGCATCGGCCTATGCAAAATTTCTTACAGAGGTATAGAAGGCAGAAAAAAATCTTCCCTGCTTCGGAGACCTGCATCGGCCTATGAAAATATCTTACCGAGGTAGAAATAGTAATGCAATGGTAAAAATTGTGCACTGAGTTATGAAAAAAAAACCTTAATAAGCAGAAATGCCAAAGATCTGATGCTATTTCTATGTGTCGTCTTTTTCTAGTGAAGCCCTTTTACTTTATTAGCAGGAAGTCAAAGGTCGGCGTCGTAGTTTTCTAGGAAGGCGTTGGTTTAACCTGTCCAATCACTAAGAAGTGTTACAATTCAATTCATACGCAACACATAAATAGTAACATGAAAGGTATAGCCACTGCTTGAGAATCGCTGAAACGAGAAATGGAAACTACACACTCATATATATATATTCGATTCGATTCCTAACATCACTGATGCACCTTATGTTTTTTGCGGTATACCATCTTTTCCGCAAGTTTATTGTTTTCTGTTTGGTATTAGATTAATAATCAAGATCCATTTTGTTACATCTGATGATCCGTTTATTTGGCAATCGCCATGGCAGTCAGCAGGGTTTAAGAACATCTGTTGTTTGACCTGCTAGTCAAATGCGTTTTGTTAAAATATACTTTTTCACTTTTTTGGTCTTTCGGAAAATGTTGTTTGTTCTATATTTAGACCCCTGTACCAAGAAATTTGTTTTTGCATGCACACGTATAAAAATTGCGGTTTTTATCCAACACAATCATAGGTTTGAACGTTGTTTTCAATTTAGACTTGTATATATAGATATAAGAAGATGTGGTATGAGTATTATGAGAATATATATATATATATATTCATAATTACTCTAAATATCAGCACAACAATGTTAAATCTGCGGTAGCAAATTTGTGTTCTTCCCTCGCTGGGATTCGAACTCAATGCTATTGGGATATCGAGACAACACCGACTGCACTGTGTCCAGCGCTTAAGACCACTCAGTACATGATATATTAGGCATGAAGATGGAATTAATTGCAGATTAGCTAAATATCTATCGTAAAGGATCGTAAGATACAGTCACAGAAATAATTATCTTGATAAGTACGTCTAAACAAGTGACAACTCTACGACAGATCCATCCATTGGATCACCAGTGAAGTTGATACACGGCTGAAAATACATATTATATTCAGTGGCGGATTTACCGGTGGGCACAGGGGCATGTGCCCCCCTTCCCCGCCAGTCGAGGTCACCAAAAAAATTTTCTAACATAGTTTTATTGCTACTGTATCTGCTTATCTAGATATCTAGATCGAAAAACAAGACACAGCTTGATTTGACTTCCTAAAGTAGTCGTTAATTAACCCCAGCTTCAACATGTGTGAATTATGACAACTTATCGATGGGTGTGCAAATATTGACACCTTTGTGTAATGTCTATATTCAGAAGCATTTATGTAAACTACATGTACATGCTGATTGGAATTAATACGAACATATGTATTAAATTTGTTTCTAATACAATATTACAGGATCAAGATCTATTAACAAGTGAAATCTTCTGATCAGGAAAGAAATTACCAACTAAAATCTGTCTTAAAAGAATATGTAAAAATAGATGTTTAGTGTCAAGAATGTTAGTATCGATATGAGATACGTCTTTTTTTTCCAAACACTCACATGGTATACGGTTTCTGGGGAATGTGCCTGTCTTAGAACAGTATTTTTCGGATTTTATTAAACAACAAACGATTTTTTTCAATGCATACAGCATTTTTTTTAAAACTGATTATCGTGTTTTTTTCCTCTTATTTTTTTTATGGAAACAAAACCTTCCCTCCGCAAAACATGAATGGTCTGTGCCTTATATATAATCATTAATAAAATTATATTATATCATAGAAAACCTACTTATATTTGAGATGAAGAACAGAAAAGCTTGTGTGTTTTTTTGCTGTGCATGTGCTGATTTTGTGTCATGGATGGATACCCCATATCCTTTGTTTTTCTATTATAGTACATTAACATGTGTATATTTTTTCTTGTTTAAATTACCATGTATGAGGGTATGAATAGGTTACCGTGAATTAGGGTATGAATGGTTTACCGTGAATGAGGGTATGAACGGGGTTTACAGATTAGAGAATAATGGTCAAAAAGTTAAGGCTAGAAAAAAATGGGCCCAAAAAATATAGAAAACAGATTAAAGCTGTGATGAACTGTAAAGAATAAAAGACAATTGGCAACAAATAAAAGAGTAGAAAGAAATGGACCCCAAAAAAATGAAAAGGTATAAAAATGAAGACCCGACTCCTACCCATCCCTCATACGACCACCATCATCCCCAATACATGACACCACCATCACCCACACTAGTAGCATATATGCATATCTGAAAAAATCTTTAATTTTGGTTTCATGGTGCCCTCTAGACCACTCGGCCACCTAGACTGAACTAATAATTCAGCTTTATATATATACATGAAGATCCTTGTGATCGAACAGGATTGTACATGGCAAAATAGGCAAAGAGAGAATCTGAGAAGTTTTGGATAAAAACACTGGGTGTCCTAATCCAGATGGAATCAATAGAAAGAAATAATTAAATTGACAGTCTAATGTTTATATTATGATATTCAGGATTTTGGATTAAAATCAATCGACCAAAACTCACCTGTATTATTACTGATCTATGTTTACACCTTATACATTATATATCAGTATTGTTAAATCTTTTAACACTGAGGAAGGCCATTTGTTGAGCCGTAAATATTTGCAATTATTGTATAATTTATATCATCTGTTCAGTTTTCCATCTTTGTGCGATGATATTCAACACTTTTAGATGACCCATACCTATTAAGTTTACTGTTGGTAGATTCTTATAGACTCTATATATATATATATATATATATATATATATATATATATATATATATATATATATATATACTGAAATAACGAGGTCCAATTTGTTAGCCGGCATGACGTAAAACGACTAATCAAAGAATTCAACTTTATATATAACTAATATAGGACAATAGTTTTGATTAAAAATTACACCATTCCAGGCCCTTTAGTTATAATACTTCCATTGTTTTCCGAATAATTAATATTACCAATAATTAACAACTTCCGGGTAGAATCCGATACCGGTACCAATAGTATATGCCACATGTAGTATCCGGTTGAAGTAAGAAAACCAGAACGGGTGCAAGCAGAAAGATTTCGAAAGCAGAGAAAACTGTGCACCTTATAATCAGCATGACTTTATCAGATGACAATACGAATACTAAAAATCCAGGCTAAAAATAAGGCGTCACGGTAGGTACTTTAATTCAGTCACGGACGCGGAATGTCGCGGTTTTTCTCTCTCTAGTATATATATATTATTATACATTTCTTAATTTTTTATATAATTACAATAACTGCTTTTAGAATTAATTGAACAAGGGGTTCTAAGTGGTTAAATTAAAGTCGTTCCTTTGAAAGTGTTATTGGCGCCATCTGAATGAAATATGTCATTTCCTAGATGAAAAAAATGAAAACAGCAGGACTGGTTATTAATTTCATGCGCCCGAATTTACCTTCATCTTCATCTATTCAGCGAGAAGACTGCAGCCGTCAGAAGAAAACTTATATAACATATTTAAGGAATTTGTTTGCAGCCGTAGGACTTAAGGTAGATCATAATTATGGTCCGCAAATTATCAAACAATATCCTAAGGACCATAAGAACTACGGTTCCGCAGCTAGGCTTGTGGTTGATCGTGAAGTTTGCAGTGTCAGAACATAATCAACTATCATACTTCTGTTGTCGTCACGGACATTTTCATAAGAAAATATCAACCCTTCAATTCCCATCTTTAAACGACATTGCTTCCGTTATTCATATTATGAGATCAGAACACAGTTTTTTGCCGACATCTTAACAGAAGATAAGCATGTATGACCAATTTACATATAAATTTCTACCCATTGATATATTACCTCCGTGAAATTGCACCTCATTTAGATGCAGATCCAGGATTTTGAAAAAGGCTGGGCCCGTTGGCCCTCAAACTAGGCAACGTTTGGAATGGAACAGGTAAAGTCTGCATTTACCATAAATGTAGCTCCATAAGCCCCCCCTCCCTAAATCCGCCTCTACTATTGATATATTTGACATTCAAAAAAAGTGACTCATACCAGCGGCACGGCACGTCTGTGTTTACCTTTATATAGGGAGAGAAATCCCCCTTCCTAACCCTTTGGTTGCTGTATTGGTCGTATGATTTGTGGGAAATGTTCAAAAACAGCTACATGTAGGTTTACTAACCGTAATTGTACTAACAATCTGTTTTGCTTCTGCAGGTACATTAACATTTAGATAGATAGCGTACTTTTCAAAGAATTGTTCATTTTCTTTTCCGTGACGGGAATTCCATGTTTATATTTAGAAATGACGTCATATAGCGTGTGACATAAGATGTGATTAGTCGTCATTCAAGGCAGAAAAAAGTCCATTTGTTTAGTTTTGTTTTCTTTTATTTTTTCTCAATTACCGATAAAATGTATAAAAAGACTATTTTGTTATGTGATCGATTGCTATATTTCCGGTGTATTGGTAAAAGTAACTCTCGTTATTCAACGCCCTCATTATGCTAACCGTCTGTGATTCCCTCCGCCTAACGTTACAAGGTCCCTGACGTCATTTGAAATTGTTTCAACAAGAAGTGAAAAAATGTATTGCCTCACTTCTCCGTAATTTTAATATACAAAAAGCAAAAGAGATAAAATGCATGTCAATTAAGTGAAACTCGTGAATCGGGTTACAACAGAAAATGCTTTACCGGTTTGTTCTGAAAATTTACATTTTTAGGTCAACTTAACTGGAGAAAGATATAGAGGTCAGTCGTAGACTAGTGGTGTCCAGAAACTCGAAAACGGTGTTCAACACAACTAGTGGCGTAAAGGATTTCGGCAACACCATGTTTGTATACAAACACACATCCCAGATTCGTATGCATAAATTGAACGTTTTGCATACATCTGGTTCGTAGACAAACAGGCATGAAAAATGCAAGATAATTGATTTATATAGAGTTCAGCATACACCAGGTTTTCAATATGCCAGATTCACGAATTTCAAGTGTTTGATAAAAAGAAAAACATATTGTCCATTATTTTTCTCGTATTTGCATACGTTTTTCTTATGAGCAATTAGTCGGCCTATTTGAGTATGAATTATGACAAATGACCGTGAATGAGAATTTTTAATTTTAGATGAGAACGTATTATAACCGCAGGTTAACCGATGGAGAACGTCTGTTGTAAAGTTGTCACATACTTAGACGTATATATATATATATAAATAAACAAAACAAAACAAAAACAAACAAAAAAACAACACAATATTCAACTTTTTAAAAATATTCATGAACATTTTGATTTTACTTAAAACTCAGTAGTGACACCAAAGTTTCTATATGTAAAGCCAACAAGAAGAGAGGTTGTCTACTTGTGCAAAACAATTAATAAAAAAGTAAGAAGATATTGTATGATTGTAAATAAGACAATTATCCACCAGAGACAAAATAAAGTTTGCGTAAGCAACTTTAAGGCATCATACTAACGTTTAGTAATTGCTATAAAATGCCCTGACCTTTTTAAACCGAATATCAAAATAATTATGTTTAAGATATTCAATAACCCTAGCAGATCAAATTTCAAGACTTCCATTACAAGTCGGTGATTTCGAGGTGACCATTTCCAAGATAACAAGAAACAGTGCAATATTAAATTAATTAAAACTGCATTGCCTGAAAAGTACCGGACTTATGATGTTAAACAGTGATTCGTCCATCGTTGGGAAAAGCTAACATTATTTCATGAAATTTTATATTCATTCCAATTGACCGAATTAAAGGCCTCGGAACTGCCGTGAAAAAAAAATCAAAGATTATTATAAAAAAAATGTCAAAGTTAAATTATAAAGTTAAAGAACAACGACTTTTTTCATTAAGTTCGATAAAACTGCAACACACAGATGAATAATGGCATTATATAATTTGTTTCAACCGATAATCATGTGTCCAAATGTCCAAGATATAAAACTTTGTCACATTTGAATGTTTGAAATTTCATTATGATTCGATGAATTCGAGGTGACTACATGTATCTTCAAGTTTACGAGAGATAACGCATGCGGAATAAAGGGTAAATTATTTTTTAAACTTAAATTTATTTGCCTTAATAAAATCGAAAATTGAGTAAAAAATTACCTCAACTTTCATGTTCTGTTATTATATTTTTACCTTTTGGTAATAAAAAAAAGCCGTACATTTCATACTTTTGATGTGTGTGTCGCTGCATAAATAAATAAAATATACATCCCCATTCCTAGTTTCAGTTCAAAAGAGAGGCTAAATATACCAAAGGGACATTCAAACTCATAAGTCGAAAATAAACTGACAACGCAATGGCAAAAAGACAAAAAGACAAACAACAGTATACAAAACACAATATAGAAAACTAGAGACTAAGCAACACGAACCTCACTCAAAACAGGGGTGATCTCAGGTGCTCCGGAAGGGTAAGCAGATCCTGCTCCACATGTGGCACCCTTAATGTGTGTAAGAATCTGCATCGTTTAATAAGCGATGCGTCGATAATCAAAGTAAGAGATGCAAATTATCACTGATAAGAATTTAGTTATTGCCACAGGTATCATTCAATGAAAGTCTTATACAAAATAGGTGAATGTTACTGTTTATGTAAAATCACTAAATAAAAGATGTTCGTGGTAGAGTTAACATACGTAGGAAAGTAATTAAAACCGGGAACCAAGTCATTGTATTTAACGCTGGTGAACCGGTGCATCTGTCTAATTACAAGGTTTTAAAATACAAAAAATGGATAAACATGCAGCTTTTAAATATTTGTATCAATAAGGTTTCTTTAAACTGTGGAGATCAACTATAAATGGCATATATTAAAAATTTATCAGAGTACTTGGAAGATTAATTAGAAAATGCTTTACGTGTTTACTGTAGCAACAATACGTGTTAAACTAAGTGTAAGATGTTAACTAAAAAGGCCAGATTAATTGTAAAACATTTCTCAATATAGAAAAGCTGGAATTCTGAATGATATAAAAATATTGAATATCGATAAAACATCACCAGAATATATTAATGTTATGCGTATACAATTTAAGAAATGAAATGAAAAAGGCACGCTTATGTAAAGTTCATAATAGTTTGAATGAACCTCCTTTTCAATCTTAATGTTCTGTTTTTGTACATATGTCATTGTATTTCTATGTGTATGCTAATGAAAAAAGCGATATTTCTTTCCTTGTTGGTGGGATACCCTTTGTCTTTTCTGCTATTTAATTGAGAGTGGTTAACAAATCATGGTACATCATGGCGTTTTAAGATGTCCAAAATGGCTGATTTTGACATATTTCAAAAGCAATAAATTTAAAATAAGAAATTAAACAATTCAGAATAAGTTCAGACTAAAAAAGTTTCTTCTGACCACTTTTGCAATTTATTCGTATAATATATTGATATAGCTGTCGGATAATAGCAGAAAACTGTGAAAATTTGTAAATTTGTGATGGAAATTTTTATGATCCTTTGAGCCTAGTATGCTAACAAGGCAAGATTTGCTAGGTAGCTATATCTATGTTGCTGCAATGTGGTCAATACAAACATGAAAATCATAAATGCATATAAAAAAATTCCATAACTAGACAAAAACAAATTACTTAGTCTATATATACTAGTGAAAATGTATAAAGAATTTTGAATGAAATTGGATAGCTGTTAAGATTACTGTACCTATAAGGCTCTACATCACATCCTGGGAAATAACAGAATTAAAATAAGTCATATGAATCTTCAAATTTCAATAAAGTTGAATGTGTTTTTATACTTGAACGGCTAGGTTTTACTATAAAGCAAGTGTACATTAACTTTCTTGTAAAGAAAATCCATAACATTAAAATCTCCATAAATGATGAACTGCTATTTTTGAGACATCATCCCATGGAAGATTTAACTGACGTTTAAAGTTGGAAAGTTTCTGTTGCTTGTTTGGTTGGTTGAAATTGTTTCTGTCAGAAGCATTATCAGTCTCCCAATCTGATGCTGACTGCTGTGAGAGTTCAGTTGTTGTTGACAGAAAGGTTAGCTGTGAGTCTAGATCTGAAAACCACAAAGCATACATACATACATACATAAATCAGACTGTTAGTTTTCATATTTTTTACTTTTCTTATTTTGGGGCCTTTTATGACTGAATATATATGCAGTATGGGTCTTGCTCATTGTTGAAGGCCATTATGTCACTTGTTCTCATTGTTGACAATCCTACCACATTATTTTATATTTCATATACATGTATACCAATGACAGGAAATAAAATTAACAACTTTTTTTGCCATCCTTGGTGGCCATCTTGAAAATGTTTGACATCAGAAAATCATCCACATATTGTCATGATTGTGCTCATCTTTTCATTAAAGTTTCATTTAAAAAGGTAACACCAGTTCTCTCAGTAAAGTACAAATTTTGTTGAAGATGAAGAAAAAATGCAAGTTTGGACAGAACATTCAAGCATGATACAGCTCTGAATTTGTAATAGGATTAAATATTTGACAAAGAATAGGTTTCCAACACAGAAAAAATATAGTATATCTTTATATAGTTTAATAGATTCAGCATATCAGAGAACCCCAATATCATATTGAGATTTCAAATTTAGTTTAATTTTGGACCCTTTGGCCCTCAATGTAAACCAATTTCATAACAGGGCCCAAAACTAAATACAGGTTAGATTCAGCATATATAAAATTATTGTTGAAATCAAACAGTTAAATTGTGGACCCTGTTTGAACCAACTTGAAAACTGGGACCAAAATCATAAATGTATCTAAGTACATATTTATATTCAGGATATTTGATTATTTCTGTATATCAAAGAACCATACATTGGCCTAATTAGAGTTCAATTTTTGTTAAAATTAAACTAAGTTAAAATTTGGACCCTTTGGACTTTAAAATGTGGACAAATTTGAAAACCGGACCAGAGTTAATAAAATGCTCTGCTGGGCGCAGCTTGATACGACCGCAGAGGTCGAACCCTGAACAGTTGGCGCAAGTATGGACACAACATTCAAGCTTGATCCAGCACTGAATTTGGATTGTGATTAAATATTAGACACAGCATAGGTTTCTGACACAGAATGAATGTGGTCTAAGAACTTAAAAATTTTTAATTTACCTATTCAAACCATATCATTATTATTTGCTTTTATATATAAATCAGAAATAACCAATTTAAAATCATGAAAATGGAAAATTTTAAAGAAAAAAAAAATGAAAAAAATCCCCCAATTTTTGAACCCCTTATGATTCATCACCCCAAACTCAATCCCAGCCTTCCTTTGTGGTATGGTACCTTGCAGTACAATTTCAGAGAGATCCATACACTTGAACACAAGTTATTGTCTAGAAACTAGAAAATGCTTGTTTTTGGCCACTTTTGGCCCCAAATTCCTAAATGTTTAGGGCAATTACCCCAAACTCAAACCCAGCTTTCCTTTGTGATATGGAACCTTGTGGTACAATTTCATAAAGATCCATACACTTACACACAAGTTATTGTCCTGAAACTAGAAAATGCTTGTTTTTGCCCTTTTGGCCCCTCATTCCTAAAATTTTGAGGCAATTACCCCAAAATCAATCCCAGCCTTCCTTTGTGGTATGGTACCTTGCAGTACAATTTCAGAGAGATCCATACACTTGAACACAAGTTATTGTCTGAAAACTAGAAAATACTTATTTTTGGCCCTTATTCCTAAACGTTTTGGGCAATTACCCCAAACTCAGTTCCAGCTTTTCCTTTGTGATATGGAACCTTGTAGTACAATTTCAGAAAGATCCATACACTTACACACAAGTTATTGTCATGAAACTAGAAAATGCTTGTTTTTGCCCTTTTTGGCCCCTAATTCCTAAAATTTTGAGGCAATTACCCCAAAATCAATCCCAGCATTCCCTTTGTGATATGGAACCTTTGGTACAATGTCAGAGAGATCCATACTTTAACACACAAGTTATGTCTGGAAGTTACAAAATGCTTATTTTGGCCCCTTTTGGCCCCTAATTCCTTAACTGTTGGTACCATAACCCCAAAATCAATCTCAACCTTCCTTTGTGATATTGAACCTTATGGTAAAATTTCATAAAATCCATTCACTTAAACTAAAGTTAGAGTGCGAAACCAATGTGTCTTCGGACGACGACAACGAGGATGACGACGCCAATGTCATACCAATATATGACCGCAAAATTTTTTTTCGGTCGTATAAAAATCTTAATATTAAACATTTGCATTTTGTATATCAAAGAACCTCAAGAATTCAATTTTTGTAGAAATAAAAAAAAAAAATTTGGACCATTTTGAAATCAATGTGAACCAATTTAAAATGGGGCCCAATTGCAACATCTTAAATTTAAATACATGGTTAGATTAAGGAAATATTTGAGATCCCCAAAAAAGTATTTATTTTAATTTGTTCTTGTCCTAATTATATATATATAAACCATTTGTGTAAACATGCATGAACTATTTGCCATTGGATATTAGCAACCAACAACCAATCAATTAATCTAACAGGTGAAATATCTTCAAAAGTACCAATAAAATCTCCCCTTTATATCTGAAATGGAATGTATGAACAGTTCATTAGTCATTGTTAGTTATTGAATGGAAACAATAGGAGCCGCCAAATATAGTACTACAAATTAAATTAGTAAAGTGATTTTCAATGGGAAAACCAAGTTAACAAAGACATGTTCAATAAAACTGATGTAGTATATGTATAATTATTATATAAGTGATTACATATACTTTGCATGATTACCATATTATACAAACAGTTAAATTAATGTATTAGTTAATAATATCTTACCAATATCTTCTTCTATACATGTATTTAGTTTGACCTGGCTATTGTCACTTTTACAAAACTCATCTTAATTGAGCATTGCTTGCATAGCCCTACAAATAAAAAGTGTTAAACTATAAAATAATTGTTCAATTTTGTTTTACATGAAATAAAATATATCAGACAGGAAATGTAGGGTAGTGTAGCATCACTGTGCATGTAGTTTAAATGTATTTTTTTTCTTTTAAAAAGGGCTCTAGAAGTAATCTACATACATGTACATGTACATGTGGGGTCCTAAAATAGAACTTTACAAAAGTTTGCAATGCTTTTGATTTTTTAGTCTCCATGGCCTATTAGTTCATTAAAAAATATTATTCTCTGGATAAAGTTGTCTAGTGTTACATGTACAGTATGTTGTATGTAAAACATGTATTTGTATGAGGCTTTTCCAAGAGATAAAAGTTCTTTTAGTAGACAGAGCTGAACAACTTCCAGTAAGAACTGAAAATATAACTTAGGGAAGGAATAAAACCTGTCCTGCTACATATAAATGTTGAACATGTTGAAATAAATTTAGATTATTATCATGATTATAGTCTATAAATTGATTTTTAAAGCAGAAAATAGATATATATTGTACCCTGGTTAATAGCTTGAAAATTAAAATTCTGTCCGTAGCTGACAAGGACATAAATATTTTGACCATTCTAACCCTCGGACCCTTGCTTTTTTATAATCAAATTAAACAAATGGACCCAAGACAGAACAATGTATATAAGGATATATATTATTTGTTTGCACTTTGCCGTAGGAAATAAATAAGATGTCTTAGAAACAGGTCAGGTGTAAAAGAATATTCACATGCCCTTCAACCCCTCCCCTTTTTTAATCTAGCTGATGTATCAAATGTTGGTCCCTAATTTCAGATTGACTATAAGGAACAAATGAAAATAGATTGTAAGATTTGTACCTGTTCCTACTGGAATAACTCGTCCTGTATACAGCCTGTTATGAAAGGGTGAAGATCCTTGGTCAGCTTTGTCTTTGCTGGAAGAGGGTTGGACAGGATGTTGACATCTTACTTGACTATTATGTCAATGAATTCCATAAAAGTCCCTGTACTTGAGCATATTCGAAGACAAGATGATGTAAACCACTCCTTGTCTTATAAAAAATAATAAGGAGTCCTGTTGGAAATTCAACACCATAGTTTTCAGTATTATTCATGTTATTCAGACTTCTGAGATGAATGGTAGTCTGTATCTGTATGAATATGTTTGGTTACCAATGCAAGTTTCAATACAATGGTAGAGAGAGTGTCGTTGATTTATTGATGGTGCCCCAGAGCAGTTTTGACACTCTCAATCGCAATTCTGGTGCGAGCATATGCATAATAGCGTCTTCAAGGTGGTTCCACTCCCTCACATTTTTTACTTAGAATGATTTAGAATATTTTTGTTTTGCTCGTTGAAATCTAAAAACACTTTTTGCTGTTAATGGCCTTACTTTTCCAATCAATATTTATCATGTTTATTCACTAAATTATTGTCTGGTAAATTATAAATATTGTCATGATTGTCAAATTTCTTGGCAGTAATCATTCTTTTGGAAATGCTATTTTGGTCTTTAGTGCATTCAGATATTTTAAATAGTTTGTAATATGCAGATGTATAATGCTGGGATAGCCCACATGCTCCTCCTAGATTATTAAAGTCGCAAACTTCACTGTAGACATTTGTCTGCCAAACCATCACTGGGAGCTGACATGTTTGAGATCTTACCAAAGGGAGATAAGTCAATGGAAGAGCATAAAAGATGGACTCCTGGTTTCAGACAATTTATTGATTTTGCACTTGCAGTACAAAACGTCTTATTTCATTTTTAGACAAATTGATTTTACTTTTCAAATGATTTTATGAGCCATTTTATTACCAATTGTGTTTAGAATTTAATTAAAATCAAAATCAAAATGTGTCTATTTGGGACTAAAATCACCATTCTTCCAAGGCATAAATTACCATTTAATTTGTGTCCGTGCTCCTGGCAGTGTGCCAAATTGTTTAAATTTTCATTTGTATTAATCATAACATAGTAAAATGGATGGATTCCAGCTGACATTACTCTAAAACTCAACTACCCCATTTAATATGCTTCTGGATCATTCTTAAAAGGCATAAAAAAGTTGGATTTTTCCTTGGTTTCATTATGAATTAACAGAAATATGCAAATGAGGCTGTTACTAAAAATAGATACGATTCTGGGAAAAATTAAGTGGTAAAATTCTTTTATTTTATGTCAAGGATTAAGATGATGTATAAGAATTTGTCAAGTTGTGATTGTTGATTTGGACGATTTTCTGAATATTGCATGGTTTTCTGGCGGATTGGCTCTTAAGATGAGTCGGTGCTACAGTTAAAGTACAAAACAGCACATGACCAATGTTTTCCTAATAAATAATTCAACTGATTGCGGAATCAGGATTTATATTGAATGCTGCGTTGAGGGAGAAAAAGTTTGAAATATATCCTTTTGAGAGAGTAGAATTAATTAAATTTAATGAGAAATAATTTACGATAAAAAAATATATATATTTATAATGAAAATATGAAGCGATTGAGGAAATGAAGCAATGTTACAATACTATGCTGAATGCTGCAATAATTTCCATTTTTACTTTAAATGTTTATCATGCAAGGTAAAGCATGAATTTTATGAAATTTTTAAATAGTTCTTTGTCATAATTGCGTCTTTCGTTCTCACAAATAATAAAATATCTAAAGAAAAATATACCTGTAGGTTTTTTTTTTTAATTCTTGCAGCTCTATTCACTTTCAATTTGAAGTTGTATATAGTTATCACTACACACTGGTAATTTCTTGACGAAGATGAGACGAGAAAAATTTAAATGAATGTCTTGCAAGGGTATCGAAAAATCAAAATCGAGTTTAATGATTTGGGAAAGTATCGAGAAAATTATTCAGTGTTGTATTTCTTTGGGATTGATACTAGACTTATCTGTAGAGGAATGTAAGAAATGTAGCCATGGACATTTTGGATTAAGAAAAGGTTAAGACCGTTCATTTCCAAAGACAATTTTATTGGATATGCAGTGATAAATATGCAGTAAAAACGTTTCAATTAGAAACGGATCACGGTTTCAGGGACATAATTTAACTCTTGAAAAGATATTCATTATAACATATTTTTGGATTTATAGACCAAGAGTTTGTGAAGCATGAACTTTCGATGTGTAATTACACAATCGTAGATTGGTATACTTATTGCCGAGAAGTCTGTATCAAAATTTTGGAAATAGATAGTTAAAAATAGGAGGTGATAGTGTTATTGTGAAAATAGTTGAAGGTTAATTCGGAAAAAACAAAATACCAAAAGGGCATCAGGTAGAAAGGCAGTGGGTGTTCGGCGAAATTGAAAGAAACAGCAAGAAAAGTCTTGTTTGCCACAGTGCAAAATAGAAGTAAAGAAACATTATTGAAATTAATTAAAAAACAATATAGAATTGGAACAACCCTAATCAGTGACTGTTGGAAAGCATAAGATTGTTTAGGTTCAGAAGGATTTGAGCATTTAAAGGTTAACAATTCAGTATATTTTGTTGATGAAGAAACATGACCACATACAAACACTACTGAAAGCACCTGGCGTGCACTTACATTTACAAACGGTCAAACTCTGTATTTTAGTCAGGACTGTGTACGAAAAAAATATAATCGGCTCTGACAATCCAGAGGAACAAAAACAGGCATTGATTTCGACTGAAATTATCAGTGAATCTCGTCCTTCTGCTGTTGAAAAACCAAATCTACTACAGGAAATAAAAAACACTTTAACTTCGAGTCTGGTTGATTTTCAAGATTAAATAGGTAAGTACAGTTCTATTATTAATTTTCTTTGCTTGGGTTGCTGTCAGATATGAATATTTTTATTTTATTTCTGCTCAGTTTCCCAAGCCTCAAACGGAAGCTGCGATGCGTTTTCTATCTTTGATTTTCAAAAAGTTAAAATACAAATTGAAAATCTTCTATATATATCATTTAGAACTATTGTCTTTTGAATTGGTGGTGGAAATTGGCTGCTGTTTATATTTACGCATAGTAACGTAATAAGGGGTTATCGGCTATTTTACCTATGACGACGTTGTAAATTTCATGTCAATTTCATTGACAACGCCACATGCCCCTTAGTTTCTAGCGATAATTTTTCATATCACTCGACTCCGCTGAGAAAGGAAATTATCAGTCTGCAAGATCAAAGGAAAATTTCGTAAATTAGCGATAATTCTTTTTATCACACAAAATTGGGTTTTCCATGCATAATCTATAGAAAAACCTGTAGCGTGATAAAAAGATGACCCATACTTTTTATTATATTTTTGAAAAAATCATGACATAAACTACATTTTGACAAATTATTAAAAAAATTCTATTGATTTTAATTTAGACCCTCCCCACCCCATCTACCTTAACGCGTATGCAAGAACACGAGATGATCAATGATAATCTATAAAACTACACCACAGAATTTTAAGATAAATATGAGAAGATACATGTAGCTCTAATAATATGCTTTCATATAAGAAAAAGAAAAAAATTGGGTCACCGAACTCGTGTTCTTGCTACATAATTAAATAGGTAAATTCACAACACATTCTATTATAAAAGTTATTTTACCTGAGTTATGTCCCCTTATATCTGAGTTATCTACCCTTATGTGACAAAGTTGGAAAATAGCGAATCAAACAAAAATATTGTTTTTCATAAAATACAGCCGTAATTATGATAAAACACAGAATTTTCTATATTAACATGACAAGTCTTACACATGAATTACATACTACTCTCGAAATTTGCACATTTCAGTAAAGATCTAGACCGATTGCTATCTGCTATTTCAAAATCCAAGATGGAGGAAAACACCCTAGCTACCTTAAATGTGCCTTTCCCTACTTCCGGGGACAGCCAAAGCAGATTGTACCCTTCACTTGGAAACCCTACATCAAATCGACAATATTTGTCAGAAAATCTGAATATGTAATAGTATTAATTTTAAAACAATATTTCTTGACTGTTGAAAGTAAAACAAATATAAGATTGTCCAAACGTATGGTTCTATAGGATTAAACACACTTTATTTATTGATGTGTAAACCGGGGCGAAAAGTTTGTGAGACAGTGGCCAAGTTTACACATCAATAACCTCTAGAAAAAAAAATTTTAATCCTTAAAATTCTTAACCTAAACACGTTTCGATTTTTTTATTATTATTTTTTTTTTTCATTACCGTCAAATCCACAGTTGCTATGTCGTTACGTAACTAAGGGTTGAGCTGTCAAATTAATTTCCTGAAATCCATAAATATTTGATGGAACAACACCTACCTCAAAAACTTCATTTTAATAATACATTTTAATAATACATTTTCCAAATTTAAAGCGTATAAGTAACAGAATAACCCTCAGCTTGAGAGGTTTCATTCGTATGACGTCATGTTTTGCAATGACGTTTATTCACCAAGATCATTCATGCATTATTTCTTTTTGTAATGCATTAGTATAGCAATATTAATTCTCTATTTTTTTTTTTTTTTTTTTATAATTTCAGTTTTCTATATCCCTGTTTGTTTGACAAAGATATTCCATAATGCTGGAGCAGGTCATGATAGCAAATAACACATATTAAAAGTCATGCCTTTATCTTTCACAATAAGTACCCTTGATGTAATAACGTAATAGCAATCACTTTATCAATGCCTTTTCAGTTTGTTTCATACTTTGTAATGAACATAAATTTGATGGTCTATCTCTAGTTTTTTTAATTTTTAAAGCCACAGTTTACCACTGAAGAGATTGTAGTTTCAAGCAACTTTTATCTAGAAAATATAAGTCTGGTACCCAATTATGGTTCTTTTTAATGGTCTTGTTATTCATAGTTTTTGAAATTGAATTTTAAAAGTATTAACAAAAGTACCGAACTTCAAGGGGAAGTTTATAAAAAAAAACTGACAAAATCCAATGTTAAACTTTATCTTTATATTGTCTTTTGCCTTGTACTTTTATTTATATATCTTATATGTAGCGTTGAACAGTTTATGTATTAAATTTTCATTGTCTTCTTGATGAAAGACACTCCATGGGTCTTTCATGGTCTAGTGTATATAAATTACATTCATTGTATTTATGAGAAATAACACCTGCTGTCTATCTTAATTATAAATTTGATCAATTAAGTGAAAATATTTCACTATCTTTTTAAGTCTATTAAAGAACTGAAGTAAAATGATAGGACTATCAATAACTTGTCATATTCACTTCCTCGTCATATCCGCTTTAGTCGGATGCTGTCTCATTGACATCTAACGATATTTCTTTACTTAATGGAGACATAATCAATATTTTTATTTCCTCAAGTAACCAGCTAAAAAATGATAAAAATATAATTTAAAACAAGAAATCGACTAAAACTGTTCTTAGACTAAACATATATATAGATATTGATAGCTTTAAGAAGAAGGTTCATTTCCATTGTAAAAATTTTAAATGAAAAGAATTACAATGTTGGTGCTTCAAATATTATTTTACAATCCACTGAGTCGGAGAATTTGAAAAGGGTATCCTTCGTTCTGTTTTGTCTCAATGGTTTACAAAATATGGATAATATGTGGAAACTTTGGAACAAGAAGTCATTTTTGTTTAAAATTTATTTTTTATACAATTTGTAATTCTTTCTTTTCAGAAACCAAACTATTTAAAACAATAACTTTAGTCTAAAAATATTCTATTTCAAATAAATTGATTGGGCAACATGATATACCCGTGCAACTCAACTCCACACACCAAGTTACAGTATGGTGCATTTAAACAATAATAACAGAACACAAAATTATTTCAAATTCAAAGCAGTTTCATAATTAGCTGCAAGTATGCTTTTATCTCCTTGGATTAATGGACTTTTCATTTACCTGTGTTTAAAGTTATTGCAAATGGCTGATATTTTTGTTCGAGCATATTGTTTTTCTTAAATTGTTTAACATTTCATACCGATATAACATGTTACTTTTATTATTCTTCCCTTAGTTTATTTATTTTGTATTTACATTGTATCATAGGTCAAATTTATTTGTTCAGTGTTAATATATCCTTTGATTGAGTTAAGCTATTTCAGTTGATATTTTATAGTGTGTCTTTCTATGTTGTGATGTTACACTATTGTTTCAGAAAAAGGGTGAAGGTTTGGTACCATTAAAACGTTTAAACCCGCTGCATTTGTTTGCACCTGTCCTAAGTCAGGAATCTGATGTTCAGTAGTTGTCGTTTGTTGATGTGGTTCATGTGTTTCTCGTTTCTCGTTTTTATATAGATTAGACCGTTGTTTTCCCGTTTGAATGGTTTTACACTAGTAATGTTTGGGGCCCTTTATAGCTTACTGTTCGGTGTGAGCCAAAGCTCCGTGTTGAAGACCGTACTTTGACCTATAATGGTTTACTTTTATAAATTTTGACTTGGATGGAGAGTTGTCTCATTGGCACTCATACCACATCTTCTTATATTTATTAGTCAGGATTCTGTTGTTCAATGGTTGTCGTTTGTTGGTGTGGTTTATAGGTGTTTCTCGTTTCTCGTTTTTTATATAGATAAGACCGTTGGTTTTCCTGTCTGAATTGTTTTACACTAGTCATTTTTGGGCCCTTTATAGCTTGCTGTTCGGTGTGAGCCAATGCTCCGTGTTGAAGGCGGTACTTTGACCTATAATTGTTAACTTTTTATACATTGTGACTTAGATGGAGAGTTGTCTCATTGGCACTCATACCACATCTTTTAATTTATACTTACTACGTCATTTGGTCACTGATGGATCATCGTATATCATTATGAGCATGCATCATTTTCATCGTCCCTTGTAAACCATGTATGATGCAGTTTATGATACTATAATACTTATAAGTATTGAATGCATTAAGTAATTAGTCCGTTTGACTAGCAGGGCCTATTAGTATTGAAATTTGTTCATATTTCTTAACCTATATAGATCCAGTATCAAGTATTTACATTTTTGATGAATTTATGATTATTCAATTTGCAGATTACTGTACTGATTATGAAATTGGTACAACTTTCCGTTTGTGTAAAGTATATATAGGAACTTAAAAAAATAACAATTGTTCAAGAAATTTTTGACTCATTTTAAAATTAAGATTCCGAATTATCAATGCCTGTCGTTTTGTAGAGATGTTTTACAGCTGTGTTTAGACAAGTATAACTGTTAAAACTCAAGTGTTGCATTACACTAGTCACTGATTTTATCATCAGGAATTTAACCATCGAGCTTCAAAAGGTAAATTGTACGTTACGGATGATTTCAAAACACTGTCAATGACTATAGATCAGTATATATACTACTCTAAGACATTGTTTGCAACATTTCTATTGAGATAAATGGGGTCAAACTTTGAGGGCTCATATCTTTGTAGAAAATGCCCAAAATTATCTGAAATTAACAGAAAGAAAATGGGGGAGAGTTAAAAGTGCCCCTCCCATTCTTGTTAAAAAATTTTTGAGGGAAATGGAAGTTTCTGTTCATATGTAATCATTTATGCCATAAGATTAACCACTTCGTCAATGTTGTGCGTTGTATGTATTTTTCAACTAGACCCATTCCCTCAAAGTTGGCGAACAGTGTAGCTGTCTGTAATTTGACAAACATAACTTTAGTAGCACTTTTGAATACAAAATTATTGAAAATTCTTGAACTATCTTGATTTATAGATTTTCATTTGTTACAAGATAATGAGTTACAGTATTAATAGGTTGTATTTGATAAAATTATTAAGGAGCTTAGCGTTAATGATCGACCCCTTTTCATAATTTAAAATGTGTTAATATAAAAGCCGTAGATGCTTTTCGTGGCTTATAATCATGATTCAAAGACTTTATTTCATTGCACTTTAGAAAAATATACAACAAACAAGGACAGTAATAATGCTATGTATTTCCAATGAATATTGATGGCTGCTAATTATACATATACAAATAAGGAGATGCGACGTGGATGTAAGCAATTATAGGCAATCGTACGACATTCAACAATGAAATAAAAAAAATATAACGTATAGTCGGCTATGAAAGGCATATTATGCTACTTCTGTTGCATAGAAAACATATATTAAATCTTATTTCATTTTATTTTTAATTAAAATATATCAATTAAATAAATTTAAAACTTACTTTCGATTATTAAAATTTTCTACAACGCAGCAACTTGAAAAATTTCCAGGTTACGTTTTTTTCATTATGAAAAGTTTTTTGTCATAATTCAGCTTTTTAAAAATATTTTGCACATTTTCATTTACTTGGTGTACAGTAAGAATTAAAATCGAAATGTTTGGGTTTTTTTTCGCAAGTCTCCCTCCATGACTAAATTTAAAATATAGTCTACTATTTACAATTAAAATATCTTTCTTGTATTTTAATTGGAAATATAGATATCAAGTTCTTGTCCTAGGTAATTAGAATCAAAAAAGTTTCTTTGTTAGAAACAACACTATTTCCAATAACAAAGACCTAATTAAATTTATTGACGTTTTTATCGACAGCATATTTGATGAGGACGTACCGTGTAGAACGCCACACGTGGGATGTTAGGTATGTTTGATACGGGTTGGCGGCTTCAAAACGAAGAAAAAACGATTATGGTAAATACACATGTAGAATTGTCTATTTTGAGAATTGTTAGTGCTAAATCCCATATTCCACGGAAAGTACCGATCAATTATCAATTTTCCTCAATCAAAAGTAGACGTCCATAGTGCTCCGTTTTTACAAACACTTCTCATTTTTTATGGTCACATATTCTGAGACTTTTGGATTCAAGTTTCTGGATAAAATTGATATTGAGGGTTCCGATTTAGTAAATTGTTACAGGAATGTTCTTGTGTAATAGAATGAGACCTACTGTTATTCATGGTTTTAAAAGTTAATTTTGTCTCGAGATGTAAAGTGTATCACGGGGTGGCAGATTTCATATCTCACGGGGTTGAGGCATTTATTTCTGTAATTCGTTCTTAAACTCTGTCATACAGGAAAACAACTAATTTTACATCAAAATATGAGTTAAACTTCTCGCTTACATTATTCTAAAAAATGAATAGTGAGGTATTGCTGACTAATGATACCTCAGTTAGAAGTATTCGAAAACTATGGTGGCCGGTTAAGGCCATTTCGCGTTTTCGCGTTTTCGCGTTCTCGCCTTTCATATTCTATAGGGGCGAAAACGCGAAAACGCGAAATGAAAACGCGAAAACGCGAGTCGAAAACGCGAAATCGATTTCGCGTTTTCGACTTCGCCTTTCGCGTTTTCGCGTTTTCGACTTCGCGTTTTCGCGTTTTCGACTTCGCGATTTCGCGTTTTCGCGTTTTCGCGTTTTCGCGTTTTCGCGATTTCGCGATTTCGCGTTTTCGCGTTTTCGCGTTTCGCGATTTCGCGTTTTCGCGTTTTCGCGATTTCGCCTTTTCGCCTTTTCGCGTTTTTACGATATACATGTTATTATAACATAACATTTTAAATATAATTGGAGACAAGACTACAAAGTATAAGTCATTCAAATGATTGTCATATAAATTTCATATCTGTGACGTATTTTAAATATTTTCATAAATTAGACAATTTCTTCACATTCTTTGTTGACAATTACTGAACAAATTTAAAAACAGATGCATTTGTATAAAATGCCTTTGAACATACAATTTGCTGGAAGTTATAGTTTGGACATTTTAAAATAAATGAAATTAATGATTATTATCGCCATGGTTACTTAAAATACATAATCATTCATTTAATGCTCTTGTTGTGAATCTAAAATTTTTAATATTTAAATTAGCTTGTGTGAAAAAAGTTTAAAATTTAATACATTGTGGAGATAAGACTTTTGTCAAATAAAACTTGGGACGGTTTCGCGAAGCTATCTTAAGACCTGTTATAAGATACTAGAATATCTTATGACATGTCTTATGATCCTCTTAGGACTATCCAAGACCTCGCCTCAAAACTGTCGTAGGTTGATCTTAGCAAAGATATCCTAAACCTGTCGCATGTTCTTTTAATGTAAACAAAAGTAACCTGGATTTATGGAAAATTCATGTAAATGTAGACTGTGTTTCCATATATTACTAAACGCATTGATTAATATTTCAAATTTTCAAAGATGGAAATTTGTTCATCTACAGGAGACACCAAGGGACAAGGGATATACTCTTGAAGTGGTAGACAATAACAACAATCCTCCCCGTGTCAGAACCAGATTAACAAAACAAATAGAGAAACTGAATCTGGTCAACTAACAAATATATTTTAAAATGTCAAAAATATGATTTCAAGCAAATTGTATACTCAAAGGCATTTTATACAAATGCATCTGTTTTTAAATTTGTTCAGTAATAATAATAATAATAATAATAATAATAATATCTTTATTTAAAGAGAGTAATTCATTTGGATTAAACCAATTTTAAATAAGGCTCTCTAAATACAATATCAACTACATGACTAAAACATAATTAATCTACTAATATACACATGTAAATAATAGATGTATATAAACAAAATATAATTACAACAACAAAAACCGCCTATAGTTTACATTGTGGCTTAACTTATAAATTTGACACTTTTAAAAGATGATGACTTGTTAGAGTATTTGAAACAAAGAATGTAAAGGAATTGTCTAATTTATGAAAATATTTAAAGTAAACCACAGAAATGAAATTTATATGACAATCATTTGAATGACATACTTTGTAGTCTTGTCTCCAATTATATTTAAAATGTTATGTTATAATAACATGTATATCGTAAAACGCGAAAAGGCGAAAAGGCGAAATCGCGGAAACGCGAAAACGCGAAAACGCGAAATCGCGATAAACGCGAAATCGCGAAAGGCGAAATCGCGAAATCGCGAAGTCGAAAACGCGAAAGGCGAAGTCGAAAACGCGAAAACGCGAAGTCAAAACGCGAAATCGATTTCGCGTTTTCGACTTCGCGTTTTCGCGTTTTCGCGTTTTCGACTTCGCGTTTTCGCGTTTTCGACTTCGCCTTTTCGCGTTTTCGCGTTTTCGACTTCGCGTTTTCGACTTCGCGATTTCGCGTTTTCGCGTTTTCGCCCTATAGAATATGAAAGGCGAAAACGCGAAAACGCGAAAACGCGAAATGGCCTTAACCGGCCACCATAAAAACAGGAACTTCCCGTAATTCAAATACGTCCAAATAATGGCCACCTTTGTAATTTATCACGTATTTTTCTCAGGATGCCTAAAATTTGGTATCAAGCTTTATGTGTGTGCTGTGTTTTAATATCCATCGCTCATTACCTTCCTGCTTTTCGATACTTATATCTCTTTCTATATCCCTCTGGTATAATATAAAGCAAGCCTTGGCAGTTTTAGGAGGAGAACACCCGCCACGACCCAGCCTAAATCCTATCCTAATGAGTATCAGTTATACAAGTAATGATATAATACACTTTGAGAAACCATATATTACTTTTAAATTAATAAAGTGATAAGTAAATATACCCGATGGGTGAGTGGTTTCTTGGTGCAAAAAGGCATCTGTGGTAAAATTTTCTACCTCATAATTTTACCCCATAGATGCCGTAGTCTGCCAAGGGCGGACATTTGTAATAAGAAATAACTTTGAGTGCTTATTCATCATCATTTCATTTCATTCACGTTTCTCCGGCGTGGTTTTAATTATAATCCGCATTTATCAAGCATGTGTCAAACAATAAGTTAAATTGTTATTTAAACAAAAAGAATTGTATTTTTTATATTATATAGCAGAACTCTTAAAAGAAGTGTCACGATAGACAATTATACCGTTTATCGATATTATAAATCCAAAAATTATTCCTCTTTTTTTTTAAATTTGCATCGAAACGTTTAATGTAAAATGTCAAAAGAGGTAATTCACTGTTTCAGTTTATAAAACAGTTTATATCCGGTTTGCATAAAAACTCGTGTTTGGTTTTAATAATACAATAAAAAAAATGTTTAATTGCTGAAAGGAAAATTGAATGAAATTTTTTTCAACAGAAATAAAGTAGGGGTGAAAACGTGCATTAAGCAACAGCATAATATCCATACAAAAGTGAAAAATAATATCCGAGGAGTATGATTACATGCAAATGTTAATCTAAAAAAAATAATAATTATAGTGCGTAACAGATATAAAAGATATACATGTAGATCTATATGGCAAACACAATTTCCGAAAATACCTTCATGTATGGTACACTCTACCTTGATTAAACTTTGCAAAGAATGACAACAGGTCAACTGCTCAAAAAGCCATATCAGAGAGGGACGAAAGATACCAGAGGGACAGTCAAACTCATAGATCGAAAACAAACTGACAACGCCATGGCCAAAAATAAAAAGACAAACAGACAAATAATAGTACAGATGACGCAACATAGAAAACTAAAGACTAAGCAACACGAACCCCGTCAAAAACTGGGGGTGATTTCAGGTGCGCCGTAAGCAGATCCTGCTCCACATGTGGCACCCGTCGTGTTGCTTATGTTATTACAAATCCGGTAAATAGTCTAATTCGGTAGGTCACATTCGTGAAAAGGGAAGGGTATTGTAGTTACGACATAAGGAACATATCCGATATCATCTGTGAAACGGTTATTCCATAATGGTCGAACCAACTCGTGATGGCGTCCGTAAAATTTACGAAGGGATGATTTCAACTTCACCATTTGGAACTCTTGGTTTAATAGCTTCCTTGTGAGCAGCAATCCTCTATCAAGGAAATCATGATAGGAAATACAAGCCCGGGAATATCGTATAATATAATAGCCACGGCATAACAAAACTAAGAAAGCAAAGAGAAAATTCAAATGTCTGCCACATGTGAAGCAGGATCTACTTACCCTTCCGAGCACCTGAGATCACCCCAAGTTTTTGGTGGGTTCGTGTTGCTTAGTCTTTAGTTTTCTATGTTGTGTCATCTGTACTATTATTTGTCTGTTTGTCTTTTATTTTTGCCATGGCGTTGTCGGTTTGTTTTCGATCTATGAGTTTGACTATCCTCTGGTATCTTTCGTCCTCTTTAGCGGGCTTTTTTTCTTAAAAATGCAATTGTAAAATAATGAACAAACATTATAGATAAAAGAACCTGTAATTAAAATAACATTGAACAAATTTATACCTAGTATACCTAATGGAAATGTTACCTGTTTTTCTTAGAAAAACAAAATGAACTAGAATTAAGCTCCAGCAGTACTGTAGTTGAAGAGTTGCCGCCGTCAATTGATGATATGACGGTCGTAAATCCAGTTTTACTGGCGACGCGTTATGTCAAAATGCGGAGAAACAATGCTAAGTTGGATTAAAAAATATATTTTTTGTGTCTCAGTATTGATGGACAGATGGAGGAGAATTGGACAATTTACTGTTTATGATTGGCATATCTAATTACCTCAAGAAAATTGTTCGTTTTTAATTTATTGTCACTGTTCATCTTAAAGTTTTATCACTTCCATATTTAGCAACATAAGTAGTTGATTACGTTTGCAAATTCAAAATTTGATAAAGTCGAAAATCATATTCAGATACTTTTTATATCAAATGTTTATGTTCGATGGAAAATCTTAATATAACATGTATATGCAGGATAATTGAGAGAAAAAAGAATGGGCATTAAAATATTCCAATTAATTTTAACAACATGCATATGTGCAACACAGAGGGGCAATTAAAATATAAAAAAATTCGTTCAAGGACATGGCAATATATTTGTAAAAGTAAAATCACAAAAATACCGAACTCCAAGGAAAATTCAAAACGGAAAGTCCCTTAACAAATCAAAAGCCCAAACACATCAAACGAATGGAAAACAACTGTCATATTCCTGACTTGGTACAGGCATTTTCTTATGTAAATAAACGTTTACCAATGTTGTAATTAGATTTTCGAATATAGTTTTAAATTACATTGGCACAAATATCGATTTTGTCATCAGCAAATTACAACATAACTAAATTTGTATTCTTTTCAAACGGGCTTTTGGGATGTATAAATACACATCTACGTTCATTTTCTATATAGAGATTGCTCTATCAATATATAACATTATACATATTTATTAAAAGGTTAACTCCTAACTATCCTACTGCCTGTCGATACTTTAATTTTGCCATTGCACAAGTCATGTCTTCTTTGACTGTCCAACACTAAATCCCTGGGATGTGTTTTAGTTGATTTTAGTCTCTGATGCATGATTTTTTATTATTAATTGTTTTTGGCTTTTAACTAGCTTTCAATAACTGCGAGTACTGTCAAATCGTACTTTCGTGTTATTTGACCTATTGATACAATTTGTAATATATTTTTGTTATATAATGTTTACTTATTTAGTGTTATATCTCGTCTCCCTATTTTTAATATTTACCACTTTTGATAAGTGTTCAGTATGACGATAAATTTTTACTTCTGTTCTCGTACTATGAACAACAAATTTATTTATTTTGTAAAAAATATTTCCGTATTCCATGTACTCATTACAACAAAATTATTTTTATTTACCTGTGTACGTTATTTTATTTGGCGGCATTTTGATCAACGTTATGGTTGTCTTTTTGATATTGTTTTACATCTAACCCCTTGTTTTATTAATTTTGTATTTACATTGTGTCATAGATCAAATTTATTCGTTCAGTGTATGTTCACTAGTTTTTGTTGATATGTCTTTTGATTGAGTTAAGCCATTGCAATTGATATTTTATAGTGTGTCTTTCTATGTTGTGATGTTACACTATTGTTTCAGGTTAGGGTGAAGGTTGGCGCCTATTAAAACGTTTAAATCCGCTGCATTTGTTTGCACCTGTCCTAAGTCAGGAACCTGATGTTCAGTGGTTGTCGTTTGTTGATGTGGTTCATAAGTGTTTCTCGTTTCTCGTTTTTATGTATTAGACCGTTGGTTTTCCTGTTTGAATAGATAGTGTCCCTTTATAATCTTGATTTTTGGCACTCATACCACATCTTCTTATATCTGTTGGATTTTTTCATATTTAAGCGATCATGTGTAATAATCTTGATTATACAGATATTTTGTAGTATGTCCCCTTTTATGTAGGAATTGGTATTTTCACATCTTTTATTTTCGGGATATGGTATACTTCGCCTGTTAGTTGTTGGTTTGATCCGTTGTAATGTCCAATAATTATATTTAGTTATTCTTGTTATCTTTTCATGTGATACTATATTCAACAGATGAAAATGAGAGTGATGTGGGCATCGACATGAAAAACCAGACAAATAAAAAACAATGAACAATCTGCTTTTCAGTACCTGTTCTCCACAAAAAAACAACACAAACAAACATCAAAATGATAATGAACGCTTTTCCCGTCAAACTATCTACTTATAAAAGTAAATTCCTGACATCCCTTCCCCTCAAAAGATGAACTTACAGCTTTATATATAACCTTAGAGTGGTTTCAGAGAAAAAGATTTAATATGCTGAATTACACATACAAATAATTATTGGTACTCTGGTATGAAAGCACACATCTTAGGGAATTGTTTTCATGCATGAAAGGTATCAATCAACTAAACTATTATTATTCTCTTATGGTCTTAATTTTCCTATAAGTAGGACCAAACTCTCAACGAAATAAAGTTGTACTATAAAAAAGAGTAAACCATTCAACTACTAGTCTCCTCACGTTATACATTTACTATCATCACAGTTAAATGATACGGGTTTATCAGACACACACATGTACAATATAAGAAGATACAATTTTCAAATGGAAATATGATAAAAAATTAAAACGCTGAAACTGCCTACTGATGCTCCCGAACTGCACATTTATTGAGAGAAAACTATTCTATTTCATGATTCAAAATAGTAGTATGCTTTGAGGGACACTTGTATAAATGTGTAACAATTAATCCATATATACCTGGATACAATCCCGCAAATGAAATTTAAAAAAAAATAATATAGTTTTAGTAACAGTGACAATAATTTTTGACCCCAAAATCAATAGGCTTCCCTTCTCTATATATTTCATTTGAATGTTTTATTCCAATGAAGCAAGGGAAAGTTTAGTTACCATAGGTAAACAATTTTAAGTAACAATGTTTGATCTAAACCAAAATCTACAGGCTACTTTCACTTTCGTTTATCTTCCATCTTTATTAATTTCATTCCAATCAAGCAAGGGATTATCATGTCATGACCCGGTTATCCTTTTTCTCGGACACATGTAAGGACTGATGGATGGACAGACGTAAGGACGGATGGAAAGAAGGACTGACGAACAAAGCGATTAATTCAGACTTCCGGTTTTTTTCGGGACCATAAGAATCATAGGCAGACGAAAGACCGACAACAACATGATCAATATTAATTGAAATTGACAAAGATAAACAAATCCAAAACAATACATATAAAACAAAATATTGACGACCGCGAACACAATCAGACATCGGGGTGAGCTTTGGTTATTCGAACGGGTATTTAGTGCCTTCGAAATAATAGCTTCAACTTTACCACAAAAACACAAAAAGTCGTCTTTTAATTATACTGAATATAAAAAAAAAAGATCACAAAAAGCCTCTTGTAAAACGAAAGATAAAAGATTCGTCTACATGTTCCACTGAACGTCTTGTAAGTTTCTTTATACCATTTTTTCTAGATTTAAAGAAAGTAACAAAATTATTGTGATGTGGTATACTTAACCGTTGGTGTGTTTCAAACATTAAAAAGAAAATTCATATTAATCATGAACCATTTTCAAAATACATTTAATGAAAACTTTTATCATATATTCCATTAGCGTACTAATTTTCTCTAATTGTATACTAGATATAATGATCGTATGATATTCCAAGGGGAAATGTATGTAAATATTTAATAAAGAAGCATATTTTAATTTCAACAAATAACGTCTCTGATTGTGTTTCTAATAACATTACCACTATGTAAGTTTAAAATATAAATTAGCCGTAAATTTCTGTCTAACTGTTTGATAAAGTAGAACCATGTTTCATAACACATACGTGTCATTTTCTCTACAACTCGAAAGATAGTTTTTCTAATTATCGAGTATACAATTGCATATATTTTGAGCTATATTTTGCATGTAAGAGGGATATTATTACTACAAACACTGAAAAGCATATCTTTTAAATGCACTTTAGGACAGTTCAACATTAGAACAGATTCTGGCGGTTCTACACTAAAACACTAGCACTGGTTCGTGAACTGTTAGTCCTCGAGGGTATCATCATCTCAGTAGTCAGTGCTTCTGTATTGACATGATCTATAGCATACATTTAAAAAAATACCCCGTTGATAAATTAAGAAAATAAGGTTTCAACTCCCTCAGGCAAAGTTGGCCGATGGAGTTTGCTATTTTGTTAGGTCACTTTTAGTCATATAGCTCCTAAGGTTTCTACGTTTGTTTTTCATCCGTGGCTTTTAAATGATTTTTAGTGTGTGTTTTTTTTTTTTTTTTTTTTTTTTTTTTTTTTTTTACCTTGATTTGTCTTTTTAATCGCTTTATGAGATTTGAACATGGGTAAACTACTGTTGCCTCAATTATATGCTTACCGACTGATTTATATATGGGACACATACTATGGTACATTTTCTAACGCTAATTAAAGTGGCTATTTAACCATTCGAAGGTTAAACTATCATAGTTTATAGTACAAATTTACACGCATATTATTTCAAATTTTTTACATGTTATTGGTCTCATAATGAAAACGTAAAAGAACAAATGCAACCTAATCCTTTGGTCTCAAGTGGTAAGCTATCTAGTTGCAAATCATATGACATCTCCTTATTTTCATAAGTACAGAATTAAGAATTTTTATAAGTATTACATATTCTGCAAAAAAAAAACTCCGTCACAGGCGGTGCTAGGACCGTCTTGAACGAATATGGCGGAACTTTTCGTAATTTTTGGTTATATGCTCGTCAACATTGTATGTGATTTTGACCTTCGAACTGTTTTTAATCAAGCGCCACTGATGAGTATAATGTATTCAAATCGTGCGTCTGGCGAAGTGAATTATAAGCCAGTTCTTTTAACATGTTGTGAGATGTTAGATTTTTCTCTGTGTTGATGGACTTACGGTATACTTTGGGATGAAGAGCTAATTACTAAAGCTCTGTTCCATTTTTTTTTTTTTTTTTTGTTTTATTATCGGATCTTGTAATTTTTTGAATAAAAAAGATATTCCTTTTTTCCTTTAAACTCTATTAAGGGATCATTCTTGAGGAGGATATACATTTCTCATATGAACGTAATATTAAAGTCTTATATTTTACAAGGGTTTATCAACTGACCCACTCACTATATTTCCGTGGAGATTCCTGCTAGAAATCATGATCGACAATGTCTGTACAAAAGAAGTGTTTCTGTATTTAGTTCATTATTGACAGTTATTCTATCACTCTTTCGAAACCCACTTAGTCACTAAGAATATTCCACGCAAATTTCACCGATTACACCCACCAAATCGGTAAAAAACAACTTTTTCTGAATTGTCAACTGGTTAATGTCTTTTGATGGTTTATTCCACCTACGCCTTCAAACAAATTTCAATATTTCAACGCCAAACGATTATGTACTAATTTAGATCTAAACAAATTTTATATCATACATGACAAATATCTAGGCAATTAACTGAACCATGTCAATTGGTTAACTAAATAATATAAATTTTCGAAAGTATGCGTTACTTGTGTTTAGTTCTTGCAACAACAATTTTAGAGTACAACAATTGAAGTACAATATTGATTCAATTATTGCTACGTCTTTTTTTCATTTCATTTGATTTCTAAAGCACTGATGCAATAGTTTATAGGCCAATTGCACCAAAGTATGACAAAACCACTGTACTAAACAGTTCTCGATATGACGATGTTACTACCTGTGAATAAAGTATAGTGGAATGAAATTTTCATTTTACCTTTTCAATTAGTTTGAGTATTTAATTTTAATTACCATTGAAAATAACTTCATTGTATTGTCAAGACAAAACGTTGATGAAATACATGTTTCAGGTTTAGAAACTAAACATTTGTGTATTTTAACAAAAGACAACTTAACAACTGTAGGTCACCGTACGGCCTTTAACAATGAGTAAAACCCATACCACATAGTCAGCTATAAAAGGCCTCGAAATGACAGATGTATTTTTAACAATTCAAACGAGAAAACTAACGGCCTGATTTATGCACAAAATAATGAACGAAAAACAAATATGATATACAGCAACAAACGACAACCACTGAACTGCAGGCTCCTGACTTGGGACAGCACATACAGAATTATATAGCACATCTGTTGATAATGTTTGCAGGTTAGTTTTTTCTCTCTTTTTAACTTATGCTCAGTATATATAAGCTATAAACATTTATTGACATTAATTGATTAACCACAGTTGACCGTATTTTCCTTAAATTAGCATTTAACCGGATTAATAATTTGAACTTTGATCAATTGCATCAATCTCATTTGAAAAACAAGAACAAAAATCGATATATAAACTAAATATTATTTTTAGTTCATATGTCAATTTGTATGTCTATGATACAATTAGTTATATAGACATAAACATATTTAATATTTGTTGCTAATAAATAAACTAAATAATGCTATGATATTTCTTATAAATTCGCAACTAGCAATTATATAGAATTCAATATTAAGTGTGGAAAAAAATGAAAACAACAGGTTGTAATTTTTATGCGTCCGAAGCGCTTTTCTGGATTTACCGTCACCAGGAATGCTCACTGCCGAATATTTGAAAGCCGAGGATGTATAAAAGCCGAGTCAATTGAGGAGCTATATGACCAAAAAGAACCTAGAAATAGCAAAATCCATTTAAGGTCAACTTTGCGTGAGGGAGTTTCTTTATAATTTCAAACTTTATTAGCGCACAATTTTAGAAAGGTTTGTTATAAATCATGTCAGTACCTAAGTTCTGACTACTGATCTGATGATACCGACTAATAGTCTACCGGTGAACAGAGGAGGCAAAGGATGTCATTGCGATTATTATGAACATGTTAATTCTTTTTTTAGGTTCTAAGTTCATGTATTCAATCTGAAACTCACACTAAGTCTTCTATTTATTTAAGTAATTACTGCCTTCGTATAATTTAAATTAGTTCTCTCCTCTTTGTGCTTGAATTCCTTTATATATTCTTAAGAACCTTTTCACTTCATGTTGATTCAATTTAATTACTTTTGTATCAAATATGTTGAATAATGTTTTACAGTTGGGATCAGGTATTGTCAGGAGACCTGTTCTCGTTAGGGAGCTTCCATTTGATTTTTAGGGGGAGGGGGAGCTAGGATGAAAAATTGTGTCCTGCCTTTTGTTTTTAGTTGTAATTTCTGTCCTGCCTTTTCATTTTTCACTCTATTCGGTCCTGCCTTTTTTTATTAGTTTATCCTGACTTTTTTTACATAAATTGTCATCCTGCCTTTTTTTTTTTTTTTTTTTGGCAAAGTTGCTCATCCTGCCTCTTTTTTTACTCAAAACTCCTGTCCTGTTTTTTTTTTCAAATTTCGTCCTAGCCCCTCCTAAAAATCAAATGGAAGCTCCCTTAGTTTATACATATTTTATTGACGAAATAATTCATGACAATAGGATCGGACACAAATTAAACAACTAAGAGTTGTCTTCTGCATAACACAAATATAATAACTTTTCAATAACAATTAATGAGTTTTTGTATATATAAATATATATAAATTAACAAAGAAGGAAAACATTGACATAAAGTTTGTGTTTATATATGGTCGCACTGCCCACACTCGTAAAAAGATGATTCGGTAAGTCCAGTTGACCGCAATACGTCATTATCACGGATGGGATTACATATTTAAAGGTCAGGATTAAGGATCAATCAAAAGTATCCATGTGTTTAGTAGTGTGTATACCTATTCTCTATAACGGACTTTAGCCATGGTAACATTATATACTAAGAAATCTGTAAGTACTTTTAGTTTTCTATCATTACTACAGAATTTACTAGTGTATGCTTTAAAAATATTAGAAATATAGATAATTCTGTATATACAGAAAAACAAAAAAAGAAGAACAAGCTGAATCACTATTTGGGATAACAGTACCTCTCAAGCAATACTGAAGCAACCAGACTCTTTGATATATATCTGAACTAATTTAAAATTTTCTGTGTTGGTTTTAAGATCTAGAGATTCGCTAATGTGAAACAAGTTGGAGATCGTGGCTTGTACTTGAATTCTTTTAAGTCCAGAAATCATTTTCTCCTATTCGCTAGCAAACCTAGTCCAAAAGATAATGTTCGGCGGTTTCAGCACTGGTGCCACAGCTCCAAATGTCATCCATTACTAGATGGGCATGAAGCAAATCGCTTATTTATATTTTTGTTTATTCATTAATTGTGTAGAAGAATAAATGCAAATAAAAAAAATGACAGCTGCGTTTTCTAAAAAAAGTTATACCGTGTAGAATACTGCTTTAAGGACAAATATATAAAATTATAGAAATCGTTACCAGCTTTAATTCACCATATGAACAATTTTATATTAAGGGGTCTTTAAAATAATTCAGTTTGACAATTTCAGACTTACTAATTATATAGTTTTTCACCTTTTTTATCAGGACCAAACCTCTACTTCACCTTAAAATGTTTGATCCAATTTGTTTAAAAGTATAACTGCATACCCCTTATTGCAATGTTATACATGTATATAAAACATGACGAAATAAATTTGGATGGTGTATAAAAAAATGTACAAATAATTCACTGTCCAAACTAAAGAATATGTGGTATCTGGCAGGTTATCACTTTGTTGCAAAGGGGATAATTGAATTAAAATTATCGGTTATGAACAAATAAACGTTTCGGCTTATTTATACATCCCTGACTTTGAAATGTTTGAGCGTTCCAGATGAAGGTCCAATTCCATGAAAATTGAAGAGCACTGATGGGCCAAAATTCCGAAAAGTTTTGCCAAATACAGCTAAGGTTATCTATTCCTGAGGTACAAAATACCTAGTATTTCGAGCAATTCAAAGTTTGTAAACAGATAATTCAGAAATTCTTCCTTGGAAAGATTATTGCTTAGTTCGATGCTTATACTTTCTTCTCCATTAGGAGTCCTCATCGTATGGTATTCTAAAAGGAAATGTATGTTTATTTTCTATAAGAAACATATTGTTATATTGAAGTGCGTCCCTTATTTTGTTCCAAATTTTTGTTATCAATAAAATAACTCCAAGGTAAATTCAAAAGGGGGAGTCCATTAGAACAGACCTAATTGGTTAATGTGACAATTGGGATTCAGCAGCCAAAACTGTGTTAACATTCATCACATACATACGATACAACTGACTAAAATAACTCAAACAAACATACAAATAAATCTGACTAAGACGCCAGCAAAAAATGTTGTAAAATTGAGAATGGAAATGGGTCAAAGAGACAACAACCCGACCAAACAGCCGAAGGCCACCAATAGGTCTTCAACACCCGGAGGCGGCCCCGAAATAAAAAATGTGTACTAGTTCAGTGAAAATGGACGTCATAGTAAACACCAAAACATATAAATGAACTAAAATTAAAAAAACATACAAGACTAACAAAGGCAAGAGGCTCCTGACTTAGGACAGGCGCAAAAATGCGGCGGGGTTAAACATGTTTTGTGAGATCTCAATCGTCCCCCTATACCTCTAGCCAATGTAGAATAAACGAACACAGCAATACGCACAATAAAACTCAGTTTAAAAGAAGTCCAAGTCCGATGTCAGAATAGGTAACAAAAGAATCTAAGCAAAATGACAATGATACATAAATTAACAAAGGACTTCTAGCAGTTACTGACATGTCAGCTCCAGACTTCAATTAAACTGATTGAAAGATTATGTCTTCATCATATGAAAATCAAGCAAAATCCCTCCCGTTAGGGGTTTAGTATCATACCATCATAAAATATATGAGAAGAACATAACACGTATCATGCCAGCAACTGTTAGAACAAATGTGTTTATTTCCGATGCAAAGACCCTATGAGTGAATCAATATTAATACCAAAATATGACATCTTCAATGACCTGACAACAGTATCGTAACTATATCCCTTCTGAATAAGTCTGTTTAAAGGTTTGGTTAGCTTTTGAGGTGAATGCCGATATCTTTGTGCTTTGTAAAGAATATTACCATAAAAGATTGTATGTGAAATACCTGAACGTATAAAATGTCTACATGTTGATTTATATTTACGAATAATGTACCGATGATAAAATTTAGTAAATGTTTTGACTAGTTTGTGATATCGAAAACCCTGGTGTAATAATTTTTCAGTAATACAGGGATTTCTTTCGTTAAAAGCAAATACGTTGTTACATACACGAGCAAATCGAACAAGTTGAAATATATAAACACCATACGATGGTAACAAGGGAACGTCACCATATAAAAATGGATAATTAACAATAGGAAATGAAAAATCATGTCTTTTATCATAAATTTTGGTATTAAGCTTTCCGTTAAAGATATAAATATCAAGATTCAGGAAAGGGCAGTGTTCATTGTTAGTGTTAGCTTTATTTAAAGTCAGTTCAGCAGGATAAATTTCTTTAGTGTACATACTGAAGTCGTCATTATTGAAAGCCAATATATCATCCAAATAACTAAAAGTGTTATTAAATTTTTGTATCAAATGTTGTTTGTTGATAGTAAATCTGACAATTTCCACTATGCAAGTATTAGATTTTAAGTAGCCGTTAATTGCTATCTAATTATTTCAGGTAGAACCTAGTTTCACAGAACAAATATGTGTCGTGTTTCTTAACCACTCGAAACACAATTCTAATATGTCGCTCTTTTGTAGCTAAGTTAACAAAGCCATGATATATTTCAAATAAAAAAGGGGTTGCACGTGCGCGACGTCATAATTAAAATTGTAACGTCAGTTGTATTTTGAACGACGCTGGATATCAAACTGGACATTTCTGTTGATGTTGCTCAATAGATATATATAAAATTATTCTAAAAGTAAGTCTTCATGTATTTGCATACTAGTTGATCGTAAAACGGTTGGTTTTCTGGAATGATTAAGCTTCGTCAAATTAAAATGGTTGCCTTTCAAATGTGTTTTATAGGTCCGCTTCAAAGACCAAAGTTCCGAATTTTTCTTTAAGAATAGAAATAAATCTTTCAACTAACATGTTCATTTTAACATTGGTAGGCATTATATTTGTCAACCTTTTACAGATTTTAAAGATATTGACAAATGTAATGCCAACTCATGGTCAAATGAGCATAGATTATCTTGTGCATAGAACCCGTTAATTTAGATACGATCCATGTAAACTCAAAACGTTTACTAAATTCTATCATTGATACAAGGAAACCATTCGTAAGTTTTAATCAACGTGCAGACATCTTATACGTTCAGGTATTTCACATCCCATTTTTTATGGTAATATTCTATACAAAGCACACGTTGTCTTTCACCTCAAATTCGTACCAAACCTTTAAACAGACTTATAAACAATGAATATAGTTACAATACTGTTTTCAAGTCATTCAAGATGGCATTTTTTGGAATTCATATTGATTCACTCATAGGGTATTTGCATAGGAAATAAACAAATTTATTCTAAAACCAGTTGCTTGCATGATACGGGTTATATAAAAATAAGAAGATGTGGTATGATTGCCAATGAGACAACTCTCCACAAGAGACCAAATGACACAGAAATTAATAACTATAGGTTACCGTACGGCCGTTAACAATGAGCAAAGCCGATACCGCATAGTCAGCTATAAAAGACCGCGAAATGTCAAATGTAAAACGATTCAAACGAGAAAACTAACGGCCTGATTAATGTACAAAATGTTCTTCTCGTATAATTTATGAAAGCATGATACTTAACCCCTAATGGGAGGGATTGTGGTTGATTGTCATACGATGAACATAAATGTTCGATCAATTTAATTGAGCTATGGAGCTGCCATGTCAGAAACTGCTAGTAGTCCTTCGTTAATTTATGTTGATCATTGTCATTTTGCCTAGTTTCTTCTGTTACCTTTTCTAACATCGGACTCGGACTTCCTTTAATTTGAGTTTTACTGTGCGTATTGCTGTGTATTTTTATATTCCACATTTGCAAGAGTTATAGCGATAGGGTTGAGATCTCACAAAACATGTTTAATCCCGCCCTTTTTGCGCCTGTCCCAAGCCAGGAACATGGTCTTGTTGTTTTGTTTTTTTTTAATTTTGGTTCATTTGTATGTTTCGGAGTTTAGTGTGGCGTCCATTTCCATGTACAAGTATACATTATTGTTTAGACGCTAGCTGAAGCTAACCATGGGATGTGGGATTTTCTCGCTGCGAGAACTTAATAAATTGAAACATAACTAAATATGTATTCCCATACATTCATGAACACCTATGGTCCTACACCCTGTCGATACCTATATTTTGACATTGTTCAAAGTCATGACAGTAAATGACGTCTTTCAACTAAATCCATTGGATGTGTACTGATTGATATTTTACTCTGGGATACATGTTTATTTATTAGTTGTAATAGAAGTTTTCACTAGCTTTCAGTAACTGCGAGTACTCTTAGATCAGTACTTTATCTCTTTAGTGCTTTTGTCAATTGGTTTTTTGTGCTTTGTGTGTCCATTTGATAAGTCAAAACCTTTTAGCTATTTTTTTCTATTTGTACTTGTGTTGTGCTGCTACGCCACTGTCACATATTAGGAGACGGGTTGGCAGCTCGAAAAAATGTTTAACGCCGCCATATTGTGTATGTGACTCTCCAAAGTCCGGGACTTTAATACATCTTTTTGTCTATCATATTCAGTTTTCTTTTATCGTTTTGTACATATTACAGGCCGTTGGTTTCCTCGTTTGAATTGCTTGTCATTTTGTAATGGCGGGGTCTTTTTTAGCTTATTATACGGTTTAGGTTATGCATCTACGTCATTTGGTCTCTGGTGGATTGTTGTCGTATTAGCAATTAAACACTTTTTTCTTAATATTCCTAATTATCGAGTATGTAATAACATATACTTTGAGCAATATCTTGCATATTTTATGAGATATTATTAATTAAAGCACTTAATATCGTCTATCATTAAATGCACATTCATATTTGCAAAAAATGTGATCTGTTCTATTTCATTTCCCTAATGTGAATACCATTCTTGTTTTTATAATTGATCAATAAGCGACTTTCGACTATGAGTTTGAATATCCCTTTGGAATATTTCGCCTCTCTTTTAAGAAAAATTTTGTTTACATTCTCACCTTGTGCGTCTGAAAACAGTTCATTTCAATAACGGATTATCATTTTTAATTTTTTTAATACTCTGCAAACACAATTGTAATTGTTTTTTTTTTTTTTTTTTTATAATAATCCTTTCTCCTAGATAGATTTTAATCAAGAAGATATGATAATATTAGGGGATTAATGAATTCAGTTTTGCTGTCTACATCAAATAAGTTTAATATAGACAATTACGAATTTGCAGCATGACGTCGTTACGACGTCACGCTTTTTTTTTTTTTTTTGGCAATGTTACACCCTTTTCACTCGAAATATGGCAACTAACTGAATCTTACTGAAAAAATCGATAACCGATTACATTTATATATCATTAAAACGGAAAAGTTAACAGCAATAATATATAATTTTTAAACATTTAGATTGACAAATTACATTTTACATACATTCTATACATTTTTGGATTGGTTTCTTAACTATTTAATGGTTGTATCTCTGACAGTATATATGCTACATATATCAATGTTTCAATATTTAGATATAGTTCAAGAGCTACATATATCAATGTTTCAATATGTAGATATAGTTAAAGAGTTCATAATTCATACATAATTTCATAAAAATCCGATATACTGTCCAATTATGTATACTCCGCTTATATATCCTAAAGTGCCTAACAAGATTTTGTGAGGTAGACGAAATTGACCTTAAAACGATCGTATTGAATTTTGATGTCAAAAAAAGGCAGATCGGACACATTTTGACTTTATTTACTGACTACTTTTGTTTGGGATTAATTGTAATTTTGACATAATAATGAGACTGAAAAATGTTTTTGTTTTGTTAAGATAAATGTATTTCGGCATTTCTCGTCGAAAAATGACTTGTGTAATGAAATAAAACGTCTGATATGTAAACTTTTTCTCCGGAATAGGCTATTAAATATAATTGATCTACTCTATATGTGGAAAATTTTGTGAAAATATAAGAAGTGGCAATTTTTCCTTATTTCTTTAGTTTCATTGATAAATAATAATATGGACTCGTCCAGTGTCCAGTTTGAAGATCATTTAAGTTACTGTACACATTTATGCATGTTCTGATTTAATCAATACACGTGTATGAAAAAATGAACAGTTTGAAAGTAAACTAATAATAACTTAATCCAATCAAATTGCGTAAGATTCAATAACAAAGACCGGTCCAAATTATAATTAGTAATAGGGGTAAACTGGGTAGGGAGAAAATGACAGATATTTTAAGTTCAATTTTTACAATAACGAATAAAAATTTGTCAACCAAAAGTTTTGCTATAATTTCAAAAACATGTCGTTCTGGAACTTTTATTTGCGTATTTAAGGCAATAGAAAGTTTGGGCTTCAAAAGTCTACATAATTATTGACTTTATACAGAAAATATGCCCTTTTAATACATTTAATGTTTCACAATTATACATGGATACAAAGTAAAATCATTTCTTAAAACACTGCAAAAAAATCATTCTGATTGGTATAGTGGTATTGTCATAAAGTGCGTTGAAAAGAATCGTGGTATAGCAAACATCGTATTCCCTCACGCACTTTATAGATATTTCAATTCAGATCGGATAATTGTTTACGATTAATTTTGTCAACAAAATGAGTGAGGTCTCAAATAATAGACATATCCATCATATGTGGCATACAATGAACGTACCAAAAACATATGTTTCTGATATAATCTTCATTCGAAATCAAAAGTGTGAGTAGGAAAATATATAAATTGTTTTAAAGTTTTAAAATCATATAAACACTGGTGGCATTTTGAGTATATCAGTGCATTAAAGAATATAATGGAATGAGATATTCATTTGACCTTTTTGAATACGTTTGAGTAATGAGTTTTAATTGATATTTTAAATAACTTCATTGTATTGTAATGAAACATTGATGAAATACCTGAAATGGTTACAGTTTTAGAAGCTACATCATTATTTTTATTAATTATTAATTTTCAATTAAACGGTCAGTTACTGAGATAGCAATACGTTTTAAAAACGAAACGTACTACAATATTTTATAAAAAAATGAACATTTCAGGATTGTGAGAAAAAACTTTTGACAGATTATGATGACACGTCACTTGATTTGGGTATATCCGGCTCTTATAGCACTAGTATTGATATCGATTGCAGGTAAGTTTTTTTTTTTTTCTTTTCTTACAAATCTTTAGGTGATAATTTATCTTATTTGTATAAGGATCTTTTTCAGCTTTCCTTGCATTTTTATATACTGAAGGAAATGTGAATGATACTGTATATTGAAATAATTTATTTCAAAACAAGGTGTACATGCTACTGTTTCTTAACCATTGTTTTACTTTTCACAGAATAAAAAAAATTGAAGATGTTCTATGTTTTTTTTTTCTGTTCTGTATATATAAGTTATTAAAAAATTAATTATCAGGACATAAATCGATTATTTTCTAAGTTACAATTTCCATTAGTGATTATTTAACATGATACATATATTGAACTTTAAATTTTGTAGATTGATATCTATCTTTTTGGAAAACTAGATGACAAATCCATAAATTATTAGATATAATTTCACCATTATGTCTTTGCGACAACTAGTTATATTGTCATAAAAGCATTTTATCTGTGTTGCAAACAAATATACTGAATAATACTATATAACATATCTCATAAATTTGCATCTAGCAATTAAACAGAATTCAATATTTATTATGGAAGGAGGTCACATTCTATATAAAAATAAGGAGATGTGGTATGAATGCCAATGAGACAACTATCCACCAAAGTTCAAATGAAGTGGATTTAAGCAATTATATGCATGTTAATTGTATTTCAAATTCTTAGTTCATTCATACTAAAGCTTCCATTTCTTTTAGTAATTGTTGTATTCGTATAACTCAAGTTATTATTTTGTGAAATTCGTTTAAAATATTTAAGACCATTTTCAACTCATTTTGATTCAACTGAATAACTTATGTATCAGACGTGTATGATGATGTGTTACATTTAGCTACAGTTGGGATCAGTTCCAACTCTCTCCAAATGTGTAAGGAACTATCAGGAGACCTTTTATAGAACAGTATCTAGAACAGTTTTTCTGCCATCTTTAAATCAGTCATGGACAGTACTGACCTTGAACAGATTCTAACAGTTCTACATATATCGCTTTAACAATTGGTTTTGAACAGCTATATTTAACTATGTATTTATTCGTTTAGTTATTTTATTTATTCCTTCTAATTTTATCATTTTATTTCATACAGAATATTCTAGGAGCAAAAGTGTTACCTATCATGACTTTGAAATTATCATTATTTTCGCTTTTAAATTTTTTTTTATTAGTTTTTGTAAACGCTGCATCCTAAAATTGACCCTGGCCCACAATTGATATTGAGGTGGATTTCTGTAAGACCAATAAACATAAATTTATATAAAAAAAATGCTTTTTCTCAATTAAATTATCTTTAAAGATATTTCCATTGTAAAGTACTCCGCTAATTTTGTCAATTCAATGGAACTATAAACAACTGTCATACAAGTTGGAAGTTTAGCTAGCTAGAAAAGCAGGTTTAACCCACCATTTTCTTCGGAAAAATGCCTGTACCAAGTCTGGAATATGACAGTTGTTTTCCATTGGTTCTGTTGGTTGATGAAGTCGAGCGTTTGTCAGGTTTTATGGACTTCCTCTTTTTTGAATCCACCTGGGAGTTTGGTACTTTTGTCAGTACGTTTTACTATACTCAAACTTCCCAAATCCTTAAAGATCTAATTACTACTTGTTATACTACGGAAACACACCCGACTACTGACTGCATAGTTATATATGATACATATGTATAGAATAGTAATGTGTTTCACATTGGTTGCAATTGAGGCTACTATTTCGCATAGTCAGTGCTAAACATAACAATATTCTAATCATTAGACTGACAATCACATTGGAAATGATCATTATAAAAATATTCCTATAATATACATTATTTGCACTACATGTATGGCATGATTCGAAGAGAAAGCAGTCGCATTTCATTGAATGACGTTAACGAATGGAAATCTACATTGTGTATTTATATAAACGGTCATACTTGTAAATAAATACATGTACATATATACATTTAATTAAATATCAATAGATAAATACATACGTAAATAAAATAGATTAAATCAAATATCAATAAATAAAATAGTTTAAATTAAATTTCAATAAATAAAATAGATTAATATAAATATCAATAAATAAAATAGTTTAAATTAAATATCAATAAATAAAATAGATTAAATTAAATATCAATAAATAAATACACACGTAACAAAAATAAGTAAATAAATAACAATGAACAATTTTAATTAAATAACTAGATCTGTCAAAAATGTTCTATCGATTGACGGTCAAAATCAAATCTAGGATAGCACTGTCCAAAATTGTTCTATGGTTGAACTGTCAGAATCCTGTTTTGAATAAAAGTTATAGATTAAAATAAAGTGTCAACAAAGTTGTCGGGGCCATATAGTTTTACCCTTGTCCGTCATTCCGTCATTCCGCAACAAACCATTATACGCAATTTTTTTCTAAACGCCTTCAGATATTGGGCTGATTTTTGATATGTGAGTTAACTATGATGAGTTACAGATCAAGTTTAAGTTTCGTTTCGTTCTGCTAATTTTTGCCGAAATTACGGGCTTTGGACTTTGATAAATTGTTGAAAATCACAGTTATACGGACTTTTTTATTTTAAACGCCTTCAGATATTGGACTGATTTTTGGTATGTGAGTTAACCATGATGAGTTACAGATCAAGTTTAATTTTCGTTCCGCTCTGCTGATTTTTGCCAAAATTACGGGTTTTTTACTTGAAAATTGTTGAAAGCACAGTTATACGGACTTTTTTTCTATACGCCTTCAGATTTTGCGCTGATTTTTTATATGTAAGTCTACTATGATGAGTTACATATCAAGTTTATGTTTCGTTCAGCTATGCTGATTTTTATGTCGTTTCAACACATCTTGTTAGATCTGCAGTACATCCACTTCCTGTTTGCTGATAGTTTGAAATTTAACTACTCATTGATGAAGGAAATTTTTCATCAAATAGTATTGGTCTTAAGAGCTGGATACTATCCATGCATGTTTGTGTCCACATGTGTTGTTGAAATTGCAGATTTTTCAACTTTTTGAGACGGGGCCATTCGTGTCGTTCCGACACATCTAGTTTTAAGTATTGTTTTTATCGGTACTAAAAGAGAGGCGAAAGATACCAGAGGGACATTCAAACTCATAAGTCGAATATCAACTGACAACGCCATGGCTAAAAAAGAAAAAGACCAACAGACGAACAATAGTACACAAAACACAACATAGGAAACTAAAGACCAAGCAACACGAACCCCACCAAAAGCTGGGGTGATCTCAGGTGGTCCGGAAAGGTAATCATATCCTGCTCCACATGTGGTACCCGTCGTGTTGCTCATGTTAGTACCAACCCGGTAATAAGTCCAATTCGGTAGGTCGCATTCGGGAAAGGGGACGGGATTGTAGTTACGACTTTAGGAATATATCCGCTATAATCTGTGAAACAGATATTCCATAACGGTCAACCAACTCGCGATGGCGTCCGTAAAACTTACGAAGGGATGATTTCAACTTCACCACTTGGTTTAATAGCTTCCTTGTGAGCAGCAACCCTCTTTCAAGGAAATCATGATAGGAAATACAAGCCCTGGAGTATCGTATCAACTGGGAGATCTATACTCCGTATGCAGGCGCTGCTGGAATGTTGCTACATAGAAATGGAAAGTTCACAATTGGGAAGCTGAAATCATCTCTTTTGTTGTAAAGTTTTGTTTTCAACCGACCCTCATTGTCAATTTCTAGATGCAAGTCAAGATATGAGGCAGTCTTAACTGTATCTGTTGTATCCTTTATCTCAAGTTCAATGGGATAGATGTGTTCAACATAGTCACCAACTTTTGAATTATTTAGTGAGAGAACATCATCTATATAGCGGAAAGTAAAGTTAAAGGATACTGCTAACTTCTTTTCTTTCTTCCTAAGAAGTTTCTGTATGAAGTCAGCCTCATATGAATAAAGGAACAAGTCGGCAAGAAGAGGGACACAGTTTGTTCCCATATGAATGCCGATTGTTTGTTGAAAAACACGTCCTTCAAACGTAGCAAATATGTTGTCAACCAAGAAATCAATCATCTTGATTATTACAAAGTAGGATTTATCCCTCCCTTAGACAAGATACTTGTATCTACGTTGGCCATTCTTTTTTATGAAACAAAGCAGGACCAACTCTTTCAATTTGTCTTTTAGTTTTGAATGGGGAATACTTGTGTAAACTATAGAAAAGTCAAATGTTTTAATACTATTGCAAGATGAAAGAGTCTTGGATTGTATGTACTCTAAAAGATCTTTGAAATTTGTTAGTATGCACATCTAATTCACATCACCTCTAGAATAGGTAGTTTCACAATAATTTTGAAGCCCGGCTTTGATTGCTGATAAAATTGATGTTAATAATTTAGAAAGAGGTTTCGTGGAACACTTGGAAGACCCAGCAATATACCGTTGTTTGTAAGGACACTTATGTAGTTTAGGTATCCAATACAATGAAGGAAGATCCAGTTCTTCATCTTTGGTTGAAACTCCAAAAGAACATAGAACATATCTATGATTATCCAGGATTTCCTCTTTAGTAAGTGTCGTGGGGGTATATGTTGAGTTTCCAAGTGAATTGTCAATACCTAATTCATTTATCAAGCAGTTTATGTAATGTGATTTACACACAAAAGATGCTGTTTGGGGCTTTATCTGCGGTGACAACAACATATTTGTCATGGAGGTAGGACAAGTGTTTTGCAACATTTGGGTCTTTAAAGATTAATGTAGCATGGGTATTAATAGACCCATTCAGTTTCTTAATTCTGATTTGTATCAACGACCTCACAGCCCTAATCCGTTCGGAAAGAGTATCTACGTCTTCTTTCTAGTGTTTAAACCATTGCCTGGCATAATCCTCGACTGAATCCATCAGTATTTTGAAGTTGTGTTTCCAGTTAATGGATGTAGGCTCACGATGTTTCGGGCCTTTGAATAACACATTTCGCAGAGAAGTGTTATTGACAATGTTAGGTCACCGGTAATAACGTGGCCAGCCGGATTATATATGAATGGGGAACTAGCACAGGTGCAATCAGGAGGTTTAGACTTGAAGTCGTCAATATTGAGATCCTGCAACACGTGTTTGTAATTGAAAATTTTAGTTGCAATTGGTTTGGTATATGTATAAGAAATGATAGGTACAGACTGATCTTTTAAATAGGGAGATATTTTCGATTGAACTGATTTATGATGAAGGATATTGCCTAAGTTGATGGCATGGAGACATTTTTGTACTAACATTTTGGGTTTTCGTATATCGAATTGTTATAAATTAGGCCGTTAGTTTTCTCGTTTAAATTGTTTCACATTTTTCTTGTCGGGGCCTTTTATAGCTGATTATATGATATAGGTCTTTCTCATTGTTGAAGGCAGTGGGAGGTTTAGCTAGCTATAACATCAGGTTATACCCACCGTTTTCTTCGGAAAATGCCTCTTCCCTGTCAGAAATATGACAGTTGTTTAACATTCGTTCTGTTGGTTGATAAAGTCTAACATTTGATTTTCTCATGTCTTATAGAATTACCCCTTTTTTTAATTTACCTTGAGTTTAAGCGGAATAATTCAGTCATTCGCCGCGATCGACTCTCCCAATTGCGAGGGCCTGAACTTTTTATACGATAAAAATGCGTCACGAATCAATGATTTTGATTGGTGCTCTTTGGATGAGAAAACCAATCAGCTGAAAACCTAATGTTATCGAGATAGGTAGATTCTGAGCTAATTCCGAATGATTTTTTGACGATTTTTCAATGACTAGGCCTTCGTAGATCAGCGGAATATGACGACTGAATTATTCAGGGTACTTGTAGTTTGGTTTTTTTGTTAATACTTTTTTATGATAAAGGAACAAAATCAGAGACGTAATTCATTTAAATAACAATATGTTTCTTTATTGAAAATAAACATACATTTCCCCTTGGAATACCATGCGACCAGGACTTTTAATGGAGAAAAAAGTATAAGCGTTGAACTAGCCTAAGGCATCAATTTTAGTATTATCTGATGATTATACATATTTGAATTTGCTAATGATGAAGATGACGAATGTTGCCACTGAATTATTCACGAAACTGGTTCATGGTAACTTAGTATGAGTGTGATTTTAAATTTTGAAAACATTCAGGTATTCTTAGAGCAATTCATTTTTATTTTAAAGTCACATCAATATGGATGCACCAAGTATAATATTGGTTTCTTATTAAGAAGACCTTGTTAATTATATGGTAACCTATAATTACTTAATTCCAAGTTATTTGAACTCTGGTTGGTAGTTGTCTCATTGGCAATCATACTACATATCTTTATTTTTATACAGGTTAAAAACGTGAAATCAGATTAGTTCTAGGGATAAGAACATTTTTCCATTCCAGTTCTTGACAGATTTTACGAGAAGTTAACTGCAAACCATCGGATGTAGCAAACCAAAATCAACTTTTATTCTATTTAAAGTAATATTATTTTGAACAACAAGCAAACAAAAAAACTTGTCATAGATACCAGAATAAAAAATGTGTATGTCAGACGCGCGTTTCGTCTTTAAACGATTCATCAGTGACGCTCGAATAAAAAAAGTTTAAAAAGTTGAAGTGCACTGAAACACTCCTATGCAATATTTATAGATTTCTCTTTTTTTCATTTCAGAGTCTGGTGGTCGTAAGTATATAATGCATAGTTTTACTTTGATTAGTAGAGGAATAATGCTTGAAAAAAATCAGATCGCATCGCTCCAATCTAATGTAGGACACAATAACTTATCTTTGTTTAAACACGTTAAAAATGCAAAACATTGTTAAGTAAAATCGGGATCAAAGGCACAATAATTTTAAATCAAATTCTTTTATAAATACTAATGGAAAGTGCGAGATATCCAGTAATGAGACACAGCAACCAAATAACAAAAACAAAACAAATATCTGGTCTACAAACGGCCTATAACATTGATAAACATGATAAATGTCTTTCTATTTTTTCTACTTTTTCTAAGGTTAAGATAGAAATTACATAGACTGTCAAAACCCAAACTTTTAATATGCTTTTCTTCTTTTGAACTGATCAATTACTTTAGTAAAAAAGATATTAGAGACGGAACTTACCATAGGGATACTCAAACTCATAAAGTCTGAGATGACTCAGATTGTTGCCGTATAAAATTGGTATAACACTGAAAGTATAGAACATTTTTTTTTCGTAATAAAACACTTATTTTGTTTACTTATATTTTCAATATAGATTATCCAATAGTTAACCCTGAGCAAAATACATATGCCATCATCACCGGAAGGGCTGTTACACTAAAATGCACAATTGACTCCTCACATCACGATGTAACAGACATTAAATGGAAAAAAGAGGTTTCACAAATAGATCAAAATACCAAATATGTTATTTCTAACAATGCTTTGGGTCAGAGAAGCGGATCGACAACTCTAACAATTAATAACGTACAGTCTTCAGATTATGCAAATTACTACTGCCATGTACAAAACCAGGACGGTTGGGGAAATAGTTCAGCTATAACTCTTAATATACATACACTACGTAAGTAGTTTGTATTATGTTGATTATATATATATTTTTTTAATACCGTATAGCGGGTTATTTTCGCGGGGTGTTTATTTTCGCTTATTTTGGCAGGTCAGAGGAAATACGCGAAATTTTTGCGTTCGATACTTTCTAATAGCTAAAACGTTTAATGGTTACATAATAAAATAAATAATAATATAAAAGTGTAAGGTACGCTGTCAGGTATTTTATCCTTATTAATTAGTGTCAAATTATATAAGAGTTGCAAGTCACTCATGATAATTTTATAATTTAATTAGTACATCAAAGGTCCGGTCAATTTCGTAACTAATCAATCGTAACATCTACAAGAAGTTTGTACACCTGTGACAAATAACTATGTACCGGTATTCTGTTGATTAACTGTATCAAATTATAATCAATAAATGAGACGTCATGCAGGTAAAACCATCATTTAACCATAACAATAGACAACTTTTTAACTGCAATCATTTCAGTATCCGCCAAAATATTTAATTGGGATTAAAGAATCAGCCAAAATAAAAACCGCTAAAATTTTTCGTATTCTTTGTAGCCCCTAAATCGCGAAATTTTACACCCGCGAAAATAACCCGCTATACGGTATTATAATATGCTCATTAGGTTTAACTATTTTGTAAGAAAAAATGGTATCATCCTAAAGTTACTATCATTTAATATTTTGATATATATTTTCACATAAAGGTTGAGCTGCTGTAAAATGTAAGAAAGTATAAAGACGGTACCTCAACAGTGCATTTTCATTGTCAGAAAAATTGAAGCAGAATACTCCATAATTTTTCTGTGTATTCGTATAATTTCTTTTAGCATAAAACTGCATATTGGCATTAGATAAACATTGATATATAACATATTTTTATATATTTATCCAACTTTAAAAAACATAATAAATCATACTTTGTTCAAGTATCAGACAATTTGGTGAACATGTTCGAAAATATGTCAGAGGAGTTTACTAAGGTATAGAAATATGGTCATCCTGGGACTTCATAAATCCGAGAGAAACATCCATACTAAAACGAATCTGTTAATATTTGATAGTTAAAGAACCCTTACAACAACTATTTGATGGGTCTGTTGGTGTCCTGTTGCATGGCATCGTTTATGTTCCTGTCCAATACTCCCTCAAGTTTAGGTGGCAGTCGAGATTTCCTTCCCTCATCTCGGTCGATCCTCAATGCAGAACCTTCCTATTGACTTAAGCAAACAACAATTCATCAATCAATCATATCCAGATATATAATTAGACTTCGGTACATATACTTGAACATGTTCACCTTGTGTATGAAGTATATTTTAATTTTCTAAATATAGTGCCTTAATAGCCTTGGACCCCTCTCCCTAATTTCGAAATACAAATTACCTGATACCAGATTTAAATAGATGCACCAAACGTAGAAATTCTAAATGTCTGATAACTTTTGTTTGTGTTGGGTTGCTATCGATTTGTTGTATAACTTCTTTATTCGTGCTATCGATAGCTCTACTTAAGGGTAGATTTCATGTAGCAGCGTCATGCACAGTACAGAGAGAAATAATTTTAATGCACCAACCATTCATTATGTGTTAGCCGAGCACATTTTTTTTTAAGAAACATTTTTTTAACTATGAAAAAAAAATATACTCGAACAGTTTAGAATAGGGATTTGTGTAGACATAAGTTTTGTTTATATTGTTTTAAAACTAATTTGAAAAAAGAAACAAACAGATCTTTCATTTCTCTTTTTAAACAAATCGATTGTTTTTCAATGATCGGTGCCTGACAGCATTTATAAATTATGTCAATATTCTTGCAAGAAAGAAAGCTACGAAAACAGAGAAAACAGTTTCTTAGAAATACTTCCAGGCTTCATTATCGAATTTTCTTTTGAAAAGTGGTTTAATGCAAAGAAGGTAACTCCTGAATACTGTATTTTTACCCATCAAGCATTTGGGATTGATAACAAACTAATGGTTATCTCTTTTACCTTATTCACAACTTATTCGACTAAAGACCTTAATTACCATGTCTTACTGACCGAAAAGACCATCGCTTATTGCTGACGAATGTTAAATATTGATCACTAGATTTTCTTTTTTTGTTTTTGTTATTGGATTACTGTATTTTTTGTTGTTACGGATGAGGGATGGATAAATACCCTGCCACGTCCGGTCTGTGTTTTTGTTTTTTTAATCGATCTGATGCGTTAAGCCTTTTTCAACTGATTTTTATAGTTTGTTCTTATGTTGTGCTGTTACACCACTGTCCAAGGTTAGGGGTTAGTTGAGCGCTCACAAACATGTTTAACCTGCTACATTCTGTATGTAGATAGATATAAGAAGATGTGGTATGAGTGCCAATGAGACAACTATGCCTGTCGCAAGTCCGGATCGACCAGTATACAGTTCAGTGGTTATCGTTGGGTCATATCTGTCATATTTGTTTTTCGTAAATTGTTTTGTTATAAATTGGGCAGTTAGTTTTCTCAATTGAAGTTATTTCATATTTTTGTTGGGGCCTTTTATAGCCGACTATACGGTATGGGTTTTTCTCATTGTTGAATGCCGTATGGTTGCCTATAATTGATTATATCCACTTCATTTGAACTTTGGTGGATAGTTGTCTCATTGGCAATCATACCACATCTCCTTATTTTTATATTACTGTCTGATTGACGCATATCTGCCATTTATGGTTATTATTTTTAGGGGTGCATCCAGTTGCACCATTTTATTAAAAAGATATTAACGCGACATAACTTAAGAGAGTCGTTACTATATTTGTTTTATATACGAAATACGAAACCTCTTCTCGCAATTCGTACTAATAATATAATAAATATGAAAAACGATACAGTTTGTTTATCAAATACTTCTTTTTCAAAAACCTAAATACGAGGTGAAATCAGTCCCCGTGGTATAGGCTCCAAGGCAGCACATTTTAAAGATTCTTTGAAAATACGATTGTTTTGTGCATTGTTTGGACAAAAAACATAAATAAATCTAAAAAAACCCATATAAAAATGAGGTGATGTGGTATGATCTCTCCACAAAAGACCAAATGACACAGAAATTAACAACTATGCATTCGGGTTGTCAGATCAAAATATCTTTAACACCCCAGTCCAGAGATACATTCTACTGAATTTACCATATCGATAATTTAAAATTCGTACTTATTGCGTAATAAGATATGTGTCCAGGTAAAGAGTAACAGCAGGTGGTATATATACTAAAGTGTTTATCGCCTTCTATTATACATCTCACGGTGACATTTAGCTTTATGGCAATTAAGTGACCACAGAGAAGAATGAAATTCAAGATATATAACATTCTGTCGAAAAATCATTTTAAAGGTAAACATTATTAAGGTCATCCGCAAAACTGATGAAAATAATATATATATATATATATACTTTTTAAAATTTTATGAAATTCAATTTTGATACTTAAAGTTTCATAAATCAGTTTAATGTCTTACAATTCAAATAAGCGTTAGGCAAACTATAAGTAATTGGTCAGTATTTCAAATTTTGATGAAATGTTGTATATATAGAGAGAGAGTTGTGTGTGGGTCGGCGCGTTACGTTTGCGCGAATTCGTCCTACGTTTGCGCGAAAAAAAAATCCATGTTTGCGCGACAAAACGCATTACGTTTGCGCGAAATTTACCTGTTGAAAATTCACTACGGATTTAATGAAAAAAAAAATTATAAAAAATAAATCCTTTACTTTATATAAACAAATTGTAATTTCCGAAGTTAAACAAATTTACTTATAATTCACCAAAAAAACTGAAATTAATTTGAACATTGTTAAAATGTATCCAAATACTACAGTCAAAGGTTGTCGTTTTCATCTTGGACAAGCCTGATTAGGAAAAATACAAAATAATGAAGTAACAAATCGTACCAACAATGGGCCAGAGTCTTTTCACAGCTATTACCATGTTATTTTTCCCCTCGCTATCACTCGGAAATCATCAGATATAAATGCCCAACCCATTGTAAAAGGAAAACAAATCTACGGCTGCCATAAATTATTTCTTAAATATAAGAAGTGAAAATGTGGTATGATTGCAAACTATGTTCAAAACAAATATGATAGACAACCATCAACATGATATCTCATTTTCCTAAAAAAAAAAAAAGACAGGTAAATTCGCGCAAATGTAATACCATTTCTTCGCGCAAACGTAATGCTTGTCATTTTGATATTCGCGCAAATGTAGGTCGCCCGTGTGGGTTGGTGTGTGTGTGTGTGTTTGTGTATACATATATATACTGCATAGAAATACATTCCTAATGAATAGCATTGACCGATTTGAGCTGGGATAATACTAATTTAGTTTGAATTTAAGAAGGTCTGTAATTAAAGTTAAAATGGATTGTTTGGGGTTTTTATTGGCATTTGGCACTTTTGTGAAAAATTGTCTAAATTGCTTAATAATTTCGAAACAATTAGAACTTTATGATGCATTTTCTAACGAGTGTCAACAATAGGTAAATGCCACGCTTATGGGTAATTCATGTAATAGTAAAATTTACAAGATACGGGGATGGCGTGTCTGTACATTGGAGATTAGGAAGTTGAATCTGAAATGATATCCTTAAGCTTAGACGATGTTTAATACACGTGATATGCATAACCGTTATATATGAGCCAGTCCATGCGAAAAGGTACAAAAGTCCTTTTGATAAATTTTACAGGACACGTTGTTAAAGTTCGTTAACATATTTTTGAAAAACGATTTTCATTGTCAATAATCAGTCCGGTCGATATTTGGCATGCGTGAATTTAGATATCCTACATGAATAAAATCGTTATATAGAAGTTGTATGGAAAATAATCTTTACAAGACGATATTCAATTTTCTTCTCAGTGGTTTTCTTAGGTGCTGCGATCCCCAGATTCCGTAATGTGTCTTCTTTTTAATGATATAAATTATTCTAAAATAAAGTTTGAACTTCTTGCTACAAATTTGAATGTTTTACAGGGATGTCAAATGGCTTACATTTGCCGTTATTCTTACGGGAAAATGTTATTATTCGGAAGAGTGGTCAACTTTGAAAAAATAAATAAAATACTTTTACTGATGATATACCTTAGCTGCTGCAACCAAGAAAAGGATGAAAAGTCAAAGTTTAACTTGGTGTAATTTAATTTGAAATTGGTTATTTTCTTCTTGCTACAAATTTGATTTAAAAGTAGGCGATTTTAAGTTTTTTCTATCAATTTCTATTTGACAAGAGGATACATTGTGTGTGTAAACAGATAGTAACCTGGTATACAATCGTGTTTATACAGTCATGCTGAGACATAATATAGAGTCGTGTAATAAAGTGTAAACTTTGACAACATTTTGTATAAACTCGATTTAGCGTTGAAGGAATAGCAAAACACTATATAATATGAAATTAACGTTTTTATACTTGAAGATAATTAGATTCTAAGTTATTTTTTTGTTTCTGTTATCACATGGTTATAACAGAAAATTAATAAATATGAGAATGCAATTGAAAACTAAAACGCATCATATTTAATAAATGCCTGTTCATCTGGATGTTTTTGCAATACACAATCATAATTTTTTTTTCAGCGGAATTAAATGGTTTCTATTCATTCACATTTAATTTTTAAAAGAGAAGATGTATGATTGCCAATGAGACAACTTTAAACCTGTGACGAGTTGTTTAAATATTTTAACTTGTACTGTTGGCTCGTTTTATTGACAATCCTTATATAATCTTTTTTGAGGCAATTTTAAGACGATTTGAATACACAAGCATATAGGAGAACAATCCCAGTTCGTCGCACTTTAGAGTGCATCAAAAACAAAATTTACAATACTCCACTGAATTCCACCACTTGATACGGCAAGATGAAATCAAATAATATATTTTACATCAAACCGAGTTTCTGTTATTTAATTTCTTGAAACTAAAACACGAATAATATGTACGCACAATTAATAAACTGGAAAGTTTGCAACTTTCAAGACCCGTTAAATAGTTGTAGAATACCTTCATGACTTAAATTTACATTCGCCGTCAAAAAGAAACTAGTTGATGACAAAAATAATCGAAACTAATATACATCTAAATACAAGAATATCATAGTCTTGTATAAAATGAAAAAACAAACTTTTTATTGGATCCCCATGTCAATCTTTAATCACAAGCTTTTCATCTCAATTAAAATTCATTGAACCGAAACAATATTAAATTAAAAGTCAATAATTTCTTCACAAAACGATAAAGATTGTTAGCTTTTAACAGGTACTTGTATGACAATTAGCATGTCAGCTTCAGGGTATATACCTGTGGATATATGGTGGAAATAATGCTGGAAGCTTGTATTATTTTGTCAAAAGCAGGAAAGGGTCAATAAATATGACATTTCCGAGATATCGTTTTCATACATAAAAGTTTATTGTCATAACGTAGATAGAATCTGCTTCTGAAATGACGCATTCTCACTATCTCTTCGTTGTAGATGTTGATATAATGTGAGATATGGGGTAAATATCCACGAGATGACCTACCCTCCACCCACAAAATTCACAAGTTAATAGAGGGTTCTGTAAGTTTTAACTGAATAAACTGGCTATCATAATGATGAAAAGCTTTAAACCCCTGTTCCCTCATAAATAGTGGTTTAACTTGGATGTTTAATACAATAATTTACCAAATAAGACGATGTGGTATGATTGGCAATGAGACCACTTGTCACCAGAGACCAAAGGATGGGGTTAAAAGCAACTATAAGTTACTGTACGGCCTTAATCAATGAGCTAAACCCATATCGTATAGTAAGCTTTATAGGATATCAATGGAGAATGGAAACGGGAAATGTGTCAAAGAGACAACAACCCAACCAAAGAGCAGAAAACAGCCCAAGGCACCAATGGGTCTTCAACGCAGCGAGAAAATCCCGCACCCGGAGGCGGGTTTTCAGCTGGCCATACACAATAAGGTTTACTAGTTCAGCTAAAAGGACGCCACACAAAATTCTGAAACATATAAATGAACCAAAATTGAAAAAAACACACAAGACTCAAAAAGGATAGAGATTCCTGACTTGGGACAGGAACAAAAATGCGGCGGGGTTAAACATGTTTTGTGAAATCTCATGTAAAATGTCGAAACAATTAAAACGAAAAAAAATAACTAACTGGTTTGTGCTAAAACAATAAAAACAAGAAAATAAACATTTCAGACAGCAACAAACGACAACCACATAATTACAAGTAATTTGTTCCTGACTTAAAACAGAAATATAAACCATGTTGCGGAGTGCTCAAACCTATCTTAATCCCACTGAACCTGGGGCAGTGGTATAACAGCACAACACAAGACCAATCTGTTGAAATTAGTAGGAAAAAGCTTCCTTGTCAGATGGGCACGAAACTTAAAAATCTATCTACAGAAAAACAAAAGATCTAAAGTACCGATCTGAAGATAAATTATCTACCAGTACACATTCAACATACATATAAAAATAAAGAGATGTGGTATGATTGCCAATGAGACAACTATCCACCAAAGTTCAAATGAAGTGGATATAATCAATTATAGGCAACCATACGGCATTCAACAATGAGAAAAACCCATACCGTATAGTCGGCTATAAAAGGCCCCAACAAAAATATGAAACAATTCAATTGAGAAAACTAATGGTCTAATTTATAACAAAACAATTTACAAAAAACAAATATGACAGACATGAACCAACAACAGTTCACTTAACTCGAGGAAAAATGCTATTACCCTCACTCAATGTAAACTGTTCAATTCAATAATTATGAAATGTCAATGGATGTTTGAAATCAAATAATATGACAGACATTCCGAATTCTCGAGGTACCAGTTTTATAAAGAAAAAACCGTACGACAACGGCTCTTCGGCCAATTATATGTGAAATAGTTGAACTTAAATTTCAATTACATTTCTATCAGTTTTATGCTCAATTCATGTTGAATAAGAATATCTATTTTTATTTATATGCATTTTTCATTTACTAATTTGGGTAAAAAATCTCGCGCCGTTTTAATGTGTCAACTGTGACTAATACACTATTTCAGTAGTCCCAGTTTTCAACATAGATCGAATAGGAACTCCGGCCTTCAATTAATTTTACAAACTGCACCAAAATACAGAAACACGAATCTAAATTATCTTATCGATAACATCTGGTATTGGTTTTCACTGAAGTTATCTTTACAGAACAGCGGGTGTAAAAACCCTTAATTGTGTGTCTTATGGCATATGTCAAATTATCAAGTGACCCCATATGGAGCGAGGACGGGTTATTGTCCTTGCCGATACAAAGAACTGTTTTCAAATTGGGTTATCTCCCTTAAACCGGACAGATTCTTCGCAATCATCGGATCCGAAAAAAATGCTATCAATGTAAACATTTATAAAATTGTCATTACATTCTCTTCGAATTTGTCAATTAAAACGGAAAAAAACGTAGAAATATTTCAATTTTTGTACTTAAGCAAGTGTATAATCATGTGTTACCCGGAACAATGCTATACTGAGAAGAAACTTCACCATTTACGACACTATAAAGACAAAAGGTCAACAATTTTCATCGTCTCTACCTATGTTTAAAGAAAGGAAGACAAGATTTAAAAGTAAGGGAAAATGCAAAAATTATGTCATCGTGTGTTTTTGAAAGTGAAATTTAAGTTAAGTTAAGTTATTTGATATTATATAATTCAACCGTCCTTGCACGGGACTCGAACCGTTGTCCCCTTTGGTTGCTTTGATATCTGCATAATAAGTAAGCGAGAGCCTTGTCCCCACTGCTACCGGAGTGAACATCATTAAATTCCTAGTTATGACATTTAAACTATACACGGAAAATGATTAAAATATATGAAATAATTCAGCTTAATTTTTATAAAACAAGGTGGTTCAGCACTTGAAGGTGTGTATAACTTACAGCTTACGGGTATGAGGGAAAGTGACTGTGTTTTATAGATCACAAGTCTGCTACCAATAATTATGCACACTTTTTAGAATTTCGTATTTTTTCGTTTTTGTATCTTTTTAAATGGACTGGCTCATATTATATATATGTGCATTTTTTGCATAAAATCATTTAAAAAAATTCGATTCGCTCGACTGTATATTTTCACTTTTATGGAAATACGTCCTCTTCAAAAATCCTGGATCCGTCCCTGTGTTGTACTGCTTTTGGGGCAAATAGTATCAAAATTATAGAAAACTTTATTTGTCTTAACTCAGGACATGGACAATTTTATGTTAAAGGCGTCTTGGATTTTGTTTGATAGCTTCAGACATACTAATACCGTGTTCACACTATGAAATCTAAACCGGGTCGAACCCGGGTTAGTTAATCCGAATTAATTACACCGGTTCACACTTGAAAAAGAATTACCCCACTTTGGGTTTTTCCCTTCAACAAAAATAGACACGCATGCGCAACGTCTTGTAAACAGCGTCTGTGACAACAAACGAAATGGAAACCGCCACGGTACTGTTCTTCTTTCTTTTGTCACTGATACGGAAAATCGGCGGAAGATTACAAATTTAAAGCGAAAAAATAGGTTTGCTATGTTGAGAAGAATGAGGAAGTATTTGATGGCAAGAAACAACTTATTTTTTGATGAATAGACGCTCAAATTTACAACCGGCAGAAAGGAGGATATGGAGTAAACCCGTTCACGGAATTGGTGGGACTGTATAGTTCTAGGTTTTACTGATGAAGAATGGATCCAAAACTTCAGAATCAACAAAGAAACATTTTATTTTTTAAGAGAAAATTTACATGATACGTTAGTTAAATGTGATACTCCGTTTAGAAAAGCTTTGACAGTGGACTTGAAAATTGCAAGTACCCTATGGAAGTTGGCATCAAATTGTGAATATAGGACTGTTGCTCATTTGTTTGGGATTGCTAGAAGTACGGCTTGTTCTGCCTTCCATGATATGGTTACAAGCATTAATGAGACATTAGCACCAAGATTCATAAGAAACCCAACCACAGGAAAGTTTAAAGATATTATTGACGGATTTCAAAACAAATGGGGATTTCCAAACACTATAGGTAAGTTTATGAAATATGTACACTAAAACTGTATATCTAGCAAGAAACACGTATATAGGTCTCTGATATAGCACATAAATTAGACAATAATACTTAATTAGCATGCACAGACTTAAAATATTGTGTAACAGAACCAGACTATATTTTTTTGTCAAGGTTTCTTGATGAAAAAAGCACAGTATATATGTTGTTATAATACTTCTTTAAACATTTTTACCAGTGAGAGCTTTACAAGATGGAGATACATATTTCTTTATTTATAGTATGTAACCAGGGACTTAATAACATGTATTATTAGATCCCTGGTATAACCAAGTTTTACAACATTTGTAAAGATTTTTGTGACCAGCCTAACATTGCATATTCTCCTTACCACACACTGATCAGTTCTCGACAACAGATATGCTTTTTCAAGAGCCCTGATATAAAAGAAAATATGAGACAGCGCAAAAATATATACAGAAATTCTCTAACAAAGAAACACACATTTCTGAAAAATGAGATTACACTTTGTGTAAAGTCTAATTCAGAAAATCTGATTAATTAAGTTTGTCCTTTTTTTTAATTAAGGGGCCATAAATGGCACACACATTCCAATTCTGGATCCATAAGAAGTACCAGCTGACTATCACAAAAGAAAGGGCTTTTATTCCATTATTTTACAGGCAGTCGTTGACTCCTCATATAAGTTTTGGAATATAAATGTTGGCTGGGCAGGTCGGGTTCAAGACGCACGAGTTTTTGCAAATTCATCCATATATGCACAATTTCAGAGAGGCAATGTTGTTGGAAATGAACTAGACAAAAGATTCAATAACACAACAATTACTCCGTTTATTATTGGGGATGCAGCATACCCATTAATGCCATGGTTGAGAAAACCTTTCAGGGACAATGGAGCCTTAAGTGCAGAAAAGAGATATTTTAATTATATGATGTCAAGGGCAAGAATGGTGGTGGAAAATGCATTTGGCAGATTGAAAGGAAGATTGAGATGTTTAATGAAAAGAAATGATTTATCTACACTTTTTGTACCTGATGTTGCAGAGTGCTGTTGTACATTGCATAATATATGTGAAACTTTTTTGAATGAATTCCCTGAAGAATGGCTAGAACAAGAGGAAATGAATAATGCCCCAAATGATTGTCAGGCAGCAACACATACTGGAGAGCGAGTCAGGGATACAATAATTAACTACCTTTTACAAGAAAGGGAATAGTAGTTCAAATATAAAATGATCTTCAGTATTAAATTATTATTATTAGTTTAATTCTTAATTGTGATGACATCCTTCTTGTTATTAAAACATATAAGTAAAGTATGATTGCTAATGAGACTGATTGAGTATGCCATTAACTAAGATGAACAATGTAAACAACTACAGCTCAATATATGAACTTCAACAATGAGAAAATCTTGCACTGTAAATTAAGCAGTTTATCCTCTGAAATGCTTTAAATTGGTCAATTAGCTTACTATGTAGTGAAAGCCAAGATTCTGCATTCAAGGATGTAGTAACCTTAAATTGCTAGGCGACTGTCAAGTGAGAGATTTAGCTAGCTTTAAAACCAGGTCTAATCCACAATTTTTTTAACTAAGAAAATGCCTGTAACAATTCAGGAATATGAAATTTTGCTGACATCAGTGACATTTGGTCTTAAATGGAGAGTTGTTTCATTGGTAATCATACAAAATTTTCCTATTTTTATATATATTTTTAGCATAATTGAATATGCGAAAATTTATTGCCAGCTTTCCTGGAAAAAAAATAATTTCAACAAGTCCAAGGACCATCTCTGAAAATAATCATCAGACCAGAACACAATTCACATCTGTAATTTGTCATGGTTTAACTATAAGCCAAATTTCAGGTCAATATCTTTAAGCATTAACAAAAAATGCGGAAAACCAATTATTTGAGTGGATTTTCTAAGTTCAAGGAGCATAACTCTGCAAAAAATTATCAGACCGGAACAAAATTCTAACTTGATCTATAACGTGTCATGGTTAAACTATATGCCAAATATGAAGTCATTACCTTCAAGCGTGACGAAAAAAGTGCGAAAATCCAAGGGCCATAACTCTGCAAAAAGTAATCAGACCGGAACAAAAGTAAAACTTGATCTGTAACTTGTCATGATTATACTATATACCAAATATCAAACCAATATCTTGAAGCATGACAAAAAAAAGTGTGGAAAGCTGATTTACATGACAGACCAACAGACAGAGTGCAAACCTAAAGTCCCCTTCAATTTCCTTGGTAGGGGACTAAAAAAACTATATGCTATACTGAAGCTTCAAATTAAGCTACAATAGTTCATCCATATACAAGATATGATAATATTGTTATCAATTTTAAAATATTAAGATTTATAGGATAAACACCCCTATTTTTCTCCATTCTGTGAATGAAGTGAGAAAGACATATTTTTTTTTTTTTTTTTGTTCAGTCTAAAGAGATGACGGCATTGTTTCTGTATTCACATTTAACACTTATGAAGCAAACCTCATACTGAAAATTTAACTTTTACAAATGAACAAAGAAAAATTATTTCAAGGTAAGATGACACAAGATAGACATGTACATCTTACAATCATTTCATAGACCAAATATAGAATACCTATTCATTATAGTAATGTATCTAAAAAAGAGACTGAACAAGAAAAAATGAACATTGACAAACGAACCATGAAAATGAGGTTAAGGTCAGTTGATTCATGTACACCTTAGAACAACAATTCCTGGTATTTCCAAACACCAAATATAATTGACAGCTGCTTATTGTATCTGAGATAAAACTGCACACACCAAATATAGTTATCCTATTTGTTAAAAAAAAAGAGAAATTAACATTTTAACAAAGAATCTTAACTTTCTTTTAAAGAAATCGCTGAACCATGAAAATTAGGTCAAGAACAATAGTCATATGACCAACGGAAAAGTCATAACATAAGATATCTATATACAAAGTATAAAGCATGACGGTCTTTTAACCCTGTCATCTAAGTCTCACTTTCTGCAACAGAGGTTGCAGGGGAGACAGCATTAATAAAGAGAAAGAAACCGTTAGTTTTTTTTAGGACATATCCTTCTATTCCAATTTTTACAAAGAAATTTAAAGGAACAATATTTCTTTTCACAAACATAAATAAATGTTCTTTCATCTAGATCTTAAAATTTAAAGTTAAAATTAAAATATATTCATTGAAAAAAAAACATGAACTTGGTATAAATTAAAATCAACAGCTAAAAACAGTCATCATTATTTAGCATCCTCAAAGAAGCACATAATACTCATGATGCTTCTGGAAGAAAAGAAGCATTATTAACATTTGAGGTTGGTCTGTGGTATGTTGATGATGTTGATGTAGAATGTAATGGTGAAACTTGGAATGTTGAATCCTGGAATGATGAAGAAGGGAATGACGATACTGATGATGCATGGCATGATGTAATTTGGGATGATGGCTGTCCTTTAAGAATTGTAGCAAACATAGAAAATAGTTTCAGCTCATGTTCCTTGTACTCTTTTCTCATTTTCTCCTCTCGAGCCTTTTCTTCCTCCCATCTCTTTGATTCATTTGATAAAAACTCTTTTTGCTGTTCTTTTAACATAGCCATAAGGCTCTCATCACTTTTTCTGATTTTCCCAATTGAAAATTTCATATTTCAGAACTAATCCATGAATTTAATAGCATATTGAAAATTTTCTTCATGTGACCAAAACAACATTCAATTGCTAACATGTGTGTTTTTCTTTCACAAATTTAATATTTTTTCAGTATTTTTAATTCTTTAATTAATAAAAAAATCAACATAAAATTCAAGGAATAACATTTAGCCAATGAACCATGAAAATGATGTCAAGGTCATTAGCTTGCTATGTTGTGTTTATTCAGCATTTAAAATAACATTTGTATCAGATTTTGGATTTTAAAATTATTTGGTCTCAAGCATTAATGATGAGATATAATTTGCACATCTCCAGTAGCACTGAGGTTATGTTTATGTTATAAATCATACCACATTTTTTTTATTTTCTTTAAACAAAATACATTTTTTGTGTACTGGAACCTGTTTCTGAGTCTAAATATGAGTCTTTTCATTTCTTGTGTTCAACTAATGGTACTATCAATGGTACAACTACATGGACTAAGCATACATACATTGTATGTAATAGTATAAGAAAGGGCCTGTTTGTCTAATACTTACTTCCCTGTTTTTTTCTACATTCAGGGTCAGTCTGGTCTTTTCTCTTTCTTTCATCTGTTTTCTGAAATAAAAAGTAACCATTCAATCTACTTGAAGGTCAACTGTTTTTTATTGGATGTCTCTTGTTACTATATATTTAAAATTTGTTTTTTTATTAATTGGTTTGTAGAAATGGTCATTTGTTTTCTGGTCTAAATTGCTGTACAATGGTCATTTCATAACCCTTTAAAGCTTATTATCCAGTGTGAAGTTATGCTCTACATTGACTACTGTACCATCACCCAAAATTGCTATCATCAACAACATTTGGTCTTGGATTGATAGTTGTCCAACTGGCAATCCTACCACATTTTTTTTAATACATTCATGTATATTTATATGTACAATGTATAAAAAAAAATCATGATTATAGCCAATGCTAAATGATCATACAAGGTGGTGGATCATATAATTATGATTCAGTACAATACAAAATATAATATGCAGGATTAAAACATGTAAAAGTGTACACCACCACCAAAAAATAGCAAAATCATGAACAAATTAGTTATTGGTTATCTGAAATATTCAATATTTGTTCATGATTTTACTATTTTTTTGTGATGTTGACATGTTCATACTTGCATATGATATCTATTATATACATATACAATTCAATTCACTTGAAAAAGACAGAAATACATATATCATAAATTATTGGGAAAGAAATCATGGGGGACAGTTACTCCTTGATCACTTTGTCAGCCTTCACGTTTAATTTTCGAGTCCACAAGTCAGAAGCTCAATTTTTTTTAAATTTTAGTTGGACTCTAGAGAAATAATTTACAAGCCCGAAAGCAATTTAACAAGCCAATGCCGTAGGACTTGTGGTTAAGCGTGAAGACTTTGTTAAGCATGAATATATGATTATAGAATTTTCCACCATTGCTCAAGTATATTACATGTATGTATAAAAGTGAAACTTTCATTGAATAGGTTTTATAAACAATTCATTAGTTTTGAAGATTTATTAAGAAGGGAATGGGTGGTCTTGTTAAGCATGAAATTTAGATCAAGTATTACTAAATCAATTAACATGATTAATATACATTTACCTTTCTTTCTGCTCTTGATATGCGAGTCATCTGTGGTAAAGATGTGTCTTTCTCCATCTGGGACTACAAATATAAATAAATGTTATTCATTAACCATGAGAAGTTTTATCATGTTTATAGCATCATAATTTTTATATGATTTGCATATTATACTGATAAATATTGAGTGAATTTATGCAAACCTTTATTCATTTTCATTTATTGACAACATTAGCATAAAAATGTATGTTGTAGCTTTTTTATGCTAGTGTTGACCTGTCCAATGGTCATTCCATATTCATATGCCTGTGTATTTAACTGATTAGAGACACCCATTTTATTTTGTAAACCAGTTCAGCCATAAACAATTCAGAGTTCTTGAAAAGACTTTTTTTTTGTACTTGACATTTGGACTGCCACTATATTCTCAAATCTGGTCAGTCAAAGCACACTTCTATAAGCATAAATTTTAACAAATTTTTATGAAATTATCAGACATTTTGGACAAATCTGGCTAACATTTAGACAAAAAGTGTCAAACATTTCAAATCAGCCACACTGAATGTTTTAAATATCTCTGAACATTTCTTGACTTAAACCTTTATGTTCATGATGATATGTCCTTAAAGCTATACAGTTGAATCATTAAAAATCAAGCTAGCATGCATGTACATGCATGTTCTGATGTAGATTAATGTAAAGAAAAATGCAAAAATCATAGCCACAATGTGGTGTGTTGATTCGTGTTTCTGGTCCATATTAAACATTAAGATGTCTATTGACATATTTGATTGGTGTACTTATCCTGTATTGAAGGTTGACTCGGTTGTACAATACTAAATACTACAAGATGTTAAAAAACTAAAATCGGTTGTAGAAAATGGTAGAGGAAATGTAAAATGTAAAAGTAAGAATGAAATCGGCGATGAAAGGAACAAATTCGACTTAGATGCGGATAGTGTATTCCATTATACTGATCTATTATACTGAGCTTTTTTTATAAACAATTTTGTGACTAAGCTAAAATTATTTATTCGCTATATTTGTTCTGAACAAACGCACGAATACTGTACGCTTTCCTAATGAATTTTCGCTGTGTTACATGCAGATTAATGGGAATAAAATATCAGTGGAATATACTACATGTAAAACCGTATACACCTTATCGCTATTCCCGCTTGACCCGAGAATCTATTCCGCTTGAACTTTTGACGTCTATATATAAATTAGGAAGAAGTATGAAAAAAATGTGCCAGTTATACATTGTCTACTATAGGGACTCCAGAGTGATATTTGTGTTCCCGGGCGTAATACTTGTAAGCTAGTTCTTTTTTTGTCATTCCGATGTTTTTGCTTACTTAGATATAGATTTTTGTGACCTTTGTCAAATCGTAAAAATCTACCTGAAGTGTGGAAGGTCGTTTGTTCAATCCCCGGTCTAATTAAATCAGACTTTACTACAATTTATGATTGTTACTTCTACGTTAAGAAAGAGGCGGTGTTGTCTCGGGTTTCCGAATGTGTCTATGTAAGGTTACCTATATCCCTGTAGACTGTTACGTACGTTAAAAATGAAACTCAGTACACTCGGCGTAGAGCCATTGTCTGTCCGTTTGTGTCCGTCAGTCATTATGACAACAAAAATAGATGAAATTTCGCACAGTTATCGCGCATTTTGTGCAGATGTTCATCTATTAATTATAAAAAGTTGTTGTTAAAACATTGAAATACTTTTCCTAAAGTCAAACTCTAAAATTAGGGATAGGACGCCGAAAAAATTTTGAACATGCAGTTAACGTTGTTGCGCATGAAACGTATAGATATTCATTCATGTATATTTTAGCTTCTTTTTGTCATTGCAATTTCAGGGGAAATAAATCTAAGTTATAAACCGTTCGTGAGACAGTAACTTGCAAACGTTGCTTGAAATCATAATCGAGTACAAACAATATTGTTTGCTTTAAATACGAATAATACGAATAATATCCACGAATGACGTGAACAAATATTATTTACTGACACGGTACGAAAAAAATAGTTGCACATTTTTAAATCTAATTTTGACATCAACCATTTTAATTACCCTAGGCCGGTGTGTTTTATCTGATACTACTTACTAAAACACTAAGTGCTATAGTAGTATTATATAGTAGTGGTATTATATTGGAATTACATTGTTTATATCTCGAGGAGATGAGCACTGTGAACACTTTTTTTTATATTTACCTGAAAGCATTTTAGCCCCAAGGGTACACTGTTACAGGTATAAATGTCATTTTAACATTTTATATCAATGAGATAGAATAGGGATATATGTACATGTAAAAAACAGCAATATTTGACGAAGATGATAATGATGATGAAATATATTTAACGTCCAGTGACATATATTACATGCATGTCGGAACAGGAAATTGACAATAGGTATGAATAGAACCCTACTTTTTACAAGATATTGACGCTGAGTTGGAATTTCACGTGCTATTTCAAGGATTCACACTATTATAAATTTCACTTCCTATTTAAAGTCATATTCACGGTTGTACAGTTCAATAAAATAGTGTTCCTTGGCTTCACGCGGAATTTTATCTTCGGTCGACATCTTTTAAATAGGAAGTGAAATTCGGTCCGTGAATATGATTCCGTAATATATACAAACTACCGCAAAGCGTTACTATTAGGTAACGTCACAAGTCGTTACTATTAACGATAACAATTCTGTCTGATGAACCGTAGGAGATGCGGTGAAAGCGCTAACAGAAACAATGTTCGATTTATAATGTGATTTTTTTGTGTTATATATATATATATATATATACTTAATTTGTGATTATCTATAGTTCCGTTACTTTCTATCTGTATAAACCAACGATCGACAAGTGCGTACACTTTTGTAAAATATTTTCAAAATGTCTATAATTGATGATAACGAGTATATACTTACATTTTTTTCAAATTTTACCCTAGGAACATATCTAAATAGATTTTTATTTCATCAAATCTTTAGCTGTTATTATTCAGATTTTGATAAATATCATTCTTTACACCAGAAATGTCATCCATAAACAAGTGGTAGTAAAATTGTATAGTTTTACACGTATGAGTTTAGTAATGACTATAGTATATCACTGTCGGATTCGAGACAAAAAATATACACATGAAGTGTATTACTACTGATAGTAACCGGCCGTGTACACTGATACGCTCAGCAGTGAAGCATGCACCTGCATTATGTAATTGTGTAATAAGAGTGGAAGTCGCTTGATTACCCGGATGTTTCACCTCACATTACATCGGGCAATAATTCCTTTAACCATGATGATGATCAAATTATGGAAGGACCGAATTAAAAAAATGTACATGTATTAAATAAAAGAGATATGAAAACAACCGTACTCTTGACAAGTGATTTTGATACTGAATTACGATTACGTTAGTCCCTGCTTGCTTTTGTACTTTGTGGTTTATAGATATCACTTGCATCTACATGTAGAGAATTTATATTCTCAATTTAAAATCGATGTTGATCTCTTATCTTTGAAAATAAAACGTTAATATTTTTGAATTTTTTTTATGCATAATGAACATGATATCAATTTTTCATTTTTTTGCGAAGTTTCCCTTTAATGACCTGCTTCGTGATTAAATTGATATGACTTGGCTTTAATGTTTTAAATATTCATGCGCAATTATCAGTTTATATTTGGTATCAGGTATACTAGTACGTGACGTACTTAAGCTATACGAAATTTTAATTTTCCGGGTAAATGAAACAAACAGAAAAACGTAGGTTTTCATGTGAATTTTTAAAAGTTCGAGACGGAATTGGTTCATTTGAATTTGCTTAACGTACAGTGGCAAATATGTCATGCATGTTCACGACGAAATTACATGGGAGATCCAGTCTTTTGATAGGACGATACCTTTATAAAGATTGATGTACAACGTCCAGTGGCATTTATCAAGCAGGTTCAGTTCGCCTAAAAAATCAAACCAAAAATTTGGTTCGTAAGTCAATTTAGTTCGGTGTATGGGTCGACAAAGATGGTGGGTTAAACATTTAACTGACACTTAACAAAGACGTATGCAGATAGACCTGTTTGGAAAAAAAATGATTGCATGCAACCAGTACGACATTCCCCAAACCACATTCTTATACCCAAGCTTCACTTTTAAAAAGTCCATATTAATATTTTCAGCCTTTTCCCATGTGAACCAACTTTTTGCACCAGCGACAAATATAACAACTTAAAGCGATATGGGTTTTGCTAATTGTTGAAGGCCTAACGGTGACCTATAGTTGTTAGCTTCTATGGTGGAGATTTGTCTCATTGGTAATCATACCACATCCTCTTATTTTCATTTTTAACAGATCTAATTTCAACAAGTCTAAACTGTTTACGGAATTAATTCAACAATTTCAACATTTTCACGATCGTTTTTTTTTTTTTTTTTTTTTTCATTTAATAAAAACATTTTTTTTAAATAAATACTGTTTTACTAGTCGGTAATTATAAAAATATTTTTTCAACGTAAAAGATAAGATAAATCGATTTGAATGATGTAAACAATGAATACTTTCTGTTCCTTTTACATTGGTCCCTTTATTGATTATTAAATAACTACCAGCATTCTCGTTTTATTTTTAGCAAAATTACTTAAATGACGCTAGTTTTCATATCACTTATCAACAATCTTTCTTATCTAGAGCTACAGTTGCATGCAGACAAATTAAACTCATTTTTCTTTTAATTTGTATTTTTAACTGATTTACTTTTTCGCTGCATTTAAAAAATCTGGCATCAAAAACTTAAAGTTACTTAGTTTACACATGTATTTGTCATTAATTCCTTTTAATTGTGAAAATTTGTTGGAGGTACTTATCTGACTAAAATCGACAACGTTTGGAACGGATTAACGATAAATAAACGGGGATGCTGTTCTGCTTGAGTGATTTACCTTACAAAAAGGCGGACACTTTAAAGTTTAAAAGGACTTAACATCAGTTTGATTTCGTTTAATGGGGCGTGGCTAATTAGTTTGACGTAGCTTAATTAACCATATCTTTAAAAAAACTTAAATGACCACAAGGGAATCTATTTGACTGGTATTAAAATGATTTGAAATGGATTAAAATAAATTGAAAAACGGATTTAATTTTTGTCAATCAAATTGAAATATTCAGTAATCTTTTTCAAATAGGGTTAATACCTTTTTGGCCGATCAATCTAAATTCTGGTTACTAGTGCTTTCGACTCTCTTTTATTATGTCCTGTTTTGAGGCGTCAAGAATGTAATAATTATCTTAGGGGTATACCGGTCCCCCGGTATAAACTTGTTACAAGACATAATTGTCATCCCTGTCCAGCATATCATCTTTTACTTGCAGACATATTTTCTTTACTTCATTTCAAATGTAATTGCTTCTGCCATTCTAACTGTTTTGTGGTGTTTAAAGGATGATTGCCACATGAAAAAAGTGAGAAAATTTCAACCAGAAACCCTAAATTGAATGAGATCAGACAACTTAATAGAAAAAAAAACGACGGAATTCAACGTACAGTAACTAAAACACTACAAAGAAACAATGAAATCAATCAACACGAACCAAACCCAAAAATTGGGTATTAGCAAATGCGCGATTTCCATGACGGAAGAATAAGAAAAAAATCCTGATTACAAAAAAAAAGCTTCACAAATCAAAATACATGAAAAAGGCAATTTGAACGGAAAAATACTACCGATTATTTAAATAAAATAGCATTAAATGAAAGATTCAAAAACAAAAGAGGAAAGTTGTAGACATTCGCAAACTTTCAAAAAGTTAAGTGATTAAAACGTATCCCTCTTTGCTGAAAACAATTTTATTTATCATTTCTTGGCAATTGGATGATTTGAACAGGCTTTAAACATAACATCGTCATAAAAAAACTATGACGTTATATATGATGGAAAAATCTTGAAAACTAATAAAATTTCAACATTTGCTAACCTGTTTAAATCTAAATTTCAGTAAATAATGTGAATGGGTACATAACAAAGCAGACATTGCTGTCGTAGATATACGTTAGCTACCACAGTCATTCAATCACAAAATGTTTTGAATTGCATTCACGATTTCAATTTTTAGGATTGAAACATAATTGTTTATATTTTGAATTTTGATTTGAATATCTAAAGGGAATAAGGACATATTAAAACAGAAATAGTGTTAAAAGATGGGCCTCATTAACATTCATCAACTAAACTGTTCCTTTTTATGTCCCTTTTGGTCATAATGCTCTTCAAGGTTTCAGGTTTTATACATTTTTTCGCTTTAGAAAAATTGGGTTTGAGTGTTGCTGATAAAGGTAAATCTAGAAAAGCGCTTCAATCGCACGAAATGTTTTGAAGTCTTATTTTCATTTAATGTTTAGATTTTCCAATCGTATCTCCAGAACCAACAACATCTGACGCTATCATCGGAGGTTCCGTGACATTGGCATGCACAATTACATCATCAGTGCATCCACTTACTAGTGTTTCCTGGACGAAAAACAATGCCGGAGCATCTCAGACACTTTCTACAGGAATGAAATACGTAATAGCTAATGTAGGCTTAAATCAAAATATTGGATCAACAACGCTCATAATTAATAGTTTATCGTCATCAGATGAAGCAAATTACTTTTGTAATGGTGAAAACCAAGATGGAGTTGCCAGTTCATCTATTATTCTTCAAATATCAGCACGTAAGAACAATTATCTCAATATGCTACTGTTATGTGTTAAAATATAGTGCGTTCCGAACAAAATCAGATTTAATATAAATTGCCAAATGTTCTGTCATTTCACAAATATTATGAAATATCCTAATTATTATCGATAAGTATTGTGGAGCGGTTGCATTATACGTTTCAATTTGATTAGAAATAACCAGCTCAGATAAAGGGTTATACACGCTTTTATAATTACGCAACAATTCGTTATTGCAATAAATTGTACAATAAAATAAATGTAAGCTTTAGAACCAATGTATAATGTATAGGACTTTAAATTGCACAGCAATTAGCAATTAAAAGTGCAACAATATGTGTGAAACGTTTAAATCAAAATCAGATCTATCAAATTGACATCTTCAGAAACGTCTATTAAGGAACTCACAAATAAAGGATATAGCAGTGTATTATGGGGCACCAAGAATGGACCACAGACTAGTAAATAGAAATAGATACATTTTGACACATCAAGGCATCTTCAAGATCAATTCTTGAAGAAGTTTGAGATAAGAAAAAAAATGAACTGTTTTTTTTTCCCGTTATGCCGATTTATAGTTTATTTCAATTTTACAGAAACGACAACAGAAATTACAACTGAAGAAACGACAACAGAAATTACAACTGAAGAAACGACAACAGAAATTACAACTGAAGAAACGACAACAGAAATTACAACTGAAGAAACGACAACAGAAATTACAACTGAAGAAACGACAAAACTTCAACAGACAACCACTGTAACTGGTAATTAGAAAAATTAGTTATAATAAAATTGTAAGAAGCTTTCTTTTAAACAATGTCCTTAATAGCTAATTTTCAATAATGTAAAAGTGTTGTTTATTTAAAAATTGTTTTAACTTTACAGTATTACAGTAAGAACGTTGTTTATTAATCATTAATTGTCAGAACTACACTCTGTTTTGTTAGCGCAATACTCATTTTATAACTAGAGGTTTAGTTTGTAATTGATCTATCAGTAAATTTTAGTGTGTTATAATTTTTCTTCGTCTGAAGAGCTTTTATGGATTTACCTTCATCAGAAACGGTCGAACACAAAACAAACATTTGAAAGCCTGGGATGTATGAATCCGTAGAAACATTTGGAGCTACATGATTAAAAAAGGACTGTTAGGAGAACAGCCAAATCCATCTAAGGTTAACCTAAAGGACTTGGATCCTAAGTTTCTTAATAGTTTTTCCATTGCTTAACGAGGAATGTTAGAAACAGTGGTACCGACCAGTGCTAGTAAATGAAAACAACACTTTATAAATGTTATGTTATACTATCACCATTAACCCTCAAACCTAAATATTTAAAACCCATGTATATATAAATACGTAGATAAAATATGTAATAAATCATGTCAGTCAACCATTAGCGGTATCCACGAAGTTCTAGTAAATTAAAACAACACTTTATAAATGCGTCCGAAAGGTGTTTTTAAAATCTTGAAACTCTTTTGGTGTTTATTTTTGTAAAGAAATAGACGACAAGCATCCCAGCTGGTGTCATATATAATATGAAAGATTGGGGATAAAAAACTTTCATTTGGAATTCGAATGAAATAAACCAGTCATTGTTTGAGGGATTCCTATTTGAAGGTGTTGTTGGAGTGCTGTGGATTCATTTTTTTCAGTTAGTTAAAAATTTCGTGTATATTCATGAATATATGATTTCGTTGTTTTTAAATTGCTGCGTACAATCATAGGGGAAATTTATAACTAAATTCGTCATTACTTATAGTCATTTAAGCAACGAAAACTAGTACTTATATCGCAAAATTATTCAAAATCCACACTATATATTGGTTTTCAAAGTAAATTGTTAATACCTTATTCCCTTTCAATCATTATATACAAACAATACGATATTGTTTGTGTAATCTCCGCGAGAGAGAAAAACCCATATAGTGGTCATTGGGGAAAGACTGGAGTTGAGCAGCATTAGGTCGTTGAGGATAGAAGGAATATGTGTCAATAAGAGACCCATTAATGTTTTTTGTTTGTTAATTCTATTATTAGCAAGACCGTATATCTATAATCTATTTGAAAAGAGTACAAGTGCTTTACAGTTCACGTTTCTACCATGATCTGGTAAAATTCTCATAACAATCATTAGTATTAGTGTTGTAATTCCAGTTTATGAAATTTAGTCTCACGCAGTATTTCAGCCCTTTAGCTTTCACACTTGGTAGATGAGTGCTGATGTTGAAAATGTTAAGGCCAAAGATAAATATGAATAGGGAATATGCATTTTTGTTGACATATGTGAAGGAAAGCTTTTTAGGGATATGTTTTCTTCGTCAATAGTTTAATAAAAGATATTTTTGTAGGAGGTTCATGTACATGTCATTCTGAAACTGCATGCACCGTCTTGAGAGGTAAGATCAATTCTTTATCAACCATGGTTCTTTTAAATTGACGTTTCGCACAGTGTCGGTACATTATCCATTTTGACGTAGATGTTTATTGAAAGCAAAGCATTGCCTGATCAGCTAAGTGCACCAGTGGAAAGTGAAGTGTATTCTCTATATGTGGAAACCGGTGATTTTCAAACACAAGTGTCCAGCTATAAAAACTATGGATAAAAATTCGTCAACTTATAGTTTGTAACCCTCCCTAAAGAATAAGATAAAAACAGAATCACATACTAATACCTCTTAAAAGAGAGGCAAAAGATACAAAAGGGACATTCAAACTCATAAGTCGAAAATAAACTGACAACGTCATGGCAAAAAGAAAAAAGATCAAAAGACGAACAACAGTACACAAAACATAACATTGAAAACTAAAGACTGAGCAACACGAACCCCACCCAAAACCTAGGGTGATCTTGGGTACTTCGGAAGGGTAAACAGATCCTGCTCCACATGCGACACCCGTCGTGTTACTCCTATAAAATAAGTTGATAAGTTACATCGAGTGATAAGGCATCACAAAATTGCGGAATGTTAATTTACTCTTATCTAACCATAAGACATCAACCAAATTGATAACCCATTAGTAAAGTAAATGTTCTAACCCTGAAACTTGACCGACTGTGAAAATTTGATTTTTCATGACAAAGGAAAGACGAGACTGTTACCGATATAAACAGCGCATACATTGAAAAGTTATAAAGCACAATGAAAAACACGTAAGACTAAAGCAAGAGCAATACAAACCCCTTTTAAACAAAAGTAGGGGTGATATCAGGTGCTGACATTTACAAAACAGACATTTTGTTCTGGTGACCTTTCTTTACTTATTTATTTCCAGTGTTTAGATGGGCTTACCTCAAAGATAGTAACCTTACATTTGAAGAAATAAAAGAAGAAATGAAAGAATATTTAGACGAACTAAAATCTAATTTGACTGTTGACCAAAAAACTACAACAGCTGCAATTAGACGGAAGATATCTGTACGTGACAACAGAACATCTGCAATTTCAGTAGGTTCTACTGGGATAATACTACTTATTATACCGGTTTTTTCATTTTTTCTCTGGATTTTACAAGATTTATACAGTACATTCAAAATCGGAAAAGAACCAATAACTACAAATAAATTTAAATCAAGTGGTAATTTCCATGTGCTTTTTTTCATATTACATTGACGTATTTGAAATACATTAATGCAAATTATTTATTCTTAATTCTATCAGAGATGGCATTCTGTTCATGTTTTAAATCAATGTCGAATATCTTTTGTACAGCTTAAACAATTTTCCATAACCTTGGTCTCAGGCTGAATTTTATAATATACCGCTTTGCAGGACGCAAATGCATATGGAATTATCATTGTTGGTTAACTTAAATGATTTGCCTAATATGGAAAAAAAACTTTTATAAAACAACGTTTGTATTCAATGACATTGTAGTCATTGTGACACATATTTAAATTTTAAATAATTTTACCGATTGCTTGTCCGGATTTGACAAAACCTTTGGCACTTTTCGTTTATATCAGCTTTTAACCGTTTCTATGAGGTTATTGACGTTTTCAAAAGGTGCTTCTGCTGAAGTAATACTGGTATCGTTTAATGTTATTTTATACGTTTACTATTTGGATCTGTTTTTTTGTAATATTTGTTAATATGACAGAAATATTTTCTCACCACAGACAAACTATCTAGAGTAAAATCCAATATTAAATATCTAGGTCTCCATGATTCATTTTTAACGCCTAAGCCAATTTATTGAAATCATGTGGAATTTTATTAGATTGAGTTTCTTTCAACTATATAGTTTAACACACATTATGGTGATGTTCCTTCAATCTGTATTTTTGTGTGTACATTTCTGAGTCTATTGAATATGCAATATGTGGTGATCTCCCAATTTTCAATGAAGGTGCACTTACCAAAAAACCTTTTACAACTGAGAGACATATATCATCAATTTTTCAGGACTACATTTTATTACAAACGTTGCGAGGTATTGTGGACTTTTAATCCAACATGACAAAAATTAGTAAAAATAGTATATCACATTACGGTTTCTATGTTTATATTGTTTATAAGAAAATAAATAAAAGAATTCCTTTGAATATTTTATTCTATTTTTTTATTTGAGCTCTTAAATACTCTTTTTATTTTATTTTCTGTATGGAGTTTCTGTACACAAATTTAATTTTGACATTTGTTAATAATATTGCTGCATAAAATCTACTAAGAATACAGCGCGTGATATAAGACTTTACGATTAAATTATAATTCTTTATCAGAATTTTTTTACTCCTAGCATGCTTTGAGAAACAACGAGTTTTTTGTATTCTTCTAGTATTTAATATCTAATAGTATTGCATTTGTAACTTTCTGTCGTATCTATTACCTACAGCTTAACGATTAATGTTGTTTTTATAAATGTCAAGTATTAAATACTAGTATTAAAAACCTAGTTCACCAAGACACATACGATATGCCTACCTAAGCAAAGAACTTCATGGTTTTTTTTCACATTTTCCCTTAGAATAATTTCAAACTTATAACATAGATAATCACTGTTACGCATATGCACATTTTGTTCATACAAGGGATGAATTCGAGTCTGTATATATTTCACTCTATTTCATGAAAAGTAAAAAATCTGAATTCTTAAAAATTCGTGTATTTCATTATAATTTCTCTTTCCAAAAAAAACAACTCATCAAATGTATTTGGCTTATATTTTTGTACACCAGACGCCCGTTTTGTCTACAAAGACTCATCAGTGACGCTTGAATAAAAATAAAGCTCAAATGCCAAATAAAGAACGAAGTCGAAGATCAAATAAGTGTTGATTAGTGCTGTATCGTCCAGATTTAATTGCATTTCTACGACATAAGGTGCACATATAATCTTATAGGCAGATTGAGTGTTGGATACCTTTAAAACGGTATTATTTCGTCCATCTTGTTTGTGTCAAATCAATGTACGTCTATCAATTTCATATGTGTTCTAAATTGTGTTTTTTATGTATCTTTATCGTGTGAGCTATATTAAGTTGTTGGTGATTGCGCTATACGTTAAGATCTAGTATGCAATCTTTCTACATATAAATACATATATAGGTTTTTGTATGTTACGTAGTAAGTACTATATTAGTACTTATATAAAGTAAGGAGAGTAAAAAAATGTTGATTTGTATCATATTTCTTTGAACTGTATCACGGAGCCTTTAATCATAATTTTTTTTCCACAAGGACTATTTAATTGAAATAGTTCATTAGCCATTAGTTCATCGCAAAAGAGAAAAAGATTGTATGAATCATCATGATTCTTGTCACAATGTTGTTACAGCTATTTAATGTATTTTTTTCATCCAGCGATCAAATGAAGTCTTTAATCGACTGTGAATCCACTGCAGCGTCTTATTGTTCGTATGTTTACTTATTTCACGTATTTCTAGGCAACATTTTACTTTTATGACAGTTTACTTGATTGATGATTGAATGAATGAGAGGCATAGGGGTCTATTTTTTAAATGTTAACTGTTTGATTTCATAATAAATTATTCTTATGAAAGTTCTATTTAGTGTAAAAATATGTATGCAAAATCCTTGTTTTCCTGGTATTCAAAGGTAGATGCACTTAAATGAAACATATAAATGTGGGCACAATTCCATTAAACAAACTTGGAATATGAATAATATATAATATACGTCTGACTAACAACGCCAAACTAAAGTGGATTTATCAATCATTCATATTTAAAATAAAACATGTAACTGCATTATCATGTTTTGTCATTTTGCGTTAAAATATATAACTATAAATGAAAGATGATCACTGAGTTTCTATTTCCAAAACCTAATGGAAATAATCGACATGGGAATATTTGAACAAATGTTTCACTTAATGTCATAATACATATTTTATGGGTATATCAATTCAAGCAGTAAGAAAATAAAATATATCAAAGGTTTCAATTAGTAGTTTGTCATTATAGTTTTAAATGTTCTTTTATTAAAGCATAAAATGGCGGAAAAAAAGGTATAACTCAAATATAAAAGCAAGCACATACAATAGAAATAGTTTAAAGTCTTACCTGAGCGTCTATTCCTTTGGCCAACACCAAACTGAAGAGTTACATTTAAGAATATACTTCTCCAATACTTTCTCTTTTCAATTTTTTTATATATTTGTAATCTTGAAAAGGTATGCATGTTACAAAAAAATTGTAAAGTTAGTGATTTTGTAAAATCCCTTATATTTCAAAACGTTTGTATAGTGACTGAATTAATAATGAAATTTATAAAATCCCTGAGTTTGACTAGAGTTTTTCCGAAATCTCTGAAATAGTAGAACTTTTTTACAGTTTCACACGTTTAATTCGAGAAATTTAGAAAAAAAATAAATCGATTATTTTTATTTTTAACGCACTGGATGCTAATTTTCTGTACGTGCATTTTAGGTCCTTTTTGGTTATATAACTTTTCAACTGTTTCGGTTATTATACATCCTTTGCTTTCAAATATTTGGCTTCGAGCGTTATTGATGAAGGAAAATCTAGAAAAATAACGTGTTGTTTTCATTTTTTAAGATAAACAAATCAATTTGACATTTTTCCCTATTATTACTTACTTTAGTTAAAGTCATATCTTGGATATTGTTATATCAGAAACTATTTAAATTGCATGGAATGACACAATAACCCAAAATTCAGTTAAAATTTACAAAACTTTTCTATATTCTATATTGTAAATTACAACCTAGATCAAAATGCAAAGTATTTGATTGAAGTTATTTTCCTTTGCTCATTATTGTAAGTTTGTAGTTAATTTTTATAAAAGATTCATACGTCTAATCTTATTAATAACCAATCTCGCATAACTTATGTAATTTTAATAAAACAAACTTTTCTTGACAAAATGTTTATTCAATAGATATAGGAAGATGTGGTGTGAGTGCCAATGAGACAACTCTCCATCCAAATAACAATTTATAAAAGTAAACCATTATAGGTCAATGTACGGCCTTCAACACGGAGCCTTGGCTCACACCGAACAACAAGCTATAAAGGGCCCCAAAAGTACTAGTGTAAAACCATTCAAACGGTAAAACCAACGGTCTAGTCTATATAAAAACGAGAAACGAGAAACACGTATAAATTACATAAACAAACAACAACTACTGTACATCAGATTCCTGACTTAGGACAGGTGCAAACATTTGCAGCGGGATTAAACGTTTTAATGGTACCAAACCTTCTCCTTTTCTGAAACAATAGTATAACATCACAACATAGAAAACACACGATAAAACATCAATTGGAAGGCTTAACTCAATCAAAACGTAAATTAACACACTATGAACGAATAAATTCGATCTGTGATACCTGAAAGTAAATACATAGTTAATAAAATACAAGTACACATCATATGGTAATTTGAAAACCTGTGTATAACATATCCTTCAAAAAATATAAGGAATATATCTCCCTCATGCAAAGCTCTGATTTCTTTTCTAGCTTCGGTTATTTGTTTGTCCTTTTTCGTTTATAAGCTCTTAATCTGGTTTTGGATTTTGAAATATTTTGTTCTCGAGCATCACTAAAGAGTCATTTATTGTCGAAATGCTAATCTGGTGTAAAAATTGGTACCCTTAATGTTATTGCATGACATTGATCGGATAGGATCTAAGTAATGTTCACCTGGCTGAACTGCAATATGTTGGAATAACTATCAAAAGATGTGATAAATACTGGAAGATATGGATATCAAGTCGGTAGCGTAAGGGGTTTTATTGCAGCTCACACAGTCTTTACCTGAAAAATGATACAGGTTTTGATAAACATTGTTGAAAAAGCCTCTTTATTCGTTAAATTTAGCATTGAAATACATCCTTGAGAAACAAACATCAATTTGTATATTTTTTTCAGAAGGTTTTGTTTATATTCTACTTCATATGAGTGCAAGAAAGGAAGCACAATTATTTAATACTACCTTAAAACCCCAGCGTAGTCATGGGCAAAAACATGACCATCGGCCCAATGTAAAAAAAAAAGTCTTCCAAATCTAGCTCGCCCTATGGGAGCTTTGATGATCTTCGTTCACATCTTCATCATCCACTAGGGTTACATTACATAAGAACTATTCTTTTTTCACTGCCTGTTAATTTTTAAAATGTTTCAGAGATAATGCACTTGACAAGGGATGCATAAATACATTTTCTTAAATATACAAACTGGTCAGTATAATTTGTGATGTAGCTCTTTTCCGTCTTTTTAAACCAGTAAGATCGGAACCATTACATGAGGAAAAGAGGAAATTCCTTCCAGTTCAGTTTTCTGATAAAGGAATTGATGCTATCAACATCAACAACGTTCTTCATCACAAAGAGGTAACATCTAAAATTCCACTTTATTTTCAAAATCAGTCTATTCCTATTGTATCCTACAGTTACACCAAAACCATTGCACCTAAAGCATTTAAAGATAAGCAAGCATTGCAGGACCTTGATTACGAAGAATACCTAAAAAACCTCTGACATGTGAATGTTCCCACTCGCCTTATATTTACAGCCCCTCTGGCCATGTTATTACTGCGGATCTAAACATAATTCAACATGAACATCTCCGAAAGGTGATATCTCATGGTCCTAAGTTAAGAGAACCCTAACACATCAATTGGAACCATAACTTCTAAATAATTATGGATTCCATTAAGGACTACGCCAGAGCATGGGCTAAACGAGAAGAAGTTGAACTGGACACTTTGTCAGAATGGGTGAAACCAATCAGGTCTCTGATAAAACGTCGAATTCATAAGTTGAAAAACTGTGTGAATGATCGACCAAAATCCGTTTTCAGAGACAAAGATACTGTGAAATCATCTCTTCACGATATATATGTTGTTGTTCCTGTGGACAAAGCTTCAAATACTAATGTTTTTGATGTAAATCGTATAACTACTAGTGTCTTGTAAAAGAATGAGGAATAAATGAGCACTTAGGTAATCCCACATACAAAAACATATCATTTGAGAAGGATCAGATTTTGACGAATCATAAGTCCTTCATGGCTTCAATAAACATTACATTGAACAGTAAATCTGAGGACTTACCTTGTTTGTATTGGACACCCAAGCTTCACAAAATTCCGTACACACAACGGTACATTGCCGGCTCATCTTTATGTTCTACAAAGGAATTGTCCATTTGATTGACAAAAATTCTGTCCGCAGTGAAAGAGGGTCTTCGGAAAAACTGTAAAACTGTTCACTCGCGTAGTGGTTTTAACCATACGTGGATTCTAAAAAAACTCTAAAGAACTTCTGGATATTTTTAAATCTAGATCTTTCTCTAAAATTAATTCTATCAAAACTTTTGATTTTTCAACCATGTATACCACCATTCCCCATGTGAAATTAAAAAATAGTCTAAAAGAAATAATCCACAATGCTTTTCAATATAAAAATGGTAGCATACGTCATGAATTTGTTGCTTTGAGATACCATACGGCATATTTTGTTAATAGTGAACTAAAAGGTAAAACATTCTACACAGAGGAACAGCTGATCAATATGCTGGAGTTTCTTATTGACAACATATTTGTTGAATTTGGAGGTAGACTTTTTCAACAAATTGTCGGCATTCCTATGGGAACGAACTGTGCGCCTCTCCTTGCCGACCTCTTCTTATTTTCATATGAGTCGGAGTTCCTTCAGACACTTGTTAAAAACAAGAAGATCAAAGAAGCCAGATCATTTAATTTCACATTCAGATATTTTGATGATGTTCTTTCCATTAACAATCCAAACTTTTCTGATTGGGTTCCATTAATATATCCTCCAGAACTAGAAATTAAAGAAACAATAAATACGGCTTCCTCCGCCTCATTTTTAGATAATACCTCGAATTTGACAAAAGCGGTCATCTCAGTTCCAGAAGCTACGACAAACGAGACGATTTTAGTTTTGAAATTATAAATTTCCTCCACCTAAGCAGCAATATACCAACTTATCCTGCATATGGAATATACATTTCCCAACTCATTCGGTATTCAAGAGCTTGCAGCTGCTACGCAGACTTTATAAAACGTCACCAGTGTCTGAGCAGAAAGTTTATGAATCAGGGTTATGTCAAAGAACGTCTTGTCCTTTTTCTAAAAAAAAGGTTCATCGGAAGATACCAAGACTTTGTTGATAAATATTCCGTATCAACTTCTTAGATAATACATGATGGTCTTGAAGTATAGATTCTATGTACTGACGTTGTTTATCATCTTCATTACGTGTTAAAGTGTTCTTTGTATTTGTCTTTGTATATTTTTAACCTTTACTGTTTAATCCATTTTTGGTAATACACTTTTGACGTGGCTCGGTATTTATACATCCCGCCATTTTTTTATTGTGCGATGGCCATTATTGTATTCTTGTCTTTTATCTTTGCTTATGTACTTTGTCTATAGAGTGTCTATATACCATTTTGTTTTTCTTTGTTGAAATAGTTATTTGTTTTTATAGTGATTAACATGATAACACAATGTTAACTGCTGTACCCAAATTTTTCAATTTTTATCGTTTATAGATATAGGAAGATGTGGTGTGAGTGCCAATGAGACAACTCTCCATCCAAATAACAATTTATAAAAGTAAACCATTATAGATATAGGAAGATGTGGTGTGAGTGCCAATGAGACAAATCTCCATCCAAATAGCAATTTATAAAAGTAAACCATTATAGGTCAATGTACGGCCTTCAACACGGAGCCTTGGCCCACACCGAACAACAAGCTATCAAGGGCCCCAAAAGTACTAGTGTAAAACCATTCAAACGGTAAAACCAACGGTCTAGTATATATAAAAACGAGAAACGAGAAACACGTATAAATTACATAAACAAACGACAACTACTGTACATCAGATTCCTGACTTAGGACAGGTGCAAACATTTGCAGCGGGATTAAACGTTTTAATGGTACCAAACCTTCTCCTTTTTCTGAAACAATAGTATAACATCACAACATAGAAAAACACACGGTAAAACATCAATTGGAAGGCTTAACTCAATCAAAACGTAAATTAACACACTATGAACGAATAAATTCGATCTGTGATACCTGAAAGTAAATATATAGTTAATAAAATATTAGGGACAAACATTCAAGGCCAAAAGCAAACAAACAAGTCCAAATAAAGCCATGGCAAGACACCATCGCGAAATATTTAACCCTTAGAAAATAATAACTTTTGAAAAACCGGTTTTCATAATATATACAGGTAAATGAAAAATAACTTTGTCGTTTTAGGTGTACTTTTCTGTCTATATAAAATCTTCCAATAATTAGGAATACCAAGAAAGGTCTGTCATATAAATACCTAATTTAACACTAGATACATAAGGGTAAATATCAACAATAAAACTTCCTGTACAGATTAAAGGAGAATAATCTTGATGTTCATACAAATGTAGTATGAAGAAGTGAAAATTAGTAGATATTCCAAATAATCAAAGCTGGTATACAGACAAGATCCATATTAATATAAAATAACAAAAAGTATTAAAAATAGTATCAACAGGTCGAATTAACAAGAAAGTACGATTTGAGAGTACTGCAGTTACTGACAGCTAGTTAAAAGCCAAAACAATTAATGATAAAAATCATGCATCAGAGACTAAAATCAACTAAAACACATCCCAGGGATTTAGTATTTTAACGTCATGAACAGTCAGAAAAGACATGACTTATAGGTCTGTTTGTTTTGCTCACACATTGTTGTCAATATAATGAAATTTGATGCGAATATCATACAAGTGAGAGGTTTAGTCTGTTAAAATATCAATCTATTTAACTCAACAAACTGAACACACTTTTAAAGGATCAACAAGTCCAGCATTTTGATAATATTATCTTCGGCGTATTTGCTTTTCTAAATTATTTTAGGAAGATTTTCATGACCTGTCGGTATCTCGACTCACTAGCGACAAGTTTTTCGTGGTCTGAGATCTTTAGCTACCAGTATATTCGTCTAATCTGTAATTTTACCGGTTGAGACCTAATCCCGCTTTGGAATTTTGACTGAATATAGATTCGTTTTATGGACTTCCCTTTTTCTCAATTTACCTTGGAGTTCAATATTTTCATTAATACCTTTTCGCATGGCGGGTGATGCTAGGATAGCAGGATACGCTTACCTTGTCGACGCATCCGGTCTCGCTCCTTCTGGAGTTCTTGTGATTCCCTCAGTTTTTGCTTGGTACTTCAATTTGTCTCTTTTTAATTGATTTACGAGATTTGAACATTGGTAAACTACTTTCTTCTAACTCTCATCAAAATATTTTTATCTATGATTTCAATTTTGTAGAAAACAGTCTACGATGTATTCGATCTTTCAATTGAGCGTGAGGAATAGTAGTGTAAAGCGTAGAAAAATCAAAAATTTTGATATAACTGCATACAATAATAGATTGTTATTGAAGATTTTGATGTCGATCTTTAAGTTTAGTAACAATTAAGTTCCAATTACACTGCACCAGATGTGAATTTCGACATGCCGATGGCAAAAATATTTGATAAAACAAAACGTATACAAACTTTGAGGAGCTAAACAAATCAAAAAGGACCTAAAGACCTACAATATTTTTAAAATTCCATATCTGATTGACACTGTTGGTTGAATGTACCTCATCAGAATATTTTACTGTAGAAGGTATTTAGGTAGGGACTTTAGAAAGTTTTTCAGTTGTACATATTGTCAACCCGGCTATGTATTGTTCTTTCAAAGGATTTTTGTGAAGTTATGTATCCAGTTGAAAGACGGGAGATTTTCAGCTTTCTGCGTTCATTTTTATGTCAATACCATGTTTTAGCTGCTAGAACAACATCATATTTGCCGTGTAGACAGGATAAAGCATACAAAGCCTAAGACTTTTTGAAAGAGAGTCAGATGATACATGTACCAAAGGGATATTCACACTCATAAGTCGATAACAAACTGACAACGCCATGGCAAAAAGCGAAAAACGACCAAAAGTATACTAAACCCATCATTGAAAGCTAAAGACCGAGCAACACGAACCCCAACATTTTTTTGGTATGATCTCAGATGTTCTGAAGGGTAAGCAGATCTTTGTTGTACATTGCAGATTTTAAATGCGCTTCTAAAGTATGACCGAACAGTTTACATAAATTCAGTTAGTGTCAAGTTTTGGTTCATTTGACTCGCGCTTTGTCATTTTTCTGGCATAGTCCTCAATAGAATCCATATCCATCAGTAACCTGAAGTTCTTCCTCCAGTTGATGAGCTCGGAATATCGATGTGTATGGCCTTTCCATAGCAAAATTGTTCATTGTTTACGATGCCCAGGTCTCCAGTAATTGCATGACATGATGGACGGACGATATTTGTATAGGAACGATCAACAAGAGCTATATTGAGGTTTGCATTTTACATCTTATTAAGGGTAAAGGTCTTTCAAGTTATCAAGTATTGTGTTCTGCACAGCTTTTTGGGAGAAAACATTGCTAGTATTGATTGCATCTAAACTCTTATATTGCTCAAGTATTCCTTGAAACCTCTTTCGAAAAAATTATCATCAATTTTATCAACAATCGAAGCTGGGTTTCAAAGTTATTGTGAAACTACCTACACCAGGGGCGGGATGAATCAGATGTGGATACTTAAAACTTCAAAATATCTGTTAGAGTGCATACAATCTAAGTCTCTTTCCTCTTTCTATAGTATTAAAAGATTAAACTAAAAGACAAATTGAAAAAGTTGGTCCTGCTTTGTTTCATAAAAAAATGATCAATAAATCGTACTTTGTAAAACAAACACTCTGATCCAAACAAAATATTCTCTGTAACTCACATTATCAAGATGCTTCATTTCTTCATTGACAACATATTTGTTACGATTGGAGGACAACAGACAGTCGGCATCCCCATGGGAACCAACTGTGCTCTTCTTCTTGCCGACTTGTTCCTTTATTCATATGAGACATATTTCATACAGGATCTTCTTTAGAAGAATGAAAAGAGGCTAGCATTATCTTTTAACTTCACGTTTCCCTATAAAGATGACATATCTTGATCTACATCTAGAAATTGACAATGAGGGTTGGTTGAGAACAAAACTTTACGACAAAGAGATGATTTTAGCTTCCGAAGTGTGAACTTTCCATTTCTATGTAGCATCATTCCAACAGTGCTTGAAAATAAAGTAAATATCTCCCAGTTGATATAATATTCCAGAGGTTGCATTTCCTATCATGATTTTTGATAGAGGTTTGCTGCTTACGAGGAATCTATTAAACCACAAGCTCCGTTTGGTGAACTTGAAATCATCCCCTCGAAAGGTTTACGGACGAGTTGGTTGACCTTTATGGAATATCTGTGTCACATATGACGACAGTTATATTCCAATTGTCGATACCACAATCTTGTTCTTTTTAGCGCGAATGTGACATACCGAATTAGACTTATCACCGGGATTGTACTTACATGAGTAACACGACGGGTACCACATGTAGAGCAGGATCTGCTTACTCTTCCGGAGCAACTGATATTATCCCCGATTTTTGGTGGGGTTTGTGTTGCTAAGTCTTTAGTTTTCTATGTTGTGTTTTGTATACTGTTTGCTGTCTTTTAGACGTTTTTCGTTTTAGCCATGGCATTGTCAGTTTTTTTTTTTTCTACTTATGAGTTTGAATATTCCTTTTGTGTCTTTAGCCTCTATTTGATTAGCGAATGTTACATTAAAAATACATCATTCCACATTTTTGGAAGTATTTTTCATTGATTTTCATAGCCTGTGGTATGCAAAGTTCATAACCTTTGCAACCAATCTTTTCATAGCAGATTTTGATTCAATGACGGCAGTGTTTGGGCCTCTTGAAAAAGTGAATTGATCTTTGATAATGATAATACTGTAGTTCGTATATAGTGAAAGTCCAAATGTTTTTGTACAAAAGATAACAGAGCATCCATAGACACGGTGTCAATTACAGGTAGTGTATATTTTCGATGACCGTGACTCGCATTGCGTTGAACTTAGGTGTTATATAATTCTAAAGTGCTTATATCATTACACTTGGTACATGATAAAATACATAAAAACGATAAATAATCGTATTTATCAAAACAATCAGATGAAATAAATTATGTTCGAACGAACCAAGGGTAACTGTTTGGTCATAAATCAGACCGTTAGTTTTTCCGTTTTGGTTGTTTCACGTTTTGCAATGTATGTGTCATTTATATCTGACTATACGGTACGGGTTTTGCTCATTACTGAAGGTCGTATGTTGACCTATAATGCTTAAATCTACGAGAGTAGTTGTATTGTATCATTGGCAATCAAACCACATCTCCTTATTCCATATTGAGAACCCATTATTCATACGGATTTATCAGCCTTGTTGCATGCATATATCGAAATTATATATGATAAACAGCCTCGGGTTGATATAGGAGTCACACTTGTTGCGATAACATCCCGACCGAAATAGAAAAGACCATGTATTTTTTCTGTTTACTTTCTATGCAGTAATTAGACAATTTTTCTCACTAGTCATTGCATTATACTGAAGAATTAAAATTTAATCAATTATTATTTTTTTACATCTGTTAAGTAATTTTCTTAATTTGAGTTCCCTAATTTTTTTTTTTTTTTTCCATTTCCTTATTGAAATAAAGTTATATTAATTTAAATAAACTATCAGTTTTTGTGTGTTTTCATTTACAGTCATGGACATAATACTTTTGACTGTTCTAAATATTTCATTTTTCTTTTCACTGTTCTAAATATTTCATTTTAGATCGAATAATTGTTTGTGACCAACGATTCTATGATTTAAAGGATGTCTGGTTTGCAACAATCGACACATGCATCATACTATAAAATAATGACCCGATTTCAGTGCGCACATGTTTTACTGAAATAACATTGACTAGATACCAGTAGTTTGCAGAACTAACTTTATAAAACGTTTTATAAAGTTTCATAAACCAAATAAACAATAATGGCATCCTGATTGTGTCAGTAAATATATGAATATACTTGTATGAAATTATCATCTCACCTTTTTTTTCAATTAGTTTGAGTATTCAATTAAATATCTAATACTTAAGAGTATTGTCAAGACAAAATATTGATAATTTTATTTTTAGTACTTTAGAAACTACATCATCTGAATATATTTGTAACTGCTCATGTAAAACGATCGGATACTAAGCTGGCTTAAAATATTCATGAAAGGAACTAGAACAGTTAATATAAATCAAATGTTCAGGATTATATTTTTTTTAAAAGATTTTGAACTGAAAATGATTGCACATTGCTTTATTTGGAAATATCCAGCTCTTATATCACAGCTTTTGATAACATTTTCAGGTAAAATTGTTGTTAATGTTTCACCAATATACACTACTTGCTTATTTTAATGATATATATACAATACAAAACTACATTTCAGAAAAAAATATTATCCTTTAATGATTTAATACAAAATGAAATATGAAATATTTCTTTCCGATCCCCAAATGAGCTCTTGCTTACATATATGCAGAAATGTGAAGGGACATGAAATTTACATTGTACAAAATATCACTTTTTTACTATATTTAAGATATAGAGACACTGGTCTTAACAGGATGTGTTCAAGTTGTTGTATTAAAAGTTCTTCATCATCTGTGGTTGCATTTGTTTAGAATGAATTGAACCGGAATTGCAACTCATCTAAAACAAATATTTTTATTTCAAACAAGATGAAACTGTTATTTTACCTTTGTTGTACTTTGGCACAATATAAAATACGTTGTAAGAGAAGAAAATTTCGTACATCCGAGCGCTTTTCTGGATTTACCTTCTTGAGGAACGCTCAGACCTAAACAGATTGAAAGTCTTTGTTGTGTAATTAAGTAAACAAACGAAGAGCTATTTAAGAAAAAGGGGCCTAAGTGAAAACCCAAAATCCGTCTTATGACAACTTTGCATGAGGGCTGAACTTTTTTGTATTTTTGTTTTTGTTTTTGTAATTTCTCAATTTATTAACGGTAAAATGTATTTTATAATAATGTTCTATATATTAATTAATTACAAATCTGAATTTTCTTGACACGATTTTGTCAATTCGGTAAGCTAAATTTTCCTTTATTGATCATTTAACATTTTACATATATTGAATTTTAAAAACTATTGACTGATATCATTTTTAGCAACAGAAGAAGACAAATCCAGTTTTTCAATTCACAAGTGAATGAGACAATTAGTTTTAAAGACAGTAAAGCGTTAAATCTATGTTGCTTAAAATATACTGAAAAATACTTTATAATATTTCTTATACATTCACAACTACGAATTATACAAAATTTAAAATGTACTGTGGAAGAGGTTACCGCTATAATTCTGTGCGTGTTAATTTTACCCTACTCTAGGTACCGGTGTTGGGTAATATTGCAATCACATTTTGTTCTTCTTTTTGTCCACCAAGTATCTATGCTACGTTTTTGTCGGGAACTGTTGAACAGAATAAATCATATTAGATAGCAGCTTGACAGTGATGAGTTGAAACATGTGAGCTCTTTTCGAATATGCCAGACATATACTTGGTGTTTGCCGATACTTTGAATTTTCAATAAGATTTCAAATGCTTATGAAGGGAAAAAATACGTTATGAAAAATCGTCACACGACCATTAACTGTATATCTAACACACTATTTAATAGCATCATTACCATTTGCTGATTTGGACTAGCTTAAATGTGTTACATGTTGAACTTCGCTGATATTATCAATATCAGCGTGGTAAGGGTGTAAACATATAATTTTGAGAATTCAAACATTGATCATTGTAAGCAAATGAATTGTTTGTAAACAAATCATATCCTCTTTTTCCTATCCAACATGACCTTTGACCTCGTCTAGTTTCATTTCGAAAAAAACATCGTGTATCTCAGCGACAACAGCTAAACATTATTTAAGATATAATTTGAACCTTTCGCCTACAGAGACTGTGCTTTGTAATATAAATATATATATACTTTTTACTAATTTCAGAGTCGGGTGGCCGTAAGTAAATGCTTAATATTTCAACGTTATTTTAGTAAAGGAATCATTTTCAAAATTAACAATTTCTGTATTGGTGCAATTTAAAGTAATTAGAATAACATGCAGGTATTAAAACCGCAAATGGAGTACATTGTAGATTTAGTCAATATTGTAGGTTTGGTCGCTAGTGTTATATTGAAACTAGGTAGGAAAAGCATTATATGTTTATGTTTTAAAATAAATCTGTAAAAAATGAGGGATTTACTTATTTTGGAATATCACAGCAATTTCAGTTATTTTCGAAAATCACATAAATTGTTATCTTCCTCGAAACATGTTAGTATGCCTTCACGAAATGGTCGACCGTTAAGGAATATCTGTTTCACAGATGAAGATTAATATGTTTTATATGTCATTACTACAATCCCGTCCTCTTTTCCTCGAATGTGACCTTCCAAATTAAAATCACCGGGTGTGTAATTACACGAGCAACTCGACAGGTGCCACAAAGGGAGCAGTATCTGCCTACCTTTCCGGAGTAACAATAATCACCCGTTTTGTGGCGGGGTTAGTGTTGCTCGGTCTTTAGTTTTCTATGTTGTGTCGGTAGATTGTTGTTTGTCTTTTGTTCGTTTTGTTCGTTTTTTTTTGACAAGGCATTATCAGTTCGTTTTCGACATATAAGTTTCACTACTAGTATCCCTTTGGTATCTTCCGCCTCTCTTTCACAAATTCACTGAAAATATTGCAAGAGATTTAGTAAAATCTGTCATAGGAAGTTAAACCCATATTAAGGTTTCAGAAATGCATTTTAATTTTTTGAAAGTTAGACATGTTTGAACTGTTATTCTTTTACAAATATTGCCGGTTACAATTATTTCAAAGGTATTATGAATACAATGTATAAGTTTAGATTAAAAGTATACATAGTTACATAGTACCATGATACATAATGTTGAATTGTAAGTTTTAATAAAGTCTTCTGTTACATGATTGCTTTTCCTTAGTAAATATCTGATATCGTCATTTGATGAATTTCGAATTTTTTTTTCTTTTTTACATCTGCTCATTTAGAACTTCATACCTACAGCTAGAATTTTTTTTTTAATTTACTATGATTTCAATTTATCGGAGATGTTGACTTATGAACGTTCATGTATATCACTAAAACCTTTTTAGTTCTACCTAAAACATGAAAACCTTCCATTGCTTTTAATAGGATGCTTTCATTGGTAGCTGCTTTCTTCTAGTTTAAGCAAAACATATGTCATTTGATCCCTATTGTTGTCACGTTAACCAATTATGTCTGTTTGGGTTGCTCAGGCAATTTGTCAAAATCGCGGAACTATAACATGTATAAACAAATGGCATACAGGTGAACGGTTTAACTAGCTATAAAACCAGGTTTAACCCCCATTTTTTCTTCAGAAAATGTCTGTACAGAGTCTGGAATGTGACAATTGTTTTCAAGTCGTTCTGTTGGTTGATATACTTGAACGTTTGGGTTGTCAGGTTTAATGGACTTATTCCTTTTTGAATTTACCTTTGAGTTCTGCATTTTTGTTTACACATTTCTTACATAACTGTTATTCCTTCAATCTATTGAAAAAAAGATATACAGCATATTATAAGTAAAGTGCAGAAAGAGGTTTTTCCATCTAGTTGCAAATGACACTTCGTTCCAAAGTAAACAAATAAACAAATGCAATTAACATTATATTTTTTGTCAAACCATCGTGTTCATCGCCAGTCGCAGAATAGAAGGACAAGGCATATTGCATTCAATTATAAATCTTAAAAATTCTTACATTTGTTAGACACGTTAATATAATCTGTACATGTATATCTTGTGTTGAATATTGAAATAGTATTCCGATATTAAGTTAATATCTTATAGTCAAGCTACGAAACAAAACACATCGGAAACTCCTAACAAAATGGGAACAGATTCGATAACAGGACGTGCATGTATTCATGCATCATTTTTCACATTATTCACTTCCAGTAGTGAGTGTCCTTCCTGCCTTCACAAACCAATTCGCCTTTGACAATGATAGATAGAGAGTAAATGTTCGATGGAAACTAGAAACTTTGTATTAGACCGACAGGCTGAATCGGAATTTATATGTCCTAGATCACAAGGAGGAAGCAGTCTGCAGAAGCCATATCACCCATACTTGGACATGTGCACATTATTCGGACTCCGAGCCGACCAGTCATTGCTCGAAAATTTCTCTTACATGCCACGTAATTCGCGGAGAAGAACCAAATACCAACGGAGACTTAACTTAGAACCTACTGCTATCGAGGCAAACACGCTACTACAATACTACTGATGTGGGTTTATTTTGCTGGTGAACATGTGAAAAAAAGAAGAACATGCATATCATAAAATGACTTTCTTATTGGTGAAACAATTAAATTCTATTTTATAGAGGCTGCTTTTAATTGCGTAGGAGAAAATTGGTTAAATATATATATTGAATCAGATTTTGGAGAAGAGACATGTGGTACAGTTTCTAACTTAAATATCATTAGTATGAAGGAAAATCTATTGCTTATATTGTATGGAAAACATGTGTCCGATAACTGATTAAGGCTTCCGTTATGCAAAGCAAGATCTTTCACCAAATTCAATGGAATAACTTCATCTATATTCAATTTTTTTCAGGAACATGGCCATACTTTAAAGTCGATCCTTTTCACATACCTTTTTGACCTTTCTTCTGTAAAATAAAAATAGATCGATTAAATACTATTCAATATCGCAGACAGGAAATCACAAAAGAAGTTATGTTATCCCCATTTAATTGCATTTTGATATTGCTTAATTATTCAAGAAATCATACTGCTGGATAAAAGGGTATCAAAATTGGTTTAGAAATCAAAATTCTTCTTTTATAACAGGATGTATTATAATTCAGCATTTACAATTCTAAATTATCCTTAAAAGTCAATGATAAAAATTTATTGATAGGCTAGAAGAAAAATTAAAGACACTAAAAACCATCGTGTACACATTTAAGATAAATACGTTATTTTCATCATATCAATGATAATCATTCCTAAAATGCAGTTTTCACAAATGCAGATTGAAAATAAAGTAAATTGGTAATGGAAAGACTAATGTTTTATCTTTATTTTAATGTAGATTATCCAATACTTACCCCAGTGCAAAATACATATAACACCAACATCAGAGGAGGTGTTACAATGAAATGCACAATTGACTCATCACATCACAAAGTTACAGCAATAATGTGGACAAGAGAAAATATTAGAATATATCAAGATAGCAAACATGTAATAGCTGATAATGCTATCAACCAAATCAGTGGATGGACAACTCTAATAATTGATAACATACAGCCTTCAGACAACACAAATTATTATTGCATGGCAGAAGACCAGGATGGTTGGGGGACGAGTTCAGTTATTACTCTTAATGCACATGCATTGCGTAAGTAGTTGGTAAACTATGTTTTTGTATATCAAAGTATGTAGACTTTTGTACGCATAAATAAAGTACATGTAAATCCTAAATTAAACAATACATGTATATCTGAACAATTATTCTTATTGCAATGCAAATTGTTCAAAAACAATCATTTGAAATACTGCAATTGCTTAACCTTGACCCCAATGACTTCGAACGGTCGACGGTCGACACCATCCAATCAAATGAGACATTATATGTCATATCTATATGGTATAAGAATTTGAAATGTTGTTAACTCTAAATTATGATATAACTTAAATATAGAAAATTTATTAATTGATTTTTAATATCTTGTTTATTCAACCACTTAAAATGTTCTTTTTTTCCATGTTCCTTACAGTCCTTTCTATGGAATATTCCTATTTGGTAGTTATATATGAAGAGGTCACAACTGGAATATTATAGGATAAATGATCATATTTCTGTCAGTCCATCAGGACTTCTTAATGATTTGTCTGGAATTTTTACTGATCTGTTTGCAGTAAACTGTACTAGTATATGTATTGAAAATATGCTAGGATTTACATACATCTTGTAGTCTTTAAGATATGACATTATGTATAATATCTTTCTATTTTGATAAATATAAATGTAAACTAAGGGAAATACGTTCTGTCCAAATTGATATTGGTACTGATTTATGTAATGCTTAGATTATTCATCCTTATCGATAAAACAAACAACATGCAACGCTATCATCTGAGACTAAATAGCATTTCCATGCACAATTTCATTGAATTAATTGAATAATTGAATCAATTCTTGTATTTACTGATATTCCCTGGTCTATCTTTAAGAAGCAAATATCCAATTGCAAATAATAGCTTAAATCAGTATTATGGAGTGCCATCACTTAAAGTTAATACATGTATCAGCAGTGACATTTACAATTGTTATGGTGAGAATCAGAACGCTCAGACTAAAAGTTAAGATATTACTCATCATTCTAAAGAACGTTAGTTTATTATATTCTACAATCAAGCTTGAAATGTATGCACACTGACTCTTGTTATTTTCATACATTAGATAATAATTGGTATATTTGTTGTACTTTTTCTATGATGCTTAAAGTGTTTAGATATTTCTATACTCTCTTTCACTTATTTGTTCTGGTACGAGTCAAATATAGAAGTGCTTACTTAGTTTTGATACCTTAAAATAGAGAACAAAATTGAATGATAATAAGGTAAGCATAATGACATATGCTATGATTGCCAAAATGACCGGCAAAATTGATAATTAGATAACATTTATACGACACTGTATAAGGCCTTTCATTTCACAGCGAAACTACACATCGTCGTGTTAATAAAAGCCTTGTGTAAACCCGATAGAAAATTTCAAATGCAAAAATAGAGTGATTGATTTTTGCTTACCGTTGCGTCTGAGACATAACAAAATATATATGCATTAAGTACTTGACAGAATAAATTAGGTTCATAATTCGTTACAATCATTCATTCTCAAATTGAAGCTTACATCAGTTGCAGCTGATTTTATTTCATTTGAACAACAGTTCAGGATTGTATGTTATATTTTTTTTTTAACACTTCAACAACAGAGTCTGAGACAATTTCCACAGGTTTACCATTTTATCAAACATTTTTACGACAGAGCTGTTGTTACTGGTAAATTTCTATAGACCCAAATCAGTCTTATCTCGTAATGTCGGAAAGCCCTTCATTTCAAATATAATAGTTATCTAAAATTAAATTTTAATCAACGCTAGATGTCATTTTTATGTGAATTAATGTTATTAAATGTCTATTGTCTGATTTGGCACTGGGTCTCGACTGTTAAAGTGACTGTTTCTGTATTTGTCGCGGTAATCAGTATTGAACATGCTGATTTATCCGTATTAGTGATGCTTTGATTATATCATTTAATAATTAAAGATTAACCCGTAAAGACCTTGCAGCAACTGTTTAGAGACACAAACGGCAATAGAAAACGATATACCTCTGGTACACAGTTACTTTTTAGTATACTAAGGGCCGATATCGATACTTTTTCCAAGTGTTTGACGCTTACAATAGTTACTTTTGGAAGTGTCGTGCTTTAAATGGTTCGCAATTTTTCATACAATCTTTTTTTTATTATGGTTGGGATCGACTAAGAATTAAGAACGACAGTGATATATTTTCGAGGTTTGATATTTTCGACACCAGTAATTTTGCAGATTGTGCACTATTTTCAACTGTGACATTTTGATAGAGTGTTGATTCGAAGAGAGGTGACGCATGCATCGGAGTAAAAGCTTACCATGTCTCGATACTTCTGGAGTTCTTTTTTTTTTATTCCCTCGTTTAAGTTTATTACCTTTATTTTATTTTCCTATATCGATTTACCAGATTTGAACATCGGTAAATTACTATATATCACTTTTATACATCAAGTTTTACATTAAATGGAATATGTCCAGTACAGATCCAAAGGGATGAAAAAGGAAATATTTCATTGGACTTCACCCATCCGGTTATAAAACGCAATATGCTAAAGAGTAACAATCGAAACTTCCAACAGCAGTGGTGTCTAAGTGGTTATAAAAACTCATAACAGACACCAGGCTTATACCGAATTCATATAGAAGCACCAAATCCATAATTTTTATAACTTTCTAATTATTTTTTAAAAGATAAAAATGTATTCCAAAAAAGTAAAACATTTTGAAGTACTTGAAGCATTTCAAACATTTGATCTTAAAAGAAAGAACCTTTACAGTTCAAAACTGTTCTTTGTTTTTTGTCGTACATAGGCTTCCTTTTTTAATCTAAATACAACGGTATATCCTCATTTTAAGTGACAACCTAATTTTGATTCCGAGCTATTGTGGTCTTCTTGTTTTTGCTCTTACAATGTCAAATAAGATACAATAATCGCTTTCTGTCGCGCCTGCTTTTACTAATATCTGCAGTGAAATTGAATCTTCCAATGTAGATATTTCTCTAATAACATATAACATGGTTGACTAATGATTTAAAGAAAATGAAGGTACCGAGTGGGTAATTGCAATTGATGAGTCCAGTAATAACAGACAGCACCATAGCCAATATTAGAAACGATGAAAAGACAAACATAAAACTAACAAAACATTACACAGAAAACCAAAGATCGAACAACACGACCTAAATGAAAAAAAAACTGGAGATAAACTCAGATGCTCATCAAATGTAAGCAGTTGCGGTTCCACATGTGGCACACGGCGTGTTACTCTTGCAAGTAAAAGTCGGTGGTACGTCGAATTCAGTATAATCACAATCGGGGAAAGAAGATGAGTTTGTGGATGCGACAAGGGGAACATAACCGTTGTCGTGCACCACGGATAATCCATAATGACCAACCTAAATAATGATATTATAAAACGAGATGACCTTTTGGAACCAGTGATGCAGCGGAGTCCTTGAAAGGGGTGATAGTCTTTCAAGGAATCTATTATAGGAAGTGCAAACCATTATTATCGTAACAGCAGCGACCCATATATAAGAATCGGATCGACATCTGGTCTTTTATCGTCGTCCGTTTCTCAAATGTACGTCCAACCTGACGTCATAATTGGGTTATATTGCAAATCGACGGCGGATTCTATGCGCCTCAAATCGAAGTCTTTCTACGTTCACAAGTCGACGTCCAGTTCTTGACTGAGACCTACGAAAATTTGTAACAGTTACAAAAAAAGTTGATTGATAAAATTTATCAAATTTAAATTCATATTTTTAAGATCGAAGTAAACAGGTAATGGTATTAATTTTGAATTGACATACTAGTATTTCATCTGTTCATTTGCCTTGGCAATAACTCTGTATATTGTTGTTATATAGTCTGGGGATTTCAGTTATTTTTACTAGCTAAACTATTTCCATAACTTAAGTTTGAAACCTCGTCAGTAGTGGTCGTGTGTGATTTCTGAATATTTTCCGTTAGTTTGATCAGTTTGGGTCAATTAATTTATCTTTAATTAAGAGTTCAACATATTGTATAAACAGCTGTATATTGTTGGAGACTGCATGACGCCCTATATATTCAACTTCGGTTATCTTTATTGTTTGGTTTCTGTCTCTTGGACGTTTACCCACATCTCCTTTTATCCATATGAAAATTTTAATGTCCATATAATTTATTGTCCATGTTGTCAATTTACAATGCACGTTTTTTTATTTTGTTTTAGTTGATTCTTTAGGACAAAATATTGGTTTTTTGTTTCGGTTGTTTTTTTCATAAGTCAACAAAATCATTATGATCTGTAATATATATAAATATGTAGGAAATACAATTAGTGTATTTAGGAAGCATTAAACGGTTTAAAACGATCACTTAATAGAAAATGAATAAAACATCAAACCGGAAATAAATTATCAAATGATATTGAACATCGATTAGAGGAGACTCCGATAGATCGGACATCGTTTTGGAAATACATGACGTCACATTAGAAGTCTATCTGAGCGCTGTTAAAATGTTGCGACACAGAAATAGGAAGTTCACAATGGAGTTTTAAAAGACATATCTTTTGTTGTGAAGTATAGTCTGTCGTTGATGGAAGATGTTCGTTGTTGTTCTGCGGTTTGCATGTTGTGTCGACTATTATATTATTTATTTGTGCTTTTCTCTGTGATGAGTGTTCTTGTGTATGTTTGTGCTGTATTTCTGTTACGTAGTGTTGGCAATTTAGCGATATTTTTTAACATTGTCATAAAAGAGTGAGGTTTTGCTAGCCGTTCAACCCACCTTTTTTTCTTAAAATGTCCTGTACCAAGTCATGAATATGGCAGTTGTTATCAAATAGTTCGTTTCTATGTATGTTGGCGTTTTTTTTTTTTTTTTTTTTTTGTTGCACTTAAGTGTTCCTGTTGTTCCTTTGTTTTCTTCCTATAGTTGATGTGTTTCCCTCGGTTTCCTCCTATAGTTGATGTGTTTCCCTCGGTTTTAGTTTGTAACCCGGATTTGTTTTCTCTCAATCGATTTTTGACTTTAGAACACCGGTATACTACTGTTGCCTTTATTTCAACCGACCATATGGTCAATTTTTAGATGAAGTCAAGATATGTGTTAGACTTAACTGTATCTGTGATATACTTTATCTCAAGTTTATTGGCACAAATTTAGTCAACATAGTCACAAAACTTGAATATGAATACAGTATATTTAGTGGACTTAAACTACCACAGTCAATGAATTAACTAATTAGAATTGATATATAAAGGTTTTGAATTTTATTTTTGATTAAAAATTCTAAAATTGAAAAAAAGAAGTTGTTTTAGTAGATGAGCCTTATTAAGATTTATGAATTTAATGTTTTAGATTTGCCTATTGTATCACCGGCACAAACAACATATGTCGCCATCACCGGGGGTGTTGTAAAACTTGTCTGCACAATAACATCATCGGATCATACAATTACTGGTGTTTTCTGGACGAAAACCAGCGCCAATGCATCTCCGACACTACATACAGGACTTAAATATGTAATAGCTAATACCGGCACAAATCAAATGAGATTCACAACACTTATAATTAATAGTGTAATGTCAACAGATGGAGCTAATTACTTTTGTAGTGCTCAAAACCAAGATGGAATTGCCAGTTCATCTATTACTCTTCATACATCAGCACGTTAGAATAAGAATTACATTATGGTACTATTACATGTTAAAAGAACAAAACCTGTTGTTCAGTGGTTGTCGTTTGTTGATGTGGTTCATAAGTTTCTCGTTTTTTTTTTTTTTTTTTTTTTTTTTTTTTTTTTTCATATAGATTAGACCGTTGGTTTTCCTGTTTGAATTGTTTTACACTAGTCATTTTGTGGCCCTTTATAGCTTGCTGTTCGGTGTGAGAAAGGCTCCGTGTTGAAGGCCGTACTTTGACCTATAATTGTTTACTTTTTACTTTTGACTTGGATGGAGAGTTGTCTCATTGGCACTCATACCACATCTTCTTATTTCTATAAAATCCCATGTAATTCATATTGTTTTACGTTTTTGTCTTTTTAAATCTTCAAATACCCTTACAATCATCGATTAGTATTGTAGAGCGGTTGCATTAGACGTTTTAATTTAATTAGAATAACCAGCTCAGATAAAGGATTATGCGCCTGTATCACTATTATAATTACGCAGCAATTCGTTATTGCATTGTACAAAAAACAGTTATAAGCTTGATAATCATTGTACAATATAATAGGGCTTTTAAGTGCACAACAATCAGATATTGCACTTGCAACAATGCATAAAAAACGTTTCAAAATCAAATATATCAAATTTGCATCTTTCGAAAAGTCTCAAAAGGAACTCTTGAATCCAAATGATTGAATTATGAAGATTATCAAAGTGTATTATGGGACTCCGCGATTTGACCAGAGACTAGTAAATAGAAATAAATATGTTTTGACAAATCAAGGAAATTGCAAAATCAATTTTTAAAGAAGTTTTAGGGAAAAAAACCGATGTTTTCTTTTTCGTTATCTCGATTTATAATTTCTTTTAATTTTACAGAAACGACAACTGAAGGAACGACAACACTTCAACAGACAACCGCTGTATCTGGTAACTATAGGGTTAAAAGTCACCTGGTTGAGACTAGAAATAGTTTTTTATAACATTCTCTTGAAGCTTACATTTCAACAAGGTCTTGGATCGTATAACTTCTAATAATATAATGGTGTTTATTTTATTGTTTTATTGTTACAGTATAACTGTTACAACTTAAATTATCAATCATTAACTGATTAGATAATAGATGAAAACAACATTTTATAAATTTCGTGCGTCAAAGGCGATTTTCTGGATTTACCATCATCAAGAATGGTCAAACCCAAACATTTGAAAACCAGGGATATTGAAGTAGTAGTACGTAGAAAAACCTTTAACATATAACTTATTTGAAAAGAGTATTAATGTTTTTTTATGTAACGTTTCTCCTATTGTCTAAAGAAATCATCATTAAAAGCAACAGTATTAGTATTGTGTTTCAAGCAGTATTTCAGCACTTAAAGTCTTTTACTCTCTCTTAGTAGAGAAAAAAATCAAACAACATTTGAGCTGCGTCGGATAGAAATTGACCTTATGCTGATGAATATCAATACACCTAACCTATTTTGGGTTTAAAAAATCAATACGGAAAGTCTGTAACTGTTTGAAAATTGAGTTGTTATAAAACCCTACAAAACCGCCAAAAGTTAATCTTTTATTTCGTATTTGAAGATTCCAAATTTAATTAAAGTGTTATTGGTGTACATGTATACGTGCACTTGCATAAGGTCGATTTCTATCCGACACAGCTTTTTTATTCATCTTTGGCTTTTAAATATTCGGACGCATGAAACTTATAAAGCCAAGGATGAATAAAAACCGAAACGTTTGAAGAGCTATATGAACAAAAAGGACCTGAAAATAATAGTCAAATCTATCTAAATCGAGTGGAGTTCTGATGTTGGGAATATTAAGGTCAACGGTGTAAAAAGTTGACAAGTCGTATGAAAATACATATGAATAGGGAACTTGCATGTATGCAATAACGAAAATTTAGACTTTAGGTCGTCAATATTGAGATCCTGCAATACGAATTTTGTAAATCAATTAGCTATGGTTTGGTATCAGAGAACATTGGAACAAACATATCCCCGATCGAGGTCAATACTTTAGATTTTACTTATTTATAATGAAAGGTTTTGCCTACATTTATGGCATCAAGATTTTTGTTGACAAAAGTGAAAGAAAGTTCTGTTAGGATTTTTTTCTCCGTCAATATATCAATTTAGAGGATGTGAAAGAAAAATCGTTTAATAAATGATATATTTTGTAGGAGGTTCATGTTCATGTTATTCTAAAACTGCATGCACCGTCTTGACAGGTAAGATATATTCTCTATCAACTACTGGTTCTTTTACATTGACGTTGTGCACATTGTTGGTGAAATATCCATTTTGACAATAATGTTCATTGAAAGCAAAGCATTGCTTGATCAGCTTAATAAAAGTATGACCATTGATTGTTGATTTGAGTATAATAGACTTGCAAATAGTAAAAGTATAAGAAATTAAAATTAGAATACACAAAATTGCAACACTCGATCACTCTATTTTAACGCATTTAACTTCATTTCTTACATTTAATTTGTGTGTAAGAGGCAGAACTTTGTGTCTGTATTTCGTTTTTCTTCTTAAACATACATAAAACATTATATTTCTTTCGTAACACTTATTTTGACGATAACGCCAAATCTACCACAATGAAACCGAATACCGGATAATGGCCTATCAAACAAATGTGCCCATGAACATTGTAAAGTAGCATATATCTGGTTTTGCATTGTTATCTTGAAATGTGAAAAGCTTAAAGAAACAATATTCACAGTATACAAAGTACATTTAAAATATTTCCGGTTCAAAGTATGTTCTTAGAGGAGACATTGATTTACTTTCTACAGCAATACATGAATGCATAAAAATATATCATGCGGTAGCCATGTTAGTCGCATTTTCGCATAAGTTAGCGTTAGAAAGATGAAAACAGGTAAACATATACATAATAGTATTTATGCTATTTAATAATTGTTTGAACGATAGGTTATGGACAATCGTAAAAATCCTCTTTTTATTTGGAACGTCAGTAGCAATACTGTGCATTTCGTTATCCATACGTTCAGTATTTTCATTTATTCACTTTTATAATATAAGAATAAAGTGATGTGGTATGACAGTTATATTCATTCGTCCAATCATATGATTTTCAGTGTATTGCATATGTTATATTATGAAATATGACGGTAGTAAGAGAGATCAGATAAGAATTCAGTTCAAACAAACACGGAAGTAAATAAGGGCAACAGAAGTGTATTGGTGTTAAAATCTTTTAAATGCATTTTTTATTTACAAAGAAGGAAATGTTTGAATACTAAAAAGAACAAGACATGTTGCGTGGATTGGGTAAATGTCTCTAGCTATGAGTGCATCACCCGCCAGTTAAAAAAGTTAAAGTATCATGAAACATTGACATCGTGCAAACTAATATTTTCAGCCTTGAAATACAAATGTTTTCCTCGATAGATATACAGCTCGTGGAGCATCAGTTGGCAGTGCCAGTGTTATACTTGTATTCTTTCTGTTTTAATTTCGAATATAATTGATCAAATGAACATGTTCCCCACAGAAAATTGATGTTTGGAATTTTAAACTGATATTCTATTCAGACTATATGTAAAGATGGAGTTATTTTACTAGCCATTTGTTTCCTATCAGACACATTTTATCAGCATTTGATTTTGCCATTTGATAAGGGATTTTCCGTTTTGAATTTTCCTTGGAGTTTGGTATTTTTGTTATTTTACTTTTTATAACCTATATAAACTTGCAATTTGGAATCAAAATCGCTCACTTGGAATTTTAAGTTGTGCACCAAGGAAAAGTGTGTTCTATATTTGGAAACCGGTGATGTTCAAACACAAGTTGTCCAGCTGAGAAAACTATGTGTAACAACTTGTCATCTTGTAGATTGTAACTCATCCTTAACAATATAAGATAAAATAATCTCATCATAGATACCAGGATTAAAATTTTGTATGCCAGACGCGCGTTTCGTCTACAAAGGACTCATCAGCGACGCCCGATTCAAAAAAGATAAAAAGGCCGAATAAAGTACGAAGTTGAAGCGCATTGAGGACCCTTAATTCCGAAAGGTTTTGTCAAATACAGCTAAGGTAAACTATTCATGGGGTAAAAACAGAGTCACATACGGATCATCTCAAAACAGAAATTTCTTCTAGTGACCTTTATTTGCTTATTTGTTTCCAGTGTTTAGATGGGCTTACATCAAGGATAGTAACCTTACATTTGAAGAAATAAAAGAAGAAATGAAAGAATACTTAGACGAACTAAAATCTAATTTAACAGTTAACAAAACAACAACAACAACAGCAATTAGACGAAAGATGTCTGTACGTGACAACAGAACATCTGCAGTTTCAGTAGGTTATACTGGGATAATACTACTTATTATACCGGCTATTTTCATTTTTTCCCTAGATTTTACAAGATTTATACAGTACATTCAAAATCGGAAAAGAATGCAAAACTAGAAATAGCCGGCCATTTTAGTTCGCAATTTTGTTTTTATCGCACAGATATACAGTTACATTTTTCTTTAAATTCTATGAGAAGGATATTTGTGTGTGTTTATGTTTTAGATCAAGATCGAATATAACATTCCACAATAAAATAACTGCCTTTGGTGTTGATCCAAGTGTTGAATGTTATTTTGTACCGCAACAAAAGGAAGCAAACGCATAAATGAATTTATCCTTTGTGGTTTACTCTAGTGTTAAGGTTAATTTTTTAATCTTGTGAATTAATCCTTCTAGATACCAACGTGGTATTCGATTCTGAAGTCGGAAAAAACAAACAAAACCATGACAAAAAAAAAAGATAAATAAACAAACAATGGTTCTAAAAACACTTTCTTGTACATAGAAAACAAACGATTTGGGCAACGTGAACTCCGCCATAATCCAGGCGTGAACTTAATTGTTCCTTAAAAGTTAGCAGTTCCTGTTTAACTACGTTGATGAGTGTTATGATGTAATTAAGTCTCATACAATAGAGGATGGGTAAATGTGTGTTGTTGCATTGTTTTTTTAATGATCAAAATGAAATTATTTACTTTTCTGATTAATTCCTGGTATGTGGATTAATTAGTATGCATAAATGAGATTTGGTTCTACGGATTGAACAACAGTCTAACAACATATACAAACAAAGACATCTAAAGATTTACATACTGTAAATTCAGAAATTATTGCAGGCATTTATTATTGCGATATTTGAAGAGTGAACATAAATGCGAGATTGATTAAACTGATTTTGGGAAATGCTGCATACATACATCTGTAACATATCATAATGCGAGTTCTTGTTTTTGCGATACTCACCCAGTCGCATTATTCTTATTAACAAAAACCTTGAATTAATTTCTGAATTAACAGTACTATGTAGCAACATTCCAGCAGCGCTTGCATATGGGAAATATATCTCTTAGTTAAAAATATCAAAATACCGAATGCCAAGGTGAATTATAAAAGGGAAGTCCATAAAGTCTGACAAAATCAAAAGAAATCAACAAACGGAACAAGTTAAAAACAGCTGTCACATTCCTGACTTAGAACAGGCATTTTCAGAAACGAAATTCTAGAGCTTGCGTTTCTTATCATGGTTTCCTTTAGAATGTTGATGCTTACAAGGAAGCTATTAAACGAAGAGTTCCAAGTTTGAAGTCATCCTTCTTTCGCATATTTTACGGACGCCATCATGGTTGAACGACGGATATGTTTCATTGTCATAACAACAATTCCGTCTTCTTTTTCCTCAAAAGTGACATCCCAAAATGAGACATCTCTTAAGTTTGTAACATGAGAAACACGATGGGTGTCAAATGGGGAGCAGGATCTTCTTACCAGCACATGAGATCACCCCCGATTAGCGTTCGTGTTTTTAAGTCTTTACATTTTGATATTGTGTTTTGTAGACTATAGTTTGTCTTTTCGTTGTATTCGTTTTTTGCCATGGCGATGTCAGTTTTTCTTCAACTTATGAATTTGAATATGGATTTGGTATCTTTCGCTTCTCTTTTACAAAGGTTTTCAACGATAAACATGTTTCTTTACATTATATCAGTGCTGAATCGCCCCGAGAAAAGAAACCCTGCGATTAAATTCAACATGGACTTTCAAAGTCTGCATCAACTCCAAATTTCTAACGGTTTATCACCAAAAAAGAAAGTGTTAAGATTTGGTCCGATTTGTATTAAGTGAGATTTCTTATGTATTTATATACATTGTATAACATTATTTGATTAACTTTTCCTGCTCCGTCAGTGACATTCGCCTCTGTATGCATTGTTGCTGTATGTTAGAGACATTCGTCTGGCTTTGGTTGTCTGTGTAGAATTGGTCACCGTCGTTTGTCTTTGTGACGTTTTATTTTGGCTATTGTGCTGTTTCCTTTTTCTTCGACTTTTCGATTTGCATTTGATATCTTAGCCTCTTTTTTCCACAAATATTTAGGAAGAATAAACACAATTTGTAGGACAGGGTAGCAAGGAATGTTCTTATAGATATATTTAATGGCAGGTATATTAGATGTACATAAGAGCAAGATATTATATAATTATTAACATTTTTGTGCTCGTTAATTTACTGTGTAAAAACCTTTAAGAAACCCATGGAAGACAATGTAAATTTATGCTACCTTTTACATATAAAAAAAACCCACTAAAGACATCTAGTAGTCATCAAAACGGTTTTTAACCAATACCCATGTGTCTTTTTCAAATATCCAGCATTACCGGAGTGTGAAAAATTTTGTTAACATGTAACAAAGATTATCAACGATATGTCATCCATAGCAAAATTCTTTTGGCGATAAAAATCAAAATAATCCCAACAACAAGAAGTTTTGGGCAGGTGCATGCAAATGTAACGAGTGATCTAGGAAATCCACGTGCTTAAAACGTCTTATTTTATTATTAGAGATATGTTTGAGAAACACATTTAATTGGTAAACTTTTCAGAAGTTAAACAAGCTTTGATTTCGTAGTTGGAGCTTGCATTAGCACAACTGTTTTTCAATTTAGTGGGAGATTATAAAAATGGCATAGTACATTAACTCAACTATTTTTGGTTTATTTTGTAAAATAACAGGATGGGAAGAAATTGTTTCAACGACATAATGTTGTCTTTTATAAACATTCAACACATAATAACATCTTATCGTATTTTTAACATATTCTGCGAATTTGAGCATTAGTTTTAGTTGTATGACATTTGAAATGCTTAATAATTGAATGGACGAGGGCTTATGTATCTATTTGTAACAAGTATATTGTCTGAATAAAATATGTTAATAACTTATTAGTTCTTTGTAGGAAAAGATAGTCTTATTTATTTAATGATATGTATAAATAATAGATGCACTGCATTGAAAGAGGTAAATGTGATCACACAATTATTTCAATTTACAAAATCCAATATAAAGATAAAATGAAAAATCAGTCATTTGTCTTATAACAACTCAAAACAAGTCAATTTGTCGTTTTATTATCCACAATATAGATACAGATCTTTTAGAAAATAAATTAATTGTAATGTATCCATTTGGTTTGTCATGCTGTGTTGAAATCTATACATATTGCTAGTAGTCTGTAATGTATCCATTTGGTTTGTCATGCTGTGTTGAAATCTATACGTTTATTAGATGATCCTTTAACTATTATTTCCCAAAAGCCTAATTAAAATAATTTGATCGACATGAACTAGAATACTTGAGCAATTGTTTCATTTAATGTCATGATATATTCTCAATTTTATGGCTAAATCATTCTAGCAGTAAGCAAAGCAAATACTTGAAATTGTAATGTCATGATGAAAGGTTTCAATTAGTGAATGTAAAACATTCAATAATTAAAACATGAAATTGTTGGAAATTTAGCTATAAGTACTCACAACTTTCAATTGGAAAAAAAGACACCTACTTGAGGAATTATTAAATCTAACACCTTCACTATTCTTCTTCTGCCTTTGCAAACATAAAATCTAAAAGCTACATATTAGGAAGTTTTTCGCAAGTTATTGCTAATTCTAATTATAAATGTAATTCATTGGTAATCTGATTGTTTGATTGTTTGATTGATTTTTGGTTTTTAACGCTGTCAGTTTATATAAGTGGAGGAAACCGCAGTTTCCGAAAGAACCATCGACCTTCGACAGAAAAACCATTTATCCTAGTCAATTAAGATTGGAATCGAACGCACCTGTCACGTGCAGGGTGCAAACCCACTACCTCAGTGTTGACAGGCTATGTTTATAACATATTTACACTACATCATTTGGATGTGTACTGATTGATACTTTAGTCTGGTAGAAGATGATTAAAGTTGTAATTGGCTTTCAACTAGCTTTCAATAAAAGAGGAGGGGGGAAGATACCAAAGGGACAACTAAACGCATAAGTCGAAAATAAACTGACAACACCATGGCAAAAAAAAACAAAAAGAAAAAGACCAAAAGATAAACAACAGTTTTCATAACACAATATAGAAAACTAAAAACTGAGCAACACGAACCCCAACAAAAACCGGGGGTGATCTAAGGTGTTGCTACATAGAATTTATTTTCACATTTTGTTCTTATGATGTGCTGTTACACCATTGTCCCATGTTAGGGAGGGTTGAGCACTCATAAATATGTTTAACCCGTAGTTCAGTGGTTGCCGTTGGTTAATTTTATTAGTTTCTTGTGCGTTTGTCCGTTTTATAACCGACTATACGGTATGGGTTTTTCTCATTGTTGAAGGCCTTATGTTGGCCTATTATTGCTTACGTCCACTTCATTTGAAGTCTGAGAGAAAGCTGTCTCATTGGCAATCATTCCACATCTCCTTATTTTTAAATAATTATACAGTAAATGAACTATTTTGACCGCTTGGCCACTGAGTGCTAAATTTACCGCAGTGAATATGTCTGCAATATGAAAGACTAAACATGACTGTTTAATTTATTGTTTAGACTTTTAAGATGATGTTAAGATCAAAATGACCGTTAAAGACTAAAATGTATTTATTGGTGATAGCCGATGTGTTCCTTTATTGTAATGAAACACAGTTAATTGTCAAACTCAATAAAGATATCTTAATTTCATTCAATAAAAAAAATGAAAAACACCGTTCGTTACTTTGATGAAATTCCAGCTTTAAATAAGCAAGACTTCACTTTTTACACAGCAAAAATTTACCAAAGGAAACTGACTTTCAATAACTCGAAATAGTTGTCCTATTTTGATATTTCATGTTCACGCAAGAGACTCAGTACGAAAATGTACGACAAAAGAGTTGATTTGTAAACATGCTTTTTTTTTTTTTTTTTTTTTTTTTTTTTTAGCGATGTTTTTTTTTTTTTTTTTTTTTTTGCCGCCTTACCACTGTGTATATTTCCCAACTCGATCGCTTTGTCTTTTCTGGAGTGACATTTTTATTTTAACCAATATATTTAGATACATTATATAACCTGCTTATAACTAATGAATTATAAGGTCAATATTTAGTCTGAAGTTTGGCTGTACCCGAAGAAAACGGGATATCACATTTTTTAAGGTGATATTGTTTGTAGGATTCGTAAATTTATATACGATACTGGTAAATCTAGTTTTCCTTTGAATAAACTTTCTTAAAGGTTATCAATTTAAAACTAAAGTTATATCTTTGAATATTGCGTTTGCTTTTGTTGTAGTTCAGTGTTTCTGTTGTTCCGTTGTTTTCCTCTTATAGTTGGTGTATTTCCCTCGGTTTTAGTTTGTTTTTGCTTAATCGAAATTAGACTATTGAACAGAGGTAATACTACTGTTGCCTTTATTTATCAGTAATTACATTGACTTTGTTTTTAACAAATCATGTAAATTTAATGTGTTTTGTTATACAGTTATAAACATTTATTGCCTCTACATTCTGCCAATACTTTTATTTTTGCATTGCGTGATGTCATTGCTTTCTTAGACTGTTTATAACGTATTAACACTACATCCGTTAGGTGTGAACTGACTGATATTTTAATTTGAGAAAATTTAGTAAATTTATTAGCTGAAATTGACTTTGAACTATCTCTCAGTAACTAATATATCGTTGCGTTGTGGTTTTTATGTTTTCTATTTTTTGCGTCGCTCTGATGTGTTAAGCCCTTTCCAACTGATTTTTACAGTTCTTATGTCTTTATGCCACACCAATTTCCCAGGTTAGAGGAAGGTTAAGCGATCACACACATTTTTTACTCCGCCATATACATTTTGTGTCTCTCCCATCTAAGAAGCCTCACATTCAGTTTTGTTTTTTGGATGATGTATGTTGCATGTTGTATTTTTTTTTTTTTTTTTTTTTTTTATTGCTTTTAGCACAAGTAAGGAAGTTTGCTGCTCAGTTTCAAAATAAATAACTTTCCATAAAACTAGTATATATTGATAGGGATTGATTGAGGAACCAAAACGCAAAAAAAAATATAGGGTCAATGTGCTTGTTTTCGAGATATTAACCATTGGAATTTTGGTGGAAAATGTTCTCTTGATTTTCATAGCTTTATCATTGACCAGTTAAAGTTCTCAAAACTATTAAAAATAAATAAGATTTTATAAGACTTTTACAAATGGCTTATAATTATATATGTAACAGATTTATAAAAGAAAATGGGGTCCATGGGCAAAATTTTTTAAGGCATTCAAATGGATAAAACCAGAGGATTTCGAAAATCTGACAAAAATTCCAAAACTTGACAAGCAAACATCCTTAAGGTGTTTTGGTTTCTCTTTTGAATTGTTTTTCATTTTGTATTGACAAACTTGACATAGTTATGAGTCGTACGCAGACCTATAACTTCTTAAATCCACGTCATTTAGACTCTTATGGATAGCTGTCTAATTGGCAATTATACCCTATTTCCCTTTTTTATATCGTTAAACGACAGTAGGAAAAAAATTGCTTCAAACTAAAAAAAAAACAATAGAACGGAAAAGGAAAATTCGAATTGGTGCGTGTACTACATGTGACAAAATCCACGCAAACAACTTTTAATTGTATGGTTGTTTTTTTTTTTCATAAATACATTTATACAATTTCCCCATATAAAATTCATAAGAACGTATTTTAATAATGTAAACATCATTATGAGAAGTCATCAGACGAACTTATCTATATTAAGCTGTCCTCATGATTTTTAATTCTATGTAAGGTTTTTTCGAGGGGACGGGGTCGTTTATTGAAAATCATTAATTTAAACAACTTAAATGTTAATTATATTTATTATAATTGTGTAAAATCTACATCCTTTCTATGTATACTTTATATACATCAGATTCATTTCTTGTTTGTTACAAAAATGAGGTAAGTATTTTGTTGTAAGCAATCTCCTCTGAAACCTCCTTTTCATAATGAATACAACCCACACATTTAATGCTGGATATTAAAGACTAAACGTCACATTGTGCGACTCTTCTGGTTTCTGTGTTTCACTCACTTTTGTGTATTATATTATTGTGATTTTACAGCGCTCATTGTGCCTGGATTTTGTCGTCAATCTTTTTTTTTTATTTGGTCTGGAACTTGATAATGTTAAGTTGTAGCTTGAAAGCAGTTTTTTACACCGGTTTGCTGATAGTTATATACACTCATATCATAAGGAACTGCCCTTTTAGGAGGAGAAATGAATTATCTGTTTGGACATTAACGTGTTTGCAGTTAATGAAATCCTATGTCATGTTTTCAATAACTGTATATGCGGGCTGCACTTATCTAAGGATGAAAAGCCATTCCGAGTTGATTTGTAATTATTGTGGCTCTTGAAATAAATGAGACAAGAATTCTCCAATTCAAAAATAAATCACAGGTTTACAAGTAAACTGATGAAGGGTTAACCTACTGGGCTTAAATTTTGCATTATTTGTACAAGAAAAGCACAACAGATGTCGAAATAAAGTTTTCCATCTTAACATTGTTCGCAGAGCGTTTACACAGTTTTCGTTTTTGGCCTTCAATGGTAAACAAAAGCCAATTCAAGCATTGTATATGCACATCATTTCGGGGAGGGAAAAAGATCGACATAGTCCAAACTCATGTGTTGTTTCAAAAAAGTCGTTTAATACGATACAATAGTATCTTTGTCGTATATATCTCATGTTGGCATCGTTGCAGAAATCTGTAGACGTATTATACGTCTTGTTTGTGAAGCTTCGTCATTTTTAAGTTATGCAACAACTACTAGTTTGATAGTTGTTTTATCTTACTCTAAGTTTATCGTTCCAATTGTAAGTTGACCAAGAAAAACGATAATTGACTTATTTTACTAAAAATAAAAATAAGGAGATGTGGTATGATTGTCAATGAGACAACTATCCGCTAAAGTTCAAATGAAGTGGATGTAAGCAATTACATCCGACTAAAGTATGGATTGCAGTCATACTCTTGAAAGATATGAACAGAGTATAGATTTACACATCATGACTTCAAAATATAATGTACAATTTCGTTGAACGATATAGTAAATAACCCCTAGGATGCCTCCGAATTCAGGTATATAAACATTTACAATATACATCTACGTATTATTATTTGTTCTACGTATGCAGATAAATGATGTTCCAACTGAATGTGATTGTAGGAATGTTTCTTTTAACCTTCTATGTGTGTATTGCCACAGCTATTCCAAGTAAGTACTGCATATGTTTAAAAAAGGAACTTGTTATATTGGATTAAGTTTAAAATTGGATCTTGTTTTGTTATCCTCTATGTGGTTTTTTTTTTCGAGCGTCACTGATGAGTCTTTTTTATACGAAACGCGCGTCCGACATACAAAAGTTTAACCCTGGTATCTTTGATCAGATTTATTCTTTAATTACAGAGCAAGACACTGTTTCCAAACGAGTGTAATGATATCTATTTATATTAAATGAAGGTTTTCATTTAAGTATTTTCCTTTACGTTTGTCCTGAAAAATTGGATTGAATCAAATAATATTTCTCTTTTATGTATAACATTTATAGTTGATTTGTGTACAAAATTATTGTGCTGTTTCCTTTTCTTCGACTTTTCGATTTGCATTTGATATCTTAGCCTCTTTTTCCACAAATATATAGGAAGAATAAACACAATTTGTAGGACAGGGTAGCAAGGAATGTTCTTATGGATAAATTTAATGGCAGGTATATTAGATGTACATAAGAGCAAGATATTATATAATCATTAACATTTTTGTGCTCGTTAATTTACTGTGTAAAAACCTTTAAGAAAACCATGGAAGACAATGTAAATTTATGCTACCTATTACATATAAAAAAAACCACTAAAGACATCTAGTAGTCATCAAAACGGTTTTTAACCAATACCCATGTGTCTTTTTCAAATATCCAGCATTTCCGGAGTGTGAAAAATTTTGTTAACATGTAACAGAGATTATCAACGGTATGTCATCCATAGCAAAATTCTTTTGGCGATAAAAATCAAAATAATCCCAACAACAAGAAGTTTTGGGCAGGTGCATGCAAATGTAACGAGTGATCTAGGAAATCCACGTGCTTAAAACGTCTTATTTTATTATTAGAGATATGTTTGAGAAACACATTTAATTGGTAAACTTTTCAGAAGTAAAACAAGCTTTGATTTCGTAGTTGGAGCTTACATTAGCACAACTGTTTTTCAATTTAGTGGGAGATTATAAAAATGACATAGTACATTAACTCAACTATTTTTGGTTTATTTTGTAAAATAACAGGATGGGAAGAAATTGTTTGAACGACATAATGTTGTCTTTTATAAACATTCAACACATAATAACATCTTATCGTATTTTTTAACATATTCTGCGAATTTTGAGGATTAGTTTTTAGTTGTATGACATTTGAAATGCTTAATAATTGAATGGACGAGGGGCTTATGTATCTATTTGTAACAAGTATATTGTCTGAATAAAATATGTTAATAACTTATGAGTTCTTTGTAGGAAAAGTCTTATTTATTTAATGATATGTATAAATAATAGATGCACTGCATTGAAAGAGGTAAATGTGATCACACAATTATTTCAATTTACAAAATCCAATATAAAGATAAAATGAAAAATCAGTCATTTGTCTAATAACAACTCAAAACAAGTCAATTTGTCGTTTTATTATCTACAATATAGATACAGATCTTTTAGAAAATAAATTAATTGTAATGTATCCATTTGGTTTGTCATGCTGTGTTGAAATCTATACATATTGCTAGTAGTCTGTTGTTATTTATGTATTATTGTCATTTTGTTTATTTTCTTTTGTTACATCTTCTGACATCGGACTCGGACTTCTCTTTAACTGACTTTTAATGTGCGTATTGTTATGCGTTTACTTTTCTACATTGGCTAGAGGTATAGGGGAGGTTGAGATCTCATAAACATGTTTAACCCCGCCGCATTTTTGCGCCTGTCCCAAGTCAGGAGCCTCTGGCCTTTGTTAGTCTTGTATTATTTTTACTTTTAGTTTCTTGTGTATAATTTGGAGTTTAGTATGACGTCCATTATCACTGAACTAGTATATATATTTGTTTAGGGCCAGCTTAAGGACGCCTCCGGGTGCGGGAATTTCTCGCTGTATTGAAGACCTATTGGTGACCTTCTGTTGTTGTCTGTTCTGTGGTCGGGTTGTTGTCTCTTTGACACATTCCCATTTCCATTCTCAATTTTATATTAGATGATCCTTTAACTATTATTTCCAAAACCTAATTAAAAACATCGACATGGGAATACTTGAGCAATTGTTTCATTTAATGTCATGATATATATTTTATGGCTAAATCATTCTAGCAGTAAGCAAAGCAAACAAAAATAAATGAAAGGTTTCAATTAGTGAATGTAAAACATTCAATAATTAAAACATGAAATTGTAGGAAATTTAGCTATAAGTACTCACAACTTTCAATTGGAAAAAAAAAACACCTACTTGAGGAATTATTAAATCTAACACCTTCACTATTCTTCTTCTGCTTTTGCAAACATAAAATTTAAAAGCTACATATTAGGAAGTTTTTCACAAGTTATTGCTAATTTTAATTATAAATGTAATTCATTGGTAATCTGATTGTTTGATTGTTTGATTGATTTTTGGTTTTTAACGCTGCCAGTTTTTATAAGTGGAGGAAACCGCAGTTTCCGGAAAGAACCATCGACCTTCGACAGAAAAACCATTTATCCTAGTCAATTAAGATTGGAATCGAACGCACCTGCCACGTGCAGGGTGCAAACCCACTACCTCAGTGTTGACAGGCTATGTTTATAACATATTTACACTACATCATTTGGATGTGTACTGATTGATACTTTAGTCTGGTAGAAGATGGTTAAAGTTGTAATTGGCTTTCTACTAGCTTTCAATAAAAGAGGAGGGGGGAGATACCAAAGGGACAACTAAACTCATAAGTCGAAAATAAACTGACAACACCATGGCAAAAAAAACAAAAAGAAAAAGACCAAAAGATAAACAACAGTTTTCATAACACAATATAGACAACTAAAAACTGAGCAACACGAACCCCAACAAAAACCGGGGGTGATCTCAGGTGTTGCTACATAGAATTTATTTTCACATTTTGTTCTTATGGTGTGCTGTTACACCATTGTCCCATGTTAGGGGAGGGTTGAGCGCTCATATATATGTTTAACCCCGCCCAATTTTTTGTGCGTTTGTCCCAGGTCAGAAGCCCGTAGTTCAGTGGTTGCCGTTGGTTAATGTCGGTGATATTAGTTTCTTGTAAATTGTTTTGTTATAAAGTAAGCCGTTAGTTTTCTCGTCTTGATTGGTTCACATTTTTCTTGGAGGGCCTTTTATAACCGACTATACGGTATGGGTTTTTCTCATTGTTGAAGGCCTTATGTTGGCCTATTATTGCTTACGTCCACTTCATTTGAAGTCTGGTGGAAAGCTGTCTCATTGGCAATCATTCCACATCTCCTTATTTTTAAATAATTATACAGTAAATAAACTATTTTGACCGCTTGGCCACCGAGTACTAAATTTACCGCAGTGAATATGTCTGCAATATGAAAGACTAAACATGACTTTTTAATTGTTTGTTTAGACTTTTAAGATGATGTTAAGATCAAAATGACCGTTAAAGACTAAAATTTATTTATTGGTGATAGCCGATGTGTTCCTTTATTGTAATGAAACACAGTTAATTGTCAAACTCAATAAAGATCAGTCTTAATTTCATTCAATAAAAAAAATGAAAAACACCGTTCGTTACTTTGATGAAATTCAAGCTTTAAATAAGCAAGACTTCACTTTTTACACAGCAAAAATTTACCAAAGGAAACTGACTTTCAATAACTCGAAATAGTTGTCCTATTTTGATATATCATGTTCACGCAAGAGACTCAGTACGAAAATGTACGACAAAAGAGTTGATTTGTAAACATGCTTTTTTTTTCTTTTTTTTTTTTTTTTAGCGATGTTTTTTTTTTTTTTTTTTTTTTTTTTGCCGCCTTACCACTGTGTATATTTCCCAACTCGATCGCTTTGTCTTTTTCTGGAGTGACATTTTTTATTTTAACCAATATATTTAGATACAATATATAACCTGCTTATAACTAATGAATTATAAGGTCAATATTTAGTCTGAAGTTTGGCTTTTTTTAAGGTGATATTGTTTGTAGGATTCGTAAATTTATATACGATACTGGTAAATCTAGTTTTCCTTTGAATAAACTTTCTTAAAGGTTATCAATTTAAAACTAAAGTTATATCTTTGAATATTGCGTTTGCTTTTGTTGTAGTTCAGTTGTTTCGTTGTTTTCCTCTTATAGTTGGTATATTTCCCTCGGTTTTAGTTTGTTTTTGCTTAATCGAAATTAGACTATTAAACAGAGGTAATACTACTGTTGCCTTTTTTTATCAGTAACTACATTGACTTTGTTTTTAACAAATCATGTAAATTTAATGTGTTTTGTTATACAGTTATAAACATTTATTGCCTCTACATTCTGCCAATACTTTTATTTTTGCATTGCGTGATGTCATTGCTTTCTTAGACTATTTATAACGTATTAACACTACATCCGTTAGGTGTGAACTGACTGATATTTTAATTTGAGAAAATTTAGTTAATTTATTAGCTGAAATTGACTTTGAACTATCTCTCAGTAACTAATATATCGTTGCGTTGTGGTTTTTTATGTTTTCTATTTTTTTTGCGTCGCTCTGATGTGTTAAGCCCTTTCCAACTGATTTTTACAGTTCTTATGTCTTTATGCCACACCATTTTCCCAGGTTAGAGGAAGGTTAAGCGATCACACACATTTTTTACTCCGCCATATACATTTTGTGTCTCTCCCATCTAAGAAGCCTCACATTCAGTATTTGTTTTTTGGATGATGTATGTTACATGTGGTATTTTTTTTTTTTTTTTTTTTTTTTTTATTGCTTTTAGCACAATTAAGGTGTGTTGGTTTCTCTTTTGAATTGTTTTTCATTTTGTATTGACAAACTTGACATAGTTATGAGTCGTACGCAGACCTATAACTTCTTAAATCCACGTCATTTAGACTCTTATGGATAGCTGTCTAATTGGCAATTATACCCTATTTCCCTTTTTTATATCGTTAAACGACAGTAGGAAAAAAATTGCTTCAAATTTAAAACACAAACAATAGAACGGAAAAGGAAAATTCGAATTGGTGCGTGTACTACATGTGACAAAATCCACGCAAACAACGTTTAATTGTATGGTTGTTTTTTTTTTTTTCATAAATACATTTATACAATTTCCCCATATAAAATTCATAAGAACGTATTTTAATAATGTAAACATCATTATGAGAAGTCATCAGACGAACTTATCTATATTAAGCTGTCCTAATGATTTTTAATTCTATGTAAGGTTTTTTCGAGGGGGACGGGGGTCGTTTATTGAAAATCATTAATTTAAACAACTTAAATGTTAATTATATTTATAATAATTGTGTAAAATCTACATCCTTTCTATGTATACTTTATATACATCAGATTCATTTCTTGTTTGTTACAAAAATGAGGTAAGTATTTTGTTGTAAGCAATCTCCTCTGAAACCTCCTTTTCATAATGAATACAATCCACACATTTAATGCTGGATATTAAGGACTAAACGTCACATTGTGCGACTCTTCTGGTTTCTGTGTTTCACTCACTTTTGTGTATTATATTATTGTGATTTTACAGCGCTCATTGTGCCTGGATTTTGTCGTCAATCTTTTTTTATTTGGTCTGGAACTTGATAATGTTAAGTTGTAGCTTGAAAGCAATCTTTTACACCAGTTTGCTGATAGTTATATACACTCATATCATAAGGAACTGCCCTTTTAGGAGGAGAAATGAAGTATCTGTTTGGACATTAACTTGTTTGCAGTTAATGAAATCCTATATCATGTTTTCAATAGCTGTATATGCGGGCTGCACTTACCTAAGGAAGAAAAGCCATTCCGAGTTGATTTGTAATTATTGTGGCTCTTGAAATAAATGAGACAAGAATTCTCCAATTCAAAAATAAATCACAGGTTTACAAGTAAACTGATGAAGGGTTAACCTACCGGGCTTAAATTTTGCATCATTTGTACAAGAAAAGCACAACAAATGTCGAAATAAAGTTTTCCATCTTAACATTGTTTGCAGGGCATTTACATAGTTTTTGTTTTTGGCCTTCAATGGTAAACAAAAGCCAATTCAAGCATTGTATATGCACATCATTTCGGGGAGGGAAAAAGATCGACATAGTCCAAACTCATGTGTTGTTTCAAAAAAGTCGTTTAATACGATACAATAGTATCTTTGTCGTATATATCTCATGTTGGTATCGTTGCAGAAATCTGTAGACGTATTATACGTCTTGTTTGTGAAGCTTCATCATTTTTAAGTTATGCAACAACTACTAGTTTGATAGTTGTTTTTATCTTACTTTAAGTTTATCGTTCCAATTGTAAGTTGACCAAGAAAAAACGATAATTGACTTATTTTTACTAAAAATAAAAATAAGGAGATGTGGTATGATTGTCAATGAGACAACTATCCGCTAAAGTTCAAATGAAGTGGATGTAAGCAATTACATCCGACTAAAGTATGGATTGCAGTCATAGCTGCTACTCTTGAAAGATATGAACAGAGTATAGATTTACACATCATGACTTCAAAATATAATGTACAATTTCGTTGAACGATATAGTAAATAACCTATAGGATGCCTCCGAATTAAGGTATATAAACATTTACAATATACATCTACGTATTATTATTTGTTCTACGTATGCAGATAAATGATGTTCCAACTGAATGTGATTGTAGGAATTTTTCTTTTAACCTTCTATGTGTGTATTGCCACAGCTATTCCAAGTAAGTACTGCATACGTTTAAAAAAGGAACTTGTTATATTGGATTAAGTTTAAAATTGGATCTTGTTTTGTTATCCTCTATGTGGTTTTTTTTTTCGAGCGTCACTGATGAGTCTTTTGTATACGAAACGCGCGTCCGACATACAAAAGTATAACCCTGGTATCTTTGATCAGATTTATTCTTTAATTACAGAGCAAGACACTGTTTCCAAACGAGTGTAATGATATCTATTTATATTAAATGAAGGTTTTTCATTTAAGTATTTTCCTTTTACGTTTGTCCTGAAAAAATTGGATTGAATCAAATAATATTTCTCTTTTTATGTATAACATTTATAGTTGATTTGTGTACAAAAATGTTAAAGGTCTTCAGCATTCAGCAAAAACAATTGTGTTTGTAAATATTAACAACAGTAAACGGATACATGTACAAAGCAAAAATTAGCACATAACGTAATAATGTGTTGGTTTTAATACATATGAAAGGCTATCATCTAGGTGATATAGTCAGCCAAACCTTGACCTAATTGTCATATCTTATTCATATTATTATATTACGTCTCAAATCAATAAGGTTTTGCTTTCGGTTTGAAAAAAAACTTTTTCGCAATTTCTGTCATCAACATTACAGTATTGGCTATTTGATTAATTCAGTGTTCTTGTATGTTTTCTATTCATGAAACGTGAATGGGTGATATTTAATTATTTACAACACTTAACATTTGTTTAAGAATAAAGAGAACATACGGACAAAACTAACACAATTGAAAACATCTAATACTTAGGAGAAATTGGCTGAGAGTATTACTAAAAGTTAAAAAATACCCAAAACAAAATAAAATAAATGTATGTAATTACAACTTCATTTGTTTATCCTTTGAAACAAAATTATCCCGGATTAGAAGATATCTTCTCATTAACTATAAAATTCAAATCCAAATAACGCAATGTATAACATTCGAAATAAAATTATCTATACTAAATGATTTAATTGGCGTAATTTTGCATTGTCAGCCACGGATGAAGGTTGTGCTGCTATAAAGGGAAGATGTCAAAATGTACGGACCGCACCTTGCATTGGTGGCAATAAATTCTACGAGTTGTTATGTGTAGGAACTGATCAATTTTGCTGTGCCAGGGAAACTGCTAGTAACTATAATTCACTATAATTCACTTTTATTCTTTCTTGAACCTTTATATCCATAACTAAATGTACGTTCGAACATGTGGACATAAAGTGGTCCAACTCTGCTTTAAAACAAGAATAAAATGTTGTTGGTTGGTGGTATTACTATTAACCCGTACTAAGTCTAAAATGGATAATATTTGTACAGTAACTATACTGGTTTTACTCGACCATTCTAAAAAGGTCTGAACATAGCTTGATATTACGAAACATTAGTCTGAACCATACAAAACATTATGAACTTATTGAAACTTATTAAAACTTAAGGATTTTTTGCTCCGTGTTTGAGGCCTCACTGTGGCTTTTGGGTGGGAGCGGCAATGAGAGCGCTGTTCCTTTGCGTTTTGTGTTTATTTCTGAGAATGTACTGATTTTGTGTCATGGATGGATACCACACATCCTTTGTTTTTCTATTATATTTTACCTTGACTTGACCAGTTCATATCCATATAATAATATAATATATGAACCATGTTCAACATAAGTCTAAACCAAACCCGACTCATGTCTTAACCTTACTTAACTTTAATTTTTGCAATCCATGTTTAACATCTATAGAAGAGGGACGAAAGATACCAGAGGGACAGTCAAACTCATAGATCGAAAACAAACTGACAACGCCATAGCCAAAAATAAAAAGACAAACAGACAAATAATAGTACAGATGACACAACATAGAAAACTAAAGACTAAGCAACACGAACCCCACCAAAACTGGGGTGATCTCAGGTGCTCCGGAAGGGTAAACAGATCCTGCTCCACATGTGGCACCCGTCGTGTTCCTTATGTTATTACAAATCCGGTAAATAGTCTAATTCGGTAGGTCACATTCGTGAAAAGGAAAGGGTATTGTAGTTACGACATAAGGAACATATCCGATGTCATCTGTGAAACAGTTATTCCATAACGGTCAACCAACTCGTGATGGCGTCCGTAAAGTTTACGAAGGGATGATTTCAGCTTCACCATTTGGAATATATAGAATATATTCACTTGCTTGTGACAACTTTCCTTTCTATATACTTAGCTGTAGATCTAGCATCAGATGTTAGGCATTTATCAAATGTAAAAATAATATATTGCGAAGTGAACTAAACATATCTAACTGCAGGGCTAAATAACAAATATCTATCCTGGTGACTGTGTAATTCAATGTCACAGGTGGACATCGATGCTTCAAATCTGTACTTCAAATGTACATTATTGTTGTTATAGGTGATCTTTGGAATGGAAAAATGAAAAATACAGAAAGTTGAAAATTATTAAATATCATTGACTAATAAACTCTACATTTTGTAAATAACCATATAAAGAATTATCAAAATTATTATTAGTATCAAAATGATTAAATGATATGTCTTGGTATATATTTCTTCCAAAGGCTGTACGAGTATAAATCAAAACAAAAATAATTTAATAAAAAAGCTGAAATACATAGGATAATGTTGTATTTACCCGTGGTTTCAAAAAATCTTTTACCAACTTTAATGTTATATTCTACTATTTATATTCCATAATGAAAATTTATTTAGAATATTAAGTAAAATGTCTTATAGTTCTTGTGTTGTTGGGTTTCTATAGCAATGACCAATGCCCTAAATTTCATTAATTGTCTAAAAATGGTCAGCGACTGGTTTTTCTCAATTTCTAATGCATTTCCGTTAATACAAATTTGTTTATCTCAAGTTTAGTGGTTAATATTTTTTATTGGACTTTATCTGTCCAGGAATTGTTTTGTATAAAGTAGATCTAATATTACAGCTGATTTGAATTTGTTTGCCTTCTGTTATATCAACACATTTTACCTTTAATTTGCGACTTTATTCGTGTCATTTTTAGCATAATTTAGAATATCAATAATTAAATGCATGCAAAATATTCACGTGTTGGTAAAATATGAATGAATATATTCATATTAAAGTCTTCACTGTAATACGACATAAACAAAGCATAGAGAAGTACTAAATTGTTGAATATATTATAGTAAGTGACACATTCAAGATTGAGAAAATAGAAATAAAGAGCTGGCTGATTAAGAATTGATTTTAGTATGATTATAACCTTATGTCGACTATGGTTCATATCTTTGGTGGAGGATGGTTCAGACATTAAAACTGGTTGAGAACTGGTCGAGAAACGGTCTAGAATGGGTTAAGACTTGATCAGACTCCTCGAGAACTAGTTCAGACTTTTCAGTATGGTCAAGAGTATGGTTGATTATAGTTCAGTACATTTCGAGTATTGTAACACATAAGATGGGCGTCAAGTAATTTCAAATGAATTTTAGACTAAATCAGAATGGTCGAATAAAAATTAGTACAGTCGATTAAAATACTGCCGACGTCGTAAGAATATCATATGGACATCAGATCATTTTAGCTGTTCCAAGTTGACATTATCAATGTTGGAATTCAGCAGCGTTAAAATATGTCAAGTTGAAATTAAGAAATGTTAAAATGAAAATAAGAAATTTAAACTAGAGGCTCTAAAGAGCCTGTGTCGCTCACCTTGGTCTATGTGCATATTAAACAAAGGACACAGATGGATTCATGACAAAATTGTGTTTTGGTGATGGTGATGTGATTGTAGATCTTACTTTACTGAACATTCTTGATGCTTCCAATTATCTCTATCTATAATGAACTTGGCCCAGTAGTTACAGTGGAAAATATTTTGTAAAATTTACAAAATTTACAAAATTTATGAAAATTGTAAAAATGACTATAAAGGGCAATAACTCCTTAAGGGTCAACTGACCATTTTGGTCAAGTTGACTTATTTGTAGATCTTACTTTGCTGAACATTATTGCTGTTTACAGTTTATCTCTATCTATAATAATATTCAAGATAATAACCAAAAGCTTCAAAATTTTCTTAAAATTACCAATTTAGTGGCAGCAACCCAACAACAGGTTCTCCGATTCATCTGAAAATTTCAGGGCAGATAGATCTTGACCTAATAAACAATTTTACCCCATGTCAGATTTGCTCTAAATGCTTTGGTTTCAGAGTTATAAGCCAAAATATACATTTTACCCCTATGTTCTATTTTTAGCCATGGCGGCCATCTTGGTTGGTTTGGCAGGTCACCGGACACAATTTTTAAACTAGATACCCCAATGATGATTGTGGCCAAGTTTGGTTAAATTTGGCCCAGTAGTTTCAGAGGAGAAGATTTTTGTAAAGATTACAAAATTTACAAAAAATGGTTAAAAATTGACTATAAAGGGCAATAACTCCTTAAGGGGTCAACTGACCATTTTGGTCAAGTTGACTTATTTGTAGATCTTACTTTGCTGAACATTATTGCTGTTTACAGTTTATCTCTATCTATAATAATATTCAAGATAATAACCAAAAGCTTCAAAATTTTCTTAAAATTACCAATTTAGTGGCAGCAACCCAACAACAGGTTTTCCGATTCATCTGAAAATTTCAGGGCAGATAGATCTTGACCTAATAAACAATTTTACCCCATGTCAGATTTGCTCTAAATGCTTTGGTTTCAGAGTTATAAGCCAAAATATACATTTTACCCCTATGTTCTATTTTTAGCCATGGCGGCCATCTTGGTTGGTTTGGCAGGTCACCGGACACAATTTTTAAACTAGATACCCTAATGATGATTGTGGCCAAGTTTGGTTAAATTTGGCCCAGTAGTTTCAGAGGAGAAGATTTTGTAAAGATTACAAAATTTACAAAAATGGTTAAAATTGACTATAAAGGGCAATAACTCCTTAAGGGTCAACTGACCATTTTGGTCAAGTTGACTTATTTGTAGATCTTACTTTGCTGAACATTATTGCTGTTTACAGTTTATCTCTATCTATAATAATATTCAAGATAATAACCAAAAGCTTCAAAATTTTCTTAAAATTACCAATTTAGTGGCAGCAACCCAACAACAGGTTCTCCGATTCATCTGAAAATTTCAGGGCAGATAGAGCTTGACCTAATAAACAATTTTACCCCATGTCAGATTTGCTCTAAATGCTTTGGTTTCAGAGTTATAAGCCAAAATATACATTTTACCCTATGTTCTATTTTTAGCCATGGCGGCCATCTTGGTTGGTTTGGCAGGTCACCGGACACAATTTTTAAACTAGATACCCCAATGATGATTGTGGCCAAGTTTGGTTAAATTTGGCCCAGTAGTTTCAGAGGAGAAGATTTTGTAAAGTTAACGACGACGGACGACGACGGACGACGACGGACGACGGACGACGGACGCCAAGTGATGAGAAAAGCTCACTTGGCCCTTCGGGCCAGGTGAGCTAAAAAGTGTGCTAACTTATGGAATATGATGAATTGTTTGACAAATATATAAAAATATCAACATGTGATTAGATGTGGTTATGTACAATATCAGTAATAAAAACATTAGCGGTAACCATTTTACTGCACCAGATGCGCATTTCAACAATTAATGTTATGCTCGAGGCAAAATGTTGAAAAACCCAAAACCAAACATAAATGTATAGAGATGATAAAACTAAAAAGGACAAAATGCATAGCTAAGACCGAACAAGCGATCAGAGCTAAGCAGTATAGGGAGATTATTGTTTAATTCAAACAGATTTCCAAATATGTTGAACAGCAAATTTCAATTAAACAAAATATCCGTATTTTTCATGCCAGTACTTTGGTAAATGTGCTGGTGATACCCTCGAGAACTGACAGCCCACTACCAGCGGTATCAACTTATGGCTAGTTGTAGTAACAACATTAACAGTACACAGTGTACTGCACCACTGAAAGAGGCGTTAAACACCAGTTAATCAACCAATTATTCAATCAATCATCCATACCGTTATACTTATGCATGAGTAGAAAATTGTGTAGCTATTTTTATGAAATACGTTTTAAAATGACTCTGATTTAATTGTATAGGAAATGAATTAAGATGAAGCGGCAATTCACAAAGAGGGAATACACATACCGGTATAGCTGTCTTTGCAATAAAAGTAGTTTTATCATATTTTCGCCGCATAAGGGAAATTCTTCAACTAGCTCCTGTTTTAATGGATCTAAATCTTCCTCCGAAATGTTTGAAACGTTGATTTTTGTTAAATTGCACGGTCTCATTTTTCTATAAAACACTTTCGGAAACTGATACGAGGCTGAAGCTACTAAATCAGAAACAGTAAACTGGCATTCAAAAACAAAATGCAGAATATCCTCTGGTAGATCAAATATTTGAACTCCAGGTGCTCAATACACAGTCGAGGACCCACAATTTAATAACATTAACCATATGTTCATTATTGTAGACCCATCGATTAAACCTAATCTTTGCAATTCATATTTTGACAATTTTCCAACAATTATATAAGATGTGATTTTTTCGTCTTTAAAACGAGGTACCAACGTGCTAATGTTTATCTCTTTTAAAATCTCAACCATTTTCCAAACGATATCTACAGATTTGAGCCGGGTTTATAGTAATTACAGAGAAACAGATCGGAATCAGTTATGAGTTAGACAGTAATAGTTCTAATCGTAATCATGTTCATTGACCATAACAACGATGAAATTTTAAAGCACATCATATAAGGACGTTTTGACGTCATATAATAAGTAAACCGAACCACATCATACAGTGTTACAAGCACATAATATAATGACACAACCACATCATATAAAGATATTTGCACATAATATAAGGGAAAATGCACATCATATAAGGATATTTGCACATCATATAAGTATATTTGCACATCATATAAGTATATTTGTACATCATATCTATAAGGATCTTTGCACATCATATAAGTACTTTTGCACTTCATATAAGTACTTTTGCACATCATATAAGTATATTTGCACATCATATTTGCACATCATATAAGTATATTTGCACATCATATAAGTATATTTGCACATCATATAAGGATATTTGCACATCATATAAAGGTGTTTGCAAATCATATAATGACAAGTGCACATCATATAAAGGTAAATGCACATCATATAATGAAAAAGGGTATAATAGGACAGTTTTGGCGTTCCATAGACAATGATAAACATTATGCATATACAAATTTAGATAGAAATTGTTGAATGAATTACTTTCTGTTATAGAAGTCCATGGAATCTGTTAAACTTAAGAAGTCAAACCACCAATGCTGCTGTTTTCATTACCATAACAAATTTATGAATTTCTTCAATTATTCAAAAACACCCCACTTTCATGTGTATTATCTGAAATTTTCATTATATACATGTACATCGCCTGTTACGAATTCTATAGCTGTTTTTTTGTTATATATAAATATATATACAAAAGTGCAATCATGTTTTAAAAATATTTAGAATATATCCAGCTTTCCTTTCTCTATATTTAGCATGATGACTAAACGTCCCTAATATTCTTATTACTTAATACACATCGCGAACTTAATCTACAAAGTCACCAGGATTCTGTACATCTGACAGATGTTTGTTAATTATAAAATGTAATAAACAATACGTTGCTGAGTGAATTACATATTTTTACCTGCTGGGCTAAATAACAAATTGCCATCATGTGACTGTGTAATTCAATGTCACAGGTGGACATTGATGGTTCAAATTTGTAGTTCACTGGTACATCATTGTTCTAATAGGTGATCTTTGGATTGGAAAAATGAAAAATACAGGAAGTTGCTAATAAATTCTACATTTTTAAAATCATATAAGAAATGAAAATATTAAACTTTAATGTTATATACTACTGTTGATATTCCATACTGAAAATTTATGTAAAATAGTAATGTAGAAATGTCATTTGTTTCTTGTGTTGTTGTATTTATTTATCAATGACATATGCCTTAAATTTAATTTTATTAATTTTCTATACCTGGTCATAGAATGGTTTTCGGAATTTTTAATAACTTCCTGTTAAAACAAACTTTTGTATGTCTAATTTAGTGGTTAATATTATTTATTAGACTGTACCTTGTTTTGTGTAAAGTATATCAACCTTTCTGTTTTAGTTTTCTATAGCTGATTTGAATTTGTCTGCCTCCTGTTAAATCAACGAAATTTACCTTACATTAGTGACTTAATTAATCCATGTCATTTGTAGCAATATTCAATATTAGTAATCTAACTGCATGGTTATATATTCATATAATGAATATGTGGTGCTGTTAAAGTGGGCATGAATGTATTCTTATTAAACTCTTAACTGAAAATAAGACATAAACAAAGCATAGGAAAGTACTTTATTTTTGAATAAATTATAGTAAGTGACACATTCAAGATTGAGAAAATAGAAATAAACAGCTGGTTGATTATGACTTGGAGTTGATATTAGTATTATTAACAACTTTGGTCAGTATTTTGAATACCTTTGTGTTAGGAGTACCACAGATTTTTATCTTGATTTTGCTTTGTTTGTAAATATTTTTATTGCTTTATTGATATGCAAAGAAGCTATTAAACTGTGGTTCTTTCTCCCAGGTGAAGACTTGATCAGACTGCTCGAGAACTAGTTAAGACTTTTAAGTACGGTCAAGACTACGGTCGATTACAATTCAGTACATTTCGAGTATTTTTACACGTAAGATGGGCACGATTTAATAACAACATCTTCGTATAATACCATCTTATATTAGTATCGTTGTGCAAATTTTAGACTTATATAATTTTTCCTAATCTGCATAGTATCGTCTATTCTAGACGATCCGGTACATAGTAAATTTGCTGGTTGGTCCTTTTATAGACTTCTATATATATATATATATATATATATATATATATATATAGTGAATTTCAGACCAATTCAGAATGGTTGAATAAAAATTAGTACAGTTGAGTAAAATTACTGCCGATGTCTAATGGTTTGTAATATTACTTACACAGTGTGTTAGTGACCTATTACGATATTTACGGGGTCAATAAATTTTATATACGGTGAGAGCAAAATTTACTGACTCCGTATATATCGTATTAGCTCACTAGCACACTGTGTAACGAATTTATCTTACCGAATATCTTAAAATGTGGAAATCAGACTAGTGGGCTATTAAAGTGATCAAGTCTTCAATATTAAGAACCTACTTTCCTTGCTCTATAAAAAATCAAATTCCAACAATTCATTATCCTTTAGTGTGTTTTCTGCATTTATTTTCAATTGTTTATCATAAATTTCTTCATCTGTTGTTAGGGCGAAACGTTTCAGATTTTTCATCAACGTTATGTTGTTTTTTACATAGCCCAATATTAAATGTACATGGTCTCCACATGTTCGCTTTAACCAATGATATTCCTAGAAATGTATAGGAGGTAAGATAAGGTACGTTAGGCAGTGGAACATTCCAGTAAGAATTCACATGGGGGACAGCATGTCATCAATTCATCCTTATCAACTACACAAGTTTGCTTTTCTGAGTTCAAAGTTGACATTTATCAATGTTCAAATAAAGAAGTGTCACGAGAATTGTAAAGTTGGAAATAAGAAATGTTAAACTAAAAATGAGGAATTTAAAAAAAGAATGTGCCTAACAGTCTCTCAATTCATTCAACTAATTGAATATGAAGAATTGCTGTTTGAGGCAAACATTTAAAAACCCAAATCCAAACACGAATGTGGAGAGTTGATAAAACCAAAAAAGACAAAATATATAGCTAAAACCGCACAAGGAATCAGATCTATACAGTAGGTAGATAATTGTTCAATTCAAACGCATTACCAAGTAATTTAAACAGCAAATTTCAATTAAACAAAATATCCGTAATTTCATGCCAGTACTTCGATAACTGGGCAGGTGATACCATAACGAAACACCAACTACAAGAGGTATCGACACATTAACGGTACACATTGTACTGTACCACATGCGCAATAAGTAAAAATATCAACCTTAAGATCATCTTAATCTTCTGCTCCTATAGTTTGTTGTGTAGCTTAGAAATGCATAAAATATTTCAACTTAAATTATATGAGATAGGACCCCCATCCCCATTTCCCGATGATACTATGTTTAGCTAGCAATAAAACCAGGTATAACCCAACATTTTCTTCGGAAAGTGCCTGTACCAAGTCAGGAATATGACACTTGTTTTCCACTTGTTTCGTTGGTTGATAACGTTTGATTTTGTCAGTTTTAACGGACTCCCACTTTTGAATTTACCTTAGAGTTCGTTATACTTTTATACTATGCCGTTTATAATTTGCATTAAATAGAAATACCAGAATTTAATTTTGAAGAATTTTTGTCGTCAATTTTGTATTGATGTGTTACTTTACAGGTCACAAATGTTTTATGAAGTAGCACATTTATGTTATTTGTAATTTACAGAAGAAAAAGACTGCCAGGCACAAGGAGGTTCTTGTGAATACCACTGTGTAGGATCGAAACCACATGCAAATATTTGTGAAGGTCACATGTCTTGCTGCATAGCTTTCAATTAGCAGCAGTTATTACAGATTGATAAACGAAATAAATTATCATACATATGAAGAATAGAAATATGACTTAAAATAAAATTAATGCAATTAAAGGTAACAACTGCTACACATTTCTTTTATGATTTGTCTTTTTGTAGACAGATTTGTCCTTAATTTCCGTTTTAGTCGGAATTCTCCCTCTTGGTAAATATTAATATATTTTTTGGGAAAGGGAGGATGTAAAGAGAAGAGTGAGGGGAAAGAGAAACATAGAAAAGAATGCGTCGGATATGGATTCACAGTTATTGTTGCATTGCACAGGGTAGACGCTAATTGAACCTAACATTTTGAAACGTGAATATTGCCGAGTGCACGGGAATGATTTCGTCGAAAGTGCCAATGATACCTTCGGTGCAACAGTAATAGTCCTGATGAGACCGGGCGGTTGTTAATAATTGTGAGCAAGTCGTTTTGTGTTGACTGATTACAAAACAATATACAAAAGAAGACACTTAGGGATTGTCCAGCCCATGCAAGCTAAATCGTGCAAATAGGTACATGTATAAGGCAAATAATAGGCGAATGATTATGATTTACAATTGATTGTTCGGGTTAATATTGTTAATTTTAAATGATTGACGTTATTGCAATCAATAGTTCTTAAAAAAGAATTCTTTTGGTATGACACCTAGGAATTTTTTTGTGCTCATTGAAACCACAACAGTACGAATACAATGGCACACTTTAATATGCATGACACTTTTTATAAATCATTAATCAATAATCAATAAAAAAAAAAAAAAACTGATCCTAATGTTAATGATTCAAGATTCATTTGTAATAGCAAATAGGAAATTCAATTGGGAAATTCTTAATAGTTTGGTGTGAAGGTCTGTGTCGATAATTAAAGAATCTTCCATGAAAATATAAGCAAGTGTGTTCCTTCAAAAAGGTGGAAACATTTCAAACATGATATGAAATAATTATTTAAACAAGCTATATTTACAGACATTAATAAATATATTATTTTAAATTTTGTCACATGGACGCTATAATACATTCCAATCTGTTCAAATTGTAAACCATTAAACACAGATTTTAGAAGAAAACACAATAGCATGTTTTCATATGCATAAGTCCCCAAAGAAACAATATTAAACACTACATGACATTATTAATTCAACATGCATCTGTTACATCTGCACTGTATAATAATAGGGAGTTGCGTTGTCATGCAAACTATTGTGCAGCAGCGTATAATGCAAAGCGTGTTTCTTTAGAAAACCAACATTTAGTCGATTAAAAGATTTGAATGGTATTACTAGTATACTATTAAAATGCTTGGTCAAGATGGAAAACAGAAAACTATCCAGGGCTACATATTTAGTTAATGTAGTTTATATTGAACTGCTGTGAATAAAATATCAATGTTGGGGTATACATAATGTGACAAAAAAGAAAATGACTCTTTGTTTTCCTCACATTAGCATGAATAGATAATTTGATAGAAATTGGATATGCAGTTTCACAAAAGATCTAAATGCATTTAAATTCACACATTATTCAAAGCGAATGTACTGCATATCCCATTTAGTATTAATCTAACTGGAAATATCCTTATTTCACATGCAAATAGTTTGAAAAAAAAGTTGACTTTGGAGTTGAGGGGAGAAGAAAATTATAGGTTCAAATTGGCCCTATTGTCTTTTATTTTGATTGATTTTTGATTTTGGTGTTTTAACGCCACTTTTAAGCACCGCTTTTGGGCTATTTCGTGGCGGCCAGTTTTATTGGTGGAGGAAGCCGGAGTGCCCGGAGAAACCACCGACCTTCGATAGGAAAACTGACAATCCTAGTCAATTAAGATTGAGTCGAGTGCACCCGCACGAGCGGGGTTCGAACTCACAACCTCAGTGTTGACTGGCTAGTGATTACAGTAGTAACTACTTAGACCACTCGGCCACCGAGGCCCCTTATCGTCTTTTAAGTGCTGATGCTAGGTGGCAAGTGATAGCAAAAACTCACAATGTTCCTTTATAAAAATAAGGAGATTAGTATGAATCCCAATGAAAGAACTACCTACCAGATCCCAAAGGACGAGGATGTAAACAACTAAAGGTTATCGTATGGACTTCATCAATTAAAAACACCCGTACCGTATAGTTAACTATAAAAGGCCAAGGACATGTGAAACAATTGAAGTGAGAAATGAGAAACCCACGGCCTAAATTATGCTAAAACAATAAATGAAAATTTTCCCTTAAGCAACTAACGACAACTATTGACAAACAGGCACATAACGAATATTGCGGAGTTAAACATGCCCAAGCGTGTTCAACCTCCCTACATGGGACATTAGAAAAAATGGAAAATAATCAGTTTGAACGGGTTTATCTCATGATCATCATATCGGCACAAAGCATAACTCAAAACAACATAAAAAAACAAAAATCACAAAGTGCCGGTCTGAGAGCACTAGCAGTTACTGAAAGCAAGTTAAAGCCAATGTCAACTCATAAACCATTATTACAAGATAAAATATTATCGACTCACAGCTGAACACATCATTAGATAATAAAATATATTACGATAAGTTTGAGAGGCACAGAAAATTAATAAATGAACAATATTTAAAATATGATTCCGATTACTAGGATGGTTAGTTTTCACGACACGTGTTTCTATAATAGCTTTCGTCAGGAAGGCTCGAGGCAAAAAGTGTGTACAAGTACATATACAAAAAATGTATAATGATCGTTATCATCAAAACGGGAATTTATCAAACTTCTTGTCTAAGGACTTATTCCTTGTGCAGGTTTGGCTTTACTTTTAAGTCCCGATAGGTATTATGGGCACTTCAACGTTTGTATTAGGTTATGGATTTTCAAATCAAGGTCTCGAGCATCACTGAAGAGTTATGAGCATTTGGTGCAGTAAGTTTGCTGGTGTAGTCTAAATATTATGGGTAAAGACACAATAGTTTGTATTTTTAATATATCTATTTGAAGGTTAAAAAATAGAAGATTAAGATATCTATAATAACCTTTCTTTGTTTTTATTTATCTGGTAAATTGGAGTTTTGTGATTTTTTTTTTTTATACAAAGGTTCCTGATTATATGGCATTGCACAATAGTTTTCATGATTAAAACATCTGATTTATCATAAATCAAATTCCTTGAAATACGTTTTCGGTTCAATCAAGTTGATTTTCTAACATGAATTACCCAGCCACTGGATATACTTCAAATTGGTCTATACCTGCCTGTTCTACTATGGTATCCTTACTTGCGCTGAGCTGTTAATACATTTATAGCAAATACTTCTTTTATTTCGTCGAACATTTAAGGCAACCTCAACATTGGACGGATTTAGATATTATTTTCACGCTAAGGAATTAATTATGTAGCTCTTTGTGTATTGCATTTCCCAATTATGTTGCAAGTAAAAATAGTAGAAAGTAAGATAAATCCGAACATAACAATGCACACTATACATTTAGTGAATCTTATGTATAAAAAACAAGGACAAATTAGTGAGATCCAAATTTCGTATGTTGTTGCCGTTTATATAATCAATCTTATTCTTAGGATATACATGTATGGACTCTTGCAACTTTTGTCTCAAATTTTCATGGAAAAACAGCCCATTAGGTACCTCTGCATTTCAGTCCATTGTACGTTTGTACATATAAAGACCTTAATTGATGTACCTCAAATAGTAAATGTAAGTTTGAAATAGTTTTTTTTATAATTTGATGCGAAAGTGGGTGTTAATAATCCAGGATCTTTCTTGAAAAAGTTATTCAGGATTTTCCTTGTAAATAGTGAAAAACATAACATACATAATATATGAATAGCTTGTTCTTGTCTCTCAACAATGTGTAGACTATTAAATAAACAGGATATCGCCATATTAATTGATAAATGTATCATTCTAAGTTATTTCTTAATACACACTAACCGCTAACGTGACAGTATTTTTAAAGTGTTAAACCTTTAAACAGGAATCTTTAAGAATGAAACACAATAACATATTTGAATACGCACGTGTCCCACAAAAACAAAATTATACTCTACATGTAATTACTATACCTGTAAGATCTGTTCTGCAATGATAGTTTCACTGTCAAGGTTATTATTATGAGGTAGCGTATAATGTAAAGAGTGGTGATGTACAATACCATCAGTATGTCAATCGGGAGTCAGACAAATTAATCACATAAGGCTACGAATTTAGCAGAAACGGTTGAAGTGCAAGTAGTTAATATGAAAATGTACATACAATCAAAAGGTGGGGTAGTACACAAAATGTTATAAGACAGGACAATGGATCTTTGTTTTCCTTACATTCTGTTATTCAGATTGGCTATACAGTTTACTTTAGCAAAGATGAAAATGCGATTAGAATGACATATGGGTCAATGCATATGACTGATTGATGATGTTTAACTCCAACACACTTTGCTATTTCATAGTGGGCACTTTTTATTTATGGAGGAAGCCAGTGTATCCAGAGAGAACCTCGGACATTCGGCAGGATAACTGACAATCCTATTCAATGAAGATAAGAGTTGAACTCACCTCAGTGATGACAAACTAGTGCTCACTGTAGATTAGTATTTTTTCCAGAAAAACCCATATTGGATTTTCTCTAATTTTTAGGGTAGATAGACCTTGTTAGGCTGACCATTTTTGCAATTTACATTTTAACCTAGCTCCTATATTTTTTTTAAGTAAAACAAACTGTGAAAATGAATAAAATAGAACTTGTCTTGTTGATGATTTTTCCAACCTATGCTTTTAACATAGCTCCTAAAGTTGTTGAGACAAAGAGCACAGAACTTTTTTTTTTTATTAGTTGTTTTTCAGTATTCAGGCTTTAACAATCCTTTTACATGACCACTTGACTATGGTGTTGAGGGTTTTGATGAATAAAACGAAAATTAAATGAAAGAGAGGCAAAAGATACCAAAGGGACTTTCAAACTCATATAAGTCGAAAATAAACTGACAACGTTATGGCAAAAAAATAAAAAGACCAAAAGACAAACAACAGTACACAAAACACACAAAATAGAAAACTAAAGACTAAGCAACATAATCCCCAACAAAAACCTGTGGTGATCTCAGGTGCTCCTGATGGGTAGACAGATCCTGCTCCACATGTAGCACCTGTCGTGTTGCTCATGTAAGTACAAACCCGGGGATTGAATACATTTGTTCTACTATTGTGAATATATATAATTTTTAATATCAACGTTATAACAAAAAGGGGAAAAAGAGCAATCACACACACTCTTGCACTTGTACTTGCATTTACATAACATACATCAACTTGTATATTGCAAAGAAAAATGTTATCTTTGTAAAATCTGCTCTTTATAAATTGTAAGTTCTTTTTTTTATAATATAGAACTTCCAAAAGTCAAAAATCAACATTTCAGGGGTAATACTGCAAAAATAGGTCGACAGATTTTTCTAAAACTTTCAAGATAGATAGTGAAAATAACACTTTATAAATTTCATGCATTAATAAATCTTGATGCTGTTTACCATTTTCCCTGTTTGTTTGTATAAACTGCAGTTTGCCCCTATGTTTGATTTTTACCTACAGTGTCTATGTTGGTTGATCTACCTGGTTGAAAATCATATACATGATAGGAAAATTCTTAAAGATGAAGCAGACAAACTTTGGTTTCAATCCATAGAGTGGTTTTAGGGGAGAAGATTTTTTAAGAAAAATTTAGGGACAATACATGCAAAGTGATAGCAAAACCTAACATAGCTCTTCATGCCAAGTGAGCTATAAAGTCAGATGGTTTCGTACATGTAGAAGTCTGTGCTGAAAAAACTTTAATCTACAGGTCGAAATTGACATCAAAAGACTTTTATTTGATAGACAATTATCTTTTCAGATAAATGAATTTGACAAATGAAATTAAGGTAACAGAACATGACATGAATTACATATATCTTTGAGAAGTGATTGTGAATTAGCTGGTATAAACAAGTCTGAATAATGGTGCTGATCCTGATCCACTGGACACATACTTTACATAAACTTGGTTTGTATCAGCTTGCAATGGTGCAATGGTTTCCTGAAAGAAAATAAATGAATTAAATATAACATCAGACAAAGCCTATCTATGTACAGATGTGTAGCCTTCCTTTTGTATTTGATGGGTAGATATCTCACAGGCAAACAAACGACTTCTCCATATTTCTATCAAAAAATAATTTCAATCAAACTTTGTTTTTGTACCACATAAATCTGATTCTTACATTTCTCTTGATAAATCAATATCCATGAATGACAGTTGAGTTTTTTCACATTGAACGGATAACATAAATTTTAGGACTTCATACAACTCTACTGCTCTAAATAAAACATAAATGATAAGAAAAAAATCAGATTAGACTACAACAACTAAAAGACATCTAAATGGCAGAATACTGCCTTCAACAGTAGACAGGTGTCTACACAATGTCAAGCTCTAGATCATCCAGAGTAAAGAAAAAAGTTATAAATAAATTAAACAGAACCTATCAATGACTTGCTATCAACACAAAATACTTCAAATAATTTAAAAAAAATCTTTATATAACACAAGACAACCACTGAAAAGGTTTCCCCAACATGTGACAAGCACATACATATGAGGTGGGGTTAATTTTTTTTTTTTTTTTAAATCTCAACCCACCCCCTTTTTAATCTCGCAATCTCGCTCTAAAAAAAAACATCAAAAAGAACATATAATATAAACTGTTGACACAGAGATATGTCTCGCCTATCGGCATAAAATTCAGAAAAAGACAATCTGATGGAAAGCAACATTGCTTATCAATTCAGTCACTGGAACATGATCTAGTGGACAGGGCCTGAAAATGGTTGACAAACTGAGATGTACAGACAGTAGCGTAACATTATAGAAAATATAGTTGTTTATTGTTAGTAGTTCCTATCAATATAACTTGAGCAGAAAAACTTAACATTGAAAATTGTTAATTAATTCAAAGTCAATGGACCATGTCCTAGGGGCAGGGCCTCAAAAAGTCGTCAAACTGATATGTTCTGATAGTAATGCAACTTCATACAAAATATCATTGATCTATCACAAGTAGTTCCTATCAAACTAACAACTGTTGACGCCGGAGCCGTCACCGTTGTCGTCACTGGAAAAGCAATCCCTATGTCTCGCTTTTGGAGACTTTCGTTGCTGGCAAGACAAAAAATCACTACAGGAAAGCACCAAATCTAAAACAACTGTATAATAAATAACAAAAACACAATAACATCATACATTAAGAATGCAGCCAGTTAATGAAATCATGCTTCAATCTGTGAACATGAAATCATGCCTTCAGACACTCAGCACTTTAGGCTCCAGAATTCAAAATTAAGTTACTATTTAACTTTTATACAAAAATAAAAAGCCAGGAAAGGCCTCTTCTGAATGTAAAATCTGTTTTATATAAAATATAGAGTTAGAAGCTGTAAAGGGCATACAAAATATACAGAGTTAGAAGCTAGAAAGTGAACTCAACTTACACTACTACAATAACGACTAAATTTTGGAGAAGCTTCACTTCCACCATTGTATACTTCTACATAATTTGTTTCACACTGCGCTGTTCCGAAAACATTTAAACTCGTAAATCTGACAGTGATAGTCCGCCTAGCTGGTGCAGACATCAACCAACCACATGTCTGACGTAAGGTGTTGTTGCTAGGGAAACCAGGGCTTGTCAAGCTACCATTTACACCAGTTATATTTCCACCGCATCCCATACCTACATATAGAAAAAATAAATTCGGATGCTGGTACATCAAAACAGATCTTGTCCTAGATTTCTTAAAATGAAATATACAATTGAATTCATTAAATTTAAATTCAATTAACGAGTTGTATGCCTGATTCAGTCCTCTGGAACATATGTGTACTTTCAAAATCACTGAAGTTATTTTGTGAGGTTTCCAGCATAGAGCAAACATTTAGATTTAAATATAGGCTCTCTTATGACAGAGAAAATAAGTGGTACTGACATTTCATCATTGGTTATGTTACATCTGTATTAATAGTGTCTTATTTTACTTGCTGAACAGTGTGACTTAAACTTGTCCATCAGGATTTTATCTAATGCAAACTTTGGAAAAAAATAATTCTCTCTTGCATTTTTTCAACAATTTCTTAAAAGATTTTTTTTAAAAGGACCATGATTTATCTTTATTATTAATAATTACCATTATAAGAAGCTGTGTATGATATAGAATAACCAGGATGTGTAACAGAATTATCTGTATAGAACCAGACCTTACCATTATAAGAAGCTGTGTATGATATGGAATAACCAGGATGTGTAATAGAATTATCTGTATAGAACTAGACCTTACCATTATAAGAAGCTGTATATGATATAGAATAGCCAGGATGTGTCACAGAATTGTCTGTATAGAACTTCATCCATAATCTGTTCCCTGGTGCAAAGATAGGATCTGGTAAAGCCATTCCACACAATGTAGCTATGTCTGTTCCACTTGAACTATTCCGTATCTATAATCATCAAGTTATATTTAATCCTTTCTGAATGAAACTTATTTATTTAGTAATTTTTCAAATAATCTAAAAAAATCATGAACTTAACATATAAATTCATTTTAAATATTCAGAATGATTTATTTTTACACATTTAATTGTTTTTAAAGTATGTAAATCTTCATGCTTATATTTTAAAGTCTCAATACATATAGCTGTTTTATTCATAGGTTTATATGTATCCTATGAAATGTATAATGCATAGGTTCATATGTAACCCGATGAATTGTATTATGCATAGGTTCATCTGTATTCCCATAAAATGTTCTATTCCTCAGGTTTATATGTATCCCCATAAATTGTTTTATTCATAGGTTCATATGCATCCCCATGATTTTTTCGTTTAAAAAATAAATTTGGATAAAACAATACAGAATATTGTTAGAAGGTCAACTAACAGCATTTTAACTACAATACTTCCCAAGTTCTCTGTAAAGTTTTTTTAATTGCTGTACCAACAATAAACATGAGCCAAAAACTGCACTGCATCATTAATTCTCATGAATTTCTAAACAATTTTCCTCCTAAATAGCACAAAACTTTCTCCAATATTTAAAAAAAAGGATTTTGTATTCTTAAAATGTGTATTTTTTTGCTCAAGCTTTTTAGATCTGCTAAGATATATACAGTTTGAAAACATTTTCTTCATCAACAAGATTTTCAGGAATAAGTGGGACATAATGTTAAAAATTTCTAAATATTGTAATTTCAAATCTGTGTAATAAATCTTACCAACAAACCATCATAACGACAACTTGAATGTGGTTCTATCTGGAATGAGTTGAAGTAAAGAGCTAATGATGTTCCTGGAGGACTGGACACTTCCATCTCACAGTAACTATCTACAGGGTAATTCCCTGGCCATCCTGGACTATATATCTGTCCACTATTACCATTATAAGTTCTATTACAACCTGTTTATAATAAGAAACCTGTGTATTAATCTATTATCGTGGGTACTAATTTTCGTGGATTTAGGAAAAATTGTATTTTAGTGGATATTTGATTTTGTGGTTTTGCAAACGTTCCTATATAAAAGCCTACAGAAGATTTATACTTCCTTAGACATTTAAACTTGTGATTTCCATATACCCACGAATAATACTGAATCCACAGTACATAACATAAATGGTCAATATTGATCAAACAAAAAACTGAAGTTGGCATTGCTTATAAACTGCAAAATAATCAATTAAATTTAATAGTCCACTGAATTTACAGGCCAATCGGAGCAATTTTTCTGTAATTTTCAATTTTGTTTATAACGTATCAAGTTTTTAAAATAAATCAACCTTTTCATTTAAAAATTACTTTCCTATAAAAGCATTCAGAAATGCAAAATATAATGCTTCTGCTTCATGCAACTGAATTAGCTTGAATGCCTATGAAGATGCGCAATTGTTAGAACAAAGAACCAACAGTAATTAATTAACTATCTGATTGGACATTTTGAAATGAGCGCCATATTCTGATTGGTTCTCTAACTAAATCTCACTACACAATTAGGGAACGAGATTTCAACAGCAGCAACTAGGAAAACCCAATCTTCTCATTGGTTAAAAGTTTACAATGACATACAAAGCTAAGAATACACTCATTTCCATAAATGACCGTATCCTGATATGAAGTAACTTAATATGTTGTTGATAAGAAGCAATGCAATCACAAGGATAAATTGCATTTCACTATACTGTGTATTAATACTCAATTTTATTTATATAAAATACCACATTAATCTACAGCATTCAGAAATAAGCCCCACCCCCACCCCCTAAATCCCTTAAACTGACAGTGTAATGTGTTGGAATCTAGACCAGATTCAGAACGGATGCAGAATAGCATCTGAACTACTCTGCTCGGAATGCAGTCTAGAAACCAGTGAATCCAGTTGGGTACTAGTAAAACAAACACATGTTTGGGAAAAGAACCACAGTTTAATGCTTAGTTTTCATATCGATAAAACCACAAACAACAGTACAGTTTTCAAACAATACACAAATTAATTAATGAACAATCTGTGGTATTCCAAACTTCCCAAACATGTAAAGTGGAACCAGTAGGGGTAGGTAAGTATAGTTCATCATTTCCCAAGGGCTGCAGCAAATTTATTCATGACTTTCTGTCGATGAGCAAAGGAAGGATCCAAGTATAACTTATATGCATCTGATTTCCAATCACCCTGAGACTGAATATGATCAGCTGGTATCCCACATTCTAAGGCAAAGGAGGCTCCCCTCTACGAAAACTATGTCCCAAATATTTGGTGCTGTCATAATTTAACAATGATACGTAATGTTTTAGCATTTTTACAAAGGTGGCATAGGTAAGAGGTGTTACCTTGCCCTGCACTAAGTACAAGAAGACCGGTGATGGGAGCTTATGGCTGGTACCTGCTTGAAATTAAGAAGGAGAGCCTTAGAGAGACATAAATGAGAGTTGTTCACTCTTGGAAGTGGGATTTCTAACACACGATCTGAAAATTGTATGGTTTTGGTTTTCACTACTCTTAATCGGACCCTCTGCATGAAAAGTGATATCTTCTCTAGATAACTGTTGCACAGACGGAGCAAATAAATTTGACTTTCTTAAAAAGGAAAAGAAGGCAACTAAGCAGGCTGCCCAAAAGCATAAGTCCTTACTACTGCTTAATGACAACAAAGTGAATATTTCATTTAAAATCTTCGGCGTTAAAGGCAACTTGCTATGAACTGTGCATCCTAATGCACGCTTAGCACCTTTTAGAACCGAATCCATAAAAATGACTCCAATGGAGACGTAATCCTGCTTCTAAATGTAACAAACGGATAATTGACAAGTAATTATTTATGGAGTTAAACTGTAGTCTAGCAGACAAATAGGCTACATATCTTGCTAAGTTCAAAGGACTTAAAGGAACAAGGGCAATGTTAATTCTTCTACAGAATTCCATATAGGATTTTAAATAGTTCTGATACGTCTTTTGGTAGACTCAGCATAAGTATGATTTCTAAATTTTGCCACAATACTATCCAGTGTTGTCATCTCCTTGGATGCCAGTGAGCCTAAATAAAAGAAAACGAAGGCGTTACTAGACATGTGCTTAACCAGATCGCGTACAAGCAATGGTGATTGAACATAAAACCACAAAAATTTTCACAGTAAGCTATATCATGTAACAGCGAAATGTGATCTGCAAGTATATTTTCTTTGCCTGGCACATGCTTAGCTATTATATGAAAGTTGTATGTTGTTGACAACCAAAACAATCACAAAAAATGACATCAAAATTGCATTTTTGATGTACATTTATTGATGCAGCTTACTGTAGCCGCATTATCACAGTAAACTATAATACGCTTGCCACGCCAATTTTGGGCCTATCACTTTACTGCCAACGCCACTGAAAACACCTCTAACTCATTAATGCGTAGCTGTGTTGTAAAGGGTAATCTTCAACCCAGTTAACACAAAACCAATCACTGTGGTAGAAACCCCTGCACCTGATTTACAAGCATCAGTCACTACTGAAGTGATAGGAACCTTTGCCAAGAAAAGGACTTCCCATTAAAAGTCGACATAAAGTCATGCCACCATTTTATATCTTGTAATATTTCACCTGACATACGCAATTTATGCCAATCCTGCTTTAAGCGCATTATGCCATTTATGATTCTACGGAGAAAAACTCTCCCATCTCGAACCACTGCAGACGCCCAATTAACCTTCCCGCCAGGGATTGCAACTGCTTTTTGAAGCATGCTTACGCAATAAAAATTCAGCAAGCTCTGATTTTTAATCAGTTAATTTTGATATAGGCAGCCTAGTCTCTAAAGTGGTAGAATCTATCTCAACCCCAAAAATACAATTTTTGACATGAGTCTGTAACTTTAGACCAGCTTATACAAAACCTAATTTTGCAACAATGCAATTAATACTGCTAATGCCTGAGCACAACGCTTTTTTGTCCTCTCGCAAATAAAGAAATCGTCTAAATATGCTACAATGGTGAAACCTCTGCGTGACATCATTCTTCGAACAGCTTGGGACAATCTATGAAAATGCCTGGTGCCAATTTTGACCCAAAAGGAGTTTTTATCAATAAAAGTGTATTCATGACCATCAGGAAATGCCCATTTAAGCCCAGTAACCATTTGACTTTGTTTACTTATTCTAACAGACCTATATGCAGCCTTTAGGTCCACTTTAGCCATATAAAAATTTTTTGAAACTAACTTGCAAGCATCATCTACTGTTTGAAACCTTTGTTTGTCAAATTCACCTGCAAAATCATTCACTGCAGAACCCATTGGTCTACTACAGTCATGAATGATTCGAACTCCACCGTCAGGTTTTGGAATCACCCAAGCGGACTAATTATTTTAGGAGGGTATTTACAAAATATAGTTTCCATTTTCAATTTCTGTTAGGATCTGCTGATGGGCCTGTTTATAGAAGGGCTACCGGTTTTGCTGAAGGGTGATTTTTGAGCGTATATTTTTGGTATGGGAACATTCATGACAATGTCGAACCCATGTTCAATGCCAAACAACAAAATTCTTTATCAAAGTCATCAACCAGTTCTTCTGTCCATGCAGATAGATCAAGTACATGCGAAGGCTTCACCATTGTTCTTAGTTTTTTGTATGCTGAAAAGCTGGATGTTTATCAGCACATGCAGGAATAGCACATACATGTTCAAATTTACAGTGAGACATAAAGCAGCCCTTGCGACTATTAAATTTCTTACAAATCATCTTACCACCTGGTGCATGAGAAGCATATGTGATTAAATGTTGCTTATTGCTCATTCCTTTCGAGCCTTGAGTTTGAGATGTAGTGTGGGAATACTGACCCTGCAAAACTTTGGCCTCAAAAACACAGAATGGAGATGTGGAATGTCTGTACACCATCTGAACTGGTGTTGTTTTTGCAGACGCAGATATTCCCGATAAAAAAAACAAGACAGACACCAACTCGCAGCTAGAAAGGAAGAGGTAAACACGCATGGTGTATGACAAATAGTCCATATCTTGTGATGAGGCAAGGTCCCCTACAGCTAACAACTTATGCATAATGGACAAATTTGCCATGGACCATTGTGTTACAGTTAAAGTTTCTAATTTGGGCTTGGCTGGCCCTGACTTAAACACAAGTTTGCCACCTGATGCTTCTGAAATTAATTTTTCTTCTCACTCTGTCAGTTCCCTAATGTATTAGGTAAAAATCAGTGATATCAAAATAATTTACATTAGGATCAATGCTCGATATTTTAAAAATATTTGCGGATCTTTCCATGAAAAATGTCATTGATGAGCAAATTATTGTCTCTACCTTGAGAATGAGAGGATTTAGCATTAAAATCATTGATTAAATGTCCATTATTGTCCTTTTGCACTGCCATCATTTTCATAATTTCCTGGATATATGTATCGTCCGCTCTAGGAATGTTCGCATGGACATCGCCATCTTGAATATTTACGGAAGTGCTTCTGCCGCCATCTTGGATATTTACTGAAGTAAATGAATTTAAGCAAAAGTGGTGTTGTTCCAAATATAGATCAAAAGTTCACATTAATTCCTGCTTTCTGCCTTGACGCTTCCACTACACAATTTCTTTGTGAAACCACAAAAATAGCATCCATTACAACACGCTGCACAGTCTAAAGTGAATGCTCCAGTAAACGTGAGCACGATCTGCATTCCACGATGTACGCTTTAATTGTTTCCACTTCTTTTGAGTTAACAAATACCATTCTGGGATAAGTAAAATGTTCTTACAAATTTTCCACTATCCATGGTAAAACGATCTATCCATAAACGAAATTTTACATATATAATTCGTAATTTAAAATTTCCAACTGCAAAAATATAATGCTTCTGATTCATGCAACTGAATTAGCTTGAATGCCTATGAAGACGCCGCAATTGTTAGAACAAAGAACCAACAGTAATTAATTTACTATCTGATTGGACATTTTGAAATGAGCGCCTATTCTGATTGGTTCTCTAACTAAATCTCACTACACAATTAGGGAACGAGATTTCAACAGCAGCAACTAGGAAAACCCAATCTTCTCATTGGTTAAAAGTTTACAATGACATATTAAGCTAAGGATACACTCATTTCCATAAATGACCGTATCCTGATATGAAGTAACTTAATATGTTGTTGATAAGAGGCAATGCAATCACAAAGATGAATTGCATTTCACTATACTGTGTATTAATACTCAATTTTTATTTATATAAAATACCACTTAATTTATTATCCTGGGTACTAGTTTTCGTGGATTTAGGAAAATTGTGTTTTAGTGGATATTTGATTTTGTGGTTTTGCAAAGTTTGTATTAAAGCCTACAGAAGATTTATACTTCCTTGGACATTTAAATTTGTGGTTTCCATCTATCCACGAATAATAATGAATCCACAGTACATAACATAAATGGTCAAAATTGATCAAATGAAAACTGACATTTACATTGCTTATAAACTGCAAAATAATCAATAAAATTTAATAGTTGCCTAAATTTACAGGCCAATCTGAGCAATTTTCAATTTTGCTTAAAATGTAAGTTTTAAAATAAATCAACCTTTTCATTTAACAAGAGTGCACACGCTGAAATGTCTCCTGCTTTACTGATCATTGATTTTATGTTGATAGTCCTAAATATTAAACTTTACTACAACTTCAAGTATCACATAAACTGAACATGATCCAAGAAAATGAGGTCAAGGTCAGATAAACCAAACCAGAAATACATGTTCACCTTAAATCATTCCATACACCAAATATAGTTGACCTATTGCTTATAATTTTAAGAAACAAACTTAACCATGAAAACTTAACATTGACTAGTGAACCATGAAAATAAGGTCAAGGTCAGATGAACCATGCCAGACAGACATGTACACCCTACAATCAATCTATGCATTAAATATAGTTGACCTATTGTTTATAGTATCTAAGAAACAAACTTAACCATGAAAACTTAACATTGACCATTGAACCATGAAAATGAGGTCAAGGTCAGATGATACCTGCCGGACAGATATATACACCTTACAATCATTCCATATACCAAATATAGTTGACCTTTAGCTTATAGTATCTAAGAAACAAACTTAACCATGAAAATTTAACATGGACCAATGAACCATGAAAATGAGGTCAAGATCAGATGATACCTGCCAGACAGACATATACTTTTACAATCATTCCATACACCAAATATAGTAGACCTATTGCTTATAGTTTAAGAAAACAGACCAAAACACAAAATTTAACACTGAGTAATGAACCGAGAAAATGAGGTCAAGGTCAAATAAAACCTGCCACACTGACATGTACATCGTAAAATATTTCCATACACCAATTATAGTTGACCTATTGCATACAGTTTTAGAAAAAGACCAAAACACAAAAACTTAACTTAACCACTGAACCATGAAAATGAGGTCAAGGTCAGATGACACCTGCTAGTTGGACATGTACACCTTACAATCATTCCATACACCAAATATAGTAGACCTATTGCTTATAGTATCTGATATATGGACTTGACCCTGAAAACTTAACCTTGTTCACTGATCCATGAAATGAGGTTGAGGTCTGATGAAAACTGTCTGACAGGCATGAGGACCTTGCAAGGTATGCACATACTAAATATAGTTATCCCATTACTCATAAGAGAGGAATTAACATTACAAAAATCTCAACTTTTTTTTCAAGTAGTCACTGAATCATGAAAATGAGGTCAAGGACAATGGACATAAGACAGGCAGAAACTTCATAACATAAGGCATCTATATACAAAGTATGAAGCATCCAGGTCTTCCACCTTCTTAAATATAAACCTTTTAAGTAGTTAGTTAACAACGCTGCCACCGGATCACTATCCCTATGTCGAGCTTTCTGCAACAGAAGTCGCAAGCTTGACAAAATTATTTTCCTACAAAAACATGTTATCACATGAAAGGGAGGACACCCACTTCATATCTACTAGCTTTAAAAGTTAAAACAAAGATCGTGTACGATCAAAATTGCAAACCCCAACCTATGAACAGGAATGAAATTTGAAAATGTATTTAATACATACTAGCAATCTGGTATTTAAGTGAGAAACCATTACTGCTGGCCATACCCATCATGGCTAGATTTACTTGTACAGTAGTTCCTATTGAATCAAATGGACCAGGCATTGTACTACCACAGAAATGTACAGACTGGCCCATAGTGCCCTGTAAAGTATCAAATATTTCATGGTAAGTCATTCATAGTTCAATTAAGAGGTCCAGATATTTAGTGTATACTTATTTGCAGACATTACTTCAGATTATCACCACCATGACAAATGGTTTAAATTTGTCAATATTCATAATGTCACAATACAATTTAATCATCTGTTTCCTCTCCCAGTCATTTTACAGTATATGAACAGGCTGATGTTTATTAATTAAATAGAAGCAATACAATTAATATTATTAAGTACTATATTTGTTTCCATACAACCCTGAGTACATGTATTTAGAATGTGAACATGATTATATTTGGTTTTAGGCTAATATTTCATAAGTTTATGAATATATTAGTCAAACCAATTATTTGAAAATTGACCTCGTATAATCAGTTTTACACATTGATGAAAAATCAAGTGTACAGCTAGCAAGAGCTTTAATCAGATATGTGTGCTGGATTTAGTGACTGTATCTCAGAACAAATCACATTAACTGTGTCGATGATTGTTTTTTTTTTTTAGTATTTATTGAAATTCATTATCCCTCAGGCAACACCAAATCAATTTCTAGTTCTTCAGATTCCTAATTCTAAGCTAGCAAAAATTTTATTATAAATTTTTTCCCCAAAATTATATTTTTCATTAAAAAAAAAAAAAACTTCTAGCCAGTGACAATGTTTATTCAAATAATTCTAAAGTGAAATCCATTGAATGAATTATATTCAAACAAGCACCATTGCTTTGGAATTATTTTTTATTAGAAAATTAAGGGAATGAATTTTTTACAACCGCACAACTAATTGAAAATATTGAAGTGTAAATTTGGATCTAATGCAGGCGTACAAGCATTAGATGTGGGTTTTAAGAAGAAGGAATAATTGTCTTACAGACTTTTACATGACGATGGGAATCTGACAAACGATGTATCAATTTGGTGTGGCCTTAACTGAATTTAATATATATACTGTTGGCAGGTCATATTTTTTGCTATATAATATTTTTAGGTAGACAGATTTATATAATGTTTTCGAAACCTGTTTCACAAACCCATATTTGTCTGCTATATTATAATTGTTATTATTCCAATGTTATCATTTCTTATTCAATAATAAATACTGTTTAAACCAAGATTAGGTGAAAGCAAGGCTTGTTTACAGAACCCAACACTACATTACCATTGGTGAATCTCTAAATTCAACATATTCATCAGTGCAGGAAGTTTGGGTCAAAAGATCCAATCCTGTCATAGTGAGGCGAACTTGTTGGTTAGATTCTGGAGTATCTATAGTCCAGCGACATTGGATTGGCTGGAATACAGAACTTGGATATCCTGGTGAAGTCAATGTCTGTGGACTGTCTGTAGCTGTACGTGTTCCCCCACACAATGCTGAATAAAAATATAATATCAATTTAATGATGGTCATTACCATTAAAATCAAAATGAACTGCTGCGGATTCTGATATTTTTGTGGGTATCAATTTTCATGGTTTGAGAAAAAAAAAGCTTTTTCATGGGAACTTAATTTCTTGGTTTCATCATTGCTTCTATTGAAGTACTGAAATTGTATTTCATCAAGTTTTTATCCTTGCAATTTTCCTCCAGCCAAGAAATCCAGGCAAATTGAGTCTTTTCCTCAGCATCACATCTGTGAAACTCACTAAACTTATTCAAAAAGATAAAAAATCTTGAATCTTTTGAACTTTGCAATCACTCTATGGTTTTACCATAACTATTGTGAATAAATAAGTCAAACATAGTAAAATCTCTTTTAATAGGTGTCCTTGAATGAAAAGTGTCCGAGAATGAAAACAGGCATTACAAAAAAATTGAAATTCATTCAAAACCAGAAGGTTTTTAACTATAATTGCAAACTTCAGTGGCATCATAATGAGGATAAAAAGACTTCATCTTGTTTGCAACATGAACAAAACACACGTTATTTAGTTCAAAAGCACATATCTTAACAATTACTTCTATCCACAAAGCTCTGTTGTTTTAAGTGTCCAAAAGCAGATTATTTACATGTGTTCTGGAAGTTTGCATACAACATCTGCTTTAAACACTAGTTTGCATACAACATCTGCTTTAAACACTAGTTTGCATACAACATCTGCTTTAAACACTAGTTTGCATACAACATCTACTTTTAAGTTCAACTTGCATCTATCATGAAGGAAGTAAAATAACCTCTAGGATGATTGCAACGAGACAACTATCCAACTGACATGGATCTATCATAAAGGACAACTATCCACCAGAGTCCAAAATGGATGTAAGAACCTCTAGGATGATTGCTAACGAGACAACTATCCACCAGAGTCCAAATGACATGGATGTAAGCAACTATAGGTCATCGTATGGAGAAAACAATACTAAGTTGTAAAACTTGTGTCCATTCGTCATTTTGAACAATAAATATGTTTAAACTATTGTACAGACTTCAACAATGTTTATCTATAGTTCAACTCCTTCAGACAGCAACATAATAGATATTACTTTAAAATAAGATTGCTATATACAATATTTCATAAAGTTTTATTACCATATTTGTCATCAAGAAGTGCAGGAACCAAGATAAGGTGTAGGGGTTTATAATTATGAATAAACATCAAGAACTTTAACTCTGAATGAAGTTTTTTCTGCATGTAATAATTTTAAAATGTTTATGATTGAAAAAAGTGGATGGTGGGTTATTTTTGTCCAACATGTTGGCAAATTTTTATTTCACATGTATTAGTTCTCGAAGCTAACAGAGTTCTCAAAATCTTTTTTTTTTCCTGGTTGTCTTTGAAGAAAATCTGCTGGTCCTCACAATTATTTCTATTGCAAAATTCCAAAATTGTGTCGGTCCTTTGCAATTTTTGGTGGTCAAACCTTCCGACCACTACTTTTCAAGAACTCTGAACTCATTATTCACTGTGTTTCATGCAAATTGTAAAAATCAAAGTGTAAGCCATTTTTTTTTTTTAATTTTTCATTAATCGTGAAATGGACATTTTATTTCTTGTTCGTTTGTGCAACCATCAATAAATGGTGACACTGAAACATTGGATTGAGTTAAATGATAATTTACCATCTTCCTGGACATAAGTGGCATTAAATCCTGCTCCATCTACAGAACTATCTGTGTAAAACCTAACCAGCAGGACATTTGAAGTGGAACGGATTATTGGTGGAACTGTATCTCCACAGTATTTTCCTTTTAATGGATCATCCATATAAAAACCATCTCTTATCTGCGAATAAGATTTTTTATAAATTAAGAAAAAATATAGTTTTAAAATATTAAGAATCTTAACTAGGCTATACTGCTTGAAACTTTTTTAATGAAGTTTTTTTCTTTCGTCTTGCCAGATGATCACAAATCTATCTACAAATCATGCTAAAGTTAATTCAGGTACAACAAAAATTTAAAGCTTCCCTTTTACCTCATACAAAACATTTTCGTTTTATTTTGAGACTAAGTTGTAAGGTAAGCTTCTAAAAGACCCCAATTAGCAATAGTTCTGGCCCTGATGGTGGCAGCTGAGTCACTTACATTTTTTCAAACAGAAATACAATTGCACACTAATTGAGGATGTAGTTCTATTTCATGTGTTTGTTTTATTGACAAAATTTAGACATATGCAAACATTTAACAACTTACTTTTTTTTAATGTACCTACCTCTAAGAAATCATAGTAACATGTTGAATGACTCTCTACACCCAATCCATTGACAGTTAACTTCACTATTTTGTTGTCCCCGACAATGATGATCCATCGACAATCTAAATTGTGTTCGTATTTACCGTTTCCATCAGAATCAACAGAGGTTATTCTACCTGAAGTACTGTTCAATACACCTCCACAGCCCTGAGATTCACCTGTGTTCAAGAAATACACAAAGAGAACTAACCTTATGTATAATGTAAATATGAATCAATTTACAGTTTAAAAAAAAGACTTGTAAGCATCAAAGTGTCCACAATTTATAGAATAAGAAGGCCAACTGCAGCCTGAAATTTCAAAATAATTTTAAGAACATCGTATATGCTTAAAATCACTCTTTGATATATCATAATAATTATCGTACCGTAAGTAGTTCTGTAGGTAGCTGTAAATCCTGCTAAACTAACTGACCAATCAGTGACAAAGTTAATCAACATTTGATTGCCAGTTGTTCTCAGTACATCTGGTACTACTTCTCCACAAAATCTACCAATCATTGGTGATGATAGATCTCCACCATCATAAACATCTACATAGTCAAAGTCACATGTTTGGTGAGCTTCTAATTCAAACGAGTTAAACCTGAAATAATTGTTGCAAAGTGGTTTAGTATTTTTCCTCTTCAATGGTCATATTGATATGATTCCCACTGCACATGAATTACTTATTTTCTCTCCAACAAAAGCTTAAAAGATGTTATTCTATGTTGTTGGCTTCCAGACAGGCAACAAAGACACAAAAGAGTAAGTTTCACTTTACTGTAGATAAAGCATTAATTGTGCTGATGTATGTATAGCTCAGTTTTATTTTTGCACTTTAGATGTACTTTTGTTTCATACATGAAAATGATGAAAGGTGATTTAATTTTTTGAGACCCTGGTTTTTAAAAGATATGTACTCAAGGTGAAAAGGAGTGGGTTAAATTTTGTACCAACTGCTCTGAAAAGATTTGTACCACCTTCTCTTGGTCATATTCTGTGTTTATTTGGAAGGCATCAGCTGTCCATTAAAATCATTTACTGTCATTTAGTCAAGAACTTGCAGACTGTCTATTTGATGTAAAGTTTTACCTGAACACAGAACTTGTTTAAGTGAAAGAAGTTTTAGATCATGTATCATGGAGATGCTGGACTATAAAAATATTTAAATATACCATCTATACAGCATTCATTTGGAACAGTTTAGAAATTAATCTTTGAATAATCATGAGGAAAGTGTAATGCAAAATTACCAAAATGTTGAGTAATATTTAATCTGACACAGCTAATGAGAAGGGTTAACTAACACAATAAACATTTGACAGAAGTAATACCACCATTGTTTTTCCCCAGTAGTCTTTGTTAAATTGGCACTTTTCAAAAAATTGTACAGAGTTTATCTTTGTTTCAAATAAAGAAATACTTGGTATGAGTAAAGTTTATCCTGTCAAGTACTACAGACAAAATTTCACATAACATTTCATTGCATATAAGATAATAACCATCACTGGAAGTTAACCAATCAAATTTCATCCCTTTTTTTCCTGTGTACAAGCTTTAGAAACCATGTAACATCAAGTTTCCAAAATATTTTATAGAAACACCAAATAAAAAAAGAAACACCCAAGATATATGTTTATGACTCAGAAATAGAAGACTTTGTTGTTGAATAAACTGAATGTTATTTTTTTCATTTGTATTACTGGTTATTTCTAGCATTTCTGTCCAGTTTTGTCATAATCAGTTCAATAGTTTGAGAGTAATCTAATATAATGTAAGATGACATCAACAGTGATTTAAGCAAAATTTCTTAGAAAAATCCACATCATGATAGAATATAGTGTGGACCAATAAATGATCAAATACTCATCTTATCTGCATACAGACATTTGAATATGATACAAAAGTGACTCTAAGATGATAATTACCACTAATGGACCTCTTTGTCTACATTATAAGGTCCCTTTTGGTCCATTTATACCTCTCATTTCCTCAAAATTTCAATTTTTTAGGCCAATAAATTAAAATTTTGAGGTAACTATTACACATTTTTGCAAGAAATGTGATAATAAATTAGTAATTGAAGTGTTCAAGCTGAATGAACTATCCATATAAAAGTTTACTGACTCCATGGAGGTTTCAATAAGTTCTTACGTAAAACTTAAGTTTACACCACGTTCCAGAGAGGGACATAAAATGCTTCCCTTTTAGTGAATAATTTGTTGCTACTGCATCAAAAATAACTTCCTTTACTTCTAACTGAATATTTCTGAAAGTATTAATTAGGAAATTTTTTTTAATAGCAAAATATAGGAAATAAGGAGAAAAAGTCGGAAAAAGCTCCCCTGAACATTGAGTATGGCATGCTCTGCCTAACTAATATTCATGGTAGAGCCCTATTTCAAGGCAATTTTCTCTTAAAATGTATTTTGAGACTCAATCCACTTAGAATATTTCATTTTTGCCATATTTCACTGAAATAGCATGAAATTTTAACAAATGAGAGTACATACAAGGTCAAAGGTACATGTACAGCTTCCCTAAATACGAGTAATACCAACATTGTTTTTCCCCTATTAGTCTTTGTTCAATTGGCACTTTTCAAAAAATAGTGCAGAGTTTATCTTTGTTTCAAATAAAGAAATACTTGGCATGAGTAAAGTTTTATCTTGTCCAGTCCAAAATTTCACATAACATTTCATTGCATATAAGATAATAACCATCACTGGAAGTTAACCAATCAAATTTCATCCCTTTTTTCCTGTTTTAAAGCTTAAGTAACCATGTAACCTCAAGTTTCCAAAATATTTTATATAAACGCCAAATAATAAAGAGCTGCACCATGAGCGCTTGATGCGCCCGTTGCTTTTTTCAAAGAACAAAGTTCCATAACTCCTCAATGTCATTTCAGAAATTTATAAAAAAATAACTTAAGGAAGGTTATTTTAATAGATATAAACCAGTCACCAAAGTTTCATGAAAACTGGTAAAAGCACTTTTGAGTTATTGTCCGAAAACTGGAAAATCTCCCTTTTTTGATAAATAAAACCCCATAACTTGGAAAAGTTACATCTAAAATACATAAAAATGGAAAGGGAGCTAACGTCAATAGATATAAACAATTCACCAAAGTTTCAGGAAAACTGCTCAAAGCATTTTTGAGTTATTGTCCGAAAACTGGGAAATCCCCCTTTTTTAATGAATAAAACCCCAACACTGGGAAGTGTAAAATCTCAAATTTATAAAAATCAAAAGGGAACTCAAGTCAATTGATATAAACAATTCACTTAAGTTTCATAAAAACTACTCAAAGTACTTTTGAGTTATGGTCCAAAAACTGGAAAATCCCCCTTTTTTAATGAATAAAACCCTATACCTCGGAAACGTAAAATTTATAAAAATCAAAAGGGAGCTCAGTCAATAGATATAAACAATTCACCAAAGTTTCATGCAAATTGGTTCAAGCATTTTAGAGTTATGGTCCGACATATTGACGACAGACCGACGGACAGACAACAGTATACCATATAAACTGTTATCACAGAGATATGTCTCGCCTTCTTGTAATTTTGATAATGCAAATGTTGAAATTAAAACAGCAATACTTTAACATGTAAGTTATGCAAATATTCAAAGTCGATGAACCATGACTGAAGGTACATGGCTAAACAATCTCCATGGAATGAGATGTGCCAATGCTAATACAACTGCATACCAAATACCATTGACTTATTATAAGTCGTTCCTTTAAACAAACCTAAACACAAACATTAACTTGTAAACTATGTAAAAGTTTCAAAGTCAATGAACCATGATCAGGGTGGGGCTATATAATCTCCATGGAACGATACTTGCAAATGCCGATACATTTGCATACCAAATATCATTGACTTAACATTAGCAGTTCATCTTAAACTGATCTAATCACAAACTAATACATGTAAACTAAGCAAAAGTTTCAAAGTCAATAGACCATGACTGAGGGGCAGGGCCAAATATTCTCCATGGAAATGAGATGTGCTAATGCTTATACAACTTAACACCAATTAACATTGGCCTTCCACTAATGGTTCCCTTGAACTGACCTAATCACAAACTAATACATGTTAACTTAGCAAAATTTTCAAAGTCTATAGACCATGACTAAGGGGCGGAGCCAAATAATTTCCATGGAAATGAGATATGCCAATGCTTTTACAACTGCATACCAAATATCATTGACCTACCACTAGTGGTTCCCCATAAATTGACCTAATCACAAACTAATACATGTAAACTATGGAAAGTTTCAAAGTCAATAGACCTTGACTGAGGGGGCAGGGCCAAATAATCTCCATGGTAATGAGATGTGCTAATGCTAGTACAACTGCATACCAAATATCATTGACCTACCACTAGTGGTTCACCATGAACTAGATCTAATCACAAACTAATACATTGTTGACGCCGCCGTCACCGTCGCCGTTGCCGACGACGCCGACGCCGGAAACAGCATACCTAAGTCTCGCTTTTTGACTTCGTCAAGGCGAGACAAAAACTTCCCGTAAACGGGCGTATATAAAAAGAATGGTGCTTTGAAACACCCTAAAATATATGTTTATGACTCAGAAATTTTTTACTGCAATGAAATGTATGATTTATTTCATCAAGTTCTGTCAAATTCAACAGAATATTTTTTTTCCACCCTTTTTCATATAAAACCGGATGCAGGGGTCAAAATTAACTATATAAGGCCAGTAGCCAGCTGGGCTACTAGACTTGAAAATCAGTTAGCCCAGACAAAAAGTTAGTAGCCCACTTTGCTTCACTATCACTGGTGAAGCCCGCAATGCGGGCTGAACTTGTTAGGGGGGTTTGGGGGCATGCCCCCTGAAGAAAATTTTGAAATTTTAGACTCAAAATCCTGCATTCTGAGCATACCTGGAGGTGATTTAGTAGCTTGGGAAAAAGTAAATTTTGTCTTATTTTTGTTGTTGACCTCAATCAAATTTAATAAAAAAAAAAATCATTTACAAAATCTTAATCTTAATTCATGCCCTGTGTACCAGATTTTTTTTTACATATCTTTTTTTATTAGACAACTAAAGACCCCCTTTTTTCTCAAAAGACTTCTACACGTATTTCAAAAGCATTGTCATAAAATTGATATATCCTTTTATTTTCTCTGTTCAGTAAGTAGGAAACTAAAATCATTTTGAACTAATGTTATTTATTTGTGGTCGACAATATTCTACTTTCATTTTTGACCTTTATTCTCTGGACACCACGTGGGCTTTGAAAAGGGAACTACAAAAGGTACTGTTTTCCAGATTCTTAACAACATTTTATATTATACTTTCTTTTATTTGACTGATATTATTTCATAACATGCTATTGTCATCTTCTCTGACTTTCCGAACAGGGTATTTGATCGCTTCATATTGTTAATGACCATCGGAACGTCTCTCTTGTTATCCTCGCACACATACGATACTTTCCAACTTTAATTGGACGACCAATCAGTGACCTGAATTCACGTAAACTATATTTAGTCAAAGGTAAACACTGATTTTACATCCTTGCTTATCGCGCCTGCGACTTTGCGACAATATGACTCTCGACACTTGCCTGTAAACATTTTAAAAAGATTTTTTTTTCTTTTTGAATTCATATTTTTGTCAGTGAAGTAGCTGGCACTTGGAGCCACGGTAAACGGCGGATTTCCTTTAGTCGAGTACTTTTTTTCAATTCGCCACCTGGGCTACCACAACTGAATAAAAAGATCGCCCAGGTCAATTTCTGGTCGCCATTGGCGACTGGGCGACCGTTAATTTTTTTCCCTGTGGATGTGACGTACTATGATTTGGTGGTATTACACCTGACATAGAGATAAGTCTTCCCGTTATATAATTTTGATTACAATGCAAATATTGAAATTAAAATAACATGTAAAGGTGAATGAAACATAGCCCCACTATAGATATAAAAATCATTTTACTTCCATATCAAGGGTAAATAATGTGCATGTTGTTACAAGAAAAATGATATACTTTTATATATATTTGAAGCAGAGCTTGACCATTATAGCCACTGTTTCTTTAATACAATATTCCTCATTCAAACTAACCATCCTAATATCATAACCTAAACAAAACTTACTTTAAGCTAACTATTCTGTTGTCCTCTACTGTTATGAGCCATGTACAATTAGCATTATGATGGTAACTGGTAGGATGTGTTGGTGTTTGGATGTACCCAAATGGGTCGGTAAATTCTCCTCCACAATCAGATACCCTATAGCTTGCCCAGAACCCTTTGCCGGGGACAGTACCATCAGTTTTAAACTGTACAAAAAGAGCATCTTTTCCGCTAACTGCTTGTGGAACAGTATTTCCACAGAATTTTCCTAGTTGTGCACCAGATGTGTTGTTCCCTTCATAAACTGTCAGGGCATCATATGGACAACTAGCTGGTCCTAAAATAAACCATAGTATTTTAGCATCAGAACTATTATAAACAGTAGCACTTATGCATCAGAACTGACAAACTTAAATGTTTGACCTGCTACACAGCAACATTTAAATGTTTGAATACACTAATAATTCTAAATTATATGATGAAAATAACACTTCATAAAATTGGTGTGCCTGAAGTGCTTTCCTGGATTCATCTTCTTTTCAAATGCTTGAAACCAAACATGCGAAATCTGAGTATGTTTGAATACTTGGAGAACTATATGATCAAGTATTATTATTATATACATGATCATTATCATAATTAACTAGATATCATTGAGATGGGAGCCATCTCTGTTGGCCCCGCTGTGAATAATGTGTGGTAACAAAATTTGAATCTTTATCATTGGACATGGGGTTGTCAACTGAAACCAAAGTTTTGACCTTGACCTTTGACCTAGGAAGTTGTACATAAATGATGACACACCCTCTGGTGTTGGTTTATATACATGTCAAGTATAAATTTTGAAATCATAACAGTTCTCAAGATATAGAGCAGACACGATCTTTACCATAGGACATGGGGTTGTCAACTAAAACCAAAGTTTTTGACCTTGACCTCTGACCTAGGAAGTTGTACATACATTATGACACACCCTCTGGTGTTGGTTAATATACATGTCAAGTATAAACTTTGAAATCATAACGGTTCTCTAGATTTAGAGCAGACACAATTTGTTACGGACGGATGGATGGACGGACAGACGTCTAGACAGACGGACGGACAGACTGATCACTATAGGGCGTCCGCCATTCGGCGGGGCCCTAATAATATAAAACAATGGGCATGGTCAAAAGACACCTGTAAGATATATAGGTATGAAATTCTTAATAAAATTTGATATGTCTATCTACTGTTCACAATAAACAGACCTCATTCAACAAATTTGACCTGGTAAAAAAATCATGAAAAGTTAGGCATCACTGACTGGTTGACAAGGTTTCAGTATTGGCTACATCCATACAAACTTTGGTTGACCAATAAGAAAGAGGAATACGATTTGAAGGTATCTAAAATTTTAAATGCCATCATTGCATAGAGTCATTGACATGATTTTGGCAGCTTACGTCCTGGAATTTTTTTTTATCCCCTGGTCATTCAATGACCTGGAAGTCTATCCAGTATATTACTTGTTTTGTACTTATTCTAGTCATCTATTTCTTATCATGCCTAATATACAAAATCTTAGACATTCTTTAAGCACACAAAGTCCAATGTTTAGCTTAAACAACAAGAACTCCACAAGACATCTTTTCAGTGTGAAACACTTATTTTTCCCATCAGATCATATCTAGTTTTTTATTGGTAATGCTACTGTGAAATTTATCAAATAATTTTAAGAAATTAATTAAGATTATTTAATATGGAAATATAAATATGTCCAAAGGAAACATTTTTTAAAAAGAGTTCTTCATATTATTAGTTACACAGTGTGCAAGTGACCCAATACGATACATATGGGGTCAGTAAATTCCATGTGGGGTGAGAGTGAAACGAATTTATCCTACCAACTATCTTAACATGTGGCATTTAGACCAATGGCCTATCAAAGTGAGTCATCAATATAAACCTACTTCCATTGGTCTATACAAAAACAAATGCCAACAATAACAACTTGTTAGCTTTTAATGTGTTTTATGAATTTATTGCAATCATTCATCATCAATTTTTTCATCTGTTGTCCTGGTGAAATCTTTCAGATTTTTCCTCAACGCCGTGTTGTTTTATAAAGGGACTTAACACCACTACTAACCGTGTAATAAAAAAAAACCATGCCTACGAACCCCATATGAAATAAACAGGGTCTCCACGCGGTTGCTTTTAACCAATCATATTCCTAGAAATGTATAGGAGGTAAGATAATATCCAGTATTGGAGACAATTTGCTCTCTACATATTGAAGAATCTGAAAAGTTTCATTTACTAAAAATATATACTGGGTATATTTTAATAAAGTATTAGAAGACAATTACCGTTTATATGATACACTTTATATCAGTTTTGACATTTATTGCACAAATACTGTGAATTCAGAAATTATAATGTGTATTTATCAATGGGATTTTTGAAAAATAGACAAAAATGTAAGCTTAGTTATTGCATTTAGAGGAAAATTTGCATACAGATATATGTAACAGATATCAGAATGCAAGTTCTTATTTTTGTGATACTCCTCAGTCACATTATTTACATTAAAAAAAAACCTTGCAATAATATTCAAATTTACAGTACTTCATTTGTGAACCTTCTTCTTTTTATGTTCACGATACAATTAATTTAAACATTACCTTCTATATCAAATATTCTGTTAAACTGTAGTACTATAAACCTTCCAGGATTAGAGACGATGGTATAGTTACAGATCAAGTTTGGTCCGTAATTGTTAGGATATCCAGGGGAGACAAATACCCCATTATTGTCCATAAATACAGCGCCACAATCTATCAAATCAAATATTACTTAGCTGATAATATTCATATGATAAAAAATTGCATTACAATGTACATAGAAAGTTCATAAAGATTCCATTGATGACCAACTTTGACATGGTGTTAAATTGAAGCAATGTTTTATGTCCCAATACAACTCAACATCCATGATAGCAAGTGCTCTCAATGACAAGATCACAACAGTACATAGTAATATTTAATCAAAACAAGATTGTTTAAATTCTAACCATTTAAATGACTTACAAGAATTGAATACATCTTTTTCAATAGTTTATAGGATTGAAAATGATTAAATATTGAAGCATATAACAGACTTTTGATTAAAGAATCATCAAAACATATGCTTTAAAAAATTCCTAAACATTTAAATTTTATCACTCATAAATAGAGACTTAACCTTTCTATTATGATTAGTTGTAACTCTTTAACAGGAAATGGACTTTAAATGAAAGTAAATTCGGAGTATCATGTATGTTCCTTAGTGCTCGAATATATTACTAACCTACAGTCCAGTTAGCTGCAAATCCATTGCCATTTGTATTCCTATCTGATCTGAATCTTACGACAATACGATTACTACTAGACATCTGCTTCGGTGGTGTTAAATTATGACACCATCTACCACGTGGTACTAATGTGTTGTTTGGTAGCGAATCATCAACCTATTAATTACAGTGACAAGATTCATTTTAAGCACATCTGAAATTGATCATAGCATGTAATAAATACATGAACTTATCAACAACCATTCAGCATGATTTAACCTCTGACCTCAAAACTGACCAAAAAAGGTCACGCTCCTTTCAGTATAAAGGATTGTACAAAATTCAGGTAGGATTGAATGAATGACTAATAAAAGAACTACGTCCTCCAATGTTGCACATATTTTATCTGTCGAAGGGCAATCACTAAATAAAAAAATATATTTTCTTCTTTAAAACTTATATAAATTTAGAAATGAAGGCTTGAGAGTGCTATCAATTTAATTTTCCAGATAATTAATGTTTCCAAGGGCATAACTCTTTTAAAAATACTTGTTGTAGGGTATGAATGATTTGTTCATTGTTGAAGACCCTACGTCAACTGTCAAGATGAAGAACAGGAATAAAAGCCCTGTTCATTGATAATTTTATGTTTTCTATGTATTGTGTGCGATTTTGTCCCGTGTACATTTACTCCATATCCTTTCATTTTCTATTAATCAGAACTTAAAAGAACTGAGCAGTTAAAAGTCTAAACTTAATACTAAAAGAATAGCGGTCTTGTGTAATGTTTGCATACTATGAACCAATACTCTACAAAGTATAATGAACTGGATATAAGAGTTGGTCCAGACAAACAGGCTGATCCCTATAAACTGTCATTGTTTCTTGAGGGAAAATAAGAATAAATTTATTTGGAGGGCATATCAAAGTCTATCTTACAATAACATACCTCTACATAATCATAATCACAAGAAGATTCCATCTCAAGGTCAAATGGTGGAATGAAATTTAAGATGATATGATATCCACGCTCTACATTGATGTCCCATTCACATTCAGACAAGTGGGGATAACTCTGTGGGTAGTTAGGGGAGGTAATTCTACCAGTATTCTGATGTATCAAACCACCACAACCTGAAAAAGACAATTTAAATCTGAGGGAAGGAATACCCTTTGTCGTCAAGCGTCAAATGTCCGTTTTTTGCTACAGCTAGCATCAAATGGGCCTTATTTTTTTATCATCACTCTTCATATCTCATTTTGTAGCTACTGTTAACGTCAAATGGAGTAAAATAATTATCGTTAATGTTATTTTCACAAATATGCTACTGTCATTCGTTATATGGGATACCCCATTCCTACCCTCATATCTTATCTCTTCATGTGAAAAGCAAGCTTTCCTTTTTCAGGAGTCCACTAGTGACTTGTAAGAAAATATTGCAATCATTTTTAGCAATTTCAAAGAATTCCTCATTATCAATGGGTCTTCAATTAAAAATTTTGTATCATTATACTTTTTCTTTAGGTATATTTTCCAAATGAATGGCACTATGTGACAAGATCCTATCTTCCCATTTACTAGATTATACACACCTTTTTGGGACCACTGATAAACAGAAAGGTCCCTACCAATTTCTAACTCAGTAACTTAAAGAATGATTTTTTTTTTTTCAATTTCCATGTAAATCTCAGATTTTGAATGATTTTTTAGTTGAGACAAAAGTCTACAAATAAATGTATATAGATGATTAATACCTCCAGCAGATTGAAAGTAAGACATCATGAATCCATTTCCTCCTATACTATAATCTGAGTTAAATATAACTCTGAGGGCATTAGACTGAGACACAAAATCTGTAATTGTATGGTTTCCACAAAATCGTCCAACAGATGGAGATCTAGGTAGTTGTCCATTTAATATTTCTACGTAATCAAATCTACATTCAGGGTGACTCTCTAAGGAAAAGTTTCCAAAATGTACCTATAAAAAATGTAAACATACATTCAGTTAGTATCTATTCCATTTTCCATTTTTACATATTGTTTATCGTTTCAAAAGCTGTGTTAATGATATTTGGGAGTTAGTCTTATGTATCAGAAAATAAATATTATTTTAGAGAAACATACTCCATACATTTTCTTTCCTGTCTTTAAAATATTTATGAATATAGATCTGTGATATATAATTACGTCAATGAGACAGCAACCCAAAATAAAAAACTTTACTTACATTGACCTGGTATCCCTCTGGTTGTTGTATTAACCAGGCACAAGCATCACTATTGTTATAGTAGTTAGGGAAGTTTGGACTAGTTATAACACCAGATGGAGCTGCTAAAATACCACCACAATCTGGGAAATTGAAAAAAAGTTAAGTACAATGGCTTAAGAATTGGTAAATCATATTGGAACTTTTAAGATTATCTAAAACTAGAATTCTAGAACTTTCTGTTTTAGTCAGTACAAATGAATATATATAGAGACCAAGGCTTCCAAAATGGTCATATTTACAGGACAAATATAAAATTTATCGGACATTGTCCGACTGAGCCAAGCATGAAACGGACATCCTACATAGGTTTGCCATTTCAACGTTCATGTGATTCAGAAAAATCAACCATTTTGACTTGACCTTGTGCCTTAAACAGCCACACTTTTCCGGTCATTAAAGTGACAGTACTTTATTAACAAGCCCTACTATAATCCCCTCTAATCCCTTCTCATTACAATCAAAGTTAATTAAGTGTCTAACAGGTGAAATTTGCCTGTGATCACCTGTGTCAGGTAAACTATTTGTGCCGGACATCAGTCGATCTTTTTGGAAGTTATTTTTTCATATATAAATTAAAAACATTCCTGGTCTAAATCTAACTTCTTTTTTAGCAAAACAGATTGCGACTATCAGAAAAAGTTTTTAAAAAGATAAAATCCTAATTTACACGCAACAGGTAAACTATTTAAATCAGTCTATTTATCTAAAAGTTCTTTTTTTAAATTTCAGCGGTTTGCATCTTATCAATTTAGAAGATACACATATATGAACATGATTTGATGAAAAAATTAAGAAGGTAGTAATCAAGGTTGTATGCGAAAAATCGTCAGAACCACGTTGTTTGAACTAGCATACACGTGTGCGCATGTGCACAGGTGTGAGGTTTAATTATGCATCCAAATTTTTCAAAAATGCTAAAATTGTCATTGATACCTTTATCTAACGTTCATTTCAAGTATTTTCCTAAAGAAATAACATTGAAAAAGCTACTTAAACTCAATCATGCTTTGTAAGCGTACACTGAATTTACATATCCGTCTCTGGTCCATGTTTTACCATTGTCAAGTTAACATTAGGTATTCGAAAAATGCGTTTTTTTTAAATCGGATGCGAAGTTGTTGACAGCGCAATTTTCCACAAATAAAGATTCTTAGGCAGATATTAGTACTCTGATGTTGCACACTTCCAATGCTGCACCATCAATTGAACAGTTTACGTCAGAAAATTGAATTTATATCAAAAGTCAAGTTTAAAATTGTGTTTGTGTCAATCATTGTTTATATGATGCCCAACTGATTAAAATGCTTGTCTTTTGTTACTAAACCTTAAGGGGTTGAAATCGGGATAATACAACAAATGTCCAGCTGGCTCAAATAATTTTTTGGAAGCCCTGATAAAAGACCCTGAGAACACATAGCCCATTCTAGTTTTAATATTAATCTGTGCTATTACTTTGTATATTGGATATATTCATCATTGGACATAATAACTACATATAAAGAATATCATCCTTTGGATTTAATCATTATTGGTGGAAAAACATTAACCGATTTTATATCAAACTGTGAACTTAGGAATTAACATTATTCATTTGACAAACATATACTTGGACCATAAAAGTTGCATGGGGTATAATAAATCCCAACAAAAATTATGGGTAAATACAGTTGCTGCCAATGGGTTAGAACTTCCTACTCCACAAGTGACACCTGCTGTGTTACTCCTGTTGCAGTATGCTGATAAGACAGTGATTCAGCATGATTATAATTGTGGATTGGTAAATGTCTCTTGTCTGACCCTAAGATATCCCCAATGTCGACAATAGATCATAATATTTGGCTTTCTCTAATCTGTGCATTCAGCTACAAAGAAGTGACCATGTATAAAGGAGTTCAAAGTATCTTGATCTTCTATTATCAAATCTATTGCCTAGCATCCCATTCATAAATAGACTACTTTAGCAACAATTGTATACAATACCTGTGAAGTAATACTTGATCAGGAAGCCTTTATCAACATTAGAGTGATCAGATTTATATCTGACCCATAGGTTTGGCATTGGTGAGAAAACTGGTAATGGTAATGTTGTGTTACCACAGAACTTTCCTACAAGTTCTCCATTCTCATCTGTACCTGTTCAAACAATGAGAGAACAAAATGTATACATATGATCTTCATTTCATGTTTTGAGAAGCTATGAGTATCAAAATATTTAAAGATTGTTCATCCAGTATTTAAAATTCACTGCCGTATTCCAGTACAATTGCACAAAACCTTAAAAGATCTTTTAAAAATATAAAGAAATATGAAGTGTAAGATAATCCTTGACTAACAACTGAAAAGAACTTATTTTTCAAACTTAAAGTTATAGATATACTAAAATTTTATTAGAATTTGTCGGAAGAAGCAACTAGAGGCTCCAAGGACCCTGTGTCGCTCACCTGATATTTTTATTTACAATTGATGCATGATAAATGCAACTGTTGTACTGTCGCTTAGTTTCAGAGATATAAGACTAAAAGTGCGTTTGAAACCTATGTTTTATTTCAGCCATGTGTGCCATGTTGGCAGGCAGGGTCATCATACACAGTGGTCCCTGGATATCCTAGTGGTGATTTAAACCAAGTTTGGTTTAATTTGACAGTAGTTTCAGGGAGAATTTTGTAAAATTTATCTAACGAGAAATGCGAAGTGATGAGAAAGTTTGTTGTGAAGTTTTGTTGTTGCAACATCCCCCAAAAACAAAAAGGTAATAAAAATTATCATTTAAGGGCAATCTTTCCTATTAATGATTTCTGCAAAATTCAGTTGATTGTGCAAGGGTTGTATAGCTCGCTGAGGTCGTTAAAACTCTCATTTGTTGTTGCAAAATTCAAGTGGTTTTGAATTGCTTTGTTGATCTTTTTGTATTCAACTTTTAAACAACAAAGTACAACAAATATGATGACTGATACTCATGACACTGAAAATATGGTCTTCATTCTTGTGAAGAAAATGGTAAGGTTTGAAATATTTCTTAAATATTAATTCAATACCAATACTTTAATTTGTATTGGATTTATCCCAGGAAATGAGAACAAGGGACACAATTAAATTCAATTTTTTCCTAAACTTCTGATAAAATATAAAATGAAGAACTATATTTTTTAATGAAAATTTTTTTTTAATAGTTAATTGATAATTTGAACAAGATTAATTAAGTTTTAGATCTTGCATGGTTGATTAATTTTCTCTCAAAATTTCTGATATTCTATTAAAGTTTTAAATATAATATGAGGCAGGCATTACCTGCGAAGGGGATGAAGTCTGTATAAATTAGTGTAGGAATTCAAGCATCATTTGCACTTCGAATCTGTAGAAAATGAAGCCAAAGTACTGAAACATATCTGACATTCGACCTATTGTTCGGGATTATAGTTGTGACACCATTTTCAATGTAAAGAAAGAAACACCATCATCAGGTATTAATGTGGTTTTTTTTTCATGTTATAGAATTATCAATTACTTTTATTGCCAGTTCATTAGTAGATTGTTTTCTATATTGATTTTCTACTGCAGTTTCAGAAAAGAAGATTACAAAAGGAAAACATTTTGTAAAACTTACCAAAATTTACCAAATTAATGAAAATTGTTAAAATTGACTATAAAGGGCAATAACTCCTTAAGGGTCAACTGACCATTTTGGTCGTGTTGACTTATTTGAAGATCTTACTTTGCTGAACATTATCGCTGTTTACAGTTTATCTCTATCTGTAATAATTTTCAAAATAATAACCAAAACGGCAAAATTTCCTTAAAATTGCCAATTCAGGGCAGCAACCCAACAACCAGTTGTCCAATTCATCTGAAAATTTGAGGGCAGATAGATATTAACTTGATGAACAAGTTAATCCCTGTAAGATTTGCTTTAAATGCTTTGGTTTCAGAGTTACAAGCCAAAATCTACATTTTACCCTATGTTCTATTTTTAGCCATGGCAGCCATCTTGGTTGGTTGGCTTGGTCACCACATATTTTTAAACTAAATACCCTAATAATGATTGTGGCTAAGTTTGGTTGAATTTGGTCCAGTAGTTTCAGAGGAGAAGATTTTGTAAAGATTACAAAATTTACAAAAATTGGTAAAAATTACTTTAAAGGGCAATAACTCCTTAAGGGGTCAACTCACCATTTTGATCATGTTGACTTATTTGTAGTTCTTACTTTGCTGAACATTATTGCTGTATACAGTTTATCTCTATCTATAATAATTTTCAAGATAATAACCGAAACGGAAAAATCCTTAAAATTACTAATTCAGGGCAGCAACCCAAAACCCATTGTCCGATTCATCTGAAAATTTTAGGGCAGATAGATCTTGACTTGATCAACAATTTTACCCCGTCAGATTTGCTCTAAATGCTTTGGTTTCAGAGTTATAAGCCAAAATATACATTTTACCCTATGTTCTATTTTTAGCCATGGCGGCCATCTTGGTTGGTTTGGCAGGTCACCGGACACAATTTTTAAATTAAATACCCTAATGATGATTGTGGCCAAGTTTGGTTAAATTTGGCCCAGTAGTTTCAGAGGAGAAGATTTTGTAAAGTTAACGACGACGGACGACGGACGCCAAGTGATGAGAAAAGCTCACATGGCCCTTCGGACCAGGTGAGCTAAAAATTAGAAAATAACAGAAAAATGGCCATCTTTCTTTATGAATCAGGATGAATAAGTCTAAAGTGGCAGTCAAATTCAAAGTTAAAATAATCAGACTCATATCAATCATAAAATCAAATTTACTGAAAATAATTTGAATTAAACTTGAAATTCTAGTAGGAAATTGAGATGAATGAAGCATTGTTATTGAGATGACAACAGTAAAAGGGGAACTAACTTTCAAAGATTTTTAAGTACATTACAATTTCATATTCCTGTTTGTTTGTTTGGAAATTTCTGAAGAACAACTTTTAAGAACTTGACTGGGACACATAATTACTCATTTCTTGATATAAATGACTTTTTGCACATACAGTACAGGCAGATGTTCATATGTACAAAGAAAAAATTAATATACCTTCTCGGACTTCTATGAAATCATAAGTACAGTCACCATGGGACTCCAAGCTGAAGTCAACGAAGTTTAACATTATAGTAGAACCATTTATGCTTGGATTCCGTATGACCCAGATACATTCTTCATTGTTACTATAATTAGCCGTGGGATATCCAATAGAAGTTATGTTACCATTAGTATCACTCAGGATTCCACCACACACTAAAATAAATCATATCAATATATCATATTAGAATTGAATTCAACTTTTTTATTGGTTTAAATGCAGTCATGTGTTTTTCTTTAATCTACAGTAAAAACTCCATCAGGCATTATCATGATAATGTCCCTAGTATGTTAAAAAAAAAGTTCCTCTTTTATTTCAACGGTGATTCAGCAGGAGTCGGTTTCACAAAAAAACTTATGACTAAGATTGATTGTAAGTCATGAACAATTCAGTATACTTACAATTAATCTTAGTCGTAAGTTTTTTTGTGAAACCGACTCCAGTTGTTTATGTAATTGACATTTCAACATGTTTGACTTGATAATGATTCGACTGTGCTTTGGACAGTAGTATTAAATTCAGTAGTAAAATTGATAACGAAAAAGCCTTCAGCACATGCATATTAAATGTCCAAGTCAATACTATTGCCCTTGTGCAGTTTATATATTAGGATAATGTCCTTTTAATAAGTAACAATATGTAAATCAATCCTAGGTTTGAAAAGATATTGTCAATCTAAGATAATATAAAACTCACTGAATATGATACAAAAATAAATATAAGTTGGAACAAATTCATTTAGATAATTAATTATTTTACTACTCATTATAAAAGAATTTACTGTTTTCTCTGAGTTTCAATTCTGTCAATTAAAGGAAACTTCACAAAAAATCAAAAATTGATATTATGTCCATTCTGTGTAAAAAGCTCAAATTCATAAGTATCAAAGTTTTATTCTGCTAGATAAGAGATCACCATCGATTTTAAATTTAGAATATCAATTCTCTGCGTGCCGCCATTTTAATATCTTCTCCGCTTAGAAACCACGATAGGTCTATAAACCACAAAGGACCAAAACTACAGTAACCTAATGTAGTCGTAATTGCGTGTCAATATCTTTTCAATCGTACGGTTGTTTTATCCGACTTACTAACTTGATACGGAAAATGTTATTATTTTTAAATAACCATGGTCTGTCGTTTTAAACTGTTTATATGGAAATTAGTTAAAAGTCAAAGTTCAAATTCATTAATGATCATGATTAAGTGTCCGTGAAAATTATTTTCGAAAATCTAATTTGTTCATAATTTTATTATGCAATCAACTTATTTAAATAAATTTGGACCTTCCTTATCTGCTCACCAAGGTATTGTGAGGTGACACGTCCAGGTATTCAAGCGATTTCCTGTTGGGCTTGTAAGTTCATGCATCGTTTCACTTCTGAGGGTATTGATCAGTGTACACGGCCGATAACTTGTAACTTTCTGTTTTGAACTATCAGGTGTATAATATACATCTCTGTCTTGCGTGTCCGATAGTGATATACTAGTCATTACTTAACTCATACGCTTGCTTATAAATAACATTTCTGGTGTAAAGAATATTATTTACAAAAATCTTAATAATTCCAAAAATATACTTGTTGTCAATAGTGAAGGACAGTTTGAAACATACAAGAAGTATTGATTTAACAAAATGTACTGTGACACTTGTCGATCATTCGCTTATACACCTGGATAGAAAGTTACGGAACTATAGATAGTCGCAATTTAAAATAAACATGTATACATTGAACATAAGAAAGAAACATACATTTTGTTTAAATTGGGGTAAAAGTTTTGTAAATAGACTAGTCCACGTATGTCAACAGGATGTAATCATCGGATGTCGATGGACTATTGTATACCAAAAGAAGAAGAGAACCAATTTGATTTAAATACAGGTCGATATCTAACTTGCTTTGGTTCATCCAGAGACATATATACACATGTATATATGTCTCTGGTTCATCGGGTTATGGACATAGTAAAATCACAGATTTATATTTCAATTAGATCGTTCTCGAACAAAGGAAGAAATTCGTCATCATCACAATTGTTGGGTATAATGGATAATAATGTGAACATGGTTCTGAAAGTGTTTTATGCCAAATTTCCTGTTCCGACATGTATGTTATATATATGTCACTGGACGTAAACTGATTATCCCCAAGGGATGTGATTTTTTCCAGGAAAACTATTGAGTATCAAAGTTTCAAATTAATTTCGGATTTATTTTCTTACTTGGTATTCAATAACAGAAATTTAAAGAATAAACTGCTTGTCCGCTTTAGGGTATTCTTGCCAGTTAAAACAGACTTATAATTATATACAAAATAGGGAAAGATGACATCAAATTGGTTCTGTCTTTTTTTTAAACATCGTTGGTCAAATAACTAAAGTATTATACGTTGTGAGACGAAGACTATTTTAATAGGGACATTCCGATTATGTATAAATTTTGTTGATGTTTTCACACCTGAAAAGAATATTTGTTCGTAATTTTTCGATTCCATTCCAAGAAGATCCTTAAATTTTTGTCAATTTTTTTCAAATAGCTGAAGTATTGATGCGTTGTGAGATTTAAAATATTTTGATGAGAACATTAATTCCTGAATATGTAAATAAAGATACTTTTGGATGGACTAAATTCTATAATTGCAATTGGTAATGATCTGTTTCAAATATTCAAGATTACCGATTCTAATTTAAAATAGCACAATTTTTAGTTCATACACTCGTGTTCAGAAGGCTATTATTATTTATAAATTTATTCAATTAAATTAATTCAGTATTTCATCGTTACAAAAGTATCGGCGGTCATAATTCATTTAAAAGTGAGCTTACGCAAAATATAAAATATACAACGACTATCCAGTTATTGTGCGACTTAATTACTCCACTAAATTAATTTTAATTTTTTTTTTATATTTTCTGTGTCTAAAACCAGCACTCCGTTTATCATTCATACGAAATGTTGTTCACACCTGGAACGGTAAACCGTGACAGCTACAATTCACTGAATGATGATCAAAAGATTACAATTACAGAATGCTAATCTTTTAATTACCTAGAGTTTAACCACGAATTCAACATTCACTAAGTGTCACATAACAATACACATTCTATTTCCACAGTACAAGTAATATTTGCTGGACTGAAGCAAAAGGTCAATACAAACAGAGACATATAATTATATATTATTATATGTCTCTGATACAAACAAGTATTTTAATACACTATCGATCATGTCAGTTTCCTATGTTTGTTTAAAGTATTTGTCGGGAAAAATCATAAAAATGTTTTATTGTATGATTTACTTTTATTACTAAAATTGTATCAAAAATCTTTAAAACATAAATCCTACAATCTAATTTTAAAAGTTGCATGGCTATCACCTATTTTTAGTTGGTTAATAGCTACACCGAAAGTCGTCGATGCGCTTTAAATCGCGTTATTAGATGGTTAACGAACAAGACTTAAATGAGATTAATTTCACTCCAGGCATGCAAAAGACTTAAACTACGTCACATAAGTCAGGAAGTTTGGATAAATAAAATTAATAATTCCCAATTTTCTTCTTTATTACTTTTCATATCAAAATAAAACTTGGTGAATATGTTTTTATGGTATTATGAACATAATAAGATCCGGAGGTGGTCCTCAGCTGGCCCCTAAATAAAGTTGTGTACTAGTTCAGTGAAATATCAGCCTTGTTGCTGACAAGTTTCAAAAATCAGTGAGTAAAACAAAAGGCGACTCAAAGACAAACACCAGTTTACAAGTATATGACATAAACATGAGGATGTCAGAATTTGACAGTTAACGGATTTATTTTACATTTATTAATGACTTGCTATTTTATTACCGGAGTTCCAGTCCGTTATTGATTTATTGTTGTACTGCGGACGAGCGGGCGGGCTGCTCCAGTCGTTTCCTCGATGACTTGTGAACCTTTCATCCAAAGGTTTTCAAATTTTAATATGTTGTCACTGATGACAAAATGGAGGTAGAGTTTGATATTGACGATTAACTTTACACCATTCAGCAACAACATTATTTTGATTTGAAATGAAATTCTAATCTTGATAAGAAATGTTTTAAAAGTTTGAGCCTTCCATTGGAACAAATACATGTACTGGGATTTTTTTTTATATCATTATACCTTTAAATAGGATAAAGTCAAGATCGGAAACCAAAGGGCACCAAGATTTTTTATTAAAATTTTGAATTGGTTTAAATACTTGCATATATCATTAAAATAAAACTGATACAGGAGCAGGAAGATCATTGAAATTGATGTAGTTTTTTTCATTAATGTTGGTCATTTTATTCTTGTTAAAACACGAAATACAGAGATTATACCTGATTCAAAATTAAATTACTTGCTTTGCATCGAATCTATTATATCTGCTATGAGAAGCGGGAAGCGAAAATGTTTTTAATATACAAAAGATAATTGTTTAAAAACAGTTTTACTGTATATAATTTCAACATATTTTTAGAAATAATGTTACAGTAACTGTTCTTATTTCTTCTTTAATTTTCTAGCATGTAAACTTTTAAATTATTTGCGTTTTCAAAGTATTAACACGTTTTCACGAATACAAACTGCATGTTTAATTACAGAATGATACCGATGTCTTTATCTGACATATTCTTGGCTTGCGTAATTGGTATATTTGTATATTATCAATCTCTTTACAACGTCTAAATTTTATTATACACAATTAGCGTTTTAGATTAATTTTGGTAATTAACACATACGGTTTTCCTTTTAAGGTACCCTGTAGTGCTAAAAGATGAACCATTTCACAGTCAGAAAAATCCTTCATTTACATACAAGTGACACATTTACCACCTATTAAGGGATAGTTGATTCATGCTGCCTCTTTCTTTATTGTATTATTAGACATTTTCAATTGTAAACATAAACATTCTGATAAAATACATGTATGTGCATACTGTGTAATTTCAAATTATAGGATCATGCAAAACACACGCCTTGGCTCAAGTTATATTGAAATAATTAATTTGTATTCTCTTGTTTAAAATGAAAAAAGATCACAAATAAGCAGAAGCTAATCTAACTTTTTTCCAAGTCCAGACCAAGATTGGTAGACTTAAGCTTGGGTTGAGAAAACGTACCGTGTTTATCGATTTGATCTTTTTTATTCTAGTTTAGAGTTCATTCCTGAATGACATCGTTGTTTTCATATTTTGAAGTACAAAAGGTAAAGCTGATTACAATTTAGTACAGTGTTATTATAATAGGGCATTTCTTCCTACACCTGAGATTCATGTAGTATTTGCAACTGGACGTTTACACAAACCAATCCATTAACCCATTTATTATGTGTCTATAAGATGTAAAAATATATCAGTTTACTGTTACAATGCATCGTCTTAGTTAAAGTTTCCGTTCTGATACAAGCATATCGAATTGTAAACTCTGCTGTAAGGAAAGTTATGAACATTTTAAAGCATTTGTGTTTTGTTATGCAAGCAAGATCTTAAAAAATCCCCATTACTGTTTTAAATATTTTCCATGGTTCTGGAGTAAAGCTTTGGAGATTTTCTTATTTATTCAAAAGAAAAAATATCATCGGTGCGACATTTAAAAGCACCCTGCCATTTTTATATCTTTAATTATATCTTCAATCAGTTCTGTTTTGAATCGGAAGAACAATCTCTACTTCAATTCAAATATTCGCTCGATGTGACTCTCTGAAACCATCAATACGTGAACTTTGCTGCAAAAATTATTATACAAAATATATGGATTTATTATTTCATTAAATGCGAAATAATCGACACATCTAACAGCATTTACTAGGGTCTGGATGGGGTCTTTCATATCTGTATTCTATGATAATTTAGGTCATATTTCTCTATTTTTTATATTTTATGTCCATTGTCATGATTATTTTCTGTTCTGTAAATATTAGACCTTTTTATCTACTTTTTGGGAGTAAATTATTTTCTTTTTTCTTCTTTCAGCTCTAATCACGACCCTCATTTACGTTTGTTGTGCATGCGAGATATAAACTGCAGTCTCGCAAAGCTATACCTGTGTAAAGACAACTTAACAATATCAATGTTTCATATAATAACTATGAAGTAAATAAAATGCATTTCTTTACGTACTTGAATAGCAGAAATAAGCAAATATTTGTCAGCATTTACTTTGGTTGTAAATGTTTTATAAACCGCAGTCTCTCAAAACTTTGCATACCCATGTAAAGATATGTTGCAAATATCAATATTTAGCGAAATATTTATGATACTGGAAAGTATTAGTAAATAAAATACATTTCTTTACAAACATGAACGATATCGACAAACGTATGCAAATATAACACAAACATTTGACAGCATTTACATTGGTTGTAAATGTTTTATAAACCATGGTCTCTCAAAACTTTGCATACGTCTGTAAAGATATGTTGCAAACATTGATATTTATCAAAATATTTATGATAATGGAAAGTATTAGTAAATAAAATACACTTCTTTACATACATAAACGATATCGACAAACGTTTGCAAATATAACACAAACATTTGACAGCATTTACATTGGTTGTAAATGTTTTATAAACCGCGGTCTCTCAAAACTTTGCATACGCCTGTAAAGATATGTTGCAAATATCAATATTTATCATAATAATTATGATAATGGAAAGTATTAGTAAATAAAATATATGTCTTTACATACATAAACTATATCGACAAACGTTTGCAAATATAACACAAACATTTGACAGCATTTACTTTGGCTGTAAATGTTTTATAAACCATGATCTCTCAAAACTTTGGATACGTCTATAAAGATATGTAGCAAATATCGATATTTATCAAAATATTTATGATAATGGAAAGTATAAGTAAATAAAATACACTTTTTAAATACATAACGATATCGACAAATGTTTGCAAATATAACACAAACATTTGACAGCATTTACATTGGTTGTAAATGTTTTATAAACCGCGGTCTCTCAAAACTTTGGATAGTCTGTATAGATATGTTGCAAATATCAATATTTATCAAAATAACTATAATACTGGAAAGTATAAGTAAATAAAATACATTTCTTTACATGCATGAACGATATCGAGAAACGTTTGCAAATATAACAGAAACATTTGACAGAATTTACATTGGTTGTAAATGTTTAATAAACCGCGGTCTCTCAAAACTGCCCACACCTCTGTAAAACAGTTATGCAAATTTTAAACTTTGCATACATCTCCTATCTTGGAAAGTGCATGCAAATCTAAGGCCTTTCTTTACATATCTTTGGAATATGAATAAAGCTATGGAAATAAAATATTAACTTTAGCATATCTTTGAGGACGTCCTAAATAATGCCAAAGGAATCATACATTTACATATACATTAGTATGTCCGCAAATATATCTGGCAGAAAAGTAGTTACATTTGTCAAACATTTACATGATTGCCCAAATTGTTGTAAATCTGCCTTTTCGTGTAGTGGTAGTAAAATTGATAACGAAAAAGCCTTCAGCACATGCATATTAAATGTCCAAGTCAATACTATTGCCCTTGTGCAGTTTATATATTAGGATAATGTCCTTTTAATAAGTAACAATATGTAAATCAATCCTAGGTTTGAAAGAGATATCATCAATCTAAGATAATATAAAGCTCACTGAATATGATACAAAAATAAATATAAGTTGGAACAAATTCATTTAGATAATTAATTATTCTACAACTCATTATAAAAGAATTTACTGTTTTTCTCAGAGTTTCAATTCTGTCAATTAAGTTAGTATGACATGAACAATGAAAGATGCATTCAGAAATTGTATACAAAACAAGACCATTATTCACACATTTCCCTTCATTTGGTATCTTTTCAGCAAAAGAGAAAGTATAGCATAATTGGCCTTGTCATCAGAAAATAAAATGACTACAGATCTAATATGTATGATAAACAGCTGCGCCATGAGCTCATGATACACCCATCGCTTTTTCAAAAAATAAAGTTCAATAACTTCTCAATGTCATATCAGAAATTTATAAAAAAAACTAAATGGAGGTTATTTTAATAGATATAAACCAAATGGAGGTTATTCTAATAGATATAAACCAATCACCAAAGTTTCATGAAAACTGCTCAAAGCACTTTCAAGATATTATTCGAAAACTGGAAAATCAACCCTTTTAATGAATAAAACCCCATAACTGGTAAACGTAAAATCTAAAATTTATAAAAATCGAAAAGGATCTCGCGTCAATAGATATTAACAATTCACCAAAGTTTCATGGAAATTGGTTAAAGCGTTTTTGAGTTATTGTCCGACATGTTGACGACGGACGGATGGACGGACAGACAGACGTTCAACAGTATACCGTAATACGTCCCTTAAACGGGCGTATAAAAACTACATACTCAAAAGGCTACAATTTTAAAAATATAACACAAATTTGATCGACCAAGTTATTTCTCCGGGTAGAATGCATGTTCTTTTTGTAAAAATGGTATAAAAGATTGTTTGGCTGTATCAACAGAAAGATGACTTAGGATCTTTCAGGCTTAATTTAAGGACAGCTTTAATTTTGGCTAGTGGTTTAAGAGCAGCAAATGTTTTAGTGTACTATAAAAATTTGGTAAAAATTGGTCTTACACACGTTATAGTTTTCATCCGTTGATTTCCATTCATATCTATTACTTAGTAATTATAGATATAGAAATTGCCTTTTTATGAGATTTTTCAAAATTTTAATTGGTTAAAAAAAATACTTTTAAATTCTTTGCCATTATATTACTTGCCTGCATCTTCCTGTGATGAATAAGATGCCCTGAATCCACCATTACTAATAGAACCATCTGTCCTGAATATAACCTTCATAGTGTTTCCATAGGACTGGATAATACCTGGGTTTGTCTCACCACAAACTCTTCTGAAGAGAGGTGAATTGTCCAAAATTCCATTATAAACCTAAGAAAGGAAAATTAATAGACACTTCAAATAACCAAAGTCCTTGCTGGTGTTGGTTTGTAATCAGGCATATGAAACATAATTTCTAAATCTAAGCATCCTAAGGATGATTGTTGCCAAGTTTGCTCCAGATTGAAACAGTAGTTTCAGAGTAAAATATTTTTTTGAAACAGTGCATTTTCCTACTTAGTTCAGCTTATAAACATATATTCCAAGGTGGTAGTACTTGTTTCAGGGTCATTGGGTATATTTCTGATAGAAACCCATGTTGATGATGACCAATGAACCATCACTAAATATAGTTGACCTATTTTTCATATCATGAACAGAAAATTGATGAGTGATGAATGTGAATATGCATCACAGGGTAAAGCATGCTTGCCTAAAGCTCAATATCAAAATGTCAAAAGCTCTGATTAGTAATTCCTGAGAAAAAATGTGACGAAAGTTTACAACATAGCCATTATGTGTAAGAATATACAAGTATTTGGCTAACAGGAACTTGATTGAGAAAAAGCATCAAAAGTATAGCATGTTCACATGAAGCATAATACCTTATTTCAGGAAGCTTTGATTTGTAGTTTATGAATAAAATGTGACAAAAATTTTATTAGATGGACAGATGGCCGTAAGGAATCACAGACTGACAGACAGTGGCATTATGCTCTTCATGCAATATTAAGTAAAATTTAAATGGCATTATGCTCTTCATACAATGTATTTAAAATCTTTTGGAATAGTATTAAGACAATGCACAGTGTGGTAAAATGGATGAGCCAAAGAACAATAAAAAGGCTAAGTATCAATATCAAAGCAACCATACTTACATCAACATAATCATAACAAGTTCTGCTAGCTTCAATGTTAAAGCTATCAAAGTTCAAAGTCACTCGACGACCTTGTGGAACTTGTATCTTCCATTCACAGGTTCTTGAATGTGGATAGCGCCCTGGGAAGTTTGGTGAAGAAAAGCTACCTATTGGTGTTGTAAGATACCCACCACATTCTAAAATTGATCAAATATAAACAAAACTATATTAAGGTCATAGGGGTCAACCAGTCAACCAAAATCCAAATATTTAGTTGTATATAGAAAACATAAAACAATTATTTTTTCCAAAAACGGCCCCAAATGTTGTCTTGATTTTACTTTCTTTTAGTTGCTCTTAATTAACAGAGTACCAGAATGTCCTATCACAGCATAAGTAACCTGTCAAAATTGTATATGCTCCGGAGCCAAAAGTCGGTAATATTAAAATAGTCTATTCAGATGATTTGTAATATTAGAGTAAAGTGATCATAAGACATTACTGTCATATACACTTAAAATGTCAATAGACAGGTGTTGTAGATATATAGATTCTACCACTGCATCGAGTGTGATACGATATTTATCCACTCGAGACAGTTAAATTTTCAAATTTAAAACGCGAGGCTTGCCCCAGCATTTTAAATATTTAAAATTTAACTGTCGAGAGTGGATAAATATCGTATTACACGAGATTTGGTGGTGGAATCTGTTTCTCTAATGATTTACAAACAATATGCAGGCAAAATTATTCCTTCTTTTCGAATGATCTGCAAAAGATGTGTTCTTTCTATGTGACGTCATCAGGCATGGTTGCCTTTTTCATGCCATCACAATATGAAATTCAGAGGAAAGTAAGAAAATTCGACGTCATAATCGGATTTTAACCAATGATGAACTGAGATCAAATGAACCACACGTTGATTAAATTTTTTTTATACAACGGGTGCAGAAAGGGATAAATTCACGAAGAATTAGAGAAAAGATTATAGATGCAAGAATGAATAATAATATATTAAAAGAAAATCAGTTTAATCAATAACTTTAAATTAGTTACCTTCAACACTAGCATGGAAAACAAGTTTAAATCCAGCTAAATTTGATGCACTGTTTGATTTAAATCTAACATAGGCAAAGCTATCAGATGTATCAACAGATTCTGGCACACTACTTCCACAAGCTCTCTTTAATAACAGACCTGTAGCGAAAATAGTCTATTGTTTATATTTCAAACAATATTTGTTTCAAGACAAACCAAAACACTTGGGAACATCTTGATCTTGCTAATAAAGATTTAAAAAGTATTGTTACTTTTACATATGATCATTTTCTACTTTTTACTATTTTTACTTTTTACACATATGCACTAATTGGATTGGATAGCAGCAAAGTACACTGAAGTTGATATTTCAGCACTTGATTTGTTTTCATATATGTAGTTTAAGCTGTAACACACTCCCAGTGGAGAAAGAGACATTTCAAGATTTACTTTCATTAAGACTCATTGAAAAAATGAAAACGGGTGGCGGAGGGTCTTTTATTAAACCTCTTTTTGTACCTGTCTGGACTTTTGAATTTACTCACAGCTTGTCTTGACTAATAAACATTTAGACCTTGTATAAGTGTTTGTCCATTGTTGAAGACCATATAGTAAATTTTATAAGTCAACTTATGATGTGCTTGTTGTGTTCTCATTGACATTTTACCCAATATTGATTGCAACTTTGTAGCTCCTGGTTTGTTATTCATTATTTTACAGCTTTTTTTTTTTCACAGAGAGAGAGATGTCACTTAAAACCAATCCTTTAAACAAACTTTAAAGTCGGAAACTATTGCCTATAATGTGATTTCAGGAACTACTGCATGCAAATAATGCAGTTAGTAATTTTAAAATGAGACTTTCTTTTATTCCCATTGCATTTTTTCAAAATAATCATAACAATGCAAAAATTTCAGGTTTTTAGTACTTGCAAACATATGAAATCAAAATCTCCCTGAAAATTTTAATATACCTTATTTGATCTAATGACATCATTAACTGTAGTAAATATATTAATATGAATGGAAATAAATGAGTTTTCAGGATAAACAAAATAAATTTTGAAATAAGAAATTTTTTTGGATAGTATTAGTCAACTTCATTCTTTTAAAATGACTTTTTTTCATAAATTCACCAGTTGTATTTTGACAGTTTTTTGTGTATTTCTGATACACTACAATATCATTAGATATTTGTTTTTGTGCTTTTTAATCTGACAAACCTGTAGAATTATATTCTCTGATCTCTACATAGTCCACCACTGTACAGTTACTTCCATACTGAAGGTTAAAGGACAAAAAGTTAAAGGTCATATAATGTCCTGTTGGTGCATGGATATACCATTCACAGTCCATATTACTGTCATATGGTGATGGAAAGTTTGGACTTTGAATGTATCCAGATTGACCACGAATGGTTCCTCCACATGTTGCTAAAAAAGAACACATTCTTTTTTTATAAATCTATGAATATACATATTTTGTCAAATACTTATTATTTCTACAATTTACCTACATAACAAATGGAAATTATGATTCATATGAGAATTTATTTTGGTGAAACTCCTTATGCAAGTCTAAAGTGGTTTTCATTCTTAAATTCTAATGGGTACACCCAATATAATTTTTATAAGCTGAGAACAAAGCAATTTATTTGAATAAACATTATTTTATGTCATTAAAACAATGCAAACTATTTCATCATAAACAAACTTCACTTGAACAAATACATGTTCTACTTCAACATCACTTAAGTATCATTACCTTGTCTTCATTTCTAGATGAACTTGAACATTTTGTAATAAGTTATGTTTGTTGCACGTCATATCTTCTGTTAAGTTAGAAACTATCTTGATTGTGAATTTGGTATGTTTGTACAACATAGGAAATAAGGAACAATGTCCAGTTGCAATGAAAAGCAATATTATTTAGATCTTAACCACATACTGAGGATTCTAAGAGCTTTTCCTGAAGTAAATACCTGGGAGTTTTAGAGCTTCATATAACTTGTGCACCTAGGTAGTTGATATTTCAATTTCGCTGATTTTCATGCATTAAAGAAAAACAAATAATTTCTAATGGTGTAATGGACAAATCAAATATACAGTCCGCCAAAAGTTAAGCACCACCTAAATATAACTGGCAATATTTTTTAAACTATTGCGAAAAAATTATTAATGTTTGGTGTTATGAATTGCCTTTAACTATCACTAAGAAAATTCGTTAGGATCAAAAAGATTGAACTCCAAATGACTACATTCGGTGCTGGTGGTGTTACAGTATGGGGTTGCTTCTCATACCGTTGTAAGCTGGGTATTCATATTCTGCAGGGTAACATGAACGGACAGACATACAGGGATTTGGTGCTTATAAACACTGTAGTACCTAATTTTGATAATCACCCACTTGCGTCAAGACCCTTGTACATGGACGACAACGCTAGACAACACTGGGCAAGGATTGTAACCGAGTACAAAGAGCAAGAAGCCATTGACACTATCTTTGGCCTTCCATGTCTCCAGACATGAACCCTATCGAACATGTCTTGGATGCCATTTGCAGAAATCTCATTCGCAGAGATCCACCACTGCAAAATCTTGGTGATTTAAGAGCAGCAATTGTTGATAAATGGAATAGATTTCCTCAACTAAAGTTCAGAAGGCTTGTACAGAGTATGAGACGCCGTGTTATGGAACTGTACCGGAAGAGAGGTGGTTACACATCCTATTGACTCAAATATTGACATTAAATTTGCTGAACATACCAAAGATTATTTGTAGAGAATTTTAATGATATTGGGTGATTAATTGTTGTAAAAAAATTAAATCAAGGTGAAACTTAAATTCCATTTCTGATTTGTGTAATTTGCACTATTTCTATGAACGCACAATTTAAATGCATAGAACCTTAGTAGTACATAAGTGACCAAACTTAAGTTTATGGTTTGTTTGTGGAATATGTTAGAAAAATCGCTACAAGAATGATTTCTCTTTTTCGAGGAATAACTGATTTTTTTAAATGAAAAAATTTCATATGCAATAAAAATAGGTGGTGCTTAACTTTTGGCGGACTGTATAGAAGTTACGACCCCCTAGGTATTTTTTCTGGAATAATATGGACCAAGGGACCTGGAATAAAGGTCCAGGTAGGATGAAACCTGCCAGTGAGACATGTACATATTACAATCATTACATACACCAAACGTAGTTGACCTACTTCTTATAGACGAAACAAATCACGTAACTTTAACCTTGATCACTGATCAATTAAACGAGGTGGAGGTTAAGTGAACTAAATAAATTTAATCATAAGAATAACCGCCTCCCTCAAAAATTACTCACATTAAATTTTGAAACAAATAATAAATATCTCTGATTTATGTTAAAAAATTAGTACAAGAAGATAAGGTAATATAGATTTTTCATACAAATGAAAAATTCTTTATGTTAAAGCATGCTAATCTCAGTAATAATCTACACCAACAGTTAAATGAATAAAAGATGGCCACCAGAAATTTAGATACTCAAAACACCTTAAACATACCTACCTATTTTATAACTTGCTTTGAAACCTGTATAGAAAGCACTTCCATCAGTTCTAAATCTGGCATACATAACATTCCCTGTAGACTTAACTGTTCCAGGTCTAGTGATGCCACAGAATTTACCAAGTGAAGGGGAATTTGTTGTACCTCCATCTCTTAACTCAATGAAGTCGAAACCACAGCTGTAGTGAAAAAAAAAAATTATTTATTGGTTTGTCTAAATTTCAAACAAATTTTACTATTTTGCTACGGGAAAACCATCTCTGAATTGAACATATTTGATACAGGAGCATACAATACAGTAGCAAAGGCAGATAACAATGCACCCAAATTTAATGCATTTATTTTTTGTGACTTTGCAAATACCAGGCATTTGAAATTGGAAAATATTCAAACTTCATTGTATGTGCATGGTTATGTGAATTTAAAACTAGGTTTAAAGAAAAGCACACGTTGTTATTAACCAAGATTAAATGCACCAAACGGCATAGAATTTTTATATTTTTACTTCAAACATTCCACAATCAAATGGATACATCTCGAAAGTTAGTAATATAGTTATATTTTTCTTCCCATATTTAGCAAGTTGGTATCTAAATTGACTTTAGGACAAAATTTGAGGGAAACTTCAATATACTATCTCTGCAGTAATGTATGTCCTTGAAATAATATGTGACTGATGATGCATTTCTTTCTAAATCTTTTTTGGAAGGATGTATTTTTTAGCTTTCATGTAGCAAGGCCTACTACCAATATTTCTGTTCAAGATATTTTGTCATTAGATATTTTAAATTTTGCATCTCTAGTAGATTTTCCGTACTTTATTCAGTGGCAGAGAAGGGGAGTGTAGTCTTTGTTTGACCTTGTTAACATAGAGACTAAGAATTTTTGTAATTTTGATCAGATAGGACCAAGACTTCAAACAAATAATTTCTTAAAGTATTATGGTCTCATTGCAAACATTAATCCAAAGAATATGAGAAAACATATTAAAGAAAACATTACTCATGTAAATTTTGAAACTGTATTGATAATTTTTTGGAAAGATTATTGTGTAACAAAAAGGCCAAGTTTGTATACAAAGATCTTGTTGACAGAAATGTGCAACTGCCAACAGAAAAGCTCTTACAATGGGAGAAATTACTAGGTATTGAAATTGCAGATTGGTCAGAATATTATATTATTTTAAGAAAATCATGTAAAGACACTTATTTTAGAACTTTTCAGTACAAATTTTTACATAGAATAATTGCAACTAATACTTTCTTGTATAAAGTTAAACTTAAAGATTCAAAGCTTTGTACTTTTTGTAAGGTTTCTGATGAAACCATGGAGCATTTATTCTATGAATGTCCAATAACACATTTTATATGGCAATCTTTTTCACAAAAACTGAAACAATATTTTGTGAACTTTACATTATCTAAGAAACACATTTTTCTTGGCCTTCAAAATGAGAGTTTACTGTTGAATTTGATGATTATCATTGCAAAGAACTATATATACAAATGTAAATTGTATGAAAAGAAGCCAAGTATTATAGGGCTTAAGAAAATATCAGGAAAATGAACATTATATAGCAAAGAAAAATGGTACCACACCTTTTTTCTAAAAATTCTGGGCCCCAGTAGATTACATTTTTACTGATTAGTAACACTTACTTTTGATTCAAATCATATAAAGTAAAAAATGAAACTTACAGTTTATAAATAAAGAGCAGATCTTTACAAAGATAGCATTTTTCTTTGCAATACACAAGTTGATCTATGTTATGTTAACGCAAGTGCAAGAGTGGGTGTATGTGTGTGTGATTGTTTTCTTTTCCCCTTTTTATTATAATGAAGATATTCATATAATATATATTCACAGTAGAAAAAAAATGTAGTCAATTATTATTATTTTTTGTTTCCTATATCAAACCCCTTAACAGGTCAGGTGGTGATGTACAGGGATTGTAAAAGCCTGACTACTGAAAAACAAATAAAAAAAAAAAATTTCTTTCTAAATCTTTTTCCATCAAAAATACTTTTAATGTTCTGTTCTAACAATTTAATTTGCACCATCAAAAACAAATTTTAATAACTTAAATACCTTAACTTGATAATGGATTGATAGACAGACAGACACACAAACAGGAAAAACAAAATGTCCCCTAATATCCTTGCAGGGCATAAACAATAAAAGTTAAGTACATTTTTTGTCATCTTGAATAATGATTACCCTTGCTCATCTTTCTCTCACTGTCTCTTGTACATTTTCTATACATCAGTTTTCATTTATCGAAATAAGTTTACAAATACAGAAAAGGATTTTATCCATGTATATGCAGCCCTTCTGACATACATACCTCATGTGATTTTCAATTCTGAAAGGTTCATCAAAATCAATCTGAATCCTTTCATTAGCAGGTGCTGTTATAATCCAAACACATTCCACATTATGTGTGTAATTACTAGGGTAATTTGGTGATGTGAAATAACCACTGGTCACTGAATTACTCAAGGTCAGATGACCTCCACATGTCACTTGAACTTCATTGAAGACCATTGAAAATCCAGCAGCATTGTTACTTCCATCCGATATAAATTTGACATACATAAAATGGCTTGTAGTTTCTAATGGTTGAGGGGGACTGGTACCACAGTATTTTCCTTGTGCTGCATTACCCATTGGTGGGGCATTTGCATTGGAACCAGTAAGAAGCTGAAATATTTACAATTGCAATTGTTGCACTGATTAACTTGTAATGCATACCCAGGGCTCACACTACTTCAGAATCATAGGGAGAAGTGACTTCTCTTTTTGAAATTGAGAGGGAGAAGTGGTGAGATTTGAAAGAGAAGTGCTTGTTCGCTCGTGGGGCTAAAATGTTTGGATTTTACTATAATACATTAAGGGCCATATGTATCTTATCTTTTTTATATTGTTCAATTTGTACCTGGGTTTACAATTAACATGATTAAAGTAACTGTTCAAATTTAAAGTTTTTTAATTTTATTATATCTAGTTGCACAATCAAATGAGTTCTCTTGTCAGAAAACACAATTAAATATCTGGCAATAAAAAAAAATAAAATTCAATTAAAAAAACTACTCTGTTATCATGTTCATGAAATTAATTATTTCTTATTTAAAAGATATATAAATTTAACAGTTAAGCTTGGACATAATATAATTATATTAGTAGTCCCAGAGTTGAGCAACTTTAACTTACAAATTGAAACAATGCATATACATGGAAATATATACATTAATCAAGAAGATCTAACCAAAAGTATGTTAATGTGCGTGGAATAGATAATTTTCCTTTTTGGATCAATTTTTGTCTGTCAGCAGTGCCATTCATGCGTCCGTATATAGTCATTATCGCAAGAATCCGGATTTCGGTCATAGCGGGACCGTTTCCGATGAAATCCAGACTCCGATCCATAGTTGTACAATAATATGCCCAATAATTTGAATGTCGGATGAAGACAAATTTTTAAAAAATAAACGATGTTTGACACGCTATTTGGAAAGGAATATGACGTTTTTTAATGGAATACATGGATAACAAGTTTACTTCAGGCAAATTTCATCAAGTTCTAATGAAGTAATAACTTATTTTGCCGAAAGTTAGAATGATTTGATGTACGCTCTCGTGTAACAAGTATATAATTTTACCAGAAGTGGTGGAATGATAACAAATTGTTTTTATGAAATAACATGCCACCAGCTTAAAAATCAATGCTTTAACCTCTTTTTTGAAGAAAATAAATCCTTTTTGCCTGGAATTTCTTTACTTTCAAATGGAAATTGCTGTTTCGTCGACTTGGTAAAAATTGAATATTGCCGATGATGAAAGTGACTGAAAGCCAGTATCATAAACAACAGGGGACTTGTTTTCGCTTTTGGGGGGTCGGGCAAAGCAAAGTGACGGACAGGAAAGCGACTTCTTCGCCCTAGTCGCCTGGTAGCGTGAGCTCTGCATACCCCACTCATAATTCAAAGTATCAGAAAACAAGAAGTATGTGTCAAACTGATCTGAAAAGTGCTTACATGTTACTAGTCATTGTTACCAAGCTGCTGACCACACATGAAGTCATTCTGTTAAGAAGTACTGGAAAAATGTGTGACAAAAATATTAGTTTCATTAAACATTTTAAAATATTCAAAGTATCAGCAAAGAGAAAGTAGGTGTCTGACAAGTAGAACAAGGTCAAACAATGCCAGCCTCTACATAATACATATGGTTAGTTTTCCTGACAACCATAATTAGGTAAAGCAATGCAAACTTAAAAGTAATATACCTGGATATAATCTCCTTGACAACCAGAACCAGATCCAGCAATGTTAAAAGTTCCATTGAACTGGACTCTAACAGTTCTACCAGTAGGCACAATAATCACCCAAGAACAGTTAGAATTAGCTGGATAGGAGTTAGGATAATTGTCACTTGCTATCCTACCACTGGTTCCATAGATCTTGCCTCCACATACTGAAAACAAAAAGACGAAAGATTGTACACAATATATTAATCAGAAAATTTCATTTATTTATGCAATATACACTAAGTAAATATTTGACATGGTTTTGTTAGTCTCTCTTGACTTAGTAAAACGTTTAAACCCGCTGCATTTGTTTGCACCTGTCCTAAGTCAGAAACCTGTTGTTCAGTGGTTGTCGTTCGTTGATGTAGTTCATAAGTGTTTCTTGTTTTTTATATAGATTAGACCGTTGTTTTTTTTCTGTTTAAATTGTTTTACACTAGTCATTTTTGGGGCCCTTTATAGCTTGCTATTCGGTGTGAGCCAAGGCTCCGTGTTGAAAGCCCTACTTTGACCTATAATTGTTAACTTTTTACTAATTGTGACTTGGATGGAGAGTTGTCTCATTGGCACTCATACCACATCTTCTTATATCTTATTATGAATTTTGATTGTCCCTTAGGTATCTTTTTCTAATACAACAAATATGATATAAATTGAATAAGTATACAATTGATTACTGTGGATTCATTATGACAATTTTCTAGGATTTTGTCTGTAAAGGTAAACCATGAATTCAACTGTTCAACAAATTACAAATTTTGAATAGGTTTGTATGCATTCTTTGGCAACACCATAAAATCAAATATCCATGAAAAATAAATTGTTCCTCAATCCCTGAAAACAGGTACCTAAATGTTGATGACACTGACAACGGAATCTAGGAATGCTATATCTCGCTTACTGAACATAAATGTTGCAGGCTCACAAAAATGAGTCTCTTTGAATTTCATAAGAATACTATGAAATAAATGTATAATCACATTTAAATTTTCTACATATAAACAGTCAATATAATAATTTTAGCAAAATTGAAACATTATATTGAAAAATTCTATGAAATGGAAGAGATATGATTAAAGCCCTTATCTGGTCCTCAAAATAATCAAAGTGATGGAAAACACTCATGGAAAGATTGGAAGAGAAGTTTGAATAATTTCAAATCATATTTAAATACAGCACTATTGCTGATAATTGCATTAGAAGGAAAAGCACTTTTCCAGTAGATAAAATGAGTTAAATGTGAGTCAAATTGAATGATAGGGGGTCCCTTAATTTGGACAACAATTTCATTTAAATTGCAGTTTATATCTTAACCAAATAATGTTCCCTGTTACATGTTTCATCTTTTACATTTTATCTTTTGAAACAAAACAAAAATTGCAAATCACAGATTCTTCTAGTAAAGTTTATCAATTATCCTTGTAAAACATAGGACCAACAGATAGACTTGAAGCTAAGAACTTAATTGTGTCCAAAAAAAATAATCTGAAAAGGTTGTTATGGGGCATTTTGTAAGTTGAAACATAGGTATACTATTTTCTCCTCTGAGAATTGCTTATTGATTATGAAAACAATTATCATGATTATATGACATTAAAGATTAAAAGTTGTAGAGTGTATTTTGATCAATTTATAATTTAAATATTTTTAGCAAAGGACATTGAAAATGTACCTTTTCAACATAAAAAAATTAAAATATTTTTATTAAAATGTGGATTCTATCTTGATTGCATAGATATATATTTTGTTAATCCTTAATTAATCATACTACAGATACAGTTAAGTCTGCCTCAAATCTTGACTTACATCTAGAAATTGACAATGAGGGTCGGTTGTAAACAAAGCTTTACGACAAAAGAGATGATTTCAGCTTCCCAATTGTGAACTTTCCATTTCTATGTAGCAACATTCCAGCATACGGAGTATATATCTCCCAATTGATAGGATATTCCCAGGCTTGTTTTTCCTATCATAATTTCCTTGATAGAGGATTGCTGCTCACAAGGAAGCTATTAAACCAAGAGTTGCAAATGGTGAAGTTGAAATCATCCCTTCGTAAATTTTACGGACGCCATCACGAGTTATGGAATAACTGTTTCACAGATGATATCGGACATGTTCCTTATGTCGTAACTACAATACCCTTCCCTTTTCACGAATGTGACCTACCGAATTAGACTATTTAGCGGATTTGTAATAACAAAAGCAACACGACAGGTGCCACTGTGGAGCAGGATCTGCTTACCCTTCCGGAGCACCTGAGATCACCACCAGTTTTTGGTGGGGTTCGTGTTGCTTAGTCTTTAGTTTTCTATGTTGTGTCATCTGTACTATTATTTGTCTGTTTGTCGTTTTATTTTTGGCCATGGCGTTGTCAGTTTGTTTTCAATCTATGAGTTTGACTGTCCCTCTGGTATCTTTCATCCCTCTTTTATCTTTCAGACATAATTTACATAATCACTTTATGTAGTGTAGATCAAAAGTAATAGGCAATGAATATATCTATCATCTCTATATATCAAACATCTAATATATAAATTTGTGTATTAAATTATGGTCAAATATTTGTGTATTGAGAGTGTATTGAGATGTATATTGAAGGGTCTGTATAATTATGTAAGACTGAGGTTGATTAGTAATGTGGTATGTATGATTGGCATTTAAGAAGGTGGGGCATTGTTATTAAGTCCCACCTTGTCTCTGATTGTTTGGTGATCATGTCAATCATACTAGTATTGTATCATTACTCAATCACCTAATCAAAATGATAAAAAAAGCCTGCACATCAACACACATTAAAGACATACATTCTTGAATGAACTGCTCCAAAAATATACCCAAGTTTTTCACAGTATATATGTGCATATGTGCACAGACATGAAAATTATAAGTGTGTATACATTTTGTAGATTTAGTAGCTAACCTGTGCTTAGTTACTTGTTTTTAGGGAGGCCGGTGCCTTAGGAAAGATTTCGAACAAGTTCCAATCTTTCCAAAAACAAATTCTGAAATTATTTTTCAGAATTGTGTCAATCTTTTTACAAGAGTTAAAGGAGATAAATCATACCTGATTTGACTGTCATGGAGAATCCAGTATAATTAACAGACTGATCTGTTACCAAAGAAACTATTAGACTATTCATTTCTGAAACCATTGGTTGTGTATTGGCAACTCGCCCACAAAACTTTCCTAAATAAGTCTCCCTCCTATGTAAAACTGCAATGAGAATTAAAAATATCAATTTCATATTATTACATTTTCCAATATATTTAAGGTTAATAAGATTTATACTAAAGTTAATCCTAATAAATAAATATACCATCAAATGATTTTTTTCAAAGACATAAACTATTGTCCATAATGTATTTACAATTAGCTATAATTAAAAAAAACATCGAGTTAATGTTAATGCGAGAGCAATTTGATGACACCAAAATAACTTTTTTTAAACTGCTACCGGTTAACATACAGTCTTAAGTAAAAGAAGAAAGTGTACACAATATAGAATGCTCTAATGATTTCTGTGATCAACATTGGTCTGCTAACAGAACCAAATACCCTAGATGACAAAAGACTTATAGATAGAATTAGCTTAGACAACCACTGATGATATACAATGCTCCTGGCCTGCGTTTCACAAAAAGTCTGATGATATACGATGCTCCTGAAACGCGTTTCACAAAAACCTTGATGATATACCTTGCTCCTAGCCCATGTTTCACAAAAACACTGATGATATACTATGCTCTTGGTCCGTGTTTCGCAAAAGTCTTAAGACTAAAATTGATCATAAGTTATAAGCAATTCAGTATACTTGAGATAAATTTTAGTCATAAGACATTTTTTTTGTAAAACAGGAGGCCTGACTTGGGACAGACATGTAAACACATGGCCAGGTTAAATCAATATATTTACCTGCCTCTTGTAACTAATACCTCTCATTTTGGCATACAATATCTAACCAACTATAATACATTCATATCATGGATTTTCAAACAATCAAATATAAAGAGTATATTTCCATGTCAGTTGGTAATAAATGAAAATGTTTTTCACAATATAAATTTACATTTTTTTTTCTTATTACTCACCTTGATGCAGCAGGACATAGTCATAGTTACATGTCCCATGTGATTCAAGGTTAATATCTGTAATGTTTGCTGCCACTCTAAATCCCTCTGGTGCAGATATTCTCCAGACACAATTCAAGTTGTGAGCATAACCATTAGGATATCCAGGGGAGGTAATTGTTTGTTGTCTTGATGATGGTGTCAGGTTTATATTACCCCCACATCCGGGAACTGAATAAAGAAAATATTTTAAATGTAATTTATTTTAAACATGGCTATGTTTTTCTCTAAAATTCATTTTGAAGTTTTGAAGTTGATATTTATTCTGCCTTACAGCTGTTATCCTAATGCTAGCAAGTTAAAGGTTTGGTTGGCTTGCTTGCTTTGTTTGTTTTAATGTTTGCTCAAGCATTGTAATTAAGATTGACATATGAAAACAATATAAAAAGGTGGAGTTTAACTTGTATACATTATATCTAAATTTGATTGGACATTATCAAATAATCAAATTTACCTATATACAGATTTAACTCCGCCTACTTATATTGTTTGCAGATGTCAATCTTAATTACAATGCTTGAGCAAACTTTAATACAAACAAAGCAAGCAAGCCAACCAAACCTTTAACTTGCTAGCATTATAATAACAGCTGTAATTGTCCATGAACTGGTCTCTTTACTTCTGATTAGTGACATCGTTTTACATACATGTACTATTACTGGCTACCAGTTATTTGTAATTTAATGCTGATGCATTTGAGAACTTGAAATTAAAAAAAATGGTTAGATATGAATTTTATAACTGGCAGTAAGAATTATTCACACATAACTTAGGAAAAACTTTGAGTAATTTCTAGCCTACATTACCTGTTGCTGTGCTTGGTGATAGAGTTGTAGATATTGACTGATCTGTGGTCGCCTCCCATTTGAACAGAAAACCATTACCAAAGCTAGCAAAGTCTGACAAAAACCTAACTCTCAGCTGATTAGTGGTTGTTAAGAAAGGATCAGGTAGAGTTGTCCCACAAAACTTGATAATTCAGGACTGTCAGCTTGGTCACCATCTCTGAACTGAATAGATAAAATTACTAGTCACATATTCACATTTTCATTGCACGACCTAAATATTTCATTTTTGTTACAATTTTTAATAGACAAGTTTTGAATTCCTGCACTTTCCTGTAAATTTCCTATGTCACAATGCTTATGTAATTACATCACAGTAAGAAACAATTGTTCAGTGACGTTGTTTACACCAATTGACCTTGGGTCAACTGGTGTAACCCATTCATAAAATAAAATGCTCCGTTGGGTGCAACTTGATACAACCGCAGAGGTTGAACCCTGAACAGTTGGGGCAAGTATGGACACAACATTCAAGCTTGATACAGCACTGAATTTGGATTGTGATTAAATATTTGACACAGCATAGGTTTCTGACACAGAATAAATGTGGTCTAAGAACTTAAAATTTTTATTTACCTATTCAAACCATATCATTATTATTTGCTTTTATATATAAATCAGAAATAACCAATTTAAAATGGGAATATTTTAAAGAAAAAAAAGGAAAAAAGGAAAAAATCCTCCCCAAATTTTTTAACCCCTTATGATTCATTACCCCAAAACTCAATCACAGCCTTCCCTTTCTGGTATGTTACCTTGCAGTACAATTTCAGAGAGATCCATACACTTGAACACAAGTTATTGTCTGGAAACTAGAATAAACAGCTGCGCCATGAGCGCATGATACGCCCGTCGTCTTGTGTGTGAATTTTTATGCAATAATCATAAATAGTTACTGACATACGGCCTGACATGCGAAAACCCCCTTTTTTTTTACAAAAAAAAACAATATCTCATAATAATAAAATTTTGAATCAAAACCAAAAGTATACAGATCTTAAGATTAATATAACTAAGAAGTGTGTAAAATTTTAAGCAATAATCATAAATCGTTTTTGAGATACGGTAGCGACATGTGAAAACCCCTTTTTTTTTTTTCAATATCTCAAAATAAATTTTGAATCAAAACCAAAAGTATACAGATCTTTAGATTAATATAACTAAGAAGTGTGTAAAATTTTAAGCAATAATCATAAATCGTTTTTGAGATACGGTGCGACATGTGAAAAACCCTCCCTTTTTTACAAAATACTCAATAACTCAAATATAAATATTTTGAATCATCACCAAAGAGTATACAGATCTTAAGATTAATATAACTAAGAAGTGTGTAAAGTTTTAAGCAATAATCATAAACTGTTTTGAGATACGCGCGACATGTGGAAAAACCCTCCCTTTTTACAAAATACTCAATATATCTAAAATAAAATTTTGAATCATCACCAAAATTATACAGATCTTAAGATTAATATAACTAAGAAGTGTGTAAAGTTTTAAGCAATAATCATAAATTGCTTTTGAGTTACGGCACGACATGTGAAAAACCACACACCTGACTTAGTTACTAAGTCCCGTAACTCAAAAAGTTTTAATCTTATTTTCGATCATTTGACTATCATATGAAACAACTATGTTAAGTTTCATAAAATTTGGATAAGTCGTTCTGATGTTACGGTGCGACATGTTTAGGCCGGACAGACAGACGGACAGACGGACGGACGGACGGGTGGACAGACGGACACCGGACATTTGTATACCATAATAATTGGCCCCAAATTCCTAAACGTTTAGGGCAATTACCCCCAAACTCAATTCCAGCTTTCCCTTTGTGATATGGAACCTTGTAGTACAATTTCATAAAGATCCATACACTTACAAGTTATTGTCCTGAAACTAGAAAAATGCTTGTTTTTTGCCCCTTTTTGGCCCTTAATTCCTAAAATTTTGAGGCAATTACCCCCAAAATCAATCCCAGCCTTCCCTTTGTGGTATGGTACCTTGCAGTACAATTTCAGAGAGATCCATAGCCTTGAACATAAGTTATTGTCTGGAAGCTAGAAAAATGCTTATTTTTGGCCCCTTTTTGGCCCATTATTCCTCAACGTTTAGGGCAATTACCCCAAACTCAATCCCAGCATTCCCTTTGTGATATGGAACCTTGTGGTACAATGTCAGAGAGATCCATACACTAACACACAAGTTATTGTCTGGAAGTTACAAAATGCTTATATTTGGCCCCTTTTTGGCCCATAATTCCTTAACTGTTGGTACCATAACCCCTAAAATCAATCCCTACCTTCCATTTGTGGTATTGAACCTTATGGTAAAATTTCATAGAGATCCATTCACTTAAACTAAAGTTAGAGTGTGAAAACCAATGTGTCTTCGGACGACGACGATGACAACGCCGACGTCATACCAATATACGACCGCAAAATTTTTTTGTGGTCGTATATAAACACCTCGAGATTGGTGTATACAATGTTATGCATATTGAAACCAAAGTAGCTTTTTCAATATAGCAGTTTTGGTGATCAACTAGTCAGGCAATGCCGGATTTAAATATTATTTGGTAATTGTTGTTGAGCCATTATTTTTTAGTTATCTGAATCATAGATTGATGACTTGGTAGGTCATGTAATAGGAACATATCTTCAAAGCTCAATCTTCAAACAGCACGAGAGGTAAAAATATTTTAATGTAAAAAATGAAAACAAAAAGCATAAACCAGTTGAGAAAAAATATAGCATGTCAAACAAACCTCAATATAGTCATATATGCACCGATCATTCGGACCATTGCGCTCCATATCTAGCATCAAAAAAGTAATCCTAATTCTGCTTCCAACATCTGTTGATATGGTCCAAACATAATCTGCATTGTTAGGGTATGCATTTGGATACCTAGGGGAAGCAACCTGTCCTGACCTTCCTGACAGTGTCCCTCCATATACTACAAGAAGAGAAATACAACCTTACAGAAAATGTTTACAAAGTTTTGTGAATTCTTATTCTCCAAATCAAATTCAGATATTTCAGTTGCCATTGCATGAATATTTGAAGTTTCATTTATATATAACAAATGCATATAAACTGAGTCTGTGGAACTCAAAATATATTGGTGCATGATTTAAGCTTGAATTTCAAACAGGAAAACTCTTTAAGTTTCAACCACCTGATGGTCACATGGTAGTGTGCACACCTCAAGTGCTAGAAGTTGTGGGTTTGATTTCATGTCGTGTCAAACTTGAAAATTGATTTTTGATGTTTCTCCCCTAAACATGCATCATTTAGATCTAAGAGCAAAGACTTGGTTGATAACTCATAACTGTCAGCATCACATTAAAAAATGTTGTCCTGATATGCATGTAATAATTGCCACTGGACAGTGAGACATAATTCATCATTATCATCATCATCATCATTTTAAAAACTATAAAGAATACATGATTTTAATAAGAAATAAATATTTATGCATGAATGTATTTCACATCAAATTGATCAGGCAAGTTTTATTTAATAATCCACAAGAAGACATGTTTATTAAGTCAAAAGAAAAAGAAGACTGCTTTTAATTCTCAGTAAAAGTACATAAAAATTTTGATGTTATATAATTATGAAACTTGTTACATTAGTAGAAAGAAAATGTCATAGTCAAACTAGATATCATTGAGATGGGAGCCATCTCTGTGGGCCCCACTGTGAATAATGTGCATTAAAAAATTTGGCGGGGCCCTAAAAACAACCGATAATTTCACATAGAAAAGAAATCATGTAATCTAAACTTCTCTGACACTATACAACAAAAGGAGTTGTCAAGATATTTTCAAAGGGACCCAGAGAATGCACTTTGAAATCACAACTATAGGTGGGTGTCAAGAAAAGTGAAAATGTAAGTATGTTCCAAATTTGCCTCTATAGGTGATAACTCCGTTTTGAAAGTGCCTTCCCTGGGTACAAAGTATGTTTAAATGGAACAGCAATTACCTGTACTATACTGAGCAATAAATCCTTGTTCTGTTAGAACAGCACTAACCTGTACTATACTGAGCAATAAATCCTTGTTCTGTTAGACCATCACTCACCTGTACTATACTGAGCAATAAATTCTTGTTCTGTTAGACCATCACTCACCTGTACTATACCGAGCAATAAATTCTTGTTCTGTAGCACTCACCTATACTTTACTGAGCAATTATTTCTTGGTCTGTTAGAACAGCACTCACCTGTACTTTACTGAGCAATAAATCCTCGGTCTGTTAGAACAGCACTCACCTGTACTATACTGAGCAATAAACCCTCGGTCTGTTAGAACAGCACTCACCTGTATTATACTGAGCAATAAATCCTCGTTCTGTTAGAACAGCACTCACCTGTACTATACTGAGCAATAAATCCTCGGTCTGTTAGAACAGCACTCACCTGTACTTTACTTAGCAATAAGTCCTCGTTCTGTTAGAACAGCACTCACTTGTACTATACCCAGCAATAAACCCTCGGTCTGTTAGAACAGCACTCACCTGTACTATACTGAGCAATAAATCCTTGTTCTGTTAGAACAGCACTCATCTGTACTTTACTGAGCAATAAATCCTTGTTCTGTTAGAACAGCAATCACTTGTACTTTACTGAGCAATACATTCTCGTTCTGTTAGAACAGCACTCACCAGTATTATACTGAGCAATAAATCCTTGTTCTGTTAGAACAGCACTTACCTGTATTATACTGAGCAATAAATCCTTGTTCTGTTAGAACAGCAATCACCTGTACTATACTGAGCAATAAATCCTTGTTCTGTTAGACCATCACTTACCTGTACTATACTGAGCAATAAATCCTTGTTCTGTTAGAACAGCACTTACCTGTACTATACTGAGCAATAAATCCTCGTTCTGTTAGACCAGCACTTACCTGTACTATACTGAGCAATAAATCCTTGTTCTGTTAGACCAGCACTTATCTGTACTATACTGAGCAATAAATCCTTGTTCTGTTAGACCAGCACTTACCTGTACTATACTGAGCAATAAATCCTTGTTCTGTTAGACCAGCACTTACCTGTACTATACTGAGCAATAAATCCTTGTTCTGTTAGAACAGCACTCACCTGTACTATACTGAGCAATAAATCCTTGTTCTGTTAGAACAGCACTTACCTGTACTATACTGAGCAATAAATCCTTGTTCTGTTAGAACAGCACTCACCTATATTATACTGAGCAATAAATCCTAGCTTGTTCTGTTAGACCCACAGGCGGATTTAGAGGGTTTTCAGGGGCCGGGACAGAACAGCACTCACCTGTACTATACTGAGCAATAAATCCTCGTTCTGTTAGACTATCGTCTGACCTAAATTTTATCCACAGTCCATTAACAGCTGTCAAGTTAGAAGGAGCTTGGTTACCACAATAACGACCTAATAACCTCCCATGAACGTTCCCTTCTCTAAGCTCTAAATAGTCCATGCTACAACTTGGTAAATGATCCTCTAAGCTGAAGAAACTGAAAGACAAAATAAAACTTCCGTTATTTTCTATGCTCTTTTAAATATTAATGATGATATAAATTCACAGCTAAATGTTTGTATGTGAGAATAATTACTCCAAATATTTTTTTCTAGGTGTGTTTCTTTTGAAAGAGGTTTGAAAAATACATTTGTGTTTTCACCAAATGAACAACTGCCTCATGCATTAATGATATGTCAGTCACCATTATTTCCATGCAAGAGTAAGTAACATAATTTGGAATTTCTAGAAAAATTTCAGCAACATTTTGAAGTTGACCTATACAATGTGAAAACTGCTTCCATTTTATTGTGTAATTAAAGTCCCATAACTCCAAAACAAAAGTTCAGACAACTGTTAATATTATGCTTTCCTCCTACAGTTTTTACAGTGTTAAAATTTCAAAGTTGATTAGAAATATTGTACCAAGTGCAAAATTCACTCTCCTCTCATTTTTTTATTATAGTTTATCAACATCAAAAGGGAGCTTTCTTCAAACAACTTTTAAATTGTGTTAACATTTCAAGAAAATCAGTCAAAGCAATTTAGACATATTGCATTAACTGTAAACAGACCATTGGATGGACAGAATATACCATAATACACATCAATGATGACAAATTTGAGAAATAACTTTCAGATCAATATTCAACTACAAAAAAAGATCTTTAAACTAAAATAAAACTGATAACTTGTAAAACATCTGACTAACACATGTATGGTATATGCTGTATCAGCTCTGTATGCTCATATAACAATGCAAATAAATAGAGAAAAATTCTTTCTTCTTTTCTTTTTGTTAATAAAGATGCATGTTTATTCATTTCTTTTGTAATTCAAACTAATAAGTTATACTTAAGCTTCTTTGCATTATATTTTTTTTCATATGGGGATTTACCTGAATGCAACCAAAATATTATTTCCAGGTGGTGCATAAATAGTCCATACACATTCTGTTTCCATTGGATACTCATTAGGATATCCTGGACTGGTAAAACTACCATGTTCTGCTGTAAAGTTTGCACCACAACCTACAAGGATAGATTTGTTCGACTGTATGAACAATGTAGACTGAGAATGGTAATCTTTGTGACTTTTGCAATAATCTCAATTTTCCTTTTACAATGAAAACTGAAAGCATTTTCTTTCAAAACAATTACTGTAATTGCAAATCAAAATTCTGTTTAATTCCATTAACAGCCCTTTGCATAGTTTTCACTTGGAGCACTTGCATATTCTGTTAAAGAGAATTCCTAACACTTGCAGAAATCTGTTTCACTGATTTTTTAAAATTTTACTTTAATAGCATTTATATTTTGATATTTCTATAAATGAAACAACTGAAGTACAACTAACAAGAATGTGTCCCCAGTACACGGATGCCCCATTCGCACTATCATTTTCTATGTTCAGTGGACCATGAAAATGGGGGAAAATCTCTAATTTGGCATTAAAATTAGAAAGATCATATCATAGGGAACATGTATTCTAAGTTTCAAGTTGATTGGACTTCAACTTCATCAAAAACTACCTCGACCAAAAACTTTAACCTGAAGCGGGACGAACGGACGGAGGCACAGACCAGAAAACATAATGCCTATAAATGGGGCATAAATAAATGGGGCATAAAAACTAACAGGGTCCACATAGCACGTTTGTGTGAGTCACTGAAGAAAATAACTTATACCAAAGTGAATATAGCAATGCATGTTCTTTTCACAAATTTTGACACCAAGAATTAATTCATGATTTGTAGCAGACTTCTAGTTTTTGACTTTGGAATAGCAAATTAAACCTGTGTATCAATTTTTATTATTCCAAGCACAAAAATATGCTTCTAAATATGTGTGTTTTTTAACAAACGAAGCCTTTACCCAATATTTGACATTGTGAATCGATTTGGAATAGCACATTACACATACATATCATGTTTTGTTGAAATCCTTGTAAAAAGATGTCTCTTTTAAGTTGTGATTTTTCTTCAACAAAATTTAGTATTTACCCCAAATTTGACTGTGGAAATTAATTATGAATAGCATACTATACCTACAAATCCTTTTGATGCTTAAATTTGTGATCTTTTTTTTTACAACAGTTTTTTCACCAAATTTCACAAAAATTGAAAGTGGCCATCCTTTTTAATCTATAAAAATTGTGCATACAAATTATTGAATATAGTTGATGCAATCTTGACTTATAGTATGACATAAATATGCTGACAGACTATTGTGCACTAGTTGTCAACTGGTTTAAAAAATAGGTTAGCTAATTATACATAAATGTGAATTATTCAAAAAAATTTAATGAATTTGGATTTATTTGTATAGCTTAGACTTTGTTTTAAACATTTTTTAGCTTCATTCATACATTTTTAAAACACTTACTTGACACTGATTTGGTATACAGTGCTCTGAATCCTGACATTTGAACAGATGCATCTGACGTAAACTGGACTGTCATGGCTGACCCCTGAGACGTAATTGATGCTGGAACAGTGGTGCCACAATACGTTCCTATAACAGTACCATTCACATCATCTCCATCATAAACTGTCACGTAGTCATGATTACAGATACTGTGAACCTCTAAATCCATGTGAGTGAAGGTCAAGGTGACACGATCATCTGAAATAGTCATGAAGAAAAACTAGTACAGAAACTTCATCTAAATCAAAATATCAGTTTCTCTAATTTTCATGCTTTTTTCGCATTTCTCTATCGGTGTGAGAAAAATTATTATCATCTCTAAGGAAAACTTTGTTCTCAGCAAATGATTGGTCGAAATTTAATTATGACGTCAAATTTCTTGGTTTCTTCTAAATTTCCTATTATGACGTCATGAAAAAAAGCGACCATGTCTGATGACGTCACATCTAAAGAACATAACTTTCTGCAAATCTTTCAAAAGGAAGGATAGACTTTGTTTAGAGATCATCTAAAAATCATCAGAGAAACAGATTCCATCACTATAACTTGTGTATTACGATATTTCTCCACTCTCAACAGTTAAATTTTAATTATTCAAAAAACCAGGCAAGCCTCGCGCTTTATAAAATTAAAATTCAACTGTCTCTAATGCAGAAATATTGTAACACACTTGATGCAGTGGTGGAATCTATATGTAGCTATGATTTAAAATACCTAAGAACTGATTTAAAAAAAACTTATATGGGACCAAGGGAGGTACTTTGAACACAACTATTGATGTGTGTCAAATATATTGTACAGTAAAAATGTATGTGATTTTCTCAAGTTGTCTGTATAGTTGGCCACCCTATTTTCAAAGTGCCTTCTCTGTGTACCATGTATGTGTTAATCGAACAGCCCTAACTGCATCTTTGCATTTAACATTCTTTATTCCCACATTTCATAAAACATAATTACTAGATCGTCATACTACTCACTATACATTAATAAATTATGTGCAATCTTGCAGTTTTCACAATCACTTGGGTTATACATGTACACCTGAGCTGAGCTGAAGGAATCCATATCTGTGTTCATGTTGGTAACTACTAAGATTAACCTGTCACCAAAAAAACTCCCAATTTAATTCAAAGAATGCACATATAAACCTAGGCCTGTTATAAAACTAGAGGCTCCAAGGAGCCTGTGTCGCTCACCTGATATTTTTGTTTACAATTGATGTATGAAACAATGCAACAATAATAATTTTTATATAGGAATCTGTGTAGATCAAAATCTAATCTTTCGTTTGATTTTAACTGCTTTCAACCCATTTATCATTTTAAAAATTGAATTTGTCTATGTAGTTTCAGAGGAAAAGATTTTGTAAAGATTACAAAATTTACAAAAATTGTTAAAATTGACTATAAAGGGCAATAACTCCTTAAGGGCCAATTAACAATGTTGGTCATTTGACTTATTTGTAGATCTTTCTTTGCTGAACATTATTGCTGCTTTCAGTTTATCTCTATCTATAATAATATTCAAGATAATAACCAAAAACTGCAAAATTTCCTTAAAATTACCAATTCAGGGGCAGCAACCCAACTATAGATTTTCTGATTTGTCTGAAAATTTCAGGACTGATAGATCTTAACCGGATGAACATTATTTACCAGTCAGATTTGCTCTAAATGCTTTACTTTCAGAGATATAAGCCAAAATCTGCATTTTACCCCTATGTTCTATTTTTAGCCATGTCGCCATGTTGATTGTTAGGTGGAGTCGTCAGACAAATTTTTTAAACTAGATACCATAATGATGTTTGTGGCCAAGTTTGGTTAAATTTGTCTCAGTAGTTTCAGAGGAGAAGATTTTTGTAAAAGATTAAAAAAATTTACCAAAAATTGTTAAAAATTGACTATAAAGGGCAATAACTCCTTAAGGGGTCAATTGACAATTTTGGTCATTTGACTTATTTGTAGATCTTACTTTGCTGAACATTATTGCTGTTTACAGTTTATCTCTATATATAATAATATTCAAGATAAAAACCAAAAACTGCAAAATTTCCTTAAAATTACCAATTCAGGGGCAGCAACCCAACAACGGGTTGTCTGATTCATCTGAAAATTTCAGGGCAGATAGATCTTTACCTGATGAACATTTTAACCATGTCAGATTTGCTCTAAATGCTTTAGTTTCAGAGATATAAGCCAAAAACTGCATTTTACCCCTATGTTCTATTTTTAGCCATGTCGGCCATGTTGGATGGCTGGCAGGGTCAACGGACACATTTTTTTAAACTAGATACCCTAATGATGATTGTGGACAAGTTTGGTTAAATTTGGCCCAGTAGTTTCAGAGGAGAAGATTTTTGTAAACGTTAACGACGGATGACGAACGCCGGACGCCAGGTGAGCTAATGATATATCATGGTTAGATGGTTAGTGTTGTTCTTCAACTATCTTTTCATAAATATTAAGAATAAAATGAATTATCCTTAAAATCTCTCCCCATAATTAATTTTGCATTTTTTTTACTAAACTTTTTACAGTCAATTGATCATTTCTTCTATTTTTCCAAATGGAGGAATTGATATTCCCATTTTCTTTGATTATAATTTCTAGTCGTAGCTATTTCAACGAGCAGTTTCAGGATTTCCCAACTGGCCAAACTTTATACATAGACAAAGCATTTTACTACTAATACAAATCTCAAATAAAGATTATACCATTTTCTAGCGCTTAGTTGATACCTCTGCTGGTTGACTGGTAGTCCCCAAGGGCATCATCAACTCAGAAGTCAGCACTTACTGACCCAGATTACAACATATCTCTTAAATTAATCGTTGATAAATTTAGAATTTATTAAGAACCTTAGGTTCCAACTCCCTCAGGCAAAGATGACCTAAGATTGATTTGGCTATTCTTTTTAGTCCCTTTTGGTCATAAAACTTTTAATAAGTTTAGGTATTTTTACATTTTGGCTTTTAAATTTTTGGGTTTGAGTTCCTGCTGAAAATAAATTCCAGAAAAGTGCTTTGGAAAAAGCAAATTTATAAAGTGTTACATTTAATTTATGGTCTAAAAACAGTTAAAATCTCTGAACTAACTGGAATGAAGTCCTCTTATGATCCATGTGCAATTGCTCAGCATTCTATAAGTATTCGGATAGTTAGGTGAAACTATTTCTCCATCTTCTTCAGCGCTTAATAATCCTCCACACCCTGTAACATAGAAATTAAACCTATTAAAATCAAATAAGGCCATTTAAACACACATAATAGCAAACTATTAAGATAACAAGCATTTTTGGGCATTTATCATGCACTTCTATCTAAACAAAAATTGTCAGAGATCTCACAAAGAGAAGTTTTCAAATTAAAAAACATAAGAAACCATTGAGAAATTTGATTTAAAATATTTCTTACATAACAATTTTTTGTTTTCAAAAGTTCAATTCATAATAAATATGTATATTAAGTTTTAACTTGATGTGACCACAACTCCATGGTTACCTACCGTAACATAAACTGAAACAAAAATTGTAACTCATACTGGGCAGACAGACGGATGGACCCATAGACTGGAAAATATAATACCCGTAATATCTTAGGCATGGTGTTAATTTATTTTAAAATAATAACGGTTATTGTACTTAACATTTTAGTTGGGATCGGGTTAGGGGAATAGGGAAATCAGTTATTATATCATTGACATCAAGATGGAAAAAAAAATGTATAGTGTTTGCCAGACAATTATCCAACAGAGAAAATATATATAAACCAAGTTATTGCAAGTATCCTTATCTATATCCTTGATGATTGGAAGTTCGTTACCCTAACTCGAAACGGAAGAAAAAATCACAACCTTGGAGCAAATATAATCTAATGTGAATGTAAATATCCTTTACTTATTTGCAAACAGTCTGAAACTTAAACTTAATTGATGAATAACTTCAGAAACATGGTCAATCTGTCTATGTTTCGTATTGTGACCCAATTCCGTAAAATAAGTAGACATGCTTGCAAGTTCGTGACCTTTTTCTTGGACGGTGGTTTTTGCCCATGTGCAACAATATATAGGTCAGGCCTATTGTATTATGTATTTGAACATTACAGAATAAATTTGAGATCAAATAACAAATGAATATCTCGAAAAAACAATTATTCTAGTTTTTACACATGACTTTCAATGGTTAATTGGAAAGTCCAGAATTAAAAACTTTAAACACGTTTGAGATAACTATAACGAAGTCACAATGTCATTAATGCATCAAAATATTTTTTCATTCAATTTGCATTCAATGGCATAGGATTAAATTACTTTTATGAGCCAATATTCAGCAGGTTTTGTTTTATCAAAATATATCAAATCATTTTCTGATCTTAAACAAGCCGCTCACATACAGACTTTAAAAATAATACTCTTGGCCTTAAAAAAGGGAAAAGAGCACCACATAACCTAAAAATAGATGATGACTCATTGTTAAGATGTCAATAACATTGCTGAAAGGATTTTCCCAAGATTCTAGGAGAGGAATAAACAATAATAGTGGAAAAAGACTTTTAAACAAATAATATGCAAGAACATACACAACTTCTCTTTTCAAGCCGTATTACTGAAAATGCAATGAAAAATATCCAGTTAAGGAAGTTCGATACTCAGTTTCAAAATAAATAGCTTTTCATAAAACTAGTATATATTGATAGGGGATTAATTAAGGAATCAAAAAAGCAAAAAATATATAGAGGTCAATGTGCTTGTTTTCAAGATATTAGCCATTGAAATTTTGGCGGGAAAATGTTCTCTCTTGATTTTCATAGCTTTATCATTGACAAGTTAAAGTTCTCAAAAACTATTAAAAAATAAATAAGATTTTATAAGACTTTACAAATGACTTATAATTATATATGCAAAAGATTTATAAAAAGAAAAATGGGGGTCAATGGGCAAAAATTTTTAAGGCATTCAAATGGATAAAACCACAGGATTCCGAAAATCTGACAAAAATTCCAAAACATGACAAGCGAACATTCTTAAGTTTTTTTGAAGTAGCACGTTGCCAATGATAAATAATTATGCATGACGTCACGAATAAAGTGGAAATCCCCAAATGTCACGAACTTGCAAGCATAACGAACTTGCAATCATCGATGATATATATGTATTTGAAAATTCTTTGGCAGCAAATTAGTATCAAATATTGAACCTGTTGAGTATGTAGCTTTAAATCCTCTGGCAGATACAGATGGATCTGTTCTCATTCTAACAAACATCCGGTTCCCTGTTGACCTAAATATATTTGGACTGGGAACAGCTGTGCCACAATGCCTAAATATTTCTGTAGAGTTCCTATTTGGTCCATCATATCCCTACAATTTAGTTTAAGGGAGTTTATCACAGTATGATATATAGAATGATATATATAACACATGAGGTAAAACAATACACTGTGAAATGAGAAAAAGAGGAGATAAGCTACGGGTCTTATTTGGTCTCTGTATAATGATAATATGTAATTGAAGTATTCCAAAATCTGGTTATTTTTGCATAGATATTTGATAAGTTTATGCAAAGTTAAAACTTAAAGCTCTTTCGCCTCTATCAATAATTTTTGCTGTATAAATGGCATGAAATTTTGTACCTGTTTTTGTAAATGCATTTAAGAATAATATGTGTAATGCATCAGTTTAAAACTGCAGTAATTTTAATGACTTAAAACCTCAAATTCCCTAGGAATTGTTTCTTTTTTGAAAAACCAGAAGTTTTCAAGAAGAATATAAATTACGAATGAAAACGGATTTACAATACAGATTTTTTTGGTAAAAGTGTTTTAGTATGAATAGTTATGGTTTATTTCGTGCATTCCCCATAACTTGAATGAGCATTTTATGATAAAGCGTCTTATCTTGTACTTATCAAAAAGAAGCAGACACTTCCACACATGCATAATGCGTAATAAATATCAGCATTTACGACTGAACAAAAAATTCTTTTTTCAACGAAATTGTATAGAAAGAATAAATTTTAAAATCTAAATAATCAATGCCTTTGCTGAGATTTTCATATTAAAATAGTGTGTATCTGGTCAGTATTTTCTGATGTCAGGTGTCAATACAAGTAAACTTTACAAGCAAGCATTTACCTGAAATACTCGTGGGCATGAAAAAAATACTTGTAGGACCCTCTGATATATTATACAAGATCTTCATAAATTTTCATTACAAAAAAAATTCTTGACCTAAATCCCAAATATACATTTTGGTCAAGGGTCATGACTGGAAAATATGACCGTTTCCAAACCCTTCATTTCAGGTAAAATATATGTGTGATGAATTAATTCGAATAAATATTGTTTTAACTCGTTTTAGTGGATTTTGTAATAGCCTTTTAAACATCATTTTAAAAGTAACATAAAGAATATATATCACATGTGACTTAGGCTTTACAAGATTTTACTATCCTGGACATGTAGGCTAGCACATCAATCATACAAACAAGTACTTACAGCCACATAATCATATATACAGCTTCCACCTTCTACATCAAAATCTTCAAAGGTTATAACAACTGTTTGACCTTCTTGTACTGTGATTAACCATTCACACTCTGTGTTATGTGGATAATTTTCCGGGTAGTTTTTAGACACCAGAGTACCAGTAGGTGTACTAAAGTTGCCACCACAACCTGAGTGTAAAAAAAGTAAAAATATACAAGGGTTTCATTCTATCTAATTAAAATTAAATCTCCAACCACTCATTTTTTATACTTTGTCGCTGAAAATGAGCGAGTGGAGATTAAATTTTACTGTGATTAGATTTGGGTTTCTTTATTTCTAGCATCTATCTCTTTACAAAAGTTAAGAATGTGTCTGATCATGTAACTATGTATAACCAGAGATAGCGCCTAGAACATGATTAAATAAAAGCCTTTTTTTAGTACTAAGTTTGTGATTTTAAATGTGACAATTTTTTTTCCTGTTCACTTCATATAAAGGACATAAATGATTGTAGCAAAATGAAAGTAAAATAGTAAACAGAGCAAAAAAGTTATGAAAGCATATTTAAGGCTTACCCAAATGACAATTGCTTTCAAATATGAAGAATCCTAAATTGTATTTGCTCAGAAAATTCCAACATAAATGTGTGACTGACAGGCATATGGACAAACACACACTGATGGTTAGACAGAAATGAACAAGAATACCACTACTTTTTGGCTGTAATTAATGTAACATTCATTCTTCAAAGATGTAGTAGATTTAATACATGATCTTCCAATTGGTGTCACAAGGCAAATATCTTTAAGTTATAATGTTTTCCCCCAAACGACCCTAGGTTAACTAGGCAATTCATTCATAAAATCGAAATTGGAATATCATGTATACTAAATAACCAGAACAAAACACTAAAACTGAATATCTTTTGTCGCATTACCAAAAAAAGGATAACATTTCTTTCACAGGCACATTCAATGATTCTAGCGGTCTATAATAAGTAAAATCACAACCAAGTCAGTACACAGAAATTATTTAAGAATTGTAGATCTTAAACTGCCCACATACCTCCAGTGATGCCTCTGTATGTTACTCTAAATCCATTACCACTAACAGAACTATCACTTGCAAACCGTACATACATTATGTTGCCACTAGATGTCAACAGCTGTGGTTTTTTCTGTTTGTGACAAATCTTCGTCAGCTGGGGTCCGGATGTGTCTGATCCTTCATACACCTAAAATATTTTTGTTAAATTTATTTTCAAATATTTATCAACAAACCTTAAAGGGGCATTAGCTGTCAAATTCATGTTCACTGATTTGACTCAAATTCTCATATTTGATTTATAACATACTAAAACGTATATCCAAATTACAATAAGTCTGAAATAAGCAATTAACAATACATGGAATCAATACTATATATCAGTGTATTTTAGTCCAGACACCATCTAATTAACCATTGAGATGACCTCCGAAGACTGCCGACGGTGACATAACCCGATATAAATATAAACATAAATATAAATAGATAGCTACCTCGTGCAATTGGACTTTTCTAGGTCTGTTTGATTTCATGTTACAGGTTAAAAAAAATAACTTAATCATCATTTTTACCTGTATAAGAATGATCGAATCAGTCAACGAAATGGTTCACCTTTGTTTCACTTTCAATGTTGACATTTTTTCCTTTTAATGGCTATAAACCACTATTACATGGGTAACCAATCTCTAGCTAATGGGTTAAATTGAAGGTCACATGAATATGGATTCAATGAGGTCGAATTATTCACTTGCAAGTGAATAATTCATCAGCAATGTTTCTTAGCTTATTTTGATAAAATTGAACTAAACTGGCTGCTAAAAGTGAATGTTATTTCAATATTTCACTTTCTTTAATGATTGAACAAAAAAAATCATATTTCAATTTTTTTTTATATCTCGTAGCTAATACCCCTTTAAAAGAGAAACAGAGGATTTTGGTAGTTCTATGGATAAAACAAAATCAGCAATTTGGCTGCAATGTTTCACATGTGTAACTTTCATTCTTGAACTTCAACTTTTAAAAAAGATACAACAAATAATACATTTCATAAAATCACACAAATTTAAGTAATGTGGTTCCAATATGGAGTACTAAGGCATGATTTTGATCACACCAAAATACTTAAAAGTTGAAGTTGTGTATATGCTTTAAGACTATGTTCCAATTAACAAACACTAAATGTTGTCAAATTATTAGTCTTGACTTGTCATCAATACCCTAAACTTCTTCCAAATAAGTTGTGACCATTTACCTCTAAAACATCATACTGACATGAAGAATGGGTTTCAAGGTCAAAGTCGACTATTGTCAGTTCTACAGCATTGCCTGTTGGTAGTGATATCACCCAAACACACTCCCGACGATGTGGATAAGGATTGGGATAGTTAGGGCTGGTAAAACTTCCTGTTGTTGACACTAAATATCCACCACAACCTAGGAGAAATTACAACATACAATACATCTTGTCTAGAAACTATTTAAAATTCTCAAATGAATAGAAATATAGGCTCAATTTGTAATCAATGACTCATCACAAATACATGATGTTCACAAAATATGTAATTAAAGTTATATCTATTAGCTAAAATTGTTTCTTTTATAGTTTCTCATATGTGGAAATTCAAATTTGATAAAAAATTATTTTGAACTAGCTCTATCAATTTATGAATTAAATAAATTTGCCCTGATAAAGCGTAAACCAATCACCAATCAATCATTCAGAAACTGTAGAATATATTTTCAAGGTACTAAGTCTTTCTCAAAAAATGTTTGAGGCAATCAGACTGATATTGTTACATTGTAAACTATAGTGCAATTGACAGAACTTTTAATTCTGTCATAAAGAGATGCAATGAAGATCTTTATCTTTATAAATCGCAAGAAGTATGCAAACCATTTGTAATGTATTCCAATCTAAATCCATTCCCTGCCACAGAATAATCTGACATAAAGTTAAGCCATAAGGTATTTCCAGTAGATGCAACAGTTGGTGGCAAGCTGCTGCCACAATATTGACCAATCTCATTAGCTTCCATGTTTTCACCATCACGTATCTGCAATTCCAATACAGTTTACAATTATGGCTTACTTAGGAGATGGATGATAAGAATTGTCATCTCAATATTTCAGATGTTTTTGAGCAGGCTGTAGACAGCAATAAAACAACTCTCAAAAGTTGACAATTTGGATGTCTTTGGATTAAGGTAGCTGTTTTATTAAACTGATGTAACTAGGAAATTGACAACTATCAGACATCAGCTATATAAGTATATTAGTAAAGATAGATTTTGATATGACAAAATTTGAGTTTGAGTTATTTCCCTTCACCACCATTTTGGAGGTGCAAACGGTTGATTTTCATATTTGGCTAACCAAATTGAAACATTCAATACAAACAAGTCTGATTAAAGATCCTTACTAGATCGTAGTAATGAGTCGAGCAGTGCTCAACGAAATTGTTCAGAAAACAAATTTTTCTCAAGTCTAGTAGTCAGTTTAACAAGTTGAATTTGGCTGATTTCTGAGGAAATATGTGCACTGAGACCTCCAACATGGCGACAAAAGGGAAGTAGCGCTTGTTAAAATTGTGTGAACCAAAACCTATCTATACAAAAAAACATTTTGGTTTTTACTGCTTATACAAAGAACACCTATCTTTTCCCTCTGCTCCAGTATGAAATAAATATTATTTAGGCAAACAAACAGAAAATACATAACACTGCATGATTATCTTTAAAATAACATTCTTTGAAAAATACAAAGGAGTATATGAATAATCTATAATTACACACATACCTGTAAATAGTCATACTGACAACTGGAATGTGATTCTATGTCAAAGTGTGAGAATGAAGCATTAATAGTATTCCCCATAGTTGTCTGTATAACCCAGGAACAGTTCCTGTTGTGATAGTATGCATTAGGGAAATTAGGGCTCTCTATCACACCACTCCATGATGTCAGTCTGACATTACAATCTGAAACACAGAAATAATATAGAAGAGAGGTTGTTTATCATACCACTCCATGATGTCAGTCTGACATTACAATCTGAAACACAGAAATAATATGGTAAGGAGGTTGTATATCATAACACTCCATGATTTTTGTCTGACATTACAATCTGAAACACCAAAACAATACGGTAGAGAGGTTGTTTATCATACCACTCCATGATGTCAGTCTGACATTACAATATGAAAAACAGAAATAATATGGTAAAGAGGTTGTTTATCATACCACTCCATGATGTCAGTCTGACATTACAATCTGAAATACATAAATAATATGGTAGAGCGGTTGTTTTTACAACACTCCATGATGTCAGTCTGACATTACAATCTGAAACACAGAAATAATATGGTAGAGAGACTGTTTATCATACCACTCCATGATTTCAGTCTGACATTACAATCTGAAACACAGACATAATATGGTAGAGAGGTTGTTTATCATACCACTCCATGATGTCAGTCTGACATTACAATATGAAACACAGAAATAATTTGGTAAAGAGGTTATTTATCATACCACTCCATGATGTCAGTCTGACATTACAATCTGAAATACAGAAATAATATGGTAGAGAGGTTGTTATCACACCACTCCATGATGCAGTCTGACATTTAAATCTGAAACACAGAAATAACTTAGAAGGAAGGCTTTTGAGTACTAATGTTTGCTCGATAAAAACAACAAGTATTCAATTATCAATTCTTCCCTAATTTGACATCCCTAATATTTAGGCACTTCTAATTAATTTTCATGAAACATGGCAAACAAAATTTCATCATGAAAACTTAAGAATTAAACCAAATATTATCTTTATTTAATATTGAATACTTACTTGAAAAGTACGTAGCATGAAATCCACGTCCTGATACAGAGTTGTCTGTCCTGTATTTTATCCATAATTTGTTAGTGCTAGAGGTTACAGGTTCTGGTGGTTGTGAACCACAATAATGGGCCAGCTGCTGTCCATGTGGTCCATCCTCTCGAATCTAATTCAAACAATAAAAGATTTACAGCAAATCATTTATAATCTATTCCACAATTTGGTCATGATTCGATTTGATTCTTTTACCTTTCACATTATCATTCTTTTAGAACCACTTGGAAAAGTTTGGAATTAATGATTTATTGAAAATAATGCACTATCATACACCAATGGGGTTGATAGCATACATGAAAATTAACAAAACAACACATTACATAATACAACATGGTAGATCTTGTGTAATCATTGTTGAATGTATTTACAATGTCAATACTTGTGGCAATTCTCAGCATGACATGTGTTACGCCTGGTTGTCTATTCTAAACAAACAAATTTTTATGTTAAGATGTTGGTTTTTTTTTTACTGTGTTGTTAAGTTGCTGTCTAACTGATATTTACCAAATACCTTTTAATACATGCATGTCACTTGGATATTTCTATATGGCATACCTTTACATAATCATATCTACATCTGTGATGATTTTCCAGGTCAAAGTCCACAAAGACCAATGTTATAGTACTCCCTCTGGAGACAGTTATAGTCCAGAAACATTCAGCATTGTGACTGTATGGTGCCGGATAGTTAGGAGAAACAAAACTACCTGTTGGTGTAGTTAAATCAGCACCACAACCTACAGATAAAAATGACCCAGGATTATTTTCAGTCTTACATAGGTGTCATGTGGATCCACTTCAATATCCTCTAGCAAATGTTGTGAAATGGCGTGTGGACACTACTACTACTAAATATAGTTTAATGGTGTAAGGACAGGATAAAGGATCCTTGTCTTTTAAGGTTATCCTCAAATTCTTATTTTGAAGGTTTTTCTTAAAATACATAAACTGAGCAAAGTATTTGCTAAAACTTCTTCTGACTTATAACAATAATAAAAATGTTCTTAAGTTATTGATTACATTGTGGACATGTCAATCATAGTACCTGTTTTTTTACTGAAGTATATTAAGTATCAAAAGAATGTGTCTAAGGACACAAATGCCCCCACTCAAGCTTTGCAATGAAAATGGGACGGACGGAAAAACAGGACGACAGAAAGACGAAAGGTCAAGGTTAACACTTAAAGCCCCCATTGCCTATGGCAGAGGCTTAAAAATATCAAGTACATTTTCACAATTATAACAACTGCTTTGTCGATAGACTTTCAAAATAACATTACTCTTTGCATTGTTATTATCAGCATGCTAGATTTAATCATTGACTTTACATGTTATTAACTTTCCAAAGATTACAAAATATAAAGTTCACACTTTTGGTTCTGTATGTTCTAACCTCTTTTGAAAGAATCACTGAAAATTTTCCCAGTTTTATATATGAAACATGCACATCCCTTTCCGTACTCTACAGCGAAATTTTATCGCATGTTTTTTGGACATGATTGGATTAAATTTGATCATGTGTAGCATGGCATTTCTCACTCATACCTGCCAACTTTTGAAAATCTCCATGGGGGTTTCAGTGCGTGACAACAATTTCAAAGGTTACAAATTTTTGCGGCGTTTTTTGTGCGCACTGTTTTGTGCTCTAGAAAAAGTGTCATATCTTTTTTTATATGGTATATGATTATGAGCTTATAACTATAAGCTTTTCTTCTTTTTATTTGTATGATTCTAGTACTTATATTATTGTGAAGAAAAAATGAACATGTAGCTAGAGTACTAGGATATATTTTCTTGTATAGCCATGCATAGGAATATTAAAGTGTTTGTTGAATTTTCAAATTTAAAAATATGCACAAAGAAGGAAATACATCCGATTCCTTGTGAAAAAATAAAAGACAGAACATTGTACTTTTAATTGATGTGGTAATTTAATTACAAGAATGACAACATATATGAACTGTTACCATAAGTGTAATGTCCATTATAGGTACTATTTATTATGTTTATGGTAGTACTATATCTTTGAATTTTGTCAATCAGCCATGCTTTTCTTCTTAACCTGTGTAAGAACCTTCTTGCAGATTAAAATTTATCTGCCATGATCACGATTTTTACAATTCTGACATAAAGACAGAGGAAAACAACTCAAATGTTCCAAACAAGTTCAAAATTTAGCATGTTTGCAATTTGCAATGCCCAAAGATCAGGAGAAACAATGATTTTGATTGGCTGATCACGGTTGTTTCCCTTGGGAAAAGTTCAAAATCATGAACAATCATTTTTTTGTGTAGAACTTCACAAAATTGTGTTTTAGAGCTTTTTACAGGATCATGATCATGCAATCGTAACAAGGGGTCAAAATCGTGTAGCTCAGGCCTAAATCCTGAAAGTTGGCAGGTATGGTCACTGATGTGAGGAATTGTGCTTAAGGCAGTGTTACATGAGGGTCGTAATGGGGGTACCTTCATGACGAATTACGGTAAAAATTCTTGCCAAATGACGTTAACGGTAATTTTTGGTGCATGATGATAAAATGTACACTTTCTTTTAGACGATAAAAAAATTGACTGATTTTGATGAATCACGCTAATTTTTTCCAAAAATAACGGTAACGATAATTATTTGAGACCTCTGATGAATCACGATAAGGATATTTTGACGAATCCCAGTAAAATTTTAACCAATTTGATGCTAACGGTAGCTGAAAATGACCGTTTGATGCCTGACAGTAAAGGGCATTCCTACCCTCTTACATGATACATTTACCCAGGAATGAAAATTTGGTTCCATCTGTAGACAATTTAACCAAGACATTATCATTGTGAACAGTATTTTTGCAAGGAACAGCCTTTCTAAATTGTAGGTTTGCTTCTTCCATTGAAATTTGAAAACAATCTATTATCTTTACAAACCATACTTCACATAAATATTAGTTATTTTTATTTTTCTAAAATTTAGCTCTGATTTTTTTTTTTGTGATAATTCTATATCAAGCTACTCAAGTGATATATGGGTTTTTTTGTCATGAAGAAAGAGAATGTATGAGGTCATCAGCATAACTCATTGACATTGCCTAGGAAAACAGGGATAAACTGATTATCTAAACATGATTACCAGAGGCTGTAGAATCATAATAAATCTGGAATCCTTTAGCTGATCGTGAGTAGTCAGACTTAAATTTCAGGTACATTTGGTTGCTATGGGAACGTAATATTGAATCAATCGTGGTGCCACAGTATGTCCCAAGTAATGGCGAAGTCTGGTATCCTCCATTCCTGTAATTTGTTAAGGAAAAAAATATTCATAGAGAGTAGTAGAGCTTAACTCATGTACGTCAGATCCAAAAATAAGCTGGCAAAAACTTTTATTGGTATTTCTTTATGTAATAACAATATATTTTTATTCATTATTGTATATTTATACGAATGCATGAAGGTGGCAAGGAATTTTTACAGTTGTCTGGTGACTTTTTTAAAGGAATTCATAAAATTGAAAATCCAAGTAAATTTCTACTATTAGCAAGCATTATATATATATATACCTACTTATAAAAAATCATTGATTTCCATGGCAATTTCAATTTTATAAATTTTTTAATACAAATAAACCAGCAATAGTAGATAGACAAGGTATGCAACACTAGTATAAGTTTTTTTAACATTGCCCTTAACTTAACGTCAACTTATTATACTTTTAAACATCTTTACATAACATGTGAATAATGGAATAAACGAAACAATTTAATCAATTAAAAAATTTGTAAGGGTTCCACGGAACCCAGTGTCTCGCCTACTTTTGCTGTTAATCGCAGGCTCAACAAAAATGAGGAAAAAAATTAATAAAAATATTCCTCTCTATACTATCTTTTGATTGTAAGTAGCTTCTGTCCAAGTTTGGTAAAAATCCAGGATAGTTTATGAATCTAATAAATGTTTTAAAAACTTAAACTGCAGACTGTTTGTAATGTTAACTGGAAGAAAAACTAAGTCCATTTATAAGTAAAATACGGAAAAAATGGAACAACATTTTAACAAAATTTCCTTCTAGATACTAGCTTTTAATCATAAACAAGCTTCTGTCCAAGTTTATAACAAATCAAAGATAGTTTAAGAAAGTTGTTAAAATTTCAAAAACTTTAACCACAGAGTGAATGTAATGTTTTCTGGCAGAAAAACTAAGTTCATTTATAAGTAAAATATGGAAAAAATGGAATTTTTTTTTTACAAAATTTACTTTTGGATATTATCTTATGATCATAAACAAGCTTCTGTCCAAGTTTGGTAGAAATCCAGGATAGTTTAAGAAAGTTATTAAAATTTCAAAACTTTAACCACAGAGTGAATATTTTTCTGGCAGAAAACTAAGCCAAAATTTACTTTTGGATATTATCTTATGATCATAAACAAGCTTCTGACGGAATGTTATTAAATTTCAAAACTTTAACCACAGGTGATATTTGCTCGCTATGTCTCGCTTTTTCGACAAAAGTCGAAGACTCGACAAAAATCTGAAGCATCAAACAGACAAAAGGCTATCTTCTAAGAATGGATATATCAACACACTTTAATTTTGTCGCCAAACTGATGAGCTGAGCATTCAGTATGTCAAACAACCAATCTCTATATCATATATGCAAACCTGATTTCTAAAAAGTCAAACACACATGAACCATGTGTTTCCAATTCAAAATCTGTAACGTTCAGTAAAATCTGGTTCCCATCATTAGCTGTTATTGTCCATACACACTCCCTGTTATGTGGGTAGTTGCTGGGGTAATTAGGACTAGTAATTAGTCCTGTTCGATCTGTCAAAGCATTACCACACACTGAAATATACATATATAATAGTCAGACATACTCCCTGTTATGTGGGTAGTTGCTGGGGGTAATTAGAACTAGTAATTAGTCCTGTTTGATCTGTCAAAGCATTACCAGACACTGAAATATACATATATAATAGTCAGACACACTCCCTGTTATGTGGGTAGTTGCTGGGGTAATTAGTCCTGTTCGATGTGTCAAAGCATTACCACACACTGAAATATACAAATAGTATAAGGAACACAGTTATCATCCTTGGATTTCTGTTGTCTAAAAATATAGTCCCTTGTGTGAACCGTGATATTACTTGCAATTTTTTTTCATTCCCCTTTCCAAATTTATTTCTTCATGTTTTATGCCTCAAATAGCAAGAAGGGGGATGAAATTACACTGTAAACAAATTTGGGTCATGAATTTTAAAGTAAAGTAGTGACTTGGTCCAGCTGAAAAAGGTTAAAAGTTAGTGGAAGCTGTCAAAAAAATTCAAGACCCCCTTAATATAAAAATTTCCATATTTTGAGTTATAGCAGATGAAGTTTCTATAATTTTGATATAATTTGTTCCAAAAGAAGTAAACCACACTGTAAAAAAAATATTGAGAAAGCGCTGGTGTGACACCTATATCTCTTTGAAATTTTCCCAATTATAAAAACTTTGCAAAAATTTCTAAATTTACAGTACACAAATATCATTGTACTTTGTACTATAGATTGATGAATAGCTACAAGGATTCAATTGATAGATTCTATCATCCTGACTGAATATATTTATGATCATTTTTTCTTAAGTTTCCTTCTCTATTCTCTATTCATTGTTTTCAAGAAAATAAACAAAAATACTCAAACTGGTAAAAAATTGTCACTTAAGAGCAGTAACTCCTATAATGAGTTAATGGCAACAGCAATATTGGCATTTGTATGGATTTTCTACTGATGATCTATAATCCTGTCTCAACAACACCATGGATGCAACTAGTGCAAACAAATTTCATCCCCATTTTTTGTTAGGGTGACAAGCCAAAGAAAATAGGTCAATATGTAATAGCCAATTATTTTCTAATTAACCATATTATCCTACATTTACTTACATGTTGATGCATTAAGTGCAACGTAAGAGGCTGAAAATCCTTCATGAGCTATACTGTTATCAGAAACAAACACAACCGACATTACATTGTCTGATGATGTCAATACTGGAGGGATTGTTGACCCACATTTTCTGAAAGAAAAATAATCCATCCTTTTATTTTTATTCAACTGCTACAAATGAGTTTCTAATGGTAATAACAGGTAACTTTAACCTAGATTTTAGATATTAATTTCAGTATCCAAACAATGGCCAACATGAATACTTTGATATTACAATTTACATAATTTTATTAAAAATCCATAATCAACATGTTTTTCTTGTTCAGAATTAAGGAAGAACCAGGATATTAGGTTTATTTGCACGATAAAGGTTCATGTTTATAGTAAGACAGATATTCTATCTCACATAGCAGTTTCTTCGCAAAAATTAATTTATCAAAATAATGTCTTTCAATTCAAATACTGGTCTTTGTAAATATGGAAACCATAAAACAGGCTGTTCCTACAGAATTTTTTTTAAAAATCAACTTCACAAATATTGATGCCATTTAGAGCTTGTCATAGAGTTAGGGCACTTGTCCATTGATGAATACCCAATGTTTACCTCTAGATGTCTGCTTTGATTACATGTGATATAAAGTTGCTGTCTGAATTACATTTACCATTTACTTTACAATAGTCTATTTGCCAATTTGTGTAATTGGCCCTGTAATCAGAGATCCAATTTTTAGTTGTCTCCCTTAGGAGGGAAATTAATTTAATCGACAATGGAGAGCTAGTGTGTAATGTGTGTAGCCTTGAAGTTTTTCAAATCTTTTTATTACATTTATTTTTTGTTAAGATAAAATCTGTTGAAACCAGTAGTTATTTTTCACTAAAAATTGGTTAAAAATTGGTGATATATCAACTTATCATACTTTGTGAGGACAGAGGCCAATTCTGTCTGGTATAGAACCAGTCTATGATTGAAGAAGCAATTTGTGTTAAAAGTGTGTAATAACAGAATCAATTGGCAAATGAAATATTCAAATGTCTAAGGGCAAATATTAGCATCTTGTTTTTCTGACTACGCTGATGGTTACTTGCCATTTTATCCATTAACTTTTCATCAGTTATTTCTCATGGTATTTTCTAGATCATCCTAGCAAAAAATCCAGTTATCATGAATTTATACCAAGAGTAAGCCGATTTAAACAAAAACTGTTAAATTCTAACAGTTTTTTTTTTTTAAGTATTTGTTATATATAAATAACAAAATCGGTGATAACTTTTCAGTATTACGAGAATACAAGATTATGAAATCAAACATTACCTTCCCAAACCACTGCCAGGAGTTGCTGTTGCATTGTCAAAAACCTGTACATAATCAAAACGGCAGTCAGAATTATCTTCAATGCTGAAAGTGTTAAAGGTCAGCCGTATGACATGGCCTGGACTGACACGTATCTGCCATGTACAATTAACTCCATGTGGATAAAAGTTAGGATGACCTGGACTTGTAAAGCTATCTGTATCCTCTGTCAGTACACCTCCACAGGCTGAAAGCAAAAAATTGGTTTATATACAAAAACTTTCAGAAAGTGGTAATTTTTTACTAGCATTACTAAGTTCTGTTTTACTTGTAATTAAGTGTTTTTCATCTGTAGTACAAATAATATGGTTTTTCATCTGTAGTACGAATAATAATAGTTTTTCATCTGTAGTACGAATAATATGGTTTTTCATCTGTGGTATGAATATTATAGTTTTTCATCTGTAGTACGAATATTATAGTTTTTCATCTGTAGTACAAATATTATGAAGTTAAGCACTTTTATCAAACTGATTTTACTGTATATTCTTTTATGTATAGGAAAGGAAGTGATATGGTGTATAAAGTCATGTCACAAAATCCTAAAAATCTATGCGCTTTTTGTTATTTCGATGATAGAGATTAAAAGGGGACAGATTGATTACTCCAAAACTAATATTAATCTTACACCATCTTAATATGCCTGTCCCAAGTCAGGCACGTCAATTGTGGCTGTTTCTTTACTCTCTTAGTATCTTTTTTTTTTGCTTTAAAGAATTAAGGGTCATTAGCAGTTTTAAAATTGGTGGGCTTTGTTAAATTAATTCACAATTTGAAGAATGGAATAGACTTTTTTCATATCACTGACTTTTGACTCAGGAGTATATAATTTTTCGACAGGTTACCCACTCCTTGGTAAGACATTCTAGTACTCAGTCAAGTAGGAGCAACTGAAAGAAGTAAAATCAAGCTTACAATCACTACTATTTGGGGGAAAATTATTTGGGGGAAAATTATCTATTTTTGTTTTCTGGTGATTTTGTAGTATATAGAAAACATAATACAGTTAATTTTTCCCCAAATTGCACCTATTGTAAGCTTGATTTTACTTCTTTCGGTTGTTCTTACTTGACTGAGTACCGGAATGTCTTACCACTGAGTAGGTAAGTCAAAAGTTGGTTATATGAAAATAATTCATTGATACTTGTCTATTGTTAGAATTTAAGAGTATATATGTTGTATTGGTCTTATGTTTCAGGAATGTAATCTCACTAATGTTCACCCCACATCCCTCTATTTGAACCAAAAACACTATTTATCATAAGTGATAACATTATAGCTTAAACAACCAGAATGTCGGTACAAAATTTAGAAAAGAATATTTTGGAAAAATTTCTGTCTAGAAATCTGACTGGTCTTCTGAAAGTGATTTAAAACTTTGGATAATTAACCTTCATTGAAAAATGACTACCTTAAATCAATATTCAATGTGGGTTAATTTAATCCTTCTCTTAGATGTCAGATATTCCAGTCTTAATAGTTGGATATCAAAAGGTCTGCCTGGTATAAATGCATTTCTATATGAATTATCAATCAAAATACTTCTTTATGCTGAGAATATTTTTTAAACCTAATTAGATGTTGTCAATGTCAAAAATTAATATTATAATTTTGCATTTGAAATAGGTCAATACCTGCACTACTGGCAGCATAGGATGCTTGAAATCCTGTATTATGGACAGAACCATCAGAGACAAACTTAACCCACATGCTGTTCTGTGTTGTTGTTACCGGGTCTGGAACCTGACTTCCACAAAATTTATTGAGAACTGCTGAATCAGCACTTGTTCCATCACGAATCTACAAAAAAATATGTAGCCTAAATTTAAATATTTTTAATATTGTATTTCTTTTGCTTTCTTTATTCAATAGAAGTTAATGTTTCCTTTTTTCAGATTTGCCTCTCTTTACATACCACTCTTAAGTTAAACATAAATACAATGAAAAAAGTACAAAAGTACAAAAGTACAAACAAATCACAGTACAAATCACAGGTACTATTACATCACTTGGTGAATGTTTTAGAAGTTGATTTTATAATAGTCTGAAGTAAAGCTGAAACTCCATAGATTTTTCTAGCATTTGGTAGAGATCTAATGTTCAGACCTATTCCCAAAGGCAAAAAGGCAACTTTTTTACCCCAAATTTTTGGTTTTGGTGTGCTTGTTCTGAAGATTCCATCTGGCAAAAAATAATAGCCCATACAATACCCAGAGATGGGCTTAACAATCCTGTTCTTTAGCTCTGTTCTCGAATTATATCAGTAGTTCTGATTTGTAATTTGAAAGGCCATATAAATTGTAACAAGAGTGCACATGCTGAAATGTCTCGTCTGCTTATTTCTTAATCATAATTGAATAATAATGAGGTCAAGGTCAAATGAACCCTGCCAGACAGACATGTTTACCTTACAATCATTCCATACAACGAATATAGTTTACCTATTGCTTAATGTATCTGATAAACTGACAAAAGCATGAAAAACATGTGAAACTGCGAGCTACTGCTCACTGATGATACCCCTGCCCAAATATTTTGGTAAACAGGAAGTTGTTGAGTGATGAATCTGAAAACGCATCAAAAGGTATAGATGACTTATATAAACCCTGAAACCAAATTTCAGATATTCTTGTATTGTAGTTCCTGAGAAAAATGTGACAAAAATTTTCAACTTGGCTATCATGTGTAAAATGATACAAGTGTCGGTAAACAGGAAGTTGTTGAGTGGTGAATCTGAAAAGGCATCACACAGTATAGCTGACTTATATAAACCCTGAAACCAAATTTCAGAAATCTTTGTAATGTAGTTCCTGAGAAAGATGTGTTGAAAATATTCATGGGATGGACGGACGGACGGACGGACGGATGGATGGACTGACAGATGGATGGACTGACAGATGGAGGGACAGACAGTGGTCAAACAGTATACCCACACTGACCAATGAATCCCATGAAAATAAGGTCAAGGTCTGATGAACCTTGCCAAAAAGACATGTACACTTTACAATCATTCTATTCTCTAAATATAGTTGACTTATTGCTTAATGTATCTGATAACCTGACAAACCATGACACATTAACATTGACCAATGAACCATGAAAATAAGGTCAAGGTCATATGAAACCTGCCAGACAGACATGTGAACCTTGCAATCATTCCATACACCAAATATAGATTGTAAAAGTATGTGTGCACCCAAAAAACAACTTTATATTTGGTTAGAATATGTCAATGGTTTTACTAAAGCTTCTCTTAAATTATTATGTTGTTTCTTGCCTGAACACAATGTTTCCACAAAGGAAATATTGAAGGAAAACTGCATTAAGTTTGTTTTTATGAAAATGGTGCCTACTTTGATGTAATTCTGACATCATAACATCAAAAATCTTATGTAATTCATTTATATTTCTTGATTTTATGCATTTTCAAACAATATGTGCAAATTTGAAATAGTTCTCTTTATTTTCTTGGGCCAAAACTAGACCTTAATGCCCCTATTCCTTTGTGGAGTACATAAGGATTTTTATTCCAACAAAACATAGACAATAATCTTTTGAATTATAATGAGTGATTATAGTAACAGTTTATCAAATCTTACCTCTACATAATCATAGCTACAATCTGATGAGTCTTCAACGTCAAAAGAACTGAAGGTCAAGGTGATCCTGCTGCCTGCAGGTAAACTTATGATAAAGATACATTCTTTGTTGCCAGGATAAGCTTCGGGGAAGTATGGTGACTGAATGGTTCCTTCCTCAGTTGTAAAGGTTCCTCCACACCCTACAATCAGTATGAAGAAATATAAATTTTTCCACATTTAAAAATTTGTTCAAAATTCAAAATCAATTTAGCTGTACTGAGTCTCTTCATCATTGCTTTTCCTTTGTCTGAACAAACAAATTTATTTGGACATTTTATTACAGTTCTAAACTATGGATGAAGAACTACTTTATAATGGGAAGAAGAAGTTCATAAATGCCTGGCAATAATATTTCCTTCCAACTTTCACAAATATTCTTGGCATAAGGAGCCACTATTTTTTGGCTGCATAGTTACTATGGATTCATTAATATAAGTGCATGATGGGATACCAATTTTCGTGGATTTGGTGGGTATATGTAAACAAGTAATTTCAATGTTCTTCTATAGGCTTGTATGCAGACATTGGCAAAACAGCATATCAAATATCCAGGAAATTATGATTTTTCCACTATACATGACAAATTGGTACCAACGAAAATAAATGAATCCACAGCAGGTTGTATTTTGATCAATTTTGCCTTAACTTTAAATGAATCTTTAGACAAGCCATTACAAATAGTTTAATGTGATCTCATACATGTAATACCCCATATCCTTTGTTTTTCTATTAATATGTGATTGGGCATAATAATCAAGATGTTGAACCAATGAATACCTGTAGTGTAGTCAGCTTTGAATCCATTTCCTGCTGTAGAGACATCTGATCTAAATTCAATATATAGGTTATTTCCTGTTGAGGTCAAAACTGCAGGGACTTCATTACCACACCAACGACCTAGAAGATCTGCATTTTCATCAGATCCATCTCTCACCTGGAACGAAAAGATAGTTTTTTAACTTTGGTCCCAAAATTCTTGCTACATTTCCCATTCTGTTTGTTAACTAAAAGATCCTGTATATAGCAACAGTGTAAAGGATGGGAGGCCATTGATTTTTTTTCAAGACATTGAACACACATTCATTTGAACCCTGAAATACATAATAAGCTTTAACTTGGTAAAATTTGTGGTTAGAATTTAAATTTTTCATACTTCTTCTCTTTTTCTACAAAATTGCTGAGGTATCAAACAAAACTGAAATTGCGGAAGTACTTGGCCACTTTTTTTAGAAAAGGAGGGGTATTCAATCTTGTTTTTAGTCGTATCTTTTACCATTCTTTTATTTTCTTGTTAGATTTCTTCCACATAAGGACCTGCTAATGCTTCCTCAGAAACCTCTTATTTGAAAGATGTTGTTGGTAGCTTGTTGTGTATCTGGTATTTAGTCCAAATAAGGAATGTCTACAAATAATTTATTGTTCATTCCAAACTCTCCGCAATCCCAAACTAATAATTTGTTCCAGTTATGCTGAAGAAAATTGACTCTCTGTTTGAAAAGGACAGTCAATATTTGTTTTTCTTTTTTTTTTAAAGTTTGATATTCATTGTAATCAGTATGTGTAACTTCACTTTTGCAACAGATATATCTATGTTCTGTTTTTAACACAAATAAATCTATGCTGTTTCAAACTTTACCTTTTTTGCTAATAAAATGGAAATCTACTTCAATGCTTGTACCTAAATTGTTAAAAGGTGATTACATAACAAAATCTCCATTTCTAACCTAATTTTAACAGGTATGCATATATCAGTAGTATAATATTTTCATGTCACGTGTTTGCCTAATCACAAACAATTTTGAAGTATCTTTCTTTTGAAAGTTTATTAATGTTGTAGTTGATCAACATAATATTTGGATATCAAGAAATGCTGCATACAAATAAGGTGAATATTTTTTTTAATTTATATCTCTTCAGACAGAATCCTAATATGCAAGCAAGTGCAGTATATTGTCTCTCTTGCAAACACTGAAAACTAGTCCCTTCAATGCTTGGCCTGTTTTTCGCAAGGACATAATTGATTATAAATTCACAAAAAAGTGTTCTGGTAAAAAGAGTAATAAACAGCTGCGCCATGAGCGCATGATACCCCCGTCGCTTTTTCAAAGAATAAAGTTCAATAACTTCTCAATGTCTTATCAGAAATTTATGAAAAACTAAATTGAGCTTATCTTAATAGATATTAACCAGTCACCAAAGTTTCATGAAAACTGCTCAAAGCACTTTAAAGATATTTGTTCGAAAACTGGAAATCACCCCTTTTTTATGAATAAAATCCCATAACTCCGAAAGGCAAAATCTAAAATTTATAAAAATCAAAAGGGAGCTTACGTCAATAGATATAAACAATTCACCAAAGTTTCCTGAAAACTGCTGAAAGCTGATTATTGAGTTATTGTGTGAAAACTGGAAAATCCCCTTTTTTTAATGAATAAAACCCCATAACTCAGAAACATAAAATCTAAAATTTATAAAAATCAAAAGGGAGCTCATGTCAATAGATATAAACAATTCACCAAAGTTTCTTGCAAATTGGTGGCAGGTTTTTTGAGTTCTTGTCCGAAAACTGGAAAATCCCCCTTTTTTAATGAATAAAACCCTGTAAAACTGGAAAATCCCCCTTTTTTAATGAATAAAACCCCGTAACTCGGAAACTTAAAATATAAAATTTACAAAAAATGAAAGGGAGCTCATGTCAATAGATATAAACAATTCACCAAAGTTTCATGCAAATTGGTTAAAGTGTTTTTGAGTTATTGTCCCCCATGTTGACAACAGATGGACAACGGTATACCATAATACGTCCAGTAAAGGGGCGTATAAAAATTAAAAATTAATTGAAATATAACAAAATCACAATATAATGTTATCATTTCTTTCTTTTTTTATAGCAAACAATAAGAAAAGCAGGCCATGGGAGTTTTGTGCAACATCAGTATAAAATGATACTATGCGAATAAATAAATGCCTGGCGTACCAACCTCAATTTATTTAAGAAATTGTAACATAAGGAACACTATAAAAATTGGCACCTAAAAAGAGCTGAAGATTTTTATGTACATGATTTTTTCAAATTTTTTTATATCAATATGCAGCAAAGATTAACATTTCTTAAATCTAAGTGATACAAAACATAATAATTTAAAAGTATCTCGATAAATAATAAAAAAAAAAAAAAAAGAGATTATGTTTTGCATGTATATTTTATTAAATGAGTTTAACAGACTATTTCTATAAAATATACTATTGTGGTTTATAAATAACTTTTGATTAGTATTGTTACTGGCATAAACAAACTATTAATTTTGTCAATTTTTTCATTACAAGTTATTTTTCCATTGTTCTCATGTCATTGGTTTTCCCCAACTTTTTCATACAGGACAATTCTTCCGTAGTACGTCATTTCAAAGTATCAAATGACAGGTAAGAAATTATCTTTTTACACAAATATTTAACAAAGGAAATATAAAAACAGTTTTGACAGATGGTTTTAAAGATTATTTATTTGTTTTAAGATTTATTTTCCTGTTGATTCAGATTACCTATTCCTGTAGGAGTGTATTTAGTTTCACAATTCATTACAAATACAAACAGTAAACCCATCATCTGGCTATAAATAGTATCTGTTTTTTGACAGGCGATGGAAACAACACTTAAACTTTACCAAATTTTTTTTTTTAAACTTTTTTAAGTGAATTTTTATGTAGGCTTACAGATACCTAAATGCAAACATTGTTAAAGTCACACTGAAGTTATGTTAACAAACCAATTATTGATACAAAACAAATACTTAATTAGTAAAGAAAGAAAATAAAACAAGTTGCTTTCTTTAAAACAAAGGAAAAGCAATACATGAACCCAAGACCGCTGACTGGTCACCAAAAAATTGTTGCTGAATTTGTGTTTGCTTTTCAATTGAAATAATTGACTGTGAATAGAATAAGATAATGATGATGTTAAAACACCTATATCAAAAATATGTAATTGTGTGTAGATTCTTGCACAAGTCAGTTGAAAGCAATGTTGGATAGTTAGTTGTGAATAGAAAAGTGTATATATACAGCTACTATTTGAATATACATTTTTAAGCTCAACTATTTTATTTGTTACTTGGGAATGTACATTATTTTTTCATAACCCTTTTGCAAATCCCAGTTTCTACAAACCAGATGTCTAATGCAAATTGCACAAATTTAAGCATTCAGTTTGCTTTATAATCTGGATGCATTTATTTTATCTATCATATCTTCATATTTTGTTTCCTGGATGCCTTCAATTATTCTCAACTCGTTATTGAAGCTGTCTGTACTCATGGTAGATGTTGTATAGATAAATTTAAAGTCCAATTTCAATGTGAAGTGAAATCCTGTGGCATGCAACTTATAAGAAGGTTTCTTATATTTTTCTTGAGAGTAACATACCAGCTTCATTGGGACCTCTTATGTAGAGATTTATTTTGGTCTCATAAAACATCTCAAATTTTAAGGATTTCATGATTTTACTTTGTCCCTTTAATAAAATGCAATCGAAGTTGTTGAATTGTTTACAATATGTTTTCGATAATTATAAAATTATAGAAAACTTTATTTGTATTCATATACTGAAAAATTGCACTTAAATGAATGGCAGTGACTTATAGTTATCACTATAACTGGTCTTCACTCTTTCCTATAGAAATCGTACAATAACTGAGTTTACTTTGAACAATTTGAATTTATGAGAATTTTTAAAAACATGGTTCCTTAATGAAATAAACATAATAGTTATTGAAGAACTGGTCACTATCGTGATCCATGGACTGCCCATAGGACAGTGGTATTGACTGCCACAGCGATAATGACCTTGCCTACGGCTCAGTCATTATCGCTGTCCTAGTCAATACCACCGTCCTGTGTGCAGTCCATATATCGCGATAATGACCAGTTTTTCAACAACTATTATGTAATTTTTATTATTGTAAAATATTAATTACATTTTTTTGTGAGATGCAAGGATTTAAAATCCTTGTGAATTGAATCCATTGCAAGTATTTTTTTTCATTCACGACCTTTTAAAATTTAGATATTTAGCTAACTTTGGGTATGCATCCCTGCTCATTGGTGCTCATACGTTGCATATAATGTAATGACTGTTCAAACCTGTGAGAAATAATGCACGTATATATGACAATTTTAATTATATTCTATTATGAATAAATTCAGTCTCAGTTTAAACTTAATACTGAATATTCTCTTAGTCTGGTAGTATCTATTAATGAAATTAGAAATTTTTGATAGAAAATTCATTTTGCTTGATTATCTTTCTCCTTTCCAACCACTGTGTTTCCGTCCTAAGATAAATATTTTAAACTGAAATATCGTTTTCTTAATTTTCTTCATGCTTTCCGACATTTTCCCATGCTATGATTGAAATACAGAATATGAAATGATAAACGTTCAGAAATAATCAGTTTATTCTGGGACATTATATATCAATAAACTATTCCCAGGTTTATTGTCACAATGCACTATGTATTAAATACTACACACAACACGTACAGGGACCGTCTCAAAGCATGAATTATATAATTGCATACTTGATATTTTATAAAATTCACATTATTAAAAACACATATGTTTTGTCAAAGGCAAATAGGTTCTAACATATAAATGATTTTTTGACTGCAACATGCAACCTAGTTTTTATTGTTTTACTTTCCAATCTACAAATGAACTTAGATTGTTGAAATATACAATGTCAGGTGGTAGCCTATCCATAGAGGGACAGTATCAAAGACATAAATAACTACCTGTATAAATGATCGAAAAATTTTCGAGACATTCCAAGAATCTTGATTCTAAGGATATCACATGACCCATAGACACTTCCAAAACTCGCCAATATATAAGCATGAACCCCACAGGGGGTTCATGCAAAAATGATGTCACATTTAGTTTCTTTTTTATAAGGGATTTATTTTTTGACAAATGTTTATTGATTTGAAAAGAAATGGAGAATGTGTCCTGCCCCCGCTTGCATATAACGTTATAAAGGAGCATAACTCAAGAATGGTAAAAGTGACGCCACCTAAATTCAAACTTGATCTGTGTTTTGTGGTTAATAAGCATTGTGTATAAGTTTCATAACATTTGGTTGAGGCAAACTAAAGTTAGATTTTTTCAGTTGATATTTTATAGTGTGTCTTTCTATGTTGTGATGTTACACTATTGAGGGGTGAAGGTTTGGTACCATTAACGTAAAGTTGCATTTGTTTGCACCTGTCCTAAGAGAATCTGATGTTCAGTAGTTGTCGTTTGTTGATGTGGTTCATAAGTGTTTCGTTTTATATAGATTAGACCGTTGGTTTTCCGTTTGAATGGTTTTACACTAGTAATTTTGGGGCCCTTTATAGCTTACTGTTCGGTGTGAGCCTAGGCTCCGTGTTGAAGACCGTACTTTGACCTATAATGGTTTACATTTATAAATTTTGACTTGAATGGAGAGTTGTCTCATTGGCACTCATACCACATCTTCTTATATCTAATTAGAGAACAGAAACCAATTTCGGGTCGTACTTACAGACAGACAGATGTACAGATTGACAAGGGTAACACTTAATGCCCCCTCTGGTGATGGCAGGGGTATAAAATATGTGAATATAAGGAGATGTGAGGCATTAGTTGGTACGATAAAATAAGAAAAAAGAGATGTATAGAGGACGAGAGGCAATAGATACCATATATCGAGCTCTTAATCTGCATGAGTAAAGATCAGCTGTTAAAAAATTTGTAACTTCCAGAAATCTGCCATCACAAATATTTATTTTTTTTAAAAGTGCATGATCAACAGCTTATAGCTAGTGATACATCATGCCTAAGTCAAAGTTAAGCTATGCTGCTTGACAAAATGTTTGATTGTAAGGGCAAAGTTACCATGATTAAATAGGTGGGGGGGGGGTCCTCTTTATATATCCTCAGATAAGTTTATAAATTTTATTTTAAAAATCATAAGATACATATAGTAGAGAAAATTTTAAACTTTGGCAAAAAAGATCCAACTTTTAAGTATTTTTCTTCAATAAATTTCATATAAAATTGTGGTAGGAAGTCTAACACTTAAAGACACATTATTGTTTCCTTCTTAAGGAGGCTCGAGGGTATAAAAATTTCAGAAAAAAAATAAACATTTATGTTTCATTATAAATTTTATTTATTACCTTAAGTAGTTGTTACTTTATCATATGGTTTAAAAATCATTCAAAACAATCAATTTGTGTTGGCCCCAGACGACTTTTAAAATGTAGATATCATTGAAAAAGCTCCAAATTATCTCCCTTTGGTGCAAAAATGCAATTTTTTGGCATTAAAATTGAAATATCTTTTTTAACTCATCGGTGATCTATATTTTTTATTATAATTTTCAAATAAGCTGTACTTAAACTAAACTATTGTCAAATTTGAGCTATTTCTGTAATTAAGTTCTTTTTTTATTTAGATATTACCTCTATTTCTCCTATTAGTTCAACAGAAAAAAGGTACTTTTACAAAAACGTATGCTTCTTTCAAAGGCAGATTGTGAGCCTAAATGAACGGTGACCCCATTTTTTTATTTTATTTTTCTATTAAGTATAAGATAAAGTTCATTTATAGAAAAATATAGCGAAATCCTATATAAAATTTAAAAATGATTTAGACCCACGAGCCCCCTTAAATATCATTCATAGATTTACTGAACTTGAAAAAAATATTTAAAATCACATGACAGGATCATACTTCATTCAACCAGGGAAGACATTAAATAAGATTTCCCCTATTTTTTTACTATCACATGTAGTAACGCAATATATGAATAATAGTGTATGAATGTAAAGACATATAAGGAAGCTCATAAGTTTACCTAAAATATTTTCCTTATAAAGATATCTTTAAAAATGATATTCAACAAAATAAGGATCCATTCTCGAATGGAAACTACAGACAAAGAAGTCTGTAATTAAATTCAAAGCATAATTACCAATTTTGTGTCAAGGTGTATATTTTAACAACTTTTATGTGAATTCCAGGATTAATCTTTTAATTAACTATTTAGAAAATGAACATGGAACTGCAAAGTTTTTCTACCGTTAATACTGATGAGGACATTGACCTATCAATTTACTGTGGACTTTGCACAAGGACAGTCAATATTAAATGGCGGTGTATTCAATGCAACATGAAGATTTGTGATAATTGTAGAATTATTCATTCAAGTGCAAAGTCAACAAAGGAACATACAATCATTTCATTTAATGATGTTGACTGCTGCCTGCTAGACAGAAAGATAAAAAACAGAATTAAGGCGCTACCGTGCCAGCGCCATCCACATCAACATTACACACTATATTGCAAAACTTGTGAACTTTTAGTCTGTGATTCTTGTATTCCCCATAATCATTTACTTCATGACATTTTTGGTATAGATCAATTTATTACAGAGAAATTACAGGCAGACGGAAAAGAGGTATCTGACCATTTGCCACCTAGATTTCTTGCTCGTTCTCAAAGCAAGGAAGAAGGCTATTGCCTGACCACAGTAGATTTCCATGTCATACATGCAGTAGTCACACCCATGCCGGTGATTCATTGCCTTAAAACTGTGTCCTATTTATCGGCCTGGATAGGATGTGATAGCATTAGTGAAATTCAGAAGATCAAAATGCCAATAAAGAGTAGGAAGTTTTGCATACGGTACATTTATAATAAGATGAACAAAGATATAGAATGCAATCAGACAGATCAAATTCAGGGTTTCCAAGCTAACAATATTGAACTTATAAATGAAGATATTTTGTTTGTGTCTAGAGATGATCAAAATCTCAAAAGAGCATTCACAGATGCATTTGGTCAGAGACAAATACTAAATATCTTTGATTTCGATCCTTTGGAGCCTATTTGCCTTCATATTGAACATACTAATTCAGGTATTTTATACTGGTTTGGACTAAAAGAACCTGGGAATTATGAAGTTCAACCAACAAGTGAAAGAAAGCTTATAGCCTATTCAGAAACATGGAAATTGGTGAAATCCTTTGAACATACCACATCTGGGAAAAGACTGATAACTGTTCCATATCGCATTTCAACTATTGCTGGACAAATCTGTGTTTTGGACCACACTAGTGAACACACAGGAAGAGTTTTGGCTGTCAATTCACTTGGACATCGAATGTGGGAATATAACGATCCACAGGAAACAAGTACACATGTGAAACCGTTTTTCCCTACTGCCATAGCAACCATTGAATCAAGCAAAATAGTGGTTGCAGACACAGCAAATAGTGCAATACATATATTGAACACTGCAGGAAATATAATAGCATTTAAGTCTCGATAGACCTTGGCATTAAACACCCTACAGTCTGGACATTGACGAGAATGGACAATTATGGGTAGGAAGTGCTTGTGACAAAGATTCAGAAGAGCAGCGAGCAAAAATATTTGTAATCAAGATGACTATTAGATAAATCTCTCTGTAAATCTTCAAAATTGTTTCTAAATAAGCAAGGAACTGTACAATTTTAGACTTTTAAATGAAGTCAGAAATATTCATTGTAGCATCATTTAACAATATGATTTGTTGGAGTTAGTAGACCGGGCATTTCTATTAGGATATTTTTCTGATTGTTAAACAAAAGTCAGAAATATTAAAGAGTTAAACTATCTATTTATTTATTGAATAACTGATGCCATCTTAGTATGCTTATTTCATGTCTGTTCCATATGATCTAATGTGAACTCAATGGCTTCATGAAAAGCTCAAACTGCATCTACATGGTATGTCTAATACAATCATATTCCATCAACTCATTTACTCTAGCAGTAAACTTCCATCTACATGGTATGTCTAATACAATCACTATATTCCACGAACTCATTTACTCTAGCAGTAAACTTCCAGAAGTGCAGTAATTAATATTCAGACATATAAATGTAAAGAATGATACAAAATATAACCAATGAAATGTGAATTAATTACGTACTATTGAATTGCCATTTCTCAAAATCCTGTCCTGCAAATATATTTTTTTTCCAAAATGGTATGATATTATCTCTGAAATGCTGTTAATAATATAAAATTTAAAGCCGTCATTGAACTTGTTTTAGAGCACACATAAATAATTCTTGTATTCAGTGCAGAAAGCTGAAAATACAAAATAAGTGTAACATTGTTAGTGCATCATGCATCAATTTGTTTTCAGTATTTTTATACAATGAATACACAAACAATAATGTCTATTAGACACCATGGCCTAATATGGTAAAACCCTTAATTTGACATATATTTTTAAAATACTTCACATCATAATGACATTTGTACTTTCAGTTGATGTGACCTGATGACCTCATAATAATCTACTACTAATCTTAGATTGTATTTTGATTTCACTCATTTACATTGTCAAGTTCAATGAACAGGAAAATATGAGTCATCACTTTTGTTTGGCATGTTTTTAAAAAGTTCACATCATACTGACCTTGAGAATTAAGTTTCAAGTTGATGTGATAATAAATTCATGATAAACTCACCTTAAACCAAAACTTTAATAATATAATAAAGGACGGACAAACAGATGGAGTAACAAAGACTTGGAATTAATATGTCCCTTTTTCTATCATAGGTCCAGCATAAAAATGTATTCGGTAACCCCTTTTGCTCTATGCCTCAATGAAACTGAAATGTTAGTGGCAATTACATACAATTACTGCACATCATTGCTGGGAAAGGGTTTGATTTAATTAATGAATAACACAATCAACTTTACACAACATTTTGACATACAAAAAGAATGTAACATTATAAACATTTACACCTCTATCATAATAAAGTTTAACCTGCTGTAAATTTAGATAAATACAAGCTAAATATACAAATAATTAGTGCTAAGGACCATCTTGAACTTGCATTGAATGTTAAGCTTTTGCTCTGTGTTGAAGGACTATCTACATGTATGACTTTGAGATAACGGACAGCAATAGAAACACTATTCTTTTGCTAGGGGTTTAGTCAAGTTTGTGTACCCGGTAATTAATTAATACACTTTCTCTAATTCTTACCAGATTTATTCTTTTCCTGACCCGTTGATTATTTTTATTTAATCAACGTGTGGTTCGTTTGATATCAGTTATTCATTGGTCAAAATTTGATTATGACGTTGAATTTTCTTGCTTTCCTCTGAATTTCCTATTGTGATGTCATGAAAAAAGGCGACCATGCCTGATGACATCACATAGAGAGAACACATCTTTTTGCAGATCATCCGAAAAGAATGATTAAGGATGTTTGCTTGTCAAGTTTTGGAATTTTTGTCAGATTTTCGAAATCCTCTGGTTTTATCCATTTGAATGCCTTAAAAAATTTTACCCATGGACCCCATTTTCTTTTATAAATCTTTTACATATATAATTATAAGACATTTGTAAAGTCTTATAAAATCTTATTTATTTTTAATATTTTTGAGAACTTTAACTGGTCAATGATAAAGCTATGAAAAATCAAGAGAACATTTTCCGCCAAAATTCCAATGGCTAATATCTCGAAAACAAGCACATTGACCCCTATATTTTTTTGCTTTTTGGTTCCTCAATTAATCCCTATCAATATATACAATCATTTCATTTAATGATGTTGACTGCTGCCTGCTAGACAGAAAGATAAAAACAGAATTAAGGCGCTACCGTGCCAGCGCCATCCACATCAACATTACACACTATATTGCAAAACTTGTGAACTTTTAGTCTGTGATTCTTGTATTCCCCATAATCATTTACTTCATGACATTTTGGTATAGATCAATTTATTACAGAGAAATTACAGGCAGACGGAAAAGAGGTATCTGACCATTTGCCACCTAGATTTCTTGCCGTTCTCAAAGCAAGGAAGAAGGCTATTGCCTGACCACAGTAGATTTCCATGTCATACATGCAGTAGTCACACCCATGCCGGTGATTCATTGCCTTAAAACTGTGTCCTATTTATCGGCCTGGATAGGATGTGATAGCATTAGTGAAATTCAGAAGATCAAAATGCCAATAAAGAGTAGGAAGTTTTGCATACGGTACATTTATAATAAGATGAACAAAGATATAGAATGCAATCAGACAGATCAAATTCAGGGTTTCCAAGCTAACAATATTGAACTTATAAATGAAGATATTTTGTTTGTGTCTAGAGATGATCAAAATCTCAAAGAGCATTCACAGATGCATTTGGTCAGAGACAAATACTAAATATCTTTGATTTCGATCCTTTGGAGCCTATTTGCCTTCATATTGAACATACTAATTCAGGTATTTTATACTGGTTTGGACTAAAAGAACCTGGGAATTATGAAGTTCAACCAACAAGTGAAAGAAAGCTATAGCCTATTCAGAAACATGGAATTGGTGAAATCCTTTGAACATACCACATCTGGGAAAAGACTGATAACTGTTCCATATCGCATTTCAACTATTGCTGGACAAATCTGTGTTTTGGACCACACTAGTGAACACACAGGAAGAGTTTTGGCTGTCAATTCACTTGGACATCGAATGTGGGAATATAACGATCCACAGGAAACAAGTACACATGTGAAACCGTTTTTCCCTACTGCCATAGCAACCATTGAATCAAGCAAAATAGTGGTTGCAGACACAGCAAATAGTGCAATACATATATTGAACACTGCAGGAAATATAATAGCATTTAAGTCTACGATAGACCTTGGCATTAAACACCCCTACAGTCTGGACATTGACGAGAATGGACAATTATGGGTAGGAAGTGCTTGTGACAAAGATTCAGAGGAGCAGCGAGCAAAAATATTTGTAATCAAGATGACTATTAGATAAATCTCTCTGTAAATCTTCAAAATTGTTTCTAAATAAGCAAGGAACTGTACAATTTTAGACTTTTAAATGAAGTCAGAAATATTCATTGTAGCATCATTTAACAATATGATTTGTTGGAGTTAGTAGACCGGGCATTTCTATTAGGATATTTTTTTCTGATTGTTAAACAAAAAGTCAGAAATATTAAAGAGTTAAACTATCTATTTATTTATTGAATAACTGATGCCATCTTAGTATAGCAATGTCTGTTCCATATGTTCCTAATGTGAACTAATGGCTCCAAGAATAGCTCAACTTCCATCTACATGGTATGTCTAATACAATCACTATATTCCATCAACTCATTTACTCTAGCAGTAAACTTCCATCTACATGGTATGTCTAATACAATCACTATATTCCACGAACTCATTTACTCTAGCAGTAAACTTCCAGAAGTGCAGTAATTAATATTCAGACATATAAATGTAAAGAATGATACAAAATATAACCAATGAAATGTGAATTAATTACGTACTATTGAATTGCCATTTCTCAAAATCCTGTCCTGCAAATATATATTTTTTTTTCCAAAATGGTATGATATTATCTCTGAAATGCTGTTAATAATATAAAATTTAAAGCCGTCATTGAACTTGTTTTTAGAGCATACATAAATAATTCTTGTATTCAGTGCAGAAAGCTGAAAATACAAAATAAGTGTAACATTGTTAGTGCATCATGCATCAATTTGTTTTCAGTATTTTTATACAATGAATACACAAACAATAATGTCTATTAGACACCATGGCCTAATATGGTAAAACCCTTAATTTGACATATATTTTAAAATACTTACTAGTTTTATGGAAAGTTATTTATTTTGAAACTGAGCAGCAAACTTCCTTAAGATAGATAGTCTGTATATCATCTAAAAATCATTAGAGAAACAGATTCCACCACCAAATCTCATGCAATACAATATTTATCAACTCTTGACAGTTAAATTTAAAATATTCAAAACGTCGGTGAGCCTGGAGTTTTAAATTTGAAAATTTAACTGTCTCAAGTGGATAAATATTGTATCACACTTGATGCAGTGGTAGACTCTATATTCATTCCTTTTTTTCACTTATATTTTTATTGATTAATTCAATATGAAAACAAAGGGATGTGGTATGGTTGCAAATGAGACAATTATCCACCAGAGACCAAAGGATTAAAACAACTATATGGCACTGTATAGCCTTCAACCATGAGCAAATCTCATACCATTTAGTCAGTCATAAAAGGCCACAGCATGACAAAATGTGAATCAATTAAAAAAAAAAAAAAAGCAATGGCTTAATTCATACTAGTAAAAAAGAAAAAAAAAGATATGGCAGACATAACAAATAAAAACCACTGAATTACATATTCCTGACTTGGGAGAGGTGCATCCATTTCCTTTGAACTCTGGTGGATAGTTGTCTTATTGACAACCATACCACATCTCTTTCTTTTTATATTACATAAAGAGTATGGGGGGTTTGAATGTATAAACTTTTACTTCTTGTTGCATGTCAAATTACAGAGAAATCTGTGTGATTGCTAATTTATTCACCTCTTACCTCAAGTGTCTAAATTATCTAATAAAAAATTAAGCCGTTCTGATGGTATAAAACTCCATCAAAATGACCAAGATTACTACACCATATTGAAATAGTTAATGTTCCTCATCATTAATACAGTGTAAACAAAAGAAGACTATAGTCAAACTCTCATGCGAATCTTGTCAAATCAATGGTCAACTATACAGGTTGACATACAATCCTACCAAATATATAAGATTTCAAATTATCTTGAATAAGAAACCTTTACAGAGCGTTATTTATGCTATATATAATAGACAAAAGTGGTCAGAGTCCAATTAATTCAGCAAATATTGTCCAATCAAAATGGAAGGCAGGTTGAAGACAACAAATTGTTACAAACATTCTCACAAATTTATGTGGCAAAGTAAAGTTAGATTTTGGAAACAGCAATTTCAGCAATTTTTCCAATTATAGGAGGGACATAACTCAAGAACAATGCCACCCAAATCATAAAATCATTCTGTATCGGGTAGTAATAAACCTTGTGTATAACATAACATTTGGTTGCGGCACTCAGGAAGTGAACAAAAACAATTTTGGGGTGTAAGGAACAATGGTAAGCTTAATGCCCTGTCGCCAAGTGGGCAGGGCATTAAAAGAGTCAAAGTCTAAGTCCAATACATCATGCAATTATATTTAAATCAAAATGGGATATAGTATGGTAAACTATACGTGAAGACAAAAATCCTATGAATGAAAGTTTTCAGGTACTTTATAGTGTCTGAGGAGTAGTTGTTAATGATAGACTGAATAGAAATAAGATATTCCAAAACCATTAATAAAGAAAGAAAGAAAATACTGAGGCCAAAAGAAAACACGAAGGCCAAATAGACAACACCAAGGACATAAGAAACAGATAAACAATAGTGAACAAAACTTGATACAGAAATCTAAAGACTGAGCATTTTACACAAACCCACCAAAAACTGGGGTGAACTCCAGAAGGGTAAGTAGTTCCTGCCCTACAATGATATCCTTAGTGTAACTTCTATCAAAATTCCTTGATAAAACATATCAAGTGATTAGAAATTAAACGAAAGCCTATTTGGGAATATACCCTTAAGCAAAAACCTTTCACCTTACTGACCTAATGATTACACTATGATGATACTACCACCTAGCTCTATATTGAGCATATCATTCTTGTTGTGATACAATCCATTAGAAAGACATTTCTATCATTGAGTTACATACCACAATATACACAATACATGCCTTAATTAGGAACTTATAAAGACGGAACATATCTGAATGATAGATTTAACATATTCATATAATTTTTAAATTATAATTTGTCAATTATAAAATGTCAATTGAGTTAAAGACTCCATTGCTACTCACATAAGACAAAAAAATGTCTTTATCAAAGACATAAAAAATCCACTTTTAAAATCAATAAGAATTTCTTAAATTGAAAGAAAACAAAGAATATAGAATTTATTTGAATCAGAACTTATCCATCAAGGTGTGGCTTTTCTGAATTTGCCGCAAAACACACAGTATTGTACATGTATAGCTATGGTAATGAAGAAATACAAGTTTGAAGGACCTGTAAACCTTGTACAAAACTAGAGCTGTCCCTATATAGTGGGACTAATACCCCAGTACATGCATTTTAATTGCTGCTGTGAAATTCAGTATTGAGATTTCTGGTTTTCAGCCATTCATTCTATATAACCAGTTTGGTTAACCTAAGTTTTACGGTTCAAAAGCATAGCAGGGTTCAAATTAGCGGTGGTCCGAGGTATGTGACCTTCTATTTACGGGTTCGGACCTTCCCACCGGTTGTTAGTTACACCCGACGGACTTTCGTATTTTTGCAGGTTAAAAAAGTTACGAAAGCATTTTGAACAAAAAATATAAAAATCTAATGTAAAAATAATCTTAAGATATGCAGCTTTACTGAAAGGAAACTTATGTATTTGCTTAAATTCTTCTCAATTGATTTGATGTGTAGTCACGTGACGGTTTGTCGTACAAGATACTGGGAAACTCGAGAATATAATTTTAAAACATAACTAGTAAACGGTATGGGTCTGTTTGGTTTTGGGGTGACCTCTTCCAAAAGAAAACCTAATGAAGCAGGCGATACATTGGGGGTGATTGATGAAACAGCTTTACGCAGCCGGAAAGACAGGATCTGACTAAAGACCAAAAATATGACAGGGAAAAACAAGAACGTAAATTTTTCCCACACACAGTGAAAGGAAAGTGCCCTGGTTCGTTGGACAAAAAAACTTAAAACTTGACCCCATAAAATCATGAGGAAAAATTACCATCCATCATCTATATATCTTGCCAAAAAGTGGTTAAAAGAAACTGACCCCAATTAAGTTTGAAAACGAAGTTGAGCTGTTATCTGACACAAAGTTAGACCAGTGTGTTCTTAAGCAGCAATTGCAACCAAAACAAATGAAAAGGTACAAAGTGTTATTTAACACTGCAAAAAGTGTTGGCGAAAAGGGGAAGCCCTTTTCTGACTGAATTTATTTAAGAAATTCAGAAAAAATATTAAGTTTATGTAGTAAGATATGATGAGTGCTTAGGAATGGTAAGAATTTTCTGTTTTTATAAATTTAATTTTCAATAAAAATTGGACCTTCTAAGAATATAGGAGGACCTTTAAGCATTTTTGGTCAAAGGTCCTGGACTTCCATTGCCTAAAGTAAATTTGAACCCCTGGATAGGGGTCAAAGGTCAAAGTTAAGGTAAGAGTGATCTGACTGTGGTTTATGACACACCATCAAAAGTTATGCACCAGACACAATGCAGGTTGGACAGACAGACAGACAGACATGGTGAATCTTATATACGGTACCCCCAAACTTTGTTTGCATGGGTATAATAAATTTGACAAAATACATCAATGAAAATATCAATGAAATATTTACTGTAAAGTAATTACAGTACTGGAAGTAATGATTGAAATTTATAAAATTGTCATTAGTAATATATAGATATAAGAAGATAAGTGGGGTCACATTTTAATCTATTTATAATATTGTCATTAGTACTATATATATAAGAAGATAAGTGGGTTCAAATGCTGATCTATTGATAGTCTATTGTTAGAAGGCACACCTAGTATTCTTCAAACATGTATTATATTTAACTTTGGACTTCACATGAGAATGTATACTAGTATAAATATAAACATTATGGTAAATTTTCAACTATAAAAATTATTAATTGTAAATGACACTAATAGTCTCATTATGTCGAATACTGAATCAAATATGTTGATTTGTTGTCCAAACATAAATGGAAAATGTACACAATTCTCCTTGACATTGAAGAGATGCAACTACCAAGTAGCTGTAATGTGTCAAATGTGTAAAAATCACAAAACTAAAACATTTGTAAAATGGCGTTGTATGGACTGTGATTTAACAATTTGTGAAATATGCAAAGAAATTCATTCCAATATTCCATCAATCTCTGGACATACAATAGTGAATTTAACAGACATTCCTGTATCTAGAATGGAACAAAGAGTAGAAGCAGAAATTATGAAAATCAGTGCACCAGACATAACAAGAAAACTTACAAATTCTTCTGTCGAACATGCAACGTTTTGATATGCTCGAATGCATTACAAGTCCATTCAAAACATAATCATGCTTACATTTCACAATTATTAAATGAACAAATTTTGAATGAAGCAGACACTTCAAAAGATTATACAAAAGTATATTAAGCCGTTCTGATGGTATAAAACTCCATCAAAATGACCAAGATTACTACACCATATTGAAATAGTTAATGTTCCTCATCATTAATACAGTGTAAACAAAAGAAGACTATAGAAAAACAGCTACATACACAACACTATAATCCCAGTTAGGATCTGTCATAATTATCCTGATTTATAGGTCAATGCCACTGCTGGTGGACTTTCCTCCCTAGGGTATCACCAGCCTAGTAGTCAGCACTTCTGTGTTGACATGAATTATCATTGATATAGTCGTAATTATAAATCAACTGTTTACAAAACTTTGAATTTGTCTAAATACTAAGGATTTTCTTCTCTAGGAATAGATTACCTTAAATGTATTTGGAAAAACCTATCAGAATTTTGGGTCTTCAATGCTCTTCAACTTCAATGGTACTTTATTACTAGCCTTTTTAAATTATTTTTGATTTGAGCATCACTGATGAGTCATTTGTAGACGGAATAAGGTGTTCATCTGGCATACAAAATTTTAATCCTGCTATCTATGATGAGTTTATTGTTGTCATTTTCATGGACATGTAGCAATTTTGAGAATTTATCATGAAAATGTTGGCATTATGCATCAATAGGCCACAAATGGTAAAAAGGCTCATAATTTCCATAAAATTGAAACATCATAATGGTGATACAGTAATTGGTAAGAGACAAACTCTCTTCAAGTGTGGATTTAAGTATGAAAGCTATGGATCATATGGTATCAAAAGAGTAGCGTTTAAAAGTTGTCAATAAGCTTTTATAAACCTGAAATTGTCAAACTCTCATGCGAATCTTGTCAAATCAATGGTCAACTATACAGGTTGACATACAATCCTACCAAATATATAAGATTTCAAATTATCTTGAATAAGAAACCTTTACAGAGCGTTATTTATGCTATATATAATAGACAAAAAGTGGTCAGAGTCCAATTAATTCAGCAAATATTGTCCAATCAAAATGGAAGGCAGGTATTGAAGACAACAAATTGTTACAAACATTCTCACAAATTTATGTGGCAAAGTAAAGTTAGATTTTGGAAACAGCAATTTCAGCAATTTTTCCAATTATAGGAGGGACATAACTCAAGAACAATGCCACCCAAATCATAAAATCATTCTGTATCGGGTAGTAATAAACCTTGTGTATAACATAACATTTGGTTGCCGCACTCAAGGAAGTGAACAAAAAACAATTTTGGGGTGTAGGGAGGAACAATGGTAAAGCTTAATGCCCCTGTCGCCAAGTGGCAGGGGCATTAAAAATGGTCAAAGTCTAAGTCCAATACATCATGCAATTATATTTAAATCAAAATGGGATATAGTATGGTAAACTATACATGAAGACAAAAAATCCTATGAATGAAAGTTTTCAGGTACTTTATAGTGTCTGAGGAGTAGTTGTTAATGATAGACTGAATAGAAATAAGATATTCCAAAACCATTAATAAAGAAAGAAAGAAAATACTGAGGCCAAAAGAAAACACGAAGGCCAAATAGACAACACCAAGGACATAAGAAACAGATAAACAATAGTGAACAAAACTTGATACAGAAATCTAAAGACTGAGCATTTTACACAAACCCACCAAAAACTGGGGTGAACTCCAGAAGGGTAAGTAGTTCCTGCCCTACAATGATATCCTTAGTGTAACTTCTATCAAAATTCCTTGATAAAACATATCAAGTGATTAGAAATTAAACGAAAGCCTATTTGGGAATATACCCTTAAGCAAAAACCTTTCACCTTACTGACCTAATGATTACACTATGATGATACTACCACCTAGCTCTATATTGAGCATATCATTCTTGTTGTGATACAATCCATTAGAAAGACATTTCTATCATTGAGTTACATACCACAATGTACAATATACATGCCTTAATTAGGAACTTATAAAGACGGAACATATCTGAATGATAGATTTAACATATTCATATAATTTTTAAATTATAATTTGTCAATTATAAAATGTCAATTGAGTTAAAGACTCCAATGCTACTCTCACACAAGACAAAAAATGTCTTTATCAAAGACATAAAAAAAAATCCACTTTTAAAATCAATAAGAATTTCTTAAATTGAAAGAAAACAAAGAATATAGAATTTATTTGAATCAGAACTTATCCATCAAGGTGTGGCTTTCCTGAATTTGCCGTGCAAAACACACAGTATTGTACATGTATAGCTATGGTAATGAAGAAATACAAGTTTGAAGGACCTGTAAACCTTTGTACAAAACTAGAGCTGTCCCTATATAGTGGGACTAATACCCCAGTACATGCATTTTAGTTGCTGCTGTGAAATTCAGTATTGAGATTTCTGGTTTTCAGCCATTCATTCTATATAACCAGTTTGGTTAACCTAAGTTTTACGGTTCAAAAGCATAGCAGGGGTTCAAATTAGCGGTGGTCCGAGGTACGTGACCTTCTATTTACGGGTTCGGACCTTCCCACCGGTTGTTAGTTACACCCGACGGACTTTCGTATTTTTGCAGGTTAAAAAAGTTACGAAAGCATTTTGAACAAAAAATATAAAAATCTAATGTAAAAATAATCTTAAGATATGCAGCTTTACTGAAAGGAAACTTATGTATTTGCTTAAATTCTTCTCAATTGATTTGATGTGTAGTCACGTGACGGTTTGTCGTACAAGATACTGGGAAACTCGAGAATATAATTTTAAAACATAACTAGTAAACGGTATGGGTCTGTTTGGTTTTGGGGTGACCTCTTCCAAAAGAAAACCTAATGAAGCAGGCGATACATTGGGGGTGATTGATGAAACAGCTTTACGCAGCCGGAAAGACAGGATCTGACTAAAGACCAAAAATATGACAGGGAAAAACAAGAACGTAAATTTTTTCCCACACACAGTGAAAGGGAAAGTGCCCTGGTTCGTTGGACAAAAAAAAACTTAAAACTTGACCCCATAAAAATCATGAGGAAAAAATACCATCCATCATCTATATATCTTGCCAAAAAAGTGGTTAAAAGAAATTGACCCCAATTAAGTTTGAAAACAAAGTTGAGCTGTTATCTGACACAAAGTTAGGCCAGTGTGTTCTTAAGCAGCAACTGCAACCAAAACAAATAAAAAGGTACAAAGTGTTATTTAACACAGCGTAAAGTGTTGGGGAAAAGGGGAAGCCTTTTTCTGACTGAATTTATTTAAGAAATTCAGAAAAAAATGAGGTTTATGTAGTAAGATATGATGATTGCTTAGGAATGGTAAGAATTTTCTGTTTTTATAAATTTAATTTTCAATAAAAATTGGACCTTCTAAGAATATAGGAGGACCTTTAAGCATTTTTGGTCAAAGGTCCTGGACTTCCATTGCCTAAAGTAAATTTGAACCCCTGGATAGGGGTCAAAGGTCAAAGTTAAGGTAAGAGTGATCTGACTGTGGTTTATGACACACCATCAAAAGTTATGCACCAGACACAATGCAGGTTGGACAGACAGACAGACAGACAGACAGACATGGTGAATCTTATATACCGGGTACCCCCCAAACTTTGTTTGCATGGGTATAATAAATTTGACAAAATACATCAATGAAAATATCAAGGAAATATTTACTGTAAAGTAATTACAGTACTGGAAGTAATGATTGAAATTTATAAAATTGTCATTAGTAATATATAGATATAAGAAGATAAGTGGGGTCACATTTTAATCTATTTATAATATTGTCATTAGTACTATATATATAAGAAGATAAGTGGGTTCAAATGCTGATCTATTGATAGTCTATTGTTAGAAGGCACACCTAGTATTCTTCAAACATGTATTATATTTAACTTTGGACTTCACATGAGAATGTATACTAGTATAAATATAAACATTATGGTAAATTTTCAACTATAAAAAATTATTAATTGTAAATGACGCTAATACTCTCATTATGTCGAATACTGAATCAAATATGTTGATTTGTTGTCCAAACATAAATGGAAAATGTACACAATTCTCCTTGACATTGAAGAGATGCAACTACCAAGTAGCTGTAATGTGTCAAATGTGTAAAAAATCACAAAAACTAAAATGGCGTTGTATGGACTGTGATTTAACAATTTGTGAAATATGCAAAGAAATTCATTCCAATATTCCATCAATCTCTGGGCATACAATAGTGAATTTAACAGACATTCCTGTATCTAGAATGGAACAAAGAGTAGAAGCAGAAATTATGAAAAATCAGTGCACCAGACATAACAAGAAAACTTACAAATTCTTCTGTCGAACATGCAACGTTTTGATATGCTCCGAATGCATTACCGAAGTCCATTCAAAACATAATCATGCTTACATTTCACAATTATTAAATGAACAAATTTTGAATGAAGCAGACACTTCAAAAGATTATACAAAAGTATATAAAGATATTGACAGACAAGACTCAGCTTTAATTGATTCATATTGTTTGTTAATGACGGAATTTGAACTAGTTCATACTGTTAGAACTAATTTACCAACCATTAATTACATGGCATTGCCAAACGATGATGAAGCTTACATTTGCAGCCTTGACAGAAAAAGTATTGTCAATCTAAAACTCAACACTACAGGATATTTTACCAGGAAGAGAAAACTATCAGATTCAAAAGAAGTTGATGAAATTGTAGGATTTCATATTCAACCGTATGATATTACTATCAACATTAAAGGAGATCTTCTCTTCATATCAGATTACTGTCTTAAATTAGTTACAAAAAATGCTCAAGGTCAAACAGAAATTACTAATATAAAGGATTTTAATCCACTGAAGCCGAAATGTGTTCATTATGAAAAAGAAAGGGACATAATCTTATTAGGACTTACTGAAGGTGATTCTGACTTTGAACTTAAAGAAAGTAGCCTTCGTCAAGTTGTTGCCGTAAATCAAAGAAGAACATTGTGTAAAAGGTTCGAATATACAACAGAAAATAAAAGGCTATTTACCTTGCCAGTTAGAATTACCACCATTAAAGATGGAGGAATCTGTGTGATTGATCGAGTCAGCCAAACAACTGGAAGAGTTATGTCCCTTAATTGGGAAGGAAACTTGATGTGGACATATGAAGTTCTGCCTCCAAGTTTATGCCCCGGTCAATTCTATCCAACAGATTTGACAATCACAAACACTGAGAAAATTATTGTGGTAGACAGTAATAACAGAGCATTTCACATTCTCAATACTAAGGGAGCTTTAATCTTACATCAGTCTTCAATTCATCTAGGAATTGAGAGGCCTTTTTGTTTGGACACTGACAATTCAGGGTATTTATGGGTAGGGTGTCTACGTGGTACTACTTCAAGAGAGACTGGTGCAAATTTGTATAAAATTAAAATCAAAGGATTATAATAATTATATTGACTGGAGATTAAGTAATATCATTTTTGTACTTAATGTAACAAAATGTAATGAATAAGAATCTAAATCTGAGTTTAGTTATTGTGATGTTCATATTTTACCCCCTGTAAGATAAATCTAAAAATTTCATACAAACATATTGCTTGCATGAATTATTTCTTGAATACCTTCTAGAAAAAATGTGTTTAATTCTTATAATTTTCAACTCATACATTTGCAACTTTTAATTTACAAGTTTAAAAAAACCTAGATGTGTCGGAACGACACGAATGGCCCCGTCTCAAAAAATTGATAAACCTGCAATTTCAACAACACATGTGGACACAAACATGCATGGATAGTATCCAGCTCTCAAGATTAATACTAGTTTGAGGAAAAATTTCCTTGATCAATGAGTAATTAAATTTCAAACTATCAGCAAACAGGAAGTGGATATACTGCAGATCTAACACGATGTGTTGAAACGACATGAAAATCAGCATAGTGGAACAAAACATAAACTTGATCTGTAACTTATCATGGTAGTCTCACATATCAAAAATCAGAGCAAAATCTGAAGGCGTATAGAAAAAGTCTGTATAAGTGTGATTTTCAACAATTTTCAAAGTCTAAAACCCTTAATTTCCGCTAAAATCAGCGAAGCAGAATGAAACTTAAACTTGATCTGTAAGTCATCATGGTTAACTCACATACCAAAAATCAGCCCAATATCTAAAGGCGTTCAGAAAAAAAATCGGTATAAATGTGATTTTCAACAATTTATCAAAGTCCAAAGCCTGTAACTTAGGCAAAATTAGCGGAGTGGACTGAAACTTAAACTTGATCTGTAAGTCATCATGGTTAACTCACATACCAAAAATCAGCCCAATATCTAAAGGCGTTCAGAAAAAAAATCGGTATAAATGTGATTTTCAACAATTTATCAAAGTCAAAAGCCTGTAACTTTGGCAAAAATTAACGGAGTGGAACAAAAATTAAACTTGATCTGTAACTCATCATGGTTAAATCACATTTCAAAAATCAGCCCAATATCTCAAGGCATTTAGAAAAAAAGTCTGTATAACTGTGATTTTCAACAATTTATCAAAGTCCAAAGCCCATAATTTCGGCAAAAGTTAGCAGAGCGGAATGAAACTGAAGCTCTATCTTTAACTCATCATGGTGAAGTCACATACCAAAAATCAGCCCAATATCTGAAGGCGTTCAGAAAAAAAAGTCTGTATAATGGTTTGTTGCGGAATGACGGAATGGCGGAATGGCGGAATGACGGAATAACGGACAAGGGTAAAACTATATGGCCCAACATTGACTTTGTTGTGGGGCCATAAAAATTGCTACGATTTACTAATAAATAGAGAAAAATGAGCAAATGAAATAAAGAATAGAGAATATTGGGGTGCAAAAATATAAAGAATAACTGCGGAAAATAAAAGAATTAGGTAATACATTACAGATTACAGAAATGAACGATGTACAGTGAGAATAAAAAAATCATTTAATTACAGATAAATTTAATGTAAAATATCTTTTTGAGAATTTTACGGAATGAGTGTTATTTTTAAAGGTAAAGAAAAATGCCTTGAAACATTCAACATTCAGACCCTCATTTATTGAAAGAAAAATATGTCAATTAAATATAAAAATAATAACTGTGAAAAGACAAAAGTGAACTTTGTCAAATTCAAAACTGGATTTGTATTAAACTATGTCTAACAATATTTCCAAATTTTAAGTTATTTCATATAGAGGCCTACACTATGCCTATTTTCTAATCTATCAAGGATCATAACTCTTGAACGGCAAAAATGAAAATCTTCAATATCCAACTTGACAACCATTTTGTCATCGGTGACTGCATATTAAAATTCTGAGAGAAATAGCTGAACAGTTCTTAAGAAATTGCACATAAACTTCATAAAGTGCTAATTTCAATCTTTTAAGGACCACAACTCCCAAACAGCAAAAATGAAAATTGTTAAAATCAAATTTGACCTCCATTTTGTTATCAGTAACAGCATATTAAAATTCTAAGAGCATTGGTTGAAAGGTTCATAATAATAGCATCGAAATAACAAAGTGCCATTTTCCAATCTATCAAGAACCATAACTCATGGACAGCAAAAATGAATATCGTCAATATCCAACTTGACTTCCATTTTGTCATCAGTAACAACCTATTAAAATCTTAAAAGCATTTGTTGAGTGGTTCATAAATAATTGCATTGAAACATTTTCCATTAGATCAAGGACCATAACTCTTGAACGGTAAAAGTGAAAATGGTCAATATTGAAAGTGATCTCCATTTTGTCATCAATATCAACATATCAAAATTTATAAAAGCATTGGTTGAATAGTTTATAAGTTATTGCACAAAAACTGTTGGCAGCTGCCCTCCATACTTCACCAAATTGATAACCAGATTTTCCTTTGGAAAACATGATGTTAAGAATAGAAATTTGAGTACCAAGTGTTCTTATAGAAATATGAAACAAGAAATGAGCTGTTAATATTTACAGCAACATGGGTTCTCTGTATTTTGAAGGTATCATTATAGAACTTATGAGGGAAGCTAGTACAAATGAAATTCATGTTTTCAGTATACGGCACTTTCAGTCTTATTGAACCTTCCACATTCTGGACTTATTTTCCAATCTATCAAGGATCATGTGTCCTGAACGGTAAAAGTGAAAATAACCAATATCACATTTGACTACCATTTTGTCATCACTAACCACATATTAGTATTTGAAAAGCATTGGTTAAATGGTTCACAAGTTATTGCACTGCAGAGAAACTACAAATATGGAAAAAAGGTCTAACAATTCCCACAAAAACTGAAAAATCAGAATGGTGATCGATACAGTATGAAAAACTATCTCTTTAACATGTTAAAGTATGAAAGCTTAGTGTATATGTTTTGACATACAATCCTAAGTATACCAAATATATAAGCTTTCAAACAGTCTCAAAGAAGTAACCTTTACAAAGTGTACTTTACCGTATGCTACAATAGGCATGATAGGCCAAAAATAGTCAAAATCCAATACTTTCAGAAATTTTATATTAAATCTTTAAAAAGGAAAAGAAATTATCATTCATCAATAAATGAACAATGAGAAAAGCTATTCTGTTAGTGATATTCATTGTTTATCATTAAAAGATATATAAATTAACAAATTTTTGCAAATTAAATCAATAAATTAAAATACAATGTAATGCATTTGCATTGAAGTATATCCATTTAACTAAGAGGTCTAAGCAATGCATGTGAATGCGTATTTTTTCGGTTTTGGGACCATTATTCTTCTGTCAGCTGTGTCATTTGGGGGTCTGTAGTTATTATTATAAAAATTAAGATTTCATTCATAGTTGGTCCACATCTCATCTGTGATTTGTACAAATATTTCAATGGCAGTGCCATATGGTATTTTGAACCCCCTGAAAAGTGAACCCGGGGTCAAAATACCATATGGAAAATTGACCCCGGGGTCATTATACCGCATGGTATTTTGACCCCGGGTCATTTTCCCCATATGGTATTTTGAACCCCACCATGGAAAATTGAACCCCCCTGTTTTAGATAAATAGTTTTGCAGATTAACTTATGTACAATATGTTGGCTATGATTTGTTTTTTAATTGGAGGTCTTGAGTAGGGGGTTCAATATACCACGGCAGGGGGGTCAAAATACCATGGCTAAGTAAAATTTTCAAAACATCTTTTCCAGCATGTTAAATACATACAAACTACTTATTAAAGTATTATTACTATGTAAAGGAGTAAGAATAGCTGAAATTTTTTAAACCAGAGGTCTATAGTAGGGGGTTCAATATACCATGGCAGGGGGGTCAAAATACCATGGCTAAGTAAAATTTTCAAAACATCTTTTCCAGCATGTTAAATACATACAAACAACTAACTGGAGTTTTATTACTATGTAAAGGAGTTAGAATAGCTAGAATTTTTAAAATTAGAGGTCTATAGTAGGGGGGTTCAATATACTACGGGAGGGGGGGTCAAAATGTCATGGCTAAGTAAAATTTTCAAAACATCTTTTCCAGCATGTTAAGTACATACAAACTACTTATTGGAGTATTATTACTATATAAAGAAGTTAGAATAGCTAGAATTTTTGAAATTAGAGGTCTATAGTAGGGGGTTCAATATACCATGGCAGGGGGGTCAAAATACCATGGCTATGTAAAATTTTCAAAACATCTTTTCCAGCATGTTAATAAAATTTTCAAAACATCTTTTCCAGCATGTTAAATACATACAAACTACTAATTGGCGTTTTATTACTATATAAAGGAGTTAGAATAGCTAGAATTTTTAAATTAGAGGTCTATAGTAGGGGGTTCAATATACCATGGTAGTGGGCTCAAAATACCATGGCTAAGTAAAATTTTCAAAACATCTTTTCCAGGCTGTTAAATACATATGAACTACTAATTAAAGTAATATTACTTTGCAAAGGAGTAAGAATAGCTTGAATTTTTTAAATTAGAGGTCTATAGTAGGGGGTTCAATATACCATGATAGGGGGGTCAAAATACCATGGCTAAGTTAAATTTTCAAAACATCTTTTCCAGCATGTTAAATACATACAAACTACTAATTAAAGTATTATTACTTTGCAAAGGAGTAAGAATAGCTTGAATTTTTGAAACTAGAGATTCTATAGTAGGGGGTTCAATATACCATGGCAGGGGGGTCAAAATACCACGGCTAAGTAAAATTTTCAAAACATCTTTTCCAGCATGTTAAATACTTACAAACTACTAATTGGAGTATTATAACTATGTAAAGGAGTTAGAATAGCTAGAATTTTTGAAATTAGAGGTCTGTAGTAGGGAGTTCAATATACCATGATAGGGGGATCAAAATGGTATTTTTGACCTCCCTGCCATAGTATTGATGCATTAACCCCCACTTTACACCTCAAATTTCAAAAATCATATCTATTCAAACTATTGTACATAGTTATAATGCTGTAACTAGTATTTGGTATATATGAAACATGTTGGAAAAGATTTTTTGAAAATTTTACTTAGCCATGGTATTTTGACCCCTCCTTTTGCCCTGAACCCCCTTGTCTATACACCTCCAATTTCAAAAATCAAATTATTTCAAACTACTTTTCAAAGTTTTAATACTCTAATTAATATATGGTACATATAAAACATATTGTAAAGATGTTTTAACAATTTTACAGAGCCATGGTAATTTGACCCCCTCCCCCTTTTTTACCATGGTAAATTTAACTCCCTTTATATGTTAGGATTTCAAATAATCAAAGCATTCAAGGTACATGGTCTATTCATAATGCTTCAATAAGTATTTTGAATGAAATTTTGTTGGTAAAGACCTCAGCATTTTCAGAGCACTTATACCTGTATACCAAGCCAAGCCTGGCATGGTATTTTTTTTCCTACCATGGAAAATTTACCTCCCCTTTTTGTATGTCTGATTTTCAATCTATAATAAGCTTTAAAAAAATGTATAATGTTCTAATAATTATCTAGAATAAAAAAACAGGGGGTTCAATTTACCATGGGGGTCAATTTTCCATACAGGGGGGTTCAATTTACCATGTGGGGGTTCATTTTACCATAGCGGTATTATGACCCTGGGGTCAATTTTCCATGGGGTTCAAAATACCATATGACAGGGGACGAGTCTATCAGATAGAAAAAATTACAAAAATAAACAATGTTTGACAAGAGATTTGGAATGGAATAAAACATTTTTAAATCAATTAATGGATGAAACATTAACGAAAGACAATTTTCATCATGTTCTAATGTAGTAACAAATAATTTTGCAGAAAATAAAAATGTGTTGATGTACGCTCTCGAGTAAAAAGTGCCAGAAGTGAAAGAAAATACTTCATAAAAAGTTGTTTCTTTGAAATAAAACACAGCCAATCTATAAGTCAATGCTTTCACCACCTTTCTTAAGAAATAAAAAGTTTAAGTCCTTGAATTCCTTTACTCCAAAATGGTGTTTCAATAACTTGGTAAAAATGGAAAATTGCCAATGACGAAAGTTACTATTGTGAACACCTGGGCAACTAAATAGAACTTTAGATAGTCAGGACAGCAGTGACACATGAAATTGACTTCTTTGCCCCAGTGGCCCAGTAGCTTGAGCCCTGAACATATAAAGATAAAATATTTTGAAAATGAGATTTAACATATTCATTTCACTTATACAATTATAATTTGTCAATCCGGTTAAAAACTCCTTTGTTACTTACCAATAGACAACACATATCTTAATCAAAGGCATAAAAAAAAACTGAAATCCTCTTTTAAATTTACTAAGGATTTTTTAAATTGAATGAAAACAAAGAACATGGAATTTATTTGAATCAGAACTTATCCAATAAGCTTTGGCTTTCCTAAATTTGCTGTGCCAAACATACTGTATTGTATTATGGTAATGAAGAAATAATGAGCTTAACTGCCAGTTTGAGTGACTTGTTAACCTTTGTACAAAATAAGTTTCATAAATCTATGCATGCTCAAAATCAATCCTAAGAAAGCATTATGAAAAATATCAATGATAATATCAAGGACAAATTTACATGAAAGTAAATACTGTACTGGAAATAATTATTGAAACTTACAAAATTGTCATTAGTAATATAAGAAGATACATGGGTTCATACTTTATATTTTAATTGTTGTAAATGTCACTCATTGTTATTCTTACTTCACACATGATATTGTCTATTGTTAGAAGGCACTACAGTAATTCTTCAAACATGTATTATATTTAACTGTGGACCCTACATACTAGTATAAATATAAACAGTGTGGAAAATTTTCAATCTTAAGAAATTGTTTATTGTAAAAGACGCTTATAGTCTCATCATGTCAAATCTGAAACAAACATGTTGATTTCTTGTCCCCCTATAAATGGAAAATGTACATAATTCTCATTGATGTTGAAGAGATGTAACTCCCAAGTAGCTATTACATGTCAAATTTGTAAAGAATCACGAAATGTAAAATGGCACTGCATGGACTGTGATTTGAAAACAATTTGTGAAAGATGCAAGGAAAATCATTCCAATGATCCATCAATCTCTGAACATACAATAGTGAATTTTACAGACATTCCTGTAACTCCTGTATCTGAAGATGGAATGGAACAAAGACTAGAAGCAGAAATTAGGATAAATCAGTGTACCAGACATAACAAAAAAACATACAATTTCTTTTGTAGAACTTGCAACTTTTTGGTATGCTCCGACTGCATTACTGAAGTCCATTCAAATCATAATTGTGCTGAGATTTCTCATTTGGTAAAGGAAAAAAAATTGAATGAAGCAGACACTTCAGCAAATTATACAAAGATAGATATAAGAAGATGTGGTATGAGTGCCAATGAGACAACTCTCCATCCAAGTCAAAATTTATAAAAGTAAACCATTATAGGTCAAAGTACGGTCTTCAACACGGAGCCTTGGGTATATAAAGATATCGAGAGACAAGACTCAGTTTTAAGAGATTCATTTTGTTTGTTAATGACAGAATTTGAACTTGTTCATACTGTTAGAACTAATTTACCATGCATAAATGACATGACATTGTTAAATGATGATGAAGCTTATATTTGGAGTCTTGACAGAAATATTATTATCCATCTTAAACTTAACACCACAGGATTTTTTAACAAAATAAACAAACTATCAGATTCAAAAGAAGTTGGTGAAATTGTAGGATTTCAATTTCAGCCAATTAATATTACTATCAACTTAAAAGGTGATCTTCTTTTCATATCAGATTACTGTCTTAAATCAGTGACAAAAAATGCTCAAGGGCAATCTGAAATTTTGGATATTTTTGATTTTTATCCGCTGATTCCAAAATGTGTTCATTACGACAAAGAAAGGGACATAACCTTGGTAGGACTTACAGAAGATGACTCCAACTTTCAACTTACAAAAAGAAGCGTTCGTAAAGTTGTTGCCGTCAATCAAAGAACACCATATAAAGAGTTCCAATATGCAGAAGAAAATAAAAGGCTATTCACCTTGCCAGTAAGAATTATCAGCATTAAAGGCGGAGGAATCTGTGTGATTGATCGAGTCAGTCAAACTACTGGAAGAGTTCTATCCCTTAATTGGGAAGGAAACTTGATGTGGATATACAAAGATCCAAGTTTATGCTCTCATCCATTCTATCCAACAGATATGACAATCACAAATACTCAGATCATCATTGTAGTAGACAGTCGTAACAGAGCATTTCACATTCTCAATACCATGGGTACACTAATATTACATCAGCCATCAATTGACTTAGGAATTGAGAGGCCTTTTTGTTTGGACACTGACAAATCAGGATTTGTATGGGTAGGGTGTCTACATGGTACTACTTCAAGAGAGAATGGTGCAAAAATGTATAAACTTAAAATCAAAGGATTATTTTAATCTTTTGTATTTTTCTTGATAAGAAAGATTGAGATAAAAGAAAATGCATTTTCTAAAATCTCTTGTATCCAAGAATAAACAAATTTGTCAACTTTAAATGACTTAAAAACGCTAAGATCGACCACAGGAGAAAATTGTAACTGTTCAAAAAATAGTTAAATAAGTGAACACAATGTTATTATATTAATGAATACCATGGCATACAAATACATCGATCTAAGACTAGAATATCGACCCTTCCAATATTCATCCGGATTTATTTTAACAAGCCAAGCAAGAGTTGTGTCCTTGGTCTGTCAAACTTCCAGTTTTCATTTGAGTCGAACTACGGGTATCTCGATATATTTCTCTGGTCTAGCTGACTTCGAGATAACGAGGGTCGACTGTATTTCGAACAATTGTGTCTAAATTTTGCTGAAAAATGACTAAGTTCAACATCTTGAAAAATGAGAAAAAATCCTTAAAACAATTCCATAATAGCAGGTGCACAACTTTAACATTTGTGTAATCTTCCTGTGAAGTTTCATGGATCTAGATGGAAAACTGTAGGAGGAGTTGATTACATAATACTTGTACCCTTTTTATAAATTTTGCTGAAAATGACCAAGTTCCCAAGACTGGAAAAAATGGGAAAAATTTCTCAAACAATTCCATAATATCTGCAATCTTCCTGTGAAGATTCAGGGATCTGAGTTGAAACTATAGGAGATTATTGCACAAATTAGGTACCCACTTTTCCCTGTTTACTCAAGTTAGCATCCAGACACCAATTTAGGGATGTATGTATTTACATATTAAAGGTTGACTACAAGAGTAAAGCTATATGCCCTTATTGCCTCTCAGCTTGGGCATACAAATGACAATTCAGGTCAAGGTTTCAGAAAGGTCATATTGTCTTTCCATTTTTTTTAATATTTGTCTAGAAAGATTAACACTGAATCTGACCTGTGAAACATTTCAGATGATCAACAAAAAAATCCAGGTTTAGGTGAAATTTTTGGCTGGACATTTTTCCTTAATCAAGCACACTTTCCTGTCATAAAAGTGACATGGAGAGTAATTTGTAAAAACTAGTAACAAGGGTTGTAAAACAGCTGCTATTTACATGACAATTATACAAGTAGCATGGATTTTTAAAGATATTTTCAAGTTTGTCTGATTTGTGACTAAATAATTTTAGCAGGAAAATAGAACTGTTAGTGAACTCACAAATGAATACCCTCCTCCACATAACTATATCCATATAAAATTAAGGAGATTTGGTATGATTGCAAATGAGACTGGAGTTCAAATGAAGTGGATGTAAGCAATTATAGTTCACCGTACAGCTTTCAACAAGTACAACATTGAAGTAAATAAGTTCAATTATCTCCTTTATAGCACTTAGGACCTAAATAATAATCCTTTATGCACATCCCTAGGTAGTGCTCTACAACTGTGTAAAATTTCTGTGTAAAGTACGTCCTGTACAAGTTTCCAGGCCTCTATCTGCGTTTACAAGTTTATGCTCTCATCCATTCTATCCAACAGATATGACAATCACAAATACTCAGATCATCATTGTAGTAGACAGTCGTAACAGAGCATTTCACATTCTCAATACCATGGGTACACTAACTTTACATCAGCCATCAATTGACTTAGGAATTGATAGGCCTTTTGTTTGGACACTGACAAATCAGGATTTGTATGGGTAGGGTGTCTACATGGTACTACTTCAAGAGAGAATGGTGCAAAATGTATAAACTTAAAATCAAAGGATTATAAAATAATAAAATGCTCTGCAGGGCGCAGCTTGATACGACCGCAGAGGTCGAACCCTGAACAGTTGGGGCAAATACGGACACAACATTCAAGCTTGATACAGCTCTGAATTTGGATTGTGATTGACTATTTGACACAGCATAGGTTTCTGACACAGAATGAATGTGGTCTAAGAACTTAAAATTTTAAATTGGACATTCACCTAGCTATTATGGTCCAATATCCAAAATCTAAATACATGGTTAGATTCAGCATATCAAAGAACCCTAAGAGTTCAATTTTGATGAAATCAAACAAAGTTTAATTTTGGACCCTTTGACCTCAATGTGGACAAAGTTGATAACGGGCCCAAAATCAAAAATCTAAATACATGGTTAGATTCAGCATATCAAAGAACCCCATATATTCATTTTTGTTGAAATCAAACAAAGTTTAATTTTGGACCCTTTTGACCTCAATGTGGACAAAGTTGATAACGGGCCCAAAAATCAAAAATCTAAATACATGGTTAGATTCAGCATATCAAAGAACCCCATATATTCAATTTTGTTGAAATCAAACAAAGTTTAATTTTGGACCCGATTTGGACCAACTTGAAAACTGGGCCCATAATCAAAAATTTAAAGACATATTTAGACTCAGCATATCAAAGAACCCTAAGAATTCAATTTTGTTAAAATCAAATTAAGTTTAATTTTGGACCCTTTGGACCTTAATGTAGACCAATTTGAAAACAGGACCAAAATTAAGAATCTAAATACATGGTTAGATTCAGCATATCAAAGAACCCCATATATTCAATTTTTGTTGAAATCAAACAAAGTTTAATTTTGGACCCCAATTTGGACCAACTTGAAAACTGGGCCCATAATCAAAATCTAAATACATGATTAGATTCAGCATATCAAAGAACCCTAAGAATTCAATTTTGTTAAAATCAAACTAAGTTTAATTTTGGACCCTTTGGACCTTAATGTATACCAATTTGAAAACGGGACCAAAATTAAGAATCTAAATACACGGTTAGATTCAGCATATCAAAGAACCCCATATATTCAATTTTGTTGAAATCAAACAAAGTTTAATTTTGGACCCTTTTGACCTCAATGTGGACAAAGTTGATAATGGGGCCCAAAAATCAAAAACTAAATACATGGTTAGATTCAGCATATCAAAGAACCCAATATATTCAATTTTTGTTGAAATCAAACAAAGTTTAATTTTGGACCCGATTTGGACCAACTTGAAAACTGGGCCCATAATCAAAATTGAAAGACATGTTTAGATTCAGCATATCAAAGAACCCTAAGAATTCAATTTTCGTTAAAATCAAATTAAGTTTAATTTTGGACCCTTTGGACCTTAATGTAGACCAATTTGAAAACGGGACCAAAATTAAGAATCTAAATACATGGTTAGATTCAGCATATCAAAGAACCCCCATATATTCAATTTTGTTGAAATCAAACAAAGTTTAATTTTGGACCCCAATTTGGACCAACTTGAAAACTGGGCCCATAATCAAAATCTAAATACATGATTAGATTCAGCATATCAAAGAACCCTAAGAATTCAATTTTTGTTAAAATCAAACTAAGTTTAATTTTGGACCCTTTGGACCTTAATGTAGACCAATTTGAAAACGGGACCAAAATTAAGAATCTAAACACACGGTTAGATTCGGCATATCAAAGAACCCCAATAATTCAATTTTGATGAAATCAAACAAAGTTTAATTTGGACCCTTTGGACCTCAATGTGGACCAATTTAAAAGCAGGGCCCAAAATCCAAAAACTTAATACACGGTTAGATTCAGCATATTAAAGAACCCCAAGAATTCAAGAATAAAACCCCATTGAAATTGGTCAAGAAATAAGCAATTTATACAAAGAATCTTCTTTTGCACAATACTGTGCAATTAAATATTTCTTGCAATTGCAATACTGTGCAATTGAATATTTCTTGCTATTGTGCAATACTGTACAATTGACAATTTCTTCCTATTGTGCAATATTGTGCTATTGGATATTTCTTGCTATTGCAATACTGTGCAATTGAAGATTTCCTGCTATTAGCAATACTGTGCAATTGAAAATTTCTTGCTATTGCACAATACTTATTATATAATAATTTACATATCCTGTTTGGTGTGTATCTCCTGCCATATCATTATTATTTGCTTTTAAATATAAATCAGAAATAACCAACTTAAAATGGAAAATTTAAAAAAAAAAAAAGGAAAAAAAAGAAGAAAAGGGAAAAAAATCCCCCTCAATTTTTGAACCCCTTATGATTCATCACCCCAAACTCAATCCCAGCCTTCAATGAGGTATCGTACCTTGCAGTACAATTTCAGAGAGATCCATACACTTAAACACAAGTTATTGTCTGGAAACTAGAAAATGCTTATTTTGACCCCTTTTGGCCCCTAATTCCTAAACGTTTAGGGCAATTATCCCAAACTCAATTCCAGCTTTCCTTTGTGATATGGAACCTTGTAGTACAATTTCAGAAAGATCCATACACTTACACACAAGTTATTGTCCTGAAACTAGAAAATGCTTATTTTTGCCCTTTTTGGCCCCTAATTCCTGAAATTTTGAGGCAATTACCCCCAAAATCAATCCCAGCATTCCCTTTGTGATATGGAACCTTGTGGTACAATGTCAGAGAGATCCATACACTTACACACAAGTTATTGTCTGGAAATCTGTTTTTCTCTAATAATACTTATAACATACATTTGTATTATTCAAAAGAAAGTTCAAAATCAAATGTGTGATTTGGTTCAATTTTGACTGCAGATTCAAAAAAGTAATTTCTATACTTAATGTAATAAAATGTAATGCACAAAAAATTAAATCTGAATTTATTTACTGTGATGTTTATTTTGTAGCATTCTTTGCATTAATAAAATTAACAATAAAAAAACCTCAGTCCATTTAAAACTACTTTCATAATATTAGGTTTACCTAACCAAACATTTTCAGAGTAGAATTATATTCTTTCATATGGCAAAAATTGCATTTGAGTCCATCCAACTACCAACAGTTAATAACACGATAAAAAAATTTCCTTGAGGTAACCAGAATGTTGTTCGTCTTTTTATAATAGAAAAACAAAGGATATGGGTTATCCATCCATGACACAAAATCAGTACATGCACAGCAAAATATATAGTTTTTATTATTAGTTGCGTCAAAAAGCCCTGCTTCATGGTAAACATCAACACGGGGTATGGACCTGCATCGCTGCTTATAGCTGATTCAGGTAATATGTAAGCTGGAGAAAAACTTTTCATTTCCTTTCATTGAAACCAAAAAATCTATGACACTAAATTTTCCTTGTACAAATTAATGAGTGTTGTAAATTTTCAAACTATCTGCAAACAGGAAGTGGTGTACAGCAGATATAGAAATTGCTTACTCTGTACAACTCAACATTCCCTTCAATACTAGCCAAAAAAAATTTGATGAAGATTATCCTTTCAATGAGTGTTGTACAGTTAACTCTCGTTGTCTCGAACTCGGTTGACTCAAAATTTTGGATTTGTTGAAGTTTTCTTGTGGTCCCAAATATGTTCCATATAAATGTACGTATTGCGACTCCTGATGAGTCGAAATTTCGGTTGAGTCGAACTTAATTTACGGTCCCAAATTAACAAAAGCATTCAAAATTCATTATTCATCTCGAACTAATACACATGTCAAAACATGACCTCCGGGATTTAAATGGATTGAAGAGTTAATCCCACAATACACATGTAATTAAATTTCCAGTCACTGCCCACTGTATTGATTTATGAGATGCTATTTCCATGAGTGTTTACATAAGATTATCTTTTATAATACCAATAATTAGTGATACTTTGTTAAAGTTTATGAAAAAGTATTTAAAATGTTTACAAAAACAATTATTCGTGATTTACACTGATGAGCTTGGATGTGTATAAAGTAGGGATTAAGACTTCCGTTGGTTATCACCTTAAAATTACTCAATCTGCGTCTTTAATCTTTTTGTATTTTTTCTTGATAAGAAAGATTGAGATAAAAGAAAATGCATTTTCTAAAATCTCTTGTATCCAAGAATAAACAAATTTGTCAACTTTAAATGACTTAAAAAACGCTAAGATCGACCACAGGGAGAAAATTGTAACTGTTCAAAAAAATAGTTAAATAAGTGAACACAATGTTATTATATTAATGAAAGACCATGGCATACAAATACATCGATCTAAGACTAGAATATCGACCCCTTCCAATATTCATCCGGATTTATTTTAACAAGCCAAGCAAGAGTTGTGTCCCTTGGTCTGTCAAACTTCCAGTTTTCATTTGAGTCGAACTACAGGTATCTTGATATATTTCTCTGGTCCAGCTGACTTCGAGATAACGAGGGTCGACTGTATTTCGAACAATTGTGTCTAAATTTTGCTGAAAAATGACTAAGTTCAACATCTTGAAAAATGAGAAAAAATCCTTAAAACAATTCCATAATAGCAGGTGCACAACTTTAACATTTGTGTAATCTTCCTGTGAAGTTTCATGGATCTAGATCGAAAACTGTAGGAGGAGTTGATTACATAATACTTGTACCCTCTTTTATAAATTTTGCTGAAAAATGACCAAGTTCCCAAGACTGGGAAAAAATTTCTCAAACAATTCCATAATATCTGCAATCTTCCTGTGAAGATTCAGGGATCTGGGTTGAAACTATAGGAGGAGTTTATTGCACAAATTAGGTACCCACTTTTCCCTGTTTCCAAGTTAGCTCATCCAAAAAATCAACATCACTATACTATAAGCTAGTTTTGGACTTTGTCCAACCTAGCCAAAAACCCAACGTTCTGTTATTTATCACTTTATCAGGGGACATAATTCTGGAGACAAAACATGGATATCAGTCAAAATTCAAACTGGATTTGAGTTTAGAGGTATCTAATAACATTTCAAAATTTAAAAATGATTTAATGGAGGTAAATGTTTACTCAAGTTAGCATCCAGACACCAATTTAGGGATGTATGTATTTACATACATATTAAAGGTTGACTACAAGAGTAAAGCTATATGCCCCTTATTGCCTCTCAGCTTGGGCATACAAATGACAATTCAGGTCAAGGTTTCAGAAAGGTCATATTGTCTTTCCATTTTTTTTAATATTTGTCTAGAAAGATTAACACTGAATCTGACCTGTGAAACATTTCAGATGATCAACAAAAAAATCCAGGTTTAGGTGAAATTTTTTGGCTGGACATTTTTTCCTTAATCAAGCACACTTTCCTGTCATAAAAGTGACACGGAGAGTAATTTGTGTAAAAACTAGTAACAAGGGTTGTAAAACAGCTGCTATTTACCTGACAATTATACAAGTAGCATGGATTTTTTTAAAGATATTTTTCAAGTTTGTCTGATTTGTAACTAAATAATTTTAGCAGGAAAATAGAACTGTTAGTGAACTCACAAATGAATACCCCTCCTCCACATAACTATATCCATATAAAATTAAGGAGATTTGGTATGATTGCAAATGAGACCGGAGTTCAAATGAAGTGGATGTAAGCAATTATAGTTCACCGTACAGCTTTCAACAAGTACAACATTGAAGTAAATAAGTTCAATTATCTCCTTTATAGCACTTAGGACCAAAATAATAATCCTTTATGCACATCCCTAGGTAGTGCTCTACAACTGTGTAAAATTTCTGTGTAAAAGTACGTCCTGTACAAGTTTCCAGGCCTCTATTTGTGTTTACAAGGCTCATGGCCAACAGGAAAAGGCATGATCCCCTGATGGTTACCTTGATTGGCAATGTCTTAGTTACAAAAGCAAAAGAGATTAAAATGGGATGAATATAAATATATTCAGCTGACTCAAACTTTTGTTGTTGAAAACCCTGATTCAAGAATTACTCATAAAATTGTATAACAATTTTGCAAGGTTTAATTGACCTTATCAACCAACAAAGGGAGAATTTTATCTTTGGCAGAGAAATCATATCATATTCTTGATTCTATAATTATATTAATAGCAGATGGTAATTCCTTTGTATCTACATTGAATTTTTTCAAATTGAAAATTAGCAATAACCAACAATGTTTGGATTCTTCGAATCAAATCATTCAAATGAATCATTTTTCATTGTTTGGTGGTTCAAATAAAAAAGAATCCATTACTGCAACTGAAAATTCTTACCAAAACATAGTCATACTGGCAATCATAATGATGTTCTAAATCCATGGCAGCAAAAGTCAAGGTTATCTGGTCACCTTCATGAACTGAAATGACCCACACACAGCTGGCGTCATGGTTATAAGGACTTGGATAGTTAGGGGACATTACTGAACCACTGGCATCTGTTAGGGTTCCTCCACACTGAGGTCCAGCTGAAATTATCACAAAAGTACTTTAATGTGTGTTAAAATGCCTCCAAAATTAGGTTACATCAAGATAAAATTAAAGAACCTCTGTGAGCACGCTCACACACCCCACGGCCCCACATTGTCACTGGACAAACAAAATCTCACCAGATTCCTAAGTTCAAAGACTCATAACTCTACAAAAGTCAACTGATAAAAATTTTCTTGTAGATATGCACATTTACATATTATGTCCTCATTAACTACAAAGTTTCATGAAATTCTGTTGTGTGGTTTCAGAGGAGTTGTGATGACAAACTGTTGCAGTAGTATATTGAGGCCAATAAGTTCAAAGGGGCATAACTCCTTGAAAAAATATCGAATCATAATTTTCTGTCAATATATACATCTACATAGTATGTCCTTATTATCTACAAAGTTTCATGAAATTCTAGTGTGGTTTCAGAGGAGTTGCGATGACAAACTGTTGCAGTAGTACATTGAGGCCAATAAGTTCAAAGGGGCATAACTCCTAGAAAAAAAATTGAATCATAATTTCCTGTCGATATGCACATCTACATAGTTTGTCCTCATTATCTACAAAGTTTCATGAAATTCTGTCGTGTGATTTCAGAGGAGTTGCGATGACAAGAAGAGGACTGACGGACGGACAGACGGACTGGTCAAAAACATTATACCCTCCACAACATCATTGCGTGGGGTATAATTAATAACACAAAATGTTTCAGTAAAAGATTTCTGATATAAGTCTGTATCAATCAACTACCTGGTTTCAAGATCTGATTTTGATCATTTTTTTCTGTTCCATCAAATTGATATTGAAATACAGATTCTGTGTCCAAGCTTTGCTGAAAAGGATCTGAAAACACTCCATACTTCTTTCTGAACTTGTATTTATTACATCAGCCAACAACATTTCAGCCTTAAAATTTTTGACCTTTTGACATTTTCCTATAAGGGACATTATTATTAAACCAAAACGAGTATAATATATGACTAATGACTGAAATGTAATGTATAGGAACCTAACTTTTGATGCTCACAGGGAATACAATTCATCAACTTATTCCAATTGTTCAGTAGGTACCAAATCAGCAAAAAAATGAAACTGATGGTCTCTAGTGAACTTTTATAGAAAAATAAAGTAAAAAGGCTACATTAACTCATACCTGAAACTCCTGCATAAGTAAGCTGGAATCCCTTTCTTGTAACACTGTGATCAGTATGGAATAATACATAGCCATGTGGGCTAGTAGTGGTCAGAGGTGCTGGTAAAATGCTGCTATTACAGTAGGTACCCATCAATCTGGAATCATCTGTAGAGCCATCCCTTATCTGAAATTATATACAGTACATTACATAAATTTCAACTTTAGAAAACTTAAAACATAGAATTTTGATAGGAAATGAAAAAATTCATTAGAACCATGGCTTCCAAAACAGTCATATATTCCAGACATTTATAAATTTACCAGACATTGTCCGCCTGGTTAAGGCATGAAACGGACATCTACTTTTTAGTTTTCAAGGTGGTCATTTTAACATAATTCGTGATGTTTTTGAACCAATTTTTTGCGTTAAACAGCCACACATTTCCGGTCATAAAAGTGTTATGATGATTAAGTACTATCAAAACAACCCCTACTTTAATACCTTCTCATTTTAATCAAGGCTAATTAGCTGTCAGACAGCTGAAATCTACCTGTTCAGGTGACAGTTTAACTATTTTGTACCGGACATTGATCGGTCTATTCAAAGTTATTTTCTTACATTTCAGAGGTTTGCATCTAATTAATTCAGTCAAAAAGATTAAAATTATAAGAAATACGTTTATAAATATGATTTGATGAAAAATTTTAAAAGGTTTTAAATGAAAAATAATCAGAACCACATTGTTTGAACTAGTACACATGTGCGCAGGTGGGAAATTTAATTATGCATCCTAATTTCTTCAAAAATGCTAAAATTATCATTGATACCTTTATCTAACGTTCATTTCGAGTATTTTCTTGAAGAAATAACGTGGAAAGAGCTTCTTACACTCAGTCGTGCTTTGTAAACGTACACGGATATTACGTATCAGTCTCTGGTCCATGTTTTACCATTGTCAAGTCAACATCTGGTATTAGGAAAATGTGCTTTTAAAAATGAAAGTAAAGTTTTTGACAACATTATTTTGCACAAATAAAGAGTCTAAGGCAGATATTAGTACGTGTATGTTGCACACTTCGAATGATGCACTGCCAATTTAACAGTTTACGTCAGAACATCGAATTTATATCAAAGTAAAGTTTAATATCGTTTTTTTAATGTCAATCATTGGGATGGCCAACTGATTACCATAATTGCCTTTTGTTACTTAGTCTTAAGGGATTAAAATTGGGATAAGATATAAAATGTCGGGCTGGCTCAGATATTTTTTGGAAGCCCTGATTAGAAGTGTAAGATATGTCAGTCTATCACAATGTCTAACCATTGAATCATTTCAGCATGAGGTCATCTTCAGTTTTAAAAAATTACAATTAATTAATCCACATTTGTTTAAGGAAAAGCAATTGAAAATGAAGCTGGTCCTTTTGGCCAATAGAAAATTTATTCAAGGTAAATTAGAATGACTGACAGACAGTTACAAGTACTTATTAGATTGAAAATACTGCAATACCTGTAAGTAGTCATGACTACAATTGACATGGCTTTCCAAATTTAGAAAAGCAAAGGCAAACACTATATTATTTCCTGGATCAACAGAAATTCTCCATACACAGTTCCTGTCGTTAGGGTAGTTGCCAGGGTAACCAGGACTACTAATCATGCCATGGTTGTTTCCGGTAACTTCACCTCCACACACTAACAAAATAGAAAAAAAACATATAGAACTTTCCATTACAGGAGTCATATTTTCAAAGTTTACAATAAAACAAATTTCACATTGATTTCTAAACTTTATCTTTTTAAATAGTTTTGCAATTAAATTGTCAAGGCAAAAACCTCTACACATCAAACTTGTAACATTATCAAATTTTGCTTTTGACACAAAACACATGTTTCCCACTTATATTCTGGTTATAGTAAGTTCTACATAGTTCCATGGAACAAAGTTGAATCTTAAATAACAACTAACCTCCTTGCCCATTATTTAATTTCTTCTCATTCAAATCACTGATTATGGTCAAAATCACCCAATTTAAGTGTGAAACTTCTGACAAAAAATAATGCACCAAGAGACAAAAGAAATTCTGAATGATTTATAGATACTGAAAATTGGACTTATATACAAAACATACCTAAAAAAAATTTAATTTTAGTTTTAGCACAAAATGTCAATAAATGACATGTGTTTCATTAATTTCTAATTGCTATGGTATACTGTGTATTCTTTTATTTTCATGAGTACCAATTTTCAAGATCTAGGAAGAACTATATTTTCATGGGTATTTGACTTGGTGGTATGCCAGTCTGCATACAAGCATATAGAAAACGCTTCCTTTAACATTTAAATTTGTGATTCATCTGTACCCACCAAAACCCCCAAAATTAGTGTACCAAGAGTAATAATGAATAAGTAAGCACTTAATCAAAATCCCCAAACAAAACCATGACAATAAGGACACTCCGGCAGAGACAATAAATATTTTTTTAGTTAAAATCTAGTACATTTGTATAACATAAATTTCACTGATATAATAAATAAAAAGCTACCTGGTAAAACAGATCTCCAGGTGACTGTAAAGCCATTGCTTGCAATACTTTCATCGCTATGGAACCACAGGTATAATTCATGTGTTGTAGTATTTACTGTTCCACCATTAGGTAGTGTTGTCCCACAGTATTTTCCAATCCTGTGCTGGGAGGCTGTAGGTCCATCATGTATTTGTAGGTAATCAAAATTACAGTTGGAATGCTGCTCTATGTTGAACTGTGTAAAGGTTAACATCAATATCTGCCAAAGAATTCAAGCAAAATATTTATTTTGAGAAAAATTTCAATTTACCATAATTTTAATAAAGTTCTTAAAGTTCACTTCCATTTATCATTTTATCACTCAAATTCACTTGCATTTTTTAAGCTTCAGAGAGTATTTAAAACATAGTGAGAACCTACAGAATTAATTTTTTTCAGTCCACTATAACAATAATTAAGGGTAGGAAAATGCCCATCTGAAAAATCATGACTAGTTCATAGGAAGATGACAAATAATTACTAATGTTATTTGACAGATAAAAGTTATTAGACTACCATGTACAATAATTCAAGACTCAAACAATAATAGATTGAAAGACAAGAGATAAAAGTAAACAATTAAAGAATAACCAGAAGGTATGTAAACAATTCCCAAAAATATATCACCGATTTCACTCCATGCATGCCAATTTTAAATAACACTACTAAACCAAAACTGTCTCCTTAAATCATCACTTTTCTATATAAACCACACTAACATAAATTATTTTTAAACTGTTGTGAGCTATTAAAAAGACAAAGTGATTAGACCAATATATAGACAGAAAGCAGGATTTGCCAAAATTGAACGAAAAAGAGAAATAAACATATAATTGTATATTATAGCTTGCATTTTAAACTTTATAAAAAATTTAATCGTTTTCAAAACAGACAAATTACCTTCCCTCAAGTGTATTGCAAAAGTTATGTTTCTTTTAAACATAAAATAAAGGGCATCTATTATTTTCTGATTGGGGACAACACTAAAAAGGCAATAAAATTCTTGGGCCTAAATTAAAATATTGTTTGTTTGACCTTTACCGACCGACCAAATAAATTCGTTCCGACTGAAAATCTTTTATTTGTATTTACCGGGAATTTTTTTTTTAATTGATTTTTCGTTCCTACCAAAAATCTTATATTTGTATTTACCGCTCAAAACTATTTTTACCGGAATCCTCAGGTTTTATCTTTCCTGTATAAGGTTTACTCCTTTTAGTATCACGGGAGCGTTTGACATGATCACTGGCATTGAGATTCGAAGCATTGGTTTGAAATTGACGTCAAAAGTTTGGAAAGCATGACAACGTTGCCTGTGTGTCTCAATACTTGAAGAGCAGGGTTCATTCAAAAAAATGTTGGTCCAAAACAAAATTATCAACTTTTGTACAAAGGAAATTTGGGAAGATGTTGTAGGGGCGGCTTTTGGTGATCCGTAGATCAGGATGACCATGTTAACAATGCCTTTGACTGAGGACAAGTGAATTTGTACAGTGGTGGATCACAGGACATGTTTGAGACATATTTTAATGATACTGTTTCCATGGTTTTCAACTTCAATAGTAACTTGAAAATAGTAACCATGACTGTTAAAACTTCAGAGAGAGAATGGGTGGGGGGTCCAATCCCGAAATCCCAGACTTAAATTTGGCATTTCCCAAGCTTAAATTTTTCCCATCTTCCCCACCTCAAAATGTCTAGATCCCGAAACTATGTTTAATAATTTTACCCCTATTTCCTAAATTCCTGGAACTTAAAAGGGTCAATTCCGGAGCCTACCCCTCGCCAGTCCTCCTCCCCCTCCCCGCCCAGTCCTGTTCTCGTCAAATTTTAGTCAATTCTGGGTATATATTTCCCATGAAAGGTGATTCACAAAAGCTATATTTCGAATTCAAATTAAAAAAGAACAACTTACAGTTACTCAACATATTATTTATATCATGAACCAAAGGCCTTTAAAGTGGAGATTAATTGGCAGTAAAATCGCCAAGTTTTTCCATACAAACCATTTATAAATGTCATTTAAAGTTTCAAGTCATAGCATTTCATATGGAACAGACTCAGGATACTTCTTAACACTCTAGAATTAACCCGTTCTCAATGGATTTAAAGAAAATAAAACAAATGCTTAGTATAAGCTCTTCCAACTTTTTGCAAGACTTTGATGGGGAATGCACTGCTTGGCAGTGGCTGTATATTCTAGTCAAATATTGAGGTTCTTTTGATTTCACAGATATGTCTCAGGTAATATTAGTTCAGATTCTGTTAAAATTGTTAGTTTGTGAATAAAACATGCTTCAGATATATCTTATACTTGTTTTCATTTCTGACAGGAATTGAAAAATCATTCTGTATATTATTTCAGTCTACTAATAATATAGAAAGATTATGATAAACAATAAGTTATTGAAATCTAAAATATATGAATTTGAAATTAGTGAATCTTGCAATGCCTTTCTCTTTTCTTTTACTTCAATCAAGAGCAGAATGATTCTTAAAGCCCTTTGTTTGGTCTGCAGCACTAGTTAGAACCCCTAGTTTCTATGTGCTTAGAGAGACTGGTTATTGATCATTGTGCTATTTTGCACTGTGACTCCCAACATGCAGATATGTTATAAACTAACTAGCGTTATACAGTGATTGGTTAAGGAGCATAGGGTGCATATAATACAGTGTGCATTTAAGCTGTGCAGGTATATGTGCATACTAAAAATTTAAATGCAAATGAAGCATATGAAAGGATCTAAAGATATTTTAAAGAATATACCAAACAAAGCATACATAAAGAAAAGCAGTACAGACAAAAATGATATCATGCAGATTTCATATCTATCAAATAAAATAAAATATTTTACCTACCTGCCTACCCATGACAAAAAATGTACCTGATGAGTTATTTTTTGGCATAGAAAAATAAAATACTTTACCTACCTACCTACCCTGTTTCAAAAAATAGGGTAGGAAAAGGGCAAACAAACAATATTTTAATTTAGGCCATGTGTCTGTGCATTCTTTTAACAAGAGTGCACACGCTGAAATGTCTCGTCTACTATACTGACCATTGATTTTATGTTGATAGTTCTTAATATAAAGTTTTACTAGAAGTATCACATTAACATTTATGATCCAAGAAAATGAGGTCAAGGTCAGATAAACCAAGGCGGAAATACATGTAAACCTTTAATACAATCATTCCATCCACAGAATATAGATGACTTATTGCTTATAGTATAAAAGAAACAGACCAAACCATGGAAATTCTATATTGACCAATGAACCATGAAAATGAAGTCAAGGTCAGATGAACCCTGCCAGACAGACATGTACACCTTAAAATCATTCCATGCATCAAATATAGTTGACCTATTGCTTATAGTATCTAAGAAACAAAGTCAACCAGGAAAACTGAACACTGACCAATGAACCATGAAAATGAGGTGAAGGTCAGATGATACCTGCCAGACAGAAATATACACCTTACAATCATTCCATACACCAAATATAATTGACCTATTGCATAAAGTTTAAGAAAAACAGACCAAAACACAACAAAAAACTTAACATAAGCAATGAACCAAGAAAATGAGGTCAAGGTCAAATAAAACCTGCGACTGACATGTACATCGTAAAATATTTCAATACACCAAATATAGTTGACCTACTGCATACAGTATTAGAATAAACAGCTGCGCCACGAGCGCATGATACGCCCGTCGTCTTGTGTGTGAAGTTTTATGCAATAATCATAAATAGTTTCTGAGATACGGCGCGACATGTGAAAAACCCCCCTTTTTTTACAAAAAACTCAAGAACTCTAAAATAAAATTTTGAATCATCACCAAAAAGTATACAGATCTTTAGATTCATATAACTAAGAAGTGTGTAAAGTTTTATCCATAATCATAAATTGTTTTTGAGAAAGGCGCAACATGTGAAAACCCCCCTTTTTTTACAAAAAACTCAATAACTCTAAAATAAAATTTTGAATCATCACCAAAAAGTATACAAATCTTTAGATTAATATAACTAAGAAGTGTGTAAAGCTTAAAGCAATAATCATAAATCATTTTTGAGATAAGGGGCAACATGTGAAAAAAACACACCCCTGTTTTAGTTACATAGTCCTGTAACTCAAAAAGTTTTAATCTTATTTTCACCAAAAAGTATACAGATCGTTTGACCATCATAAGAAACAACTATGTTAAGTTTCATGAAATTTGGATAAGTTGTTCTCAAGTTACGGTGCGACATGTTTACGCCGGATAGACGGACGCCGGACATTTGTATACCATAATACATCCCGTCAAAATTTTGACGGGCGTATAAAAACAGACCAAAACACAAAAACTTAACATTGAGCAATGAACCATGAAAATGAGGACAGGGTCAAATAAAACCTGCCAGACTGGACATGTACATCGTAAAATATTTTCATACACCAAATATAGTTGACCTTTTGCATACAGTATTAGAAAAACAGACCTAAACACAAAAACTAAACTATTACCACTGAACCATGAAAATGAGGTCAAGGTCAGATGACACCTGCCATTTGGACAGGTACACCTTACAATCAATACATACACCAAATATAGTAGACCTATTGCTTATAATATCTGAGATATGGACTTATGAAATGAGGTCGAGGTCAAATGAAAACTGTCTGACAGGCATGAGGACCTTGCAAGGTACACAACTACCAAATATAGTTATCCTATTACTCATAATAAGAGAGAAATTAACATTACAAAAAATCTTTACTTTTTTTTCAAGCAGTCACTGAACCATGAAAATGAAGTCAAGGACAATGGACATATGACAGACGGAAACTTCATATCATAAGGCATTTATATACACAGTATGAAGCATCCAGGTCTTCTACCTTCTGAAATATTAAGCTTTTAAGAAGTTAGTTAACTCCACTGCCGCCACCGCCGCCTGATCACTACAGTAAAACCTGTATAAACCGGCCGGCTACGGGACTAAGAAAAGGGCGGTTTGGACAGTGGGCGGTTTATTCAGGTTTCCGTTTTGACGGAAGTTAATAAATTGTGACGTCCGATATATTGTATGTAAATGTTCTGTCTGATTGTAAATTATAAACTGATAAATACAAAGCGTAATAACCGCATGATCGTTGTTTTGAATCTTCTTATTCATTGGCTATAGAAATTTAAGTAACTGGTTGTTCATCCAATTCAAAAATGATATTTTACCTTTTTAAAATATCCTCGTATGTCAAATAGACCTCGGTAGCATTAACCGAATAATTCAGTCCTCCCGTGATCAACTCTCCCACTCATGAGGGCCTGAACTCTTTATCGATAAAAGCGCGTCACGAATCCAGGATTTTGATTGGTGCTCTCTGTGAGAGAGCCAATCAGCTAATAACTTAATGTTATCGAGATAGGTAAATCCCGAGCTAATTCCAAATGATTTTTGACAATTTTTCATTGACTAGGCCTTTAGGCGTTAATGTAGCCATCGTAGAGCAGTGGAATATAACGACTGAATTATTCGATTCGGTAGCATCAGTCTCCGATTTGTCAGTTTCACTTTCACTTTGTGTTCATTGTTTATCCTCGCGTTGTTTGAATTGTGACACGAGAGTTTCGTTTACTTCCATTATTCATTTCCGACGTTGGTATACCGTATAAAAGGCAGAATTTTATAAACGAAATTTCATCATGATCGACACATAGTCGTACAGTTCTGATCCTCATTGATTGTTGTCGTCCGGGTGTTACTCATTATCAGGGTCATTGTTTAAAGGGTTCACAACAGGATTTGAAAACACGATTCGAGATTAAAAAATTATCAAGTTAAAAATAAGTTATATCCGAGATATATTCGGCGTGTCTTTTAGTTTAATTTACACTTTAATAGTGTTTTTATAATATAGCTCACTTTGTACCATTGAAAGTTCACGGTTTAACACCAGGCTAATTGATTATCCTGAAAAGCCATCTTGTATAAACAAATATGTTTTGATTGCATATCGATCAATATTGTTATCATTTTCAATTAATTAGACAGTCCGGTTTGACAGGTAATAATTGATGTAATTAAGAGTATTGGGACTGCATCATTAGACCGAATTGAATACACAGGGTCCGGTTTACAAAGGATATTTTAACAAAGACTTTGAAGGAAAAACAGGATTTTTATTTTCGGCCGGAATGGACAGGAAACCGGTTTATTCAGGGTCCGGTTTACTCAGGTTTGACTGTATCTCTATGTCGAGCTTTCTGTGACAAAAGTCTCAGGCTCAACAAAAACTAGAGGCTCTTAAGAGCCTGTGTCCCTCACCTGCATCTTCAACAATGACCACTTTATGGTAAAAATCATCATTAAAGGGTAGCAACTTTTATTACGAGTAACTGACAATTTCAATCATGTGGACATATTTGTAGATCTCATCTTTTGATGATTTTTCCTTTCTAACGTTTCTACTTATCTATAATAGTTTTTAAGATAATTGGCAAAAAAATGTAAAAGAATATCATTAAAAGGGCAATAACTCCAATAACGAGTCAACTGAAGATTTTGACTATAGTGGCTTATTTGTAAATCTTGTCTTGCTATCATTTGTGCTATTTAAAGTTTCTATCCATCTATTACAGTTTTCAACATATAAGCAAAAATGGGAAAAAATGAGAAAAATTGTCATTAAAGGGCAATAACTTCAATAAGGATGTCACTTATAATTTTGTAATATTTGACTTATTTGTAGATCTTGTCTTGCTGATCATTTTTGCATTTTAAAGTTTCTATCTATCTATTATAGTTTTTTTAAGACAAACAAGGCAAAACACAAAAATTTGGTAAAAATTGCCATTAAAGGGCAATAACTCTAATAAGGTGTCGTCTGACGACTTTGGTCATGTTAACTTATTTGTAGATCTTGTCTTGCTGATCATTTTTTCTATTCAAAGTTTCTATCTATTATAATTTTTGAAATAATAGGGAAAATAATTTAAAAAATGGTAAAATTCATCATTTAAGGACAATAACTTTTAAAAGAAGTCGTCTGACAGTTTGACTTTAATAGACAATAGTTAGAGCTCAACATTCTGAACATTTTTGCTCTTGTCAGAATTTCATGTCAGAATTTCTCTATTTATAACTGTTTTAAAAATAATAGGCAAAACTTGCATTTTACCCCTAATTTCTATTTTAAGCTATGTGGGCCATCTTGGTTGGCAGGCAGGGTCATTGGACAAATTTATTAAATTAGATACCCCAATGATGATTGTGGCTAAGTTTGGTTAAATTTGGCCCAGTGGTTTCAGAGGAGAAGATTTTTGGAAAAGTTAATGGATGACGATGCCTACAACAATGGACGACAACTACGGACAACAAGGCCAAGTGAGGAGAAAAGCTCACTTGGCCTTTGGACCAAATGAGCTAAAATACTTTGTGAAATGGAAATGCTCACCTTCCCTACTGTCCCTCTGATCTCCCATGCACAATCTACACCATGTGGATATGATGTACCAGGTGTTGCAGGATATGTGAGGGTACCAGATTCTTCAGTAAGTGTTCCTCCACATGCTGTACATAAATGATAGATTTAGAATTGGGTAAATTTTAGGTACAAACTGTTGTCAAGTCATTTAATGAAGAACACAATGAGCTTCATAGGTCATAAAAGGAAAATATAATTTGTAAAATGCTTCTTGGTTTCTATTAATTTTCTTTGTTGCAATACATCACTCACAAAGAACAGTTTCATGTAACCATTAATCAATATGAGCCAGAGAGTTAAAAAAATATTTTCCTAATCTATTTTATACTCATACTTTATAGATCTTAAAAATTTCTAATCATATACAAAATATAAAAAATTAAAGAACTTTTGTGAGCACGCATACCCACATTGTCACTGGAGAAACAAAATCTCACCAGATTCATAAGTTCAAAGACTCATAACTCTACAAAAGAGTTCAAAGGGGCATAACTCTAAGAAAAAAAATTGAATCATAATTTCCTGTTGATATGCACATCTACATAGTATGTCCTTATTATCTACAAAGTTTCATGAAATTCTGTTGTGTGGTTTCACAGGAGTTGTGATGACAAAGTATATTTTGGCCTAAATTCTAAGTTCAAGGGGCACAACTCCTAGAAATGAAAAACTGAATCGTAATTTCCTGTCAATATGCACATCTACATAGTATGTCCTTATTATCTACAGTTTCATGAAAATCTGTTTTGCGGTTTCAGAGAAGTTACGATGACAAAGTATATTTTGGCTGAAATTCTTAAGTTAAAGGGGCATAACTCCTAAAAAAAATAATTGAATCAAAATTTCCTGTTGATATGCACATCTATATTGCATGTCCTAATATCTATAAAGTTTCATGAAATTCTGTTGTACGGTTTCAGAGGTGTTGCAATGACAAGAACAGGACTGACAGACGGACAGACGGACAGACCAACAAACGGATGGACAGACGGACGGGTGAAAAACATTATACCCTGCACAACTTCGTTGCGTGGGGTATAATAAAATTTTGATATCAGATACATTGACAGTTGGAACTGTCCAATACATAAACTGTAAAACATCAAAAATATATCCTGATACATTAATTATCAGTACCTGAGAATTTAAGTTCACTGAGAATTGAAAATTCATTGGTATTCTTTAAGTTATACTTACACTGCTGTTGTTCCTGACAGTTGGTACCAGAGAAGGTACCAGTACATTGACAGTTATAACCATTGACACCATCTACACATATGCCACCATTCTGACATGGATTACTGGAGCACTCATTAACATTCGAATCACATCTCACACCAGCAAATCCTGGATTACAGACACAACTGAATGATGATCCAGAATTCTGCAAAAGATAAACACTTTTATCTATTGATGGCTAGTATACTGTAGATTTATTTATTTCATGGATACCAATTTTCGTGGATGAAGGAAAAATTTTAATATCATGGATACTTGATTGAGTGGTTTTGCAACATTCTGCATTCCAGCCTATAAGAAAATTTAAACTTCATTGAACACTTTAATTCATGGTTCACTCATTCAAGCCAAATTCAGGAATATTGGTACTGCATGAAAAATGATGAATTTACAGTATTACAAAATGTATGATAACTATATGGTCATGTCTGCTTTCCTAGGTAAGTTGTTCTTTAATCTTTCTGTTGCATGTTATCAGTTCTCTCCCTTCATTCTAAGGCAGTTGCATTCGACACAAATCTTAATTGACTAGGCTTGTCAGTTTTCCTACCAAAGGTCGGTGGTGCTTTCCTGGCACTCCAGTTTCCTCCACAAATAAAAACTGACTCCTGCAAAATAGCTAATGGTGCTGAACAGGGCTTCCAAAAAATATTTGAGTCAGCCGGCCGGACATTTAATGTCTTATCCTGATTTCAGTCTCTTAAGACTTAGTTACAAAAGGCTAGCATTTTAATCAGTTGAGCATCATATAAACAATGATTGAGAAAAAAACGATTTTAAACATGACTTTTGATATAAATTCAATGTTCTGACGTAAACTGTTCAATTGACAGTGCATCATTCAAAGTGTGCAATATCAGCGTACTAATAACTTTAGTTGCTTTCGATTTTAAAAAACACATATTTATAATACCGGATGTTGACTTAACAATGGTAAAACATGAACCAGAGACGGATACGTAAAATCCGTGTTCTTTTACAAAGCATGATTGAGTTTATTTAGCTCTTTCCACGTTATTTCTTCAGGAAAGTACTTGAAATGAACGTTAGATAACGGTATCAATGATAATTTTAGCATTTTTGAAAAATTCAGATGCATAATTAAACCTCACACATGTGTACTAGTTCAAACAACGTGGTTCTGATGATTTTTCGCTTACAACCTTTATTACTACCTTTTTTTATTTTTCATCAAATCATGTTCATATACATATTTCTGATAATCTAACACTTTTTAGATGCAAACCGCTGAAATTTTAAAAAAATAACTATTAAATAAATAGACCGATTAATGTCAGGTACAAAATAGTTTACCTGTTGCGTGTAATAACATAAACGGTACCAATTTTTCTGCACCAGATGCGCATTTCGACAATCAATGTCTCTTCAGTGATGCTCGAGGCCAAAATATTTGAAAATCCAAAGCTTATTAAAAATATGAAGAGCATTAAACCAGAAAGGACCAAAAAGTATAGCCAAAGCTGGGCAAGGAATCAGAGCTTTGCATGAGGGAGATACATTCCTTAACTTTAAATAATTTCCAAAATTTTGTAACAGCAAATTTTAATAACACAAAATTCGTAAATTATGATCTTATCACTTTAAATACGTTTTTCTGATATTTTCAATCTGTTCTGCTAAAAAGTAGTTCGATTTAGACTAGGAGTGTTTTTAATTTAAATAGAAAAATAACGTCCAATAAATTGCTTAGCTGGGCGCAGCTGGATACGACCCGAAGATTCCAACCCTGAACAGTTGGGGAAAAAATGGACACAATATCGCGCTTGATACAGGTCTGAATTTGGATTGTTATTAAATATTTGACACATAATAGGTTTCTGACACAGAATAACTGTAGTCAAAAAACTTATAATTGGTTATATGATTTGAATTTATATTCAATTTTTTGCTTTTGTGCAATACACTGTGCCTGTGCGAATAGACACCCCCACCCCCCAAAAAAATTTAAAATAAAAATTAACCCCTTTTTTTGTTTGCTTTTGTGCAATACACTATGCTGTTGCGTATTGAACCCCAAACCTACCCCCCCCCCCAAAAATGTGAAGAAAATTTGTTTAACTTCTGAAATCTGAAATGAGAAAAATTGCCCCCCTCCTTCTTTTCCAAAAAAATTCTTTTCCTCAATCCTCAAGATATGGTCATAATCTCAATTCAAATTTCCAATGGAGTTTGTAACCATAATTACCCATTTAAATACATAAATACATCATAAAAGTCTTAAATAAATAATTTAAAAGCAGTGAAAGGGAGGTAATCTAACATTGTACAACATTGTACAATTTTGTTTTTGGATAACCTCCTTTACACTGCTTTTAAATTGTCCATTAACCAGGAAAACCTTGTTTTTTCCCCTTTTTTGCCCCTAATTCCTAAAGGGTTTGAGCCATAACCCCCCAAAGCCAATCCTAACCATCCCTTTGTGGTATGGAAACTTGTGGTATAATTTCAGAGAGATCCATACACTTATACACAAGTTATTGTGTGGAAACTAGAAAAATGCCTTTTTGGTCCTCTTTTTTGCCCCTAATTCCTAAACTGTTAGGACCATAACCCCCAAAATCAATCCCAACCTTCCTTTTGTGGTTATAACCCTTTGTTTAAATTTCATAGATTTCTATTTACTTATACTAAAGATATTGTCATTGTCTGGAAACCAACTGTCTTCGGACGACGAAATTTTTTGCGGTCATATAAAAACTTCAAGCGATGTCCGGCACAAATAGTTTACCTGACACAGGTGATCACAGGTAAGTCTCACCTGTTAGACACTTAACTAACCTTGATTGTAATGAGAGGAGATTATAGTAGGGCTTGTTTATAGAGTACTGTCGCTTTAATGACCGGAAAAGTGTGGCTGTTTAAGGCTCAAAGTCAAGACAAAATGGTTGATTTTTTCGGCATCACATGAACTTTGAAATGGCAAACCTACGTAGGATGTCCGTTTCATGCTTGGCAGAGTGGGACAATGTCAGATAAATTTAAATTTGTCCAGCAAATATGACCGTTTTGGAAGCCGAGGTGCTAAAAGTGGTGTTAAACACCAATCAATCAATCAATCATTCTATCTTCATCATGTGATACAGTGTAAATGTTTGGCTTTTAAATGTTGGTCCAACACTAAATCAAATAACACAATAGGGATCATACAAATTGTATAAAATAACCTGGCAAAGTCCTCCATTTCTACATGGGTTACTAGCACATGGTCCAGTACTGGGTCCCTGCTGTACACATCCACTGGCTCCAACACCATTCCCAACATAGCCTTGACCACAGGTACACATTCTTCCACCAAACCCTATAAATATATGTTTAACAACTGTATGGTGTTACTAGAAAGATAATAACATTACGTTGTGACCTCTAGATGTCTTTAGGTTATTTGTGTCATTGGGTTGTGGTGTCATTGATGTATACCAACATTGGAAATTTAATAATTAAATTACAGTTTATACATATTTTTATAAATTCCTGTGGTCTGTACTTTCCCTGGGTTTAATCTTTTAGTTACTGTAATATGTCAGCTTGTCAGCTTGGTTTAGTTAGAAGACTTGGGATAGGAGATAGATCATAGATAGGAAACAGCATGCTGACAGCATGGATGTAATCAGAGAAGCATCTGTATATAAATTTGATAAGGGGGTCAGTTGTTTGTTGAGCATTGCACTGTAAGCAGTCTATTTTTATTTGTGGAAAATTAATTCAGGAAATTTACTTTTAATTTTGTGGAAAGGAGCTATATTAATTTTGATGTAAATCAAAACTGGACTTTTAATACATTTTTATGGGACTTTTGGAAACTTTTTCATACTGAAGTTGAGGTTTGTAACATGAATATTAATATTTGTACCTGCTTCTAAAGATGCTGTAAATTATTTTATTCATTATTAACTTGGTTAATGTGATTGCTTCTCATTTTTTATGGGACCGGTTAGACAGGGATCAAATTGTCAAAGGTGCAAGTGCAATATGACCCGGAAATGATAGAAAATTGGACATTGTTAAGAATTCGTCAGTTTAGGAATAAAAGTATCAATAAATGCAAGGAGAATGATTTTAGTGAGAACTCTGAACAGTGCTTTTAAGGACTACTATCAATAATGACATTATAACCGAAATAGAGGACAATATTCTGATTTATTGCATAGCAATATAATATTTCCCACAGAAAGTAACCAAAAGCTAGCGAGCAATAAATTCTAATATTGCACCAGTGCAATAAATCTTCAAAATTTATGACGGAAGAAATTTAATTAACTTGGCCTCCAGACTTTCTTCAACCATACAGTCTTCCAACAGAATGTTTCATCACTGAACAGGAAGGTGAATTCTTTATTATTAGAAAGATCAACTACTTGACAGGACAAGGTAGCAGCCGATTCTTCTACTTTCACTTCAACCGAAAGTCGACAATATGAAGATGTCAACAATTCGAGGAATCCCTACAACCAGGAGTAAGCATACACAGCCTTCAAAAGGAAATAAACAGCTGTGCCATGAGCGCATGATACGCCCGTCATCTTGTGTGTGAAGTTTTTATGCCATAATCATAGTTTCTGAGATACGGCGCGAAATGTGAAAAACACCCCTTTTTTTACAAAAAACTCAATAACTCTAGAATAAAATTTTGAATCATCACCAAAAAGTATACAGATCTTAAGATTAATATAACTAAGAAGTGTGTAAAGTTTTAAGCAATAATCATAAATCGTTTTTGAAATACGGCGCGACATGTGAAAAAAACACACCCCTGTTTTAGTTACAAAGTCCTGTAACTCAAAAAGTTTTAATCTTATTTTCACCAAAAGTATACAGATCTTTGACCATCATAAGAAACAACTATGTTAAGTTTCATGAAATTTGGATAAGTTGTTCTCAAGTTACGGTGTGACATGTTTACGATGGACAGACGGACGCCCGACATTTGTATAACATAAAACGTCCCGTCAGAATTTTGACGGGCGTATAAAAACTATTGGCCACTGCAGCTGGTAGCTAAAATCAGGAAGTGTGCGGTGTCAGGACTGCAAGAATCACTGCCGTTTGTGGAGACTATTTCTTCCCTGCTGAGGAAGTCCAGGTTCTATCACAGGATATTACATTTCTACCTGTCAGGGTTCTACCACAGGTTTCAAGAATTTTACCTGTCTGGGTTTTACCACAGGTTATTAGAATTGTTTCACCTGTCTGGGTTCTACCAAATCTTAAAGACATGGTACTGCTCTTAGTTTTATATTTCAGCTTGAATTCTGTTAATGGTACTCAAAGAATGATAGCAGACGAAAGGAGTCTGAGACAAATTGTTAGTACATGTGAACTATGTGAAGATAATATGGCATTTGGCAGATTTCGCAGTGCTGGATTTAACATTCATATATTTAGTGAACATTGTATCACATTACATGCATATCAAGCTTGCAGACCTATCTAATTTTGTGTTCTCAAGAATTTTTACCTGTTTGTGTTTTACCACAGGTTTCAAGAATTTTTTACCTGTCTGGGTTCTACCACAGGTTATTAGATCTTTCACCTGTCAGGGTTCTACCACAGGATTCAAGTATTTTTTACCTGTCTGGGTTCTACCGCAGGTTATTGCATTTTTCACCTGTCTGTGTTCTACCACAGGTTATTAGATCTTTCATCTGTCAGGGTTCTACCACAGGATTCAAGTATTTTTTACCTGTCTGGGTTCAACTGCAGGTTATTGCATTTTTCACCTGTCTGGGTTCTACCACAGGTTATTAGATCTTTCACCAGTCTGGGTTCTACCATAGGTTATTAGATCTTTCACTTGTCAGGGTTCTACCACAGGATTCAAGTATTTTTTACCTGTCTGGGTTCAACCGCAGGTTATTGCATTTTTCACCTGTCTGGGTTCTACCACATGTTTCAAGAATTTTTTACCTGTCTGGGTACTACTACAGGTTTCAAGATTATTTTTTTTAACCTGTCTGGGTTCTACCACAGGTTTCAAGATTTTTTTTTTTAACCTGTCTGGGTTCTACCACAGGTGTCAAGATTTTTTTTTTAACCTGTCTGGGTTCTACCACAGGTTATTACATTTTTCACCTGTCAGGGTTATACCACAGGTTATTACATTTTTCACCTGTCAGGGTTCTACCACAGGTTTCAAGATTTTTACATGTCTGGGTTCTACCACAGGTTTTTATAATTGTTTCACCTGTCTGGGATCTTCAACAGGTGCATAATTTAGGCAATTCATTTTAAAAGCTGGCACTGAAGGCAGACCGAGAACCTTCACTTGCTTAGCACCAGCACATTGAGGAACTGTGGGAGGTATTTTATGTATAAGTATTAGAAAGACATATAGTTCTAGCTTTCAATGTTTACAACATTTATGGCATTGACTAATCAGAATCATTTAGTATGCCAATTATAGACAAAGATTATTTAATTTATTTTGTAACTTATTGTCAGAATTCTCTTAAGTTAGCTCATGCTACAATTAAATGGTATTGAGCAGGAATTAGGCATAATCACTTAAGAAGTGGGCATCCCGACCCTTTAACAAATTGTGCATGCTTAAAGTATATATTAAGAGGTATAAAAAGTCACAGAATAATGTTAAACATAAGAGATTACCTATAACATCTCATATTCTGAAAGATTGTGCTTTATGTTAAAGCAAGGAGTTTTTTGTTGACTTAATATTGCAGTTTTCATTTATTCTAGCCTTTTTTGGATTTTGCCAATATGGTAAATCTACTTTTAGTAGTGAAATTGCTCTGCAGGACACACTTGTAATCCAAGATATTAATCAAATGTGACCCATGTCCAGAAGTTATTAACATCCAGTTGATGTGATGATAAGATATATACAAATTTGAAAAAAAATTATGGAGCTAATACAGACTCCTATTTATTTCTAAGTGATGAGTATGAATTAATACACTTCTTGTCTAGATTTATGTGTCTGCTTAGAGATTTGCTGTGCAGATAAGGATATTATAATAGTAAATTTTGTGGTCATTCTTTTCGATTTGGTGCTGCTACATCAGCAGGGTTTGAGGATCATGTCATCCAGACATTAGGTAGATGGTCATCCAGTTGCTATATATGTTATAATAGAACTGACCCAGCAACTGTTTGCAAGCACAAATAAGATGTGTTTTCCTAATTTTGAATCAAAGGAGTCAAATATTTTAAGAATTAAATCTTGTAATTTTTGTTTTATCATTGCTGTTAATTCATTATTTAATTTTTTGTTTGTATATTTTCATACATGTAGTTATATTCAAGTACATTCATCAATGTTGATGGTCTATTCAAATTTTTGAAACAATAAATATGTTTCAATTCTTGTGGCTTTCATTAATGCTACTAGTTCAATTTGGCCAACTTAATTTCAGGGAAATAATTTTCCCCCAATTCATAAATACATCTTATAAATAATTAAGGCTTTGTTTAAATGTAAGGGTCATAATTAAGTTAGTTATTTGTACCTGCTGGGATATACCACAGGAATTCTCATTTAAAACACCTGTCTGGGATCTACCGCAGGTTCTTATACATGTATGTTTTTAATGCTCACCTGTCTGGGTTCTACCACAGGTTATTGCATTTTTCACCTGTCTGGGTTCTACCACAGGTTTCAAGATTTTTTATCTGTCTGGGTTCTACCACAGGTTTTTGCATTTTTCACCTGTCTGGGTTCTATCATAGGTTCTAATAAATTTAACCTGTCCGGGCTCTACCACAGGTTCTTATAATTGTTTCACCTGTCTGGGTTCTACCACAGGTTTTAATGAACAAAAAGCATCACCTGTCTGGGATCTACCACAGGTGCATAATTTAGGCAATTAATGAGTAGGTAGTGTTTTTGAGTTATTTTAATTATTTTCTCTTAAGTTTTAATGAGTAGCCCCTAGAAAGCCAAATGATACAATTATTATTAGAAATTAGAATTGTTTGTGAATATGATATTTGTATAGTGTTTATACAATTGTGTCTTAGTATTAGTATATGTTAATAAAATTAGAAATAGTTATTAAAAGTTTTGTGTATGATATCAAAGTATTAATAATGGCAAGCATATGGGTTCCTCCCAAATAAAACAATTCCATTTCTATTCATAGAATCTATATTAGTTATAGTTGAATGTGGTATGGTACATGAGACTGATTATTGTTTATAGGTAAACATCAACTTGCAGACATATACTTATCAGTAATATGTATAAACTACTTTTATTCATTGGTTTTCTACAGCCAAAATCAGCAAACTTTGTTTATTTCTTTATTTGCCTAAAAATTCAAATAAAGTAATACCATAAAGCTCTCACAGAAAAAAAAATCTGATAGAAATAGATATAGAGAAAACAAGACAGTGATTTTAAAACAGAAATTTTCTGTAGTTACTTTTTCTTATTCTTTAAATAAATGATTTAGCAAATTTTGTTGTCCCAGTATAAACTCATTTTATAACATTAAATCGATTTATGCAGTCAAACAATTAAAATGATATCAAACATTCTTTCAAATTTGAAAGAAAACTACCTCCTGTCTGATAATTCAAGATACCTGGATTTTCAGAACAAACAGCCCTGGGATGACATCCTCCATTATTTGTCCCACACAGACCAACCCATGAACATGTGACTCCATTTCCTTGGTAACCTGTAAATGAAAAGGTTTAATATTATTTTAAAATCTGGCTGTTGGTATTTTTATTTGAATTGTTTTCAATTTCACGTTTTATCATGTCTGGACCTATATGGTATGGGTTTTGTTAAATGTCAAGGCCATGTAGTGACCTATAATTACTTAAATCCACATTATTTGGAGTCTGTTGGAAAGTTGTCTCATTGCCAATCATACCACATCTCCTAAATGTATATTTACTCTGATGCACTGTGTAGGACAAGTGTCACATTCCTTGCAAATTCTTTCAGTATTAAGAAACGGTTCTGTTTAGCTTCTTTCACTGAAAACACAGCAGTATTATCTCATGTTATAATTTAAAGCTTCAAATCCAAAGAAATGATCACATACCTGAAGGACAAGGTCCACAAGATCTTGATCCACGTGTATTGATACAATCTACACGGGGAACTAACGAACATCCACCATTATTATTGGCACATTCATTGATATCAGCACAAGAGAAGCCATTACCAACATAGCCTGCTGGACACTGACCACATCGAAAAGTTCCAGGAAGATTTATGCAAGGAACTTGCGGGTCAACAGAACATGCATTGGATCTTTCATTGCATTCATCCACATCCACTGTACAAGAAGGATCAGATCCAGACTTTGTCCACCCATCATCACAAATACAGGTATACTTCGGCTAAAATAAACATCACATTCCAAATTAAAAGTAATTAAAGAACCTTTGTAAGCACGCTCATATACCCAACACCCCCACATTGTCACTGGGCAAACAAAATCTCACCAGATTCCTAAGTTCTAAGAATCATAACTCCTACAAAAGTCAACTGATAGAAATTTCGTGTGTATATGTACATCTACATATTATGTCCTCATTAACTACAAAGTTTCATGAAATTCTGTTGTGTGGTTTTAGAGGAGTTGCGATGACAAACTGTTGCAGTAGTATAGTTAGGTCAAAATTCCAAGTCCAAAGGGGCATATGGGCAATAATTTGGTATTTGAATTGTTTCCAATAACGATAGAAAAGTGATAAATTGGTGTATTTCAGTGAGAGAAGTTGTTACTCCACCTTAAAATGCCTTTATTTTTATTTAAAAATCGATGTCTTCTACTTTCCTCTAGAGAATTTGAAATAAACAAATTATAAAGATTATGCGGCCGCTTTTGTGTGTCGTTTCTTAGTGTTATTTTCGCTTCCAAAGTGCGCAACGCTGCCCGATTTAAAGACAATCGTTGCCAGCAAAATCATAACTTTTGCTTTCAAATGATAAAGAACATCGACCAATAAGAATAGTCAGAAGAAATTGCTGAGAACTGTAAGTATTTCTGTAGCAGGTGTAAGAAAAGTAGCGTTACTTTGGTTTCCGATTTCGTAACGCCATTTTCAGATGGTATAATCTGCTTTATTGTAATTGTATTCTTCATAACAATATGCAAATATGAACTCTCTCAAGATGTTCAAACAGATAAATCAGTGATTATTTACATTCTAGTTTTATTCTTCGTAATAATTATAAGTTAGAAATGACGTTATCGTTATGCTTTACATTTCACACGAAACAGAAGTCCAGTTATTTACTTTTTTTTATTAAAATTGTTTTTGTCGTTAAGTCCAAATCATTTCCGGTCATACGTGAAACATGTGGCTAACATGTGATTAAGCGTTACAGCCAGGTATATGAAATATTAGATCTAAACATTGTTTTTGTTTCCAACGGGATAGTAGCAAGCATATTCTGTAGACTTTTTTCATATTGTATAAAAAAGGAAAATACAATTTTCAAAGAGATCGCGCTGCGGTCTATTATTTTTCCTACGTGCACAATGTTACATACGATCTTGAGTGAAAATAAATGCCCAATGATTTGACAAAATTGATTTCAGATTTGAAGGACGTTATAACACACTTTGTTTCTGGATAACGATGAAAAGGGTCCTTGGAAAATTCAAATGACATTACGTCTCTTATCATTCTGCCGATGCTAGTTTAATTGATTTTGCTTCAGCAGTAAATTGTACTTTAGGTAAATAAAGATAATTTAACTACCACTTAAAAACGCAGACTGCTTTAATGTTGACATGTAAAATAAGCTTTTTACAGTTGCCCTTGCTGAAAGGAACTAGGGTTACGTTTAATAAAAGGACTTGTGACTTAAGATCGGTCATAATTTTATTGAATGATAAGAAGTTACAATCAAACTTAGGACTTGTGACCTTTAGAGAAACGATCCCAATAACAACTTACCAGAATTTTTTTTTAATCAGATTTATATATTTGTGATCACAAATTTGGGAAAGAAATTTAGTTAAATAAACCAGGCTCTTCTTTTTGGTATAGGAGGTTTTTGGTTATGTTCTGTAATCCATGGTACCTGTAATTTTCCAGCAGTTATAATGAATGGGTGTTAACAATTATTGGATTTCATTGAATTTCTATACACCTGCAAAATAATGTGTTTTGTACATGGAATCTTGTCTATATAAAAAAGAAGATGTGGTATGATTGCCAATGAGACAACTCTCCACAATAGACCAAATAACACAGAAATTAACAGCTATAGGTCACTGTACGGCCTTCAACAATGAGCCAAGCCCATACTGCATAGTCAGCTATAAAAGGCCCCAAATCACAAATGTAAAACAATTCAAACTTTAAGTACACTATATTCGACACCTCAAACAGGGATAAAGGTAAACAATTCTAAATTATGTATGTTTCTTTAATTCATGTAATTTTGATTTCCTTTTGATGACCACCTATACGATTTGTGATTTGGTATGCAGCTACAACATGTTTGGTTGTTGCAGTTGGGTCACTTTCTGTTATATAATTAGGTGGGGGGCTATACTATGAACACATATCTTTTACCTCATTTGTCAATATGAATTTTATTGTATCTAGCATATTATTAAGACACAAACTGTTGTAATAAGGTATTTAAAGTTTTTCTCTCTTGTCCATACTTAAAGATTTGAACCTACATCTATCAAGCTGTAGAGTACACCACCTTAATACTACAGTCCTTTTAAAATGTGAAAAAAAAGTTATATTTAAGTTTTCATTTCTAATTATTTGTTGTTTACTACTTTTGTCATCTATGATACATGTACCTTGTACATACGCATAACCATGATAACACATGCAAATTTGGTTGATATTTATAATCAAGTTTTGTAGTCAATAAGTATTCAAGTGTTATTGTATTTGTATCTTTAAATTGTGTTTCATCTTCAGATCATAGTTCAGTTTTGTTGTATATCATAGATAATAAGCTATGACACCAGCCATTATCATTATTGTTGAATTCTCATTGCAGGTCACAAAAGTTAAAGATCCATGGCTGTGGTTTCAATTCTACAAAAAGCAAGGAACAGGGTGGACGTTATAAGATACCACTTATACTGTGGATAAAATGGACATCACTCACATATTTGATGTTCGAAACATTAACATTTTTGTTGGATCACACTTTTTGTTTTGTGTTCAATAAAATTTAGAAATTTAAAATGTCTTGCATCTTTCCAATTGAATCAAAAGTGAGAGCTGAGAAAGTGCCTCCCAACACCCCATACATTCACTTCTGGTACAGCCCTTAATAAAAAAGTACATTATATAAGATAAGTAGAATAGCTAGATCTCCCAGTTTTTACAGTGCTTGTATTTTCTGGTAAGTGACGCATAAGCATAAAGTGTAAACCATTCAGTTGTGTTACAGAGCTAGCTAGCACACTGCATTGGGTTTCTAAGGGTTAGTAGGTACATGTGCTACATATAAAAGTGTATAAGAATAATAACAAAAAGCAAGAGAAAATACATTAGTAGTCAAAATCAGTAGATCCAAGTCGGTGCCCAAAAATAATTATTATAGTGACATCATAAAGTGCCTTTGTTTCTATATTCTCATAGTTTTCATTGTCTATTGGAAAAAAAATTATCAAAAACAGTCCTAAATTTAAAAAACACAGTTATAAGTAACATTATCAAGAAAAAGTTTACTGTTCAGATTATTTTAAGCAGATTTTGCAATAAAATAAAACTAAAAATATGCTTTCAGTTTCTTATGGTTCCCTGTCGCGTTTAAAAAAAACTTTAATTTAACACTGAAAATAGATTTTAAATATTAACATGAAGCAAGTAACACCAGTAATGGTGTTCATTCCCAAGTCAGGAGCCTCTGGCCTTTGTTAGTCTTGTATGTTTTTTAATTTTAGTTCATTTATATGTTTTGGAGTTTAGTGTGACGTCCATTTTCACTGAACTAGTACACAATTTTATTTAGGGGCCAGCTGAGGACCACCTCCGGGTGCGGGATTTTCTCGCTGCGTGGAGACCCATTGGTGGCCTTCGGCAGTTGTCTGCTCTTTGGTCGGGTTGTTGTCTCTTTGACATATTCCCCATTTCCATTCTCAATTTTATTTATGGCTTTTGAAATAAATTGTGCAAAATAAAGAAAATAAAGTTTGGTTTCCTGTTTGGTTTCCTGTCACAAAAACGGTGAATCAAAATCTATTAATTTTTTCTCCAAAAACCCACTTGTTCCATTAATACTACTCTCACACCAACACAACCCACAGAATAAAAGTTAAAGTTTTAGAACTTAAAAAAAAGGATACAAAAAGAAACCAAAGTTCGAATACCAAATCATTGCCCATATCTCCTAGAAAAAAAATTGAATCAATTTCCTGTTGATATGCACATCAGACGGACAGAGGTAAAGACGGACAGAAAACGGACAGACGGAAGGACAGAAGGATTGTTAAGGGTAACACTTAATGCCCCCATTGCCTATGTCAGGGGCATAAAAAAATTGAATATATTGATATAATTAATATTAAGGCCAAAATTCTTAGTTCAAATGGGCATAACTCCTAGAAAAAAAAATTAAATCATAATTTACTGTCGATATGCACATCTCCATAGTATGTCATTATTATATACAAAGTTTCATGAAATTCTGTTGATTTCAGAGAAGTTGCGATAACAAAATATTGCAATAGTATATTTAGGCCAAAGTTCTAAGTTCAAAGAGGCATAACTCCTAGAAAACAAATATGTGTCCATAGTACACGGATGCCCAACTCGCACTATCATTTTCTATGTTCAGTGGACAGTGAAATTGGGATCAAAACTCTAATTTGGCATTAAAATTAGAATGATCATATCATAGGAAACATGTGTACTTAGTTTCAAGTTGATTGGACTTCAACTTCATCAAAAACTACCTTGACCAAAAACTTTAACCTGAAGCGGGACAGACAGACGGACGGACAAAAACAGACAGACGAATGAACAAACGAATGAACGAACAAACACACAGACCAATAAACATAATGTCCGTAGATGGGGCATAAAAATAAGAATGTGTCTGAGTACACGAATGTCCCCGCTCAAGCTTTCCAATTTTTCCAAGTTAAAAAGAGGCATAACTCTAGAACGGTAAATGACTCACTGCCCAAGTTTCAAATTCTGTCTGCATGTTGTGGTTCTAAGCATTATGAATGAGTTTCATAAAACTTGGATGAGACAAACTAAGTTAGAGTGGGGAAACTAAAAAAATTGCAATTTTTTAAGTTAAAAAGGGGCATAACTCCAGAACGGTAAATGACTTACCTCCCAAATTTGAACTCTGTCTGCCTGTTGTGCTTCTTAGCATTAATTATAAGTTTCACTTAGAGAAAAACTTAAGTTAGAGTGCGGAAAACGAAAAATGGGAAAGACGGAATGACAGACAGAAGGACAGACAGAGGGAAAGACGGACAGACGGAAGGACAGTCAAGGGTAACACTTAATGCCTTCATTGCCTACAGCTGGGGCATAAAAAAAAAACTGAATCATGATTCCTGTCTAAATGCACATCTACATAGTATATCCTTATTATCTACAAAGTTTCATGAAATTCTGTTGTGTGGTTTCAGCGGAGTTGCAATGACAAACTGTTGCAGAAGTATATTTAGGGCAAAATTCTAAGTTCAAAGGGGCATTACTCTTAGAAAAATATTGAACCATAATTTCCTGTTGATACGCACATCTACCTAGAATGTCCTTGTTATCTACAAAGTTCTTGAAATTCTGTTGAGTGATTTCAGAGGGTTTGCAATGACAGGACTGACTGAAGGACTGACTGAGGAACGGACAAACGGGTCAAAAACGTTATACCCTGGGCAACTTGGTTGCATAGAGTATAATAACCTCAGTGAACTATCTCAAATACACTATGCTTGAATATTTAAGAAAGATTAGACTCCTAAACCAAATATGTATATTATTTCTAATTATCAAACTAATTCAAAGCATTCTTTAAAATCTTTAATCTTTACAAGATTCATGCATTATCCATGCAATATGACTAATCATTTGATAAAAGTTCCCCAATTGAAATTTATCTGATTCAATTACAATCAAGCAGCAAAACTCACATTCTTGAATATTGCAGATTTAAATTCTATCAAACAAGATTTGACAGCTATGTTAAGGATGTTAATTTCATTAATTTCACAACTTGCTTCATTGACTTACCCTTCAAGTGCACTACACTGTATTTGGAAATAGTTATTTGTCCATATATTTCAATGCACATGCATTCTTTAGAATTCTTAAAAAATACTTGCCATATTTGGTTGTGTACGCTGTACATTAACACATGTACCATGTCCACACATCTGTTCATTTGAAGCTCCTGTACAATCATCGTGTCTTTCTGTACATAGGACACCATGATAATCAGCTGTACATCGACATCTACAAAATTAAAGAACCTTAGTGATCATGCTCACATACCCCACGTCCCCACATTGTCACTGGAGAAATAAAATAACTGTAAGAAAAAAAAATGTATAAGAAAAAAAAATTGAATCATAATTTCCTGTTGATATGCACATCTACATAGTATGTCCTTATTATCTACAAAGTTTCATGAAATTCTGTTGTGTGGTTTCAGAGGAGTTGCGATGACAAACTGTTGCAGTAGTATATTGAAGCAAATAAGTTCAAAGGGTCATAACTCCTAGAAAAAAAATTGAATTGTAATTTCCTGTCGATATGCACATCTGCATAGTATGTCCTTATTATCTAAAAAGGTTTCATGAAATTCTGTTGTGTGGTTTCAGAGGAGTTGCGATGACAAACTATTGCAGTAGTATATTAAAGCAAATAAGTTCAAAGGGGCGTAACTCCTAGAAAAAAATTGAATCGTAATTTCCTGTCGATATGCACATCTACATAGTATGTCCTTATTATCTAAAAAGTTTCATGAAATTCTGTTGTGTGGTTTGAGAGGAGTTGTGATGACAAGACACAGGACTGACGACTGACGGACGGACAGACGGACAGACAGACAGACAGACAGATGGACGGGTCAAAAACATTATACCCTCCGCAACTTTGTTGCGTGGGGTATAATAAATGTTCAAATAGAATTTTTTTCAATCAAAAACTAAATGTAATCCTAGTAATAAAAATCCAAGTAAAATACTGGAACATCCATTAGCTGGTTTCCAAATGCCTTGTGATCTACACATTTTAGTGAATCAACTTATTAGATGATTCTTCTTAAACTGACATAATCCATAACATGCAACACAAACAAAACTGACTGCGTCATCAAGATGTCAGAAATCTTTAAACTAAATTTTTCTCAAATTAACCTCTTAAAACTAAATAAATTATAATAAAACAATACAGGCAAGAACTCTCTTGGAAAATTTTGCAAAAAAAGACACTTATAATCCCTAGTCTTTCATACAGCCATAATTTTCTTTTAACCTTCTTTCAAATGTTAAATATTCTCCGTTACTTTATTCTACAAATATTCTTAAATAATAATAATAATATATTACGTAAATCCTCCTTGAGAATTAACACATGTGGCACCATTCTGACAGCCTAAATCTGTTCCTGCATAAATACCACACTCATTGACATCTAGCTCACAAGTTACTCCCTGGAAAATTAGCATTAAATACATTAGGTTCAGCATACTCATTTTCTATACTTGGTATATAATGATAATGGACTTACAAAAAGTGTTGAAGGTCAACTTGAATCACAATTAAATGGTGAAAAATCCAAAGGGTTCAAACATACTTCAAACTGGATGTTTTGGAAGTGTTTCTTTAAGATGTTTTCCCGATTTCAGCTTTTACAATTGTCCTGTTTTCTTAATAAAAAATAATAAGTGTTATTTAAAAAATTTTGCAAATAATTCTTCTTCTAAAAATACAAGTTTATTATCAAATTAATTCTTATGTAATAATTTGCTATCATACTGTATTGTAAGTCAGCAAGGCGACCCTCACTTCATTTGCTTGTAGGAAAGTAAACTGATACTCCACATAATAGTTTAACAAGATTTCTTCATGTAATTGCTCATTGAAAAAAACTTCATTCAAAATCAACAACAAATTCAACATCATTTTGACCATGTCATGCATGACCAATCAAGCTTGTTCAAAGGTAATTTTAAGTTTCCTGTACATTTATAAACAAATGTGTTTTTTCACAAAGGTGTTTATATTTTACAAACAATAACTTTTGTTCAAAGTCATTTCAATCTTTAATAAGGCCAAAAAAAAAATATGTGAGTTTACTGTCACATGCTGAAAAAAATTAGGGTTGGTAGGTCGATTCTTTTTTTTTTAGAAGAGGGGAGTTCAATTGTAGTTTCTTGACACAATTAGCTACATTCAGAGAAACAGAAGAAACTGTTATGGTGCACATGCTTGTCTATCAGCTAGTTTTCTAGCACTTGAGGCCGCCTTTGTTGTTTAATACGGTAAATACCAGTATTGGTGGCGGAAAAGGGGGAATTTCCAGAATTACAGAAAATTGCCAATAAAAAAAGTTAGGGTCGCAGCGATAAAATGAGGGACGGTCGGGTGACTGTAAACACACATATTTTTTTTTTTTGGACTAATACCAATCTATGTTCTAATGTGGTGCTTCTACATTTTCCAATAACATAAGAACATTTAAGTACAATCGTTTCATTCTAAATAGAGGTTAAACTGAACAAATATTAAATGATAGAAGAGTCATGTGCTATCATAAAAAAAACAGAACCCTGGACAATATAAATAAACTGTTAACACAGAGATATGTCTCGCCTTTTTGTACTTTTGAAAATGCAAATGTTGAAATTAAAATAGCAATACTTTAAAATGTAAGTTATGCAAATATTGAAAGTCAATGAACCATGACTGAAGGTACATAGTAATACAATCTCCATGGAAATGAGATGTGCCAATGCTAATACAACTGCATACCAAATACCATAGACTTATCACAAGTTATTCCCTTCCACAAACCTAAACACAAACATTGAACTGTAAACTATGTTAAAGTTTCAAAGTCAATGAACCATGATGAAGGGGTGGGGCTATATAATCTCCATGGAAATGAGACTTGCAAATGCCAATAAATTTGCATACCAAATATCATTGACTTAACATTACCAGTTCATCTTAAACTGATCTAATCAAAAACTAATACATGTAAACTAAGCAAAAGTTTCAAAATCAATAGACCATGACTAAGGGGGTGGGATCAAATATTCTCCATGTAAATCAGATTTGCAAATGCTGATACAATTGCATACCAATCAACATTGACCTACCACTAATGGTTCCCCTTTAACTGACCTAATCACAAACTAATACATGTAAACTAAGCAAAAGTTTTAAAGTCAATAGACCATGACTGAGGGGTTGGAGCCAAATAACCTCCATGGAAATGAGATATGCCAATGCTTATACAACTACATATCAAATATCATTGACCAACCACTAGTGGTTCACCTTAAACTAGACCTAATCACAAACTAATACATTGTTGATGCCACCGCCATCACCGTCGACACGGGAAACAGCATACCTAATGACTCGCTTTTTGACTCCGTCCTAATGCGAGACAAAAATTAGAAATTAGCACATGACATATAGTCTGATTTGAAATCTTTGCTGGTCTCACATACTCAATAAAGAGCTGCGCCATGAGCGCATGATAAGCCAGTCGTTTTTCAACGAATAAAAATGAATAAAGTTCCATTACTCCTAAATGTCATATCAGAAATTTAAAAAAAAAAACTATAGAGAGCTAATTTTAAAAAATATATACCAGTCACCAAAGTTTCATGAAAACTGCTCAAAGCATTTTTGAGTTATTGTCAGAAAACTGGGAAAATCCTCCCTTTTTTTTTAATTTAATCCCACAATTCGGAAACACAAAATCTAAAATTTATGAAAAATCTAGAGGGAGCTTAAATCAATAGATATAAACAATTCACCTTAGTTTCATGAAAACTACTATAAGCATTTTTGAGTTATTGTCCAAAAAACTGGAAAATTCCCTCTTTTCCATGAATAAAATCCCATAACTTGGAAACGCAAAATCTAAAATTTACAATAAACTGTAATCAGAGACATATGTCTCGCCTTTTTGTAATTTTGATAATGCAAATGTTGAAATTAAAATAGCAATAGATTAACATGTAAGTTATGCAAATATTCAATGTCCATGATCCATGACTGAAGGTACATGGCTGAACAATCTCCATGGAAATGAGATGTGCCAATGTTAATACAACTGCATACCTTATACCATTGACTTATTATAAGTTTTTCCCTTTAAACAAACCTAAACACAAACATTAACTTGTAAACTATGTAAAAGTTCAAAGTCAATGAACCATGATGTGGGGGTGGGGTTATATAATCTCCATGGAAACGATACTTGCAAATGCCAATATATTTGCATACCAATTAACACTGGCCTACCACTAATGGTTCCCCTTGAACTGACGTAATCACAAACCAATATATGTAAACTCAGCAAAATTTTCAAAGTCTACAGACCATGACTTAGGGGCGGAGCCAAATAATCTCCATGGAAATTAGATATGCCAATGCTTATACAACTGCATACCAAATATCATTGACCTACCACTAGTGGTTTCCCCATCAACTTACCTAATCACAAACTAATACATGTAAACTAAGCAAAAGTTTCAAAGTCAATAGACCATGACTGAGAGGGCAGGGCCAAATAATCTCCAAGGAAATGAGATGTGCCAATGTCTTGCTTTTGACTCCGTCAAGGCGAGACAAAATCAAAAGGATTTTACATCAATAGATATAAACAATTCACCAAAGTTTCATGACAATTTGTGAAAGCGTTTTTGAGTTATTGTCGGACATGTTGAAGACGGACAGACAGAGGTATTCCATAATATGTCACGTAACGGGCATATAAAACCAGTTTTACTAATATTTGAATAAATGACAAACTGTAATAAGACCTATTATCTGGCCCCTTGATTTCCTAAAATGTAAAATTCTTCAATCCTTTCAAAATTGTGTTATTTCTAATGATAAATCAATAGTATTAATAATTTGTATACATCAGAACAGAAACATCAGTTGTCATTATGCCTTTAACAATCTGAAAATGGCATATTTGACTTAAAATGGCCCTTTCACTAGTAGTTTTTGGCAAAATTAGATATGAGGCAAGGTCTCAACTTCATTAATATCTCTGTAAAAATCCATCCTGTAGCAAAATATCTTTTGAGTTAGACCTTGGCTCATATCTAAATATTGATGAAAATATCTCAAAATAAGGCTAGGACTTATTGAATGAGTGGGAACAAAATATTTTGCCAGATGAAGGGCCTTCTATATATGTAGAAACAGTATCACTACTGATTGTCATACCTGCCATGCATTTGGACATTTGCATGTAAATCCATTATATCTATCTATACAGGTTCCGCCATTCCTACATGGATTACTGCTGCACTCATCTGCTGTCAGTAACTGAAATAAACCTAAAGGTAATATTCAGTCGGCAATTATTGTTCTTCTACAATTTTAATAGAAAGTACCAGTAGAAGATTAAAGAAGCCTTTACTGGTCACCTGGTACCTATGATTTTATAGATTCAATAAACAATATTATCATGAAAGTATCCCTTGTAGAACTAATTATAATCATCTGGTCATGATATTTTCAGGAATTGCAAGGAAAATCCAGTTATTGCAAACCAAATGAAACTTTTCACAGGTTCATCTCCGATTGTTCAATTTATTTAAACTTTTGTCAGTTCTATTGTCCATTTAATAAATACAATAGCTATTGTTCTCTGTGTAGTATATTCACTGGGACCTTTAAGAGAAATCAATCACTCATTGATTAATCAACATAACTAGTCCCCACAATCCTCCTATATATAGCTCCATATATTATTTAGGGCCTATGGTACCAATACTTAGGTGCTATCTCTTTGGGGCCCGAACCAAAAGCTGAGAAGATACAGTGCAAATAAAAGCATCTGTTTTATCAGAGATCAGTAAGGGACCCAAGACATGTTAACTGGTTCTTGATAAAAGTATAAACTGAACAAACACAGGTTTGGGAGAAAGAACCACAGTTTAATATTTTCTTTGCATATCAATTAAGCAATTAACACATTTACAAACAAAGCAAAATCAAGTTGAAAATCTGTGGTACTCCTAACACAAAGTACATGATAACTGTGAGTTCTTTTGAAAACATTACTACTCTACTTATTGAACAATATACAAAAGGCTGAAATGGCATTTTGTAAATACAAATGCCAATAAATTTGCATACCAAATATCATTGACTTAACATTAGCAGTTCATCTTAAACTGATCTAATCAAAAACTAATACATGTAAACTAAGCAAAAGTTTCAAAATCAATAGACCATGACTAAGGGGGCGGGATCAAATATTCTCCATGTAAATGAGATTTGCAAATGCTGATACAATTGCATACCAATTAACATTGGCCTACCACTAATGGTTCCCCTTTAACTGACCTAATCACAAACTTATACATGTAAACTAAGCAAAAGTTTTAAAGTCAATAGACCATGACTGAGGGGTTGGAGCCAAATAACCACCATGGAAATGAGATATGCCAATGCTTATACAACTGCATATCAAATATCATTGACCAACCACTAGTGGTTCACCTTAAACTAGACCTAATCACAAACTAATACATTGTTGATGCCACCGCCATCACCGTCGACACGGGAAACAGCATATCTAATGACTCGCTTTTTGACTCCGTCCTAATGCGAGACAAAAATTAGAAATTAGCACATGACATATAGTCTGATTTGAAATCTTTGCTGGTCTCACATACTCAATAAAGAGCTGCGCCATGAGCGCATGATAAGCCAGTCGTTTTTCAACGAATAAAAACGAATAAAGTTCCATTACTCCTAAATGTCATATCAGAAATTATAAAAAATAAACTGTTATCACAGAGATATGTCTCGCCTTCTTGTAATTTTGATAATGCAAATGCTGAAATTAAAACAGCAATACTTTAACATGTAAGTTATGCAAATATTCAAAGTCGATGAACCATGACTGAAGGTACATGGCTGAACAATCTCCATGGAATGAGATGTGCCAATGCTAATACAACTGCATACCAAATACCATTGACTTATTATAAGTCGTTCCCTTTAAACAAACCTAAACACAAACATTAACTTGTAAACTATGTAAAAGTTTCAAAGTCAATGAACCATGATCAGGGTGGGGCTATATAATCTCCATGGAACGATACTTGCAAATGCCGATACATTTGCATACCAAATATCATTGACTTAACATTAGCAGTTCATCTTAAACTGATCTAATCACAAACTAATACATGTAAACTAAGCAAAAGTTTCAAAGTCAATAGACCATGACTGAGGGGGCGGGGCCAAATATTCTCCATGGAAATGAGATGTGCTAATGCTTATACAACTTAACACCAATTAACATTGGCCTTCCACTAATGGTTCCCCTTGAACTGACCTAATCACAAACTAATACATGTTAACTTAGCAAAATTTTCAAAGTCTATAGACCATGACTAAGGGGGCGGAGCCAAATAATCTCCATGGAAATTAGATATGCCAATGCTTATACAACTGCATACCAAATATCATTGACCTACCACTAGTGGTTCCCCATAAATTGACCTAATCACAAACTAATACATGTAAACTATGGAAAGTTTCAAAGTCAATAGACCTTGACTGAGGGGGCAGGGCCAAATAATCTCCATGGTAATGAGATGTGCCAATGCTAGTACAACTGCATACCAAATATCATTGACCTACCACTAGTGGTTCACCATGAACTAGACCTAATCACAAACTAATACATTGTTGGCGCCGTCGCCGCCTTGACGCGAAACAGCATACCTAAGTCTTGCTTTTGACTTCGTCAAGGCGAGACAAAAACTATAGAGCTAATTTTAAAAATATATACCAGTCACCAAAGTTTCATGAAAACTGCTCAAAGCATTTTGAGTTATTGTCAGAAAACTGGGAAAATCCTCCTTTTTTAATTAAATCCCACAATTCGAAATGCAAAATCTAAAATTTATGAAAAATCTAAAGGAGCTTAAATCAATAGATATAAACAACCACCGTAGTTTCATGAAAACTGCTATAAGCATTTTTGAGTTATTGTCCAAAAACTGGAAAATTCCTCTTTCCATGAATAAAATCCCATAACTTGAAACATAAAATCTAAAATTTACAATAAACTGTAATCAGAGAGATATCTCTCGCTTTTGTAATTTTGATAATGCAAATGTTGAAATTAAAATAGCAATAGATTAACATGTAAGTTATGCAAATATTCAATGTCCATGATCCATGACTGAAGGTACATGGCTGAACAATCTCCATGGAAATGAGATGTGCCAATGTTAATACAACTGCATAGTATGCAGTGCATACCTTATACCATTGACTTATTATAAGTTTTTCCCTTTAAACAAACCTAAACACAAACATTAACTTGTAAACTATGTAAAAGTTCAAAGTCAATGAACCATGATGTGGGGGTGGGGTTATATAATCTCCATGGAAACGATACTTGCAAATGCCAATATATTTGCATACCAATTAACACTGGCCTACCACTAATGGTTCCCTTGAACTGACGTAATCACAAACCAATACATGTAAACTCAGCAAAATTTTCAAAGTCTACAGACCATGACTTAGGGGCGGAGCCAAATAATCTCCATGGAAATTAGATATGCCAATGCTTATACAACTGCATACACAAACATTAACTTGTAAACTATGAAAAGTTTCAAAGTCAATAGACCTTGACTGAGGGGCAGGGCCAAATAATCTCCATGGTAATGAGATGTGCCAATGCTAGTACAACTGCATACCAAATATCATTGACCTACCACTAGTGGTTCACCATGAACTAGACCTAATCACAAACTAATACATTGTTGACGCCGCCGTCGCCGCCGCCGACGCCGGAAACAGCATACCTAAGTCTTGCTTTTTGACTTCGTCAAGGCGAGACAAAAAAACTATAGAGAGCTAATTTTAAAAAATATATACCAGTCACCAAAGTTTCATGAAAACTGCTCAAAGCATTTTTGAGTTATTGTCAGAAAACTGGGAAAATCCTCCTTTTTTTAATTAAATCCCACAATTCGAAATGCAAAATCTAAAATTTATGAAAATCCTAAAGGAGCTTAAATCAATAGATATAAACAACCACCGTAGTTTCATGAAAACTGCTATAAGCATTTTGAGTTATTGTCCAAAAACTGGAAAATTCCTCTTTCCATGAATAAAATCCCATAACTTGGAAACGCAAAATCTAAAATTTACAATAAACTGTAATCAGAGATATGTCTCGCCTTTTGTAATTTTGATAATGCAAATGTTGAAATTAAAATAGCAATAGATTAACATGTAAGTTATGCAAATATTCAATGTCCATGATCCATGACTGAAGGTACATGGCTGAACAATCTCCATGGAAATGAGATGTGCCAATGTTAATACAACTGCATAGTATGCAGTGCATACCTTATACCATTGACTTATTATAAGTTTTCCCTTTAAACAAACCTAAACACAAACATTAACTTGTAAACTATGTAAAAGTTCAAAGTCAATGAACCATGATGTGGGGTGGGGTTATATAATCTCCATGGAAACGATACTTGCAAATGCCAATATATTTGCATACCAATTAACACTGTCCTACCACTAATGGTTCCCCTTGAACTGACGTAATCACAAACCAATACATGTAAACTCAGCAAAATTTTCAAAGTCTACAGACCATGACTTAGGGGCGGAGCCAAATAATCTCCATGGAAATTAGATATGCCAATTAATGCTTATACAACTGCATACACAAACATTAACTTGTAAACTATGGAAAGTTTCAAAGTCAATAGACCTTGACTGAGGGGCAGGGCCAAATAATCTCCATGGTAATGAGATGTGCCAATGCTAGTACAACTGCATACCAAATATCATTGACCTACCACTAGTGGTTCACCATGAACTAGACCTAATCACAAACTAATACATTGTTGGCGCCGCCGTCGCCGCGCGGACGCGGAAAAAGCATACCTAAGTCTTGCTTTTTGACTTCGTCAAGGCGAGACAAAAAAACTATAGAGAGCTAATTTTAAAAAATATATACCAGTCACCAAAGTTTCATGAAAACTGCTCAAAGCATTTTTGAGTTATTGTCAGAAAACTGGGAAAATCCTCCCTTTTTTAATTAAATCCCACAATTCGGAAATGCAAAATCTAAAATTTATGAAAAATCTAAAGGGAGCTTAAATCAATAGATATAAACAACCACCGTAGTTTCATGAAAACTGCTATAAGCATTTTTGAGTTATTGTCCAAAAAACTGGAAAATTCCCTCTTTTCCATGAATAAAATCCCATAACTTGGAAACGCAAAATCTAAAATTTACAATAAACTGTAATCAGAGAGATATGTCTCGCCTTTTTGTAATTTTGATAATGCAAATGTTGAAATTAAAATAGCAATAGATTAACATGTAAGTTATGCAAATATTCAATGTCCATGATCCATGACTGAAGGTACATGGCTGAACAATCTCCATGGAAATGAGATGTGCCAATGTTAATACAACTGCATAGTATGCAGTGCATACCTTATACCATTGACTTATTATAAGTTTTTCCTTTAAACAAACCTAAACACAAACATTAACTTGTAAACTATGTAAGTTCAAAGTCAATGAACCATGATGTGGGGGTGGGGTTATATAATCTCCATGGAAACGATACTTGCAAATGCCAATATATTTGCATACCAATTAACACTGGCCTACCACTAATGGTTCCCCTTGAACGTTTCAAAGTCAATAGACCATGACTGAGAGGGCAGGGCCAAATAATCTCCAAAGAAATGAGATGTGCCAATGCTTATACAACTGCATACCAAATATCATTGACCTACCACTTGTGGTTCACCATAAACTAGACCTTATCACAAACTTATACATTGTTGATGCCGCCGCCGCTGCTGGAAACAGCATACCTATGTCTTGCTTTTTGACTCCGTCAAGGCGAGACAAAAATCAAAAAGGATTTTACATCAATAGATATAAACAATTCACCAAAGTTTCATGACAATTTGTGAAAGCGTTTTTGAGTTATTGTCGGACATGTTGAAGACGAACGGACAGAGGTATTCCATAATACGTCACGTAAACGGGCATATAAAAACCAGTTTTACTAATATTTGAATAAATGACAAACTGTAATATGACCTATTATCTGGCCCCTTGATTTCCTAAAATGTAAAATTCTTCAATCCTTTCAAAATTGTGTTATTTCTAATGATAAATCAATAGTATTAATAATTTGTATACATCAGAACAGAAACATCAGTTGTCATTATGCCTTTAACAATCTGAAAATGGCATATTTGACTTAAAATGGCCCTTTCACTGGTAGTTTTTGGCAAAATTAGATATGAGGCAAGGTCTCAACTTCATTAATATCTCTGTAAAATCCATCCTGTAGCAAAATATCTTTTTGAGTTAGACCTTGGCTCATATCTAAATATTGATGAATATATCTCAAAATAAGGCTAGGACTTATTGAATGAGTGTGAACAAAATATTTTGCCAGATGAAGGGCCTTCTATATATGTAGAAACAGTATCACTACTGATTGTCATACCTGCCATGCATTTGGACATTTGCATGTAAATCCATTATATCTATCTATACAGGTTCCGCCATTCCTACATGGATTACTGCTGCACTCATCTGCTGTCAGTAACTGAAATAAACCTAAAGGTAATATTCAGTCGGCAATTATTGTTCTTCTACAATGTTAAAAGAAAGTACCAGTAGAAGATTAAAGAAGCCTTTACTGGTCACCTGGTACCTATGATTTTAATAAACAATATTATCATGAAAGTATCCCTTGTAGAACTAATTATAATCATTTGGTCATGATATTTTCAGGAATTGCAAGGAAAACCCAGTTATTGCGAACCAAATGAAACTTTTCCACAGATTCATCTGTTCAATCTATTTAAACTTTTGTCAGTTCTATTGTCCATTCAATAAATACAATAGCTATTGTTCTCTGTGTAGTTTATTCACTGGGACCTTTAAGAGAAATCCATCACTCATTGATTAATCAACATAACTAGTCCCCACAATCCTCCCTATATATAGCTCCTTATATTATTTAGGGCCTATGGTACCAATACTTAGGTGCTATCTCTTTGGGGCCCGAACCAAAAGCTGAGAAGATACAGTGCAAATGAAAGCATCGGTTTTACTCTTATCAGAGATCAGTAAGGGACCGAAGACATGTTAACTGGTTCTTGATAAAAAGTATAAACTGAACAAACACAGGTTTGGGAGAAAGAACCACAGTTTAATATTTTCTTTGCATATCAATTAAGCAAAAAACACATTTACAAACAAAGCAAAATCAAGTTGAAAATCTGTGGTACTCCTAACACAAAGTACATGATAACTGTGAGTTCTTTTGAAAACATTACTACTCTACTTATTGAACAATATATTAAAGGCTGAAATGGCATTGTGTAAATACTTTTTACATAAAATAATATATGTAATGTAGCAAATAAAGTAAAAAATATCCTCTAGGGAGCAGAGTTCGTGAAAACCGTCGGTCCTGTCGGTCCTGACCACCAAAATGAGGCTCGGACTAGTATTTTGAAGGCTAGCGGCGGTCCCGATGACCGATGTAATAAAATGCTTCGCTGAGCGCAGCCTGATACGACCGCAGAGGTCGAACCCTGAACAGTTGGGGCAAGTTTGGACACAATATTCAAGCTTGATACTGTCTGAATTTGGATTGTGATTAAATTTTTAACATAATATAGGTTACTGACACAAAATAAATGTGGTCAAAGATCTTAAAAATTTGAAATGGGACATTTAATTTACCTTCTCTCAGCGTATCAAAGAACCCCCATAATTCAATTTTTAATGAAATCAAACAAAGTTTCATTTTGGACCTTAAGGACCTCAAAGTGGATAAATTTAAAAACAAGGCCCAAAATCCAAAAATCTAAATACACAGTTAGATTCAGGATATCAAAGAACCCCATATATATAATTTTTGTTGAAATCAAACAAAGAGTGATTTTGGACCCTGATTTTTTACCAGCTTAATACTGGGCCCATAATCAAAAATCTAAATACATGTTTAGATTCAGCATATCAAAGAACCCCAAGAGTTCAATTTTTATTAGAATCAAAATAAGTTTAATTTTGGACCCTATTAAAATAGAAAATGACATAATAATCATGGCTTTTAAATTATGTTTTGTACTTAAGTAATTGTCCATTAACCTGGAAACCCTTTTCCCTCCTTTTTTGCACCTTATTCCTTAACACTTTGAGCCATAACTCCCAAAGACAATTCTTACCATCCCTTTGTGGTATTCCAATATCCAAAATCTAAATACATGGTTAGATTCAGCATATCAAAGAACCCCAAGAATTCAATTTTTGATTTTAAATAAAGTTCAATTTTGGACCCTTTAAACCTCAATGTGGACCAATTTGATAACCGGGCCCAAATATCAAAAATCTAAATACATGGTTAGATTCAGCATATCGAAGAACCCCATATATTCAATTTTTGTTGAAATCAAACAAAATTTAATTTTGGACCCCGATTTGGACCACCTTGAAAACTGGGCCCATAATAAAAAAACTAAGTACATGTTTAGATTCAGCATATCAAAGAACCCCAAGAATTCAATTTTTGTTAAAATCAAACTAAGTTTAATTTTGGACCCTTTGGACCTTAATGTAGACCAATTTGAAAACAGGACCAAAATTAAGAATCTAAATACACGGTTAGATTCGGCATATCAAAGAACCCCAATAGTTCAATTTTGATGAAATCAAACAAAGTTTAATTTTGGACCCTTTTGGCCCTAATTCCTAAACTGTTGGGACAAAAACTCCCAAAATCAATCCCAACCTTCCTTTTGTGGTCATAAACCTTGTGTTTAAATTTCATAGATTTCTATTTACTTATACTTAAGTTACTGTGCAAAAACCATAAAAAATGCTTATTTGGGCCCTTTTTTAGCCCCTAATTCCTAAACTGTTGGGACCAAAACTCCCAAAATCAATCCCAACCTTTCTTTTGTGGTCATAAACCTTGTGTTTAAATTTCATAGATTTCTATTTACTTATACTTAAGTTATTGTGCAAAAACCAAGAAAAATGCTTATTTGGGCCCTTTTTTAGCCCCTAATTCCTAAACTGTTGGGACCAAAACTCCCAAAATCAATCCTAAGGCCACACCAATTTGATTTATAGTTCTTTGGACAAAAGCTCCAAAAAATATGGGGCGAGCGAGCGAAATTTTTTTGATTGTAAAAAATTCTTGAAAATGAGTTTTGTTGAGGAGGGTGCTCTACAAGTGGAGCGAGCGGTATAATTTTTTTTTAAATTGTGCAATTTAGAAATTTATGTACATGTTAAAACTGGGTAACTTCAAAGAAAAAGGAGGAGAAACATGCTCTTATGCATATAAATTGATGTATTTGTGCCTGTAGTAGTCTTTACCATACCCATCTTCCTGGTTCGCTTTGTTTTAGTATAATTTTGATTATTTTCGTCAAATAAGCTTTAACTGCATGATCTTTTATTTAAATTCACACATGTGTATATATTAAGGAGGCAAAGCGGATAAAGTTTAGCGAGAGGAATTATGTTAGTTAGGTAAATATATTGTATTGAATAAAATTAATTAAAATATGTGTATATATTCAAAAAAATATGCATTCGAAAAATTAAATATCTTTGATACAGTTGTTTCATATATAGTTGCTATTGTTTATTGGCTGCTTAGCATCTAGTTGGAACTATTTATCCATAACAGGATCAACATAATGAGTGAGGTGAATATTTCAACAACATCCTGAGTAAAATAGTTATATTGCTATGCATGTAGATCTCAGTGTAATGAAACATTCCCTTAAAATACATTAAGTCCTTAAACCACATTCACATGCATTATTCTTATTTGGCAAAATACATTTCCCTTTTGCCCCTGAAACCTGAAGTGAAATGTATCTCAAACTGGAAGTGGTTGCACCAATAATACATGCCTTATTATTATTTGCAGGCCACCACCACTTTGGTCTCGAATATTGGAACTCTTAAAATTGTCCATTACAAAAGAGTTCTGAGTGCATGTCAATAGACTAACAAGGGGATATGGGTTTTCTTCAAAATAAGATTAATATGTCATTTTTTTAAAATCATTTTTATTAATTTTATCCAAGACAGATAGCTCTATCTATGTCTATTGTACATCCAACGGTTGTTTTGCCTGACAAGCTGGGGTCGTTGGACAACAACACCATATCTTGTCTGGCTAAACAGCCGCGTTGTACGTCAGATTAATCTCGGACTATGTCTGTTGAAACAATGATCGGGAATGACAATGGTTCTAACGAGAACTGTTGTGATTGTGGTCGTCTAACAAAAGATTTTTCATTTTGTCTTCTAGAACAGGCCTTAATATGTAAAACGAAATCCATTTCAAATAACTGTGTGTTTAACAACTACTTGTCCTATGGAATGATCTGACACAACTTCATGTTGGCATCCCGATTTTTGACCTTTTATTAACAAATCGATTTATCACACGTGCGTTTGAATCGATTGAAGCAATATATGCACAAGAAAAACCTCTACGAGAAAAAAAAATGTGAAGTATAAACTAATTTTGGAGCGGCATGCAGCCCAAAAATTTGAGGAAGCGGTAATTATTTGTTTTTATTGAAAAGTCAATTTCTCCAAAATAGGAGCGGGAAAATCCAAAGAACTATTAATCTAATTGGTGTGGCCTAACCTTCCTTTTGTGGTCATAAACCTTGTGTTAAAATTTCATAGATTTCTATTTACTTATACTAGAGTTATTGTGCGAAAACCAAGAAAAATGCTTATTGGGCCCTTTTTTGGCCCCTAATTCTTAAACTGTTTCGACCAAAACTCCCAAAATCAATCCCAACCTTCCTTTTGTGGTCATAAACCTTGTGTTTAAATTTCATAGATTTCTATTATCTTATACTAAAGTTATAGTGCGAAAACCAAATGTCTTCGGACGATGACAACTACAACGACGACGCCAACGTCATACCAATATAGACCGCAAAATTATTTTGCGGTCGTATAAAAATGGCTGTTGCAGTGCCTATGTCGGCACATTTTTACATCGGTAATTAGATGTACCTGCGACTATTTCCAGTACGTTTTTTACATCAGTCATCAGATGTACCCGCGGCTAATTTCCAGTACTGGTTTCCGAATTTTATTATAAACAAATCAAAGTGGCGAGCCACACGTGGCCTTTTAAATTTGTTCATTAAGCCATGCCTGGCAAACAATCAGCAGTAGAACCTTCCGATGAAGCCAACAATTACTGTCACAACTGAGAAATGATTCAGATGATGAAATGGACAGTGAAGATGACTTTGAATTTAAGAACAATCAGAAGACCAGAACTGGTCCTTCATTGTTAATTTGCCAAATAAAGTTATTTTTCAATAAAATATGTTATTAATTTTATTTCAAGATAAAATTGACAGATCTTGTAGGACCGGCAAAAATTTTGTAGACTGACATATAATCTTGCTTTGTCAGTCCCATGACTGACGGGTCAAAAAAGGTTTTCGCGAACTCTGAGGGAGTGGAGGGTGGGAATTAAATATTTCCCAGAAAAATTTGAATGTCAGAAATCAACTTTTTATGATTAAATCAGTGTTTATATTGAACAGATTGAAAATATATTATTTATATTAGATAAATACAACATCACATGCATTTTTTTGGAGTTGAAACATGTATTTTCATCTATTTAGAAGAGAATTTTTTTACTCAGGTAAATTAATCAATGAGTGATGGATTTCTCTTAGAAGAAATTTAAAGGTCCCAGTGAATAAACTACACAGTGAACAATAGCTATTGTAGTTATTGAATGGGACAATAGAACTGACAAAAGTTTAAATAGATTGAACAATAGGAGATGACTCTGTAGAAAAGTTTCATTTGGTTTCGCAATAATCCTTGGGGATTTTCATTAATGGTGCCCATCCTGGTTGATAAATGCTGACATCCGAAATTCAAATTGATAATAGACCCTATAGAAATAATGGGTGGCACTCACAAATTACTGTCATAGATTATGACTTGAGAATGAATAAATCAGTTACAGTACTGTCAGGAACAATAAATTGTTAACACAGAGATATATGTCTCGCCTATTTGTTATTTTGATAATGCAAATGTTGAAATCAAAATAGTAATACCTTAACATGTAAGTTATGCAAATATTCAAAGTCAATGAACCATTATTGAAGGTACAGGGCTAAACAATCTTCATGGAAATGAGATGTGCCAATGCTATTAAAAACAACTGCATACCAAATACCATTGACTTTTCATAAGTCGTTTCCTTTAAACAAACCTAAACACAAACATTAACTTGTAAACTATGTAAAAGTTTCAAAGTCAATGAATCATAATGAGGGGGTAAGGTTATATAATCTCCATGGAAATGAAACTTGCAAATGCCGATACATTTGCATACCAAATATCATTGACTTAACATTAGTGGTTCACTATAAACTAGACCTAATCACAAACTAATACATTGTTGATGCCGCCGTCAAACAGCATACCTATATCTCACTTTTTGACTCTGTCAAGGTGAGACATAAATGATAGGATGTAAACGTTTCTGCCAAAAATAGTTCAAATTAGTAAAATGTTAATCAAATATCATTGATCATTTTTTTTAAAAGTTATATTAACAGTTCTGGTGGTCACCTTGATGTAATGAAAGGAATGTTCTTAACACCATTTGAAGAGGAATCACCATTTCAGTAATTAATCAACATTTAACCCTCAAATTTGATCTGTAATTGCTAGAATAAGGAAGCCTTAAGTGAGCAAGCTCAATACCCAAAGCCCCCTCTTTATAAAGAAGAAAAGCTTATAGTGACTTAATGGCATAGTTTTTTCTGTTTACTTTAAGATATGTGACCATTTATCCAAGTAAGGTTGCAATCCCATATGAAGTATTTGATTTAGCATCCAGAAACTACTTTTCTACACAAAGTTTAGTTTATCTCTAGTAACTCTGACCTTTACCTTCGACAAACATGACATAGTGACCTCAAAATCAATAGGGATATTCTTCTTAATACATGTGACCATATATCCAAGTAAGGTTACAATACTGTATGTAGTATTTGATTAAGTGTCTGGAAACCCACTTTTCTGCACAAATTAAGGTCTACTTGAAGTAACTATTACCTTGATAGGTGGCAAATTTGATGGCTAAAACTTTTAATTGAGACACCTTAAGAATGAATTTGTACACGTTTCATTGCCAACAGCATATATGTAAGAGAAAATAAGACTTTTTAATGTTTTTCTCACAAGATTCAATGTTAAATTATCTATATTGAGGTCTCATCATTGGGTTTCCAGATGACTACAATGTTTACATGTAAATTTAAGAGACATTCCTGCCAAAAATGATTCAGATTGATCAGAATACTTTTTTATTATAATTTTAAATTAACTCTATAAATATCTGTATGTATTAAAAGATGCCATCTTGGTTGACTTAGTTGTTTTCCAACCTTAATTTGAAAAAGGGACTACAAAAGGACCAAAACACAAAAATGTGGTTACAATAGTGACTGTATAAATGCATAAAGGTAAAAATCTATATATTATTTCATTGCTCAACTTCACAAGATTTTACGGCTACTCACACTTCTAAGCTGATTTACTCGTCTTTCAAGTCTTCTGATCTGAAATTATAACAATAGTGAATTATGCATTAAAACCCATCAACTTTAACACATAGTTTTGATGCACTGATGTTTAATATTGAAAAAAAAATGAAATTTTAACTGTCCATTAGCTTGTTGAGCAATTCTTCTGAAACAATTGATTTTTTTTAGCATTAAATGTCTAAGAACTGAACAAAATCAGATTATTCCATAAATAAAACTGCTTCATTTCAGCAAGTTTTTGAAAATGAGAAATAAATTCTAAAATGACAGCCTTAATTGTGTAATGCACTTTACATTCCTCTCTCTCTCTCTCTCTCTCTATCTATCTATCTATATATATATATCTTTCTATATATATATATATATATATATATATATATATATATATATATATATATATATATATATATAGAAAGATATATATATATATATATATATATATATATATATATAGTCAAACTTCCGTAACTCAAAGTCAAAAGGACAGTCAAAACTATTCTACTTATCTAAGGTTGGAGTCATCTAAGGCTAAGGGTTACATCCTATTTCAAGTTTGAACCTTGTATGGTCGACTTGGTTTGTTAAGGTGGAAGACTTATTTTGTATTTCAATTCATCTCTATTGATAACACATGTAGCATGTACAGTAGTATTAAGAAATAACTTGTTCCTAATAATGACATAGGATATACAGATCATATCTGATGTTTACAAGGATAAGAAAATTCCTTCATCTCCATTTTTAACATCAATAGTTTCCCCTTTAGTTTAACACTGATAAGTTATTATTCTCAACCTTTAACATCAGCTTGACCTTTAATCTCTAACCTTGGTAACAGATCATATTGGAATAATGGTGTACAGTTTGATGTTGACTATTTATAAAACATGTACTATGTTGACAGAACTTACTGATCTTCAAATGTACAAAATGATATGCCAATGAAACCAGAGATTACATAATAATTACCCTTCTACTGATGCCTCTTGTAATATTTCGTCCTCTATGGTATCTTCTTACCTATTATAACCAATCATAAAATAGTTTACAGAAAACAATGAAATCATTGTTGTGTGACCATGCATGACATGCATTCAATTACAGTAAACTACTGTCTTTTGTGAAGAAAAGCAATGAGTGACTTTTTTTAACATGACACAAGACGCATATACATGCATTCATTTATGTCATCCAATGAAAACAACATTTCTTAGGCCCATCCCACAAAACTGGTTTTAACTTACTGATTCATTCTGACTGGTATCCTGTGTTACAATGCCATCAACCTGTGTCAATATAAATTAACATGCATAATATAAATCAACATGCAGGTTATATTGCAGTGCAGTATATTGAGTGACTATATATTTTTTATATTTCTTAACTCTATCATATGTCATATGAATTTTCAAGTTTTCTATTGGTATTAATAGCATTGTTCTGTTAATTTAAAACATCTTCATAACACAAAACAAAAGTTTCAAAGTAGACAAAATGCCCTATTTTAACCACTGAATTTTTTTTTTTGAGGAATGAAACGGCATTTATAGCATTATTATGTTAAAGCATCTTCATCTGTTCATAACACAGAACAAAAGTTTCAAAGTAGACAAAATGCCCTATTTCAACCACTGAATTTTTTTTTTTGAGGAATGAAACGGCATTTATAGCATTATTATGTTAAAGCATCTTCATCTGTTCATAACACAGAACAAAAGTTTCAAAGTAGACAAAATGCCCTATTTCAACCACTGAATTTTTTTTTTTGAGGAATGAAGTAAGCTTCATAGAATTATTTAAATTGAAATGTTGATCGCAAATGAAAATGAGAAACACTAAATGATGAGAATATTGCTTAACAAACAAACTGCTGGATACCCCTGAATTCCCATGTGGTAAAAAATCCAAGTCAGAGTATATTTCAAATTCACTTCTGTTAATTGCAATGACCGACATTTAGTCCATTAAAAGTGGTAATTTGTGTGTTAACCAAGCATTGAAAACTGCATTCACATGTACAATGAAATTGTTCAATATGATTGACCTTTCTTTACATGCATCACAATAGCACACGATATTGAAGGAAAATTCACTGTTTTGCATTTGATGGTTTAAAGTGCATGTATTCAGACAGCATATATACAGCTCAACCTAAACAGTCATTCCCAAGGTTTGTCAGACACTGGTAAAAGTCTGGTATGTTTGATGTTGGACCAGTAATTTTTCCAATTGGACCAATTATCTCTAGTGAAATTTGATTGGACCAACATCAAAATAATGGATAGAATAGATCAAAACCATGCAATATATAGTATATAGGTATTGCACATTGGTTTATAAAGGAGAAGAACAAAAATAGTATATAAAATTACATTATGGATAAGAAATCGCTAATCTATAATTATAATTTCCTGTACATTTGCTGTAGAGGGGATAATTACAATTTACTAAGGAATTCTTGACCATTTTGTTTGAGAAACTATTTTCACAGCCTCTGGCGACAAAATACTGATGTGAGACTATTTATCTAAGGGTTAAAAATGTTGAAACTTTTTTAGTACAGTAAAATTTATTCTGTCAGGTAAACGCTGCTGGACCAAATGTCCAGCGAAACTTAGAAGACCTTAAGTATCACTGTCTTAGTTGTTTGTATCATTTAACATGCTTAGTAAATACAAAACATCTTATCTAAATATAACTTTTAACCTTTACATTTACATATGTATGCATGCATTGCAGACCTTGTACATTCATTATGAAAATGCTTTTTACATTTTACATTACATGCAATATTTTTTTCTGAGCTATAACAATAAAGATATCAATGAAAATTTGAGCGATATTTAAGTGCTGTAGTGCATGTCATATTACAAAAGACTTTCTTTACAATATTGTTGTGTAAATCATTAACTTGTTTGTTGAGTTTATATAGTGAAAGTGCCTGAAAGTTTAAAATAAAATGTAGACCTAGCAATCAATACAGGATTAGGCAAAAAAAATATGTGCATTTACTATCACCGTCTCAAAAAAATAGGGTCAGTATGTCAGTAAAACTTTTATTTTATTTTTATCAGCAGACCAAGAAACAAGCCTTATCTGGTTTAGATCCGGCATTGCATTTTTTAATATTTCTGTTTAGAAGCCATTTGTCCAAATGCTTTTACTCTGATTACAAAATACTTGTTGATTTTCTGCATTAAGCTAGCAATTAAGCAAAAAGATAATCGCTATCAAGAACAATACCATTGAACAAATAATTTGCCCAATTATCATGAGAAAAAGTTATGGTCAGCTCTCAAAAATTAGGGTCAGTCGGTGAACAGTAAACACACATATTTTTGTTTGCCTTAACCAAGATAGTAGCAATTCCAATGTTGGGGTTGAAAAATGGCATGACAGGATTTTTGTCTAGGTAATTGCTTGTCTTTTGCACAGATAAATAAAGCAAACCAAATGATTATTACAGATTTCAACTTAAAACATTTGATCATGTTCAAGTTTTTAAATTGAAAATTTAACTAGAGCCCAGTAAACTGATTGTAATTTCACATTTCATAGCTTAGGATTGATTCTCAAATAATTGACCAATAAAAGATTGTAATTTTTTCATTGATTTCTCACTACATAATTGTCATAACATACCGTATTACGTAAGCTAGTAAACCTTGAATTAAGCCTTGATATACTTGTCTGTATTTGTCCTGAACTACCCAAACTTTGTTCTACTTGGTTTAATCTGATGTTCAAAGCTTGTTGCTGTAAAAAAAGATTATTATCTCATATTAGAACTGACTATTTTTCATCACATACATGTAATGTAATAATTGGATTGTTAATTCATTTTTTTCTATTGACACTAAACTTGGAAGCCTAATGCAAGTGAAGTGCATCTGTGTCTCCACAACAACTCAATGAAAGGGGTTTGACTTGATTTATTAGAAAATAATCAAAAGCAGCATACTCCTTAGAAGTTCATATCTCAGTGAAACAATTATCAAGTTCAAATTTTCCAGTAGTAAAACAAGTCTTTTTCATGGTTGCATTCGCTTTTTTTCTAAAAAAAATCTAACAATCACTCGTTGAGTCGAGGCAACACAAATCATTACCATATATGATCTTTTTATGTTTCAAGAAGGTCTAGGTCATTGCTCTGATGTAAGTATTCACTCTTGCATTATTAATGAGATCTGGTTTATCAGATGACGAACAACATAGGGTTTTTCTTTTAAATATGTGCATTACCGTCCTGAAAACGACACAAAACATATTTTTTCATTTATGTCTATAAATTTGCTGATATTTCGCAGCTTTTTAGTTTTCCCCTCAAAACATGATTTTTGTAGATACTGCCTATTTGGGATAAATTTCTTATGTATGTCCAGGTGTAAAAAAATTAATTTAACCCATATTAACTCACCACAGATTCTATATTGGTGATCCTGTTGGTTATATCAGTCAGTTGAGATAAAACTTGTCCAGTAGGTTGTAGGCTGTTCAGTCTTTGTTCTACCTCAGCTAATCTTGAGGCCAAATTAGAAGGTGTCTAGTAAGTAAATATAATGTTACAGTTATTTTGTAAAAAATTAAATAAATAGAGAATATCATATGGCTTTTTCAATATCACATCTGTATCAACCTGAGACACCAATATAACCCCAAGAGCTCTGCTCGAGGGATTATATTGGTTGAGGGATTGATAAAGCCTTTGCAACAGTGACTGTGTGATATTGAAAAGCCATATCATATCATCACTTTATTATATACATATACCTCACATAGATGTTTTTTTACTTTCTCTTAAGTGACATGACGTCATACAGATAAGGAGGTTTGAAATGACGTCATACAGATTATAGGTTTGACATGACGTCATGCAGATTAGGGGTTTGATAAAGCCTTTGCAACAGTGACTGCAATCGATGACGTGACGTCATACAGATTAAAGGTGTGATAAAGCCTTTGCAACCGTGCTGATATCGATATCATCACGGGTGGCTGATACAGCACGCTTGCCAATGACTGTATTACACATATAATTTATCTGCACTTACTACTAAGTATATAATAAAATCTAATATAATTACAATAGTCTTAAAATTTCCTGTTCAATAATTTTTATCTAGCTGATTTTCATATGATCATATCAGTTGAGATGAAGATGATCGTACATAACATATAAAAGGCATGCATAGTATCTAAAATAGTTAAGTGGTAAGTACATCAGTACATAAAATATTTTGACTTAATTATCAGAAACATGTACTTGAATAGCACGAACTAATTTTACAATGCACATTACTGTTTTTATTCTAGTCTCTATAATAAATGCATCATCTATTATCAACGATTGTATGTTAACCTTAAGATCTTTTAACTTCTGATTAGGGTAACCTTGGGTTGCTGTCTACATTGACCTTAAGATCTTTTAACTTCTGATTAGGGTAACCTTGGGTTGCTGTCTACGTTGACCTTAAGATCTTTTAACTTCTGATTAGGGTAACCTTGGGTTGCTGTCTACGTTGACCTTAAGATCTTTTAACTTCTGATTAGGGTAACCTTGGGTTGCTGTCTGTTGACCTTAAGATCTTTTAACTTCTGATTAGGGTAACCTTGGGTTGCTGTCTACGTTGACCTTAAGATCTTTTAACTTCTGATTAGGGTAACCTTGGGTTGCTGTCTACATTGAACTTAAGATCTTTTAACTTCTGATTAGGGTAACCTTGGGTTGCTGTCTACGTTGACCTTAAGATCTTTTAACTTCTGATTAGGGTAACCTTGGGTTGCTGTCTATGTTGACCTTAAGATCTTTTAACTTCTGATTAGGGTAACCATGGTAACCTTGGGTTGCTGTCTCATTGAGGTATACTAATGATTTCATTTTTTTTATTAAATCACATAAAATTCTTTAATTCGATCCTCATACCTTTTCTTTGTTGGTTATATTATAAATAAACAAGAATGTGTCCATAGTACACGGATGCCCCACTCGCACTATCATTTTCTATGTTCAGTGGACCTTGAAATTGGGGTCAAAACTCTAATTTGGCATTAAAATTAGAAAGATCATATCATAGGGAACATGTGTACTAAGTTTCAAGTTGATTGGACTTAAACTTCATCAAAAACTACCTTGACCAAAAACTTTAACCTGAAGCGGGACAGACAAGCAAATGGACAGACGGACAGACAAACAGACGTGCAGACCAGAAAACATAATGCCCCTCTACTATCGTAGGTAGGGCATAAAAAAATTATTTCAAATTTTATAATACGTCTATCATTGATTAATAAAATTGTATTTTTGAATTTTAATCCAAACAAATGGAACCTTAACATTATTTACAATTGACTCAAGACAATATAAATATATACATACTGCAGTAGTCGTTACTGTCCTCAACTGTTCAATTCTTTGTCTATTATCTTTAACCTGAAATACAGAAAAAACAGTTATTTTGTACATAAATCAGGCCGTTGGTTTTCTCATTTGAATTGGTTTACATTTTGTTAAGTTAGAGCCTTTTATAGCTAGCTATCAGGTATGGGTTTTGCTCATTGGTGAAAGCTGTATTGTGACCTATAGTTGCTAACATCTACCTCGTTTGGTCTCTGGTGGATTGATGTTTATTTTCTAATAAAGAAATCTTATTTCTGCATGACTGATACTGTATAAAAACATAACAATGCTCAGCAAGACAAGGCTGAGGTAACCAATAAACCATTGAGATTCAATCAGAGGTACACATCATTCACCACATTGGCACATGCACACATCCAGTAAAAGAACCAGCGTCTTTCAGTGTCATCTGCAGTATACAGTGTAATCGTCTGAATTATATTGCTTTAGGTCTGTTCTGTCTGCTGATGGTGATGGATGGCTGCTTAATGTCCAGCAGTAAATTAATATGCATATTCAGGACGAGATCATGTTTAATGTAATATGACATTAACTCTGCTTTGTACCAGACCGACATGCTGAGCTGGAGAAGCAGCAAATACCAATTTTAAAGTCTTTGGCTTGAACCGGCCAGGGTTTGAACCCTTTACCTCCCGCACTCGAGATGAACACGCTGCCATGAGGCCACTGAGGAGGTTCCTCTGTCTGCTGACATATACAGTGCAATTTGTAAAATTACATTTGTACCACACGGAAATATAGCTGCTGTCACTATGTGACTATATATTTTCTGCTCTCTAATAAGTAATATTCTGCATGGCACTTAAGGTTCATGTGGACCCCTTGGCTAAAACATTTTTGTAAAATGGCTGCATTTTCACCTCAAAATTTACTCTGAGTACAGACAAACCTGTGTATCTGGAAAAGTTTAAGGGAGCTACCATTTGATTTTTATGGGGGCTAGGATGAAATTTGAAAAAAATAGGCAGGACAGGAGTTTTGAGTAATGAGGATGAGACACTTGCAAAAAAAAAAGTCAGGATGACAATTTAGGTAAAAAAAAGTCAGGATAAACTTTTTTAAAAAAAGGCAGGACCGAATAGAGTGAAAAATAAAAAGGCAGGACAGAGATTACAACTAAACAAAAATACAGGACAAAATTTTTCATCCTAGCCCCCCATAAAAATCAAATGGTAGCTCCCTAAAGGCATAGCATGCCCTAGATAAATAAAATTCAAATATATTCTATGTTTTAGAAAATTAAAAATTAACAGGATTTTGCAATGCACTTTTTTTCATTCCTCCAGAAGGTGCCAAAAGAAACTAATTTGGGAAAGAGGTTTGAGGACTTCCCCACAGGTAATAATTGAAGTGAACTGTATTGATGGAGATGGACAATAGATACGTGACAATAATTGGTGATTTAAACTGTGTACCTGAGTGGACCATATCAAGTGAAACTCAACTGTTTAATTTTATCCTCTTCTGCAGAGACGAAAATAAATTGCTTCGCTGAGCGCAGCTGGATACGACCGCAGATGTCCAACCCTAAAAAGTTGGGGCCAAAATTGACACAATATTCACGCTTGATACAGGTCTGAATTTGGATTGTAATTAAATTTTTGACACATAATAGGTTTCTGACACAGAATAACTGTAGTCAAAGAACTTCAAATTGGTTATATGATTTGAATTTATGTTCAATTTTTTGCTTTTGTGCAATACACTATGCGAATTGACCCCCCCCCCCCAAAAAAAAATATTTTACCCTGTTTTTTTTAGTTTGTGCAATACACTATGCTGTTGAATATTAACCCCCCAAAAAAAATATTTGAAGAAATTTTCTTTTAATTTCTGAAATCTGGAATGAGAAAAATTGTCCCCCCACCCCAATTTTTTTCACCTCCCCCTTTCCCTTATTCCAAAAAAAATTTCTCCCTCAAGTTATGGTCAGTATCTCAGACAATCATCATTTCTTAATACATAATTTACAAGCAGTGTAAGGGAGGTAATCAAACATTGTTATTCAAATTTGATTTTGATTGGCTTACCTCCCTTACACTGCTTTTAAATTGTCTCAATTGTCCTTTAACCAGAAAAACCCTTGTTTTTCCCCTTTTTTTGCCCCTAATTCCTAAATGGTTTGAGCCATAACCCCCAAAGTCAATCCTAACCATCCCTTTCTAGTATGGAAACTTGTGGTATAATTTCAGAGAGATTCATACACTTTAACGCAAGTTATTGTCTGGAAACTACAAAAATGCTTATTTGGGCCCCTTTTTTGGACCCTAATTCCTATACAGTTGGGACCATAACCCCCAAAATCAATCCCAACTTTCCTTTAGTGGTTATAAACCTTGTTTTAAAATTTTATTGATTTCTATTTACTTATACTAAAGTTATTATCCGGAAACCATCTGTCTTCGGACGACGACAACGACAACGTGAAACAAACATACGACCAAAAAATTTTTAATTTTTGCGGTCGTATAAAAAGTTCACTGCAAAATCCAGTTCAGTTTTAAATTTTCTAAAACATAAAATGCATTTGAATTTTATTCATCTAGGGCATGCTATGCCTTAAAACTTTTCCAGATGCACAGGTTTGTCTGTATTCAAGACTACAAGAGTGAATTTTGAGGTGAAAACAGTCATTTCAGCCAAAGGGTCCACATGAACCTTAACACTGAGGGCACATACAACTTCATATAAAATGTTATTTCAAAGGGACGTAATTTAGATTGCTCTCTATTCCTATCACTATTCATTAAAATAATACAAAAAATACATTTGGAGGTCGGTTCAAACCCATTTTTCTATGATTCAATAAATAGATAGGTGGAAAAAACTGTCAAAATAGGTGCAAATTTATTTGGGTACCCTCACGTTAGTTAAATGCCTCTTTCCCCTTACCCATTAGCTCCCTCTCACTGTCCACTGCCTTCAGCAATATGGTTTAAATAGGCTGTTTTTGACATTTGTATTTTAATCTTCTTGTTGCTTAAAATTTGGCGAGAATTTTTTACTGGTGCCTTCGAAACCAGTTTCAGGAAGTTTAACACATAACCGATTAAAACTTTCACTAAAAAACCTTCACCACGAACTCGAAAAGAAATAATTTATGATATTGTGTCATGAATTGATACACAAAATTATCCCTTGTTTCCATCATACGATAAAAAAAATCCTTTTTCGTTACGTAAACATCATATTTTGGTATTATATGTGTATTCTGAGATTACTATAACATATAGTATAATAATAGTAATCTCAGGCTGGGACAAAGGGACTCAGTTAGCAGATTAAAATTTTGTTAATAAATGTTTTTATATTTTTTTAGTATTTCCTGTCTATTTGTATTACTTTATTAACGTATTTGACGATGACATCGATATTTCTTTGTTTTCTAGCAATGTGCAGTTTACTATCCATATCCGTATACTGAAAATCCTCGGGTTGATTTTCGGTATACACTGGGATATGGTATAAAAACATGCACAGTGCTAAAAACAAAAATAGAGGCGGCATATCGATGTCATCGTCAATTTCACACCATACGTTAATAAAGTAATACAAATAGACAAAAAATACTAAAAAAAACGATATAAAAACATCATTGAATTAACAAAATTTAATACAGATCAAAGATAACTGGTCTCTTGTCCCTGTAACTGGACTATTATACCAGAGACATATATACACATCGTATATATTTACGTATGTACGTATCAAATTTAGAAATCATGAATTCTAACTCGGTCATTACAGAAGGATAGTAAAAATATTGATCTTATTGATCTAAATTAAAATTGTTTCAGTTATCGCTGTTCAAAACCTTTCTACTAAGATGAACAAATTTGGAAAAATTATAGTGTACAAACGAGGAAAGTTTAACAATTATACCTGCAAAGTCTCAAGAATTCTATTAAGCCTACGAAAAACTAGGTTTAACTATACTATCCTGTAGAAGACATTAATCCTTTGAATAAACTTAATCGTAATGGTTATCTATATTTAGTAATATATTTAAATATTGTTTTAATCGGTGCTAACACTGATTTTGTTTTCGAAAAATCAGTAAAACATAACTCATGATGAAATACATATTGCTACATATGCAAGGCCACCAATGGGTCTTCAACACAGCGAGAAAATCCAGCACCCGGAGGCGGGCTTCAGCTGGCCCCTAAACAAAAATGTGAACTAGTTCAGCGAAAATGGACGTCACACTAAACTCCGAAACATATAAATGGGCCAAAATAAAAAAAAAAAAAAAAAAAAAAACCATACAAGACTAACAAAGGTCAGAGGCTCCTGATTTGGGACAGCGCGCAAAATGCGGGGTTAAACATGCTTTGTGAGATCTCAACCTCCCCCCTATACCTCTAGCCAATGTAGAATAAACAAACACATAGCAATACGCACATTAAAACTCAGTTTAAAAGAAGTCCGTGTCCGATGTCAGAATAGGTAACAACAGAAACGAAGCAAAATGACAATGATACATAAATTAACAAAGGACTACTAGCAGTTACTGACATGACAGCTCCAAACCTCAATTAAACTGATTGAAAGATTATGTCTCCATCATATGAAAATCAAGCACAATTCCTCCCGTTCGGGCTTTAGTATCATACCATCATAAAATATACGAGAAGAACATAACCCGTGTCATGCCAACAACTGGTTTTAGAATAAATGTGTTTATTTCCGAAGACCCTATGAGTGAATCAATATTAATTCCAAAAATGCCATCTTTAATGACCTGGCAATATCGTAACTATATCCCTTCTGAATAAGTCTGTTAAACATGTTTGTGAGCGCTCAACACTTCCCATATCATGGGACAGTGGTGTGTATACAGCACAGCATACCGATGTGGCGGGGTTAATAGATATAAGAAGATGTGGTATGAGTGCCAATGAGACAACTCTCCATCCAAGTCAAAATTTATAAATGTAAACCATTATAGGTCAAAGTACGGTCTTCAACACGGAGCCTAGGCTCACACCGAACAGTAAGCTATAAAGGGCCCCAAAATTACTAGTGTAAAACCATTCAAACGGGAAAACCAACAGTCTAATCTATATAAAACGAGAAACGAGAAACACTTATGAACCACATCAACAAACGACAACTACTGAACATCAGATTCCTGACTTAGGACAGGTGCAAACATGCAGCAGGTTTAAACGTTTTAATGGTACAAACCTTCACCTATTTCCTGAAACAATAGTGTAACATCACAACATAGAAAGACACACTATAAAATATCAACTGAAATAGCTCCGACTCAATCAAAGGATATAGTAACACCATTGAACATACACTGAACAAATAAATTTGACCTATGATACAATGCAAATTCAAAATAAATAAACTAAGGAAGAATAATAAAAGTGACATGTTATATCGGTATGAAATGTTAAACAATTTAAGAAAAACAATATATCATCGAACAAAAATATCAGCCATTTGCAATAACTGTAAAACACAGGTAAATAAAATAATTTTGTTTATTATACGTATGCAGTTACAATAGAGAATCAATATTTTGACAAAATAAATAATTTTGATGTTCATAGTACGAATGGAAATTTATATTAGTACTGAACACTTATCAAAGCTGGTATATAGACCAGATATAACCCTGAATAACATTAAATAACAAAAAAGCATACAATTAGTATCAACAGGTCAAATAAAACATGTTTGTCAGCGCGCAACCAACCCTTCCTCCAATCTTGGACAGTGGTGTAATTTTTTACAAACAAAATCAATGTTAGTACCGATTAAAACAATACTTAAAGATTTAACTACTGTGTTGAATTGATAACCTTTAAGAATATAAGTTTATTTAAATGATCAATGAGTGTGCATGAATAGTATCTTAATTTACGGGCTCTGTAAACAAAATGACCGTTAACATTAGGATGTGATATCCAGTTTTTAATACGAATTCTATACGAATTCTTCTAAAACAGCCAAACTCCCTAACTAAATCTTTGTATTTTATCTCTGCAATATCTGTTTTTCGTAAATTGTATTATTAAGAATTAGGTGGTTAATTTTCTTGTTTGATGATTGTTTCACATATTTGACGTCGCCTCGGGGTCTTTTATAGCTGACTATACGGTATAAGTTTTGATAGATTGTTGTCCGATTGGCAATCATACCTAATCTCTTATTTTGATATAGACATAATTTTAAATTGATAACAGCTAGTATGTAAAAGGCACAAGACCTCTCTAAGAATTTGGAATTTCTTACATTGTGTTTAGTACAAGAACCAACAGTTATACAGTATTACATCAGAAATGTACAAAACCGTGGTTAGGAAACAATTATAATACCGGTATATCTCTGCTATGTGATTTACCTTCCAAGATGAAAATAGGCCTATAGAAGATAGAAGTGTACAAAAGCGGTAGATCAGTTATCCCAGATTATATACCTATATGGAGTTATTTTCTTTCAGAACGATAGGTCATTCTTTCGAAGAATCAACCCGGACGATACCAAGTTTCAATGAAATATGCTCCAAGGCATAAAATAATGACCTGTATAAGGTCATTATTTCCCCTGATTAAAATGGCAAACTTTAATTTACTTAAACATTTAATTCGTTTGATAGTAATCGTGTGTTGTTGCCAATTGGGGTTTACTTTTTAATGTTCCGTCTTTGATAGGTTGGAGGCAGAAACTATCCATTCCTCCGTTTATTAGACTGAAATACAAAAATCGTCGTTGACGCACATTTTAACTTTCGAAACAAATAATATGAAGACTTGTTAATTTATCGCTACAATACAGGGGCATCATGTGAGATCATTTCAATAATACAAAACTATTCACAACACCTTTAAAACAAGCCAGATTGAACACATTCGTGTGTAGGATTTTCAAAATCGTATTGATTCACATTGTATTGGAAATCATACGTTGACCTACACTATAAAAATAAGGAGATGTGGTATGATTGCCAATGAGACAACTATCCACCAAAGTTCAAATGAAGTTGATGTAAGCAATTATAGGCAACCGGACGGCCTTCAACAATGAGAAAAACCCATACCGTATGGTCGACTATAAAAGGCCACGAGATGAAAAATATGAAACAATTAAATTGAGGAAACTAACGGCCTAATTTACTAATTAACGAAAGACACATATGACAGACATGAACCAACGACAACCACTGAACTACAGGCTACTGACTTGGCACAGGCACATAAAGAATGTGGCGGGTTAAACATGTTTGTGAGCGCTCAACCATCCCCCTAACCTGGGACAGTGGTGTAACAGTACAGCATAAGAACAAACTATAAAAATCAGTTGAAAAGGCTTAACTGATCAGATGGATACCAATAGAAATACATTTTACAAAAATACAGAGTGGACGTGAGGGGGTACTTGTACTTGTACATCCCAAAAACGAAAAGACACTAAATACAAATCTGAGAGTACTCGCAGTTACTGACAGCCAGTTCAAAGCCAATAACAACAGTATGGATATTCGTTTTTCGTGTTACATGTATATGTATCACGATTTCGTGCTCTCTTCGTGTCAGTTCTTAACTTTTTACATACAATAATACCTTTTACTCTATCAAATATTCTTATTTTCTATAGAATAAAAGCCACGTACTATATAATGGGATGGGGGAGTATTATATTTAATCCTGATTCTAAGTTTTAAAAAATGTATTGCCATTCAAAAGAAAATTATTCTGAATAATTCGTTCAAAATTGAAAAATTAATCTGCTTTTCCGCGATGAAAATGACATAAAAAAAAGAAAAAAAACATGGCATCCCCCTTTCATGAGGGGCCTGATGGGTTATTTTCGTTCTTCGTGATCGGTGCATTTTTTTTTTTTTTTTATATTTTCGTAATCCGTAATCATGGAAATTTATTTTCTGTGAATCATGATTGACAAAAAAATCAACTCGTGAATCGTGATGAGACCCCCATCAGGCCCCCCTTTCATAAACTAAGTTAGTAGAATAAATTACTTACAAAAGTAACTTGTATTTTTCATACACCGTTAACTGGCGGTAACAATTCATTTGTGTCTTGCTTCATGCAGTTACAGTAATATTTTTATTGTACCTGGATAATGATTTCTGAAGTTTATATCTATATTAATTAGTGAGTTTTATTTCACATTATAAATGAGCCGTAGGGCGTATTAAAACCTGAACGCATCAGAAAAGAATATCCCACTTTAGTGTGGTCGGTAAAATAGGATGCAAATCCTGCAAATGTTGCAGAAAATAATATTTGTTTGACGGTATAAAAGTCAGATAATGCATTTTTTAAGGTTTTTCTTGTCGTATAACACACCTCGGGGTGTCAGGATTGCCCAAAGAAAGACCTCCCTCCAGTCGGTCTTTCATTTGCTAAATCCTGACACCCCTCGGTGTGTTATACGACAAGAAAAACCTTAACATATGCATTATCTATAACATAGCAAAGAAACTAGAACGAATAAAAGTTAATGTGGGTAATGTGAAGGTACCCAAATTGCACCTGTTTTGACAGTTTTTTCACCTACGTTTGCTTAAGATCAGACAAAAGTTTCAGTCATTCTGTGTTTGTAACGTAACCGTATTTACAATAATATTTCATAAATTTAATTTTAAATTCATATTGAATCATAGAAAATGTTTTTGAATCGACCTCTAAACGACCCAAGATTCTGTAATGAAGAGTACCTAAATTGCATCCATGTTTAAATTCACAACCATTAAAATCGAATAATTCATGTTTTGTTTTATTTCTCCACATTTTTAGAACAATTTGACAATAGTCCATGCTTACTATTCATTTTGTAAGAAATTAATTTAAAAAATTACTTTTTGTGGACGTCGCATGGTTTCCGGAGATTTTACTTTTTTAACTGGATACTTCATCTGTTGATATATAATGTGACCGTTTTGTGCATACCTAAAGATATTTAGCTATGTTGAAAGACGTGCATAATGGCAAATTATAAAAAAAATCAAAGATTTCCGCTGCTTTTTTGGCAAAATGGGTGCAAACTGGGTACTCGGTGCAATTTGGGTACTGTGACGTTATAGCCAACAAAATAACAACCCAACGAAGCCACAAGAAAACATTACTTGATTGATTATCCATGCATCATGTTGAAGAACAACAGTATTATAGCACTTCCACATTGAAAATCAAATCAGATGTAAACATAGTGAGAAAGAACCAACGGAACATCATCAAGGAAAGACAAGTTAATAATAGGTAATAGGCATGCACTTGTGCCAGAAATTCTAGTATAAAATTTTAAATGCGTGTTTTATTCATATCAATTCAATGACGTTATCGATGCCATTTCACATTTTTCTAAAAACATGTTCTTTTAAAACACATAGTATTCATTTATATAAATGTAAAATTAGTTTTATACATTATAATAACAACAACGGACAAGTCTACAATATCTTAAGGACAAAATAGATCGTGATCACGAATGAAATGTTCAATACAAACCATTTTACCAGTAGAATAATTTGATAATAAATGAATTATGTATGTAACCCGCAAGCATTGAAACAAGCTTCTGTGTTGTACGGTTAATGATTTACCTGTATCTCATTTGCAGGCATTTGTTTTTCATTATGAGTTTTGTCCTTGATAATTTTGACGAAAACATTAAATACAACCATGGAAGTAATATTGAATATTACTTCCATGATACAGCTAAAGACAGCCACTGATGAGATCCTCAACTAGGGACAGGCATATGAACTGTTTTTTTTTTTTTTTTTTTTGGGTCCTTATCCTTCCTTTAAATCTCAAATAGTCATATCTGATTTACTCTTCTATATACCCGAACATTTCATTGTAAAAATAACTAGTAGGATCTTTAGCCATCTCTACCGCTCTGTTCCCACAACTAGGCCTTTGATCATGGTTGGTATATTTACCCCAAAAATATGGGGTAGCAGTACATTTTCAGATTTCCAGAGCCTGTTCGATTCCATGGCATTATAATTTATTATGATTAATACTTACTGACTGAACTATCACACTTAGATCTTCATTGCCAACATTGATAAATCCTCCCGAAACTGCTTGAAACGATATGTTATGGTTGACTCCCGATTTGAATACTAGGTGACCATTCTGTGTCATGATACGTGGGCTGAAGAAAATTGAATCATGATAAAATGCACGAAGAATGAACCTAAGCTAATAGTGGAAGCGACAAATACTGACGGACTTTAAAAACGCAACACTAGATTATTCTTTTTAATTCCCATTTTCAAATATGCGATTTTTGTCGAATAAATACATAAAGATATTTTTCATTGATTACTTCATCGTCTTAAAAAAGTTTGCAGTTCGAAAGATGAATTGAATACTTCATTTTTAATGTTTAAATCATGTGGTATGCACTGACACCCTTATCAATGGATGTATCATCGTCGAAGGCAACGAATGCCTGTATATATCCAACGCCAAAATGATTGTCAGAAAGGTCAACCAAATTCTGTTGGGCATATTTAGAGTTCTGTTTGTGCCTTCTGATTTGTCCGATGTCCCACCCATTACAGTTTGTTTTATCAAATATGGGGTTTTAACTTAAGGGCTTTATATGTTTTTCTGCAGTCGATTCTTTGGCATTTCAGTATATGGGAAACATTTGTGACGTGAATCTGTCTGCCGTGGCATTCGGCGATTGGATTAGCAGTTAAAACGTTTCGGCCGTAAACATGTCTCGCAAATGACCTTGCGTAATCAAATTTTATTAACGTGGCGTTGTTACTACATATCGATCTGGTCATGAAGGATCATCAACAAATTCCGTTTGCCTGTGCCGTTGTTGTAAGGACAGTAAGACGAGTTTCTGATGTGAAATTGCCTGGCATCAGCACGTTCACGTATTCCTGCCTGCTATGTTCTTATGGCCTAATCTTCATTGCTCAGTCACGGCGATATGGAGATGCAACATTTTTTTACTGAATTAAGTGTGGGTATGGATTGAAAGAGTTATTTCACGAAGAAAACACCCTTTTACAAATCATTTATACTGAGGTTCATAATTTCGTTTTAAGAAATCCGTGACTCTTCAATAATCCGGTATGTTCAATAACCTCATGTAAGTCAGGTATTGAATTTTTCAGAAAGAAGTATTGTAAGCGAGGAATAATCATGATTTGGTAAAAAAAAAATCACCAAAATGCATGTTGCATTTCTAAAGTTCATCTGTATATTACATTTTAAAGTTCACTAGTATCCCAGTGTTAGTTTCCTGTAAAATAAACCTTATAAAGCCCTATGTATACAGATCATTCAGATGTGATTTTTTTGTTAATACTATATCTAATGTGCGTTTAAGTCAACAGGGAGCGAAATAGGTGGAATTTTGACTTAGATAATCTCAACTGTTTGTACATTCTCGACGATGTTGATTCTATATTTGCCAGTTGTGTTTCATTTTCAATCTCAGAGGTTGAATGATGTAAGGACATTTCGCGTTTTCGCCTTTCATATTCTATAGGTCGTAAACGCGAAAACGCGAAATGGTTTCAATTCTCGATTTCGCGTTTTCGCAATTTCGCGTTTTCGTGTTTGTCAATTACTGCCCATATTTTATATAATATCCTATATAATATTATTATTATTACATACATAAGTATTCGTTTTAAAAGTTAATAGTTCTTGAAAATGATATAATCCAGTCAGGTTATCTTCAAATTATTTTTCATTATCCAATCAGATAAAAGATACGAAATGATTGACAGAAGTGGGCAGTAATTGACAAACACGAAAACGCGAAATTGCGAAAATGCGAAATCGCAAAATAGCGAAGTCGAAATAGCGAAATCTAGAATTGAAACCATTTCGCGTTTTCGCCCAATTGAATATGAAAGGCGAAATCGCGAAAACGCGAAATGGCCTTAACCGGCCATCATACCTTTCTGATGCGTATGGGATTATTTCATTCGTTAATATTTTGAAGGTCATAGAAATTACAAAGTTAGGTAAAAAATGAGAAGTTTTTGGTAAAGTTGCATGGTCAATAGCGCAATCTCTGACCATTCCATTTCTGTAATAGTATAAAGCTTCTACCGAAATACACATTCTCTTGGAACATCTTGATGGCCAGAAATTTCTCTCTTTTCGATTTAAATTAAATATTACCAATGGTCAGTGCGAGCTTTTCCCATCACTTGGCGTCCGTCGTCTATCGTCGTCCGTTAACTTTTACAAATTTCTTCTACTCTGAAGCCAATCGGCCAATTAAAACCAAACTTGGCCATAATGATTATTAGGTTATTTAGTTTTAATATATGTCCGGTCTGCCAACTAATATGGCCGACATGACTAAAAATAGAACATAGAGGTAAATTGCAATTTTTGTCTAGTATGTTGAAAACCACTAAAGATAGAAAAAAATCTGACAGCGGTAGAAACGTTCAGAATGTTGAGATCTACCCAATGTCTATTTACTACATCAAAACTATCAGAAGACTTCTTATTGGAACTGTCGCCCTTAAATGATGAATTTTACCGTTTGTATAACCTATTTTCTTGAAAACTACAATAGATAGAGAAAAACTTTATAAGCAAAAATGACCAAAAAGACAAAATCTATAAATAATTTTACATGCATGGTCGAAACCATCCGTCAGCTATTGTCCTTACTTGACGGTTTCTCCCATTTTTTTTTTTTTTTTTTTTATGTTTTGTCCATTTTCTTGAAAACTATAATAGATAGATAGAAATAATAGCAAAAATTATCAACAAGACAAGATATAGAAATGTAACATGAGTCAACATGGCCAAAATTGTTAGTAAACTCCTTATAGGAGTTATTGCCGTTTAATGACGATTTTTATCATTTTGTTTTGCGTTTTTTGTCTATGATTTGAAAACCCGTTATAGATAGATAATAACAATAGAAAGGAAAACATGATCAGCAAGACAAGATCTGCAAAGAGGTCAGCATAGATGAAATTGGTCAGTTGTCTTCTAATAACACCTTATATGACGATTTGTACCCGTTTTTGTTTTTAGTTTAGGGCAAAAACTATAGAAGATAAAACAACTGTACTCAGAAAAGCATGATCAGCAATACAAAGTCATAAAAATATATATAAGTCATGAATTATATTCTAGTCTACAGAGTTGAGAGTGTCCATTGTTGAAGAAGAACCTGGTAAGTGACATAGGCTCTTTAGAGCTTCTAGTTTGCTGATCAAAGAGATTTGAAGGTAACAGAATGCATACGTAGAGTATAAATGTAAACGGGTTCTGTTTTGGAAAGACCATTTCTTATGCTTGCAAAAATGATATCTATATCCTAATGATATATGTATAAAAACAGATTTGAATATTGTGGAGTTTTTTTTTAAATCTGTATACGCAGTTTTTAAAATAATGAAACCATATATTTTTTAATGGGTAACTGGATAATATGAAAATATACTTACAGATCGGGCGAAATATTTCTTTTATGTCTGGTATTTTGTTCTGTCAGCTTTAAAATTTGGATAAATATCCCCAAAAATAATAGGGGTGTAAAATTACGAAACATATTCACTTCACAATAAACTATGCATAACAGTGTCCAGAGAATTGTGACTTTGAAACTGAACACCGTTTCGTAATGTACATGTATGTGTATATATATAACAAAATGTATGCTAATGAAGTGAGATCTTTGCTTTATCTTGAAACATATTAATTTATCTATTGTTGTTTATCGCCTTAATTATGGAAAAATTATAGATAAATTTTACGTAAAGTATCACTCTGGGTTTGTTTGTAACAAGCAGTGTTTATCTCATTAATTTGAATAACTTTATGAAATTTAGACAATTTTGCATTTATGTGACGCTGTTAAAACAGTGCACTGTAATGTAACGGGTACCTGGCCAAAAATTTGTATCCACCTTGCCACACTTGCATGAACTAAAATTAACTCGGTATTTTACATTTATATAAAAAAAAAGATTAGGTGCCTTTTCTTCAGCTGTTTACTAAACACCGAAGGGATGATTGAGCCAACGAATATGTATACATACGCAGATGAATAAAAATAACAAGTCAGATACCCGATAAATCAGCGAATATTTATAGACACCTCGAGTACACTAGTGATTGAATATTTTGACTTGCAATATTTTATACGATACAGTGGCGTAGGAGTAGACTCAAATGGGGGATGGGGAGGGCAAACTGCTGAATGTGACAAGCAACAACAAAAACACCGCAACAAATGTATAGTCTAATATTCTAGAAATTAGCCAGTGTCCTCTTTCATTTCAATTGTTTTTATTTGTCCAAGAGTGGGGGTGCAAAACTTTGTTTATTATTGATTACTAGAATTTTGGTATAATGTGCATGCTTACTTTTGCCCCACCACTTTTTGTACATTGTAAGGGTATTTTCCTTGAGGGTGCTGAAAACACAAAGATATAAGAAAAACAAATTAACAGAATCGTTTTCGTTAAAACCGAGTAGTTTAATCTGTTACGGTCGATAAAAGTTAGATTGACCAATTTTAAATATTACTTTCATTTCATGTCTTTTAAATTTATTGAACAAAAGTATACAAAAATAGAATTTGTAAAATATTATTATGAATTGATCTCCGTTCAGACTTGTTCTTAACCATTTGTTGTTAAATGGACGGTATTGATCGAAAACAGTGTGTATATGTATGATGTTTTACTTCAACATGTATGTCAGATAAAACCAGTTTCGTTTGTAGTAAGGTAAGATATTTCTGAAGTTGTCAGTTGCATAAATAATAAGAAATCAAAATGGTATACACATGTCCGTGTTCGTTATATCTTTGTTAAGTGACGAGAGGTTTATAGTGATGATTGTGTGTCTCTTTGTTTATTCGCTATTTTCCCTCTGCATTCACAACGACTCCCAAACAAACTATTGATTTCGGTGTAACTTTCACCGAATTCAAAGTTCTTTATACATGCAAATGATTTATCTATACAGGTGGGGAGTTCGCAATATAATTCACAAATGTGATGAAACCTCAACCGACTTGATTTCAATGAAACTTTCAGAGAATTTTTAGAACCTAACAACGTTTTATCTCTATTTTTATTTTGGACCCAAATGATTTTGGAAGTTTTTACATAGGAAATATGGACTATGTAATATAGACACAAATAGCCAATTCGGTGATATTTGTTAACCCACATCTTCTCCTTTGCATCACGTGATCGTTATAACCAAACAAAAAGGTAGAATGCTACACCATATATAATATAATACTATATTCACAGTATCTTTTTATCACATTTCTTTCAGATGACGGTTATACAAGTATGCAACGGTGAAGCATTGTAGAAATAGCTGGACACAGAAACATGTGAACTGAGATACTTCACAGCTAGTAACACCAAAAGTGATACTTCGTTTTTTTTTTAATCTTACTAACGCATGCATATCATTAATCTATTACATACAGTTAATCTGTATGCTGACAATTTTTGTCTATTTGATATCAAAACTGCAAGTAAAAAGAAAATCTTTTGTATTTTGTACAAAAATATGAAATATAGATATAATTTGGTAAGATGATGGAAGATAAAGTTTTCTGTAAACATCACCCTGGAAAACATGTAGAATATTTCTGTAATATACACGAAAAACCTTTATGTCATGAGTGTAAGAATGGTGGACACAATTCGTGCAAAGAAATATCAAATATTCCTGCAGTCATATCTGATGTGAAAAATAGAAATATCTACGAAGATACCTCACACCTACTACAAAATCATCTAAATCAGGTGAACTTTTTACCAGCAAGGATTGCCAGCAACCTCTTAAAACTCGAAAGAGAGAAAGTCGTTTTCAAGAATACATTAACACACTATAGAAGGAAGGTCGATAAACATCTGGATGATCTGGAGACCAGTATACTAAAAGAATATCAGAAAATTTATGACGAGCAATGCTCAAACCTGAAGGAACTACAGACTTTTTATTTAGAACAAATAAAACAGCTTGAACATTATTTATGGGAGCTTGAAAATGTATCTGGACTATCAGAAATTGAATCTTTCTTGACAATTAAACGTATTTCTGGTGACAGCGAAGCGGTGTTGAATCAAGACGACGTTAGTGAAATTTCTATTGACTTTACTATGACGAAGGAAATGTTAACATTTCAAAATATCTCTGCACTTGGAACTATACATATACACAAAAAACTACCGATAGAGATAAAAGGACCACCACTTTTAGCTGAAGACACCATAGTTTCTCTTGAAATAAAACCACGTTTTGAATTTTTGAAGAAACTAGATATACAAACAGAAAGAGACGAATTAGAAGTAATTGATATTAAAGAGTTAGATGAAGGCGTTTTAATCTTATCAAACCGATTATCTGAAAATATCCTTGTACATGATATGAACAAAAACACTACTAGAGAACTGTCAATAGGAGAATATCCCGATAGCATCGCTGTTATCGACAAAATGGTGATAGCAGTAACACAGGGACGAAGAAATGTGATGATCGTCGGTGTTGTAACAGGCAGAGTTCTCAACCGTTTTGATATGGACGATGACGTAGAAGGTTTGACAACTGTTCAAGCTAAACTAATCGTCAATTGCAAAACCAAAGGACTTCAGATACTTAATATAGATGGAAACATTATCGGTTCTATTCCGCATATAACTGGGCGACTGTATTTGTGTGCTGTTAGTTCATGTGAGATCGTGTGTGCAGACCAAGTCAACAACAGATTAACTTGTGTGAGGTTAGACGGAGAGATTGCTTTTTCTTTATCAGACCGAAATCTTATAGCCCCATATGGCATTACTGTAGACAGACATGGTGATATATTTGTGGTAGGAATAGATTCCAGTAATATATACAGAGTGAGTTCTGATGGAAAAGAAAAATGTAAAATAATGACGTCAAATAACAGATTACAACGTCCATTTGTTTTACTCATTTTGAAGGATGGTAGATTGCTTGTTTCTAACAAAAGTGGTCGAGATGTTGAACTATATCAAAAGAGAAATGTACACGTGCAATAATCTTGCTTAAATCAAAACGTTTATTTAGCATGCAAGGATTATAACAAGACTGGAATACACCACGGAGGAGTCTCATTTTACCATTACAAGTTACAAACGTTTGCAGGCAATATTTCGTTACACAGTTTAATGTATTTATATTTTGTGTACGAGATACATTAACACAGATTATTCGAGAAAGAGATATGCAAGTTACAAGTCGACGTAGTGTTATTTCGAGACAATAAATAAGTAGACAGTGACTGATAGTGTCTTGAATAAATTCAAAAGAATCAAGAAAAGTTAACACACATGGATTATTAGTTATCTTGGTGTAATCAGGGGTGTACGGAATTTTCCACACGGCGGTGTAAAATTCCGTTCACCCATGATTACACCAAGATAACGAATTTATTTCTAGTGAAGCGTTCCTTTACTCATTTTTTAAACCGGGATGTAAAATTGAAAAATGCTAATGAAGAATTTCCAGTGCAATCTTTTTTCAACACCGATGTTGCTGCGCATTGTCAAATATTTCTTTTTTTAATTTTTCTTTATTTTCAGGAAATTTGGAAATTTTTTGTGTTTTTTTAATTTTGGGAAAAAATATTTATAATTTTTTTATTTTTTTTAATTTTTTTTTTTTTTCATTTTTGCCCCAATTTTTTTTTTTTTTTTTAATTTTGCAATTTTTTGGTTTTGTTTGTTTTTTTTTTTTTTGTTTGTTTTTTTTTTTTTTTGCATTTTATTTTTTTTTCTTAATTTTGGCAAATTTAAATATATTTGATAAGTTTTTTTTGTGCAAACTATATTATATAGGATAAAAGAGACTACAAATGAACAAAAGAAGACATAATGCTAATATTGCTATATTTTAAGGATGAACTTAGGTCAGGTTTAGGAATTTTTGTCAGATGTTCGGACTCCTTGGTTTTTTTCCAACGATAACGGGTAAAATATTTTGCCCCATAACACCCATTTTTCTTTTCATATAAGACTTCAATAGCTCATAAAAGGTCATTTACCAAAATTTAAGCAGATTCTAGATTTCTGTTCTTTCGATTTGAGACCCAAATAATACCAATGCAAATATAAGGAAAAAGTCCGAGACAGCCTTCTCCCGCCATTTTTTAAATATTAAATATCTCGAAAAGGAGCTCCATAACCTATCAATATTTTTAGCTTATTTTGTTCCTTTACTAATGCTCTTCTGACTTATATTATCAATCTTAAATTCTAGATTTTTTAATTTCACCTAAGTACATCCTTAAAAAGGTTTAAAGAAACTTCAGTAACCAAACAGACACAAGTGGAAACAACCATTTTTTAGTACACAAACAGACACAAGTGGAAACAACCATTTTTTAGTACACAAACAGACACAAGTGGAAACAACCATTTTTAAGTACACAAACAGACACAAGTGGAAACAATCATTTTCTTAGTACACAAACAGGCACAAGTGGAAACAATCATTTTTTAGTACACAAACAGACACAAGTGGAAACAATCATTTTTTAGTACACAAACAGGCACAAGTGGAAACAATCATTTTTTAGTACACAAGCAGACACAAGTGGAAACAATCATTTTGTTGTTGCTTTTAACGATTTACAGAAAATTGAAGATAAAAACATATCAAAAAACATAAGCATTATATTTCTTTCAGATAAACCGCATCGGTAATCTTGTGAGAGCGTTCTCGCATCTAGCAAGGTTTATATTCATACCACATTTACATATCCTGGTCCTTATAAGTTTGTTTTTGTGTTGATGATTTAAATATATGTCTACCCAGTATCTCCTAATTGCATCGATCGCTAATCTAGTAGTTATGCAATTGCATTGAACGGTGGGATAAAAACAAAGCTGTAATAATACTAGTAGGATACTAATTTTGATGATCGTTAGAATATAAGGTTTACAGATGAGTTGACATTACTGAAATTGTCAATCAACTCCTTGAAAGAATAATAGCACAAACTACGGACTCATATGAGATGAATCATTGACTTGCAAACCAATAATACATTTGCGATATTTTTGAGATTTAATATTTTAACAAATTTGAACCAAAATGTAAGCTAATACCGAAATTTTGTTATATCATAATGTTGGTTTTTTTTAGTTTGTTGTATATCTGTCTTTTTTTATTTATTCTAATGTTTTTAGTAGGGGCAATTTAAAAACTTGACAGATTGTATAGGTACCTATTCATTGCTGAAGACTGTATGTTGACCTTAAGATTCGTTTTTTTTTTTTTTTTTGTATTGCTCTCGTTAATATATACCCCACATCTCCTTTCATTTAGATAAATGTCTAATCACAGATATTAGTAGGGCATGTTGTTCTGACAACATAACTATATATGCTATTGGAACGGGAAAAACACACTTATCAAAATAGGGAGATGTGATTTGATTGCCAATTAGACAACTATCCACCAAAGTTCAAATGAAGTGGGTGTAAGCAATTATAGGCAACCGGACGGCCTTCAACAATGAGAAAACCCATACCGTATAGTCGGTCATAAAAGGACCCGACATGAAAAATATGAAACATTTCAGTTGAGAAAACTAACGGCCTAATTTATAACAAAACAATTTACGAAAAACAAATATGACAGACATATGAACCAACGACAACCACTGGACTACAGGCTCCTGCTTTGGGACAGGCACATAAAGAATGTGGCGGGGTTAAACATGTTTGTGAGCGCTCAATCCTCCCCTAACCTGGAACAGTGGTGTTACAGTTCAACATAAGAACAAACCATAAATATCAGTTGAAAAGGGCTTAGCTCATCAGATCGATACAAAGCAGAAAAAAAAAACATCTAACAAAAAGACAGACAGGACGTGGCAGGGTATTTATATATCCCTCACAACAGAAAATACACAAAATACAGATCTGAGGGTACTCTCCGTTACGTTATATTTATAGCATAGTATTCCGAGTTAGACAAATAAGCTTTCAAACGCAAAGCGTGAGAAGTTTATTTTGGCTAACGAGGAAGGCGTTGCTATAAATGATTTGTGACATGAATGACCCGCCCATTAAGTTATGGATTGAAAGACGACAGTTCTTGCAGAAAAAAAATAATAAACCGCAGTGTCTACATATTTTAGGAAGCACGGCAAACGTATTATCTTTTCCAGATTGGCTAGACATCGAAGGCGATGATTAAGTTCTCTCTCAGGTGTTTTTTTTTTATATATAAACTTAGATTGATTTGCGCTTATAAATCTGTAAATATTTATTGGGATGTTTTATTTCAGTACACATTTCAATTGTGTCGATCATCTGATTTATATGCCCTTTATGGTCCTGTAGTTATGGAAATAAAAATATTTTATTCTATTCATATGTCGAGGAAGAGCGTGTTGGCCATTCCAGTGATTAAACGTCAAAGGACCACACCGTAACAAGTATTAAAGGGTAGTTCATTTTAAAATTACAACTTCAACTTAACTGACTTTTATATTAGCCCTGCATGTGAGCAACATTTCATTTTGGTATATTAATATGTCGGATTTTTTTTTTTTTTGGCAAATATGTTCTGTTTCAGAAGTGACAGAAGTTATATTTATTTTTTTTCTTGAAATTTAGGAGTGGGCATTATATTTTTTGTTCTCTTGCCTAACGGAAAAAAACTGCCGAGATTTCCTTTAATTTGTACTTTTTATTTGAAACCTATCAAAATTGACATTTATACGTGCGCTTTTTTGTAGGCGTAATCTTTTCCTAAGGAGGCGGAGCTTACCCATGCAATATTGGTTTTAGTGTTGGTGGTTATTGCAGAAAGAATCTTCAGCCTCATTTTATTTTCGTCAATTTTTACATTTTATAAAAAAAAAATGCCAGAGGCAGAGAGAGGGGCATCCCCTTCATCATTAATGCCTTTCCCCATCTCCATATGTTAAATATTTGTTAACTGAGTTTACAAACTATTTATTAATGAACATTATTATCGAGCATGTCAATTTTTTTCACTTGATTTGGACAAGAAAGATAATTTTCTGATTCCTTTAACTAATCATCAATTGTGAATGGCGGAGGCGGTGGAACAGGAGGAGCAGGCGGTCTATATTGCCCCTGGTCGAACTTTGATGAAAGTCGTCTGATTAAAGATGATCCATATTTTCTGTCAATTCCGGAATCTCTCGGAATTTGCGGTGGAGGTGGTGGTGGAGGTGGTGGAATTGGCATATAATGGCGGTTAGAAGATGTTGAACTTCTTCTGTTTGGAGATTGCCTCCTGCTAAGACGTCGATATTCGCTTTCCATTTGTTCTAAACTTTGGTCAAACTGTTGTGGTCTATATTCGCTTGCTACATTTTCTAAATATTGGCTATGTTGGTTATGTTGCGATGGAATTTCGTGTCTACTGTGCGAAATCCTGTCGTACAAATCTGCTATTTCATCATGTGTGGCGCTTGAGGTATCGTGAGGTGAATGGTGGCGCAGTGATTTCCGCCTTGATTGAATCGTATATGGATCGACATCATAAGACCATGGTCTTTCAGTAGACGACCTTTTTTTAAAGGGCCTGTTTGACCTTGGTGACATTTCAGGCTGTATTCGCGGTAATACACGGGATGATTGTCTGCTCAAGAGACTTTCTTGTGATTGCACATGTTCAATGTTGACAATTTCATCTGGTTGTTCTACGTTGAAAGCTGATCGGTCGTAATTTCGGGGGAGCCACGAGTATTGTTGGTCTATATGGCTCATTTGCATTGGAAGTGAAGAATAACTTTTTGGTCTTGTTGAACTATTTTGCTTTGGAAAATCTAATGATTGCGGTCTGTCTCTTGTTGTTCGGTATTTAGGTTTCTGCTCTTCAAATGAACCTCTCCATACACTGTCCAGAGATTTTTTCATGCTCAGTAAACTCTGTCTATTCATCAATGGTTCCTCTTCCATTCTACTGGAAGCTACAACGTAAATATTGCTAAATTAAAAAAATGTCACGTTCAAGACATTATTCAGTTTAAAGTTAATCAGGAATGGAAAATGAAATTCAGTGATATATATTTTTTTATAAGTCCAGAGTACCTGAAATATGTATTTCGTAGGTAAATAAATTATTTCATTCAATTTTTAACAACGATCCGAAGCTATCACAAAAATATCTAGTCTTCATTATCTATGTGGTTTTATGCTAAGAAAAAAAATTATAAAAGAACATGTAGGGTATACGGCAATGAGAAACAACCTAAGTTTTCTGTCTAATGGTACTAAAGGGTTTTCCTGTCATACTACACCTAATTTTAACATTAATGATGTGTTAACTGTCGATACATATAGATTCTACCACTGCATCGAGTGTGATACGATATTTATCCACTCGAGACAGTTAAATTTTCAAATTTAAAACGCGAGGCTTGCCCGAGCGTTTTAAATATTTAAAATTTAACTGTCGAGAGTGGATAAATATCGTATTACACGAGATTTGGTGGTGGAATCTGTTTCTCTAATGATTTTCAAACAATATGCAGGCAAAATTATTCCTTCTTTTCGAATGATCTGCAAAAAGATGTGTTCTTTCTATGTGACGTCATCAGGCATGGTCGCCTTTTTTCATGCCGTCACAATAAGAAATTCAGAGGAAAGTAAGAAAATTCGATGTCATAATCGGATTTTAACCAATGATGAACTGAGATCAAACGAACCACACGTTGATTAAATTTTTTTTATACAATGGGTGCAGAAAGGGATAAATTCACGAAGAATTAGAGAAACACATATTTATGGTCTTTTTTTCCCCTGTGAATACCACTGTCAAGTTCCACTGGAAACTTTGTTATAAACAATGTCATAATACCTGTTCCTGTTGGAACAAATATTCTATACCATTTATTCCGTTAGGAACATTTACTGTAATATTTATTCCAGTGGAAATAATATTCCAGAATATTTTTTCCATTTGGAACTTCTATTCCGTGACACCACTGTCACTCTAATATAACTATAGTCAATTTAACTATTGTCAGTTTATTGTCTCAATACATAATGTAAATGTGTTTGTGCTAATAAATATTGTCTATTGTCTATTTTAACTCTGGTAATTTGAAGCATTATCAGAGTAAATGTTATTAAATTTTCCACGGGCACTTGTCTCAGAATTTTTTTTTCTATGAGACAATTTTTTTTTTATATACCTTAATGTTATATTAGCCTGTGAAATTTTCGTAGAAAAGCTACAAGAAGATACACGAAGCAAGGAGTTAGCACCTTTAGTACTTTGGTTCAAAATCCAGAAGGATATTTCGTGCTAACTAAAGAAAATGCCAACTAAAGAAAATTCAACATATGTTTTGTGTAACGACTTGATCTCTGCCTTTCTACCCTCCGAAGTTCCCATTGTTGCACACATGTATCTCACAATTTTGACAATTCTTTTACAATTTTGCTAGTTTTAGATACTATTAACATGCTATGATATACTTCTCTGTGTGAACATTTCGTTCAAACTGCATGTAATGACTAACAAAGTTATTTCTAACATTTTAGTTTCTGTAGTAAATTACCTTTCTGTAAAACTTCTTTCGAGGCGTATTTTGTGAGTGATTCTGACCACTTAGGGCAGGCAAAACAGAACAATTCATAGCATAATAAATTACTGACTTCAAAGATTCCAGGAGGTAAAGGTGGATGTGTTTCTTCCACTGATAACAGATGCTTGTACTGAGCTACCATATTTTCTCTGAAATCAAATAGAACATTTTAACAATGCTGCGTTAAAACAGTTTTGCACCTTAAAACACTTAGACAGTAAATAACTACTACGAGTATATAATTATCGTCATATTCATTTATTAATCCCCTCTATAAAATCGTAAAAATTAGAAATGATCAGGAAAAGATGGAATGATAAAATGGAAAGGACGTACAGTCCATGAACCCAATTAATAACAGAACTATATTTCTGTCTAAAATAAATACAACCTTAGTTTTACATCCAGAGTAAGTTGGTAACCTCACTTATGAAGCTTAAAGGTCGGATTTACCCCCTCCCTCAAAGTCAATGTCCCTCGGATGACTGAATTAATTGATTTATTGCTGTTTGCTTAACCATAACCATATCAACCCTCAGCAAATATAATCCATAGAGCAGAGATCTTTCGATTTTATTGGTGTCTTGGGTTGATACGGTTATATGTTATTGGAAAAAAAACAACTAATATACTCTACATAAAGTTTTTGGAAATTGGTTTTGCGATAATAAAAACTAACAGCTATCTATTTAAACAAAGAGGGAAAAAAAAATTAAATTTCATTTGCTCACTTTTTGCATGATAGATGGTCTGGATGGGGTTTACAAAATAGAGAACAATGGACCAGAAAAAAAAAGAAAGAAAAGTTTCGCAAAAAATGGTGAATGGGAGAAAAATGAGGTGCTAAAGTTAAACGAATATAGAAAAAAATTAATAAAATAAAGGAATAGAAGAAAATTTAAATGGCCTAAGAGATGAAGACCTTTGTTATAATACTGGCCCTGATGAAAAATATCAGTCATGATTAATTAATTTTTCACTCAGAAAATTGATTAGAGCTCAGGTTAGGTAATATATACATATACCTTCTTTTGTTAACACGTATAAAATGTATGACTAAAATTATAATGATCACCACGACAAGTCCACCGAAGATACCAAGGCCTATTTCAACCTCGTATAATTCTTCTGGAGTTATAGTAATATCTGAAATAAAATCAAGACAATGATGTTTACTTTATAAGGATTTGGCTCAAAAGTTTTATTTCATTCAAAGTCATTCTACAAATTAGAGGAATATGCCACCTCTTTATAGTGTATCTAGTTTTGGTTCAAACTGTCCCAATATCATTGAAATACAGATCCTGTGTTCACGCTTCGCTAGCTTGTAAGCTCGCTTGTAAGTAAGCGAAGCGTGAACACAGGACTTCGCTAGCCAATGAGTAATCAAAGCGTGAACACAGTACTTCGCTAGCTAGTAGCTAAGCGAAGCGTGAACACAGGACTTCGCTAGCTAGTAAGTAAGCGAAGAGTGAACACAGGACTTCGCTAGCCAGTAAGTAAGCGAAGCGTGATTACAAGACTTTGCTAGCTAGTAAGTAAGCGAAGAGTGAACAAAGGACTTCGCTAGCCAGTAATAGCCAGTAAGTAAGTAAGCAAAGCGTGAACACAGGACTTCACTAGCCAGTAAGTAAGCGAAGCGTGAACACAGGACTTCGCTAGCTAGTAAGTAAGCGTAGCGTGAACACAGGACTTCGCTAGCCAGTAAGTAGGCGAAGCGTGAACACAGGACTTTGCTAGCCAGTGAGTAAGCGAAGCGTGACCACAGGACTTCGCTAGCCAGTAAGTAAGCGAAACGTGAACACATGACTTCGGTAGCTAGTAAGTAAGTAGCTAGTAATAGCCAGTAAGTAAGTAAGCGAAGCGTGAACACAGGACTTCGCTAGCCAGTAAGTAAGCGAAGCGTGAACACAGGATCTGTATTTCAATCAGATTGAAAATGCCCATTCAGGTATTTTAATTTTCATTAGTATAACTTTTTCATTTCAGCTCTCTAATTTCAGCTACAGCCAGAGAAATTAAATTTGCTTTACATATTTTACTTTTGTATGATAAGCTTGGACACATGATCTGTATTTCACAGATCAGATCACTTTGTGTTTATGTTAGTTAACCTAGTAAAACGTAGTCTTAATATCGGCGTTGACCTAAGATATATTTGTATTATCCTGAAGGTTGAAAAAATGCTATACTATAGGTTGTCCTATTTGAAACATGGATCGATTCAGACCTAATACTATCCGTAGAAATTCTGTTTATCATTTTGAAAATTTGAAGTTTCGAAATGTAAATTGCTATTAGCTGCTAAAATTTCTAGATACACATCATAATTCTAACTCGGTTGTCATGATTCAATATATACTTGTCTTGTATTTTTACAGATAGTTAACTTGAAGATCTGATTCCATGTTGACTCATTGTTGTTCCAGCAAGTATTCGGTTTTCTAATGAGTACTCGATATGTCCCTGCTACATGACCTTTGTTTACCAATATGATGCAGAATTTATAGAACTTCTTTTGAAGACAAGAGAAGGAAAACAAATGTCTAGTATTTCACAACAGAATACATATGATTTAAAAAAAGTCTTATTACCGTTCATTCATATACATGTATGTATGAGTATGTACACATACTTTATCCTTCATACGTTAATCTTATAAATGATATAGTTTCTTTTTTCACTTTTATAATTTGCTGTGTTTCAGCAATAAAGCATATTAATCAAGAATAATTAATAAATTTGACTTGTATAGATGAAATGTTTTCCCACTGAATTACCTGTTTTGTTTTTCATTGTCTTGTCTTCACAATAAATTCCACGAAAGCCATCTGTACACATGCATATAAATCCTTTAGGAGTTGACACACAAGAGCCTTTCTCTTTGCATGGCTGCGAACCGCATTCAGGGACAGCTGGTGTTAAACAATTAAAATAATGTTAGACTATTTGTAACATTCTTTCATAAGAATCTTTTGGAATATACGCCAATTAATTTACGTGTACCTTTTTGAAGAAATGGATGACCCACTGATTTTTAAAGATTACTCCAGTTACATATATTTATATTCATTGCATGAAAAAAAAAATAAACAACGAGTTTATAAAGTAAGAAAGAAAAATGAAGGGAATATGTAGCTCAGCTTTTCCAATGTCTACTTACATTCCTGACAAAACTTTCCTTTATAACCGAGTGCACATTTACAAGTAAAATTCGGATCTTTCCCTCGTTTCCATGTACACTTGCCACCATTTGCACAAGGCTTGGTTATACAGGGATCTCCAATAGCGCCTGCAAAAGTTACAGCTGCTTTAGTAATTTGTCACACTTAAAGGCTGGGACTATTATAATAGTCATGTGACATTAAAATCAGATGTTTTAAAGGAACTACTTTTAATTTTTATTTAAGTACACCTTCAAAGAAATGCAATCAGGGCGATTAATGTAAAAATAAGTTGTTTTTAATATAAAAATATGGAGACGAGGTATGATTGCTAATGAGACAACTATCCACCAAAGTTCAAATAAAGTGGTTGTAAGCAATTATAGGCAACCGTATGGCTTCAACAATGAGAAAAACCCATACCGCATAGTCGGCTATAAATGGCCCCGACTTAAAAAATATGAAACAATTCAACTGAGAAAACTAACGGCCTAATTTATATCTTGTTCAAAGCCAATAACAACTAATAAAAAAAATCATGTATCTAATACCGTGTTCACACTATAAAATCCGCACCGGGTCGAACCCGGGTTAATTAACCCGAATTAACTTCCCCAGTTCACACTAGATAAATTAACCCGGTTTGGGATTTTCCCTCTGAACAAAAATAGAAATGTAAGCGCCAAAACTGTAACCCGTATCTATCCACTGTACATATTTACATTTTCTTTTTCGTTATAGATGCATTTTTTCGAATTCTGATTTGTTTTACCGTACTCCGTCACTTTATCCAAATTGCACCCATTTCGCCCACAAAAAGCGACGGAAATCTTATAGGTTTTATCATTTGTCATTATGCAGGTTTTCAACATAGATAAAAACACTTATATCCTTCTTGCTGCCGCTAATTTAATATGGGTTATATAATTCGTGAGTAAGTAAATACAGTAACTGGACGTCTGTCAAAATATGACGTCATTCGATACATGACGTCACGTAATAGTTACGTCACATTGAAGACTTATTTAAGCAAACGTCATATGTCACTATAGCAACAACCTCACATTAACTTCACTTTGCGTTCACATTTAGAAGTGAGGTAGTTATCCCAGGTTCCCATATTAACTCCACCTCAAATGAGGGGTAATTTTAATCCGGGTTCGCCACGGGTTAAGGCGGTCACACTACCTAAATTTAACCTGGATTAACTAATTCGGGTCGAACCCGGTTTAAAAAGGCATAGTGTGAACGGGGTATAAGACGAAAATATCAATCAGTATACATCCAACATTCAATGGATTTAGTGTAAAGACGTCATTAACTGTCAGTGAAAAGCATGACCTTGTGCAATGCCAAAATAAAGGTATCGACAGAGTGTAGTACCGTTAAAGTGCATATTTGGTATGATTTTAATTTACTGATAACAAAATCAATATTTATACCAATAAAAACAATATTCAAAGATCTAATTACAATGTTGAATTGGTAACCTTTTAGAATAAGTTTCTTTAAAGGAATTTAGGATTGAAAAGTTTACCCGGATTGTATATAAATTTCCGGGCTCGGTAAACAACATCACTGTAAAATGTAGGATGTGCTATTCCGTCTGAAATAAGTTTATACAGGTACAGCCAAATTTGCAAACTAAATCTTTGTATCTATGGAAGAATTTAGTAAAGGTTTTAAGTAATTTCAGGTAACGAAATACCTGACTTAAAAATTTACCAGCAATACACAGATTACGCTCATTGCAATCCAAAACGTTACTACAGACACAGGCATAACGAACGAGTTGGGATATATAAACACCGTAAGATGGTGCCAGCGGAACATCACCGTCCAAAAAAAGAAAATTAACAATAGGGAAAGAAAAATCATCCCTTTTGTTGTAAATTTTTGTGTAGAGTTTCTGATGTAAAACTAAAATGTCTAAATCTAAGAAAGGACACTTATTGCTGTTAATATTTGATTTATTTAAGGTAAGTTCCGGTGGGTAAATTTCGGCAGTATATTTAGAAAATTCTTGATTATTTAACGAAAAAATATCAACAAGATAACGATAAGTGTTGTTGAATTTACCAATGAAATGGAGTTTAGACGGGTCTTTACTGAGTTTGTCCATAAACTGTGATTTATAACAGTACGGGAACAAGTCTGCTATTAAAGGGGCACAATTGGTGCCCATAGGAATACCTACAATCTTTCGATAAACTTTGTTGCCGAAACGTACATAAATGTTGTCAAGGAGAAAATTATGCCTTTAATCATTTGATCACACCTCCAGTAAGTATATCTAGCATATTTACCTTTCTCGTTTGAGAAAAGGGCTTTTAATATGAGTTGCAGCAAATAAATTTGCAACCAGGTTTATCGAACGACCATTTAATTAAATTGGAAAACTTTTGTTTGATAAGATTGTGTGCAAGTGTAGTGTAAAGTGTGGAAAAGTCAAATCTGTCAACCGAATCAAAAGGACCATCAAAAGCACGTAATTTATCTAAAACATGCAAGGAATTTTTTACACTCCAAAAATGGTTAATTCCGCTAGTTTCATATGTTTTATTAAAAAAATAATGATCAGTTCTTTGATAGTAGTTATAAGGAACTCGTTAAAAGCACAGAAAGTATAGTAGTAGAACACTTACTAGAGGCTGAGACGAAACGATATTTTACGGGTTTTTAGTGTAGTTTAGGTAACCAATACATAGTAGTGACCTTCAAATGTTCAGAAGAGGCCTTAAGCTGAGTTGTGGTTGTGACACGATTACTTAATTTATCATTCTCTGTAACATATTTTTAAATGCTGTAAAGCAACTTATACAGACAGCTTCTGAAAAGAAAATCAGACATAAATATATGTACACACACATATATGGCAAGTATGGTTTGTGAGTCATTGTTAAATATATATTTATTGCAAAACATGAAACCCTGGCGGGTTAAAATGCAAACATAGTACATTGTATACACAAGTGACAAGAAACATAATACATGATAAATGTTTTAAACAAGTCAAGTTGATATTAATAATTTAGAGTACCATCGCACTTTAGAGTCCTACATATATGTAGGACTCTAAAGTGCGATGGGGACGCTAAAATACGATGGTCACGCTAAAGTGCGATGGTCCGCGCTAAAGTGCGATGCCTCCATACGCTAAAGTCCGATGTTCCGCGAAAGTATAGACGTAAGAAACGTATTTGGATTATGACGTTAACAGTCGTTTATACAAACCAAAATGAACAAGCCGGAAGATAAATTTAGAATATTTGATTAACAACTTTTAAACCAAATGTCCATGACTTAATTAATTTAAACCTAACCGTGCTTTGTTGGCTGATGCAAATGTGTTTTTTTTTCGGTTGCTGGAAGAAGGACTTGTATCCTGCAGTCGACCATTTTGCTATATAGATACAAAATAGTATATGCATAAGTATCCTGTATACTGCTTCTATTGGAATTGGAAGCGAACGGATACATTTAAATCATTGTTTATGTAACTTGCAGTTTACTTTGCGGTCTCCATGAAAATATTGTGGATTTTATTGAAAATCAACGTTGGTAAAATAAAGGTACATGTTTTCATGCTAAATTATAAGTTGTCGGCTAAAACATTAGTTTGTACATTGTAGGAAAATATAACATGTATTTGTGCTCGCTACGAAAAGGAGAAAGCTCGGAAAACATCGCATTTCTCTCTCATTTAAATTAAAGCTTAAACAAATAAATGTTACCTATTCCGACAATGAACGAATTTTTTATTTGTAATTTACAATGACGACTGTAAGGGGAGGTGTTCATATTAGCGATAGACGGCGTGAACGGCAAGCTACACCCACTATCCAAATATTAAATACGCCCGAATTGTAAAAAAATCATTTACAGGAAATATAGTATTTTGTGACACCTAAATTACATTTTTTGCAATTATTACGTGTCGGTCTTCTAAATTTAGAAACAATTGTTTAATCCTACCGGTAAATTATAAAGCCTATCACGTATGTTATACCTTTGTATACTAGCTTTTGCAAAAGACGGTTTTAACATCCATGTAATTTAACGTTTTAAGCCCTCTAACCTTACCCTTTTGGTCCATCGCACTTGAGCGTGATATACCATCGTACTTTAGCAAACAAACAACAATCGCACTTTAGCGTGAGACACCATCGTACTTTAGCGTAGACCATCGCACTTTAGCGTGACCGTCGCACTTTAGAGTACCATCGCACTTTAGAGTCCTACATATATATAATAATTGACCAATGTGGACCTTATTTTCGCAATTCCATAGATTGCTTTATATAGTCTACAACACCAGACAAAATATCTTTATTGGGATCTAGAATAGTTTTAAGTTTAGAGTTTGAGTCAAGCTGGTTAAAATTAGGATAATGGGTTTTAATTGCATTTATAAGGGAATGTCTTACATTACTGTTAATTTGGCAATGAAGGAAAAAGTGTTCCTCATCATCTAAAATTTTACAAACTTTGCACAGTCTATGTTCTCTTTGGATTTTTTTATAACGTCCTAATTCAATTTCCAAATTATGATCACTTACGCGTAATTTTGTTAAAAGTTGATGACTATTAAAATTGTTTAGATTGTGCAAGTAGTCCTCCAATTTAATTTCATTTTTAAGTTTACTATAAAGACATAGACTTATTTACTGCAAAAGCTTCTTTAACAAGAGGGTTTATTTCATGGCAGTTAATTCTACAAAAATATAATAAAACTTGAGTTTTAATAAAGGAGTCAAGCGGAAATCGTCCTAACTCAGACTTTGCAGCTATATTACATGAGGTTTTTTTAATTCCAAGAACAGTTTTACAAAATTTATGATGCACTTTCTCAAAGCTGAATCTATCTGTCAATGATAAAATATCACAGTTAGTTCCATGCAAAGTGGCTCTATTTATGGCTCTAAAAATTGAGTAATAATCTTCCATAAACCAGATCTCGCTATTATATAAAATTATGGGTTTAATTAGTGAATCAAATAATTTACATGATAAATCAACAGGGACATGATGAAAATTAGACATATATTTTTTTAATGAAAATAACGCTTTAAGCGCTTTCTTGGATAGTTCATGTGTAGATCTCTTAAATTTTCCTTTATTATCAATAATGTTCCCAAGAAAATTATACTCTTTAACTTCAGTTAACTGATTTTGTTTATAAAAAAAATTTGACTCAAAAGAATTTGTAGAATGAAAAATCATAATTTTTGTTTTATTTGTATTTACAGTCAGTTGCCATTTGTAGCAATATTTTTCCAGTTTATTCAAAGCAGATTGTAAACCGTTTTGTGATTCTGATAATATTAAAAGATCATAAGCAAAACTAAGACTACTTATTGATGTTTTATCTAAGGACACAGGATCACATGTCCCATCCAAAATTTAATGGAGATCATTAATAAAATAATTAAACAATGTGGGGCTCAAACTGTCCCCTTGTTTGACCCTTTATTTATTTCAAAAATTCAGATTGTTTATTATCTATTTTAACTGAAGATTCACAACACTTATATATATCTTTAATTACTTCAAATATTTTGTTTCAAACATCATCCTTCTTTAATTTGTATAAGAGACCAGCATGCCAAACGGTGTCAAATGCACGACGCAAATCAACAAAGCAAGAGTAAATTTTACTCTTCTTCTTTGTCAAATATTTTATTATTAAAGTTTTTAGAATAAAAATACTATCTGCTGTCCTATGATTATTTCTAAATCCAAATTGATGAACTGAAAACTTTTCTTCATAGTAAGTTACAACTCTAGAATTACAGGGGCGGATCCAGCCATTTTAAAAAGGGGGGGTTCTCAACCCAGGATAAAGGGGGGATTCCAACTATATGTCCCCATTCAAATGCATTGATCGTCCAAAAAGGGGTTCCAACCTCGGAACCCCCCCCCTCTGGATCCGCCACTGAATTAATAACAGCACTAACAAGTTTAGCAATACAATTTTGAAGGGAAATTCCCCTATAGTTATTAATATCTAGCTTGTCTCAAGCTTTATGAATAAGTATGGTAAAAGATTTTCTCCAGTTTGATGGATATTTACCAGAATCAAGAATTAAATTAAAAAGCTTAGTAATAGCTTTACAAGTAACAACACCACTATATTTAATAATTTCATTAGAAATTTGATCTGGACCTGAGCTTTTCCCAGTTTTTAATTTTTGTATACATTTATTTACTTCATTGATAGTAAAAGGTTTATCAGTTACCTCATTGAATAAAAGTGCATCAGTTTCATTTAATATATCGGTTTCAATTTTAGTTTTAAATTCTTTATCATAGTTTACAGTCTCTCCTTGATGCTTAAAATGATCAATAATTTCTGGAAAACCAGCTTGAAGCTCAATTTTATTATTAGTGTTCTCATATTTTAATGATTTTAATAATTTCCAATATTGTTTAGGGTCTGTATCTCTAAGGACTGAAAGCTTACTAAATATTTCCTTTTTAAATTGATTTTTCTTTCTTTATATTAATTTTTTACATAGTTTACAGTGACCAAGAAAATTATTTCTTAAATTCAGGTTATAAGGATTTATTCGTAATAATTTGGCTAGATTTGATACAGTTTTCTTTACATCAGCTAGTTCTCTATCTAAGATTATTACTTATTATTTATAGGATGGGTTTCCTCATACCTTAGGCATAGCATGAACCTAATGGTTCGTTCGAAATTAAGATAACTGTTCAAAGTGCTCTTTCTGTGAACCACTACTTTACTGTCCTGCGTTTTTACCCGACGAAATTAAAGCAGACGAATTCCGTACAAATTTGCCCTGAGAATTGTTCTAAAACGTGTTTTCCGGAACTTTTTTTACATTGAAGCACGGTGTATATTAAGAACGCTTGCTCTCCGATCAAATCGACAATAGCTTACTTTACGATAAGTGTAATGCATGTTTTCGAATCTTTGTTGGCAAAGAAGCGGGAGCCATGAGATGAGAATGGACGATGCATCAATCGTGTGGTATTTGACGTTCTCTGTCGCCTCTCGCGTAACACGGGAGCTATTTTACTTGCTACAAATAAAAGGATTTATTACATTGGTAACAATGAATTACATTGATTTCCCAGTCAAATAAAAACCGATAATTTCACATGTGAAATAAACGTGGTTATTTCACTCTCTGACGTCAAACAACAATAGGCGTTGTCAAGACGTCAAAACAAATTGTGAATGCGTAGAAAAAAGATATAGTTCCTTACATTTTCTACATTAATTTCCTTAAAAAAGCCATTTGCCAATGTAATAAAAAGAATAACTAATCAAAGAATTCAAATATCTAAAAATTTTCTTCTCGTGACCGAACAACACTGATAATTAACTCATGCGCTACGCGCATTCGTGAATTAATGTGTTGTTCGGTCACTCGTTGAATATTTTCTCTATTTGAATTCTTCGATTAGTTATTCTATAATTCTAATATGACGTTCTTCTTTAGCTTTGGGTACAAAGCCATGTTCTAATTCAATAGAACATGGGCTGCGCGTGATTGACGTCACAATTGAAATTGCAACGTCAGATGAATTTTGATCAACGCCAGGGATCAAATGGACATTTTGTTGGTGTTACTCGCTAGAAATTAAATAAAACATTCTAAAAGTAAGTTTAAATGTTTCTGTTCTTTTAAATTGATAAACTGTTGATTTTCTATAACGTTTTGGTTCATCAAATCAAAATGGCGACATTTCGAGCGTCTACTATATGTCCGCTTCAGTACAAAAGTTCAAAATATTCCTATTAGAATCGAATAATTCTATCATGCCATGCTCTATGCTCATTTAACATGGGTAGGCATTATATTTGTAAACATTTAATACCTCGCTAACGCTCGGTATTAAGATATTAACAAACATAATGCCTACCCATGTTAAATGAGCATAAACATGGCATGATAGAATTATTCTAAGTCATCACGCATGAAATTGTTTTATCATGTCGTTACGTAAACATTACCACACACGCAACTTTGTGAACGATTGAACACAATTTATGTAAAATAACTGAAGCCTAGTTCAAAGCCAACAACAAAAAGGAGACAGAAGATACCAAGAGGACATTCAAAACTTATAAGTCAAAGAAAAACTGACATCGCCGTGGCAATAAAAAGAAAAACGACAATAAGACGAACAAATCCACAAAGCGCTACAAAGAAAACCAAAGATTGAGCAACACGAACCCCACCAAAAACCGGATGTGAACTTACGTAGGTGCTCCGAAAGGGTAAGCAGTTGGCACCCGTCGTGTTGCTCATGCAAGTACAAATCTGGTTAAAAAACTAATAAATAAATCTTGTTCTCCCAAACTTAAGAGTAAAAATGTATTTCAGCTAAATTTAAAAACATTTGAATTATGTCAGTAATCAAATCATTTATTGACTTTCTTTTCACAATTACTGTTTTGCCTCGCCATTTTTTATCAAACAATAAAAGTCAGATGAAAAAATCAAAAGAAACACTATCTCTCAGTTTCAGCGTTGTTTTTTTTTTTCAATGCTTTCCTATATTTAGGAAATGATATCTTTCAGATGGAACAATTTAATAATCATTGGACCGCAGGAATACTATAAAAAAGATTTCTGTGTTTTATGTTGTTTTATAACACCCCTTGACACGTGGGAGGTAAGAAGTCTTACTGACACTAGGTACGACCGACAGATGGGCAAATCGTCACCTGTCATTGTTTATTCCGGTACCAAGTTGTGCCGCCGAGCGAACCACTCAGTGACAAAAATCATGCTGTTTAAATTTTAAATAAAAATCATTAAGGTTACAAGTTTTGTTTTGAATACTTGCTTCTGGAAAATAGCTGTAGTAATGTATGAAATCTAAGTATTTCGAAGTACAAACAACGATTTTCAAAGAAACAAAGTACATCGACAAGTTAGAGTTCTTTGAACTTGCTCTCAGGAACTGTGAGCATTATTTACCATTGCATTGACTATTATTATTATTGTTGTCCTAGTTCTTGTGATTTTGTTATTCCTAAATCGGTATCATAGAGTTATGTGTTTATTTGTTCTCATTTTTACCTTTTGTTAAGTTCCTCAGATCAAGATTAAAGAGGGGAAGGTGGGGATCTCAAATTTAAAACGGATTTTAACTTTGCCACATGTGTCTGTCCTAAGTAAGTAACCTAATCAGCGGTCGTTTTGGTTATTAGATATAAGGAGATGTGGTATGAGTGCCAATGAGACAACTCTCCATCCAAGTCAAAATTTATAAATGTAAACCATTATAGGTCAAAGTACGGTCTTCAACACGGAGCCTAGGCTCACACCGAACAGTAAGCTATAAAGGGCCCCAAAATTACTAGTGTAAAACCATTCAAACGGGAAAACCAACGGTCTAATATATATAAAACGAGAAACGAGAAACACTTATGAACCACATCAACAAACGACAACTACTGAACATCAGATTCCTGACTTAGGACAGGTGCAAACAAATGCAGCGGGTTTAAACGTTTTAATGGTACCAAACCTTCACCCTTTTTCTGAAACAATAGTGTAACATCACAACATAGAAAGACACACTATAAAATATCAACTGAAATAGCTTAACTCAATCAAAGGACATAGTAACACCATTGAACATACACTGAACAAATAAATTTGACCTATGATACAATGTAAATTCAAAATAAATAAACTACGGGAAGAATAATAAAAGTAACATGTTATATCGGTATGAAATGTTAAACAATTTAAGAAAAACAATATGCTCGAACAAAATATCAGCCATTTGCAATAACTTTAAACACAGGTAAATAAAATAATTTTGTTGTTAGGTATACGTATACAGTTACAATAGAGAAAGGAAATATTTTAACAAAATAAATAATTTTGATGTTCATAGTACGAAGTGGAAATTTATATTAGTACCAAACACTTATCAAAGCTGGTATATAGACCAGATATAACCCTGAATAACACTAAATAACAAAAAAAGCATTACAATTAGTATCAACAGGTCAAATAAACAAGAAAGTACGACTTTAACTATTTTTATGTTTAATGTCATTAAGGGGGTTGTTATATTAAATGTCAGATCTTTGGTAGACTGTTTAGTTTCATCACTACTGGTTAAGACTCGAAGCGATTTAGAGCTGATTATATTTATTGTGTGGACACTTTGTTGACTTCTATATGACTGTTTTCGTTGGGATGCTGTCTCATTGATGTCTACCCAACATTTATTTATCAATGTAAGGTACAAAGTTTATTCCTCATAATGATCTATCAAAATAGTCTTAAAACCTGACCAAAATTTAAATTACTTTTGCGTTTTAACTTCCCATGTTTATCATGTATATATATGTATATATAAAATGTCCAACTAATACTTATTTTACATTTGATTTTCTGTGAGGGGGCATTTTGTTGGGCAGAATATTCAATTTATCTAATATTGGGCAAGATTATGTTTTCAGTTCGTACCAGGCCAGAACATTCATTCCCAAGATCCTCCTAAAATGTATTCTCCACAACAACAAACTTTCAAATAACATTGCAGTGAGATAGAGATAGAAAAGGACTCTAGTTCCGATTATGTTGTTGATGGTTCTAATATGTATCACAACTTACTTTCTGCTGGCTTTATGTTCTTCGGTGCCGGTTGTTCTTCTAAGGGTTCGTTTCTTTGACCTAAAATTAATTTGCAACAATTATCATTTTCATTTTTATATCTTTCTCATATTTAAATATCATTCCGTCCCGAATATATAGATCACAGCAATATGGCTTTTGGTGGAAATTCTACACCAGAAATGCTTGCAGAGGATAAATTTCATCTTAGGGAGCTACCATTTGATTTTTATGGGGGGGCTAGGATGAAAAATTTTGTCCTGCTTTTTTTTAGTTGTAATCTCTGTCCTGCCTTTTTATTTTTTACTCTATTCGGTCCTGCCTTTTTTTTTACTAGTTTATCCTGAATTTTTAATTTACAATAGAATTTCAATACTGTCATCCTGCCTTTTTTTTTTATATTTTACAAGTTGCTCATCCTGCCTTTTTTGTCTATTCTCAAAACTCCTGTCCTGCCTATTTTTTCAAATTTCATCCTAGCCCATGTCATTTTCAAATTTAAAAATGTGTTTTTAGAATGTTGGTGGACTCATTGCAAAGGGCTATGACAAAACTTGTGACACCTTGTTCATTAAGCCAATAGACAATTATGATATTGCTTTTTTGGCTGAGACCCATTTAGGATATAAGTCAACATTGAAAAGTATTGGGTCATTCCACTATCATCCTATCTGTAGACAAGTGACCAAGTATAATAATAGATTTTTTGGTGGCATTGCAATATTACGATAACCACATGTAAAAGATCATGTTAAAATATTGAAAAAAACACGAATGCTGATTATCAGTGGGTGATGTTAGATAAAAACGTTTTTGGTCTTCAAAAAAGACCTGTTTATATGTGTGGTATATTTTCCACCTAGTTTAATCTCTTAAGGGTCTTGATGTAAATATTTTGGATTGCATACAAAAAGATATTACAGATACTTTTGGAGATGCCAATTTTCTTCTCTGTGGAGATTTTAATGCAAGAACAGGAACAAGCCCTGATTATATCATGCAGGATGATAATAAATTCATACCCTTGTTTAAATCATATCCTATCGACAAAATTATTACAGAACGTAACAATAAGGATGTAAAATTAGATACAAGAGGAAAGGAATTATTAGATTTTTGTATTTAACATCAATTGAGAGTACTTAATGGTAGGACATTTGGTGATTTACAAGGCAATTATAGGTGTTTTACACCAAACGGTGAAAGTGTTGTTGACTATACTGTCGTGTCAGAGGGTGCCCTGAAAAGTATTTTATATTTTAGAATATTAGATTTTATACCTACTCTGTCAGACTGCCATTGCACGTTAGAATGGGCATTGTCTGCTAATTATTGTATAGAAACAGGAGCACTGTAATGTTTCTCCAATGCCAGTAAGGTATACATGGTCAGAAGATTCTGAGCTTTTATTTCAAGAAGCATTATTATCATTACAAACAGACATTACTCATTTTTTAGATAAACCTATAGTAAATACAATCACAAATATTAATGCTGCGGCCACTAAATTGGCTAATTTTTTCACTCATGCAGCAGATATCTCACTTAAAAAGCTAAAAACAAAAAAACCTACAGCTAAGCACAAAAAAATGGTTTGATAAGGATCTGCGAACTATGAGACAAAATTTGATGAATACAACAAAAACTTTATCGTGAATACAACAAAAGTAGAAAAATAAAGCAAAAAACTTACAAAAATAATTTATTACAAGAACTTGAAACACTTCATGACAACAATCCTAGATTATACTGGAAAATGTTGAGTAATTTACAAGAAAAACACACAGATACAGATGAAAACTGCATTACACCTTCCATGTGGTTAAAGCATTTTCAAGGATTGAATGAAGGAAAAGAACACTTTCTTTCAAGAATAAATGAACTTGAAGAAAAACTAAAAAGCTTGGAAAATGTAAAATGTTTCAACGAGCTTGATTTTCCAATACCTGAGAGTGAGATTGCAGATGCTATATCAAAGATTAAAAAGAACATCTCGTTTCTCGTTTTTTTATATAGACTAGACCGTTGGTTTTTCCCGTTTGAATGGTTTTACACTAGTAATTTTGGGGCCCTTTATAGCTTGTTGTTCGGTGTGAGCCAAGGCTCCGTGTTGAAGGCCGTACATTGACCTATAATGGTTTACTTTTATAAATTGTAATTTGGATGGAGAGTTGTCTCATTGGCACTCACACCACATCTTCCTATATCTAAATCTCCAGGTTTGGATAAAATCACAAATAACATGATAAAATGTAGTCAGTCAGTTCTCTTAAAATGTTTTAAGAGCTATTTAATGCCTGTTTAAGCTCAGGAATATACCCTTCAAGCTGGGCAGAGGGTTACATAACACCATTACATGAAGCACATGATATTCATGATCCGAACAACTATCGTGGATTGACAATTACAAGCTCGATAGGCAAATTATTTAATTGTGTTTTAAATTCACGTCTTGACAAATTTTTAATTAAATTTAATATCATAGATGAGTGTCAAATTGGTTTTAAAAAGAAAGCAAGAACTTCTGACCATATGTTTGTTTTGAAAACCATTATTGATAAGTATTGTAGTTCAGGAAATGGAAGACTGTATGCCTGTTTTGTTGATTTTCAAAAAGCATATGATACTGTTATTCACACTGGTATTAAATTGAAACTCTTTGAAATAGGTGTTGGATCTCTATTCTATAACATTGTAAAGAATATGTATGCATTAAGCAGATCATGCATAAAGATAAATAATAACTTAACAGAAAGTTATGGTGTCAAGATTGGTGTTAAACAGGGCGATAACCTTAGTCCTAATCTTTTAAATATTTTTATTAATGATTTACCAAAATACCTGCAGACTATAGATGATGCTATAACCTTGAACAACCGTTCGGTTTATTGTTTAATGTATGCAGATCTATGGCATTATTTTACTATCAAGTTCTCCGGAAAGACTTCAAAAGAAACTTGATTTACTTGATCAATATTGTAATGATTGGTGTCTAACTGTAAATACCAAAAAAAAAAGTATTGATATTCAACAAGGCAGGTAGACATATCCATCATATATTTAAGATTAAAAATGTGTTGCTTGAATGTGTAAATAGATACAAATATCTTGGTATTCACTTCTGTGCATCAGGATCATTTTCCTTTGCGCAAGAAGAACTCTATAAAAAAGCGTTAAAAGCATACTTCAAATTATCAAAAGATTTATTGTCACTGAATCTTTCTGTTAAAACTAGTGTGCATGTTTTTGATCATACAATTAAACCAATTCTACTATATGGTTGTGAGGTGTGGGGAATGTTTAATCCGTTCCAATAATTTAAGAATGGCTTGTTAACCTTTCATCAAATTTATAATAAATGTCATGCAGAAAAACTGCATTTAAAATTCTGTATATATATTCTTGGTGTCCACTCAAAAGCAACAAATATAGCTGTTTTATCTGAATTGGGCAGACTTCCTTTATATTACAATATTGTAAAAGCTATGGTTAAATTCTATAACAGGTTAATAAGAAATCAGTTCATATCTCCACTGCTAGATAGTGCTTTTCATGAATCAATATTTTTATCTGATGCAAAAAAAACCTTCATGGTATGGTTGTTTAAATGTGATATTAAAAATTATTAAGTCTGCTAACCCAATGAACAATCAAAACTTACTAAATGTAAATAGTAAGTTTATTAAGAACTGTTTTTTACAAGAATGGGAGCAGACATTACAAATACATGCTGGTAGTAAACTATGGTCTCATGTACTTTATAAAAATAATTTTGTCTGTGAAAAATATTTATCTGTAATCCACAATGTTGATATTAGAAAAAATCTGACAAGGCTGCGTGTTTCAGCACATTCCCTAAATAATAAAAGGGAAGGTATCAGGGTATTCCTCGACACGATAGAACTTCAAGATGAGTTACATTTGCTTCTTAATTGTACCACATTAAATAATGCGAGAAGTAAATTTATACTTTGTGCTAGGAAATATTGTGCTAATTTTGATATGTTGACAATTAAGATCAGTTTATTTGGTTAATGAGTAATGACAACAAGGATATCTTGTATGAAATGTGTGCTTTCATAAAAAAGAATGAAAAATACTCATAATTCATACCATTGATTGTGTTTTTTGTGTATTTTCTTTTTTCTCTCAGAGCATTGGGACAAGGTGTGCTAGAGGCTGCATCCAAATCCAAATATTTTTACACAAAAATTTTACACAATATATTACTATGTCCTTTAAGCACCTGCCCTTGGTGGCTCCTGCATTTGGATAACTACATATTAATCTTATTTATGTGCATTAGCCACAAGGAGGACTATAATATAGTAATTCTTTTTGAGTATTAGTTTATGCTTGCTTTGTAAAGTGTTTAAGTGTTAATATTTCTTTGTATTGGCTTGCGTGTCCTTTAAGCACCTGCCCTTGGTGACTCCTGCATATGAACAACAACACTATTTGTTCATATGCATCACCCACGAGGAAGGACTTGACTCAAAAGCTTTTTTTATAATGGATGTGATGCTGCTTCTGGTGCATGGTCAATAAACACTAAACATACTGGTTTACGTGACTACATGTATTATTAACTCGATTTATATTTCATGTTTTTTTTTCAGTTGTATTTCTTTTTTTATTTTTATTTTTTATTTTCTTGTGTATTGTCTATTGCAATTGTGTGATATAAAAAATCAATGTACTGAAATTTATCTTATCTTATCTATAGTTTTGATTGCCACAAGTTCCACAACACTATTTATTATAAACAAATCCGGCTGCTATGAGTAGAATAACTCAAAGTAACTTTAAGGCCTTAAGATTTTTAAAGTTTTAAAGACACTGCTTTTGAATTTCATTTAAGTACATCTTCAAAGAAATGCAATCAGGGTGATTAATATAAAAAAGAGTTGTTTTTTCAAGTTTTATGACTAAAAATTTTTGCTAAATGCTGTAAAGCAACTTATGCAGAAAGCTCCTGAAAAAAGATCAGACACAAATATATGTACACAAATATTGTATATGCCAAGTATGGTTTGTGAGTCGTTGTAAAGATAAAATAATTACCGTTTTGAGCTATAAGGAAAGCTAGGATGGGTTCAAACCTTAGGCACAGCACACAGGCACTAGCATTTTCCCCCTATATACCTTAATATTGAAGTATATAGGTGTTGTTTTTTTTTCAGAGACAAGTGCCTGTTGCAAACCATGAACTTAACGGTTCGTTCGAAATCAAGATAACTGTTCTAAGTGCTCTTTCTGCGAACCACTACTTAACTGTCCTGAGATTTACCCGACGTAACAAAAGCAGACGAATTCCGTACAAATTTGCCCGCAACATTGCACTAAAACGTGTTTTCCGGAACTTTTTTTACATTGAAGCACGGTGTATATTCAGAACGCTTGGTGTCCGATCAAATCGACGATGGCTTACTCTATGATAAGTGAAATGCATGTTTTCGATTCCCCATTTGCATTCTCAATTTTATTTCGGATCTTTGTTGGCGAAGAAGCAGGGGCCATGAAATGAGAATGGCCGATGCATCAATCGTGTGGTATTTGACGTTCTCTGTTGCCTCTCGCGGAACACGGGAACAATTTTACTTGCTACAAATAAAAGGATGCCATCATGCATGAAGTTGTTTTATCAGGTCGTTACGTAAACGTAACCACACTCGCAGCTTTGTGAACGATTGAACACAATTAATGTAAAATAATGCGATGTGATTTGATTGCCAATGAGAATAATATTTAACATAGTCCAAATGAAACGGATTTAAACAACCACAGGTCAAAAAACACCATACCGTATAGTCAGCTATAAAAGGCCCCTACATGGCTAAATGAGAAACAATTCAAACTTAAAAAAACAACAGCCTAATCTATGATTAAGCAATCAACGAAAATCAAATATGACAGACAGCATTGAACAACAACCACTAATAACAGACTTCTGACTTGGGACAGGCGCATATAGAATGTGGTGGGTCAAATATATTTGTGAGCGCTCAACCTGGGACAGTAGTTGAATCGCGAAATATAAAACTAAACTTTAAAAATCAGTTGAAATGGCTCAACTTATCAGATCGGCACGATGAACTAAAAAAAACTAATATTAAACAAAAGACACAAAATACCCATCAAACTCTAAGAGAACTATCAGTAGCTGAAAGCTAGTTAAAAGCCAACAACAAAAAGAAGGTCGACGATATCAAGGGATATTCAAAACTTATAAGTCGAAGAAAACTGACATCGGCATGGCAATAAAATGACAATAAGACGAACAAATCCACAAAACGCTACAAATAAAACTAAAGATTGAGCAATACGAACCCCACAAAAAAAAAACAGGTGTGAACTTAGGTGTTCCGAAAGGGTAAGCAGTTGGCACCCGTCGTGTTGCTCATGCAAGTACAAATCCGGTCAAAAACTACTAATAACTGAATCTTGTTCTTCTTAACTTAAGAGGAAGAATGCATTTCTGCTAAATTTAAAAACATTGAATTATCTCAGTAATCAAATCATTTATTGACTTTCCTTTCACAATTACTGTTTTGAATCGCCAACTTTTAGCAAACAATAAATGTCGGTTAGAAAAACGAAAAGAAACATTATCTCTCAGTTTCAGCGTTGTTTTTTGGTTTGAATGCTTTCCGATATTCAGGAAATTATAGATCTTTCAGATGGAATAATTTGCTAATCATGCGACCGCAGGTATACTATAAAATATATATCTGTTTTATAATAGTCCTTGACACGTCGGAGATAAGAAGTCTAATCGACACAAGGTCAGATCGACAGATGGGCAAATCGTCACCCGTCATTGTTTATTTCGGTACCAAGTTGTGTCATCGAGTGAACCATGCTGTGTAAAATTTAAATAAAAATCATTAAGTTTTGATTACTGGCTTCTTGAAAATGACTAGTAATGTATGAAATTTAAGTATATCTAAGTACATTCAACGAATTTCAAAGAAACAAAGTACATCGACAATTTAAAGTGCTTTGAACTTTGCTCTCAGAAACTGTGAGTATTCTTTACCATTGCTCTGACTATAATTATTATTGTTATCCTAGTTCTTGTGATTTTGTTAATTTTCTTCATAAATCGGTATCATAGAGTTAAGTGCTTTTTTGTACTCATTTATACCTTTTGTCAAGTTCCTCTGATCAAGATTAAAGAGGGGAAGGTGGTGGTCTCAAAAACGGGTTTTAACCTGGAAACATGGTTTTGTGTCTGTCCTAAGTAAGGAACCTTATCAGCGGTTGTCTTCGGTTATGTCTTTAACTCTTTTTATATTAAATGTCATTAAAGGGTTGGTATATTAAATGTCAGATCTTTGGTAGACTATATGAAAATAAGAAGATGAGGTATGATTACCAATGAGACAACTATTTACCAAAGTTCAAATAAAGTGGATGTAAGCAATTAAAGGCAACCGTACTGCCTTCAACAATGAGAAAAAACAATACCATATAGTCGGCTATCAAGGCCCCGACATGAAAAATATGAAAAAATCAATTGAGAACTAACGGCCTAATTTATAACAAAACAATTAACGAAAAACAAATATGACAGACATGACACAACGACAACCACTGAACTACAGACTCCTGACAAGGAACAGGTCCATAAAGAATGTGGCAGAGTTAAACATGTTTGTGAGCGCTCAATCCTCCCCTAAGTTAAGTTAAGTTTCATAACTACTGGTTAAGACTCGAAGCGATTTAGAGCTGATTATATTTATTGTGTAGACACTTTGTTGACTTCTATATGACTGTTTTCGTTGGGATGCTGTCTCATTGATGTCTACTCAACATTTATTTTATCAATGTTAGGTACAAAGTTTATTCCTCATAATGATCTATCAAAATAATTTAAAAAAAAACTGACCAAAATTTAAATTACTTTTGCGTTTTAACTTCAAATAAAATTGAGAATGGAAATGGGGAATGTGTCAAAGAGACAGCAACCCGACCACAGAACAGACAACAACAGAAGGTCACCAATAGGTCTTCAATGCAGCGAGAAATTCAAGCACCCGGAGGCTTATCATGTATATATATGCATATGTTAAATGTCCAACTGATACTTATTTTACATTTGATTTTTTGGGAGGGGGCAGGATGATTTTTATGCAAATTTTTTGCGGATGGAATATCCATTGTTACATATTCCTAGGCTTATATTCAGTTTCACTTTGCACACAATTAATTCCTGCATTTAGTTGAGCAAGATTATGTTTTCAGTTCATACCAGGCCAGAATATACATTCCAAAGATCCTCCCGCTCAACCCCCCTCATCTTTCCTGAATACTAGTATCTAATGGGTAATATGTCTCTTAAATACAAACAAATCGTCTAATACAATGTATTCTCCACAACAACAAACTTTCAAATAGCATTACGGTGAGAAAGAAAAAGACTCATGTTCAGATTATGTTGTTGGTGGTTCAAATATGTATCACAACTTACTTTCTGGTGGCTTTATGTTCTTCGGTGCCGGTTGTTCTTCTGAGGGTTCGCTTCTTCGACCTAAAATAATAAGGAACAATTATCATTTTCATTTTTGATACCTTTCTCATATATATATTGAAATATTATACCGTCCCGAAAATATGTTTTTTATTGCCAAAACACCATTTATTATATATACAAATCCGGCTGATAGAAGTAGAATTTTATCTTTAATTGTTTTTAATTTTAATATAACTTAATGTATCTTTTGCTTTAGCTGAGTATAGTGCACTCCTCTGAGCTTTGGACTAGACTGAAATCAATTTACAGGCGCCAAAATTAATGATGTCAATGCTGTAACAGTTGTCTCCCTAATTTTTGATGAACAGTATATCTTTACTTCAAATGTTTGCTTTGAGTTTACTGTTTTTATTTGTGCATTACAGTGGCTAACGAAAATAAAACTACATGAAGAATATTCATAATTCATGGTTATTTAATTTCCAATATGCATTTTCTTTGTTTGGCCGTCTGATAAATTAAAATATGTAAATGAAAAATGCAATCACAGTTATTCTGACAGGTATGACTGATTTCCACTTTGTTCACATGATACTTTATTGGTTTTCTTGGTGTCAGATCACTGGTCGTCATTGTTGACTCGTGGCGATATCTGTTTAACAATGGTTTACGGAATCTGGACTGTCACTAAAGGAAGTTGCTATCTTTTTCGTATACGTTATATGTTTTTAAGCTGTTGTCTTATTAAAAACCTGCACATTCGAGACAGCTTGTGCCAACAGACCTTAAGATTTTGAAAGTTTTTTTAGGAATGGCTTTTAATTTTCATTTAAGTACATCTTCAAAGAAATGCAATCAGGGTAATTAATGTAAAAAAGAGTTGTTTTTTTCAAGTTTTAAGACTGAACATTTTTTTTAAATGCTGTAAAGCAACTTATGCAGACAGCTCCTGAAAAAGTATTATAATAAAGAAATAAATGTATGTACACACATATTTTATATATGTCAAGTATGGTTTGTAAGTCTTTGTTAAAGATAAGATTATTACTGTTTTGAGCTAGAAGGGAATGTAGGAAAGGTTCTAAGGGCGTTCCTCAAACCTTAGGCATAGTACACAGGCACTTGTCTCTGAAAAATTCTTTTCCCGATATACCTTAATATTAAAGTATAGAGGTTTTTTTTCAGAGACAAGTGCCTGTGGCATAGCATGAACTTAATGGTTCGTTCTAAATTAAGATAATTGTGGTAAGTGCTCTTGCTGAGAACCACTACTTTACTGTCTTGAGAGTTTACCCGACGCAACGAAGGCAGACGAATTCCGTACACATTTGCCCTGAGCATTGTACTAAAACGTGTTTTCCGGAATTTTTTTTAAATTGAAGCACGGTGTATATTCAGAAGCTTGCTTTCCGATCAAATCTACGATGTCTTAGATTACGATAAGTGTAATGCATGTTTTCGCATCTTTGTAGGCAAAGAAGCAGGAGTCATGAGATGAGAATGGACAATGCAACAATCGTGTGGTATTTGACGTTCTCTATTGCCTCTCGCGGAACACGGGATCTATTATAATTGTTTTATCAGGTCGTCCTGAAAACGGTACCACACACGGTGCTTTTTGAACCATTGAAAATAATTAATGTAAAATAATACGATGTGGTATGATGCCAACTAAGAATTATATCCAACATAGTCCAAATGAAGCGGATTTAAGCAACCATAGGTCACCGTAAACTGTCTTTAACAATGAAAAAACCCCATACCGTATTGTCAGCTATAAAAGGCTCCGATATGGCTAAATGAGAAACGTAAAAAAACAACCTGATCTATGATAAAGTATGGTTTGTGAGTCATTGTTAAAGATAAGATTATTACTGTTTTGAGCTATAAGGACAGCTAGGATAGGTTCTAAGGGCGTTCCTCAAACCTTTTTTATATATGCCAAGTATGGTTTGTTAGTCATTGTTAAAGATACGATTATTACTGTTTTGAGCTATAAGGAAAGCTAGGATATGTTCTACGGGCGTTTCTCAAACATAAGGCATAGCACACAGGCACTTGTCTCTTAAATTTTGTTTCCCTTAATACCTTGAGTAGGGTTGTTGTCTCATTGATGTCTACCCAACATTTATTTTATCAATGTAAGGTACAAAGTTTATTCCTCATAATTATCTATCAAAATAATCAAAAAACCTGACCAAAATTTAAATTACTTTCGCGTTTTAACTTCCCATGTTTATCATGTATATATATGCATATGTAAAATGTCCAAATGATGCTTATTTCACATAAAAACATCGCCATAGCAATACAAAGAAAACTAAAGATTGAGCAATACGAACCCTACACAAAAACCGGGAGTGAACTCAGGTGATCCGAAAGGGTAAGCAGATGGCACCCGTCGTGATGCTCATGCAAGAACAAATCCGGTAAACAACTACTAATAATTAAATCTTGTCTTGATTTTTTGGGAGGGCCGGATGATTTTTTATGCGAAATTTTTGTGGATGGAATATCCATTTTTATATATATTCTTAGTCTGGCTTATATTCAGTTTCATTTTACACAATTAGTTCCTACATTTTGTTGGACAAAACATTCAATTCATCTAATATTGGGCAAGATTATGTTTAAAGTTCGTACCAGGCCAGAATATTCATTCCTAAGATCCTCCTGCCCAACCACCCCTATTTCCTGAATACTAGTATATAATGGGTAATCTCTCTAAAATACAAACAAATCTTCTAATACAATGTATTCTCCACAACAACAAACTTTCAAATAGCATTGCAGTATTTAGAAAAGGACTCTGGTTCAGATTATATTGTTGATGGTTCTAATATGTATCACAACTTACTTTCTTGTGGATTTTTATAATAAATGTTCTTTGGTGCCAGTTGTTCTTCTAAGGGTTGGTCTCTTCGACCTGAAAAATAATTTGCAACAGTTATCATTTTTATTTTTGATACCTTTCTTATATTTAAATATTTTTCCGTCCCGAATATATGGTTTTTATTGCCAAAACACTATTTATTATATATACAAATCCGGCTGCTAGAAATAGAATTTTATCTTTAATTGTTTCTAAATTAAATATAACTTAAGATATCTTTTGCTTTAGCTGAGTATAGTGCCGTCTGAGCTTTGGACTAGACTGAAGTCAACTTACAGGCGCCCAACTGTTATAGCATAGTTACAAAATTAATGACGTCTATGCTGTAACAGTTGTCTCCCTAATTTGCGATGAATCGTATATCTTTACTTCAAACGTTTGCTTTGAGTTTACTGTTTTTATTTGTGCATTACAGTGGCTAAATAAACTACAACTACATGAAGAATATTCATAATTCATGGTAATTTAATTTGCAATATGCCTTTTCTTTTTTTTTTGGCCGTCTGATAAATTAACTTTCTGGTAGTAAGACCCGTCACGGCCAGGCTGGGAAACTACTGGGTAGGCAAATGCTTACATTAAATCTGTACTGATACAGTGTGTTAAATGTCCTCTTTAACATCATAATAAATAGTGATGCTCCTATTAAAGGAGGAAGATACATAACCATTATACATACTACAACTCCATGTGACATATACTATTGGTATCGGTATCGGATTCGACCCGGAAATTATTGGTAATATTAGTTATGTGGAAACGACAGGGTCTGGAATGGTGTAATTTTTTATCTACACAATTATCCTATCTTAGTTTAATATTTTGATTCTTTGTTTTTTCGTCATGCCGGCTAACAAATTGAACCTCGTTAATTTAGTAGTATAGATAGGTATTTTAATTTTTCAGAGACAAGTGTCAGTAGCATAGCATGAACTTAATGGTTCGTTCGAAATTAAGATAACTGTTCTAAGTGATCTTTCTGTGAACCACTACTTTACTGTCCTGAAATTTTACCCGACGTAACGAAAGCAGACAAATTCCGTACAAATTTGCCTTGAGCATGTACTAAAACGTGTTTTCCTCAACTTTTTTACATTGAAGCACGGTGTATATTCAGAACGCTTGCTTTCCGATCAAATCGACGATGGCTTACTTTCTCTGTTGCCTCTCACGGAACACGGGAGCTATTTAACTTGCTTAAAATAAAAGGATGCCATCATGCATGACATTGTTTCATCAGGTCGTTACGTAAATGTTACCACACACGCAGCTTTGTGAACGATTGAACACATTTAATGTAAAATAATGCGATTTGATTTGATTGTCAATGAATAATATTCAGCATAGTCCAAATGAAGCGGATTTAATTAACTACAGGTCATCGTAAACTGGCTTTAACAATGTAAAAAAAACTCATACCGTATAGTCAGCTATAAAAAGCGCCAACATGGCTAAATGAGAAACAATTCAAACGTAAAAAACAACAGCCTAATCTATGATAAAGCAATCAACGAAAATCAAATATGACAGACAGCATCGAACAAAAACCACTACAAACATATTTGTGAGAGCTCAACCTGAGACGGCAGTTTAATATCGAAATGTAAGACTAAACTGTAAAAATCATTTGAAATGGCTCAACTCATTAGATCGGCACGATGAACAAAACACAACTAATATTAAAACAAAAGACACAAAATACCGATCTAACTCTAGGAGTACTATCAGTTACTGAAAGCTAGTTCAAAGCCAACTACAAAAGGAGGCAGAAGATACCAAGGGGATATTCAAAACTGATAAGTCCAAGAAAAACTGACATCGCCATGGCAATAAAACGACAAACAAATCCACAAAACGCTACGAATAAAATTAAAGATTGAGCAACACGAACCTCACACAAAAACCGGGGTGAACTAAGTTGCTCCGAAAGGTTACAAGCAGATGGCACCCGCCGTGTTGCTTATGCAAGTACAAATCCGGTAAACAACTACTAATAAATGAATCTTGTTCTTCCAAACTTAAGAGTAAGAATGTATTTCTGCTAAATTTAAAAACATTTGAATTATGTCAGTATTCAAATCATTTATTGGCTTTCCTTTCACAATTACTGTTTTGCGTCGCCAACTTTTAGCAAACAATAAAAGTCAGATGAAAAAACGAAAAGAAACATTATCTCTCAGTTTCAGCGTTGATTTTTGTTTGAAATTGAATGCTTTCCGATATTCAGGAAGTTATATCTTTCAGGTGGAACAATATGCTTATCATCCGACCGCAGGTAAACTATAAATAGCTGCCTGTTTTTTATGATGTTTTTCTAACAGCCCTTGACACGGCGGAGTTAAGAAGTCTAATCGACACTTGGTCAGATCGAAAGTTGGAAATTTGTCACCCGTCATTGTTTATTTCAGTACCAGGTTGTGTCACCGAGTGAACCACTCAGTGAAAAAAATCATTCTGTGTAAATTTTAAATAAAATCATTAAGTTTACAAGTTTTGTTTTGACTGAGCGTTTTGATTACTGGCTTCTGGAAAATAGCTATTAATGTATGAAATCTAAGTATTTCTAAGTACAAGTAATGAATTTCAAAGAAACAAAGTACATCGACAAGTTGAAGTGTTTTGAACTTGCTCTCAGAAACTGTGAGCATTCTTTACCATTGCACTGACTATAATTATCATTGTTGACCTAGTTCTTGTGATTTTGTTATTCTTAAATCGGTATCATAGAGTTATGTGTTTATTTGTTCTCATTTTTACCTTATTCTTAGTCTGGCTTATATTCAGTTTCACTTTACACAATTAGTTCCTGCATTTTGTTGGGCAAAATATCCAATTAATTTAATATTGGGCAAGATTATGTTCCACCCAGAATATTCATTCCCAAGATCCTCCTGCTCCCCTTATTTCCTGAATACTAGTAGCTAATGGGTAATATCTTTAAAATACAAACAAATCTTCTAATACAATGTATTAATCACAGCAACAAACTTTCAAATAGCATTGCAGTGAGATAGAAAAGGACTCTGGTTCAGATAATGTTGGTTCTAATATGTATCACAACTTACTTTCTGGTGGATTGTTATAATAAATGTTCTTTGGTGCCAGTTGTTCTTCTAAGGGTTGGTCTCTTCGACCTGAAAAATAATTTGCAACAATTATCATTTTCATTTTTGATACCTTTCTCATATTTAAATATTTTTCAGTCCCGAATATATGGTTTTGATTGCCAAAACACTTGTTTTATATATATACAAATCCGGCTGCTAGAAGTAGAATGTTATCTTTAATTGTTTTTAATTTTAATATAACTTAAGATATCTTTTGCTTTAGGTGAGTATAGTGCACTATGTGCTTTGGACTAGACTGAAATCAACTTACACTTACAGGCGCCCAACTGTTATAGCATAGTTACAAAATTAATGACGTCAATGCTGTAACTGTTGTCTCCCTAATTTGCGATGAACAGTATATCTTTACTTCAAACGTGTGCTTTGAGTTTACTGTTTTTATTTGTGCATTACAGCGGCCAAATAAAATACAACTACATGAAGAATATTCATAATTCATGGTTATTTCCAATATGCATTTTCTTTGTTTGGCCGTCTGATAAATTAAAATATGTAAATGAAAAATGCAATCACATTTATTCTGACAGGTATGACTGATTTCCGCTTTGTTCACATGATACTTGATTGGTTTTCTTGGTGTCAGATCACTGGTCGTCATTGTTGACTTGCGGCGATATCTGTTTAACAATAGTTTACGGAATCTGGACTGTCACTAAAGGAAGTTGCTATCTTTTTCGTATACGTTATATGTTTTAAAGCTGTTGCCTATTAAAATCCTGCACATTCGAGACAGCTTGTGTCAACAGGCTTTAATATTTTAAAGTTTTAAAGGAACTGCTTTTAATTTTCATTTAAGTACATCTTCAAAGAAATGCAATCAGTGTGATTCATGTGAAAATGAGTTGTTTTTTCAAATTTTCAGACTGAACATTTTTTAAATGCTGTAAAGCAACTAATGCAGACAGGTAATGAAAAAAGTTCAGACATAAATACATGTACATACATATTATAAATATATGTCAAGTATAGTGTGTGTGTTATTTTAAAAGATAAGATTATTACTTCATACAAGCTTCTTAGGAAAAAGAAAAGAAGTTAGCAGTATCCTTTAACTTTACTTTCCGCTATATAGATGATGTTTTCTCTAATATTTGCTCTATTTTCACATTTCCCCACCGATTGTGAAACTCACTAGTGAAATAATTGTTCTCGGCAAACGATTGGTCGAAATTTAATTATGATGTCAAATGTTCTTGGTTTCTTCTGAATTTCCTATTGTGACGTCATGAAAAAGGCGACCATGCCTGATGACGTCACATATAAAGAACACAGCTTTCTGCAAATCTTTGAAAAGGATAAAAATCATTAGAGAAACAGATTCCATCACTATAACTCGTGTATTACGATATTTCTCCACTCTCAACATTTATATTTTAATTATTTAAAAAGCTCGGCAAGCCTCGCGCTTTAAATATTAAGATTTAACTATTTCGAGTGAAGAAATATCGTAACACACTTGTTGCAGTGGTGGAATCTATATCGCTCACTAAATAATTCAAAATTTGGTGACTATGTTGAACGCATCTATCCCATCGAATTTGAGATACAGGATACAACAGATACAGTTAAGTCTGTCTCATTCTTGACTTACATCTAGAAATTGACAATGAGGGTTGGTTGAAAACAAAACTTTACGACAAAAGAGATGATTTCAGCTTTCCAATTTTGAACTTTCCATTTCTATGTAGCAACATTCCAGCAGCGCCTGCATACGGAGTATATATCTCCCAGTTGATAAGATATTCCAGGGCTTGTTTTTTTCTTATCATGATTTCCTTGATAGAGGGTTGCTGTTCACAAGGAATCTATTAAACCAAGAGTTCCAAGTGGAGAAATTGAAATCATCCCTTCGTAAATTTTACGGACGCAATCACGAGTTGGTTGACCGTTATGGAATATCCGTTTTACAGATGATAGCGGATATGTTCCAAATGTCGAAACTACAACCCCGTCCCCTTTCCCCCGAATGTGACTTACCGAATTAGAATTATAACAGGGTTTGTAGTGTGTACTAACATGAGCAACACGACGGGTGCTACATGTGGAGCAGGATCTACTTACCCTTCCGGAGCACCTAAGATCACCCCCAGTTTTTGGTGGGGTTCGTGTTGATCAGTCTTTAGTTTTCTATGTTGTGTTTTGTGTACTATTGTTTGTCTGTTGGTCTTTTTTTTTTTTACTTTTTAGCCATGGCTTTGTCAGTTTATTTTCGACTTATGAGTTTGAATGTGCCCTTTTTCTTTCGCCTCTCTTTTACTGTTAGGCATAGCACACAGGCACTTGTCTCTGAAATATTGTTTCCCTATATACCTTAATATAAAAGTATATAGGTATTTTTTTCAGAGACAAGTGCCTGTGGCATAGCATGAACTTAATGGTTCGTTCGAAATTAAGATAACTGTACTAAGTGCTCTTTCTGTGAACCACTACTTTACTGTCCTGAGATTTTACCCGACGTTACGAAAGCAGACGAATTCAATACAAATTCGCCCTGAGCATTGTACTAAAACGTGTTTTCCGGAACTGTTGTTTACATTGAAACACGGTGTATATATTCAGAACGCTTGCTTTCCGATCAAATCGACGATGGCTTACTTTACAATAAGTGTAATGCATATTTTTGAATCTTTGTTGGCGAAGAAGCGGGAGCCATGAGATGAGAATGGACGATGCATCAATCGTGTGGTATTTGACGTTCTCTGTTGCCTCTCGCGGAACACGGGAGCTATTTTACTTGCTACAAATAACAGGATGCCATCATGCATGAAGTTGTTTTATCAGGTCGTTATGTAAACGCAACCACACTCGCAGCTTTGTGAACGATTGAACACACTTAATGTAAAATAATGCGATGTGGTTTGATTGCTATTGAGAATAATATCCAACATATTCCAAATGAAGCGGGGTTACCGCAAACTGCCTTTAACAATGGAAAAAAACAAACCGTCTAGTCAACTATAAAAGGCCTTGACATGACTAAATGAGAAACAATTCAAACGTTAAAAATAACAGCCTGGTCTATGATAAAGCAATAAACGAAAATCAAATATGACAGGTCAACCCCATTAAACGACCACCACTAATTACAGACTCCTGACTTATGAAAGGCGCACATAGAATGTGGCGGGTCAAACAAATTTGTGAGCGTTCAACCCTAACATGATACAGAGGTTTAATAGCGCAATATAAGACCAAACTTTTCAGTTGGAAATGGCTTGACTCATCACATCGGCACGATGAACAAAACACAACTAACATTAAATTAAAAGACACAAAATATCGATCTTATCATAACTCGCAGTTAATGAATGAAAGCTAGTCCAAAGCCAATAACAAAATGGAGGCAGAAGAAACCAAGGTGACATTCAAAACCTATTAAGTCGAAGACAGTCAAACTGACAGCACTACGACGAAAAATAACGAAAGGACGAACAAATCTACAAAACACTACATAGAAAACTGAAGACTGAGCAACAGAAACCCCAGCAAAAACTGGAACAACTACTAATAAATGAATCATGTTCTCGCAGACTAAAGAATGGCTGCTGTATTTTAAGAACATATGCAAACATTTGAATAATGCCAGTAGTCGAATTTTTTATTGACTTTCCTATTACAATTACTAATTTGCCTCGCCAACTAATTTTCATCAACTATATAAAGTCAAGTTTTGTATAAAAAAACAAAAGAAACGCTATCTTTCAGTTTTGGCGTTCTTTTTGGATTCGGGAAATAATGACTTTCAGATGGAGCAATTTGCTAATCATCGGAACACAGTTAGACTATAAAATAGACTTTTGTTTTATAACAGCCCTTGATACGGCGGGGATAAGAAGTCTTATCGACTCCAGGTCAACTCGACAGCTGGGCAAATCGTCACCGGCCATTATTTTGGTATCGAATTTTGTCTCCGAGTGAGCTCTGTGTCAAATATCATACTATGTTTTGAGAAAAAAATGTATTTAATGTGGATACTCGGTATATATTTCCTCAGATAGAATTTTCTTATACTTTGCCAAAATGAAGATTTTACTAATGCTTTTTTCAAAATTATAATAAAAAGTATGGGTCACCGTGCTATTTTGCAAGCTATAAGTTGTGCAAAATTGCCCAAATTTGCATAGACTGTTTATGAAAAAACATTTTTTTGTGAATAAAAAGAAATCTATGAGATAGAATTTTGAAATAAAATATGAGAAGATAGGTTTTATAATATGCTAGAAATAAGAAGAAAAAATGGTGTCACCGAACTTGTTTTCTTGCTACAAGTAAAAAATGAAAATTTCACTATCATTCCAGTATAAAAATTTTACTATAAGAGTTATCTTCCCTTAAATTGCTAAGAACAAAAATTCATTCTAAAAAACACAAATATTTGGTATTTGTTGAAACATTTTGGATAATGCAATGAATCACTTACTTTTCTTTATACAAATAAACAGTCTTACACATAAATTGAAAATCTATCTCAAAATTTGCAGATTTAGGCAAAGAACTAGACCGATTGTGAACTGCTATTGTACAATCCAAGATTGCGGTATACCGTGAATCTACTTTTATGTATAAGTTTTGTTTTGAAAAGTGGCTTATGGAAAATAGCTAGTAATGTATGAAATCTTAAGTATTCCGGGAACCCGGAGAACAAGCAACGAATTTCGAAGAATCAAAGTACATCGACAAGTTAAAGTGCTTTGAGCTTGCTCTCAGAAACTGTGAGCATTCTTTTATACTGCATTGACTATCATTATTACTGTTGTCTTAGTTCCAAGATTAAAGACGGGAAGGTGGGGATCTTAAAAAACGAGTTTTAACCTGGCAACATGTCCATGTGTCTGTCCTATAAGTGGTTATCTTTTGTTATATTTTATCATTTTTATTTATACTTCACGTTAAAATGCCAGGTTTTGATTGGCTGATACGAAGAAGATAATTTATTTTATTTCTTATGCAGCAATAATCCTGTACTCTGATTGGTTAATTACCCGGATGGAATATCAATTTTTACCTATTCCTAGTCTGGCTTATATTCAGTTTCACTTTGCACACAATCAATTCCTGCATTTTGTTGGGCAGAATATTCTATTCATCTTATATTTGGCAAGATTATGTTTTCAGTTCGTACAAATACGGCTGCTCGAAGTAAAATGTTATATTTTATTGTTTTTGTGGAGCCTGTGACTTCTGTCGCAGAAAGCTCGACATAGGGATAGTGATCCGGCGGCGTTTACTAACTTCTTAAAAGCTTTATATTTCAGAAGGTAGAAGACCTGGATGCTTCATACTTTGTATATAGATGCCTTATGATATGAAATTTCCGTCTGTCATATGTCCATTGTCCTTGATCTCATTTTCATGGTTCACTGACTACTTGAAAAAAAGTTCAGATTTTTTGTAATGTTAATTTCTCTGCTATTATAAGTAATAGGATACCAGTAACTGTATTTGGTATGTGTGTAACTTGCAAGGTCCTCATGCCTGTCAGACAGTTTCACTTGACCTCGACCTCGACCTTATTTCATGGATCAGTGAACAAGGTTAAGTTTTCGTGGTCAAGTCCATATCTCAGGTACTATAAGCAATAGGTCAACTATATTTGGTGTATGTAACGACTGTAAGGTGTACATGTCTAAATGGCAGGTGTCATCTGACCTTGACCTCATTTTCATGGTTCAGTGGCGAAAATTAAGTTTTTGTGTTTTGGTCTGTTGTTTTAATACTGTATGCAAAAGGTCAACTATATTTGGTGTATGGAAATATTTTACGATGTACATGTCAGTCTGGCAGGTTTTATTTGACCTTGACCTCATTTTCACGGTTCGTTGCTCAATTTTAAGTTTTTGTGTTTTTGGTCTGTTTTTCTTAAACTTTAAGCAATAGGTCAACTATATTTGGTATATGGAATGATTGTAAGATGTATATGTCTCAGTCTGTCTGGCAGGTACCATCTGACCTTCACCTCATTTTCATGGTTCATTGGTCAATGTTCAGTTTTCCTGGTTAACTTTGATACTTTAGATACTTTAAGCAATAGGTCAACAATTTTTGATGCATGGAACGATTTTAAGGTGTTTATGTCTGTCTGGCAGGGTTCATCTGACCTTGACCTCATTTTCATGATTCATTGGTCAATATATAATTTTCATGGTTCATTGTTCAATATATACTTTCCATGGTTTGGTCTGTTTCTTTTATACTATAATTAGCAATAGGTCATCAATATTCGGTGTGGAATGATTGTATTAAAGGTATACATGTATTTCCGGCTTGGTTTATCTGACCTTGACCACATTTTTTTGGATTATAAATGTTAATGTGATACTTTTAGTAAAACTTCATATTTAGGACTATCAATATAAAATCAATGGTCAGTATAGAAGGCGAGACATTTAAGCGTGTGCACTCTTGTTAATTTTAATATAACTTAAAATATCTTTTGCTTTAGCTGAGTAAAGTGCACTCTGAGCTTTGGACTAGACTGAAATCAATTTACAGGCGCCCAACTGTTATAGCATACTTGTAGTTACAAAATTAATGACGTCAATGCTGTAACTGTTGTCTCCCTAAATTTTCAATGAACAGTATATCTTTACTGTTAGTGTTTGGAGTTTACTGTTTTTATTTGTGAATTATGATTAACGAAAATACAACTACATGAAGAATATTCATAATTCATGGTTGTTTAATTTCTAATATGCACTTTCTTTTTTTGGCCGTCTGATAAATTGAAATATTTAAATGATATTATAGTGCAATCACAGTTATTCTGACAGGTATGACTGATTTCCACTTTGTTCACATGATACTTTATTGGTTTTCTTGGTGTCAGATCACTCACTGGTCGTCATTGTTGACTCGCGGCGATATCTGTTTAACAATGGTTTACGGAATCTGGACTGTCACTAAAGGAAGATGTTATCTTTTTACGTTATATGTTTTAAGCTGTTGTCTTATTAAAACCTGCACGTTCGAGACAACTTGGGCCGATAGGACTTTAGATTGATGACTGAGGATTGCTTACACAAAGTACAGACCAATGAGTACTCCCAGTTATTGAAAACTAGTTTAAAGCCACAAACACAATTAATAAATAAATCATGTTCTACAAGACAAAAGAAGTTCATTACGATTTATCACTGTCAAGCTGCTGAATAAATTTTCAGTAGTATATTAAAACATATCGGTGGGGTAAAATAAAAAAAAATATTGATGTTTTCAATTCCTAGACAGAAGAATTCGTTCTACTATTGCTGTGGTATGGTTTATAAACCTTTGCACAACATACTTGAAGTGTGATTTTTTTAGGAGATTGTAGTCGTTAAACAAAATATGAGGATTTCTGCAAATACCACTTGCTTTTACCAGTAGGCAGTACGTTAACTTGCCGCACAACAACTGTTTGTGCGTATTTAACAAAGCAATGCTGCAAAAATCCATTCCATCTTGTTCCGGTTACCTTATGCCTCATAATCTTGTTAAGTTCCGAGTTGACAATGTCCTCGTTTGTAATTTTATACTGTATTTTACACGACTATAACTTATCACCTCGAAGACCACTGTACTGTGTCGTTTGATGGGGAGAAAAGAGGGGAAAAGGGAGGGGGTAATACTAATAGATCAATTTTATTGCATGTGTCGTGTTTTTTGGATTGCTGTCTTGTTTTGAACTTCACTTCATGACTTGTGGGGAGGGATATTTTTACATCACAGTCGCAAGTAGTTCAGATAATTATGACGTTTTGAAAGGCTATTTTAATTTGTTTTTTTCCTGTGACGTCTTCCTAAGACAAAGTCAAAGGCGTCACAGCAAAAAATTAGAATAGCCTTTCGTTTCGAGACCATGAAGACGTCATGTAATTATTTGGAATAAGCCGCAAGTAGCGGCTGAAAGTGTTCTATCAATTAAATGCATATACCCGAAATAATGTCGTGTGTAGCTCCTGTTAATGTTGCTAACCACAGCACATATTATTATTATTATTATTAGATAAAACTTTCAGTCTTGTATTCTAATCTATGAAAGGGATGTCGTACTTTTTCCTATCTTGAATTTAGAATATCCAGATGATCGCTTATCACGGTTTTTTATATCAATTATGTCAATGTCTTGCAGGCTTCCGCCATTTCCACTTCTCACATCAGTTTTCACATGTTCAAGAAGTATTACGCTAAAAACTATCATAAATTTTAAAACCCATGGCCCCATTTTATGAGGCGGCCATGTTGTTTACATGTGACGTCATAACGTCAAAATAAGAGTTATCTTCCTTCTTCATTACAACTTCCGAAGCAAGATAGTAAGCTATCCGGAACGTTCCCATTGATTGCTGAGTAAAGCAAGGTTGCATCAAAACAAAAAGGCGCCCGAATAACGTCAATCGTAACTACTAGACAATTCTTGAAAAGGGGGGTGTCCATCTCCCTTCTCCACTTATGGAGCAATAAATGGCTACTACATGTAAAATTTCATCCGGAAAAATGTAAGCAAATGAAAATGTGCCGGCAGGAAAGCAAATAATAATGATGACTATAACTTAACTGTTGTGCATTACTGAACCAAACAGTTACAAATGCAAATGAGGAAAAGGATATCGGAGTCTTACTTAGAGCTTACATTTGAAAATCACATAGTTTGCGGTTCTCGGGAGAACATTTATTTACTTTGAGTATCGAGACATTCTTGCCATTATATAAAACATTCGTCAGAACACACCTAGGCTTAGCTGCGGAACCGTTCAGTGCTCTTATGGTCCTTATGACATATTTTGACAATTTTTCTATGGTCCGCAAATTGTTAAAAAAATTATCTTATTCATAAGGAACATAAAAGCTACGGTTCCACAGATAACCCGGACTATGCAAGTTCAGAGGGGCGTAAAGGGGATGGGGGGTATCTGCACGGAAGAACGCGAAATAAAATTGCCATTTCACGATGAACGAACAATTAAAAATTTCTTGCACGTTGATCTTTTTATCGATTTCACGAAACACGGTGAATAACGAACCTTTTTCACGGCTGCACGTGAAATAAAAATGGCAAAACACGCTGCACGAAAATAACCCTTTACCACCCTCAGTTCAGTTTGATCACTTATATAAAGAAAAAAGAAGAGTAGCTAAACAATTACCAGCGGACTCAAAGATCTGAGTTATCCAGAGATAATAAAGATAAACTACTAGACTTACCCATGTTATCATAGGGCAGAAAAACATTCGGAAAATGGCTACATCAAGTCAGGATTATGATAGTTGGTTTCCAATCGTTCTGTTGGTTGAAATAGGCGAGCGTTCGATTTTGTCAGGGTTTGTGGACTTTTGTAAAATCATAGAAGATAAAAACCACTTTCTCCTCTACTGTCAAAGTAATAAAATATTACGTACAACTGTTTAATGACATCGTAATAGATAATCCTATATTTCCAAATCTTTCTGATAATGATACAAATATAAATCAAGTGAAAAACAGGTTCCTTTATAAAACATTGGAGCTGAGGACAAGGACTCTTAGCTATTTTTGCTTGTATATATACAAGTATTCAAAACAATTTTTGTTGTTGTTTATTATTTGTATTTGTCACGAGTATCTTGTTTTACTATATATGTGACAATAAAGAATTATTTAATTGACCTTAATGGAATTCGTTTTTTTTTTTTTTTTTTGTTAATACTTATTTTTATAGACGAATCAGGGGAGATATGATTGAAATTTTTAAAATCTGATAATTAAACGGTTATTATGACAAGAAAGCAAGCTCCTTCTTACAATTCACACTGATTTCACAACAAAGAGTAGTAGAACAAAATAGCAACAAGGTGCTGTATCAGAGGTTTCAATCAAATTTCCGAAAACACTTTTTGATGTAAAGATAGCAAAAACATGGAATGAACTACCAAATAAAATTATTTAACCATTAATGCTTTCCAAAAAATCGACTTGATAGATATTGGAAAAATGAAGCAATCTAGTTCAATGATTAAAGCAAAAATATCTGGAAGTCACGATAAAAGTTCGCTATGGAATTTAACTAACGGATCCTTTACTCGAAATCAACTGTATGTATAACTCTTAAGTAAGCAAGTAGTCTCCTTAGCTTATAATAAGGAGAACTAACGGATTCTTTCTGGCTAAGTTTGCCGACTGCAACAAATACAATAAAATACAATTGTTTTTATTAACTATTCAAAGTGCGTGGCCTTTTCATGGAAAAGAAGTTCCTTCATAATATATAAGTTCTCAGTGGAAGAAATATGGTGTTGTTCGTATTGCTTAATTAGTCTTATGTTTAATTTTCGTACAGTCGAGTATTTGTGAACTCATTCAATGGCATATATAATATTAGACTGATAAGTGTTAGTGTGTGTGTGTTTAGAGGAGGGGGGGTCATATTTCTGGAATTAAAAAGCAAAAAAAAAAACTTTCTCTAGTCAAATAGTCTAGAAGTTGGTGAGTTTTACTCCGGCTCCTACGCCCCTGGATTTTAGAACTTTATTCCAATTTCTGAGTTCAAGCAAACCAAACAATGTTTCCGAAAGACTTTGAATTTTCAATAACGCAAAAAGTCAATAGAAGCCCATGCATGTTAAACTTCTGTGTTATATTCTTAAAAACAAGTATAATATTAGTTTTTTTTTAAAGTATTTTTGCAACATGCCCAGAAGGGATGCTCAGAAAAAGACACCCGATCTACCGTAAGAGACCTTATTTGAGTTGCCATTAGCGTTACAGATAACTAAGATGAGATCCACATACGCTTCCGTACTTACGAACCAGACTTTAGATGTATCACTAAATGCCTTTAAATTTGGCACCCTCAAAGTTTTAGCATTATCTAAAAATTCCTTGCGCTTTTCGTGGAATCTAGGACATTTAAGTATCTTCAATGTCATTTTGCAATTGTACATCTTCCAACTTCTATTTATCTGTGTATATTGTTGTTATATTTGAAACTTTGAATGTGGATTTCAAACGTCCGTTTACCGATATTTGAGGGAAACTTGTACTATAACGTCCAATTCAGTGTTCTAAAGAAAGACAACCATTTTTTTAAAAACAAATGAGAAAAAAAAAAACGAATTTGCTAATAATTTTTTAAATGGTCGGTGACATATACTTTTTGGGGCTTTATTTGAAAGAGTACACAAAACACTTAACTTCTTGAATTTTTTATGAAGAAATCACTGGTAAATATGTTTTAATACTAGAAACGTTTTTCATTCTTATGTATCATTTTTAGCGGGAATGAAATAAATCATACTTTTTAATATCATAACACCGGCTCCCGTATTAATATTATACAATATCAAAATTATAGATATTACAGTATTTGTTCCTTACGGAATAACGGGTATCAAATTTTTGTTCCAACTGGAACAGATAGTATGGCATTGTTTATAACAAAGTTTTCAATTGAACTGTTATGCGGAACAATTATAAATACGTTGACACCCTAATTAGAGCAGAATAATCACAAAAATTGTAATATAAATTTCTTTTAATGTTTTAAAGAAATAACTTGCTTTAAAAATGTGTTTGGAAAAAAAAAACATGGTCTACTATCTGCAATATGATGTTGTATCATACTTGGATAACTCAACATGATCCAAACTAGAATCTAAGAGGAAAGTAAACGGAGCTTAGCTGGTACATGTAGGCATGTTCATCTTGATGTCATTCCATGGCTATAGCTCCACCCACTTTTCTGAAAGATATCCGCCTCACAACTATTTAGGAAACTTAAAAAAGTGACAGGTCATGAACATTTATTTGTTTTCATTCTATATCAAAAGGAATAAATAAATTGAATATAAACACATCTCAGGAAGTGTCAAATTAACATTCTAAATATTTGCTGCCTGTGAAATAGCCAGATCGTCAAGATGATCATCCCCAAAATATCTTACGGAAACGACATCCAACTTGATATCATCTGTCAATATAATACTTTCATGATTTGACTGTGCAGGATGAACTGTGTCAACATTCTTGTCACAATCAGTGGTGTAGCTTCTATTCAGGCAATTAGGCAACTGACAAACTTTATTTTTTACCAAGAAAAATTAAGTAAGATAAAACATACAATTTGTATTCGTAGTATATAATGGTTGTGAACATTAACATCACCGGTTACACAATTATTTCTCCTTCTATAAAACTCAGACAAATCGAAAGAATTCGCTCATCTTTTTTAAATAAAAGAGTCAAGGTAGATACAAATATCCTTGTTAGCCAGGAACAGATACTCGGTAAATACCACTAAATAAGTTCATAAAAATGCTGGTTTTTCATTGACATCTAATTTGTTCCGTTTGTATGACGTGTTGTATAACGCTGACTCCTACCCAGAAGCTTCTAAAAAAGAATGGAATTAAAACTAGTTGCATTATTCTTTAATCTCACTTTTCACTATATTTATACTGTTTTCTTGTGGAATAAAGTTTGGTGATCATGATGATTGCATTTACCACTTTAAATATGAAATAAAGGATACCACATAAACAGTTAGGTCTGCTTCTTATCTGTACTTACATCTAGAAACTGACAGAACAGTTGAGAAGTAAACTTTATGACAAATTAGATGAAAACAAATTATATATTGCAAACTTTCTCTAGGCACCTGCGACTTATTTCACAAAAAAATCTTACGAGAAAAATACTCGTTAGTCATGAACATTTCAGTTTAACTTACGATCATTTTTAATTATAATTTTGTTTGGTGAAAAAGAACCCTTGACTATGGAGTATATATCTCCCAATTGATACGATATTCCACAGCTGGTTTTTCTTACTGTTAATTTCGTGAAATGCTGCTTCTAATGGAGCTACTTAATCACGAGTTCTTTAAGGTAATGTTGTAGTCATCAAAATTTTTACAGACCCCATCATGATTTGATCAACCGTTATGGAAGATTGTGTCAAATATGACCGAGGATGTTTTAATTATCGTAGCCACAGTCCTGTATTCTTTTCCAGGTAATGGCATTACGGAATGGTACTAATTACCGGGTTTTATTTAAAACGATGTGGGTCATTAGTGGAGCAGGAACTACCTACCATACTTAAACACCTGGGAAAGATGGTCATACTACTTAAACTTGCTGTTCAAAGGGAAGCGATCCAAATCAAATTTAAAGACAAAACATCATAAAGTAATGAGTGGCTATTTTTACCCCAATTTCCTCTATAGAATACGATACTCCATAAACAAGAGAATGTGAAACATAGAGCATTATATATGTTCCCTATGACTGTACTGTTACAGGGAACTTACCATCCATCTAGACCGACAGATTAAAAACGGGATAAAAACATCGTCATCCATTGAACCAAAGCATCACTGAAAAATTTCTATTCTTAGTATTGCCAAAAGATGGAGAATTTTGCAATATTGATGCAAATTATTTTGGTATTTAAATTGAAGACACTGTCAGATTTTGTTACATCTTTTTTTTTTAGAAACATTTGAAATTCAATGATTTTGATAAGAATGTTAAAGGAAATCTTCAAATGTGTAGCATATTTTTTATATGCCATTAATAATAATTGGCTTAATAATTTAATATATATATATGTGGTCAATTAAGACTGCAATTGAGTGGAGTTTAATCCAATTAATACTTACACCTATGAGTGTAATTGTTTGAAATTAGTGGCAGCTGTCCATCATACTGGTGTTGAATCAATAATCTCATTTGCCTAATGCAAGAATAGGAAAAATAGCATTTCAAAAAAGTGTTGGGAATCAACTCTGATATCAATAAACATCTTGAACCAAGTTTTATTCAATGGCTTACAGGAACATAAGATACTGATAAAACGCCTTCATTATTCTTATCAACTGTTTAAAATTGATAAATCAAATTTCCACAGTAATTAATAAATGGCAATTTAATATAAATTTTGATTTACAAAGGAACTATATGCAAGTGTATATCTAAAATACAGAAGTTGTTCGCCCAACCTTTTCTTAATTTAAGGACAAATAACATATTAAAAGTTGGCAGTTGATGATTAAAATGGTGTAGAAAGTTTCTGCAAGTCATAAAAACACATAATTAGTTTCATGATATGTCTTCAACTTAGTATTTTGCACTATCTCCAAAACCAGAGTGATTGCATAGATCCAGCATGGCTGAATGAAAAGTGAATTTGAAATAGCATTATCAGAACAATTCTCTTTCATCCTTTTGTAAAAAAATAAACTGTTGACACAGAGGTATGTCTCGCCTGTCGGCATAAAATTCAAAAAAAGACAATCTGATGGACAGCAACATTGCTAATTAATTCAAAGTCACTGGACCATCAAGTGGGTAGGTCCTGGAAATGGTTGACAAACTGAGATGTACAGACAGCAATGTAACTTTATAGAAAATATTGTCTATTGTAATTAGTTCCTATCAAACTAACTTAATCAGAAAACTTAACATTGAAAATTGTTAACTGATTGAAAGTCACTGAACTATGGCCAAGGGGGCAGGGCCTCCAAATAGTCGTCAAACTGATATGTACTGATAGCAATGCAACTTCACACAAAATACCATTGATCTATCACCAGTAGTTTCTATCAATCTAACATCAGCAGAAAACTTAACATTTAAAATTGATAATTTATTCAAAGTCACTGGATCATGGCCTAGGGGACAGGTCCTCAAAATAGTCTTCAAACTGATATGTACTGCTAGTAATGCAACTTCATACAAAATATCACTGATCTATCACAAGTAGTTCCAATCAACTTAACTTAAGCAGAAAAACTTAACATTTAAAATTGCTAATTAATTCAAAGTCAATGGACCATGGCCTAGAGGGCAGGGCCTCAAAATTGTCGTCAAACTAATATGTACTGATAGTAATGCATCTTCATACAAAATATCAATGATCTATCACAAGTAGTTCCTATCAAACTAACTTAGGCAGAAAACTTAACAATTGTTGACGCTGTCATCGCAGCTGTCGCTGGAAAAGCAATCCCTTTGTCTCGTTTTCTGCGACTTTCTTCCTCTGCGAGACAAAAATGGTGTAAAGAAGAGAAATCTGAAAAAAAATTCATGATTCTTATAATAACAAGAGTGCAAACACTGAAATGTCTCACCTGCTATTCTGACCATTGATTTTATGTTGAAGTTGTACTACAAGTATCTCATTAACTTAACAAAGATCCATCACAATGAGGTCAAGGTTAGATAAATCCTGTCAGACAGACATGTACACCTTACAATCATTCCATATACCAAATATAATTGACCTACTGCTTAATAGTATATATGAGAAACGGACCTAATCACCTAACTTTAACCTTGATCACTAATTCATAAAATGAGGTCGGAGGTTGAGGTCAGGTGAACCCTGTCTGAAGGACATGTAGATGTTACAAGGAACTCATTTATCAAATATAGTTATCCTATCACCCATAATAAGTGAGAAATTCACATGACAAAAAAAAGTCTTTTTTTTTTAAACAGTCGCAGAACCATGAAAATGAGGTCAAGGAAAATGTGCATATGACAGACAGAAACTTTGTAACATAAGGTATCTGCATACAATGTATGAAGCATGCAGATCTTCTACCTTCTGAAATATAAAGATTTATATATGTACTAATAGTTTACATCGCCGCCATCAGATAGTAATCCCTGTCTCACATACTGAGAATATCCAGATATTTGAATATCACATTTGTATGACTTTCACCAGCTTATACCTTTTTATTGCTCCATTGCATTTTCTTACTTGATTCAACACAACTTTTCTTAAAGGTCAAGGTACAGTATGTCACAGATTTTGTTTAAATTTTGCATACAAATTTGGCTTGTTGAACTATAAATTAATATTGAAAAAATAATGTATTTATCTCTTTTTTTCTGTCAAACATTACAGAATAAATTCTTTCAGAATACGTCATTTCTGGAATCATGTCAATCACCAGAAAAGGTGACGTCATTTACTAGATAGAAGGCGCCTGTATCCCTGCTCTATTAAAAGTTCAAGCACTTTCAGAATCGTCATTCTGTAGGGTAGTATAGAAAAATAAATTATCCGTAAGTATGTAATCTTTATTCCCGTACGACTGAGGGAGGATGACCAGCTTATTAGATTTTTATTTCCCAAATATTTTGTGCAGTATAAAATCAAACTTTTTCACCCGTTTGCTCAACATGTGTTGGAAGTACATTTTTGTCACTTGGTGATCTAAGTCACATGACAGATTTCACTAACTAGCGTAATCCGGAACTGCCGTATAGGTGAACATTTGTATAGAAAGCACATGAAATAAAATTGCTGAAAAACGTTCTTAAATTTGTTTTTTCATTTCAAATCCATATATTTTTCTTCAAAATTTATTTGTTGTTATTAAGTTTTAATGATAATAATAATAGGGTCTGTACTCAAAGTAAATTTGCCAGATGATTAAGGTGCAAAGTATGACTATATATAAACCAGGTACTTGTTAAACTGTGTAGCAGACTGAGATTTCATAGGAGAGACAAAATAAGTAAACACATTTAGAACAATAAATTTTCATTTATTTTGTTTAAAATAAATCAATAAAAATATCACAGATTCATTAAAATAAAAATTGGTTCTAAATCCAAAATGAACAGTCATCTCTTCCATTCTAAAACCACACAGCCATTTCAATCATACTTTTTATTCATGGAAATGTCACAACCTGGTTGCACTTGTCTTCCTAATATTTGGTTTAATATAACGCTGATCTAAAAATCTTATTTTATTATCTAAATCAAATAAATCTGAATACAATTTGCAACTATCTTCACAGATGTATCTACATGCCTTATTACATGATTATAGGTAAAAATACATTAAAAATAACATAAAATTTAACTACAAAAAAAATTGTAGTTGTATGTTGTTTAAAGCCATCAGAACATTTGTAGAGGTGCGGGTAAATGACAAAGCTTGATCCTACTGTGTGTGTGAACTAAAGCAAATCAGCAAAACCCTTAGAGTCAATTTAAAATTTTAAAATAAACAAATTGAAGTACTGTTCCATTTAATCATAGTTACATTTCAAAATCTGACTTTGGGAAAATAGTTGATCCACATGAACATCTTTTTGGGATTTAATGGCCTAAAATTTGTATTTTCAAAATTTCTCAAATTAACCAAAATTTACTTATTCTTTGGACATGCATAAAAAAGACAAAATTGTCATCTTTATATTTATTTATTTTAATCTACTTTTAATATTTCTCAATTTCTGATATACATGTATTCTTCACTAGAATTATTCACTTTATAATCAAAACAAAATAATTTAAAAAAATTTCATTCATAAACATACATACACTATACTCTCATCATGTCCTCTGGTTATGATTGTACTTGTAAAATGAACACATTCGAATAATCAATGACCTTTTCAACATCAATAATTCTTGGAGGAATTAACAAAAATTGCTCATATTGCAATTAGCCTGTGATGATACACATTGTATATGGAAATTCAAAATGATTTTCAATAAAACTAGGGTCTCTTTTTCGTCCCAGAATTGTGTTTCAGATTAATGTCTGTAAGAAGCAAATCAATGCTGTCTTAGTATGGTCTTGATGTACACAGATGCTATAATTAAGGCTATTTAGAAAATAATCTTCTTAAATTAACGTGTCACCATTTTCAGTCATTTAAAAAAAGGATTTATGCATAAATTGTATACATATCTATGCTTAAACCTCACTGGTTTATGGCATTTTAATTAAAATCCTTATAAATGAAACTTTCAAAATTTATGCTTATCAACATCACAAGCAATAAAATCAAGTTACAATCTTTTACTAGAAAGTATTTGTAAACACAACCATTTTGAAATGACCTCCAAATTAATACCAATTTCTCCATACAAGCCGAAACAAAAAAACACGAATAACATCGCTGAAATTTAGGTTCTTTATCTAATGCTTAGTATTACTGTATAAAACCAACTATTGTTAGCCAGCAATTGATTCACATGACTTTTGCAAGGCCAAAAATAATGTGAAAATGAATCGTCCTGGATATGTCAAATGTGGATCATCTTTTATCTTAATACATCAACAAAAATAGATAATCAAGAAATAAATCAATGCAAATTTGGTTGTGAAAGGACTAAATGTGAAAAAAGAGTTCCCTGAAAATATTTGGTTTAAAGTATTCAATCATAAAAATTTTCATTTGACTTCTAACAACTACTTATACAATTATTTGAATATTTGTCAATCTTAGAAATATTAAACATAATCAAAATGGTATAAAGTTTCTCAATCTTGACAAATGATAAATAATTTTGTAATGTAGACAATGTACACTTTTCTTGTTCTTTCTTCCTGGTCCATTTTTGAGCTGACAATATTCTCTCAAAATATGCAATTCTTAATTTGTCCTGAAAGAAAGAAAAGACTACTTAGAGTACAAAAATTTAAACAAAAATAAAATATGAGCTGTTAATTCCATGCATGCTAGAAGTCTATTCATACATTGTTATGACTTTACTTTAATAAAAATGTCTTTCAATCAGAAAATGAAAATGTCTAAAATTGTAACATCTTCCTCTTTAAAAAAACAAACTTTATACTTTTATCTCCTCTTTTGTCAGAGTTAAAGGAAAACAATTATTAAAATTAGTAAAAAAAAAACTTTCACATAAATAAATTAATATTTGCAGATTTTTAAACCTGTTAAAGCTATTAATGACCCTAGATTTTTAATAATATTTTTAAGATTATGATTACAATTATCCTAATGTGATTATTTTCAAAACAAACCTTCTTCTCCTTCTTGACATTAACCAGTATACAAACATAGGCCATATAACCACAAACAAAAATGTCTTCCCTGTTAAGTTGGGGAAAGGCCACCAGCTGGACATCTGTAAAAGATTGTTTACATTGCACTTTCTTTATAATAAAAAGACATACATTACATTGCAATTTTTTTAACTAATGGCTTCTCCATGGAAGAATATTACAGATTTTTCCTATAATTTTTGCATCAAAATACAATCAAAGAGGACTGGACTCTAAATTAATCTTAATTTCTACTTTATAAAGAAATGTATAGACGAAATGAAAAAGACAACGGTGAAACTAAATTGAAATATTGCTTGAGATGATTTAACTGAAAATTACAATACAACAAAAATATTCAATCCCTGTATTCAATCCCTGAGGCTTTCAATTCTCTTTTGTTTAGTACAAGATCCATATTGGTCAATCAATTTTCTCAAATTAAGTTAAGAGGGGTGGGGACAGTGAAAAACTATGAATTAAGTTTTTATCATATTTTTGATGTTGTCTAGTTCTGAAACTGAAACATCCATCCATAAGTTCTGGAGAATCCCTGATACCAACAAAATTGCTAAGCTGATTTTTTCAATTAATCTGAGGACTACTGACAAAAACAAAAGATAATTGATAATGATTATATACTTACAAATATTGAATTTTTTTGATCACTTTTTCTCTGAAATAAGAAATACAAACTTTGACACATTTAAATTTTTTTATTATTATAGTCAAGCGAATTCCGCTGAGGTTTTTCAAGTGATTACAGTTGAACTGATATTTTTATTTTATTCATGTTCAAACAAAGATTTTAAAAGTACCATCACATAAATAAATAATATAAAATCCATTAAAGGATAAGTAAAATCTTGGTATAACCAATAGAGGCATCCCAAATTCCACAAAAAATAAATAAATATTAGCAGGATTATTTATTTCGTTAGAAATTTAGCAATTTTTTCAATGCAATAAAAAACTATTTGTATTTGGAAACCATCATGCTGACTATTTTTTTCAAAAACACAAATGGTAAAGAGAAGCAACAATCTAGATGACAGTCATTCCTGACTTTGTTTCATAGTCAATATTATTGATGACAAAGTAGAAGAATGTTTGGTTGAAGTGTACTATCTGCAAAACATTTGTTTTGTAATGGACAAAAAGCAGCTGGGCAAAGGAAATGGACACAGTAGCAATGTACTGGTAATATGTATCTCCCAAAATGTTTTTGGGAAAAATTATATATTTACCTGTTGCCTAGAGACAGTCTCTAAACTGTCTAGCCTTTGTAATACTGTGTGCATATCTTGCTGAAGCCTCATTAATGTAATGGCAATCTGTTCATTGACTGATCCATACATCTGTGGTGGATATGGAGGGTCTCTACCTCCTCCTCCTTCACCGCCCTGTCCTCCCTCAACAGGAAATCCATCATAAAACCCATAACCTTCCACTGAAATCAACACAATTTAATTTTCAATTTCATTTCTTTTGTTTGATACATCATTTAAAATAACCAAAATTTAATGGCTTTTTCAGTTGTACAATTTAATATCTGTATGTCACTAAAGTATTAGCCAAAGTAAACTAGCTATAAATATTTTTTTATAAACACATTTTACTTAAACAAAGCACAACATAAATTCATGTTCAATTTATGTTAATCAAGTTTTATATCCAAAATTTAAAGAAGATTTGCTGATAATGACATCTACGAAAATGTTTTTGCATTTTCCAAGGTTTGTCATCAAACATGCAAATTTTACAATTTCCTCGTCAAATGGGCAACTAATCAAATCTTTAGAATAACTTGGTTTGCTGTTAATTTCATTTAAAATTTTGCTTGATCAGAATTCTTTAGTACTAGTCATATATCAAAATTTCACAAAAAGGAGAAATTCAGCACTTTTTTCTAATACATGTACATGTTGTCAGTTTCCTAAATTATTGGTAAAATTGTATTTCGAAAAAGTACAAGTCTAATCACTTTTTCAAATTAAAATAATCTTTTACTTAAAATCATTCCTTCCTAATTAAAATATATGAACAAAAGTGTATTAAGTCATTAATAGTTTATAGTGATAGCCTTTGTTTACTTCATGAAATTTCATATCAGATTTAATCCTGTTAATTTAGAAAATTTGTATATATCATGCATGACTAATAGGAACACCATCTTACGTTTACAGAAAAATATCCATTGTATATATTTCAAAGTGCTTTCACTGGGAAAGCCATTTGGTTAATACGCCTGCTTATTATCTAAAAATATGGACTATGGTTAAAAGATAACCAGTAATCTCTAAATATATATGTTTGACAAAGAATTAGATGTTTGACAGGAATTAGATGTCCGTCTTTAACTTTAGCTGTTTGCTGTATTTTTAGACGTTTACCGTAATCCCTCTCATACTCTTAGATAATATTAATGATGTCCTTTAATAACTCGCTTGAACGATAACGTGTGTATTAATTAACGTTAGCTATAGTATTGAAATGTTCCAGTTAAATTAATGCACATGATTTATCTAGTTTGACGGGAATTACCTGTTCGTCCGACAAAACTGATGTGTATTGAGTTGTCAATAAAAGAACCAGTGATGCGTGAGGACGGTTATAAAAACATTGTTGTAAGGAGATGAATACATAAACAATGTTTACAGAATCTGTTAAAACTAACCATCTTATTTCCTTTCGTTTAAACGATGTTTTGTTGAAAATATACTAATAGTTACCTGTGAATTAAGACAGACACAGATAATATAGATCTATGAGTTAGATGGTTATAAATATTTTTCTTGGAAGCTTTTATCAGTGTTGCAGGTTTCGAACTAAGGGAAAGATCGACATACAAATACGAAACGCTTTTAAGCATGGCTTTCCTGATGAATTAAATATCGAATTTTTCATTGGTCAATAATACACATCTATTTAAATACAACCAATGGACAAGATGAATACACGTGGTAACTTTGTAATACACAACTACAAATTTATGAATGGAAGTGGTTTAATCAAATTAAAGGTTCAAATTGACAAATGTGTTTAACTCAGTTTTATTTCTATTTTTTGTCACTTGTCAATAGCCTATATTCATTCTACAACAAAGGATGCCGTTATAATCGATAAGTATGTTTCAGCTGGGAACAGTATCAAGTTCCTGGTTCCAGGTTATAAATATTAGGGACTAATTAAATGTTTTTGATTACAGGTACATGTATATTGTTTGGTATGAACACACTTAACAGGCACGTGATATTTATTATTGTTATAATATGATGACCCTACTAGAATTTATACATAAAATGCCTTTCTGGTAATATTACGATCTAATTTTAAAATATCTAGTTTTTATTTTAAAGTCAGAGTCAATTAGATGTATGCTATTTTTTGTTGTATATAAGTAATTTAATCACATGCCTGTCAATTTGAAAAGTATAAGAATGTTACGAACATCAGAGTTTTACTGGGACAACCTTTAAATTAATTGTTTTACTTGAGATAATTGTTTCGTAAGAAGTTTATGATTAACATATTTTTACCACTAATTGAAAGGGGGCAGGAAGAAATTTGAAAAATAAGCAGGACCACCAGCATTAATTATCGAGGGGTGGACGGGTACAGGAACATGAGAATGAGGATCGGGAAGTGGGTGTCAGATTGACGAAAGCAGTAGGGTGCGGAAATGGTTACTAGGTTTGTTCTTTACTCTCTTCTTAATTTTCGGTTATTAAATCCAAATAATAAGTATATACATAGAATACGTAAATACATATGGTGCACAGAATGTATAGAGTTCAATTTGCAAAGACCACATTTCATATAAAATATTTGTATAGGTATGTTCCTTCCACACAAAGATCATTACATTCTTTCTGCAACAGTCATTTTGACTTAAAGACTTTTAAGTTGCTGCATATTTATACCTGCCACAAGGGCCACACAACGTGGAACAGGTTTCGGAAATTCCTATCAAAAATGAAGATGTCCAAGGATGACCATTAGTTAAGAGCCTGTTGTTTCGTACTTTGGTTTACTTTGTTGTATTGTACATATCATGACCGACTCTAAATAAAATTTACTTACTTACCTGGTGTAGTTTGTAGGTGTGTTTACCTTTTGTGGTTTTGAATATAAATAAGGCCGTTGGTTTTCCCGTTTGTATGGTTTACACTGGTCATTTTGAGCTCTTTGTAGCTTGCCCTTCGGTGTGAGCCAAGGCTCCGTATTTAAGGTCGTATTTCTCGAGGGGGAGGGGGCATTTTTCTTGGTAGGGTGACGAAAACATCTAGTGCCAAACCCTTTTCGTATATTTTGTTTATGAAAATATATACCTTGTCGTATATCAATAAATAAAAACAGACCTATGTCTTGAAAAGTTGTCTGACTGGCACACATACCACATATTCTATACCCCAGTCAAACTTGAAACGAATAATTAGATATAGGAAGATGTGGTATGAGTGCCAATGAGACAACTCTCCATCCAAGTAACAATTTATAAAAGTAAACCATTATAGGTCAAGGTAAGGCCTTCAACACGGAGCCTTGGCTCACACCGAACAGCATGCTATAAAGGGCCCCAAAATTACTAGTGTAAAACCATTTAAACAGGAAAACCAACGGTCTAATCTATATAAAATACTATGTTCCAGAGTCAGCTCAGTAATGTGTACGTTGACCAATACTCGGTCCCGTCCCTTCAGAGTCTGTAGCCCCATATTTCTTAGTAACTTAAGATAATCTTTTTTATGAAATGGTGTGTTTAACATAGGCGGGTCCAGGAGCCCCAATTTGTGGGGAAAATTGATTACATAGGGAATCACTGAGACACGACTGGAGCCCCCTTCTAGGACAGTCCATGTCCCCCCTTTATGAGGATTTCTGGATCTGCCACTGTATAATTACATAATTCGTTCTTGTTATTACGTCCAATTAATATTCTCTTTATAAATGTCATGTGACCGAAACACAAAATGGACTAAGTTGTATATAGACATACCTGGGTAAACCGGACCCTGAATACACCGGATTCCTGTCTATTCCGGTCCCAATATTTTCCTTTCATAACCTTTGCAAAATACCTCTATAAACCGGACCCTGTGTATTCCGAATTCCGATCTCATTAGGAAGTCCCATTACACATAATTGCATTATCAAATGCTGTCAAAATCGGTTTAATTTATTTAACTGTACATCATGATTGAGTATTGATCGCCGTCAATCAACACAAATTTGTTTACACAAGAGGGTCCTTACGAGTATTAAACCGTGACCTTATTGTAGTGAACTGTTTTATGAACAATATTAAGTGGTCATTAAAATAAATTAATTCAAACAAGAATGCAGAAACTTTATGTACGCCTAAAAGAAAATAAGATTTTGATAACATTCTTAATACACCTTCGCCGAAAAGGTCTCGCAAAGAACTTACATTAAAACAAAAGTACAATCTTATTACGGAATATGAAAAACACCTAAGCCAACGCAAAAGATCTTGCATTACAGTTTGGGATTGGCAAAACAACTGTTTCATACATTTAAAAGAGAAGTGGTGAATATAAAACAATTTACGAGGACAACACAACATCTGCAAGAGAACTGTACAGTGCATGATAACCTATAAATTCGTAAGGGTTCCGCGGAACCCAGTGTCTCGCCTACTTTTGCTGTTAAACGCAGGCTCAACAAAAATGAGGAAAAAATTAATAAAAATATTCCTCTCTATACTATCTTTTGATTGTAAGTAGCTTCTGTCCAAGTTTGGTAAAAATCCAGGATAGTTTATGAATCTAATAAATGTAAAAACTTAAACTGCAGACTGTATGTAATGTTAACTGGAAGAAAAACTAAGTCCATTTATAAGTAAAATACGGAAAAAATGGAACAAAATTTTAACAAAATTTCCTTCTAGATACTAGCTTTTAATCATAAACAAGCTTATGTCCAAGTTTGGTACAAATTCAGGATAGTTTAAGAAAGTTGTTAAAATTTAAAAAATTTTAACCACAGAGTGAATGTAATGTTAACTGGCAGAAAAACTAAGTCCATTTATAAGTAAAATACGGAAAAAATGGAATTTTTTTTTTTACAAAATTTACTTCTGGATACTATCTTATGATCATAAACAAGCTTCTTTCCAAGTTTGGTAGAAATCCAAGATAGTTTAAGAAAGTTATTAAAATTTCAAAAACTTTAACCACAGAGTGAATGTAATGTTAACTGGCAGAAAAACTAAGTCCATTTATAAGTAAAATACGGAAAAAATGGATTTTTTTTTACAAAATTTACTTTTGAATATTATCTTATGATCATAAACAAGCTTCTGTTCAAGTTTGGTAGAAATCCAGGATAGTTTAAGAAAGTTATTAAAATTTCAAAAACTTTAACCACAGAGTGAATATTTGTGGACGCCGCCGACGACGACGACGCCGACGGAATGTAGGATCGCTATGTCTCGCTTTTTCGACAAAAGTCGAAGGCTCGACAAAATGAACTAACAATCGCCATGGTTTATATATTTAATTAATTTTACCAGCATATAACATTATTACAATGAAAAAATAATTATCTATTTTTTAAATCTAATATATCAAACTATTATATTCTTTTAAACTTTAATGTCGAAACACAATTCCACCATTTATTAGATTGCACTTTCATATATAATAGCTTAATGTCTTAAATGTTAACATTCCTGGATGAGAATAGACCAGTATTCGCCAAAAAAAAAAAAAAACTATATTACTTATCTTCAATAACGAATTCTAAAATGTATTAAATAATTCTTTTATAGTAGATTTGACTTTTAAAGTAAATTTTAATAGCGAAATTATGCACGTCATTTATATATTTGCATGCCAGTAATCAATTTGATCTTGAACTTGACTTAGCTCACAATAGAGAGCTGAAATCAATTTTGTCAACTGCACGAGATTTTCATACGGCGGTAAATAGCATGTAACTAACACAAGTGATAAAACTGTCAGACTGTGGAAAGTCAATTCAGGGTCAACTTTGATGTGTAACGATTGACATTGTTGTGCGTTAGCGTTGAGGCTCTTGAGGAAAGTTCATTACGATTGATTAACGAGAATCTAAATTAGTGCTGTTTTCTCGATAATTTCACAGTAGAGATAACAATTTTGCTTGGTAGAATTGCTGGAAATACGCATTGATAGTTTTGTTTATTATCGTTACAGGAGAATAATTCACTTCAAGTGAGTAAACTCGCATTTTCGAGTATCGACATTACGTTGCACTCGCTTTTGCGAGTGCGACACAATAAATATCGGAAACTTCCGTAACTCTTGCAGACCTGCTAAAAAAGCAGTTTCAGTGTCAATACAATTATGTTAGAAACATTTTTGGTGATCCCGACTGGGGTCACGTTGCTCCAAGTAAATCAGCTACTTTATTTTCCCAGCTGTTTTGTTATATAACACTATGCTCTCTCGTTATATGTAGACTAGCCTCAGGGACATTATATGTGAACCTTTCTACAAAAAAGCCTGCACAGGTAATACCTCGGATGTACTCTAATAAACATGTCATCGCTGTCCCACAGGTGTCCTTGTGTAAAGAAATGTCAAGGTATTGGTGTATGCTCAATTGGTTAACTTAGATAATCAGTGAGAGATAATTAAAGATCCGATTATTTTCAACCACCTACTTATTGAGCGTTTTTAAAATATTTTAATACTGAATTGAAACAAATAAAAAATATAACCTTTCTATATTTTCTTTAATTCAAAAAAATGAAGTTGTGAACGTAACGTTATTGCAATGAATTATTCGTTTATGCAGATTTTCTTTGACCATTATACGAGTTTATACGTTTATGTAGTTTATTGAATATCGACTCTGAATAAAACTTTGAATCTTTGAATCTTGGAAAAGAGGGGGGGGGATCTAAATCCAGTATTTATCTCTATTTTAATAAATTTTGCCCATTATTCTCTATTCTTTACATATAAGCATATACCCATTATCCATTATTCTCTATTCTTTGTGGTCTGTTTTTGTAAAATCTACTTTTTTTCTCCCTTCTATTCTGCACTTTTTCCATTCTTTATTCTGTAAACCCCATTCAGACCCTCATACACGTAATGAAAAATCTAGTAGTAAGTTCTGCTACTAACACTAGTTGACATGGGTACAGAAATTTTCATCCGTTGTCCATCCTTTATTCTGTTAACCCCATCCATACCCTCATATACATGACGGAAAATCTAGTACGTTAGTTCTGCTACTAACACAGTCTAGTTGACATGGGACATAGACAATTTTCATCCGAGTGTTTTTCGGCGGAGGACATTTTAATGAAAAAATCGGACGTTTCAGCACCAAAGCCTAACCATTTTAGCGAAAATTGAAATGCTCATTTTAGTGAGTCACTGACATTTTTTGATCCATTTCATAAAAATAATAAATTAAATTTTATTGTAAAATCAAGACAGCACAATGTGAAAAGAATACAGTGCATGCTTTCCTCCAACACATTCGTTTAACACATTTGTTTCAATGGTGAACCAAAGTAAACATATAAACAACATAAACATTAAGCCAGAATAAATAACTGCATGTTCATGGTTTTAGTAAGGTGGTGTATTATTCAACATGGGATATCGAAAATACAGTTGAACGGACTAATCCTGCGCTAAAATGGGCTCTTAATGTATGCGCTAAAATGTCCCATGTATTTTAAAATTTTCACTAAAATGTCCTCCGCGGCAGTTCGGCATCTAGGATTTATACAAAATTCTACATTTCCATTACCTTTGGATGATATTACATGTAGATATTAGTATTTACAGAAAAGGAAACTAGCCAAACTTAATAAATGCTGAATAGCAAGATGTCAAAATTACAGTAAAACAAAACGAATTAAAATGCATTTCAGTAAAATAATAAATATATAAATTGCAACTGTTAGTAATTATTAATTGATGTAATTAGTGAAATAATTCTAAACAGTGTCACAAATGTGAAGGCATTAATACTACTACAAAGACGATGTCATTTTATTGCTACAACAAACCACCGATTAAAAATATACTAAAGAAATAAGGATTAACTTGAAACAAAATATCAGACATTAATGTATACCTTTATTTTTGTTTTCTGTTAACGGTTCTCGGTTCTCGTACCAATTCACGTTGAATTTTAAAATAATTCAGTTGAAAACATTATTTACAAATAAAAAAGATGGAATACTCTCCTGTTCTTTTGGGCCTTCTGAATAGCATAAGTTATTTCCACGTCTGGTACATCTGCTCCTTCTAAAGTCAAATTCATTCTTATTTCAAGAATGAAAAAAAAATCAAAATGAAACGCTGACTCATTTCCACATTTTGACATTTCGGGATAGTTTTCGTAAGTATTTTTATTTTTCTTTGTTCCTAACAGTCCCAGGATTTTGAAGGCGGAAAGTTAACCCTTTGCAATAAATAAATAAAACCTTTTAACCTACAACATTAGTTATAAGAAAGAAATATATATACAAAATATTTGCCACTGGACTTGTAACAACAAACTTCCAATCAGTCCAAAATGAGTAGAAATGCCAGTTAGTAAAATTGAGAATGGAAGTGGAAATGTGTCAAAGAGACATCAACCCGACCAAAGAGCAGACAACAGCCGAAGGCCACCAATGGGTCTTCGATGCAGCGAGAACTCCCGCACCTGGCGGCGTGCTTCAGCTGGCCCTTCACAAAATGTATACTAGTTTATTGATAATGGACGTCATTCTTAACTCCGAAATATACACAAGAAATTAAAATTAAAAATCATACAACAGAGGCTCCTGAATTGGGAAAGGCGCAAAATGCAGCGGGTTAAACATGATTTTGAGATCTCAACCTCCCCTATACCTCTAGCCAACGAAATTTGCTTCAGAACGAAATCCTACTTTTTAATTTTAACTTTTAATAAAATCGCACGAAGACAATAATCAGACAGTCCTATCTTTCTGAAATTAATGCATTAAAGCTCATTTTAAAAATATGATGCTTGCAATTTAAATTGCTTGGTCTTTCTTCTTCTGTGAGTATTATCCTTCCATTTAGGAACACCAAGAATTTCTTGTATCAATAAACGATATACACTATTTACAGGTTCTCCATATGTCCTCTCAGGGAAATATGTACATGTATACACGACCCAAGAGTCACACATACATTTCCAAATTTGCTCAATAATATTCTTTAAAATCTAAAATCATTTTGCAACAATCAATGAAATAATAATAATTAAAGATTTAACCAAGCTTTGAAAGTGTTCAATTTACACACACACTTCTGTTAACCCTGTTTACCTGTTGACTTTTGTTTAGAATAGCAGATGTGCGTTGATCGATATTTACGACATGCATTCATGCGTTTATAACCCTTTATCTCCAACTTCTCCGGTAATGATTGACAGGTATTGTAATCAATGTAACACATAAATCGGGTACAATAAAGGTATCATGTTTTAAGTAAGTAAAACAATTCTTTCTTTATTAGAAGACAAAATTAAAATTAAAACATGTTGAAACTACACAAGTAATTTAATTGACACAATTTAAATTTGGTATAAATAAAGACGTGTTTATTTTTTTTGTATAATTATCTTATTTGCACTCACAAAAGATAGCAAACTTCAGTATCAGAATTGATTTTAAATCGTAATTTCCAAATATAAGATTGTAAGCGGGACTTCGGATCAATAGGGACATAATCTAGGTGACAAGTTGTGATAATTTCATTTTGTCCATCAAGGATTTTCCTGAATTTTAATGAATGTCCATCACGGAATCGAGGACGGGACAAGGAATACGCGTTTTTGCAGTATTGCAGTGTAGAAACCTGCCAAATTCTTTAAGTCAAGCCCTTCAAAATTATTCAACAGTGATATTATCCATATGCTTCTTTGTTTCCGTGACCAATTATTGGCATCGATATGTAATCACTTCCATTCATAAATATTTGTAGTTGTGTATTACAATGTTACCACGTGTATTTATCTTGTCCATTTGTCGATTTAAATAGATTTTATTATTGACCAATGAAAGAATTCGATATTTAATTCATCAGGAAAGCCAGGCTCAAAACGTTTCGTATATGAATGTCGATCTTTCCCTTATATACTTAGTTTGAAACCTGCAACACTGATAAAAGCTTCCAAGAAAAATATTTATAACCATCTAACTCATAGATCTATATTATCTGTTTCTGTCTTAATTTACAGGTAACTATATTTTCAAAAACATCGTTTAAACGAAGGAAATAAGATGTTTAGTTTTAACAGATTCTGTAAACATTGTTTATGTATTCATCTCCTTACAACAATGTTTTTATAACCGTCCCTCACGCATCACTGGTTCTATTATTGACAACTCAATACACATCAGTTTTGTCGGAGGAACAGGTAATTCCGTCAAACTAGATAAATCATGTGCATTAATTTAACTGGAACATTTCAATACTATAGCAAACGTTAATTAATAATACACACGTTATCGTTCACGCCAGTTATTGAAGGGACATCATTAATATTATCTAAGAGTATTATAGGGATTACGGTAAACGTCTAAAAATATAGCAAACAGCTAAAGTTAAAGACGGACATCTAATTCCCTGTCAAACATCTAATTCTTTGTCAAACATATATATTTAGAGATTACTGGTTATCTTTTAACCATAGTCCATATTTTTAGATAATAAGCAGGCGTATTAACCAAATGGCTTTCCCAGTGTTTTTCCCAATAAATTTGAGTGAAAAACAGTACCTGGTCTGTAACCCTGTGAGCTGTATGATCCCTGACTAGGCAGTTTTCCACTAGAACTTCCACCCGGTGGGGAAATCTGACCCCCTCCACAAGTCCTGATATTTTCTGAACTCAAATGTTCTTCCATTAACACTTCAGACTTTGTTAAACTATTTGATTGCGCAGATGAATTTGAATTCTCACTACCTATTTCACTAAGCCCTGTAACATTAAATGAATCTTCCGATGGTCCATGAACAATTAAACTATCATGCGGGGACCTCTGTTGAAAATTTAATCCAAAAGGGAAGTTCCGTGACATTGACAAATTATCTCGATGTAAGCGATTTGGAATTGGTGACAGTGTCTGTTGGTCTACTTCAATATCAGTCCGTAATGATGGATTTGCACTAAAATGAACATATTTCTGTCTATTATTTTGTAAATTTCCTCTTAATGGTGTTGACATCTGTTGGTCTTCAGAAGCCTTTCTTGACAACTCTTCCTGTAATAAATTTATAGTAATGTATTTATTCATGCATATATCTCTGGGTAGAGAGGGTAAAAAAGACATAACTTTATGCATTCATCCTGGCTATTGTGAAATATGATCAAAATTCATCTGATTGATTAAAAAAAAATACATGAAAAATACACTATACATCGATCAATCAAAATCTGGATACTTAAAAGTATATAAGGTGGAATTATTTAATAAATACAAATTTTTTGAATGACAAAAAGATTCTTTTAGAAACCTCTAAGGACTGCGAGTATAAAACTTTGAGCTAAGGTTTAAATAAAAAGTTAAGAAGGGCAATTGAAAACATTTTTCTTTTCACCCTTGTAATACGTTTTAAAGTTGACAAGAAACATACCGGTGATGGTTGATCTGATGTGTCACAAAACTCCTCTTCACTTTCACTTTCACTTGTAAGTCTGTCACTAGAGGGCACTTTATCATCTGTCACTGTTTCACCATTAACTGGATGCTCTATATTATCATAAAGCATTTCACTGTTTTTCCTGGTGTGGTTTTGTGTCTGGATTTCTGGTGTGTGTATTTCTGATTCATCTTGGTCATCCTGGTCGTCATGGACACCATTCATACCGCCATTTGTATTTTGGTCTTGAGCATTTTTTATACCAGAAATTCTGTCCCAGTTTTCTCTTTCTGAAATTAAATGGTTTTTTTTCTTCAAATCCACCCTACATGTGCATTAATGATTAACTTCCACTGGATTGATAAATGAAAAGGATGATATTGTCTGGTGACTTATATGCAGATATGTGATGTCAATGTCATATTATAGGCATGTCATACATGTATATGCAAAATTTCACTACAAACAGGCATATCTATGCATAAATTTTGGGAAAATTAAATGCAAGCAACAGTCTCATCAAAAACATGATATCTAACCGAGATCAAGAGCTTTGTTCAAGATATTGTATGGAAAAAATATCTTTTTTGGATAAGGCTTTTGGTCAAAACTAAATACTTCAGAATTCAGAAATTATTGCGATGTTTTTATTAATGTGAAAAAAAATATCAGGTTTGAAATAATAAAAATTTGTAGTCATAATTTCAATAGTGATTCTCTTTCATAAAATATTTGCAATTGCATTAATTAGATTTAACATTTTTTGCCAGAGGTCAGGGATTAGCAGTAATAATGCAACCATTAAATTTTAATTTCTTAATTTACAGTAATTAGAAAATCTCTGCATTTTTCCCCATAAAACAATTTTTTTTCTTCAACTGCAGGCATTGAATACGTTATCATCCAGTATCCTTGTAAGAGGAGCTGACAAGAAATAAAGGCACTATCCAGGTGATGATAAGTGATGACAGACAGGTGGATATAAAATATAACACCCTCTGCAACTTTGGTGCACAGGGTTTAATTTAAAGTTATAAATACCAGAATCTAAAATAGATAGAGCTGATTCTGTTGGTTTTTCATCAGCAAATTCCTTATCTTGAAAACCTCTAGGCATTCCATTCATCTTGATGTCTTGTTTGACCAGATTCTTCAGAAGAGGATCAACCAGCATGGAGTGGTTCATTGAATTTTCATTTCCATTTCCTGTAAAACAAAAGTTGGGTTTTATCAACAGAATAAAATGCTCCGCTGGGTGCAGCTTGATACAACCACAGAGGTCGAACCCTGAACAGTTGGGGCAAGTATGGCCACAACATTCAAGCTTGATACAGCACTGAATTTGGATCGTGATTAAATATTTGACATAGCATAGGTTTCTGACACAGAATGAATGTGGTCTAAGAACTTAAAAAATTTTAATTTACCTATTCAAACCATATCATTATTATTTGCTTTTTAAAAGTTTTATATATAAATCAGAAATAACCAATTTAAAAATGGAAAATTTTAAAGAAAAAAAATGAAAAAAAAATCCCCCCTCAAATTTTTTGAACCCCCTTATGATTCATCAGCCCCAAACTCAATCCCAGCCTTCCCTTTGTGGTAATGTACCTTGCAGTACAATTTCAGAGAGATCCGTACACTTGAACACAAGTTATTGTCTGGAAACTAGAAAAATGCTTGTTTTTTGGCCCCTTTTTTAGCCCCAAATTCCTAAACGGTTAGGGCAATTACCCCTAAACTCAAACCCAGCTTTCCCTTTGTGATATGGAACCTTTTAGTACAATTTTATTAAGATCCATACACTTACACACAAGTTATTGTCCTGAAACTAGAAAAATGCTTGTTTTTTCCCCTTTTTGGCCCCTAATTCCTAAAATTTTGAGGCAATTACCCCCAAAATCAATCCCAGCCTTCCCTTTGTGGTATGGTACCATGCAGTACAATTTCAGAGAGATCCATACAATTGAACACAAGTTATTGTCTGGAAACTAGAAAAATGCTTATTTTGGCCCCTTATTCCTAAACGTTTTGGGCAATTACCCCCAAATTCAATTCCAGCTTTCCCTTTGTGATATGGAACCTTGTAGTACAATTTCAGAAAGATCCATACATTTACACACAAGTTATTGTCATGAAACTAGAAAATGCTTGTTTTTTTCCCCTTTTTTGGCCCCTAATTCCTAAAATTGGGAGGCAATTACCCCCAAAATCAATCCCAGCATTCCCTTTGTGATATGGAACCTTGTGGTACAATGTCAGAGATATCCATACACTAACACACAAGTTATGTCTGGAAGTTACAATAAAATGCTCCAGGGCGCAGCTTGATACGACCGCAGAGGTCGAACCCTGAACAGTTGGGGCAAGTATGGACACAACATTCAAGCTTGATACAGCTCTGAATTTGGATTGTGATTAAATATTTGACACAGCATAGGTTTCTGACACAGAATGAATGTGGTCTAAGAACTTAAAAATTTTAAATTGGACATTCACCTATTATGGTCCAATATCCAAAATCTAAATACATGGTTAGATTCAGCATATCAAAGAATCCCAAGAATTCAATTTTTGATGAAATCAAACAAAGTTTAATTTTGGACCCTTTTGACCTCAATGTGGACAAAGTTGATAACGGGGCCCAAAAATCAAAAATCTAAATACATGGTTAGATTCAGCACATCAAAGAACCCCATATATTCAATTTTGTTGAAATCAAACAAAGTTTAATTTTGGACCCGATTTGGACCAACTTGAAAACTGGGCCCATAATCAAAATCTAAATACATGTTTAGATTCAGCATATCAAAGAACCCTAAAATTCAGTTTTGTTAAAATCAAGCGAAGTTTAATTTTGGACCCGATTTGGACCAACTTGAAAACTGGGCCCATAATCAAAATCTAAATACATGTTTAGATTCAGCATATCAAAGAACCCTAAGAATTCAATTTTGTTAAAATCAAACCAAGTTTAATTTTGGACCCTTTGGACCTTAATGTAGACCAATTTGAAAACGGAACCAAAAATTAAGAATTTATATACACGGTTAGATTCGGCATATCAAAGAACCCCAATAATTCAATTTTTGATGAAATCAAACAAAGTTTAATTTTGGACCCTTTGGACCTCAATGTCATGAATGTGGACCAATTTAAAAACGGGTCCCAAAATCCAAAAACTTAATACACGGTTAGATTCAGCATATTAAAGAACCCAAAGAATTCAAGAATAAAACCCCATTGAAATTGGTCAAGAAATAAGCAATTTATAATGAGTATCTTCTTTTGCACAATACTGTGCAATTGAATATTCTTGCTATTGCGCAATACTGTACAATTGACAATTTCTTGCTATTGTGCAATATTGTGCTATTGGATATTTCTTGCTATTGCGCAATACTGTGCAATTGAAGATTTCTTGCTATTGCGCAATACTGTGCAATTGAAGATTTCTTGCTATTGTGCAATACTGTGCAATTGAAAATTTCTTGCTATTGCACAATACTTATTATATAATAATTTACACATCCTGTTTGGTGTGTATCTCCTACCATATCATTATTATTTGCTTTTAAATATAAATCAGAAATAACCAACTTAAAATGGAAAATTTTAAAAGAAAAAAAAGGAAAAAAAAAATCCCCCCAAATTTTTGAACCCCTAATGATTCATCACCCCCAAACTCAATCCCAGCCTTCCCTTTGTGGTATGGTACCTTGCAGTACAATTTCAGAGAGATCTATACACTTGAACACAAGTTATTGTATGGAAAAACTAGAAAAATGTGTTTTTTGGCCCCTAATTCCTAAAATATTGAGGCAATTACCCCAATCATCAATCCCAGCCTTCCCTTCGTGGTATGGTACCTTGCAGTACAATTTCAGAGAGATCCATACACTTGAACACAAGTTATTGTTTGGAAACTAGAAAAATGCTTATTTTTGGCCCCTTATTCCTAAACGTTTAGGGCAATTACCCCCAAACTCAATTCCAGCTTTCCCTTTGTGATATGGAACCTTGTAGTACAATTTCAGAAATATCCAAACACTTACACACAAGTTATTGTCATGAAACTAGAAAAATGCTTGTTTTTTCCCCCTTTTTTGGCCCCTAATTCCTAAAATTTTGAGGCAATTACCCCCAAAATCAATTCCAGCATTCCCTTTGTGATATGGAACCTTGTGGTACAATGTCAGAGAGATCCATACACTTACACACAAGTTTTTGTCTGGAAGTTACAAAAATGCTTTTTTTGGCCCCTAATTCCTTAACTGTTGGTACCATAACCCCCAAAATCAATCCCAACCTTCCTTTTGTGGTATTTAACCTTATGGTAAAATTTCATAGAGATCCATTCACTTAAACTAAAGTTAAGAGTGCGAAAACCAATGTGTCTTCGGACGACGAAGACAACACCAACGTCATACCAATATACGACAGCAAAATTTTTTCCAGTCGTATAAAAAAGGTAACAGATATTTCTCAAGCTATTATATAATTTTGTGAATGGGTCATGTAGCAATTATATTGCATGATGGTACTGACATGATTTATAACAAACCTTTCTAAAATAGTCCTTATAAATTTATAAATTATAAAAAAACTAAGATTTCAACTTCCTCAGGCAAAGTTGACCTTAGAAGGATTTGGCTCTTTTTTTTTGGTCCTTTTTGGTCATATAGCTCTTCAACTGTTTCAGTTCTTATACATCCTTGGCTTTCAAATATTCTGCTTTGAGCTTTCCTAATGAAGGTTATTCTAGAAAATGTTTTGGACACAGAAAATTTGTAAAGTGTTGTTTCTATTTTAGTATTGAGTGATTCACAGGGACAGTAAATAGATATAAGAAGATGTGGTATGAGTGCCAATGAGACAACTCTCCATCCAAGTCAAAATTTATAAATGTAAACCATTATAGGTCAAAGTACGGTCTTCAACACGGAGCCTAGGCTCACACCGAACAGTAAGCTATAAAGGGCCCCAGAAATTACTAGTGTAAAACCATTCAAGCGGAAAACCAACGGTCTAATCTATATAAAAGCGAGAAACGAGAAACACTTATGAACCACATCAACAAACGACAACTACTGAACATCAGATTCCTGACTTAGGACAGGTGCAAACAAATGCAGCGGGTTAAATGTTTTAATGGTACCAAACCTTCACCCTTTTCTGAAACAATAGTGTAACATCACAACATAGAAAGACACACTATAAAATATCAACTGAAATAGCTTAACTCAATCAAAGGACATAGTAACACCATTGAACATACACTGAACAAATAAATTTGACCTATGATACAATGTAAATTCAAAATAAATAAACTAAGGGAAGAATAATAAAAGTAACATGTTATATCGGTATGAAATGTTAAACAATTTAAGAAAAACAATATGCTCGAACAAAAATATCAGCCATTTGCAATAACTTTAAACACAGGTAAATAAAACATATTTACTATTTCTATTATCCCACATTTTACAATTTAAGATACTGTTAAAGAGATGGGTGCGATCCAGTTTATGAAAATGTCATTTACCAAGTTCTTGATGGGTGGCTCTTCATTTCTGTATTCCTTAAGTTTTCAGATCATTTTTCTCTATTCTTTATTTGTTTTACCCTTTACTCTCTATTCTTTATTTGTTTTGCCCTTTATTCTCTATTCTCTGTTTGCTTTGCCCTTTATTCTCTATTCTCTATTTGTTTTGCCCTTTATTCTCTATTCTTTATATGTTTTGCCCTTTATTCTCTATTCTTTATTTGTTTTGCCCTTTATTCTCTATTTGTTTTGCCCTTTATTTTTCTATTCTTTATATGTTTTGCCCTTTATTCTCTATTCTTTATTTGTTTTGCCCTTTATTCTCTATTCTCTGTTTGTTTTGCCCTTTATTCTCTATTCTCTATTTGTTTTGCCCTTTATTCTCTATTCTCTATTTTTTTTGCCTTTTATTCTCCATTCTTTAGTTGTTTTGCCCTTTATTCTTTTATTTGTTTTGCCCTTTATTCTCTATTCTTTAGTTGTTTTGCCCTTTATTCTATTATTTGTTTTGCCCTTTATTCTCTATTTTTATATGTTTTGCCCTTTATTCTCTATTCTTTATTTGTTTTGCCCTTTATTCTCTATTTGTTTTGCCCTTATCTCTATTCTCTATTTGTTTTGCCCTTTATTCTCTACTCTCTATTTGTTTTGCCCTTTATTTTTCTATTCTTTATATGTTTTGCCCTTTATTCTCTATTCTTTATTTGTTTTGCCCTTTATTCTCTATTCTCTGTTTGTTTTGCCCTTTATTCTCTATTCTCTATTTGTTTTGCCCTTTATTCTCTATTCTCTATTTTTTTTGCCTTTTATTCTCCATTCTTTATATGTTTTGCCCTTTATTCTTTTATTTGTTTTGCCCTTTATTCTCTATTCTCTATTTGTTTTGCCTTGTATTCTCCATTCTTTAGTTGTTTTGCCCTTTATTCTCTATTCTTTATATTTAAGCACCCAATTATTTTCTTTTTTGTGTATTTTTCTCTATTTTTTGCCCATTATTCTCTATTTTTTTGCCCATTATTCTCTATTTTTTTGCCCTTTATTCTCTATTCTTTATATTTAAGCACCCAAATATTTTCTTTTTTGCCTATTTTTCTCTATTTTTTTGCCCTTTATTCTCTATTCTTTATATTTAAGCACCCAATTATTTTCTTTTTTGCTTATTTTTCTCTATTTGTTTGCCTATCTTTCTCTATGTTTTGCCCATTATTCTCTATTTTTTGCCCATTATTCTCCATTTTTTTGCCCTTTATTCTCTATATTTAAGCACCCAAATTTTTTCTTTTTTGCCTATTTTTTCTATTTGTTTGCCTATTTTTCTCTATTTTTTTGCCCATTATTCTCTATTTTTTTGTCAATTATTCTCTATTTTTTTGCCCTTTATTCTCTATTCTTTATATTTAAGCACCCAATTATTTTCTTTTTTGCCTATTTTTCTCTATTTGTTTGCCTATTTTTCTCTATTTTTCTTTACTCTTGGCCCATTATTCTCTATTCTTTATATTTAAGCACCCATTATTTTCTTTTTGCCTATTTTTCTCTATTTTTCTTTACTCTTAGCCCATTATTCTCTATTCTTTATATCTAAGCACCCAATTATTTTCTTTTTTGCCTATTTTTCTCTATTTTTTTGCTCATTTTTCTTTACTCTTGGCCCATTATTCTCTATTCTTTATATTTAAGCACCCAATTATTTTCTTTTTTGTCTATTTTTCTCTATTTGTTTGCCTATTTTTCTCTATTTTTTGCCCATTATTCTCTATTTTTTTGCCCTTTATTCTCTATTCTTTATATTTAAGCACCCATTTATTTTTTTTTTTGCCTATTTTTCTCTATTTTTTTGCCCATTTTTCTTTACTCTTGGCCCATCATTCTCTACTCTTTATATTTAAGCACCCAATTATTTTCTTTTTTGCCTATTTTTCTCTATTTTTGGCTCATTCTTCTTTACTCTTGGTCCATTATTCTCTATTCTTTATATCTTTAAGCACCCAATTATTTTCTTTTTTGCCTATTTTTCTCTATTTGTTTGCCTATTTTCTTCTTTTTTTTTTTGCCTATTTTTCACATTTGTTTGCCCATTCTTCTCTATTTGTTTGCCTATTTTTCTCTATTTGTTTGCCTATTTTTCTCTATTTTTTTGCCCATTATTCTCTATTTGTTTGCCTATTTTTCTCTATTTGTTTGCCTATTTTTCTCTATTTGTTTGCCTATTTTTCTCTATTTTTTTGCCCATTATTCTCTATTTGTTTGCCTATTTTTCTCTATTTGTTTGCCTATTTTTCTCTATTTGTTTATTTGCCTATTTTTCTCTATTTGTTTGCCTATTTTTTTGCCCATTATTCTCTATTTGTTTGCCTATTTTTCTCTATTTGTTTGCCTATTTTTCTCTATTTGTTTGTTTGCCTATTTTTCTCTATTTGTTTGCCTATTTTTCTCTATTTTTTTGCCCATTATTCTCTTTTGTTTGCCTATTTTTCTCTATTTGTTTGCCTATTTTTCTCTATTTTATTGCCCATTATTCTCTATTCTGTAAACCTTATCCAGATCCTTATTAACAATTATTTGATTCAAAAGCATTCAAAATATTCTGAACAATGATTACGATTTTAAGGTTTCCAAAGTTAGATAATGACAGGAATTTTACTTTGTTTGTCATATTAATCATGTCAAGTGAATCTTTTGAAATAAATGCAATACTATAAATTCACACATTTTTACAAGCATTTATTTATACGATTGTTGAAAGAATATGTGAAATTAGTTATTGTGATTTCAGAAAATGCTGTGTACAAATAATGCTATCAAAATTTGAAAATACAAGTTTCTATTTTAAGGAAACTTATCAGGACGCAATTTTTAGAAATAATAAAAAACAGTGCAAAAAATTTCTCAATTGAGTGTCAGTGTGTTTCTTAACCTAAATACACAACACTACGGCTAGTTGATGGTCATATACAATAGTTTCTAAAAATCAATGATATCCTATTTAAGAACAGTTCACAACCTTTCTTCACCTTGCCATTTCAACATTAATCATTACACACTCTAAATAGATGCCCCTTGAGTGTTTTTAAGCTCACTTGATTGGGCTGCCTTTGAAAAAGCCCAGTGACTTTCCCGATAATGACCTTATGTTTGTACAAAATCTTGATGACAAACTGCAAAAAAAAGGTACCCTCAAAACAGGAAATTTTGCTCCAACAACAAAAATCAATGCAACCAAAATAAATGAAAACACAGTAATATTAGTCATTAAGAATTTTTAATTGTGACTTTGTATACTGTAAAATTCTGAAATTATTGAGATGTTTTTTATAGTTGTGAATAATGTGACCAAACGAGTATCGCAATACATGTAATAAGAAAATGAATTCTGATATCTGATACCTATATCTGTAGGCAGATTTTCCTGAAATTGTGCAAAATCTCACATTTTTGTCCATTCTTTAAAAATCTCAAAGATAAATGCACACAATAATTTCTGAATTTACAGTATCTAGAATGATATTGTGTGTTTCAACATACTTATATCTGCCTGTATCACATTACTATTTGTATCACCATTAGCAAGATCGTAGGAACGCTTTTCATCCTCAAATGGTGACCTTTCATCTATCAATTCATAAAATGTTCCAATGGTCTCCATAAAATCTCTAACAGGCTTCTCTTGTGGCATGGCTTCCACAATCTATTCAAAATAAAAATAAAAAAGCGATAAAAACTAGGTACAATGTAACCAGAATGTAAATTAGTTGATTCCATGGCAACAGCATTCTTTAAAATGTGATCAGCTGCAGTTATATGAATCAATATCTGAAAATCTGGGTTAAGAATCCCTTTTTTCTTATATTGGTCTACAGAAACCAGTCTTTACAAATTATGAAATGAATAAAAAATAAAGAGTTAATAAAAACAGACTTCAAGAACTGATTACAATGAATCCATTAAACAATAATTTTGGTCTGCGCTTATATGGCTAATGTTATATGATGCAAAAATAACCTCAATTTAGACAAATAAGCCCTCCTTCTAGCATAGTTGGCTGGAATTGCATGGCTAGCTAAAAAATACCTACTGATAAATTGACATTTTAGTTTTGAATTTGCTAGTGTGAATCTAGTAGTGTACTACTGAGGATTCATTACAGATCTTATTATTTGTGGGGTACCAATTTTGTTGATTTCACAGATAAAGGAAAACCACGAATTTAAACGCTTAAGGAAGTATAAATATTCTACAGACTTGTCTATAAACTTTTGCAAAATAATGAAATAAAAAATCCATGCAAATACAACTTTTCCTTAATCCCTGAAAATTGGTACCCACGAAAATAAATGACTCCACAGTATAATGTATGCAGTGGAAACATTTCCTTTAAATTCATTTTGACAGAAACTGTTATGACTTATTAATGTACTTATTGGCCTCTCACAAAGGTAAAGGTTTGTGTGCATATAAAACTGGTTTAACCCCACCATTTCTAGACCATGTGTGTCGTCTGTTATGCTGTCCTTTATTTTGGGTGATCCCTGTTGTCTGTTATGCTGTCCTTTATTTTTGGTGATCCCTGTTATCTTTTAATGTATTTTTATTCAATTGGTTGAATTGGTGTAGTAAAACTATGAAAAATCATTTATTTCATTGTTTCATTGCCAAAACTTAATTGTTTGTTGTTGCACAAATTGGTGAATATCAAATTTCCAATAAAATCTCTAACAATTTTAAGTCGCAGAGTTTTTAAGTTTTGGAGCTTATATTTGATACAAATGTATAATTTATCTGACCTAATAATACACAAAATGTCTGTAAACCTTAATTTCACACGCATACACACAATATCTTATTAAACAAAGAAACAAGCTGCAACAATTAGTATTAAAATAAAATGCTCCATGAGGGCACAGCTTGATACGACCGCAGAGGTCGAACCCTGAACAGTTGGGGCAAGTATGGACACAACATTCAAGCTTGATACAGCTCTGAATTTGGATTGTGATTGACTATTTGACACAGAATGAATGTGGTCTAAGAACTTAAAATTTTAAATTGGACATTCACCTATTATGGTCCAATATCCAAAATCTAAATACATGGTTAGATTCAGCATATCAAAGAACCCTAAGAGTTCAATTTTGATGAAATCAAACAAAGTTTAATTTTGGACCCTTTGACCTCAATGTGGACAAAGTTGATAACAGGGCCCAAAAATCAAAAATCTAAATACATGGTTAGATTCAGCATATCAAAGAACCCCATATATTCAATTTTGTTGAAATCAAATTAAGTTTAATTTTGGACCCTTTGGACCTTAATGTAGACCAATTTGAAAACAGGACCAAAATTAAGAATCTAAATACATGATTAGATTCAACATATCAAAGAACCCTAAGTATTCAATTTTGTTAAAATCAAACTAAGTTTAATTTTGGACCCTTTGGACCTTAATGTATACCAATTTGAAAACAGGACCAAAAATTAAGAATCTAAATACACGGTTAGATTCAGCATATCAAAGAACCCCATATATTCAATTTTTGTTGAAATCAAACAAAGTTTAATTTTGGACCCTTTTGACCTCAATGTGGACAAAGTTGATAATGGGGCCCAAAAATCAAAAATCTAAATACATGGTTAGATTCAGCATATCAAAGAACCCAATATATTCAATTTTTGTTGAAATCAAACAAAGTTTAATTTTGGACCCCGATTTGGACCAACTTGAAAACTGGGCCCATAATCAAAAATTTAAAGACATGTTTAGATTCAGCATATCAAAGAACCCTAAGAATTCAATTTTTGTTAAAATCAAATTAAGTTTAATTTTGGACCCTTTGGACCTTAATGTAGACCAATTTGAAAACGGGACCAAAAATTAAGAATCTAAATACATGGTTAGATTCAGCATATCAAAGAACCCCATATATTCAATTTTTGATGAAATCAAACAAAGTTTAATTTTGGACCCTTTGGACCTCAATGTGGACCAATTTAAAACGGGCCCAAAATCCAAAAACTTAATACACGGTTAGATTCAGCATATTAAAGAACCCCAAGAATTCAAGAATAAAACCCCATTGAAATTGGTCAAGAAATAAGCAATTTATACAAAGTATCTTCTTTTGCACAATACTGTGCAATTAAATATTTCTTGCAATTGCGCAATACTGTGCAATTGAATATTTCTTGCTATTGTGCAATACTGTACAATTGACAATTTCTTCCTATTGTGCAATATTGTGCTATTGGATATTTCTTGCTATTACAATACTGTGCAATTGAAAATTTCTTGCTTTTGCACAATACTTATTATATAATAATTTACACATCCTGTTTGGTGTGTATCTCCTGCCATATCATTATTATTTGCTTTTAAATATAAATCAGAAATAACCAACTTAAAATGGAAAATTATAAAGAAAAAAAAAAGGAAAAAAGGAAGAAAAGGGAAAAAAATCCCCCAATTTTTGAACCCCTTATGATTCATCACCCCAAACTCAATCCCAGCCTTCAATGAGGTATGGTACCTTGCAGTACAATTTCAGAGAGATCCATACACTTAAACACAAGTTATTGTCTGGAAACTAGAAAATGCTTATTTTTGGCCCCTTTTTCCTAAACATTTAGGGCAATTACCCCCAAACTCAATTCCAGCTTTCCCTTTGTGATATGGAACCTTGTAGTACAATTTCAGAAAGATCCATACACTTACACACAAGTTATTGTCCTGAAACTAGAAAAATGCTTATTTTTGCCCCTTTTTGGCCCCTAATTCCTAAAATTTTGAGGCAATTACCCCAAAATCAATCCCAGCATTCCCTTTGTGATATGGAACCTTGTGGTACAATGTCAGAGAGATCCATACACTAACACACAAGTTATTGTCTGGAAGTTACAAAATGCTTATTTTGGCCCCTTTTGGCCCCTAATTCCTTAACTGTTAATACCATAACCCCAAAATCAATCCCAACCTTCCTTTTGTGGTATTGAACCTTATGGTAAAATTTCCTAGAGATCCATTTACTTAAACTAAAGTTAGAGTGCGAAAACCAATGTGTCTTGGACGACGGCGCGCGACGCCGACGACGGCGGCGACGACGACAACGACGACGCCAACGTCATACCAATATCGACCACAAAAATTTTTGCGGTCGTATAAAAATCAGACAAATGAAGTTTTCTTTAGGTATTGAATTGAAGATTAGAACAGTTAAAGGATATCAAAAGACAGCAGAAAATCAAAGAAATATTTCAAAAGGAAGTTTTGATTAATAACTAAAAACAAAAGTAGTCTACTCTACTTTAATTCCATAAAATTTATCAAAATTAAGATTTTTCATCAGAATGCATAATTATGACGACCCAATGTAATAATAAAAGATGCAGCAAAGCTTGGTGATTTCGTATTTAAAGATATATTTACTAATAAAAGTTCAAGATAATTACTGAACATAAATTTCACCAGTTTCAAGGTCATTATTAACCATTTGTGAACTTACTCTTTCATGATTTTCAATTTCTTACCAAAAGATATCAAATAAAATATTTTTTTATTCAGAATATTTTGCTGACTCGAACACCATTCAGTTATGTCTTCAGATCAGAAAGAAAAAAAAACACACTTCAGCTAGGAAAAGTATAGCACAAACATTATTGAATAAGAATTTAAGCCAATTTTTGGTTCCATTCAGGCTAACATATTTTACCCTCTTAAGACTTTGAAGATTGTTTTCATCCAATAAAAAAAAAACACACAAAATCAGTCATGTCAGTGCTTGGGAAACATTCAAATATGAGAAGGAAAGGGAACAAATCAAAACTTATGTAACATAAAGGGAGTGTAGGCAAGCTATATTTTTAATAAAACTGTTAACATAGAGAAAATCAACAGGGTTGGCAAAGTATTACCTGGGCAGGGAAAACCCAGGTGGGAAAAACCCAGGTTTTCCCAGACTAGGCAATACTCCAAGAAACGGGTAATACTGGGCAATACTGGGTAATATGATTTTTCAAGCTTATTTTTACACAAAATAATAAAGACTTGTTTTAGTTTGATAGTGTAATAGCTATATATACATATTATACAGAGTCATTCCTTTTCTCCACTAATTCTATGTAGGCAGAATACAAGTTTTGTACATTTCAGGATACCTTGTTAATTTCCAAGCTTCGTTTCAATAATCCAATTTGAAACTTTGAAAATTGCATTTTAATAGATATAAGAAGATGTGGTATGAGTGCCAATGAGACAACTCTCCATCCAAGTCAAAATTTATAAAAGTAAACCATTATAGGTCAATTCTTCAACATGGAGCCTTGGCTCATTGTTTAAGTGAATTTAAATTTTAATTGTTATACAATCATATTGCTAAATAAACACCATGAGGGGACAGGTCATGAACACTTATTAAAAACAGAAGGGTGATAATTGTTATATAAACAAATCTGTGTTATAATCTGAATAATTACTTATTAATTAGTGATGTACATAAACATATGCTAAAACTTAGTAAACATTTTTAGTAATGGACAAAAATGTTTAAAAGCAGTTTTCCTTACATATAATTGTTAATTCTTAATATTAGTTATATTTATTAAAAAAAATAATTTAGTCTTCAACATTTAGTCAACACTTTGACCAGTTGACAAATCTAGACAGAATGGTGATTAGATAGATTTTTAGAAGGATTATTAAGAAAAGCTTTTCACATTTGTCTTATGCGTCTTCATGTACACTTGTCTTAGAGTTACTGGACAATTAATATTTTCTCAGATTTAGACACTTTATATTAAGAGTCTCAAACAAGTGAACTTATAAATTAAAATACTATATCTTATTTTTTAAATCTTTAATATATTGCATTTGTGATTAATCCTCTTTAAAATTCAGGCCAATATTTCATATTACCCAGTATTGCCCAGTATTACCCAGTAAAATCCGGGTTTTCCCAGTATTTCCCACTGGGCTGGGCAATACTCATAAAACCTGGGTTACTGCCAACCCTGAAAATCAAAGATGGGATTTGATGGACTGTATCATATCATTTATATGTTGAACTGTTAGTTGACCTCACTTCAGTAATTCTAAATGAACCTGTAGCTACTTTAAAATCAATGAAGTATAACTAAATAACAGACAATAAGATAACCTGATGTTACTGCAAGCCTGAACATTTCCTAAATATCAATAATCATCAAAAGTACTTCCTCGTAAACCGTCTAATCAGTAATCTTTATAAAAAATGTGTTCAATGTGAAAATTCAAATCATTTAGCAACTTTAAACAGACAGGGCCTAATATAATGCTGCAAATCCAGTATGCCAATGAAACAGCCTACCAATTATTGATTGCCAATCATATGCAAGTCCATGTGATGACTCTTGAAACAAGGATATTGATTTATAATCATTGAAAATCAATAAATAAGTTTGATTTCAAGTTCAAAAAGATCTTTCTTTATTATTAATAGATATTAGAACTGAACCTTTATTTATACCACCATGAAACTTTATCATCTGAATTGTGTAAAAATTTCAAATATCTATACAAACATGACTGAGACTGAGAGGGACAGGGCCCATATTATTCTACTTGTAACTGAAATGTATGCATCTTTATATGCAACAGTATACAAAGTACATATAACAAGTGATCTTTAAAAAACGTAAAAGTATTAAACAAAAGACTGCTTGAAAGTGAAAATTGTGCCTTGATGTGTATTCTTCTTTCAGAAGGGAGACAATAATACATCAGATGCCTTTTTGGTTTCATTAGCTCTTCAACATGTGTATTTAACTTTGGATTACCAAAAATTTTGGTGGAGAGCAGCACTGAAAAGACCTTAATGGTAAAAAAAAAGCTGCTGGTGCAATAAAATTGGAACTGTAAGTTGTTCATTACTTTGCATACATTTCCAGAATCAATTTTGTGTTTGCATCTAACAAACACCCTTACACATGTTACACAATGGGTAGAAAAATAGCTCATAAGTGTTTGTAATCAGTGTTTGCCATAAGTTCTGAAACAAAAAACCTTCCCTCCACTATGTTTGTGAAACTAGAGGCTCTAAAGAGCCTGTGTCACTCACCTGCATCTTCAACAAAGGTCACTTTTTAGTAAAAGTCATAATTATAGGGGAATAACTCTATTAAGAGCTAACTGACAATTTCAGTCATGTTGAAGTATTTATAGATTTTATCCTGCTGATCATTTTCCTTTTTAAGTTTCTATTTATCTATTATAGTTTTCAAGATAATAGGCAAAAATTATCATTTATGTGGCAATGACTCCAATAATGAGTCGGCTGAAGATTTCAGCCATGATGGCTTATTTGTAGATGTCTTGCTGATCATTTTTGCTATTTAAAGTTTCTATCTATCTATTATAGTTTTTAATATAACAGGCAAAAGTGCTAAAATTCGGTAAAATCATAATTAAAGGGCAATAACTTCAATAAGGAATCGACCAATGGTTTTATTTGTAGATGTTGACTTACTGAAACTTTTTAATATTTCTATTTTCTATTATAGTTTTCAAAATAATAGGCAAAAAAGCATTAAATATGTCATTAACGGGCAATAACTTCAATAAGGAGTCAACTAACGATTTTGGTCGTGCAGACTTATTTATAGATGTTGTTTTGCTCATCATTTTGCTATTTAAAGTTTCTATCTATCTATTATAGGTTTCAAGATAAAAGGCAAAGATACAGAAAAATGGGAAAATCATCATTAAAAGGCAATTACTTTAATAAAGTGTCGACCTATTACTTCAATCATGTTAACTCATTTGTAGATCTTGTCTTGCAAATCATTTGTGCATTTAAAAGTTTCTTTATATCTATTATAAATTTCAAGATAAAAAAAAAAACTGAAAAGAGCCTGTGTCGCTCACCTTGGTCTATGTGCATATTAAACAAAGGACACAGATGGATTCATGACAAAATTGTGTTTTGGTGATGGTGATGTGTTTGTAGATCTTACTTTACTGAACATTCTTGCTGCTTACAGTTATCTCTATCTATAATGAACTTGGCCCAGTAGTTACAGTGGAAAATGTTTTGTAAAATTTACAAAATTTACAAAATTTATGAAAATTGTAAAAATTGACTATAAAGGGCAATAACTCCTTGTTTACAGTTTATCTCTATCTATAATAATATTCAAGATAATAACCAAAAGGTGCAAAGTTTTCTTAAAATTACCAATTCAGGGCAGCAACCCAACAACGTGTTGCCTGATTGGTCTAAAAATTTCAGGGCAGATAGATCTTGACCTAATGAACAATTTTATCTTCGTCAGATTTGCTCTAAATGCTTTGGTTTCAGAGATATGAGCCAAAAACTGCATTTTACCCTATGTACTATTTTTTAGCCATGTCGGCCATCTTGGTTCACGGGCGGGGTCATCGGACACATTTTTTAAACTAGATACCCTAATGATGATTGTGGACAAGTTTGGTTAAATTTGTCTTAGTAGTTTCAGAGGAGAAGATTTTTGTAAAAGATTACAAAAATTTACGAAAAATTGTTAAAATTTGACTATAAAGGGCAATAACTCCTTAAGGGGTCAACTGACCATTTTGGTCAAGTTGACTTATTTGTAGATCTTACTTTGCTGTACATTATTGCTGTTTTACAGTTTATCTCTATCTATAATAATATTCAAGATAATAACCAAAAGGTGCAAAGTTTTCTTAAAATTACCAATTCAGGGGCAGCAACCCAACAACGTGTTGCCTGATTGGTCTGAAAATTTCAGGGCAGATAGATCTTCACCTAATGAACAATTTTATCCCATCAGATTTGCTCTAAATGCTTTGGTTTCAGAGATATGAGCCAAAAACTGCATTTTACCCTATGTACTATTTTTTAGCCATGTCGGCCATCTTGGTTCACGGGCGGGGTCATCGGACACATTTTTTAAACTAGATACCCTAATGATGATTGTGGACAAGTTTGGTTAAATTTGTCTTAGTAGTTTCAGAGGAGAAGATTTTTGTAAAAGATTACAAAATTTACGAAAAATGGTTAAAATTGACTATAAAGGGCAATAACTCCTTAAGGGTCAACTGACCATTTTGGTCAAGTTGACTTATTTGTAGATCTTACTTTGCTGAACATTATTGCTGTTTACAGTTTATCTCTATCTATAATAATTTCAAGATAATAACCAAAAATGGCAAAATTTTCTTAAAATTACCAATTCAGGGCAGCAACCCAACAACAGGTTGTCCGATTCATCTGAAAATATCAGGACAGATAGATCTTGACCTGATAAACAAATTTACCCAGATTTGCTCTAAATGCTTTGGTTTCAGAGATATAAGCCAAAATCTACATTTTACCCTATGTTCTATTTTTAGCAATGGCGGCCATCTTTGTTGGTTGGCAGGGTCACCGACACATTTATTAAACTAAATACCCCAATGATGATTGTGGCCAAGTTTGGTTACATTTGACCCAGTAGTTTCAGAGGAGAAGATTTTGTAAAGTTAACAGACGCACGCGGACAAAGACGACGGACGCAAAGTGATGAGAAAAGCACACTTGGCCCTTCAGGCCAGGTGAGCTAAAAATTGGTAAAATTTGTTGTTTAAGGGCAATAACTTCTATAAGAAGTCGTCAGACAGTATAGATGTCAATAGCCATTAGGTAAATCTCATCATTCTATACATTTTTGCACCAACAGATTTTCTCTATCTATAGCAATTTTCAAGATAAAAGACAAAAAACGCATTTTACCCCTATGTTCTATTTTAAGCCATGTCGGCAGGCAGGGTCTTTGCCCCCTTTTAAAGTAGATTCCCCACTGATGATTGTGGCCAAGTTTGGTTAAATTCGGCCCAGTAGTTTCAGAGAAAATGATCTTTGTAAAAGTTAATGGACGATGAATACCAAGTGAATGGAAAAGCTCACATGGCCCTTCGGGCAACGTGAGCTAAAAATAGGAAAATGTAATAACGCTTCAATTTCTAAAATAGCTCTACATCATCTCAATTACCTAAGTACTAATGGACATGGCTTTTACAATACAAGCTCAGTAAATAAATGCAAGCAAAAATGATGAATATACATTGGAAGCCGAATATATTTTTCTATTCAATGAGACAGAGTGGTAAAGATGTTTTTGGTGATAAATATGTTAGTGCTAGGTTTCAGAAAACATCCGTACCCTTTTATCCTTGTCACCCATTGTGTTCCACTTGTCTGTGGACAAGGCAATACTCTGAAAAGGTAAAATAAAATCTTAAAAAAATGCTCATTTACACTTTGACAAAAAGACTTATTATTAAAAGGATGTTTCCCCATTATATTTTTTTCATTTTCGTGTCATGATTATTCACCCATTTTCCCTCTTTTAAAAATTCATGGTAAAAATTTTTTACATTGTTTAGATTTCAAGAACTTGTGTATCATAAATTATCAAGGCTGCACTAACAATAAATTTAACACCATAAATAATACAATAAAATTGATAAAAAGTATTATAAACAAATGCTATTGTGAAATAAAATCCTGAAACTATAACAAAATAAAAGAATGGAAGTGAAAACTGGATGACATAATTCACATCAACATGCCTTACAATGTACAGTTATAAAACATTAAAGATATGCTGATAACAATGATATAGGAAATATCAGTATACAAATTACTGACAGTATTCAAACTAACAGGACTTAATCAGACAGGCAGACTCAAGAGCTTCCTGTCATTGCTGAATAACGATAATATTCTTCACAGAACAAAACTATTTCCTTTTGTAAAGTATGAAAGTATTGATTATCAGATTTTCTTCACAATAATATTTTGCAATACAATGTATTAAGAAAAATCTGATGAATTGTCAGGGCTCACGCTACCAGGCGACTAGGGCGAAGAAGTTGATTTCCGTCCGTCACTTCGCTTTGCCCGACCCTCAAAAGCGAAAACAAGTCGCCCTGTTGTTTACGATACTCGCTTTCAGTCGTTTTCGTCATTGGACATTTTCAATTTTTACCAAGTTGATAAAACATCAATTTTTATTGATTATTAAAGAAATTCAGACATAAACGATTCATTTTCTTAAGAAAACAGGTTTAAACATTGACTTTACAGCGTGTAGCAGGTTATTTAATAAAAGACAACTTTTATCACGGCATGCACTTCGGTACTTGTTACTCAGAGAACGACATCAATCTAACTTTCGTGCAAAATAAGTTTGTTACTTCATTTGAAAGGGATAAAAGTTGCCTCAGTAAATGTTTAATCCATTTATTGCATTAAAACGTTGTATTATTGTTATTTGTGTGGTTTTCATAATCAAAAAAATCGTTTTTCTTTGTTTAACAAGTTAAATGGAAAAAGACTAGATGATTTGAGGTCAATTGGGGGTATCCATTCCTGTTTTCATATCTAAATAATAGTATAAAATTGTTTTTTGGTAAAAATATAAATTTGAAAATCATCTCCCCTTCAACTGAAAAAATTTGTGCAAAAGTTACCTCCCCTGGACAAATAACCTGAATAAGTGTAGTCCTAAAATAATTCATTTCAAAATCAGAAAGGATGAAATTAAGCTACATTTATACTACTCTCAATTTTGTATTATATTATACAAACCAATGATAAGAAACATTTCAAAATATGTCTTTAGTTCAACAATGTCTATACCTCTGTGAAAAAAATCATCAAGATTTGGCTTGCATGAGCATATGGATGGTTTTCTTGCTGCATCAAGTAATTATAGAATAACTAATCGAAGAATTCAAATATAGAAAAATATTCAACAAGTGGCCAAAAAACACATTAATTCATGAATGCACATAGCGCATGAGTTAATTATCAGTGTTTTTCAGTCACGAGTTGAATATTTTGATATTTAAATTCTTTGATTAGTTATTCTTTATATTACTTTGACAATGGTCTTTTATGGAAATAAAGTAGAAATTGCAAGAAACTATATCTTTTTCTACGCATTCATCATTTGCTATGATGTGACGTCATCGACAATGTCTTGACAACACCTATAGTTGTATGACGTCCATGGTGTGAAATTATTGCGTTTATTTCACACGTGAAATTATTGGTTTTTATTTCACTGGGAAATCACGGTTATTCAGTGCAACCAATGGAATAATTCTATTTATTTTTCAAAAAATCCATTTTACATGCATGATAGCGTTACACCTAGATCGCTTATACCATGAAAAATGACCTCCATTAAACATCATGGAAAAGCAATTTGTGATGAATAAATAGTTACTATGCAGATTGGTTATGACCAAATACTGTGAAACCAAAAAGAATAAAGTTTTGATGCCAACTATGGCAGTCAGTGTTTATTAGATAGCCATAAATACTTTCCTGTTAAATAAACAAGAATATGTACAGGTCTTTAATGATTGTTTTCCATGTAAAAAGCTATGACATGAAGTTCTATGTAATGTACTTTATTTAAAGGCTTCAATGTTGTTTAACATATTTTGTTTAACTTGAAACTTTTATATCTGTCAATTATCTGATATTTCTGTATGTCAAAGTTTAAAAATTTTCTTGTAAATAAAACAAATCAGGCATTATTCATTGTACTTTTGAGATTAAAATTTTAAGTTTCAAAAATAGAATATTTTAAACTTTGTTGTAAATTAGCTTTACATATCAAACAAAATTGACAAAACAGAAGATGGAGGTAAGGAAGGTTGCAAATGCTTTCAAATAAAAGTTGCAGTTGCAGATGCAAGACTTTCCACGCCTTTCAAATGCATATATTTAAAATTAAACTACCATGAGTGTAGAGATATCTTACTGCATGAGATAATTATGTGGAATCTATTTCTCTAATATGTAGGCCAGCTTAAACTTTTTTTCAAATAATCTGCAAAATTTTTTTCTATGTGATGTCATCAAGAATGGTCCCCTTTTTCGTGACATCACAGTAGTGAAATCAGAGGAAAGCAAGAAATGGTTGATTATAAAAAATAATCAATCATTCGGGGAATGTATCATATTTTCCAAGATTTAGAGAAAGATATTAACTTTATCATGGTCTTAAACTTTAAAGCACATCAAGTACCCAATACCTTCTTTAGTTCTTCAACATAGAGATCCATGGCTTGTTCACTTGACAAAGTTCCAAGCTTGTTCCAGGCATCCCTATTAAAAAGATAAATATGTATTTTGTATCATAGTTACATTTAAAAAAAAAAACAGTCACAGCTTAAAATAATTCTTTAAATGTAATCCTGTAGTTTTAAAGGACTTGTATTTTTATTTTTTCCATGCTTAATGTCAAGAACCAATAATTTTTTCCATGCTTAACCTCAAGAACCAATTATCTCAAATCCAATGAAGCTTACATATCATTGTTAAATTTACAGTAACCTCACTGTGTCTAAAGTACCCTGGTGGCTAAAAAAGTTTGGACTCCATAGAATCTAATATCCAGTACAATGATGGACCAGCCAGAGAACAGGTAGGATTTCTGCTTCATTATTTGTTATTTGTATGAAGTTGTAGAATATAAATACACACATTACATTTTTTCGCTTGTGGGTTGTATCTTCTTTTTGTTATAATTTTACAAATAAATTCTGTGTACATTTAAAAAAAAAAATATCTTGGGATGAGATAACTTTTATCATGGCATATTTTATTCGGTTTTCTTTATATGGATATTAAGCATTGTTAAGAGTATAAATATAAGGTGATATTGGGTATACATTTGCAAAAGAAGCAGCTTCCACCAAAACAGCAATGACTAGAAAAATTACGAAAGACATCTAGAGATCTGTCAACATGCTGTCTTCCAGACTAAAAATGACCTTCATGATAATTAACTACAACTTTTAAACTTTGTCATTTTCACTGGTATTTAATGTGTGATTCCTTAGTTCAATAATTCTTTTTCCAACATAAAACAAAACTATATGGTGATCTCTTAATGTTTTGCTTCCTTTTGTTGTTGGTTTGCTGTCCCATTTGAGTATACAATGTACTGGTACCCCATATCTCCTTTTGTTCATTGATAAATAATTACTATATCAAAATATTATTGTTACAGTATGGTGTACAAACCATTTCTTCTTAGCTACTATGTCCCAGCTCCATGGCTTTGGTTTTGTACACGTTCCCTCTGTGGCCTGTTTATACAACCCATAAAATGTTAACATTATTTCATATGAAGGCTGGAAGGGCCCTACAAGATAAAATATAAATTATCAATATATAATTCTGGTTTAATTGAATGTTGGTAGCTTACGGGACATACAAATCTACAAGATAAATTATAATTCTCATATAATTTCAATAGTAGGAATCCTTTATAATGATTGGTTACAAGTGATTCTGTTTGAATATTTTTTGGCAGTTTATATTTCGATAGACCATGTTTACATTTACTTTTGTGACTATTGTAACAAAAAAGCATGGCGGCTTGAATTCATGATACACATTATTTACAATTGTAGTGTTTCCTGCAGCTTTTGAAAAGAGCAGGGTTACTTTTTTTTCTCAGAGGGCACTCTTCACTGCTCTTAAAAGCGATTGGCTACACTTTAAGGGCACTCTTTGCGCGGAGGACTACACATGAAGGGCACTCTTTACATAGATATAAAGGCACTGTCATGATCATGGATAGGGATTTAATTGAATATACCATTGTTTCATATTCATTGGTAAAAAATAAAGATATGTATATTTTAGGTTGTTAATTTAATTCCTTTTTGTAATAAAATTATTACTACAGACTCTGCTTATATAATCTTGAACAAGTTAACTGTGCAACTGCCTCATTTCAATCAATAACTCCAGTTATAAACTTTAATACTGGATCACTGAGACTGATTGTCTAAGGATGTGTTGTGAAAGTGGACTTTGTATGACCAAGATATGCAATGCATTGCTTTTAGATACACAAAAGAAATGCAAAATATCTTTTGGAACAGGCATATTTATACCAATCAAAGTAACCTTGGCTCCTACCTGTACAAATAGTTTTAGGATATTCAAAGATTTGTATAGCAAGACTAATTATACATATTCTTCTGCTTTTCATCTTTTTTCCATCAGTGTTTATTTGTGTTTTTTTTTATTGAAACGTTGTTGATTTTTCGTACTATTCAAAACTATATCAGCTGCATTCTTAACTTTAATTTTATTAAGATAACAACAGTATGACAGCCGTCGTAAATTCAAACACAAATTTGATGTCTCGACCAACCGAATAGTATAAATAGATAAAATGTGGATAGTGTCCACATGTGGACACAGATGATGCCGCTACTTGCAAATTTGAACTTGATCAGAGTTTTGTGGTAATAAGCATTGTGTGTAAGTCCATTACATTTGGTTGAGGCTAACTTAAGTAGAGAACAGAAACTAAAAATTCAGCAATTTTTCTATTTGTAAACATGCATAACTCTAGAACGGTTGTGTATAAGTTTTATAACATTTGGTTGAGACAAACTAAAGTAAGAGAACGGAAATGAAAAATTCAGCAATTTTTATGTTTATAAAGGGATATAACTCAAGAATGGTAAAAGTGTCGCCACCAAATTTCGTACTTAATCTGCATTATATGTAGTAATAAGCATTGTGTATAAATTTCATAACATTTGGTTGAGGATAAAGTTAGAAAACGGAAACAAAAAATTTGTACTTGATCTTAGTTTTGTGGTAATGAATATTGTGTTTCATTGGGTTTCATAATGTTTGGTTGGGGCAAACTTAAGTTACAGAATGGAAACTAAAAATTTTGCAATCTTTCGATTTATAAAGGGGCATAACTCAATAATGGGTTAAAGTGACACTACCCAAATTCAACTTGATCTGTGTTTTATCAGTGGAAGTCAAAATTAAACATTGCATTGTATAAAGCATTGATTGTAGTTGATTCAACTATAATCATGGACAAAAGAAGATAACTCCAATTTTAAAAATTACTTGATATTTAGAAGAAAATAAAAATGTTGCAATTATTCCATTTATAAAGGGACATAACTCTAGAACGATTAAAGTTACGCCACCAAAATTCAAACTTGATCTGTGTTTTGTGGTAATAAGCATTGTGTATAAGTTTCATAACATTTGGTGGAGGCAAATTTAAGTAAGAGAACGGAAACTAAAAATTTTGCAATTTTTCCATTTGTAAAGGGGCATAACTCTAGAATGGTTAAAGTGATGCCACCAAAATTCAGTCTTGACCTGTTTTTTGTGGTAATAATCATTGTGTATAAGTTTCATAACATTTGGTTGAGGCAAACTTAAGTTAGAGAACGGAAACTAAACATTTTGCAATTTTTCCATTTATAAAGGGGCATAACTCTAGAACGGTTAAAGTGACGCTATCAAAATTCTGTCTTGATCTGTGTTTTGTGGTAATAAGCATTGTGTATAAGTTTCATAACATTTGGTTGAGGCAAACTCAAGTTAGAGAACGGAAACTAATTTTGGGACGTACATTCAGACAGACAAGGGTAAAACATTATGTCCCCACCGCTACCGTGGGGGCATAAAAATATAAACAAACATCATATTGTTTACGTAATCAGAAGTAATGTTCATCCCATGCATCGTAAAATTAACTCAAATGATCGCACGTTTCCCTTTTAAATTGTCTACATTTTAACTTCATAGAGGTACAAATCGATGTCGTCCCTATTTAGATTCAATCATGAATCGTATTTGTACTATGTCGCTTCAAAACTGTGCAAACATAATTACGAAGTTCAATAAAATGTCGGCCATTACAAATTTGATTTCGTTCCAAGGGAAATAACTCAAAATGGTCTTGATAAAAGATGAATTGCAGAACCGATATTAAAGTAAGGCGGGGCGTTCTAAAATATGACGGAAAAGGGGAATGGTGCCAAATTTTTTCCTAATAAGGGCAGGGCATCAAGAAAACACGGCGGGGTGCCATACCGGACCAAAACCTCCTGCAAGAAACACTAAATATTTGTTTTTGAAAAACAAAATTTTAAAAATAAGGATCATGATGATTAAATAAATTTTTCAGAATTTAGTGAAGTGTTAATTTTACCAAATCTCCAACAAACTTTATATGTAAGTTCCATTGGCTTTAATTCCTTTCAATGAACCATGTAAATGAGGTAAAGGTCAGATGAAACCTGTCAACTTTCACAATTTAGTCATGAACTACACGATTTTGACCCCTTGTCCCGATTGCACTATCGTTCATATCACAATCAAGAAAAAAGCTCTAAAATACAGTTTGGTGAATTTCTACACGAAAAATTTGTTGGTTCCAGATTCTGAACTTTCCCCAAGGGAGACAATCGTGATCAGCCAATCAAAATCATTGTTTCTTGTGATTACATATAAAAGCTAACCAAAATCTATGTTTCTCATGGTTATGGGACATTGAAACATTGGAAAAATTCGTACTTGTGTGGAACTTTTGAGTTCTATATATAGCTAATACTCTGTATGTCAAAATTGTAAAAATCGTTATCACGGTAGACAAATTTTCATCTGCAAGAAGCTTAAGGTTCTTATGCAGCCAAGTGAGGCTGATCGACAAATTTAATGATAGGTATATCACATGCCTTTTGTGAAGTCTGCAATATAGACCAGAACATCATGAACATTGACCATAGCGGTCTGAATGACAAATCACAGCATGCAAGGATTTAGGAATGCTATCTTGTTGTCATTCTTGTTATTAAATTATCAAATAATTGAAAGTAATGTTTTTTTATTTTTCACAAGAAATCAGATAAATATCCTTCTTTGTCCATATTTTAGGTTTCAGGTCCATTTGCCCTAATTATATATATATAATAACATGTTTGCCTTTACATTTTGTAGTCTGTTCACCCTGGGTTTGGTCGCCAATAAAGTCTGTTTGCCCTGAGTTCATACGCCCTACTTGTAGAATGCTGATTAGGTATAATTACAGTGTTCCAGCTAGGATTTCAAAAGGGCAGGGAGCCAATCCATAAAAGGGCACTTTAGCACGTTGATTGATATGTCAAAAAGGGCATGTCAAACATTGTCTAATTTAAACTGCAGGGGTTTCAGCTAGGAGTTTTGAGGGGGTTTAGTCACTTTTACGCTAGATGAAAATCAAAATTATTTTGGGTAACAGTAAGGGACCAAGGACGTATATTACTAGCTATAATACATATGCCCTAGTCCTTTATGTACAAGGATCTTTGATGGGATTAGGTATGCTACAAATGAAGGCAGTCATGGTATTTTACTAGTGTGATGCTTACATGTATATGATGATAAGAACAAGGATCTGGAAATTTAGTTCACAATTTCAGTTATTTTGAGGGGACATCCTGATCAACAGAAGTCGGGTTCCTTTTTTCAAAGCTAGGAAACACAGCATAAATGAAACTGTAACGACTATTTCACTGCATAAGGCCAACCTTAAAAATATGTTTGTTTGCAGTTTCCCGACTGTACCTTCAGACTGAAGGGTCGGTAGGTAGGAAAAATATTTTATTTTATCAGCCAAAAAGTTTAAACAAGCAGTTACAAAAACCAAGTTTCTTGTTAAGAAAAAAAAACCTATTTTAAAACAACAAACACTGAAAACCAACATGAAATGAAATTGTCAGATAAAAAAAACAACTTTTTAACTAAAACTGAAACTTTAATTCAATTTATGACATAAAATATGGTATAATAAAATACTGAAACACTTATAAACAAGGAATGACTAGAACTGTTTTAAAGAAATATATTCACGGACATATATGCTTCTTGACTAGAATGTTTTCATGAGTAGAGTATTTACATCAGAAAAATGTAGATATTAAAGATTTATCATGCTTATAAGACAACGTAAAAAATCAGCCATTGAATCTTCCTCAATTGAAAAAAAGGGCAACTTAAAAAAGACTGTTTTCATATTTCTAACAGTATTTAATTATATGCAATAAGATTATATTTTGAAAGATATGTTGATGCCAGGCCTAAATGAAAATCAAAGAAAACTTACTAGTTTGGGGTGAAATCCATATAGCACCCCATTAAAGTAAATGGTCTGTACTGAAATGTTTTGACTGCATAAAAAAATGTGACATGTAGCTCCTATGAACATGCTTTAATTCAATTCACACAGTGACAGGCCACTAAGTTTGGGTATATTTAATATTGTAAGAAAGAGAATACTGAGTTGCAATGAGTGGGGCTGCCCCCCTTATCCTAAAGGAGCATACTCATTGCCGAGTCAAAGATAGATTTAATATAGAGAGAGTATATTTATTTTTCAAGCTAATCATTCATTTTCTCTACATCTTTGTGTATTTTGGGTTGCTTCTCATTGATTTGGCATGGTCTCTATCCATTTACATTTTTAATGAGCTATTTCTCCGGCATGTTTACAGGTATCCATATATTCACGGAGGAGTGGTTTCATCTTTGACTTCTTCACAATGATTTATAGAAAATATGATATACTTTAAACTGCTGTCGAATTGTTTAACCACTGATATTGGTTCCATAAAGTCAGGCTCAAAAGATTATGTACCCGATTTGTTTGAGACAGAAATTTGACAAAGATGAGTTATCCGATGCATCTTCTTCAATGATATCATCAAAGACATCATTCCATGTGCCTGAATCTGTATAAACAGTTTACTATTAAACTTTTTTGTTTGTTTTTTGTCTTAAAATTGACAGAAGTCGACAGCGTAAAGTACTCCTCCATAACTTCATGGATACCTGTAAACAATTTCCATGTGCTTTATCATTAAACGGTTACATGAACGCTTGACGGGAAAACAAGAAAAACCGAACTTAAAACGTGTAATCGACCTAGACTTAAATTAATTCTGGAAAGGACCTGAATTTCTGGATCTCGGCAATAGACGTTTTAAAAATAATTTCTTCAAATTTAAAGCAATAAAATTTTCACAGTCGGGGGGATTTTCAAGGGTCGGTCGGTAAACTGCAAACAAACAATATTTTAATTTAAGCCTAATCAATATCCCTGTAAAAACGTTTTAAATTCGATATTTGGAATTCATTTTTGTGAGCTTAGAATGATTAATCAAAGAGCTGAAGAGCTCTGAGGGGAAAGACGGCCATTGTTTCTTTTTTTTTTGGGGGGCAGGGGGTATCTTTTGATAGTCTTCATATAAAGAATGAAAAAAAGAACACCTAGAATATGTAGAAAGGTTGACAATATTAAAAATCAATTGTTGTGTAATGTAATTTCATTTCCTTAGTTAAGGATTCAATTTGGACCAATGGAAGAGATCTGCATCTTCTAAATCAAAACATTCGATTACAGTTGAAAGTTAATTATCGAAAATTCAACTGAATTCTATCATTTAACAACTACATTTGTACTACAATATTTTTTGAAATTTTAATTGTGTACCACTAAACTGCAGGCTAGGGCCATTTTCCTTTTTTTGTGACAGTACTCTAAGATTTTAATTTTTTTTTCAAGAAAGTGAGGACTGAAAAATCTATTCAGTTTTAAATTTCCATTGATAAAGTTCCCAGTTACAACTCTCATCACAGGGATACAGGTACTAATAAAAACCAATATGATTGATGTAAACTGTGTGAAGCTTGTTTCCAGATCCTACATTTTGATATACATTTGTATTTGTAAATTTCATGAATAAATAGGTTTAAACTACAAAATGCAACATTTTTAATTATTTTTTTTTTTTACCATTACAATGATTATGTTGGTACACAAAATTTAGTTTTAATGGAAGACTATTAATCATATACTAAATGTCACATTTTAAGTGTTCTGATACATTTAACTTTTATTTTAGTGGATTATTACTCATCAATTGAGGTGATCCTGTATTGGAGGAAGATTCTCAAAACAGAATTTTACAGAAAATTGAAAACTGTCGCTTCTCTCCCCAATCTCATGTATCCCCACGGCCATTGTATAGGTTACAATACACCATTAGATTTTATGGGCAGCCATTTTATGAGCATAACATGGTATTCAGAATTAAGAGTATAGCTAATCCTGATTGGTTGATATGTGCCTGTTATTTTTGTTATTAGAGACTTCGTGCATTCTGCATTATACCAAAGGCCAAATAAATTATTTTCCTTAGCCCTAACGGAACTGAGATGTCTTTTAAACGCTAGGATGAGACACGCATTTTAAGTGCAAAATTGATAGGCATGAGAGATAAGTACAATTACGCTAAGAAAAGCAACGCGAACCTATATTTTTGGACCAAAAATACTGTCCTAATAACTTTTCTTTAATTCTAGCAAGGTTTTGTTTAAAAATCAACTTTCTAAAGTCTGTATCTAGAAAAGGCTATCATTGTCGCCTATGGGGAAATTAATTGTTTATTTCAATCTATACAGCGTCGACATTTCTTTATCATAGTGCTCAAAAGTGTCAAAACAGTAATTTTACTTGATATTTGATGTGAAACCGTATTTTATGGTGACAAATGAATTATTGATTAACTAGTTTTTAAGCTATAGTCTGTTTCATATTTGTATTATGTTTACCTTAGAAACAAGGGTGGGTTCGACTTTTGACTTACTGTGGATAGAATATGTCATTTTCTGAACTTCTGCTGATTTGTTTGAAAAAGCACATACACGTCTAGAGTTTGGATATACAAATCGATTTTTAAACATGACAATCTCGATCCAAGTGCTGTTATCGAAATTACCAAATTCAGTGAAAATGTACAGAATGATCCTCCGAACATTGAAATGTTCACCGAATGGCAGACTATGAAAATTAGAATAGGCATGACATTTTGTAGTTAACGAATAGTTTTCGATGTTTAAACACAAATATTTACACATTTTCATATTTTGAAATGCTATAGTCTGTTTCAAAATGTACTTTTATACTAAAATGGTTTCATTTAAAACTGTTGTTCAAAATTCACCGTAGTAGTTACATATTGGATCGGTTTTGGTATCAATATAATCAGTACTTGATGACATATAAAGAATCATGGGAGAAAGTGGACATTATCTTCAGGCCCTTTTAGCAGTACCGCATTTACTCAAAAATCAGAAATTTTTTTTCACCTTTTTGACTGGGGTCACCTCTGATAAAAATTGTGAAAATTCAGAGAGTAATGCCAGAACGTTTAAAGATGATTTTGTGTGGCATATATATTTGTGCATCTAACGAACTATGAATTGCATGATTCTAGAAAGTATTAAATACAGTATAGGTTACAATACACCATTAGATTTTATGGGCGCAGCCATTTTATGAGCATAACATGGTATTCAGAATTAAGAGTATAGCTAATCCTGATTGGTTGATATGTGCCCGTTATTTTTGTTATTAGAGACTTCGTGCATTCTGCATTATACCAAAGGCCAAATAAATTATTTTCCTTAGCCCTAACGGAACTGAGATGTCTTTTAAACGCTAGGATGAGACACGCATTTTAAGTGCAAAATTGATAGGCATGAGAGATAAGTACAATTACGCTAAGAAAAGCAACGCGAACCTATATTTTTGGACCAAAAATACTGTCCTAATAACTTTTCTTTAATTCTAGCAAGGTTTTGTTTAAAAATCAACTTTCTAAAGTCTGTATCTCGAAAAGGCTATCATTGTCGCCTATGGGGAAATTAATTGTTTATTTCAATCTATACTGTGAAAGTTACAAGTTGACCTACAAATTAAAGCATTGCATGTTGATGTTTGAAACATTTACAGCAAACATAATTATGTTCAAATTGAACAAATACCAATTTTAAATTAGTACACGAACTCTGAGAATGATTTAAATAATCAGTAAAGGATATCCCTGCTTCTACGTAGTGACTAGTGTGGCATTCCAACAATGACGTCACTATAATGTAGGTTGGATATATTTAGAATATCTCGTCATTCTGATTTTTCCAGATTGTAAAAGAAACGTAAATAGTGTAAGGGAGAGTTGAAGATACGATAATTTCGCGAGAAACAGAAGGGAAATGTGTTAAAAAGTGTTTAAAGTCAATCTATTGATTTGTGTGTCTCCTTCTCATCAATCTCAGTAAGATTTTTTGGGGGTGTTTTCCACACTATAAAAACAAAATGAATGACGTGAGGGGATGTCAGTCTGGTCAACCACATAGGGGATTGACGGCTTGAAGCCGTCTTTCCCCAAAAAAACTGTCTATTTTAAATTTATCAAGAGAAGATCACGTTTACTTTTGATTTTTAAACGAAACGAAAATGGGAAGTGACAAGAGGATACATGTAATAAATTAAGAATGAATCCGGATTCATCTACGGATTGGTTTGTGTTTAATGTAAAGGCAAGAAAATTATCATTTTTTAAATTTCAGTTGCTCAGTAAACAATATATTTGTCTCTCTGGTTAATTGGATACTAAATGATTTCGTATTTTACATTTGAGTGTCTATTAGATTTGTAAAGATACGTTCACGCATGCATGGTTCATGATAAAGAAAGCACATGTTTGAATCGTGAAAACATTTTTGATTGTTTTGAAAAAAAGTCTTATCTTTATAAATTGAAATTGTCATAAGATTTCAATGAAAAGTTTTATAAAATGTGATGTAAATACGTTCAAATGACGAAACTACGTCAATCGAGCTGGAATAAGTAATCGTTTGTGAAATTTTGAAATTAATAAACCGGACTGTCCGGGGGGAAACAATTTTGTTAAATTGATGAAATTACAAAAACGTCTTGGATAAACGGACTGCAAATTTAATGGGAAAAATAATTACAGTGGTCAATTATGAGGTTAAATTAACGGATTAATGACCCATCCAATGGCGATAAGCGGATTATCTGCATTCATTACACCAGCTGTAAATGTTAATTAGCTGAGGGTCGTAAACTTGTCATACATATGAAGACAGATAGAATAATAGTATTTTCTTCAAAATATTACGACAATAAAGGCATGGACTTGCGGAAAAGGACAGGGCGTCTTAAAAAGGGTACATGGCATCAGAAAAAAGGCACAGGGCAGCACCAGGGAAAGGGCAAGCGGACCGCCCTGTGAAAACGACCAAGCTGGAACACTGAATTATGATGTCTTTGATCTCACTGATTGTTGTATTATTAGTCTTTTGTGGAGTAATAACGAAAATTAAAGTTTTTTTTAATAATGCTACGACAGGTCTGTGTTTTCGTTAGATGTTTTCTGCTTTGTATCTTTCTGATGAGTTGAGCCCTTTTCAATTGATTTTTATAGTATGTTATGTTATACTGTTACACCACTGTCCCAGGTTAAGGGGAGGGTTTGGCACCAGCAAACTTATTTCACCCTGCCACATTCTGAATGTGCCTGTCCCAAGTTCATTGAAGTTAGGAGCCTGTAGTTCAAAGGTTGTTGTTAGTTCATGTCTGCTATATTTGTTTTTTCAAAATTGTTTTGTTATAAATTAGGTTGTATTCTCAATTGAATTGTTTCATATTTTTCATGTCAGGGCCTTTAAATTCTAATAGCAGAATAGTAATTTCATTTGTCTCTGAAAAGTCTTATTTAATTTATGTCCGTTCATTTACTGTTAAAGAAATATGACTAACCGGATGAAAGAACATTCCAGAGGAACAAAATTACCCGACTTTGGGCTATGTTCTAGTTTTAATAACCTATTCAGGAAGTTCGCTACTCAGTTTCAAAATAACAAGCTTTTCATAACATTAAAATATATTGATAGGGGGTTTTATAATATAAAGGAACCAAAAGAGCGAAAAAAAATATAGGTCCGTGTGCTTGTTTTCGAGTTATTAGCCATTGAAATTTTAGCAGGAAAATGTTCTCTCTTGATTTTTCATAGCTTTATCATTGACAAGTTTAAGTTCTCAAAAACTATTAAATAATAACAAAGATTTTATAAGACTTTTACAGATGCCTTATATTTATACATGTAAAAGAATTATAAAAAGAAAACTGGGGGTTAGTGGGCAAAATTTTTTTAGGCATTCAAATGGATAAAACAGAGGATTCTGAAAATCTGACAAAAATTCCAAAGCATGACAAGCGAACATCCTTAAACGTTTGGTTTTCATCAGATTTTTAATCAAAACAGAGTACAACATAAAAGTATGTCAGTCCAATTTTGTTTTTACAACATGAATAAATGTATGTTTATAACTTAATAATCATTTAAACGTTTGTTTTCATTTCTAATTAGGTTGCGAAGCTTTTTTCCTCACCCTCCTTTGGCAATCCATGAATAACTTTGACTGCAGCGTCAAATCTCTCTTTTGGTGTTGTCGCCATTTTGCCTATCACGTGATAAATGCAATCCGAGTCATTTTGACTCTTTATAATTTTCCCGCTATTTTTTTAAAAACTTTATGTATTTACCGTATTTACGGTATTAAGAGTTTGTCAACCGTGGATTTTTGAAATGAATAGTCTGGCCTGATGATAACTGGAAACAAGTAACTTCGCCCTAGACGGGATAAAAATGAATATTCTTACCAACAATATGCGGAATGTAGGAATCATTGTGTATAAAATTGAACAATAAGCTGTACCAGAGACATATATAATAATAAATACATATTGTATAATGTGGCCTCCCTTATATATGACTGGCTGTACAAACAAAAACTTATCATAGAACCCAGGCTTATGATTATTTACCCCTACCCACCTCAAGAAAATCAAATGATTGCTCCTGAAAGAAGTGGAGTTTTAGTCAATAAGACGGCAACCCAACGGCTAAAATTATTAAAGATATTTACAGGGCAAAATACAGTTTCTTGAATTACTTTCATTGTGAACGCTTAAATACCTAAACATTTAAAAGCCAGGAATGTATAAATACATAGAAACGCAAGGAACCGTATATGACCATATGATTCAAAAGTTTTGTTTTCTCCTTCTCGCCACGGTGTCCCACTCAGTGTTCACTTCTATGATTTGAAAAATAACTTACCAAAAGGATATTTCTTTGAGCGAATATGTCTTGTGAGGGGACTGTTTATGTTAGTTTTGTAACATAATCGATGGTTATTTAGCCGAATGTTAAATTTGTCTATTGTTTCTCCCGCGTATTGAATGCCACAGGTGGTACATGTTTAATACACAAATTGAGTTCTCCGTCTTACAGTTGGAATTTGAGTAGATGGTATAACTTTGTCATGTTAAGAGGCTAATGAAGGGACTGCTAGTACTGGTAGCTTTACAACATAAACAATTCTTCTCCAACATTATTTTAACCAGGATGTTGCTTTGCTAATACAACTGTTACTTATTTGTCACGGATGATGTTTGGTCTTCTGAAGACTATGACTGATGGTGAGGAAAATATCAAATTGGAGTCATTCTCTATAATTTCCCAATACTTACGAACAATTGATAATACATTTTCTTAAATCAGAATAGGTGTTCTCTTAGCTCCTTGGTTGTAATTTCTGTACTGCAGAATTCTATGATGTCTTTGATCTCACTGATTGTTGTATTATTAGTCTTTGTGGAGTAATAACGAAAATTAAAGTTTTTTAATAATGCTACGACAGGTCTGTGTTTTCGTTAGATGTTTTCTGCTTTGTATCTTTCTGATGAGTTGAGCCCTTTTCAATTGATTTTATAGTATGTTATGTTATACTGTTACACCACTGTCCCAGGTTAAGGGAGGGTTTGGCACCAGCAAACTTATTTCACCCTGCCACATTCTGAATGTGCCTGTCCCAAGTTCATTGAAGTTAGGAGCCTGTAGTTCAAAGGTTGTTGTTAGTTCATGTCTGCTATATTTGTTTTTTCAAAATTGTTTTGTTATAAATTAGGTTGTATTCTCAATTGAATTGTTTCATATTTTTCATGTCAGGGCCTTTAAATTCTAATAGCAGAATAGTAATTTCATTTGTCTCTGAAAAGTCTTATTTAATTTATGTCCGTTCATTTACTGTTAAAGAAATATGACTAACGGATGAAAGAACATTCCAGAGGAACAAAATTACCTGACTTTGGGCTATGTTCTAGTTTTAATAACCTATTCAGGAAGTTCGCTACTCAGTTTCAAAATAACAAGCTTTTCATAACATTAAAATATATTGATAGGGGTTTTATAATATAAAGGAACCAAAAGAGCGAAAAAAATATAGGTCCGTGTGCTTGTTTCGAGTTATTAGCCATTGAAATTTTAGCAGGAAAATGTTCTCTCTTGATTTTTCATAGCTTTATCATTGACAAGTTTAAGTTCTCAAAACTATTAAATAATAACAAAGATTTTATAAGACTTTTACAGATGCCTTATATTTATACATGTAAAAGAATTATAAAAAGAAAACTGGGGTTAGTGGGCAAAATTTTTAGGCATTCAAATGGATAAAACAGAGGATTCTGAAAATCTGACAAAATTCCAAAGCATGACAAGCGAACATCCTTAAACGTTTGGTTTTCATCAGATTTTTAATCAAAACAGAGTACAACATAAAAGTATGTCAGTCCAATTTTGTTTTACAACATGAATAAATGTATGTTTATAACTTAATAATCATTTAAACGTTTGTTTTCATTTCTAATTAGGTTGCGAAGCTTTTTCCTCACCCTCCTTTGGCAATCCATGAATAACTTTGACTGCAGCGTCAAATCTCTTTTGGTGTTGTCGCCATTTTGCCTATCACGTGATAAATGCAATCCGAGTCATTTTGACTCTTTATAATTTTCCCGCTATTTTTTAAAAACTTTATGTATTTACCGTATTTACGGTATTAAGAGTTTGTCAACCGTGGATTTTTGAAATGAATAGTCTTGCCTGATGATAACTGGAAACAAGTAACTTCGCCCTAGACGGGATAAAAATGAATATTCTTACCAACAATATGCGGAATGTAGGAATCATTGTGTATAAAATTGAACAATAAGCTGTACCAGAGACATATATAATAATAAATACATATTGTATAATGTGGCCTCCCTTATATATGACTGGCTGTACAAACAAAAACTTATCATAGAACCCAGGCTTATGATTATTTACCCCTACCCACCTCAAGAAAATCAAATGATTGTCCTGAAAGAAGTGGAGTTTTAGTCAATAAGACGGCAACCCAACGGCTAAAATTATTAAAGATATTTACAGGGCAAAATACAGTTTCTTGAATTACTTTCATTGTGAACGCTTAAATACCTAAACATTTAAAAGCCAGGAATGTATAAATACATAGAAACGCAAGGAACCGTATATGACCATATGATTCAAAGTTTGTTTTCTCCTTCTCGCCACGGTGTCCCACTCAGTGTTCACTTCTATGATTTGAAAATAACTTACCAAAAGGATATTTCTTTGAGCGAATATGTCTTGTGAGGGACTGTTTATGTTAGTTTTGTAACATAATCGATGGTTATTTAGCCGAATGTTAAATTTGTCTATTGTTTCTCCCGCGTATTGAATGCCACAGGTGGTACATGTTTAATACACAAATTGAGTTCTCCGTCTTACAGTTGGAATTTGAGTAGATGGTATAACTTTGTCATGTTAAGAGGCTAATGAAGGGACTGCTAGTACTGGTAGCTTTACAACATAAACAATTCTTCTCCAACATTATTTTAACCAGGATGTTGCTTTGCTAATACAACTGTTACTTATTTGTCACGGATGATGTTTGGTCTTCTGAAGACTATGACTGATGGTGAGGAAAATATCAAATTGGAGTCATTCTCTATAATTTCCCAATACTTACGAACAATTGATAATACATTTTCTTAAATCAGAATAGGTGTTCTCTTAGCTCCTTGGTTGTAATTTCTGTACTGCAGAATTCGAAGTTATTTGTGGTTTGCTTTTTCGAAAAGCTGTATCTATATATATATATATATATACTGTTGTTATTGTATCACCGAGCAACTAAATGTTTACGTATACTTAGTTGTCCAAGTTTAGCATTTTGCTTATTTTCAATTGACTGGCATATTCAATCTCTTGATTCGCAATGCCTGACCGAAGGGATTGTATAATACTCGGTATAAAGATATTGACAAACAGAATGCCTAGCCATGTTAAAGTATATAAAACATGATATGCAAGAATGATTTCTTAGCTATAGAGTATGGTGTTTGCTCATTGTTACAGGCCGTACGGTGACATATAGGTCTACGTCATTTGATCTCTGGCGGGTAGCTACCTCATTGGCATTCATACCACATCTTCTAAATTTCATATTGGTGAATGAAGAACTATGATGGAAAATCAGAGTTGATTACGATGTACATTCATACGGATAAAGAAATTGGCCGAACTAGTGTATTAGACAACTTTGGTGCTACTGGCAACATAAGTCAACATATAAAAGTCAAATGTAAAGTAAAACATATTTTAGAACACACATATATACGCGAAATATTTGTTTTAAGCAATAAACTGTACAAGACTCAAGGGTCGCCATTACTTGAGATCGGGAAGTCCGATGTTCAGTGGTTATATGTATTATAAAACAACTTTTTACCGTTCATTAATTGACCTTTTAAACAATATTTTATTATTATTAACACAAATTAATCAATTTTAGGCCACCAGACTCTATCAGACTCGTACATATTTCTACAGACCCCAATTTCTAATTGTTCTACTATTCGACATTTTGCGCAGAACTCGCTATTATCTAATAATTTGTCAGAGTTCAAACACGTGAGAGTTCATATCAGAGGCAAGAGCAGCACGTGAATGAATGAAATGATCTATTGGTTCTGATTCCTCTATGCATAAGAGACAGGTTGGGTTGACGTCAACCTGGTTGAAGTGTCCTTTGAAGGCTGTCCAATAACATTAGAGAATATATGTACCAGTAAGGAGTTGATGGTTGATGGGGAGACGATAGCACTGTGCAAACAACCAGTTTTTGAATTGCAATAAGTTGTTAATATAATTAAATGAAATACTTTTGTAGTAGACAGAAGTGGCAACAACATGTTAATCCAAAAGGTATCAATTGCTTTCCAGACAGAACTTTTCCATTTTAATTTTGATGGGTGTTTTATCATATATGTCTCTGATTGAAGGTAAGCCTTATTTAATTTATAATGATCTGATTTTTGTAAATCAACTGTCTTTTATATATACGACTGTTGACATAAGTATTTTTTTCTTTCTGCATCATTTCTTTCCAGAGAGTCCATCTGTATTTAAATATAAAAAAATGTTCCTAAGGCCAATTTTTGGATTTTACTGATGACTTGAGTTGTACCTGGCAAAATATATACATTCATGTCTGTTGTGTTGTTTTGGTATATATAGCATTTGTTTGGTGTTTTTCCGATATAATAGTTCTATATAACTATAGTTAAATGTACAGCGGTTTAACATTTTGAATAGAAGTGTCATGTAAGGTGAAATTGAAGTTAATTTTGGTTTTCCAATATTTATGATTTTACATTTTTTAGCCTATTGACTGTAATTCTCCACCATGGTTAAAAGGGTTTGCATATTGGTCGGCAATCTAATTAAAATATAGTTCTCTGATTTCGTTATACTTCTATGTATGAGCATGCGAGTTATTATAGGTCTGAATTTTAATCAGATTGAACGAACACCGTCGGCGCGAGTTGATATAGATCTGAATTTTAATCAGATTGTACGAGCACGAGAGTTAACATAGGTCTGAATTTTAATCAGATTGATTGGTCGGATCATTAACAACCAGTGTGAAGTCATTTGCACTAGTTGGAATAGCACAGTGGATATGTCTGTTTGGTAAGCTTTTGAGGTAAATGACGACATGTTTGTGCTAGCTTTGTATAAAATATTACCATAAAAAATGGGATGTGAAATACCTGAACGTATAAGATGTCTACATGCTGATTTGACTTTACGATGATGTCCTTGTACCGATGGGAAAATTTAGTAAAAGTTTTGACAAGTTTGTGATATCGAAAACCCTGGTGCAATAATTTATCGGTAATACAGAGATTTCTTTCGTAAAAAATCAAAGCCCCCCTCCATCAAATACGTTGTAACATACACGAGCGAATCGAACAAGTTAAGATATATAAACAACATACGATGGTGCCAAGGAACGTCACCGTCTAAAAACAGATTATTAACAATGGGAAATTAAAAGAGTCATCCCTTTTATTGTAAATTTTAGTATCAAGCTTCCCGTTAGAGATATAGATAGCAAGATCCAGGAAAGGGCAGTGTTCAGTGTTAGTATATATGGCTTTATTTTAAGTAAGTTCAACAGGATAATTCTCTTTAGTGTACATTTGTACATACTGAATTCGTCATTATTGTGAGCCAAAATATCATTCAAATGTCTAAAAGTGTTATCAAATTTTTATATCCGATGTTATTTCGATAGACCTTTGCTGATGTTAGACATGAATTGTGATTCGTAACAATACAGAAATAGGTTCGCAATAAGTGACGCACAGTAAGTCCCCATTGGAATTCCGTTAACTTGGCAATTATATGGAACTCCATAGCGAACAAAATTGTAATCTAGTAAACATTCAAGTGCAGTTATCATAATAATTAGCTGCGTCGGATAGAAATCGACCTTAAGCTAATGCATGTATACATGTACATGTATAAGACTTTGATTGATTTTGGAACATTCAAATACAAAATAAAAGATGAATTTTGGTCTGTTTTGTAGAGTTCTTATATTACTCAATTTTCAAGTAGTTACTGACTTTGCATAGAGATTTTTTCAATCCGAAATAAGTTAACAGATGTATTAATATTCATTTGCATAAGGTCGATAGGTCTAATTGACATAGTTCATTTGTTTGGTGTTACTTGAAACAAGTATATTCACATTTTGACGTTCTAAATGTCCATATAATTAGGTATTGGATTTTTTTCTTAATGAGATAATGATTATGAGTCAAAGTGGTACTTAGGGTAGAAAATCAAACTGTGAACAGATTCGAAAGCACTAATATGTGCATGACGATATATCCCTAAAAGTGTTGTATGACCACTTTAAAACACTAAATGAAAATGTCGATCCCGTAAATGACTTCGAACAAGATTTTGACTTTGATAATATCATAGACGATGTTGAGTTATTTTTAAACAGTCCAGTAACTAAAGAAGAAATTAAAAGAGTGGTTTCGAATTTAAAAAACGTCAAAGCTTTCAGGTAGTGATGAAATTTTAAATGAATATATAAAGAATACAATTGACGATTTAATGCCAATTTGATTTTTCAATCTGATTAAAATTCAGACCTATATTAACTCGCGTGCTCGTACATTATATGAGTATAACGAAATCAGAGGACTATATCTTAATTAGACTGTTTGATTTTTGATACTGGGATTAGAGTGAGAGACCTATATTCGCCGCATAATTCGTTCATTTCCACTTACATCCGACCTACATTAGAATATTTGGAACTTTTTATGAAGGTTTCAGAAATTTAACTATATGAAAAAATGTTTGATAAAGAAATTATCTTCAAAACATTGGTTAATGTTCTAAAAACGAACGCAAACTCAAGAGGAAATCAAGTTGTTCGTGTACCATGGGGACACATTTTCGCCGCAATGTATGATATGACCATCCTCATTATCCTGGTATATTATAAAAACGAATGTTAGCAATTACATGCATTAGCTTGAGAGATCATTCCTATACGATTTTTCTCACAAATATTTACTTTAAGACTGCGCATGATTGCCATATAAATCTTACATAATTGCCAAAATCATTTAAAAACACCTGCGTATTTCTCAATATGTGCAAATAACCTTGGAAATGGGGTAAAGAGGAATATCAACAGTTGTAACATTACAAACAGCCTTTACCATCTATTTAGGCAAGTATTGGGTAAAAGCACACAAATTTTACAGAAAAAATAGCAAACCGGCGAAAATGTGTCCAAGGTGAATATGTGCCACCCACTCTGTCCCAAACAGTTTGTCTAATGGAATCATGATTCCTATATTCAAAAATAAAGTGTAAAGAACTGATCCTGAAATATACAGAGGAATCACATTGAATTCATGCTTTAGTAAAACTTTTGTCTGCTATGTTGAATTAGAGGTTAAATATATATAATCATGCATTTATTTTTTTCATTTGGTAAGAAGCTATTTTGCACTTTTATAGACTTTAAGAGCGCTTTTGACACTGTATCGAGATCGGGCTTGTGGCAAAAAATGCAAAAATCAAACATAAAAGATAAAATATCAATAGTGATCTATAATATGTATCAAAATATAAAAAAGGTGTGCCAAGAAAGGAAACGATTTTTCCGAATTTTTGCTTGTTGAAAACAATATAGAAAATCTAGGTAATATTTCAAAATATGACGAAAAAAATTTCACTTCTGTACTCGTACTATGAATAACAAATTTATTTTGTAAAAAATGTTTTTGTACTCCTAACAACAAAATTATTATATATAGATATTTTAATTTACCTGTGTACGTTACTTTATTTAACGCCATTTTGTCCTAGGTTAAATTGTCTTTTTGGCATTGATATAAATAAGTTGTCCTGTTTGAATTGTTTTACACTAGTCTTTTGGGGTTCCTTTATAGTTTGAGGTTCGGTGTGAGCCAAGGCTCCGTGTTGAAGGCCGTACTTTGACCCATAATTGTTTACTTTTTACACATTGTGACTTAAATGGATAGTTGTCTCATTCGCACTCATACCACATCTTCTTATTTATATTAGAATCATTACAAATGTATGTTAAATTGTTTATCATACTGTACGCAGATGATACTGCGCTATTGTCTGATTACAAAAAACCCTTGTATGTTTTGAGGAATACTGTAAAAATGGAAACTAAAGATTAACACAAACAAAACTAAAGCATTGATTTTTAGTAAGAAGAAAGTTAAAACAAATCAGAATTTTATGATATATGGAGAAAGCATTGAAATAGTTGATTCTTACTCCTATACCTTGGTATAATTTTCAATTACAACGGTAGCTTTTGTACTGCACGGAAGAAAACTTCTTGATCAGGCACAGAAGTCTTTGTATGCTCTGTACCGAAAAATAAAAAAAAAAAAAAAAAATGTATTGGCCTCGATTTTCAGCTAAAACTTTTTGACTCGTTAGTTAGTCCTGTGTTATTATATGCTTCAGATGTATGGGGATTTGAAAGTAAAGATAGCGATAAGAAAATACACCAGATCCTTCAATTTTGCAAACACATTTTGAAATTAAGTAAAAATACACCAAACTTTATGGTATATGGGGAACTCAAAGATTCCCGTTGGAAACTATTGTTAAAAACGTAAATTTGTGATGTTTTGGAATAGCTTACTAATAGAGAATAACAAGTTATCATCAGTTATGTATAAATTAATGCTAAAATTACATTTTCAATTTCCCACAAAATTTAAATGGATTATGTATTATAAATCCATATATTTGACGAAAGTGGATTTAGTTTTATTAGGCAAGATCAACTTCTATTGGATAAACTTGGTTTAAACATGGAAGTATTATATTGACAATATAAATAAATACTTCCATGGTTTAAAGAACATAATTTCACCAGTTTATCCAACATTGATTTCCCCAAATGAATAACTCTTCAAGAGGTGTACTTTATGCAAAATACAAACATGACTTTCGTTTGGAAACCTATATTTGATAATGTTGAAGCCGTGTTACAGGATTTATATAGCAAAACTCAGATGCTCAAATTTAAAATTTCCCATAGAAACGGGATGATGGTCTGGGATACCAAAAAATGAACGAATTTGTCATCTCTGTGGAAATGGACTAAGAGACGAACTTCATTTTCTATTCAAATGTTAAAAACAGGAAATAAAAATCCTAAGAAATAAATATATACTACACTATTATATTGCAAACCCAACGGATTACAAATTAAAACGGCTTTTAATATTTTGTAGTGTTGAACTTTACAAAAAAACGTAGCAATATTTTAAAATACTTACACGGTATTTATGATTTTTGTTTGTCTTTTTAAGTCGAATGTTATGGTAATTTGTAAATTGACATTTTGCTGTATTTTACCATGCATTCATTATTATGTATAGTGTAATTGTATTGATTATACAAGTGTGTGTCTGTGTATATAATGATATCCTCTTGGATACCTATGTGTCTGAGGTATAATAATAAAGTATTGTCTATTATCTATGAAATTTATCAAGTACTTCAAACGAATTTTTGACACTCCAAAAGTAATTGAATCCACTATTTTCGTAGACCTTATTTGAAAAATTATTACCAGGTTTGTGATTGTACCAGGTGTTCTAGTTTACAAGTAGAACACAATTTAGTAGTGGAGCAATGGCTTGAAGATGAAATAAATCTATATTTGTAAGGTGTCTTGTGCAGCTTCGGAAGCCAGTACATAGTTTGGACAATTTCATACTTTTTTCGGTTCTGCTTGTAAAGAGGTAGCTAAAACTTTATGTTTGTTAATGATGTCATTTTCCAAAAGTTGCACTGAAAACCTAAATTAGTCAATTTGACCAATTTAATTGGTCGTTTTGACTGTCCTCTAGATGACAATGCACTTTAATCATTGTGACTATGCTCTTAGTCGTTTGACTAGATGGTTAGTCACATTTGACTGAGTAGGGTGGTAATTATGACTATGTTAGGAAGTCAAAATGACTATATGTTATACTCGTTTTGACGAATTGGATTTTTCAATTGACTATGCACATTTGTCAGTTTGACAATTGAATGCAGTCCATATGACTTATTGAAATGGTCGAAAGTGACCATGTTGGTTAGTCAACATGATTACTGTGAATAGTCACGACCAATAGACTGTTAGACTGTTATTTTAATTTGTGTTGTGTTTTTTGTTCTACCATTTTACTTTGTCAGTTTGTGTGTGTTTCTATCCGTTTTGTACTTTTATGTTTCATTTCTACTGTTATTCTACTTTATGTTGTTTCTCTTCCATAGGATTGACAAATACATCTGGAATATAATATCATTAAAAATACCACAGCAGCAATACTAACAATGACACCAGTATAGGACCACAAAGTGCTCAATGTTCAAAACCTTCCTATATCTTAAGTTTCCATGTGTTACCATTACTCAGTGACATATATTGAAGTTTAAAAATCAAATAAAGATAATATATTTATAATAAACTCATTTTTACATACATTATGATATCCCAACTTAAATATATATTTTATACATCTTCAATATGTCAGAATGTGAAGTGTTTATTTCAGATATTTTGTCGGTATCTACTCTGCATGTGTCAGTGTAATATTCTCTCTGGCCAAAAATCTCTCAGCTGTGTTCATACAAATAGAAATAATTTAATTTTGGATGTAACGCGTCTTCCGATTGGCTGACGTTGTGTTGTTTAACAGCTCATAGACATAATTTTGTCATGTGACCTTGACGTCATCAACGTTTTTTCATGATTTTTTCTCCGGTTTAAAATGGAATTAAGAATTAAATTATAAGAAATGACTGTAATATTTTTTTCTGTCTATTCGAAATAACATTAAAAAATGTGGTGCACCTTTAAAATAACCCGCTACGCGTGTTATTCAGTGTGCACCACATTTTTGATGTTATTTCTTCATAGACAGAAAAAAATATTACAGTCATTCCTTAAATGTCTTCATTTGCTGAAAAATATAATTATATCATTTTAAAAAAGCTAAAATATAACAATAAATAAGTATATCAGTCATGTTAAAAGTTAAAAAAAAACAAATGTTAAAATCTTTGATCTAGTGATTTAGTCACTCATCTTATACCATTATTTTGTAATGTAAGCACCAGGATCTTGACAGCCACCCATCCTATATCACAACATTGTAATGTAAGCACCTGGATCTTGACAGCCACCCATCTTATACCACAACATTGTGATGTAAGCACCAGGATCTTGACAGCCACCCATCTTATAACACAACATTGTAATGTAAGCACCGGGATCTTGACAGCCACCCATCTTATACCACAACATTGTAATGTAATCACCGGGATCTTGACAGCCACTCATCTTATACCACAACATTGTAATGTAAGCACCAGGATCTTGACAGCCACCCATCTTATACCACACCATTGTAATGTAAGCACCAGGATCTTGACAGCCACCCTGAGCTTTTTTTTTAATTTATTGTTGTGAATATCGATTGCAGTGTTTATTTTTAACAGCTTTTGGTCAGGTAAAAAAAGATATCGCTAAATACTCTTTTCAATCGACAATACGCTGTATGTGTATCAAAATTGATATCCCGTATACATATCTCCCCTTTTTTATTGTCATTACGTCAACATGTGTCGATATTACATTCATTACACTTCTTTTTCTTACATTTAATTTTTGTAAGTTTAAGTTCAAACAAATATACATGATACTTACTTTAAACAATTGGTTTAATTGACAAAATAACAGTTTCGTGTCTCCTGGTTTGTTTACATCTACGATCTAAGGAACAAAGGGAACGCGAAAGAGTGCGTGAAAACAAATACTGTACACCACGTGGTGCTGTGACCACTAACATAGTCAAATTGACCGTGCATGTAGTCACAATGACTTGATGGGTAGTCATACATGCTGTTGACTACCTTTCGGCTAATATTTGACTAACTGAATAGTCATAGTGACTAATTTAAATTTTCAGTGTGAGTCAGTTGGAACGTTGGTGAACTTGTGATTTCTGTTGCAGAACCTCCATACAGAATTTACGTCAAACAATACTATTATTGTCAGCGGCCTAACTCAGCATGAACAAAAACAAATTCCTTGCCGATTTCTTTTAGCTTATGTTTGATACCAGAAATAGAGCTATTCAATTTCATATATTTTATTGGATAAAGCAAAAATAATAAATATGACATTGCGTAATCCAACTGTACAACATACATGACATATACAACATGACAAATAATGTAAATAAACCATAATGCATAACAAGAGAAAATCAATGACAATGAATGATATAATGATAAATATATAACTAAAAGTCTGTTTTTTGGTTTTTTTTGTATAGTACTTCCATAACTTATGGTAGACCAACTGACACTAAACGTTATTGTTAAGGTGGATCGGGGGTCTTAATTAAAATCCATAGATTTTTTTGATAAGTTGTCAAAATGTAATTTTTATCATGCTTTTTTTCCAAAATATAATAAAAAGTATGGGTCACTGGACTTTTTTTCACGCTACAGGTTGTGCAAAATTGTCAGATTTTGTATAGATTATGCATGGAATATTTAATTTTGTATGATAAAAAGAAAACTACACTATAGAATGTTAAAATAAAATGTGAGAAGATAGCTCTTATAACATGCTTTCAGACAAGAAAAAGAAAAAATGGGGTCACCGGACTTGTTTTCTTGCTACATATTAAAATAGGTAAATTCACAACACTTTCTATTATAAAAATTACTTTATCTGAGTGGTCTCCCTTACTATCTGAGTTATCTCCCCTTATGTGGTAAAGTTTAAAAATGAATAAAACAAAATGATGTGTTTTATAGAAAATACAGCCGTAAATATGATAAAACACATAATTTTCTTTATTAACATGAAAGGTCTTACACATTAATTACACACTGCACTCAAAATTTGCAATAACAATAAATAAGTATATCAGTCATGTTAAAAGTTAAAAGAAAAAACAAATGTTAAAATCTTTGATCTAGTGATTTAGTCACTCATCTTATACCATTATTTTGTAATGTAATCACCAGGATCTTGACAGCCACCCATCCTATATCACAACATTGTAATGTAAGCACCGGGATCTTGACAGCCACCCATCTTATACCACAACATTGTGATGTAAGCACCAGGATCTTGACAGCCACCCATCATATAACACAACATTGTAATGTAAGCACCGGGATCTTGACAGCCACCCATCTTATACCACAACATTGTAATGTAATCACCGGGATCTTGACAGCCACTCATCTTATACCACAACATTGTAATGTAAGCACCAGGATCTTGACAGCCACCCATCTTATACCACACCATTGTAATGTAAGCACCAGGATCTTGACAGCCACCCTGAGCTTTTTTTTTTAATTTATTGTTGTGAATATCGATTGCAGTGTTTAATTTTAACAGCTTTTGGTCAGGTGAAAAAAAGATATCGCTAAATACTCTTTTCAATCGACAATACGCTGTATGTGTATCAAAATTGATATCCCGTATACATATCTCCCCTTTTTTATTGTCATTACGTCAACATGTGTCGATATTACATTCATTACACTTCTTTTTCTTACATTTAATTTTTGTAAGTTTAAGTTCAAACAAATATACATGATACTTACTTTAAACAATTGGTTTAATTGACAAAATAACAGTTTCGTGTCTCCTGGTTTGTTTACATCTACACGATCTAAGGAACAAAGGGAACGCGAAAGAGTGCGCGTGAAAACAAATACTGTACACCACGTGGTGCTGTGACCACTAACATAGTCAAATTGACCGTGCATGTAGTCACAATGACTTGATGGGTAGTCATACATGCTGTTGACTACCTTTCGGCTAATATTTGACTAACTGAATAGTCATAGTGACTAATTTAAATTTTCAGTGTGAGTCAGTTGGAACGTTGGTGAACTTGTGATTTCCTGTTGCAGAACCTCCATACAGAATTTACGTCAAACAATACTATTATTGTCAGCGGCCTAACTCAGCATGAACAAAAACAAATTCCTTGCCGATTTCTTTTAGCTTATGTTTGATACCAGAAATAGAGCTATTCAATTTCATATATTTTATTGGATAAAGCAAAAATAATAAATATGACATTGCGTAATCCAACTGTACAACATACATGACATATACAACATGACAAATAATGTAAATAAACCATAATGCATAACAAGAGAAAATCAATGACAATGAATGATATAATGATAAATATATAACTAAAAGTCTGTTTTTGGTTTTTTTGTATAGTACTTCCATAACTTATGGTACACCAACTGACACTAAACGTTATTGTTAAGGTGGATCGGGGTCTTAATTAAAATCCATAGATTTTTTTGATAAGTTGTCAAAATGTAATTTTATCATGCTTTTTTCCAAAATATAATAAAAAGTATGGGTCACTGGACTTTTTCACGCTACAGGTTGTGCAAAATTGTCAGATTTTGTATAGATTATGCATGGAATATTTAATTTTGTATGATAAAAGAAAACTTCACTATAGAATGTTAAAATAAAATGTGAGAAGATAGCTCTTATAACATGCTTTCAGACAAGAAAAAGAAAAAATGGGGTCACCGGACTTGTTTTCTTGCTACATATTAAAATAGGTAAATTCACAACACTTTCTATTATAAAAATTACTTTATCTGAGTGGTCTCCCTTACTATCTGAGTTATCTCCCCTTATGTGGTAAAGTTTAAAAAAATGAATAAAACAAAAATGATGTGTTTTATAGAAAATACAGCCGTAAATATGATAAAACACATAATTTTCTTTATTAACATGAAAGGTCTTACACATTAATTACACACTGCACTCAAAATTTGCACATTTCATTAAAAATCTAGATCAATTGTTATCTGTTACTTCAAAATGCAAGATGGAGGAGGACACCCGATCCACCTCAGTCAAGGTCGTTTTAAACTTTCAAATATATATCCACCTTAACTCCAAAAGTTTGTCTCAAATACATGTAATTACATATTTGTTTAGCATTAGCCAAACTATTTGAAATAAGTAAATAGATTACAGATTATAAATCATCGTCTTTTATCAAATTTTGGAAATTATTAAACTTCTCTCGAAGGTTTTTATATAGGGGACAATATAAAAGGAAGTGCACTTTATGAACATCTTCTACTTTATCTCCGCAAGGATTACAGAATCTTTCCGTTGATAAAGTTTTTGGTTTACTGTATCTCCCAGTTTCAATGGCAAGTGAATGTGCACCTATTCTAATTTTTGTGAGAAGTGATCTCTCATATTTTGGTATATCAAAGCTTAGGTAAGCATTTAAGTCAAATGATGAGCAAATTTTACTATAAAATATGAGTTTACCTGTTTTATTAGATTTAATATGCTCAAGATGATTTAATATCTTTCATTTATAAAAGTTTTTCAATGAATCCTCAAACGCAGTTTACGATAGGTTTTTGTTAAGAGTCAAATGTTCTTTAAAATGGTTAACACGAATATCAACTATTTTCATTACTGAATTCAGAGACATATATACACATGTGTATATATGTCTCTGCTGAATTGAAAAAAAAAATCTAAGGTGTTTTTGTCAGCTTTTTATTAATAAGTAACAATAAAGTTACATTTTCCTTTTTGTGAATTTCAGAATAAAATAAAAAATCGTGCGAAAAATTTTATGTGGTTATTTCCACCTACCTGTTTAAAACACCCCCGCGATATTTCGATTGACTATTCCACCTGACCTATAACCTGTTAAAAGGTATGCATAATTTAGAAATTATTTATCTCAACCAATCAGAACTTCGTTCAATGTCGTGGCTTTACGCGGAATATTTCTGAGTGCTGAACGTATTAACAAGAGAAAAAAGATAAAGAAAATTAATTAAAAATCAGGAAAGGAATTATTCACCAAAAAGAAATGTTTGGATGATACATATTTAACTAGACTTTAGGTTGAACAGGTGAGTTTGTGTGTGATATCGTGATTTATATCAAAATTTTAGATTTATTTACATTGCATTCCATTCTAACGAACAAAAGATCAAGAGAAACTATGTTCCGAATAGACCGACCATGTTCATTCATTCATAGAAGCCGACATATGAATGAAACAATTTGCATAGAGGTGAAACGTTTTAATACTTTTTAATGCTAGCTGATCACAGTAATTCAAAGACAACACCTGTCCAAGGGGAAAAAGTCTTTAAATTTCAAAAAGTATGTGGATGTTCATAACTTCATTGACGTGTTACTGTTTTACCACAATATTACCTCCACGCTGCTTCTGGGTGCCCCATCATGCATCACACCTTAAAAAAATGTTAAAAAAAAAATTGTAAATGATTACAGTGTCTATGCACTTATTGCAAAAATAATAAATTTCAGGAAAAAAAATTATAATAAAAGTGATTAAAATTAAAATGATGAAAAAAAATAAATTTAGGAACAAAAAAATGATATTTAATATAATAGACCTTAAAAAAAGGACTCAACTATGACATTAGACTATGTAAAATAAAAATAATGTACCTATGATGATCATTTATTTTTTTTAATGTGGATCAAAGGATGGAAAAACAAGATGACAGATCGCATGCAGTGTCAACAAAAATAATCAAAATAATAAGCCCAAGATGGTAAATCAATGATATACATTTTTGTAAGTTTGCATTTTGTTTTAAAATATTTTGAATAACTCTCTTACTTCGTCCTACAAACATGGTAACAATTCAATGTTTAAACTCTTCATGCCAAAATATCATAAAATAAGAGCATATAATATTTGAGTAACTGTCAGGGCTTAATTTAATGGCATCTTGGCATATTTATTAATCAGATATCAAATTGTATGATGTACTGAAAGTTTGGATGAATATTTAGCCCTTTACTTTTTAATATTTGTTTTTATTAAAATTCAGCTATTTTTATATATTAACAGTGACAATCAGGCTTGATAGTAATAGGACTCACCATCACCTTAGTCTTTCCAATTGGCCCTAGGCCCGCTAGCCCAGGCATGTAAAATTTCTATCAGGCCTGTAATTTTATTTTTACTACAGGCCAATAAAATCTATAGCATTTTTTAGCTCACCTGGCCCGAAGGGCCAAGTGAGCTTTTCTCATCACTTGGCGTCCGTCATCGTCCGTCGTCCGTCGTCGTTAGCTTTTACAAAAATCTCTGAAACTACTGGGCCAAATTTAACCAAACTTGGCCACAATCATCATTGGGGTATCTAATTTAAAAATTTTGTCCGGTGACCAAGCCAACCAACCAAGATGGCCGCCATGGCTAAAAATAGAACATAGGGGTAAAATGTAGATTTTTGCTTATATCTCTAAAACCAAAGCATTTAGAGCAAATCTGACATGGGGTAGAATTGTTTATCAAGTCAAGATCTATCTACCCTGAAATTTTCAGATGAATCGGACAACCCGTTGCTGGGTTGCTGCCCCTGCATTGGTAATTTTTAGGAAATTTTGCCGTTTTTGGTTATTATCTTGAATATTATTATAGATAGAGATAAACTGTAAACAGCAATAATGTTCAGGAAAGTAAGATCTACAAAAAAGTTGACATGACCAAAATAGTTAATTGACCCCTTAAGGAGTTATTGCCCTTTAAAGTCAATTTTTAACAATTTTTTGTAAATTTTTGTTATCTTTTACAAAAATCTTCTCCTCTGAAACTAGTAAGACAAATTTAACCAAACTTGATCACAATCATCATTAGGGTATCTAGTTTAAAAAATATGTCTGATGACCCAACCTGCCAACCAACATGGCTAAAAATAGAACATAGGGGTTAAATGCAGTTTTTGGCTTATATCTCTGAAACTAAAGCATTAAGAGCAAATTTGACATTTGTAAAAATGTTCATCAGGTTAAGATCTATCTGTCCTGAAATTTTCAGACGAATCAGACAACCTGTTGTTGGGTTGCTGCCCCTGAATTGGCAATTTTAAGGAAATTTTGCAGATTTTGGTTATTATCTTGAATATTATTATAGATAGAGATAAACTGTAAACAGCAATAATGTTCAGCAAAGTAAGATCTGCAAATAAGTCAACATGACCAAAATGGTCAGTTGACCCCTTAAGGAGTTATTGCCCTTTAAAGTCAATTTTTAACAATTTTTGGTAAATTTTTGTAATCTTACAAAAATCTTGTCCTCTGAAACAACTGAGACACTTAACCATTTAACCAAACTTGGTCACAATCGTCATTAGGGTATTTCGTTTAAAAAATGTGTCTGATGACCCTGCCTGCCAACCAACATGGCAGACATGGCTAAAAATAGACCATAGGGGTAAAATGCAGTTTTTGGCTTATATCTCTGAAACTAAAGCAAAAGTATAACGGTTGCATTGATTTATGCATCAATTGTAAATAAAAATATCAGGTGAGCAACACAGGTTCCTTGGAGCCTCTAGTTTTAAATAAGCAGCATGCCTGTACAGTGGCAGATCCAGGGTTGGAACCCCCCCCCCCCCCTTTTTTTGACGATCAATGCTTTTGAATGGGGACATATAGTTGGAACCCCCTCCCCCCTTTATCCTGGGGTGGAACCCCCTTTTAAAAATGGCTGGATCCGCCCCTGCTGTAGCTGCAAAAGGTCATTGTGAAGACTGCATAATAACACAGATGACACTCCAACGGATGTATCATTTAACGAAACTATGAAAAGTTTGGTAGAAAATTTAACTTTTAAATAATTTTCCTGTATTTTCATTTGAATTTTTTGTTCAGATTAAATTTTTTGATGTCTAAAATCTGTTTATTGTGATAAAATAATGAAATTTTAGCAGATATAACCTGAACAAAAGAAATGTAAATCAAGGTAGATTTGGGGTAAATATTGAATTGAAACAACCCAACAACCTAAACCATAAAAGACATTAAAAGGTAAATATATGGTCCTTAATTATAGAGACACCTCCATACCAGATAGCAATACAATTTAAAATCACATATACATGTATACAGACAGATAAACTCCTACATATGTACATGTTTGTATGTTAGGCCACATCAATAGATGTGTAGATATTTGTAATTGCTGTTACAGAAAATGATCAATGAAAACGCATGTTATTATTGAAAAAATGTCTTTATAATGCCCCTTTTTTTTTCACCTGCAATAACACAAAATAGAAAAAGAAAAATTGAATTGGTTTGTTCAATGGAATCGCCTCCCCTCAACAATAATAATATTTTAAGCTCTGTTCAAAATAAATGTAAATTAAAAGAGTATAATATAATTTTAATTTGACCAGTTATATAATGACCTTATTTTTTAATTTGATGTATATCATTCATGAAAACAGATGGACAAACTTTGCATCTATTAATAATTTAATACAAGGGTAGAGACAACCTAATTTTTGATAAGAAAGTGATTAAAAAAGGGAGATAATCAGTAATAGATAGATAGTCTAGTACATGGGAGATAACTTATGAGCAAGATTGTTGATGGTTTGATTGTAAATGATGGTGAAAGAAGCATGGAGAATCAAGTCCAAATTTTAAGAACATACTATTTTAGATATTTGGCTGATTTATACATGTACACATCCACTAGAAATATTTATAATTTTTTATGTTTTAAAAGTTTATATGTATATGTAAATAAGAAATACAATTAAGTACTTGGCACAGATGTATATATTCAAATTAAAATTGGAATAACACGAAAAACGAAAAAATCACATTATTTGTAGGACTTAGCATATTTGGCCAATCATTTCAAACAATGTGATTATTTTTGTGGTACATGTATTCCATTTAAAAAAAATATATACCTTAATTGAAAATTTATATATGTTGCCAACTAACTATATGTAAACCGTGAATGACACTGCATATAATAGAAACGACAGAATATGGGGTATCCATCCATGACACTAAACCAAAACCAAAACAGCAATAAAAAACATAGAAAGCAAAGGAACAGCACTTTTATTGCTGTTCCATCATCTCGTATGCATGAATGCTGCTCTGTAATAGGTTACTTCAGATATAAAATGTCATACTGCATTTTTATACATGTATAAGTCATTTAAAGATTTTATATACAAGTAAATGATTTTTTAAACTACATGTAGATATGTATATATGTCTGATGATTAAAGATATTGTTAACCACTTTCAATCAGTAGGAGTTTTAAGTATATACACTTCAAGTAAGACAATTTTCTTGATCTTGTAACTTTGATAATTGAACTTCACATGTGACAAAATTGTGGCTTGGTACATACTTGTATTTATAACATTTCTTTTATCTTGACTTTTAATTCATAAATATGGCTTTTAAGGCAAATGCACACTGTGGAAAGTCCACTCTTACTGGCTAAAACCAATTATCAGGTAGATTATATGTTGTCCAGATACATGTATTTGCAAGGATTAACTTAGAGAAAATTACGGACAACAATTTTGATAAAGTTGAGTGAAGAAAATTGCACAAAATGTATGAACATATGAATATTATATAATCATTTTCTTGGAAAAACTTGAATATTATTATCAAATTGGGGGAAAAATCAAGTGTAGGTGAGACTAATAATCTAGAATTACTCTATGATTGTATTTGATCTAAGGATTTTTTAATGTGGTATAAATGATAACATATTTCAATAGATAGTACAGGTATAATCTGTGACAAAGAAATGTAACAAAGCTTTAGTCATTTTTCAGTATTACTGCTGTTTCACAGCTTAATAACTTGTTTTAGTGATGTATTTGGATTGAACCTTCTATAAAAGGGAAATTTAAATATATGTGGCTTAAGGGCCTATTTTGTCCCAAATTTATAAAAATAAGAAAATGTGGTATGATTGCCAATATGACAACTCTCCACAAGAGACCAAATGACACTGAAATTAACATCTATAGGTCACCGTACAGCCTTCAACAATGAGAAAACCCCATACCGCATAGTCCGCTATGAAAGGGCCCGAAATGACAAATGTAAAATAATTCAAACAAGGAAACTAACGGCCTAATTTATGTACAAAATAATCAATGCAAAACAAATATGATACACAGAAACAAAGGACAACCACTGAATTATAGGCTCCTGACTTGGACCAAGCACATACAGAATGTGGCGAGGTTAAACATGTTGGCAGGCGCCCAACCCTCCCCCTAACCTGGGATGATGTGACAGTACAACATAAAGAACAAACTTTAAGTTTTATTATCTTATCTTGCAGGTTTCATCATGTAATTCCATGGCAGCAGAAGAGATGTTGATAAGGTTGCCATGGTAATTGAGGGAAAGGATGTTAGCGATGACCAGTCGAAAAGAAAGATTTGATAACAACAACTATGAGGTGATATCTGTAATTGGAAATGGTGCCTATGGAACTGTGTACAAGGCTCGTGACAAAGAGGGACAACTTGTGGCGATGAAAAAGATTCGAATACAAAATACAGAGGAAGGGATGCCAATGAGCGCAATAAGAGAAATTGCTTTATTAAAACAACTGGAAAACTATGAACATCCAAACATTGTCAGGTAATTTTATGGTTTTGAAAATTTACAGCTTCTTAAGTCTGCATAGCTCATGTAGCTTTTGTATTGTTGTCTGACATAGATGTTAGTTTTGATTTATTGGAAGGACCTGAATTTGTTATGAATGTATAATCTGTAGCTATGATTAATCAGATATCAGATTAGCCATTTTAGAAATGGACATTGATAAATTTACTGTATAAAAAACATTAAGGACATCATAATATTGATTGTTTTTGGGTTGTCTGAAACAAAATTAAGTGGCACAATTAATATTGCGGTCCCAAAATAAACTTAGTAATTTTCAAGTCCTAAAAATATATGAGTTTGAATGGTTGAGGCAAAACTTGCCTTCTTGCATCACATAATCATTTGACAGAATCGTCTTGTAGCTGGACAGACATTAGAACTGCCTAGTTTTCAGCCTGAAATGTATTTTTTTATGCATTTTTAAACAAGGCTTTTCAATTAATGCCCAATCAAATTCTGAATTTGCAATAATTTTTTTCTATACTACATTTTTGTAAGATATAAACTAGGAGTTTTAAGAGTTCAGAAACTGACATATATTGTGAACAAAGAAATCAACATTCATGAATATGTAATGTTAATAAAACTAGTTAACTGTAAATTAGTTTTATTTTTGAGTACTTTGTCAATTGTAGGCAATTACAAGTAAAAAAATGAAGTTTTCCAGAGAGTAAGGTTCAACATATTTTTTTACATCATGCATACATTAGTGATGTAATTGAGTGTACCCATATGTCTTATAATAAAGATTTGAAGTACACACAGTACATAGAGAAACATTTTACATGCATGTAACTGCTAGAAATGTATGAATAATTATATATATTTTTTAATAATCATTTATTATTCATATAACAACATGTGTATCATATAAAGAAATATGTGACATTAAAGTATTCAAAACTTGTGATGAATGATTTTGTATGCTGAGGTCACATATATCATTACTTTTTTAAAGGTTCAAAACATCTGCTGAAATGAAGCATTTGTATAGTCTATTGCACTGCTCATGAAAAATGCAAAAGGACCATAATTTTATTCATAAAGATATTTGTGGTAAAAATGCCTAAATGTCAATTCAAGTTGCCATAGGATGACCTCATTTTGAAAACATTTGCAAAATTCTGCATTTTCAGTGTCAAAAGTGTCCATATTAAAGACAGTAGAATAAAAGACGACTTTTTGTGAAGTTTTATAGAAACTTTCAAAAAACTAAGAGTAGATGGTGAACTTCTGAAGTCTTCAGTTCTACTGGACCATTTTTGTGTTAAAAGTCTCAATTTTCTCCAGTTCTTTATTTGAAATTTTGGTTTAAGCATAGGACTGAAATGAGGTGCCCATCCTGAAGTAGTTGTTTAGTTAGTGAAATTAAAAGAAAAGTTTCAATTTTCTGTAAAGGGTAAAGTGTTGAAAGAACATAGATAATCTAATTAACACTATTTTCTGAGGTTACTACAGTGAAGTTGGCTAATGAGGTAATAGTGTTCTCACTCTTCTCCACGAAAAAAAGAGTAGATTGAGATAGAAATTATCAAACAAAAAGATCAAAGCAAAGATTTTCAAAATAAGGATAAAAGTTGTTTATTTGAAAAATAGTAAAATTTATATGTTTTCATGACTAGAAAAGTAGATACACATTGTATGTGGTTGGGGAAAGGATAACCATGATTAATAGGTCACATTACTACATGTATGATTCCATAATTTGGAGGGTGTGGTGTAGAGAAACTCATGATTAAGTAACAATGAACAATGTGGTTTAAAGTTTAAAAAAAGTAAGAAAACATTGATACTCATGCATGGTTGACCTTGTTTTAATTATGATAAATATAGATTACCTGGTTGTATGTACATGTATGTTAATTAACTACACTGCTTTAACTATTTCTTTTATATCCCACTGTATATTGCATTTGTCTGTTTGCCCTTCCTTTCGTTTATCCAACAAACTGACATAGAATGACTTCAAATTTGGTTAGCATCTTGAAATTGATGAGTTGTAACAAGTTAGCACTTTTCAGTTCTTTTAGGAGACCAATTCTTTAAATTTTTTGATACATTGTTCATGTATGTTGAACAAATTAAAAAGATTTCAACACTCCTTTCTCCAGTCCTACTTAACAGAATAACTTCATATTTAGTCAGCAGCTGGAAAGTAATGGTTTTGATGTGTTGGAAAGTAATGGGTTTTGATGTGTGGCCACTTTTTAAAAGTACTACTGAACAAAATGTCTTCATAAGTAGTCAGCAGCTTGTTACTGATGAGTTGTAATGTGCAAGCGCTTTTCAGATCTGCCAAACACCTATTTCCTTTTTCCAATGCTTTGAATTAATTTAGAGTTGAGGTATTTATAGCATGACAACAAACATGTGCATTCTTGTTTAACATACATTTTGATTCAAATAAACATTACATTAAAGTTTATTCATGATGATACACAAAATAATTGTAAATAAGTAAAATATTTGGGCAATTTTGGTATCAAATATAAAAGTAAAATATTTGGGCAATTTTGGTATCAAATATAAAAGTAAAATATTTGGGCAATTTTGGTATCAAATTTAAAAGTAAAATATTTGGGCAATTTTGGTATCAAATATAAAAGTAAAATATTTGGGCAATTTTGGTATCAAATATAAAAGTAAAATATTTGGGCAATTTTGGTATCAAATATAAAAGTAAAATATTTGGGCAATTTTGGTATCAAATATAAACTTAAGCACTTGGAATCACTGTAGAACCTTTGTTGAAAGTTTCTTTTGAATAATAGAAAAATTATATGAAATTGAAATAGGAGGGCATGCCTGTTCCTCAGATCAGAAGTACTTGTTTTTGTACTACCAAATTTCAAGGAACCTGTGAGTGTGTGGTCTTATATGTAATTTAAGGTATAATCAATGGGTTTTACTCCTTAAGGATGTTCGCTACTCTTGTTTTTGACTTTTTGTCAGATATTCGGGATCCTCTAGTTTTATCTATGTTAGTGCCAATCAAAATTTTGCCCACTAACCCTTACTTTTCTTTTCATAATTTAATTACATATTGTTTAAAAACCCATTTTTGAAAATCTTATATAATCCTTGTTATATTTTCATAGTTTTTGAAAGAAAAAAGGTGCCAATGTTAAATATATGAAAAATCTAGAGAGAAACAGTTCCCTCCAAATTTTTAATGGCTTATATCTCGAAAACAAGCACACAGACCCTTCATTTTTTTTCCCCTTTTATGGTTCCTTTATTTATATACTATCAATTTATACAGTCTTTTAAAAATCTTGTTATTTTGAAACAGAGTAGCGAACATCCTTAAAGAGGTCAGTCTGGATTATAATAGAATTGAGAATGTACATATATAAATGTAAATATTTGTTTCCCAACATTGTTTTTTTAAGGAATATAATTGAGAATGTACATGTACAAATGTGAATATTTGTTTCCCAGCATTGTTTTTTAAGGAATATAATTGAGAATGTACATGTACAAATGTGAATATTTGTTTCCCAGCATTGTTTTTTAAAGGACTGCCGGAGAAGACATTTCAAGTTGTAAAATTGTGTCTGATCCATCTGTCATGTAATTTGAACAATAAAATATGTTTAAACTATAAGTACTGTAAAAAGTCTAAGCAGATTACTTTGAAATATTAATTAAGTGATTTGAAAAGGGAAGTAACTCTGATAGTGACCCAGTTCAACAAGGTCATTCAAATACTGGTGTTCAAACCAATCTATAGATTACTTTTAATGTATTGTAAAGACTTCAAGGTGTGACATTGCAAAATTTAAAACTTAAGTATGATTATACATACCATCATACAGTACAAAGTCTATTGTTTGTATTTTCAGTTCAGAAAGTTCAAATAAAGGAGAGTTCATGTCATATTTTTATTTTCTAGTTTCCAGACAATAACTTGTGTTCAAGTGTATGGATCTCTCTGAAATTGTACTGCAAAGTACCATACCTCAAAGGAAGGCTGGGATTGAGTTTGGGGTGATGAATCATAAGGGGTTCAAAAATTTGGGGGATTTTTTTCATTTTTTCCTTTTTTTCTTTAAAATTTTCCATTTTAAGTTTTTTATTTCTGATTTATATTTAAAAGCAAATAATAATGATATGGCAGGAGATACACACCAAACAGGATGTGTAAATTATTATATAATAAGTATTGTGCAATAGCAAGAAATTTTCAATTGCACAGTATTGCATAATAGCAAGAAATCTTCAATTGCACAGTATTGCGCAATAGCAAGAAATATCCAATAGCACAATATTGTGCAATAGCAAGAAATTGTCAATTGTACAGTATTGCGCAATAGCAAGACATATTCAATTGCACAGTATTGCGCAATTGCAAGAAATATTCAATTGCACAGTATTGTGCAAAAGAGCTATAGAAAAAGTTCTTATATATCGGATATATATATATAAATCAAAGAGTTTTTATAGGGTGTTTGGTTTATCTAAATATTTTCATCTGTGTTATTCTCATTTTCAGTAAATCTTCATGAAGCATTTTAAGATTGAATTATATTAATATTCATTTTAATTTCGAAGGTTAAATTCAATATTATAATATTTTTTTTAAAACAAAATAAGCTTAACCATGGAATTAGGAGTTAAAGGTGAACAATGTTGGGCGCTCCCACCTGAATTATAATGAAGTTTATATATGAATGACTCAAATTTCATGATCCAAGTTCAATAAATGAAATTAGCTTTTGGATACTGTGTGTCAATCGTCCTGAACATGCTTGATATTTTTGCCACTGGACGTTAAGCAACCAACAATCAATCAATCTTGTGTGTCAGTTCACTCCAATAAGGCATCCTATATTACAGAGGAATACATTAGAAAACCAGTTACATTTCTGCCAAAAGTAATACCTGATTTGGTATCTTCATGAAATGCTTTATTGCCATATGCTGTTTTTTTTTTTACATATATAAGATAAGTCGAGGTGTAGCAAAAAAAAAAAGTCACCGTGTAACTTCTTATTTAGATGTATCTACATGTTACATGAACTCTAGAAACCACTTTAACCTCCATCAAAATATGTTAATCACACGTACTAAAAGTAGGTCTTCAAGTGTATGTAGATCTTCATGCTTCATTGACATGTGTGAGTTTCTTAAAAAATACATGTACTATGTGCACAATTATCTTAATATGGAGACTGTCAGTATATGGTTTTACACTAAATGTTGGTCACCATGACATATTTCATGCTCCATTTACTTTTGTTTGGAATATTATTTGTACGCTAAGAATTCAATTGCTTTTTAACTAGATTAACACCAAATATAGTTCACAGTGACCTACATTTCATGCTCCATTAGATTGTATTGTGCTCCATTTACATTTGTTTGAAGTATTATTTGTACTTTAAGAATTCAAAGGCTTTTTGACTAGATTTACGCCAAGTATAGTGGATAAAAAATGACCTATATTTCATGCTCTATTAGTTTGTATTATACCATATGACTTTTAGGGATAAGAGTTAAATTATAACACATTTACCACATCATCACATGTTTATGACTGAAAATTTGTTATTTTATGTAATTAGAATAATTGTATGTGGCCTTCATCATAACAAAATGAGTGAATTACAGGGGAAATAAATCAGAACAAAATTTTTTGATTGTTATTGCTTTCTATATATTTTGTATGATTTGTCCCATGAATATCTAGCCTGCAATTTTTTTTAAAAATCATTAGATTCATTACAATGAACTAAGTTCTTCCATATTCCTAAAATATTAACTCTAAACCATACAGCATTACATTATACTACATGTTATAGCTGTCTGAAATCCAGGACAGTCAGTTACTTAATATATAAGGGTAATTGCCTTAACTTTTGACTTAATTGCTAGCATCAACACTTTAATTACTCTGATTAGTTAATTTGATTATACTGACCAGGTCACAGTGTGAGGGCAGTTCTTTGTTACTGACCATATACATGACTAATTTGATGAAGTATCTGAGGCTCCAGTGAGGAATAAATTTGTAAAACAAATATAATTCACAATTATTATTTGTAGTTGTGTCCATTTCATGCATGTGTTACTCCTGTTGATTGATTGAAATGAAGATTATTTACTGCTTAAATACATGTACAAAATGACAAAATAAATCATAGATTAAGTCTTTTCAGAAAGAGGATGTTGGGTCCCATTATAAAATCAAAATAATGGGAAAATGAAAAAACTAGAACTATTCTAGAGAAAAGAATTTCTCATTTTAGCTCTAACCGGGCCCAAAGGACCAAGTAAGCTATTCTCATTACTTGGCTTCCATCCTCAAAAGAATGTTTCTTTTTAGCTCTTACCTGGCCCTTAGCTATTCTCATTTCTTTGCTTCAATCATCCATTACCTTTTACAAAAATCTTGTCATCTGAAACTACTTAGCTAATTACAGGAAATATGAAATATTAGGATATTAATAGAATTAGAATTATTTTAGGGAAAATATATATATGAATAAATTTTCTGTATCAAACCAACAATGTGAAAATTTGTATTTCCTGCTTCTTCGTAAGGCATGCCTCATTTAGGAGTAAGAGCTAAGAATAATCAACCAGAGTCGAATTACCGAGTCTTGGTAGGGTGATACATGTACATTGTATGTCTTCTTTTTGACTGTGAACTAGAATGTTGAAAATCTGGCTCAAAGTGTTGGTTAAATAGTACAAAGCATAGTTCATATTCATATCACATTAGCATGTTCTAGTCCTGATGTAATAACTGGCAGTGGACTTTTAAACACTATTATTATCCATGCATTAATTGAATATGAGATCTCAAATTATTTTTTTTTTAAATTAATTTAAATTTAAGAAGTTACTAAATTTATTATAGATAAAACCCAGTCCAAAAGAAAATCTATAATGGACCTTATATATTTATAGAGGTGTAACAAAATTTTTCACTGTACAAATATAGACTTGTTTATATATAGGTCATTTAACACCCACATACTTTCAGTAATAGTGAAAGTTTAGGTTATCTTAAAAATGTGATCTTGAATTCTAATGGAGGCACATTTATATGGAAGGAAACAAACAGCAGATTCATTATCATTCATTATGTGCTAATTTTCCTGGATTGCGGATGTATGTGAACCATGAATTTGAGGGTTCAACAATATTCAAATTTTCTATAGGCTGGATACGAAGTTCAATGAATCCACTAATTCGATATTTGAAGAAAAACTCCCTTTCCTAACTCCACAGCTAATTTTTTTCAAATTCAAGATAGAGAATTAAACTTTTACTTGAAGATAATAGAAGGGCACATTATCTGTTTAGTTGCAAATTCATTGTTTTTGTTATATTTCTTTTTTGTGAAACAGATTGAAAATGTTTGAATAAATCTTAAAAATTACAATGTGGTATGTCTAAATTGTATGTTGAGAACCATTGTGACAGTCTGATAGATTTCTCAAAAATCGTCTAGATAAACTTATCAATTTCATCTGGGATTTTTCTGATATTTGAAAGTTAAAGTTTACATAATTGGGAGACTCATCATTATTATGAATACAAATGTATAGGCTTCTAGACTCATACCATATGCATTGAATCAAAGTCTACTCAATTTTCAAAGTTGAAAACCATAAAACTCAAGCTCAGTGTGGATAGACAGCAATAGATAGATGTCATTCAACTCCCTTGCACTTGACCGTTGATGTTCCATTAAGAAAACATATGTAATAGGAAGATAGATTCAAATAGGCGGTATCCTTCCTGATTGTTTACAACCTACTCATTTTGTTTATTTGTCCAGATGTCATACCAGATATGAAAAATTCATAAGAAATAGCACTGTCATTTTCACTGCATTTTAATCAATGATATTGATAATATTTTTTTTTTTTAAATTGTAAGCTTTTGTTTTGTGTCATATATAATGTATATATATAGTCTTCAAATCATATGATCTTTGAAAGTGCAAATAGTTTAAATAAAATATAATATTATTGTTTGTTTTTAAATAGAAGCTTTTGTTTTCTGTCATTCATACGGTCATATATATGACAGTATGAATGACAAAAACAAAAGCTTCTATTAAAAAAAAACAATAATATTATATTTTATTTAAACTATTTTACTTTCAAAGATCATATGATATGAAGACTATATATATAGTCTTAAGTAATATGATCTTTAAAAGTGAAAATGGTTAAAAGTTTTAAGTGATTCTTTTAATTGTTTAGTTGTCAAAAAGTTACACAGTTTTGATTTGTTTTGTTTTAATTGTAAACTGTAGAAAAAGATACTAGTACAGGTGTACACAAAAGTAGAGCATGATCAAAATTTGGGTTCGTATATTGCTATCATGTCGTCGTCGTTGTTCGAAGACATTTGGTTTCCGGACAATAACTTTAGTATAAGTGAATGGATCTCTATGAAATTTAACCACAAGGTTCAATAGCACAAAAGGAAGGTTGGGAATGATTTTTGGGGTTATGGTCCCAACTGTTTAGGAATTAAGGGTCAAAAAGGGGCCAAAAAAGGCATTTTTCTATTTTCCGGACAATAACTTGTGTAAAAGTGTATTGATCTCTATGAAATTGTACCACAAGGTTCCATACCACAAAGGGAAGGTTGGGATAGACTTTGGGGGTTCTGGCCCAAACTGTTCAGGAATTAGGGGCAAAAAAGGGGAAACAAGGTTTTTCTGGTTAATGGACAATTACTTAAGTATTAGTCTATAGATTGAAACACAAGGTTCCATACCACAAAGGGAAGGTTGGGTTTGACTTTGGGGGTTAGGGCTCAAACAATTCAGGAATAAGGGGCAAAAAGGGGGGGAGGAACAAGGTTTTTCTGGTTTCCAGACAAATACTTAAGTATTAGTCAGTGGATCTGGACAAATACTTAAGTATTAGTCAGTGGATCTCCATGAAATTGTACCACAAGGTTCCATACCACACACAGAAGGTTGGGGTCGATTTTGTGGGTTGTGGCTTTAATCGTTAAGAAACTAGAGCCCAAATAGGGGCAAAAAATAAGACTTTTCTAATACTGGCTGAGCTGCTTTTTATACGACCGCAAAAAATTTTTTGTGGTCGTATATTGGTATGACGTTGGCGTCGTCGTTGTCGTTGTCCGTCCAAGACACATTGGTTTCGCACTCTAACTTTAGTTTAAGTAAATGGATCTCTAGGAAATTTTACCATAAGGTTCAATACCACAAAGGAAGGTTGGGATTGATTTTGGGGTTATGGTACCAACAGTTAAGGAATTAGGGGCCAAAATAAGCATTTTGTAACTTCCAGACAATAACTTGTGTGTAAGTGTATGGATCTCTCTGACATTGTACCACAAGGTTCCATATCACAAAGGGAATGCTGGGATTGATTTTGGGGTAATTGCCTCAAAATTTTAGGAATTAGGGGCCAAAAAGGGCAAAAATAAGCATTTTCTAGTTTCAGGACAATAACTTGTGTGTAAGTGTATGGATCTTTCTGAAATTGTACTACAAGGTTCCATATCACAAAGGAAAGCTGGAATTGAGTTTGGGGTAATTGCCCTAAACGTTTAGGAATTAGGGGTCAAAAGGGCCAAAATAAGCATTTTCTAGTTTCCAGACAATAACTTGTGTTTAAGTGTTTGGATCTCTGAAATTGTACTGCAAGGTACCATACCTCATTGAAGGCTGGGATTGAGTTTGGGGTGATGAATCATAAGGGGTTCAAAAATTGGGAGGGATTTCCCCCCTTTCTTCCTTTTTCCTTTTTTTTTTTCTTTAAAATTTTCCATTTTAAGTTGGTTATTTCTGATTTATATTTAAAAGCAAATAATAATGATATGGCAGGAGATACACACCAAACAGGATGTGTAAATTATTATATAATAAGTATTGTGCAATAGCAAGAAATTTTCAATTGCACAGTATTGCGCAATAGCAAGAAATCTTCAATTGCACAGTATTGTGCAATAGCAAGAAATATCCAATAGCACAATATTGCACAATAGGAAGAAATTGTCAATTGTACAGTATTGCACAATAGCAAGAAATATTCAATTGCACAGTATTGCGCAATTGCAAGAAATATTTAATTGCACAGTATTGTGCAAAGGAAGATACTTTGTATAAATTGCTTATTTCTTGACCAATTTCAATGGGGTTTTATTGTTGAATTCTTGGGGTTCTTTAATATGCTGAATCTAACCGTGTATTAAGTTTTTGGATTTTGGGCCCCGTTTTAAATTGGTCCACATTGAGGTTCAAAGGGTCCAAAATTAAACTTTGTTTGATTTCATCAAAATTGAATTATTGGGGTTCTTTGATATGCGAATCTAACCGTGTATTTAGATTCTTAATTTTGGTCCTGTTTTCAAATTGGTCTACATTAAGGTCCAAAGGGTCCAAAATTAAACTTAGTTTGATTTTAACAAAATTGAATTCTAGGGTTCTTTGATATGCTGAATCTAATCATGTATTTAGATTTTTATTATGGGCCCAGTTTTCAAGTTGGTCCAAATTGGGGTCCAAAATTAAACTTTGTTTGATTTCAACAAAATTGAATATATGGGGTTCTTTGATATGCTGAATCTAACCATGTATTTAGATTCTTAATTTTTGGTCCGTTTTCAAATTGGTCTACATTAAGGTCCAAAGGGTCCAAAATTAAACTTAATTTGATTTTAACAAAATTGAATTCTTAGGGTTCTTTGATATGCTGAATCTAAACATGTCTTTAAATTTTTATTATGGGCCCAGTTTTCAAGTTGGTCCAAATCGGGTCCAAAATTAAACTTTGTTTGATTTCAACAAAATTTTGAATTCTTGGGGTTCTTTAATATGCTGAATCTAACCATGTATTAAGTTTTTGGATTTTGGGCCCAGTTTTAAATTGGTCCACATTGAGGTTCAAAGGGTCCAAAATTAAACTTTGTTTGATTTCATCAAAATTGAATTATTGGGGTTCTTTGATATGCTGAATCTAACCATGTATGTAGATTCTTAATTTTGGTCCTGTTTTCAAATTGGTCTACATTAAGGTCCAAAGGGTCCAAAATTAAACTTAGTTTGATTTTAACAAAAATTGAATTCTAGGGTTCTTTGATATGCTGAATCTAATCATGTATTTAGATTTTTATTATGGGCCCAGTTTTCAAGTTGGTCCAAATTGGGGTCCAAAATTAAACTTTGTTTGATTTCAACAAAATTGAATATATGGGGTTCTTTGATATGCTGAATCTAACCATGTATTTAGATTCTTAATTTTGGTCCCGTTTCAAATTGGTCTACATTAAGGTCCAAAGGGTCCAAAATTAAACTTAATTTGATTTTAACAAAATTGAATTCTTAGGGTTCTTTGATATGCTGAATCTAAACATGTCTTTAAATTTTTATTATGGGCCCAGTTTTCAAGTTGGTCCAAATCGGGTCCAAAATTAAACTTTGTTTGATTTCAACAAAATTGAATATATTGGGTTCTTTGATATGCTGAATCTAACCATGTATTTAGATTTTTGATTTTGGGCCCCATTATCAACTTTGTCCACATTGAGGTCAAAAGGGTCCAAAATTAAACTTTGTTTGATTTCAACAAAATTGAATATATGGGGTTCTTTGATATGCTGAATCTAACTGTGTATTTAGATTATTAATTTTGGTCCGTTTTCAAATTGTATACATTAAGGTCCAAAGGGTCCAAAATTAAACTTAGTTTGATTTTAACAAAATTGAATTCTTAGGGTTCTTTGATATGCTGAATCTAATCATGTATTTAGATTTTGATTATGGGCCCAGTTTTCAAGTTGGTCCAAATTAGGGGTCCAAAATTAAACTTTGTTTGATTTCAACAAAATTGAATATATGGGGTTCTTTGATATGCTGAATCTAACCATGTATTTAGATTCTTAATTTTGGTCCTATTTTCAAATTGGTCTACATTAAGGTCCAAAGGGTCCAAAATTACACTTAATTTGATTTTAACAAAATTGAATTCTTAGGGTTCTTTGATATGCTGAGTCTAAACATGTCTTTAAATTTTTGATTATGGGCCCAGTTTTCAAGTTGGTCCAAATCGGGTCCAAAATTAAACTTTGTTTGATTTCAACAAAATTGAATATATGGGGTTCTTTGATATGCTGAATCTAACCATGTATTTAGATTTTTGATTTTTGGCCCCGTTATCAACTTTGTCCACATTGAGGTCAAAAGGGTCCAAAATTAAACTTTGTTTGATTTCAACAAAATTGAATATATAGGGTTCTTTGATATGCTGAATCTAACCATGTATTTAGATTTTTGATTTTTGGGCCCTGTTATCAACTTTGTCCACATTGAGGTCAAAAGGGTCCAAAATTAAACTTTGTTTGATTTCAACAAAATTGAATATATGGGGTTCTTTGATATGCTGAATCTAACTGTGTATTTAGATTATTAATTTTGGTCCCGCTTTTCAAATTGGTATACATTAAGGTCCAAAGGGTCCAAAATTAAACTTAGTTTGATTTCATCAAAATTGAACTCTTAGGGTTCTTTGATATGCTGAATCTAACCATGTATTTAGATTTTGGATATTGGACCATAATAGGTGAATGTCCAATTTAAAATTTTTAAGTTCTTAGACCACATTCATTCTGTGTCAGAAACCTATGCTGTGTCAAATAGTCAATCACAATCCAAATTCAGAGCTGTATCAAGCTTGAATGTTGTGTCCATACTTGCCCCAACTGTTCAGGGTTCGACCTCTGTGGTCGTATCAAGCTGCGCCCTGCGGAGCATTTTATTTTTTTCTAACATAAATTATTTCTGATCTATATAAAGAAACAACAAATACTGATATGGCAGGAGATACACACCAAACAGGATGTGTAAATTATTATATTTAGTTTGTAAACAGATTTACTAAGTATTGCGCAACAGCAAAGTATTGCACAACAACAAGAAATCTTCAATTGAAAATAAATACAAATCTTTTAACCAGGATTAATTTAAAGTCTTGAATTGTTTGAGGTTTTTCCATATATTACTATATTGGATATTTGGACATTTTAAATAGGTCTAAATTGAGGTCCAAAGGGTTCAAAATTAGACTTTGTTTGATTTCATCAAAAACGAATTCTTGTGGTTCTATGATATGCTGAATCTAACTGTGCATTCAGATTTTTAATTTTGGGCCCGTTTTCAAATTAGTCCATATTAAGGTCCAAAGGGTCCAAAATTAAACTTTTCTGAATTCATGTTTTTTTTTTATATGCTGAATCTACCCATGGAATTAGATTTTTGATATTGGACCATTAAGTAGATTAAATGTCCCATTTCAAATATTTAAGTTATCTGACCACATTTATTCTGTGTCAGAAATCTATAATATGTCAAATATTTAATCACTGTCCAAATTCAGAGCTGTATCAAGCTTGAATATTGTGTCCATACTTGCCCTAGCTGTTTAGAGTTCGACCTCTGCGGTTGTATCCAGCTGCTCTAGGGGGAGCGCATTTTTAATGTGGTATTAGACAATTTAGTTCTTCCTCTCCAGTGATCACTAGCTTGTCAACACTGAGGTTGTGATTTGGAATCCTGCTTGTGGCTGGTGCTTTCAACTTCATTCTTAATTCACTAGGATTACTAGTTTTCCTGCCTACCATCAGTGGCTCCCTCAGGGCACTCATGCAGCATCCAAATAATACAAACTGGCCGCCATGTTATAGCCAAGAGTGCTTAAAGTGGCGTTAAACACAAACATCAATCAATCAACTTAAGCCAACCGCAAATATGATAAGGAGATGATCATTTGATTTTCTGGGGGTTGGGGGGGATGAAAATGAAAAACTCAGCCTGGTTAGAACTGAAAATAAATGACTTTGCACAAGACGGGATGTAAATGAATATTCAGTAACATAGATTGCAGGATAGTTGAGGGTACAAATGTGTTCAAAAGTGGAAATAAATTTCCGCGGAAAAAAATTAGCTGCTAGCATGGGTAGCATCAGATGAAAATAAATGATCAATCCAGAAAAAATTCTCCTGACCTCTTTCAGAATATCAAATGGTGGTCCCCTAATAGCTTTGATTCAAAATAAGTCTTATCAGTTGTAAATTTTGAAAAGCAGTACAATATATTACAATTTTAGCAGACAGACATCATCAATTTTTGACACATATTTTGGTTGATTTAATCACATTGAGCAGTAATTCAATATTGGGTTTAAATTTCATACTAAATGATAATCTGCATGTAGACCATAATTAATATACAAGGTTCTTAATGAACTGACGTCATATCATTTATAAATTTGATTAAATTTCCATAATTTTACCGTTGGCAAATACACCTATAGATCAGTTTCAGATTTGGAATCAACTCAAAGGGAATTTACAATTAAGCTTTTTCAAATCCTTCTGACCTTTTTAATTGTGATTTAAAGGTTATTGAATTATCATTAACCCATTATGGGATAAGACTTGAACTTTCAACTTATAATATATATATCATTTTGTATTAAGAAGCTTATACAGAGAGAACACATCCATCCTTGAAATGGAAGAAATATATTTCACAGCAAGCTTTTTATGGTTACATCATTTATAAAGCAAACAATAATAAAGGCTTCAGTCCAAGTGGTGCAAGGGGGCAATCTGAACTTGCAGTAAGATATGAGGTTTTGCTCCCTGTAAAAGGCCTCATTGTGACTTTTGTGTTGAAGAGCAGCAATAAAAGGGCTGTTCCTTTGCTTTAGGTATTGTTAAGTATATGTAGGAATTTGTCAATTCTTGTCATTCATTGTCATTAGTTAATACACCTGAACCATTCTTATTCATTTAGAAATCTACTTTTGGTTTTAAGACTTATATCGTTAAATTCTTTTGTCATGCATTTTTAGGATAAAGTTTGATTCTTTTATTTGCACTTTATAAGGGGACTAGAATGTTTCATTTATTTTAAGCCAGAAACCCTTCCAATTATTGTTGTATTTTAAGTGAGAAACCTTACCAATTTTAGTTTTTTGTCTTATATTTCATCTAAGAATATGGTTTTGACAGATCTTTGAAGTTTCTGTTGAATCTATGCAGACTTGTATAGAGTTAAGGTGAATAAGATTGTGATGCAAGTGGGTTATCTGTGATCTCTAGTTGCATTGGCATTTTCCCCAAAATCTTTCATTCATACAGAAATAGGCATTCAGAAGTTAGAGCAAAGACTGGTGATGGATAATCAGAATTGGGTGTCCGGGTATATTGACATGTCTTCCTGCCAAGATTGTTACCTTGTGAACTAGCTCATTAAAAATTCTGTTCATCGTGTCCATCTAGTACAAAGCAGAGTTCATATTCATATCTCATTAACATGCTCCTGATTTGCCACTGAACATTTAACAGCCCTCCATCTTCATTATCATTAAACCCCATATCTTTCATTCATATAGAACCCAGCATCCAATGAAAAATAGAAACTATGACCTCGATTCACAATTTTCAAAATTTAAATCAGTTTGCCCCTTGTAGTTTTGGCCTACTATTAAAATTATGAATACATTTTGTACTTTGAGTACCACTTTTGAGACCATTTATGTTAGAATACCTTATGTTCTCTCAAATATTAATCAGATGTTACTTTAGTGGATACATCTTGCTTTTGACCTAAAATAACACCTAATTACTAGTTATTTTAAATAAATAAAATTTTCTGAATTAAAGCTGACAATGCGAGATAAATATAGACAGTATTATTGTGACTAGCATAGTATAAAACCTTGGTATTTGACAGAAAAAAATGAAATGCATTGAGGACAGTTATATTTTTCTAGTAGTAGAATTTCTTAAATGAGGCATACTGTTAATATATATATTTCTCAAGTTCACTTTCTTTAGTAAATGGTATATAAATACATAAGTTGATATATATATACACAATAGTGAATATGAATTTAACCTGAAGGCTGTACTATTATTTCCAAAGAATTTACGATATATTTACTCATGTAGATAATATACAAAGATCCCTTTAAAAGAATGTATATATACATATTATCCACTATAATGTCAGTGCTAAGCTACCATGCATTCATTGCCATTTTTAATTCAGAATAAATGATCCACTTTAGGGAGATTACGACAGTCTACCAGTTTAAAAAGATTCTTATTCTATATATTAAGGTCAATTAAAATGTTATAGGTACAGAATATATGATAGAATAGTGATAAGTTATTGCTGATCAAACAAAAATCACTGAATCACGATTTAAGATGACACAGTTGGCGTGATTCAATTTAATAGTGTAAATATTTGAAAGGGGTGAAGACAATAAGTTAGCAAATAGAATGCTTTGATAAAATGTGCCAATGTACTTCTTATGCTGTTGGAATGACTTATACACTTTCAGGAAGAAATATTCCACTGAAAGTTAAAACATTTGGCCTGACTTAGCACATTTACATACATATACAAAATGTATACTGAAAAGACTCAACAAAAAGTTGTTTCTAATGAGTAACAAGATCTGGGATCATGTGGTAGTGGTTAAATACAAGTATAGTGAACTAAGTCTCAATTATAGCAGAGATAGATCTTACCGAAAAACAAATATTCTGGATCTTGGATTGAAAGAGTACTAGATAGTTTTTAAATATGATTAAATTGCTTAACAGCTTGCCATAATCAGAGTTCTCAAAGTCTTTTTTTCCTAGTGATCCTTGAAGAAAATCTGATGGTCCTTGCTATTATTTCTATTGCAAAATATCAAAATTGTGTCAGTCCGATGCAAAATGTGGTGGTCAAAACCTTTAGACCACCACTTTTCGAGAACTCTGCATAGTAGTTCACATAATCCACCAAGGAGAAGATGATGTCTTTTGAGTTTGTTTTTTTGTGTCATTGTGTTGCTCCTTGGTTGACATATATACTGCAGATCTGCTTTTATTAAAAATTTACTGTCTTTATAAATGATTTTCATCATTAAAGTCTGAGAGGACAACAATTAATATGATATTTCTGATTAGCTCCCCCTTCTTTACTTAAGGCAGCTGATTATTTTATAGAAATAACAAAACTTACTGACTGAAACTATTTATATAAATTAATTGTTACAAAAAAAGCCCTATTGAGTACCCAGGATACTTGTTTAAAATGAAGATAACAATACTAAATGGGAAGTATTTTAATGAGTGTTTTCCTGTAGTCAACAGAAGTAATGATAATACAACGGAATATTGTATAAGTTATAAGACAATGGATTGGGTAATTTGGGTCAAATAAGAGATTATTACATACAGTGAATATTTCTTGGATAATGCATTTAGTCAAATAAGACACTTTAATTATTAGATATAGGGAATGTTCCTAGGTCAATGCATTAGGTGAAATAGATGCTATAGGTATTATTATACCTCACAGTTATAATTGAATAAATCTATTGGCTAATAAAAGATCATGTGGTGTGAATTAATTCAGATATTTTCGTCCAAATGGGCAGGGATGGTGAATAACCTCGACAAATTGTATCTTCCGGTGAATAATGAATAACCCTATTATTCACTGCCGGTGAATAAATCATATCACCACCAGCAAAACCAAATTGAATGTCAATATTTGTTCGGAATAATAAAACTGAGTTACAGCCCTATGAGTCTGGAGATATCCAAAATTATCAACCATGCTAAGGGTTGACATTTTTTATATCCCCCTCGGCAGAGGGCCGTAATTGCATATTATATACAAAGAGTGTTCCTAAGACAGTGAATTGTGTCAAATAAGACACTATATGTAATACCATAAGGGGCTGTAAATCAGAGGTCAAGAATTTATAGTTAATAGGAGGGTCTCATTGATTTATAAAGGTCTTGTTCAAGTACTCATGTTTTTGAAAAGTTTTAGATGATAGGAGTTCAAAAATTTCTAATCTGCCTTTGATTGTTCCATAATAACATCAACATTACATGTACCAATTTTTCTGCACCAGATATACATTTCAACATTAAGTGTCCCTTTAGTGATGCTCAAGGCCAAAATATTTGAAAATCCAAAACTTATTATAAAATGAAGAGCTTATAAACCAAATAGAACAAGAAGTATAGCAAAGCTGGCAAGGAATCAGAGCTTTGCATGAAGGAGATGTAATTCTGAATTTCAAATGATTTCCAAAATTGTGTTCATATCTATAGAATTTTAAACATGATCTTGCCTTGGACACTTTTTGGTATTATTTTGTTTATAATTTGCCTAGTTAGTTTAAGAACCTGATCAAGGTGTATGATTATCAGAAGCATTTAATATATTCATAATTAAAACTGAAAATTCAGAAATTTTTGAGATTTTTGAAGAATGGACAAAAATGCAAGTCTAATTATTGCAATTTCAGAAAAATCTGTATACAGATATATGTAAGTTATCAGGATGCAAGTTCTCATTATTGCGAATCTTATAATACTCACCAAGTCGCATTAACATGAACCTCGCAATAATTTCTGAATTTACAGTAGTCTTAGTATTTCAGGATATTTTTGACAATCTTTTATTCCCTTTTAAAGATATGATTTTGTATTCATAGAGCTGCATCTGTCATAAGTATAACCTGCATTTAAAATGTGCTAAGATCTACCCATGAAAACTGCATATCCAAAAAGACTTTTGAGATTTTCTCATCTTTAAATGCCTCTGAAAAATGTAATTAAGTCAGATGAATACTCTCACAAATTTAATAGTTCTATTTAAAGCAGAGTTATTTCAGTTTGTTATAACCAAAAATTCATTTAACCACAAGTTGGAACCTGAAAAAATTTATTTGAATGAACTTTAATATATGAATTTTAGTCACGTAAGATTGTAATTTAAATGAAATTATTTGAATTCTCCCTTTTAAATTTCAACCTACACCAAATTTCATTCATATTTTAGAAATTCTTGCAGGATCTTTAAAGTCAATGCTCCAAACATTTTAAATGGCTTTCTCTTGGTCATGAATATCATTTACCTACAAATATTGATTTAAATTTTGTTTGCTTATTTTCTATATATGTAATAGGTAAATCTATGTAGCTAACTTGATTAGATAGATCAATAGATTTCTACCTGATTGGGCTGTTCCAATCAAATCCAGTAAAGGGGGGTCAGGTTATGTATTATGTTAGTTTAGCTTAGTATAACATACAGTATCTATCAATTTATTTTTAAACAAATTTTTGTTGCTATTCTGTTACTTTTAAAAAGTGTAGTAAGAATGTCAGCTTCCTGCTAATGTTGTGAATATGCCAGTATTTAAACTCCTTAGGTCTCAGTATTTTTCATTAATAAGATTTTTGACCAGGTTAGACCAAGTACAATACCGACTTATAGTATGATATGTTAGGGGGTGGGCAGGCTGGCAGATGGGAGGGCGGGAAAAAGTGGTTACCTATGAGTTTATGAGTAACTCTTCCTACAGTTTTCAACCCTGATCTTGCAATTTTTGGAAAGATTGCACTTTTGTTGAAGTTGTGCACATGCTATTACGGAATTGTTTGAGGAATTTGTTTCTCATTTTCCAGACTTGGGAACTTTGAGTAAAGGTTCACACATATATTGTATACAGAATCAAGAATTAATGATTTGCAACTTTCAATCTTTATCATTATGGCTTTAAAACAAATGTGAAAGAGATATAAAACATCTATTTTTCAGATTTCTTGATGTGAAACATACAAATCAAACTGCAAATGAAATCCGTCTCAACTTGGTATTTGAATTCATAGACCAGGATTTGGCAGCCTATTTAGAAAGATGTCCATCACCAGGACTAGGGCCAGACAGAATCAGAGTAAGTATTATAATAATCAGATCAGTGTTTGCTACAAATACAGATATTTTTATTATAGAAAAATAATTGTGTCAGTGTATTTTTAGATCATTGTTCCATATGGTTGATCAAAGTATGCATCTAACTGTAATGTAATAAAGTTATTATACTATATATTTAGATAGGGACTTGACTGGGAAAAAATATTTCAAATCAGTCTTATTGACAAAAATAAAAGCAGTGTGTTTTGGCCCCTACCAAAAAAAAAACAACCAAAAAACCCAAATACGAATGTAATAATTTATACAAAAAAGTAGATTTGACATGATTGCCAATGACAGCTATCCAACAAAAGTAAAAGGACAAAATTCAGTTTCTCTTACTACCTTAGATTTGTTCATTCATCAATTTAGTTTCAGAAAAAAGAAAACCTTTTCTATTTTATTAAAAAAATGTCTATCAGGGGTAATGTAATTTATTGATATTCTTTGTATTTCAGGACTTAATGTATCAGTTATTAAATGGTGTAGACTTTCTCCATGCTCATCGAATTGTACATCGAGACTTAAAGCCACAGAACATACTTATAACAAGAAATGGGCAGTTAAAACTTGCAGATTTTGGACTTGCTCGAGTTTACGGGTTTCAGATGGCTCTTACTTCAGTGGTTAGTGGGTTAATCATCGTTTAGCATTATACAATATTTAGCTAAATATTTGCATGTACTGAAAAAAAGTGGCAAACTGCTACTTCCATGACAAAGTCGAAGTTCACATGCTTAAACTCAATCTAAGTCGATCCGATCAAAACAAATTTTACATTTAACTTCCTAAAAAAACGACCGGTTAGATGCAAATAATCTGCTTTTTAACTGAAGAATTGAAAAGGTGTCTGTGAAGGATGGAATGTTAAGTAATTAATTATTTGTAAGCATAAAAGAAACCCCTTCCTTATCTTCTTTATTAAATCTTTCAATTACTGTTTTAATCATTGGATCTTTGATATCTTGAAATTGAAGTTAACAAAACTTATGAATTTCAGGTAGTAACTCTATGGTATAGGGCTCCAGAGGTAATTTTACAAGCATCCTATGCCACACCTGTAGATTTATGGAGCTGTGGATGCATTTTTGCAGAACTTTTCATCAGAAGGTATGTAGCAAGTGTACTTATGCTTTTGCATTAGCTTGGAACAATTTAAAAGAGAAGGGAAAGATACCATCAATGACACATTCAAACTCATAGTCAAAAACAAACTGACAATGCCATGGAAAAAAACAAAAAACGACCGGAGACAAACAACAGTACACAAACCACAACATTGAAAACTAAAGACTGAGCAACACTAACCCCATAAATAATTACTTTCTATTCAAACCTTTGCAGATGATTGGCATAAAGATGATCACATGACTATAAAAGCTTTTAAAAGATTAATGCTTTCTTTCATTTAGATACTTTTGATATCACAGTTGCCAAAATTATTTTCCTTTTGTTTTATCAAAAACATTTTATACAGCTATGATTGATTGATTGTTGGTTGCTTAATATTGCAAATATTTCATGAATGTTCAGATGAAAACAAAAAATTCAATAGGTAGGTCCTGCAATAGAGGCCATCCCGGATGAAGGTTGGGGAAATATGATTGTCACTGGAAAATGAGGGTATATTGGATAGGGTCAGAAAAATGCCCTTGCAAAAGGCCAATTAGGGACCCCTCAAAGAGTTGTTGCAACGGTTCTTAACCTACAGAGAGCTATGTAGCTATGTATAGCATGTGTACTTATTGTTGTCCTACACGTTTATATTACATATTTTATATTTACAGGCCATTGTTTTGTGGACAGTCAGACATAGATCAGTTGGCCAAAATATTTGAGTAAGTTTTTTACTGAATTTAAAGCATCCACAGATGAGAGTGAAACAAGGGAGTGACATTTGACTTTAGAGCTTATCTGGTTCTATGGGTTAATATCAAACGTGAATATTTTTTTGTCAATAGGTCTCCACTGCCAATAATACACTACCTGAAAAATCACATAACAGCTCTTTTTGACATTGCTACTTGAAATTGTTTTGTGGTCTGATTGATCCTGTTTGGTTAACAAAATGACCTGACTGGTTTCTCATATCCCTGTACAAGGGAGATATTTACAAACAGATCCTTGGAATCTAAAATAAAGATTTATTCTGTCACATTTATATTTATATTTACATTCCAACATTTAAAAAAGAAATTAAGCTACTTTTTGGATGATTGCATATGTAGTTGCACATATTTTGCAAAACATATTTAGGCTAATCAGGTGAGAAGTACAGACGTCCTAGATACCAAAATTTCAAATCAGTGATGGAAGACAACAATCCACCAGAGTCAAAATGATGTTGATATAAAGACTATAGGTCACTTTTCAGCCTTCAACATTGAGCAAAGTCCATAATGTCATATTTTTAGTTCTTTTCATGTTTTACTGCCAAATAATGTTTTTAGTGTTCAGAAGAAAGACAACAGAACACATCAATAAAGTACTGTAGTCATATCACTAATAGATTATAGAATATACATAGAGATACATAAAAAAAAATGGAGATGTGGTATAATTGCCAATAAGACAACACTCCACCAGAGACCAAATGACATAGAAGATAACAACTGTAGGTCCCCTTGCGGCCTTCAATAATGAGCAAAACCCCTACCACATAGTCAGCTATAAAAGGCCCCGAAATGACAAATGTAAAACAATTCAAAGAGAAAACTAACAGCCTGATTATGTACAAAATAATGAACAAAAAAAACCACAAATATAATATACAACAACAAACAGCAACAACTGAATTACAGGTTCTTGACTTGGGACAGGCACATACAGAATAAGGTGGGGTTAAATATGTAAACTACACTCATACAGTATATATTATGAAGTCATTTGTCCCTTTATTGTAATCTCTTTGAGTTTTTAAAATTTTATTTTATTTGCTTTTGCTCATTACATTTGATGAATCAATATCAAGGTCTGTCATATTGTAAATCAGTTTCATCAGATTATAATTTGTAATTTTGGCTGCTTTTGTTACTTGTAGAATTTTGGGACTTCCAATGGAACATGATTGGCCAGATAATGTTACATTACCATGGAGCTCATTTAAACCAGTCCCACCTCAGCCACTACAACATTACATACCAGAAATAGAATCAGACGCTCAAGATTTACTAGAGGTAATTGATAAATTACAACAAGAAACCAGTGATAATGTGCAGTCTACACCAAAGTCTTTTTCCAACTACTAGTGCAAAGACCAATATTCCAACATTTTTCTTAGGTGTCAGAACAAAGTTTTGCAAATACTTACTAGTGTGACTGAAATTTTACTAGTCTTTATTAGATTGGTGGCTAACGGTGCAGACTGAATGTCTTATACATTTCCACTCTTGAAATTCGTAGCCACTTAAATTTTGATTATATGCACATGTATTTTGGAAGAAAAATTCCTTAACCTGCTTTCATCAAAAACAGAATATATTTACAGTGATGATGTTTTTAAAGTTTTTCTATTAGGTCTTTTGTATTATATACTAAGTCTTTACTATTAAAAATGTTTTAAAGTTTTTCTATTAGGTCTTTTGTATTATATACTGAAGTCTTTACTATTAAAAATGTTTTAAAGTTTTTCTATTAGGTCTTTGTATTATATACTGAAGTCTTTACTATTAAAAATGTTTTAAAGTTTTTCTATTAGGTCTTTTGTATTATATACGAAGTCTTTACTATTAAAAATGTTTTAAAGTTTTTCTATTAGGTCTTTTGTATTATATACTAAGTCTTTACTATTAAAAATGTTTTTAAAGTTTTTCTATTAGGTCTTTTGTATTATATATGAAGTCTTTACTATTAAAAATGTTTTTAAAGTTTTTCTATTAGGTCTTTTGTATTATATACTAAGTCTTTACTATTAAAAATGTTTTTAAAGTTTTTCTATTAGGTCTTTTGTATTATATACAAAGTCTTTACTATTAAAAATGTTTTTAAAGTTTTTCTATTAGGTCTTTTGTATTATATACTAAGTCTTTACTATTAAAAATGTTTTAAAGTTTTTCTATTAGGTCTTTTGTATTATATACGAAGTCTTTACTATTAAAAATGTTTTTAAAGTTTTGTTATGGTTATAATGAGACAACTTTCCACCAGAGACCAAATGATGTGGATGTTAATGACTATGTAATTGTACTTCCTTCAACAATGAGAAAAAAACAATAATGTATAGGAAGCTATAACAGGATGCGACATGACAAAATGTTGAACAATTTAAACAAGAAAACCAACAGCCTGATTTATGATAAAACGACAAAAGTATATCAGATAACAGCCAACAAAAACCACTGAATTACAGGTTCATGTGTTCAATATACCATGCTTTAACTATAACGAATTTCCACTTTTATTTTCAGAAACTGTTGCAGTTTAATCCACATAAAAGAATAAGTGCAAGAAATGCTATGAACCATAGTTATTTTAGAGATGAAATAGATAGTTTACGGACGTCAAGTTCTATGTCAGTGTCTGAAAGTGATTCAGGACTGGATACTAGCAGCAGATCTGACACTCCTGTCAGTAAATGAAACCCTTAATTTGATTGGATTGCTTAGCAGTGTCAGGGAAATGATTCCTTTTCTGTGATTTGGTAGAGCATTAGGATCAGGGGTTTGCTGGTAATAAGATTTATCCATCAATTATTGAATTCCATTGTAGGGTACAAGGATTTTATGGTTGGCTAAATCAATGCAAGGACAGAAAAGAATAATTCAGGAATACAAATGAGTGAATGGTATATGAATGTAAGATAGGTGTACATAAAATGTCAAAGTTGTCAAGATAGTATTTTTGCACTGCTGAACAAAAACAGAAATGTGTATACAAACATTGTTCAGAAGAAAGTAGTTAAAGATTTTAATATTTTTATAATCTTTGAACTAACAAATGGCATTTTAAAAAAGATAATTTTGTCTCACCTGCGACAAAGTCGTTGGAAGTGAGACATAGGTATTACTTTTGAATCAATGGGGTTAAAATTTATATATATTATTATACCTTATTCCTTATTTGTCTAAGATTAAGCAAAATTTGTGTTGAGGCTGCTTATGTTACATTGTAAGCACATCTTTGTCACCTGACCTTGACCTCATTTTCCTTCTTGAGAAGTCAGGTCTACAGTTTTTGGTAGAAGAATCCTTGTACAGCGTGAATGTACTTTTGACTTATGTCATATGGTTTTTACATCATTTTCATGGTGTAGTGTTCAGGTTAAGTTTTCCAAATTAGGTTTGTTATTTGGTTACTATTCATAACGAATCAACAATTTTTGTTATGAAGATTTATTGGATGAAGTATTTGTCTTATCAGACAACTGTCACATTGCTTGGATTTTCACACTTAAATGAAGTCTATTTGAATAGGGCTATTCCTCAATAACTATGCAACAAATACCACAATATCTGGTATATGGATTTTCTTTAAGAAGCATAGGTCGGTCTTACATATTTAATTTGAACTTGACCTCATATTCACATTTTAGGGACTAAGTTTTAAAAAAAAGTTTCTCACAGAAACAATACTTGATCATTATTATAGTTCAACAGTGTTTTGATACCAGTAATATGAATTTATTATAGAGAGTTCAAGTTAGATTTGACTGGTATAATTTGACCTTGACCTCATTTGTCAAAGTTTATTGACCTTTTCAGTAATTGTATCTAAATATTGGAGCAGGCAGGACATTTTAGTGTGTTTCCTCTTGTTAAAAATGTATTTGTTGTTAAAAATTTAAATCATACCCATGAACATTTATGTTAACTATAACTGTTATACGACATATTTATATACATAAACATAGCTTCCATTTAGTAGCATTACTTTTTATGATGTACATATTTTTTCTTTTCTTTGATAATTCAAGAAAAGTTCATGATTAAACAAAATAATCATTGTTTATCATCTTATTTTCATGGTTTTTCAAATTTGAAAAAGATTGATTTGGATTAAAAGGTTAAAGAAAAGGCAGAAATTAGATATCTAAAAAATACTAAAAGGTAATAATGAGAAAATTAAGATTGAGAAAGTGTAAACTGATTTTTTAACTTTTGACAAAAGGCACACAAACACAACAGTTTTATGATATTTGTTTTGATTTAAAATGTGTTCTTACTATGGTGTAAATGAAATTGTTTGTGAAGTATGAATCAATTCTTGTTGCTTTTTAGAAAAAATTACATCATCACATCTGGGCTAATCTAAAAACTTTCAGATTGTCAAACACACGTTGCTATTGGATCATTGAAATATTTCAATTAATTTTAAAATAATTTTGTATAAAAACGTGAATCAAAACAGTGGGACTCATCAGGTTTTCAAAATCTGTACTGTTTAACTGACTGTTTAAATATAAAGTTAAAGATGGATGTGTTAGAAAAAAAGAGTAAAAATAGAATTTACAGAATTAAATAAAATTTAACTTGCTTTTTCAAGTAATGCCCAATAGCTTCAGAGGCAAATTTAGGGGGATGGGCCGGGTTGCCCAGTCACCCTTATGTAGCTACATTTATGGTTAACCAGACTTTTTACCTGTTCCAGTCCAAACTTTTTCTAGTTTAAGGGCCTGCAGGCCTCCCTGGATCTGCATCTGATTTTGACATTTTTACTACTATATTGCAGATTTTTCCTTAGTTTTTTCGAAGTTAAAAGGACCAAAGTCAGTATTGATACAATTGCTAATCCTTGGAAATGTAAGGCTGTTGAACAAAATATAAAATTGATAACAATGTCTTCTAGAAAATGGTTAACCAGGTGTGATGACGTCATAAGTGTATTTACTTTTAAACTTGTAGTTTGAGCATTTTCAGCTGTGATTTCTTACTTTTGAACTGTGATTAATTTTTGTTATGGGTATTCTTTTCTTCTGTATTTTAAGCTTATAATTGCTGGAATGTTAAATGTTGTTGTTCAAACCCATTTAGCACTATATCTTATACATGTGGAAGTCTTTATGTCAATTGTATATAAATAGGCATGTTAATTTTGTCTTTGTTTTAATAAGAAATTAATAAGAAATTGTTTGTAAAAATATAAATAGGCATGTTATTTTGTTTCCATTAACTAAGATTTTTTTGTGTATAAAATATAGATAGGAATATTATTTTTGTTCTTGTTTAAAGAAGAAGTATTTTGTAACATACATGATAAATATCCAATAGTTTGATAGGAAATCCCACAAGTTTCACATTTGAAATTGAAATTTAAAAAAAAGAATTACAATGGTTTTTCTCTTTTTGTTTTTTTAAGCTTTTTATAAATTTATAAATTTTAGAATCGACTGATTAGATATAATATATATATTGACAATTACACCATTGGACCTTACACCCTAGGTTCTTAGAAAATTACAAAGAAATTTTGTTACATGTATAATTAATTTGGGAATATAAATTCTGTTTTTCTGGCTTGACTTAAGTTAATACGGAATATAAATTAGAATCTTTTGAGCATTTTTTACTTAAAAAATCGTAATTTATGATAGAGTGTTTCCAGGCGAAGTGAACGACAAGTCGCCCTTGGATTCCTGACTTCGCTCTTGAGAAGACCCAAAGAAAAGTGTATGTCGCCTTCGATTTTCAGTAAAACCCCCCCAATAGGCTTATTAAAATTCATATTGAAAATAAATTTGGTAGAGCACTATTATGAATTAATTGAACACCATATTCCATCAATACCTACTTTGAATCACCATGCAAGGCACATTGTAACTAAGTTGTTGGGCTGAAGTCTAAACATTTTCAGAAAGAAGATGGACAATTCACAATGACATTTTTAACCTTGTTTGTCATTTTCCTCATTGAGTCACAATATTGGCAAGATAGCCCTCATTCAGTATATTATTATAAATTCAAGTTGGCATTGGTGCATTTTTTTGTTTTTTGTTAAAAGTCTTCAATATTTCATTTTTATATGACATTTCATAATTTGGTATTAATACATCTCATAATATTAAATCATATATCACTTTAACATTTTGTTGGTTTTTTTTCCAACTTATAAATATTGCAGCAGTATAAATTCTAATTTTTTAGATACATTTTTATAGTGTATTTGGGACCAAAAGTATTCTGTTATGAATTTTATGCATTTATACACAATATTGATTTTGCCAGATATGGAACTGCCTGATATATTTGCTTATAATTAGATATATAATGTCATGTAAATTTTGTAAATAGATTGTAAATGTTTATATATTTTGAACAAATTTTTACATTTTGTGTTTAGTCTCAAACTGGCATAATTTTCTAAATAATCTCAACATATATAGTACAAAATATACAACCCCTCAACTCACAAAATTCGTGCTTTGAAATGTGCAAGAAAGACACATGGGTGGTATTTGTTTTATTTAGCCCCTAAAAAGGATTTCTGATTAATATGAAATGTATTTCAATTTGCTCAGTATGTTTGCAGATAAACATTTCCTTTGATTTTGCTCAGTATAAGTATCTTATCTTTAGTATTGAATAAAATAAATAACAAAAACGTTTGTAAAATTTATACAATTAACATGAAATTACTAGAAAAAATCATCTTTGTGATGTTATAGTTAAATATTCATCATGCTTTTATTTAAAAATGCTTGTACATGTTCTATAAATCTGGTTATAAATTAACTTTGGTATGCATGAGTCCTAGAAAAAAATGTTTTGAGATTTATTATTTTTTTTTAAACTTTAGAGCACAAATAATACACTTAACACATATTTTTCTGATTGTTTTGTAAAATAAAAGAGGGGAATCACATCTGATAATGTTTCAGCCCAGCTGAAGTCCTTTCTATAACAAACATAATAAATGCCTCCAAGTTCATGGTCCAGCAACTTTGAATTAATTAGCAATTTTTCAAATGTTATTATTATAATGTTGAATTAATTAGCAATGTTGCTGTCCATTAGATTGTCTTTTTCTGAATTTTCTACCAACAGGCTAGACATATCTCTGTGTCTTGTATTATTTACATCTTTGCTTATTAAAGAGGAACAAATTATATAATGGGACCAAAACTGATATTTCATATATTTTATATCTGATTTGATACTGCTAGTTTATCGCTTTACAGTCGAATCGATTTACATATAATTTGTTCAAATGTATTCAAATAATGCAAGAAAATAATATCAAAATGTAAAATTTAATTATGGATGAATTTAATCAAGGAGAAAACAATAAACATTCCTTCCCACCGTAACATTTCTGTCGGCTGTTTTAGCCCATATACTTTATATATTGTTTTGAATTGGCCTTGATATTTTTATGACTGTTTTTTGTATGTTTTTTTTTTGTGGTTGGTATACTCAAGCATTAAAACGTCAATACCATGGCATTAGTTATTCATTTATAGCAAAGTTTACTACAGCCAGTGTGAAGTTTTATTTAAATATGTTGTCATTACTTGGCTTTCATTTTTTTTTAAGTGCATTTTTTAAGTCCATTTGGACTACATGAAGTGTGAATGTTTTTCAGGTCTTTCCTTTTCAAAAATATGTAGCTTCAAAGCCATTTCTGGACTTGTTTTAAATGGACTATAAGCATGATAAGAATAAAACAGTTGGACAAATTTTTAACATGTATAATTCAGACATTGATTAAATTGTCATATGTGATTTCTCACCAAGTTTATTTGGTATACCATACCATACCATATCAACATATTTTTTTAATCTAATCATTAGAGAAACAGATTCTATATCTTTACCCAGTTTATAATTATATTATTCACTCTCAAAAGTTGAATTCAAATATTAAAATGTGAGGTTAATCCACTCTCAATAATTTTTATAATGTGAAGTAACCCTAGCATTTTAAATTTTGAATTCCAACTATCTCTATTTTAAAAAGTCATAACCACTACCAATATTCAGTAGAATCTGTATATGAATGCCCATTTTTATCTTGATCTACCCATATTTTAATTTTTACAGAAAAGGGTATATAAATCAAAATGTATACAAACTGACCTGGAATAAGCTTTTATATGCTGGGTACCAATTATCACATTTGATGGAAAATATGCTAATTTATCTTTGTTTTTTTAATTTGCTGTTGAAATTTGTGATAATAATCAATGGACATTTTGTATTTTGGGCAGATAGCTGGTAGCCAGCAACTAATATGTAATTTGATTATCATGACTGTATTATTTCTTATGTTTCCTTATTTTTTATGCATTGTACAACAGGGAATGTACTTAAAACTCATCCTGTTTTGCTGTATTCCCTCGTATCATTGTATGCCTGCAGCATTCTCTTCAACATCAGCATTTTTTTCTTGGCATACTTAACTGAAATTGGAAAAGTATTATTATATACAAAAAAAATAGGCAACTATGTCTCCTTACATTTTATTCAATGTCAATTTTCATAAATTTTGCTCAAACACCATTAGTTTTCAAAATTTAACACTGCCACAATAAGGTTCTGTGAAAGGGAATGATAAAGAATTAAAAATTTTCCATGTTATTGAAACTTAACCATTGAAGTTTAAACGGAGTGTTGATAGTGAAAACCCCTTGACAGCTATTGAATGATATTTTTTATAATTCGTACTGAACAAAAGACTAGCAGCATTGAGGACCTTATTTGGTCCAAATCAGGTCAATTTTTAGAAACAAAATGTCAAGAATCAAGATATAATAAATAAGGATTTGTTTCAGATATTGATATGATTTCATATTTTTGGGCATTTCTTGGATTATTTTTCAAATTCTTTTTTTTTTAGGGAATCCCTTTACAGAACCTTCTATAGTGCCTTAATCAAACCAACAAACCGTCCAACAGCAAGAGATATTTTCCTTGCAACTGCCATTTTTATGCCAACTGTTCAACATATATGCATGAATTCAGAATCTTGTACATTTTTCAGCTTTTGATTTTTAAAAAGCCTATTTGTATAAACTTGAAAAAAATAAAAGAAATGTAAACTCATATAGCTTGTTTTCTTTTCTTGATGCATGATAGGTTTCTCTACTGCAAGTATCTTATTTTATTGGAAGATGATAATCATTTGATTTACCATTAAAAGTTTTAGATTGGCAACAAGATATGTTATGCAAGACATCTTTTAAAAAAGAAAAAGAATGAAGATCAAAAGTCATGGTTTCTATCCATAAATGTATTGTGACTTTTGTTTCCAGATTATGGTTTATTAATATTTGTGGTAGACCATTTTTATGCTTTTCATAAGGTTGCAGAAAGTAGACCATTTTTATGCTTTTCATAAGGTTCCAGAAAGTAGACCATTTTTATGCTTTTCATAAGGTGTCAGAAAGTAGACCATTTTTATGCTTTTCATAAGGTTCCAGAAAGTAGACCATTTTTATGCTTTTCATAAGGTTCCAGAAAGTAGACCATTTTTGTCGAGCCTGCGACTTTTGTCGCAGAAAGCTCGACATAGGGATAGTGATCCGGCGGCGGCGGCGGCGGCGTTAGCTAACTTCTTAAAAGCTTTATATTTTAGAAGCTAGAAGACCTGGATGCTTCATACTTTGTATATAGATGCCTTATGTTACAAAGTTTCCGTCTGTCATATGTCCATTGTCCTTGACCTCATTTTCATGGTTCAGTGACTACTTGAAAAAAAGTCAACATTTTTTGTAATGTTAATTTCTTTCTTATTATGAGTAATAGGATAACTATATTTAGTATGTGCGTACCTTGCAAGGTCCTCATGCCCGTCAGACAATTTTCATTTGACCTTGACCTCATTTCATGGATCAGTGAACAAGGTTAAGTTTTCGTGGTCAAGTCCATATATCAGATACTATAAGCAGTAGGTCTACTATATTTGGTATATGGAATGATTGTAAGGTGTAAATGTCCAACTGGTAGGTGTCATCTGACCTTGGCCTCATTTTCATGGTTCAGTGGTCAAAGTTAAGTTTTTGAGTTTTGGTCTTTTTTTCTAATACTATATGCAATAGGTCAACTATATTTGGTGTATGGAAATATTTTATGATGTACATGTCAGTCTCGCAGGTTTTATTTGACCTTGACCTCATTTTCACGGTTCATTTCTCAGTGTTAAGTTTTTGTGTTTTGGTCTGTTTTTCTTCAACTATAAGCAATAGATCAACTATATTTGTTGTATGGAAGGATTGTAAAGTGTATATGTCTGTCTAGCAGGTATCATCTGACCTTGACCTCATTTTCATGGTTCATTGATCAATGTTAAGTTTTCATGGTTAAGTTTGTTTCTTAGATACTATAAGCAATAGGTCAACTATATTTAATGCATAAATTGATTGTAAGCTATACATGTCTGTCTGGCATGGTTCACCTGACCTTGACCTCATTTTCATGGTTCATTGGTCAATGTTAAGTTTTCTTGTTTAAGACTGTTTCTTAGAAACTATAAGCAATAGCTATAGGTCAACTATGTTTGGTTTATTGAATGATTGTTAGGTGTACATGTATTTCTTGTTTGGTTTATCTGACCTTGACCTCATTTTCTTGGATCATGTTAAGTTTATGTGTTACTTGTAGTAAAGCTTTATATTTAGGACTATCAACATAAAATCAATGGTTAGTAAAGAAGGCGAGACATTTCAGCGTGTGTACTCTTGTTATGCTTTTCATAAGGTGTCAGAAAGTAGACCATTTTTATGCTTTTCATAAGGTGTCAGAAAGTAGACCATTTTTATGCTTTTCATAAGGTTCCAGAAAGTAGACCATTTTTATGCTTTTCATAAGGTTCCAGAAAGTAGACCATTTTTATGCTTTTCATAAGGTGTCAGAAAGTAGACCATTTTTATGCTTTTCATAAGGTTCCAGAAAGTAGACCATTTTTGTCGAGCCTTCGACTTTAGTCGAAAAAGCGAGACATAGCGATCCTACATTCCGTCAGCGTCGGCAGCATCCACAAATATTCACTCTGTGGTTAAAGTTTTTGAAATTTTAATAACTTTCTTAAACTATCCTGGATTTGTACCAAACTTGGACAGAAGCTTGTTTATGATCATAAGATAGTATCCAGGAGTAAATTTTGTAAAAATAAAATTCCTGTTTTTCCGTATTTTACTTGTAAATGGACTTAGTTTTTCTGCCAGGAAACTTTACATTCACTCTGTGGTTAAAGTTTTTAAAATTTTAATAACTTTCTTAAACTATCCTGGATTTGTTCCAAACTTGGACAGAAGCTTGTTTATGATCATAAGATAGTATCCAGAAGTAAATTTTGTAAAAAATAAAATTCCTGTTTTTCCGTATTTTACTTGTAAATGGACTTAGTTTTTCTGCCAGGAAACATTACATTCACTCTGTGGTTAAAGTTTTTAAAATTTTAATAACTTTCTTAAACTATCCTGGATTTGTTCCAAACTTGGACAGAAGCTTGTTTATGATCATAAGAAAGTATCCAGAAGTAAATTATTTTAAAAAAAATTTCATTTTTTCCGTATTTTACTTATAAATGGACTTAGTTTTTCTGCCAGGAAACAATACATTCACTCTGTGGTTAAAGTTTTTTAAATTTTAATAACTTTATTAAACTATCCTGGATTTCTACCAAACTTGGACAGAAGCTTGTTTATGATCAAAAGCTAGTATCTAGAAGGAAATTTTGTTAAAATTTTGTACCTGTTTATCCGTATTTTACTTATAAATGGACTTAGTTTTTCTTCCAGTTAACATTAAATACAGTCTGCAGTTAAAGTTTTTAAAACATTTATTAGATTCATAAACTATCCTGGATTTATACCAAATTTTGACAGAAGCTTCTTACAATCAAAAGATAGTATCTAAAGGAATATTTTTATTGATTTTTTTCCTCATTTTTGTTGAGCCTGCGATTAACAGCAAAAGTAGGCGAGACACTGGGTTCCGCGGAACCCTTACGAATTTTTATTCTTTTCAAAAGGTTACTGAAAGTAGACCATTTTTATGCTTTTCATAAGGTTCCAGAAAACACTTAAATGAAAGGTTCAGCAACAAATGATGACCTTTATTAAATTTTCACGGTTAAGGTTTAAAATTGGACAGTAGATTTATTGAGAGTTTGGAAAACATGAGTTTTAGAATTGATGGAAGATATAACTCAAATACATATTTACAGAAACTCATTCAATTAATGACTACAGGTATATAAACGCCAACCTGATATGAATTTATTTTAAAAATGCATTACATTTTTTATCTAATCATTATTCACCAGTTTTGCAACACAGTAGTTTATAAGCTCAGCTGCCCAAAAAGGCCATGTTAGCTTTTGCCATCCCTTTGCTTCCATCCTTCTGTCCTGTGTAAACTTTTTCAAAGATCTTCTCTGAAACCACTCAACCAGCTTCACCCAAACTTGGGCTGAATGATACTTAAGTTATCTAACTGACCAAAATTGTAAATTGATTCTTTAATGGAGTTATTGCTCTTGAAAGATAATTTTTTTTAATTTTTTATGTTTTTTGCAGAAATTATAATAGATAGAGAGAAACTTTTAAGTAGCAAAAATGTTCAGGAAAGTAAAATCTACAATAAGCTAACATGACCCAAATTGTCAATTGATCATTTATAGGAGTTATTGCCCTTAAAAGATTTAAGGTAACCAATTTTCATTCCTTCCTATTATATTATTCTGTTAAATTACAAAATTATCAATGAACAGGAATAAAAGCCCTGTTCATTGATAATTTTCTATGTTTTCTATGTATTGTGTGCGATTTTGTCCCATGTACATTTACTCCATATCCTTTCATTTTCTACTGTCAAATCAAGTTGTTACAGATGGATGTCCAACAAATTAATGGCTTCTAAGGTCAAGAAATTGGTCTCATAACAAAAGGTCATAGTTGACTGTTTTTTTTTTTTAAATGTGTATACCTCTGACATGGGTTTTTTACCTATTGTCTTATTTTTACTTGAAAATAAATAAAAGTATTAAAATCTTGAGTGAATAAGCTTCATTGTACTGAACAATAATTGCTAAAAAGTGTTAAAAGTATTCTAAAATGACGACTGAATTGACATTTTTTTCCTTCCACTCTCAAACACCTTTGCGATAGAAGGAATGATCAAAGTCATTGTTTCACTTTCATGGAATAAATATTCTTAGAAATCATATAAAAACTAACTTTATGTATATAGCTTGTTGAAATTAATTGATTTTGAAATTTTTGGAGATATTAATCTTGCTATGAATTTAGACTTCAATTAATTTATATTAAAAAAAGTATCTTAAATAGAAAGTTTTTACTCCGATGCACTAGTAACATACTGTTCTTAGTCTATCTTAGTTGTTATGTCTTATTGTTTAAATTTAGCTTTGCCGAATCAACCTAAGTTTGGAGGTTTATAGGAATCATCTTGTCAGACTATCCGTTCCGTCACACTTCGTGTCTGGCGTATAACTTTAGTACCATTGAACTTGGCTATATATAGGTTGATGAAACTTGGTATGCAAATTCATTATGGGCTAGTGGTGTGACATTTGACCCCTATTAAACATGTTAAAGTATATCCTTGTCCAATTCATGTCAGCTCATAACTTTTGTATCATAAAAGTTACTTTAACAAAACTTGGTATGTAGTGGCATCATGAGATGGTGGGGGTGTCATATACATTTACCAAAGGCAGGTCAGTCTGACCTTGACTTTGACCCTGTGATAGTAAAATAATAAAACCTTGCCTGATTTGTGTCTTGTACATTACTTTTGTACCTTAGAAATTATATTGACCAAAATCTATGTTCTCCCCAGGCCATAATAATTTTGGAGAGTGGTCCTATCAGTCTGAGCATGGTCATATATTTCTGGCCCTTGGTGCTATATTTTCAATCAAAAATCGTATATATCAGTAGTTCAATCTTTTCTGTGTGGTATAACATTCCAGGTGAAATTTAATCAGCACATTGATTGTTTACTATGTATTTTTGATATACCTGATGAGGTAGGTATGGTGAGTCTTTGTTAAGATGAAAGCTTTTAAACTAACATATTGAAAAAAATATTCAGTGTTTTGGTCATAAACAAAGCAAGGATTGTAATCATGAATATAAGAACATGCATATCAACACTAGCATTCTATATAATATTTTTAGAAAAAAATGTATCATAAGATTGAAGCATCATATAAAACTCACTTAACCACCTTTTCATAAATTCCCATGATAGATTCATACGATTTTTTTCAATTATACAATGGAGACATGCATACATATACCTGTACATATACATCTTCTCCGACATTGAATCTTTAAAAAAATGTACATATTTTAAAGGGGCATAAGCTACAAGATATAAAAAAAAAATTAAAATATGAATTTTTTTGTTCAATTTTAATGAAAGTGAAATAGAAAAATAGTAATTCGCTTTTTTAGCAGCCAGTTTAATTCAATTTTGTCAAAATAAGCTAAGAAACATCGCTTATGAATTATTCACTTGCAAGTGAATAATTCGACCTCATTGAATCCGTATTCATGTGACCATCAATGTAACCCATTAGCTAGAGATTGGTTACGCATGTATAAGTCGTGTTCAGCCATTAAAAGAAAAGAATGTCAACATTGAAACTGAAACAAAGGTGAACCATTTCGTTGACTGATTCAATCCACAAAAAATCATTCTTTTACAGGTGAAAACTGATGATAACTTATTTTTTCAACCTATTAACATGAAATCAGACAGACCTAGAAAAGTCCAATTGTACGAGGTCACTATATCTATTTATATATGTTTATGTTTATATCAGGTTATGTGACCATCGGCAGTCTTCTGAGGTCATCTCAGTGGTTAATTAGATGGTGTCTAGGCTAAAATACACATGAAAAGCTGATATATATTATCGAGTCCATGCATTGTTTATTTTGATATAAGAAGATGTGAAACAATAGTGTAACATCACAACATAGTGCCAATGAGACAACTCTCCATCCAAGTCAAAATTTATAAAAGTAAACCATTATAGGTCAAATTCAAAATAAATAAACGGTCTTCAACACGGAGCCTTGGCTCACACCGAACAGCAAGCTATACAGGGCCCCAAAAATTACTAGTGTAAAACGGGTTACACTAATGTCCTGACCAATGTCCTCACCAATGTCCTCACCAATATGAAATATGCTAACTTTTTTGTTCTTCGAAGGATCGACTTCAAATTTGATATCAAGGAAGATTATAACCTTAGCTATAGAAATATAATAAAAAAAAATTGAAAAAAATAATTTAAAGAGTTAGAAAACTTGACCTGACCAACGTCGACTCTGCCCTGACTAATGTCCTGACCGATATAAAAATGTTAATAACTTTTTTATTATTGAAATGATTAACTTCAAATTCACTACCAAGGAAGATTATAACATTTGATATAAGAATTTAAGAAAAAAAATGTTTTTTAATTTTTGAATTTGTTAGAAAACTTGACCTGACCGACTTTATCTTTGCCATGACGAATGTCCTGACCGATATAAAAATGTCAAGTACTTTTTTGTTGTTGAAAAGGATATTATCAAGTTTGGTATCAAGGAAGATTATAACATTTAATATAAGAATATAAAAAACAAGAATGTATCCATAGTACACGGATGCCCCACTCGCACTATCATTTTCTATGTTCAGTGGACCGTGAAAATGGGGGAAAATCTCTAATTTGGCATTAAAATTAGAAAGATCATATCATAGGGAACATGTATTCTAAGTTTCAAGTTGATTGGACTTCAACTTCATCAAAAACTACCTCGACCAAAAACTTTAACCTGAAGCGGGACGAACGGACGGACGGACGGACGAACAGACGAACGAACGAACGGACGGACGGACGCACAGACCAGAAAACATAATGCCCCTCTACTATCGTAGGTGGGGCATAAAAATTGAATCTGAAAACAAATGATAAATGTATAGTGGTTGAGAAAAGTGTGTATGATAGTATAAAATAGTATAGTACAAAAATTTTGATACTCGAGATTTTTATAAGGTGTTATAAATAATTACATCAACTCTTCCACAGTTTTCATCATTTCTTTTGACTTGGTTTTCGATTTCCTGCCCACAACGCTAACAGTGCTTGATTTCTATTTTTAGCAGTTTTGGCTGTTATTGGCATATGAAAATGATGGGAGCAATGTTAAAAAGAGAGGCAAAAGATATTAGAGGGACATTCAAACTCATAAGTAGGAAATAAACTGACAACGCCATGGCAAAAACAAAGAAAAAGATCAAAAGGCAAACAACAGTAACAACATAGAAGAGTAAAGACTGAACAACACGAACCTCCGCAAAACCCTGGATAAAAAGTGTAAAATGCAAAACGGTTCAGAGCGACAAGATGTATCTACCCTAAAATTGGAGAAAATCAGTCAACTGGTTTTGGAGTTTTGACCCTGAAATAATCATTTTTGTAGTGTTTTGCTGTTATCGTGAAAATATAGGAGCTAGGTTTGAATGTGTAATTTGCAAAATGAATAGCACGAGCATGACAAGATCTATTAACTCTGAAAATTTCAGAAAAATCGGTCAACCTGCTTTGGAGTTATTGTCTCTTAAATAAACATATTTCCAATTTTCACAGTTTTTCCTGTTATTTTTGAAACTATAGGAGCTAGGTTAAAATGAAACAGCAAAATGATTAGCGTGACAAGAATTATTTACTCTGATATTTTTGAGAACTGGTTTGGAGTCCCTGATTTTACTGTTTTTGCACAGGACTAGCAGTTTTGGCTGTTATTTTGTTACTTTGCATAGACATCTGTCTTTTAAAGAAGGTTGTGTGACTCTACCTTTATATGTGTTATGGTTGATTGTGTTGTTAGGCAACGTATGCCTCACATTCCTATCATTCGTGATCATCAAACAAATTCTTCACATAACCCTTACTTTTAGCAAATAATACTTACATTAACTCTTGTATTTTACAATGATATTTCAACCTTTCTTGAAGTGCAAGTTGACAATTATTTCCATACAGACAATACACAAAATATTGCTTTTGCATGTCAATTAAATCATATGGACGGACTTGCTTGATAAAGGAGTAAGACAGTGACAGTTCTTTTGGAAACCCACGTTGAGCAACCAACAATCAATCAACATATACTTTAATAATACTTCCAAATACTAATCCAACTGACTGCTCTTCCCTTTACCCAACTGGTATTCCTCCTTTCATTTTACTATATAATTTCATTGATTGGAACAATAAGTTCTTCGTGTAAAAATGCAAACTGCTTGATTGTTTATTAACAAGATGTTTGTTATGTTTTAAACGTGCTTTTCAACAGAAAGTTGGTATTCACATTGAAACCGTGTGTGCTATTTGTATTAATCTAGCATTATCCTTTAACTCCACGATCCGCTATATATATGATGTAATCTCACTTTATAATCCAAAGTTTGGTGAATATGTTGACCGCATCTATTCCATAAAATTTGAAATAAAGTCCGCCAGATATCTTTACTTACATCTAGACATTCAAAATGAAGGTTGGTTGATAACACCACTTTACGACAAAAGGGACAATCACTATTTCAATGTTGCAACATTCCAGCAGTGCGTTCATATGGAGTATATATCTCCAGTGTATATATGTCTCTGATATCTCCTAGTTGATACGATGTTCAAGAGATTGCACTGCGTTTGGCGCATAAAATTATAAGCATGATATCTTTGATACTTTTGTTCCTAGCATGATTTCCTTAATAGAGGGAGGGCCACATGTAAATATTAAACTACCGTTATCCTATCGGAGCACCTGAGTTCATCCCCGGTTTTGGTGTGTTTTCTATGAAGTGTCTTGTGAACTTGTTCGTCTTTCTTTTTGTCGTTTCTTTTTTTGTCTCGCCTGTAGTAAAATCTTTATCTTTAAGACTTTCAACATAAAATCAATGGCCAGTAAAGTAGGCGAGACATTTCAGCGTGTGCACTCTTGTTGTATTTTTTGCCATGGCGTTGTCAGTTTTTTTTCGACTTATGAGTATTAAATGTCCCCTTGGTATATCTTACGCCACTTTTTAAAAAGTTCTGCTATTTTGTTTATTATCTCAAGTGTATAACTGATAATTGTGACACAATTATTGATTAATAACATATCAATATAGCATTGATTTTAAAGTAAATTTGAATCCACTTGTACCCTTTCGTTATACAGATGCTATTTTTCATCTTTTCTTTAAAAAAATAAATACATCTAGTTAATCAATTAATCCATAATAATTCATCTTTGACACATAGTTTTTTTTGACAGAATAGATGTATGTATTGTAGATCGAAAGTTACAAATTAAAATTTATCTCCTCGACACTTGAAAATTAAATTCTCTTTGATTACTAAAAGAAGTTTTAATTAAGTCCCTTCATGCTTAGTCACAGTTCAAGGTAATTCATACTTTTCTTTACTAAAATAAAATAAAACACAACACTTGTATTTTCATTTTGCCGACGATAATCATCTTTTATGCTATACTGTTGCCAGTCATCTAATGATATTTTGGTAAAGCGATTGATTAATATAAGTTACAAAGTTCAAGCCCCTGTATTTTCCGTGCAAGTGAAAATGTTTGGTGACTTGTCTATGTTAAAATTAGTAAGTGACTTTTTCAAAAGTAATTTTTGCGCCTGTCTGAAAAGATGTTCTAGTATGAATAATATCTCACTTTGTCATGTTGGGACCTTTTACAGCTTAATATACGGTATGGATTTGCTTGTTATTGAAAAAGTATAACAAAATAAATGTGGATAGTGTCCACATGTGGACACAGATGATGCCCCCCATTGCATATCATAATAGTTATAAAGGGACATAACTGAAGAACGTTAAAAGTGACGCTACCCAAATTTGAACTTGATCTGAGTTTTGTGGTAATAAGCATTGTGTGTAAGTCTCATAACATTTGGTTGAGGCTAACTTAAGTAGAGAATAGAAACTAAAAATTCGGCATTTTTTCCATTTGTAAACACGCATAACTCTAGAACGGTTGTGTATAAGTTTTATAACATTTGGCTGAGACAGACTGAAGTTAGAGAACGGAAACGAAAAATTCAGCAATTTTTATGTTAATAGAGGGACATAATTCAAGAATGGTAAAAGTGTCGCCACCAAATTTCGCACTTAATCTGTATTATGTAGTAATAAGCATATTGTATATAAGTTTCGTAACATTTGGTTGAGGCAAACTAAAGTTAGAAAACGGAAACAAAAAATGTGTACTTGATCTTAGTTTTGTGGTAATGAATATTGTGTATAGGTTTTATAATGTTTGGTTGGGGCAAACTTAAGTTACAGAATGGAAACTAAAATTTTGCAATCTTTCAATTTATAAAGGGGCATCACTCAATAATGGGTTAAAGTGACACTACCCAAATTCAACTTGATCTGTGTTTTATCAGTGGAAGTCAAAATTAAACATTGCATTGTATAAAGCATTGATTGTAGTTGATTCAACTATAATCATGGACAAAGGAAGATAACTCCAATTTTAAGAATTACTTGATATTTAGAAGAAAACAAAAATTTTGACGCCACCAAAATTCAAACTTGATCTGTGTTTTGTGATAATAAGCATTGTGTATAAGTTTCATAATATTTGGTTGAGGCAAACTAAAGTTAGAGAACGGAAACTAAAAATTTTGCAATTTTTCCATTTATAAAGGGGCATAACTCTAGAACGGTTAAAGTAACGCCATCTAAATTAAACTTGATCTGTTTTTTTGTTTTTTTTGGCGGTAATAAGCATTGTGTATAAGTTTCATAAAATTTGGTTGAGGCAAACGTAAGTTAGATCGAAACTTAAAATTTAGCAATTTTTCCATTTATAAAGGGGCATAACTCTAGAACGGTTAAAGTGACGCCACCAAAATTCAAACTTGATCTGTGTTTTATGGTAATAAGCATTGTGTATAAGTTTCATAACATTTGGTTGAGGCAAACTCAAGTTAGAGAACGGAAAACAATTTTGGGACGTACGTACTTACGTATACGTACAGACGGATAAGGGTAAAACTCAATGCCTCCACCGCTACGGCGGGGGCATAAAAAAAGCGAACTTCAAAGGATATATTAAAAAAGGGGAAAGTTCATAAAAAAAGACAAAATCAAATGGCAGACTTTATAATCTAACAGAACAAACGAAAAACAACGGTCATGTTCCTTCCTGACTGCATGGGTACATGCATTTTCCGAAGAAAATGGTGGGTTAAACCTGGTTTTATAGGCTTTTTAGCAAACTAAACGTCCCACTTGTATGGCAGTTGCTTTTATTTCCGTTATAGTGACAAAATTGGGTGAGCAATACACACAGGCATAATACAGGTTAAGGTTCATCATAACAAATAGACAAAAATGGCTGTATTTTCTTTTTTGGATTTTGATGGGCATTTTTTTTTTCGTTCATGCAGAAGGTGTAAAAATAAACTAAGACAGGATACAACTTTGAGATGCTCCCTCTCAGGTAAAAACTGTATTGCGTTGTATTGATTGTCCTTGATTGACAGGGCAATAGACAGATAATAGGGATCTACACAACTATAGGTAAGTTAAAGGGTTTAAGGGACGACATCAAAAGATCAATGTAGGATAAAAAACTTAAATCAAATAGTTTGGGGGTGGGGGTTAAAATTGCTGCAAGTTTTGTTTATCCAAAATCGATTTTACATATATCCATATTGGTCAATCAATTTTTCCCAAATTAAGTTAAGAGGGGGGGGGGGGGGGTCAGTGAAAAAAACTATGTGAATTAAGTTTTTTATCCTACATTGAACTTTTGATGTCGTCCCTAACTGAGTTGACAGTATCATAGTAATTCAGGTGTTTGTTTATTTTTACACCTTCTGCAGAAAGGAAAAAATGCCCATCAAAATCCAAAAAAGATTTTATCTTTCTGAAACATAAAATGCATTTAACTTTTAAATATCTAGTGGATGCCAGGCCTTAAAACTTTTCCAACTGGACCGGTTAGTCTGTACACAGAGTAGTTTTTGAGGTGGAAATACAGCCATTTTTGTTCATTTGTTAAATGATGAACCTTAATATGACAATAATTGGGACCCATCATCCAAAAAATGTGTGAAGATACATCACAGACATACAACACAACTGACCAACAAATTCCAACAAACATACAAATATAAATCTAACAAAGACCGACCGACAAAATACGCGTAGTTGATAATGGAACGACCATTTAACTTCAAGGGGGGGGGGGTATGGTTTTTTTCCTAAAAAAATATTCTGATCCCCAATAATTTAATAACAACCAATGATGAAGAAAATATTAACCATAAGATAAATAAATATAGGCCAATATTGGCAATAAATGTATATATATATCCTCGTATTATGGGTTTTCGTGTTATTGCGAATGCATTGTGACGTCACAATTTCCATTGAAAAAGCATGCATAGTACGAATTCATATGACGTACGAAAACATATGATCTGACATTGTATTATATGTCTCTGTATACAGTAACGATTGCAGAAACAACACCTGTGTTCTGCAGGTTGTATTCATGTTTCTAAGTTTTTATAATTTATAATACTGCGGAACAAGGATTTGTATACAAATCCTTGTGCGGAATAAATCAAATCTTAGAAGTTCAAAGAAAGTTCTTTAACCTAAAGACGGTAATTACATGGAATTGTGGGAAAGTTCTGATGTCATCTTCCCTTTTTAATCACTTCCGATAGAAGGAAAGTCAGACTGTCATACCGGCAAAAGTTTTCCAGTGAAGAACTAAAACAGTAATACGGTTCTTTCATATTCATTACAAAACTACAGGTAAAAAAGCACACTTAATCAGTAGATTTTATCCCAAATTCCATTGTAAAATGTATTTGTTGCTTCAAGTGTTAGGAATACTCCACATCGGGACATTTATCAATTTCACTTCCGGGCACATGTCTGGGGGATATCTTTCCAACCACTTCAATTAGATTGAGGTATGAACTCTCAATTTCCTTGATACTTATCATTTTTGAAACTTTGTTCTTGCGATTACTTTCCTAATCTTATTCTTTATTAAGCTTAAAACCTGAAATTAGGGGCGTGACCATTTGGTTACTTGTACAAGAGAGGAACTTTCATTTCTCTGGAAATTCTTTAAATACAATGTAGTAGTGGAGCAGGATCTGACTACCCTTCCAAAGCACCTGAGATCACCCCCAGTTATTGGTGGGATTGGTATTGCTCAGTCTTCAGTTTTTTATGAAGTGATTTGTGGACTTGTATGTCTTTAAGACTTTTTGTCGTCTTTCGAGTTTCGTTTTTTGCCGTGGTGTTGTCTTTTTTCTCTTTGACTTTATGATTGCTCCTTGGACTTGGTATCATTCGCCTCTTTTCTACATACCTCACTATACATTCTGATATGCTAATCTTTTTGAATTGTTATAGTATGTAGACCTATACACAGCTTTTTTATACAAAATTGCTACAGTTCTGGATTGAATCTGAAACCAATCAACAGCTTAAGCTGTAAAATACAGGTAGTAGGTTTCAGGGATAAAAATGAATATTTTTTTTGCAGTGTCTCCATATTTGATTTTTGTTGTATGATTAGCTATCTAAAAATGTACAGGATTAATATGTTTCAGTCTGCATACATTTGTATTACATGTATAATGCCCAGATCACACTTTTGCATGTACGTCAGTGCCCCAGCTACATGTTGTATAAATTAAAAGGGGCAACCGTAAGGTGCCAGTGGAGGCAGGGCACTTACTGAGGTTGGGAAAAGGCACTTCTCAAATTTTGTGTATACGTTTCTGGGTGTATTCTAGGCTTTTAATCATGTTAATCACATGTTCACATTGTTGAAAAAAAATTATTTAATGATGTTAAAAAACTGCAGCTTCAGATGGATAGAAGTCAAATTAATATATACATGTACATAATGTACATGAAATAAAATGGTTAAATCTCTTGATTTTCTTGAAAGACAGTAAAATGTATAGACATTCAAAATTCAATTTGAAAAATAGGGTTGAGAAATATCAGGTTCAAATAAAACTTGTATGAATATACATTTATACACTGTTTATTTGTGTATAAGGGGATATCATTCTTTGGCAAAGTTGAATAGTTATTACTTATAGATTATTACATGTCCTTTTCCAAATTGGCCTTGGTATCATCCCAAGACTCCCATATTAGCCCAATCGCTAGCCAAGGGCTCATACATTTTTGGGTCCATATGTCAAGTTTTCCTGGCTATGCCTGTTTCTTAGATACTATTAGCAATACAACTAGGTCAACTATATTTGATATATGGAATGATTGTAAGGTGTACATGTATTTCTGGCTTGGTTTATCTGACCTTGGCCTCATTTTCTTGGATCATGTTAAGTTTATCATGTTTAGGTGATACTTGTATTCAAACTTATACATAGGACTATCAGCATAAAATCAATTGCGAGTAAAGCAGGTGATACATTTCAGTGTGTGGACTCTTTGTTTGATTTTTACATTGACCATATATGGTTTTGACTCTATATATTGACCCTTTTGGTGTTTATTTAATATAAGGATTCATATATTTGGCTTCTACATTTTAATTTTGGTTTTTATTGAATTTAGTAAACAAGTTAAGGTTGGCTAGGTTATTTTAGAAATTTTTTGAGAACAAGAGAATCTGTATCATACTGAGTCTTAAGGTTGCCAAAAGACCAAATAGTGTAAAATATTGTTAATTTGAATAAAGTTCAGTTTAGCTATCCCCCTCAAAATTGACACGTGGTGGAAATTGCAATGCATCTTCCCTGAAAAATTTCAGATTGATTCATGAATAAGACAGTGCATACATTCTTAATATTCTTGAAAATGATATCTGAAAGAATATCTAAGCAAGTGCTTTCCCACAAAATAATAATAAATTTTAGAACTTGGGTTTATTGGAAGATGAAGCCACTGAGAAAAATATCTGTAAAATGAGTTTTCTCAATTGAATTGTTTCATAATTTTCATGTTGGGGCCTTTTATAGCTGACTATGCAGTATGGGAATTTCTCATTGTTGAAGGCTGTACGGTTGCCTATAATTGCTTACATTCACTTTATTTGAACTTTGGTGGATAGTTGTCTCATTGGCAATTATACCTCATCTCCTTATTAGTCACCTACAGATGAAGTCGATGGGGACTTTAGGTTTACACTCTGTCTGTCTGTCCATCTGTCAGTCTGGCAAATCAGTTTTCCACACTTTTTTTTTCGTGCTTGAAGATATTGATTTGATATTTGGTATATATTTTCATTATGACAAGTTACAGATCAAGATCAAATTTTGTTCCGTTCTGATGATTTTGTCCAGATCTACATGTAGAGTTATGGTCCATGGACTTAGTAAATTCACCCAAATAATCAGTTTTCCACCCTTTTTTTGGTCATGCTTGATGATATTGATTTGATAATTGGTATGTAGTTTTTTAATGACAAGTTACAGATCAAGTATGAATTTTGTTCCAGTTTGATGATTTTGTGCAGAGTTATGGTCCTTGGACTTGGAAAATTCACTCAAATAATCAGTTTCCACACCTTTTTTCGTCATACTTGAAGATAATGACTTGATATTTGTTATATGTAGTTTACACCATGACAAGTTATTGATCAAGTATAGCATTTTGTTCCAGTATAATGAAATTTTAAGTGGTAGGGGACTATGTATTGCCATGCAATACTCTCAGAATGCTTGTTTTTATATCAATATCAGTATCATTATCATAATTATGTGACATTCTGATTATTCACATACATTATGTGTATACATACATCTTTGATAAAAAGAGAAAAATCAATGAAATGAATAAATGCGAAGTAGTTTTCAAACTGGAACATTGAGAATTATTGAAGGTAATGTTCTCAAATTACGGAATAGTTTTTGAATGTTTTCCTACGTATACACACTTATTAGCAGAGTTCATTCTTGGATGATTAATCCTTATTGTTTGGTTTTAGGGTCTTTTGTTCATGTACATGTATGTATGTGTGAGGGAAAATTGTTAATTTCAGATATTTTGGGTTCAACAATCTAAGCCAAGCAAACAAATTTGATATTAAAAAACATTCTTTATGTCAGTTTGACCAATGTTTTTTTTTGTGTACATATTTTTAAAGGGTATCTTCAGTACTTTAAACATGTGTTAAAAGAAAATATTAAGTTTTAAATTTCTTGACTGTCTTGCATGAACATGGCTGTTGTCTCTACAATGTATATGTTGGTACATATATGCATACATACATTTTAATTTAAAAAAAATTACATACATACATTTTAATTTAAAAAAAATTAATTTGTGAGACCAAAAATGATATTAAATATGTTAGATGTTGCCTACCTACCTACCTAAAAAGCTGCCTACCTGAAAAATTTTATGACACAAATTTGTTCAAATTTTTTTTTCAAAGATTTAATCATTTTTTCCTGCTCTAACATTGATTTCTTGTCTAAAACATGTAACTAATATGTTTGCCAAAAAAAAATAAAATCCTTACCTACCTACCCAACCCTACAAGGCATGGGTAGGCAACATCAATGAAAGAATTTGTTAAGGGTGGCCTGATCCAAACTGAACTCAAATCTACATGAAGTTGTTGTATTGAAAATCAGCCGGCTTGTTGTATATTCATATCACTTTATATAATATATGCATCCTTCATGCATTAATTTTCAACTCAATGTTTTAGCTCACCTGGCCCAAAGGGCCAAGTGAGCTTTTCTCATCACTTGGCGTCCGTCGTCCGTCGTCGTCGTCCGTCGTCGTTAACTTTACAAAATCTTCTCCTCTGAAACGACTGGGCCAAATTTAACCAAACTTGGCCACAATCATCATTGGGGTATCTAGTTTAAAAATTGTGTCCGGTGACCTGCCAAACCAACCAAGATGGCCACCATGGCTAAAAATAGAACATAGGGTAAAATGTATATTTTGGCTTATAACTCTGAAACCAAAGCATTTAGAGCAAATCTGACATGGGGTAAAATTGTTTATTAGGTCAAGATCTATCTGCCCTGAAATTTTCAGATGAATCGGAGAACCTGTTGTTGGGTTGCTGCCACTAAATTGGTAATTTTAAGAAAATTTTGAAGCTTTTGGTTATCTTGAATATTATTATAGATAGAGATAAACTGTAAACAGCAATAATGTTCAGCAAAGTAAGATCTACAAATAAGTCAACTTGACCAAAATGGTCAGTTGACCCTTAAGGAGTTATTGCCCTTTATAGTCAATTTTAACCATTTTTGTAAATTTTGTAATCTTTACAAAAATCTTCTCCTCTGAAACTACTGGGCCAAATTTAACCAAACTTGGCCACAATCATCATTGGGGTATCTAGTTTAAAAATTGTGTCCGGTGACCTGCCAAACCAACCAAGATGGCCGCCATGGCTAAAAATAGAACATAGGGGTAAAATGTATATTTTGGCTTATAACTCAGAAACCAAAGCATTTAGAGCAAATCTGACAGAAGTAAAATTGTTTATTAGGTCAAGTTCTATCTGCCCTGAAATTTTCAGATGAATCGGAGAACCTGTTGTTGGGTTGCTGCCACTAAATTGGTAATTTTAAGAAAATTTTGAAGCTTTTGGTTATTATCTTGAATATTATTATAGATAGAGATAAACTGTAAACAGCAATAATGTTCAGCAAAGTAAGATCTACAAATAAGTCAACTAGACCAAAATGGTCAGTTGACCCCTTAAGGAGTTATTGCCCTTATAGTCAATTTTAACCATTTTTGTAAATTTTGTAATCTTTACAAAATCTTCTTCTCTGAAACTACTCGCCAAATTTAACCAAACTTGGCCACAATCATCATTGGGGTATCTAGTTTAAAAATTGTGTCCGTGACCTGCCAAACCAACCAAGATGGCGCCATGGCTAAAAATAGAACATAAGGGGTAAAATGTATATTTTGCTTATAACTCAGAAACCAAAGCATTTAGAGCAAATCTGACAGGAGTAAAATTGTTAATCAGGTCAAGATCTATCTGCCCTGAAATTTTCAGATGAATCAGAGAACCTGTTGTGGGGTTGCTGCCACTAAATTGGTAATTTTAAGAAAATTTTGAAGCTTTTGGTTATTATCTTGAATATTATTATAGATAGAGATAAACTGTAAACAGCAATAATGTTCAGCAAAGTAAGATCTACAAATAAGTCAACTTGACCAAAATGGTCAGTTGACCCCTTAAGGAGTTATTGCCCTTTATACTCAATTTTTAACCATTTTTTGTAAATTTTTGCAATCTTTTACAAAAATCTTCTCTTCTGAAACTACTAAGACAAAATTAACCAAACTTGTCCACAATCATCATTAGGGTATCTAGTTTAAAAATGTGTCCGATGACCCGCCCATGAACCAAGATGGCCGACATGGTTAAAAATAGTACATAGGGTAAAATGCAGTTTTTGGCTCATATCTCTGAAACCAAAGCATTTAGAGCAAATCTGACGAGGATAAAATTGTTCATTAGGTCAAGATCTATCTGCCCTTAACTTTTCAGACCAATCAGGCAACACGTTGTTGGGTTGCTGCCCTTGAATTAGTAATTTTAAGAAAATTTTGCAGCTTTTGGTTATTATCTTGAATATTATTATAGATAGAGATAAACTGTAAACAGTAATAATGTACAGCAAAGTAAGATCTATAAATAAGTCAACATGACCAAAATTGTCAATTGACCCCTGAAGGAGTTATTGCCCTTTATAGTCATTTTTACAATTTTCATAAATTTTGTAAATTTTGTAAATTTTACAAAATATTTTCCACTGTAACTACTGGGCCAAGTTCATTATAGATAGAGATAATTGGAAGCATCAAGAATGTTCAGTAAAGTAAGATCTACAAACACATCACCATCACCAAAACACAATTTTGTCATGAATCCATCGGTGTCCTTTGTTTAATATGCACATAGACCAAGGTGAGCGACACAGGCTCTTTAGAGCCTCTAGTTTTGATGACCATGTACATAAAAATACTTTTTTCACAACAATGCTCAATAACATTGCCAATTTTACTGCACCAGATGAGCATTTCCACAATATCTTTTTAGTGATGCTCAAGTCCAAAACCAAAAACATATATTGAAGAGCAGAAGTAAGTAAACCATACTATCATAACTATAATTCATTGCAATAATCTTTCAAAATTTTTCAAATATATCCTTGCATGGATGGTCCCTAAAGCACAATTGTTACAATTGTAAGGATGCCATAATATTAAAGACAATACTTTGTTGATTGATGTTGAATTCATTGTCCAGGGGAGAAGAACGGCAATTTATTTCAGTCCTGAACAGCTCTATCTGTAATCACGTTTTACTGAATTGAAGATTTTGTATAGATGGAATTTTACTTACCAAGAAAGTCCCTTTCAGGTTGGTACAATGCATGCCAGTCTGCATTGTACAAGTGTTGTCAGCATTTATGTACATTTTGTGTGTACATTGAAAGTACAAGCATGTACAGTACTGTACTTTTGGTTTTAATGCTTTGAGGTAGTAGATTTAACATTGTTTCTAGAGTTAAACTGTTATAAAAATATTTTGATGTCCTGTCATATAACTCAGCATGTGTTCTGTGATGTATGTAATTATATCAATGAAAAAGGCAAAACAAATCAAGTACATGTATATTTACAAATTTATCTGCATATTTGTGCTCTGAGGTTTCAATCAGTGTCATGTTGGACTGAAAAATTGTAAATGTGCTATTAAACATTTTGCACGAGAATGCATGAAATAGAACATAGATTTTTACTCACAGACTACAAATTAAAACATTGCAATGGAAGATATTTTTAGTTTTTCAATCTGATCATCTGGACTAATAAGTCTACCATCTACCTAGTAGCCAATATTTGGGTACTGGTATGATTTAAATCATATATTTGGGGCCTCTGTGGCCCAGTGGTCTTAAGTATTTCATCTACTGTATGACTAGCCTGTTAACACTGAGGTTGTGAGTTTGACTCCAAACTTAATTGACTAGGATTGTCAGTTTTCCTTCTATTCATGTAGGTTGTTGTTCTTTCTGGGTACTCCAGCTTCCTCCACCAATAAAAACTGACTGCCACAATATAGCCAATAGTGCTGAAAGTGGTGTTATACACCAACAATCAATAAATGATATATTTTGTCAGAGAATTGCAATTCATAACTTATGTAATTCTACTAAGACCTTAGGTAAAGTTAGCCTTAGATGGTTTTGTTGTTCTGGTGACATGAATGAGTTAGATTTGTTTTTGTCTCGCCTGTGATGAAAGTCGCGGAAAGCGAGACATGGGGATTGCCTCTCTGGTGATGACCATGGTGATGACGACGACGGCGTCAACAATTGTTAAGTTTTCTGCTTAAGTTAGTTTGATAGGAACTACTTGTGATAGATCAATGATGTTTTGTATGAAGTTGCATTACTATCAATAATTCAATTCATATCAGTTTAATGACTATTTTGAGGTCCTGCCCCCTAGGTCAAGGTTCAGTGACTGAATTAATTTGCAATTTTCAATGTTAAGTTTTTCTGCTTAAGTCAGTTTGATAGGAACTACTTGTGATAGATCAATGATATTTTGTATTAAGTTGCATTGCTGTCAGTACATATCAGTTTGATGACTATTTTGAGGCCCTGCCCCCAGGTCATGGTCCATTGACTTTGAATTAATTACCAATTTTCAATGTTAAGTTTTCTGCTTTAGTTAGTTTGATAGGAACTACTTACAATAGACAATTATATTTTCTTTAAAGTTACATTACTGTCCATACATCTCAGTTTGTTGACAGTTTAGAGCCCTGCCCACTAGTTCATGGTCCAGCGACTTTGAATTAATTTACAATGTTGCTGTCCATCTGATTGTTTTTTTTCTGAATTTTATGCTGACAGGTGAGACATATCTCTGTGTCAACACAGTTTATTCCGTCAATTTCATCTCAGTTGACATACTTTTGACTTAATTAATTAGCCCTTTGACTAAAAATTTCTGAAAAATTACATTATTCATCCCATTGTAAGTTAATCTTGAAAAATTTAGCAGATATTTGGTATAAAATAGTGTGAGGCTAGGAGTACGTGTAGTTACAGATAACAAATATAGAATTTTTTTTCTAAAATTTGAGTTCTTATGCTTGGTCCCATTTCACCTACATTTACTATAAATCATTACTTGTTATCATCTTGACATAATTAGATTTGAATAATAACCACAATAACATTTTATAAACTTCAATACATGATTTTAAGGCTTTGTTCTAAGTTTTTAAGGATGTTGATATCACATTTTATCATTTATTTTCTGCTGATTTTAAATGAGTTTTTAAATGCATGAAAAATATCATGTTTAGTGTTTATGGAGGCAGAAATTAGTGCATGGTTTGAAACAAAATGATATGGCCTTAATATGAAAGTGTTTTATACATGTATGTACAGAAATGATGTTCTACTTTTATGAACTAGATCTTGGATTACATGTACAGTAAACATTTTTTTCTGGCATAATCATACAACTGCATATAAAAGCAAAAGAAAAATATTTTCCAATTAGTTTTAAAAGAGTCAGTGTCAAAACACTTTTGTACAAAAAGATTGCCTTTATATAGTTGTTATTCAATGTTGGAATGATATCCATTTGACAAAACAGTCCAAAGATATACTGTAAAAATTTACATTCTAAGTTCAGATATATGCAAAAAGAGAGGAATGTATATGAAGTCTAGACTTGATTATACAAACAAATTTTTGTTAACTTTTTTTCCCAGGGTTTATTTTCAAGACATTGAACGAATATGATGAAAGCTCTCACTGTCTTTGCAAGAGAATTCTAGCTGTAAATTTAAGATAAAAATATTTACCAATAAGCTGGTTTTTTTTCCCCTGAAAATTCGTAAAGTATAGGCTTCATGAAGTAATTAGCTTGTCTTTCATTACACATACATGTATTGGATCCCTATAAGTAGACCCATGAAAGAGATTATTTGATATACATGTAAAGTTTCTGACAGTACCTGTACAATGTAGTCTTTAAACCTTGCTATATTTTTTTTTTTTCAGAAAGATGAGTGATTGGAGTCAATACCCAGAAAGTGTTTCATCTTGCTCAAGACCAAATGCATGTGCAGGATCTGCTATTTATGGTCTAGTGAATGGCAGTACTTATGCCAAAACTTCTACTATGCCTGATTTTACACCAGAAGACATAAGAAGTGCAGTTGACTATGTTTCAACGGAAAAATTTAAAGAAGGTGCCGGTTTGGAAATGGGGGGATGGAAATTCACCTATTTAAGAAAATTTGATGATGGAACGGACACATTTGTATTTAAAAGAAAAGCAAAAAGAAATGAAAATGGTGACGAGATAGAACAACTTGATTCTGCAGAAAAATACCAGATGTTTATACAGTTAGCTAAAGCATCACTTATGGTAACACTTTTCAAAGGGGATGTGCAAGGAAACCACACTGAAGGAGTCAAAAGAATGAATGATCTTATTGATTACCTGAAAAGCGTTAATATGTAATCGTTTTCACCTTAGATTTAACAAATTCGTAAATTTAACAGTCAAACTATCAAAACCAAGAAGAAAACAGTCCAGCAATTCATCCTTTCCTATAGATGTACATGCTAATTAAGTTTAGTCCATTGTTAATTGCAGTTTGCTTATGATATTATATTTGACATTTTGTAGCATATCATTGTACATTTCATTTCATTTGTTTTATACTGTAAGTATATGACGGACACAAGGTTAATCACTTCTGTTTGCTGAACTCCAATGAATATATTTGACTTTTTAAAAAGTTTATTGATATATGTACTGAACATACTGAATATATAGTGGTATTTATTAGACCAACACTTTTGGATACTATTTAAAAGTTGATATTCTACAGATATCAGAAGTTAGTGAATTTATTTGTTCTACAAAGCAGGAGAGAAAATCTTGGCAACCTTCGCTTTCTGTTTTTATTTTTAAAACTTGTAGAAGCATATGCTGTATTTGATTTTATGAAAATGCTGGTAAGAAATACTGTAAATTTGTTGTACTTCTGCCAATGACAACCTAGCGGAAGAATAACTTCCAATATTGAAAAACTAGTATAAAATTGGATAACAAATAAACTGCTATAATGAGTAAGGCCAAAAAAAAACTGATGCTGAGTTTCTAGTTAACAATCGTATTCTTTTATTTTACTTAAACTTAAATTTAGATGTGCTTTCAAGGCTTTTAAACAAAACCTGTCTTTCTCTGTACATGTACAGGTTGCAACTTTTGGCTTGAAGTGTCTGATATTCTGTTTCAGTGTCACATTTTATATCTGATGTATTTGATTAAGAGAATGAAAAATACATTCACACTAATCTACTACAAAAGAGGGGAACAGGGGTCAGATGTTTCAATTCAAATATAAAAGAAAGTGTGGACAAATACACACCCAAAAATCTAACCAATTAGCTCTGCCTATTTTAAGGTTGTATTAAAATGGAACACTGCATATAGTTTGCTTTGCCTTAGAATGAGACTAAAATAGTAGTTAAATTCATATTTGATGTAAATTGAACACACAGTATTTCAAATTTTTATTCGAATTGTACTAAAGAATTGAGAAAATAGGGAAAAATCAGACTGTGATATTCAACAAAAACCATGGGCTGTATTAATAAATACAAGTGTAGATTTATTTAAGTATTTGATTTTGAGTATATACATTTTGTAGATGCTTCTTTGTTCAGCAACAAATATACATTTACCTAAATTAAGGTAAATGTATATTTAGCACGTAGCAAGTAGTTCAAATATTACTAAATTCAGTATTTATAACATTAACTAGTCATTGATGTTTAAGTTAATATTCATTCCAAAGGTCTGTCTGACTTTCATGAAAATAAAATAAGATAAATGAGCTGCTTCAGATAGAAATTGACCTTATGCAAATGAATATCACTACATCTGTTAACCTATTTCAGGTTGAAAAAATCTCTACGGAAAGTCTGTAACTGTTTGAAAATTGAGTTGTTATAAAAACCCTACAAAACAGACCAATTTGAAATCCATCTTTTAATTCGTATTTCAATGTTCCAAAATCAAAGTCTTATACATGTACATGTATACGTGCACTTGCATAAGGTCGATTTTTATCCGACGCAGCTCAAATGTTAATATATACCCAGAAAATAGGGTTATTTAAAAAAAAAAAATGTACTTTGGGAAATTATCATGCAAATTTAGACCTTAGAAAATTATCTTATGGCAGGTTAGTCAGAATCTGTCAGATCAGAAGACCTTGGGAATCAATGCATTCATGTACATAAATGTACAGTTTGCTGGTAACTTCAATAAGTAAACCAAAGATATAACCCCGGTATGGTTTATTTGTAGTGGACCAATAGACACCTTACAGTCATGAGACTCAGAGTCATGACAGTAGCCTTGTAATGAATTAGAATGACACATCTTTACTCTGTCCTAAAATTTTCCTAAAAAAACGGTTTTGGAAACTGCAGCTAGGAGAAAAGGGCAATAGAAAATATTTTTTTTAAGTGAGAAAGTTGGTAGGGTTTGATTTCAAACTTGTCTTTCTGACAATCTTTGTAAGTTTTTATCTATATAACATGTACAATAAGAAGTAATACTACTACAAGAAAGTTTTTTTTTCTACCAATGAGGGTATCACATGGTCTGTGACCTAACACAATTTTTGTATTGTTTAAGTGTATGGATCTCTCTGAAATTGTACTGCAAGGTACCATACCTCATTGAAGGCTGGGATTGAGTTTGGGGTGATAAATCATAAGGGGTTCAAAAATTGGGGGATTTTTTTTCCCCTTTTCTTCCTTTTTTCCTTTTTTTTCTTTAAAATTTTCCATTTTAAGTTGGTTATTTCTGATTTATATTTAAAAGCAAATAATAATGATATGGCAGGAGATACACACCAAACAGGATGTGTAAATTATTATATAATAAGTATTGTGCAAAAGCAAGAAATTTTCAATTGCACAGTATTGCATAATAGCAAGAAATCTTCAATTGCACAGTATTGCGCAATAGCAAGAAATATCCAATAGCACAATATTGCACAATAGGAAGAAATTGTCAATTGTACAGTACTGCACAATAGCAAGAAATATTCAATTGCACAGTATTGCGCAATTGCAAGAAATATTTAATTGCACAGTATTGTGCAAAAGAAGATACTTTGTATAAATTGCTTATTTCTTGACCAATTTCAATGGGGTTTTATTCTTGAATTCTTGGGGTTCTTTAATATGCTGAATCTAACCGTGTATTAAGTTTTTGGATTTTGGGCCCCGTTTTATATTGGTCCACATTGAGGTCCAAAGGGTCCAAAATTAAACTTTGTTTGATTTCATCAAAAATTGAATTATTGGGGTTCTTTGATATGCCGAATCTAACCGTGTATTTAGATTCTTAATTTTGGTCCCGTTTTCAAATTGGTCTACATTAAGGTCCAAAGGGTCCAAAATTAAACTTAGATTGATTTTAACAAAAATGAATTCTTAGGGTTCTTTGATATGCTGAATCTAAACATGTATTTAGATTTTGATTATGGGCCCAGTTTTCAAGTTGGTCCAAATCGGGTCCAAAATTAAACTTTGTTTGATTTCAACAAAATTGAATATATGGGGTTCTTTGATATGCTGAATCTAACCATGTATTTAGATTCTTAATTATTGGTCCCGTTTTCAAATTGGTCTACATTAAGGTCCAAAGGGTCCAAAATTAAACTTAATTTGATTTTAACAAAATTGAATTCTTAGGGTTCTTTGATATGCTGAATCTAAACATGTCTTTAAATTTTTATTATGGGCCCAGTTTTCAAGTTGGTCCAAATCGGGTCCAAAATTAAACTTTGTTTGATTTCAACAAAATTGAATATATTGGGTTCTTTGATATGCTGAATCTAACCATGTATTTAGATTTTTGATTTTGGGCCCCATTATCAACTTTGTCCACATTGAGGTCAAAAGGGTCCAAAATTAAACTTTGTTTGATTTCAACAAAAATTGAATATATGGGGTTCTTTGATATGCTGAATCTAACCGTGTATTTAGATTCTTTATTTTTGGTCCTGTTTTCAAATTGGTATATATTAAGGTCCAAAGGGTCCAAAATTAAACTTAGTTTGATTTTAACAAAATTGAATTCTTAGGGTTCTTTGATATGCTGAATCTAATCATGTATTTAGGTCATATAATTATTACTGGAAGTTAGGATATTTATAGGATATTTATGCTGGAAGTTAAAACAGTCACAATTTTTTTTTATAATCTTAAAATTGCATATTAAAAAATTAAAATTTCTTGGCTAGATAGAACAGTTGGGTTAGGTGAACAGAAGCATTTTATTTTCAGAATTTGGCTAATTTTTATAGGACTGCAAAATTTTTGCGGTCATATATTGGTATGACGTTGGCGTCGTCGTCGTCCGAAGACACATTGGTTTTCGCACTATAACTTTAGTTTAAGTGAATGGATCTCTATGAAATTTTACCATAAGGTTCAATACCACAAAAGGAAGGTTGGGATTGATTTTGGGGGTTATGGTACCAACAGTTAAGAAATTAGGGGTCAAAAGGGGCCAAAAATAAGCATTTTTGTAACTTCCAGACAATAACTTGTGTGTTAGTGTATGGATCTCTCTGACATTGTACATGTACCACAAGGTTCCTTACCACAAAGGGAAGGCTGGGATTGATTATGGGGGTAATTGCCTCAATATTTTAGGAATTAGGGGCCAAAAAGGGGCAAAAAACAAGCATTTTTCTAGTTTCAGGACAACAACTTGTGTGTAAGTGTATGGATCTTTCTGAAATTGTACTACAAGGTTCCATATCACAAAGGGACAGCTGGGTTTGAGTTTGGGGTAATTGCCCTAAACGTTTAGGAATTTGGGGCCAAAAAGGGGCCAAAAAACAATCATTTTTCTAGTTTCCAGACAATAACTTGTGTTCAAGTGTATGGATCTCTCTGAAATTGTACTGCAAGGTACCATACCACAAAGGGAAGGCAGGGATTGAGTTTGGGGGTGATGAATCATAAAGGGGTTCAAAAATGGGGGATTTTAATTTTTTCCTTTTTTCCCCTTTTTCCTTTTTTTCTTTAAAATTTTCCATTTTAAGTTGGAAATTTCTGATTTATATTTAAAAGCAAATAATAATGATATGGCAGGAGATACACACCAAAAGGATGTGAAAATTATTGTATTAAGTATTGTGCAATAGCAAGAAATTTTCAATTGCACAGTATTGCAAATAGCAAGAAATCTTCAATTGCACAGTATTGCACAATAGCAAGAAATCTTCAATTGCACAGTATTGCGCAATAGCAAGAAAAATATCCTATTGCGCAATAGCAAGAAATTTTTAATTGCACAGTATTGCGCAATAGCAAGAAATATTCAATTGCACAGTATTGTCCTGTTTTTAAATTGGTCTACATTAAGGTCCAAAATTAAACTTAGTTTGATTTTCACAAAAATTGAATTCTTGGGGTTCTTTGATTTGCTGAATCTCACCATGTATTTAGATTTTGGATATTGGACCATAATAGGTAAATGTCCAATTTTAAATTTTTAAGTTCTTAGACCACATTCATTCTGTGTCAGAAACCTATGCTGTGTCAAATATTTAATCACAATCCAAATTCAGAGCTGTATCAAGCTTGAATGTTGTGTCCATACTTGCCCCAACTGTTCAGGGTTTGACCTCTGCGGTCGTATCAAGCTGCGCCCTGCGGAGCATTTTATTTTGTCAAGCTTCAAAACGTATTATACATTACGTATCAGTCTGAAAAAAAAAAGAAGATTTTTAAGATGTCTTGAATATTTAGAGCTTTGAAGGTTTATCATTGCTCCTTAATCACGATATTTCATTAAAATTGGAGTAAAAATAATTGAAGGAATGGAACAAGGAAAGGCATTTGGTGCATTTGTTTTAAGTCAATGTGAATCAGTCCATCAGTTTTCATAATGTTTAATCTACAAATATTGGGGTTTTCACTGTATTAATTTTTGAGTATAGATATGGATATCTTACCTTCAGTTTCAAATAATTTTGTTTTACAGTACTAGTAAATAGTTCATCAGTTCAGCTGAACTTGAGTGTACACTATACTACAGTTATATACAATAAATTAAAAATGTATGTGTGAAAACAGACAATAATGAAAACTGGTTGATTGAATCAAATTTGTAATGTAATTGTTCTGTGATAAATGTGTATATAAATATACTGACCAGTAGTTGCATTTGTTTGTTTTACAGTAACTGTATGCCTTGTGTATGAGTTTTTGTTGTTGGCTCTTGAATACAATTGTAAGTTACAGAAATAGAAGCATTTTTGATGGGTAAAGATTTTTACCTAATTAAGAAGACAAACTTAAATGTTCAATCTTTCGCATGGCATTGTTAATGGAAAAATAAGTCATGTGAAAATGAATGATTTCTTTCAAATCTATGTTTGAATTGTAAGAATTTTGACTTTGTTATGGTTTTTTTTTTGGATACCAGTGTATTGTAATGATTTTTATACATTTATACATAAAAAATTTTACATGTAGTTTTAATTGTGTTATTAATGGTATTGTAATTTTTGGCCAGGAAACAGAATTTTTTCATTTTTTATTGTTAAAATTTTATCTAATTTTTTAATTGGTTGTAAGATATACATTTCATTAGACAGTACATACATGAAGTACAAATATATAGTCTCTTTTGACCTGTTTCATACAACAATCATAAATTATGTGAACTAAGTCTTTCAAATTAAATGCAATAGTATGGAATTTTTAGGTGAAAAGGAGTATATCCGGTCTATTTCATGCTCTAGGTATTGATTCTATTTCAAGGGTAACAGTGTCTAGACATTTAACATACATAATTATCATGTTTTGTCAGCATTATTTCTATGAAATGTTTATAGTATTACAGTTCCATTTTATTTTTATAAGATTAACCATTAGATAAACTTTCATGTATTGTTGATTTACAGATTTTTCTCCTTAGAGAAAGACTTTTTTTAGATATAGATTTCACAGTATACATAATTTTCTAATGTCGGAAACCTTTTGTCGACCTGTAAATGTTTTCTTTTGGTTTTTGTATTTTGTGTCATAAGGTTACTTACTGTCTTTTATCCAACATCTGATTTTATTCATATAAATTCATTTTCAAATTAAAATTTATTTTCAACCCATTAACAATATGTGGTACAAAGAAAGAATCATTTCTCTTATGTTTAAATTATTCAACGGATGTAACTCATTTAGTTTTGAAAGGGTAATATGCCAAAAGTTTTGTACTTAATTGGATTTACTAGTATTTGTATGTTTATACATATAAATATTTAGAAATGGTAGAGACAGGAAGTAGACACTGTGATTAAGATACAAACAAGTATTAGTAAATATGGAATGAATGATAAGCATTATTATGTATTGTATTCAGACAGGTGCTATACGTTCAAATTTACCATTCTAAATTGATTGATTTTAAAGTCATATGCTAGTTTTGATTGTTTTGTTACATTATATAGTAGAGGAAGTTACCTGAATTCTTAATTGCCAGGCAAAAACAAATGTGATATCCTTGTATGCAGCATTATTGCCTCTTTGCTTACATTGTTTTGTGCTTTTGCACTTCTCAGCAATCAAAGCTTTTTAACAAAAGTTATTTTTTCAGCAATCAAAACTTATTTACAATAGTTATTATATCACACTGATGATAAATATTACTGTTTGAAATCACCTTACAGTGTGCTAGTTAGGTAACATACTTGAACGATTAAGTTACAAGTCCTAGTTTTTGTACATGAAGAGTGTTATTTAAAGTATTAAGAAGTTAATTGATTCACACAACCTCTTGAATGTCCTCTTCTGACTACAGCAATACAAATATATTAATTTTTTTGTCACATTTAATAACAGATTTTACATGGATATAATCTGAAATGTTAGGTTTTTTTTTTCAGCAGTTGGTTGTGACTTTGAATGAATTTGCATTTGCATTGTTTAAACAAATACGTAAAACTTGTTATATTTTGTTGGCATTTGTGTTTTACGTACAAGGTTGATATTTTCATTTGTGATAAGTTTTATAATCTGAGAAGTTTAAATGATATTAATAACTTTTTGTATCACAGTTTTGAAACATTTAACCAATAGTTCTTACATTTTTTTGCATAATAGATATTGCCTATATAACACAAAGATACATGCATATAACACAGATTGAGAGACATTTAAAAATATGAAGTTGAACATGCACATAAGGTTGTTTTTTCTGAAAGGTCAGCACCTCAGTTAAACTGAGTAAAATCACATATGAAAGTTTTTTTTCTTGACAAAGTGTCAGAAGACCTGGGTCTAGGGTTGTAAAACTTTACTCAGTACTCCAAGTACAAAATTTGTGCTCGAAAACTTCGAATCCAGTATTTTGATTGGTTGATTTTTGAGTCCTGAGTACGATAATCGTGCATGAAATTTCACCAAAACAAGTTTTTGGGGGGGTACATAGGAATCACCCTATTTGTGAGTCTGTTTGTGTACCTTGTAAGCACATCTCCTAAATGGCTAGATTGAAAGTGATGAAACTTGACTTGGTTGTAGAACACTACATGAGGATGTGCATGAAGGGATATAACCCTGTCCTACATGTTGAAGGGGAGATAATCTGTCTTCAATGTAGTTCACTCACAGTTCTATTTTTTTCTTCTTAGAAATTGTTTTTGATAAAGAGATTCTGCCATTATATATATTCTATCATTATACTGGGATTAGTGGACAGTAGCTATGCATAGGGTTACTGGAAGTAAAGCAAAGTTTTACTTTCTAAGTAATTGTGAAATTGGTGGAAATGTGATGAAAGAAATAAGAAATGTCTGAAATATTTACATCTCTTATCTAAAGTAAGTTTTTGATGATGTTGCCAATTGATTTAAAATACAGAGTAAAAGATTCTGTTTCTATAAGAGGACACAAATATTAAATTGACAAGAAGTTTAATTTGACCTTATGTTTAGTGATTTAATTTTTAACTTTAATTTTTGACATGTTTTATTGTCATTTTACTATTACATACATGTAGTGTTCGACTGGAAATTTATAACAGTGAAAGTATAATTTAAGGTTTTCATGCTTGTATACACTTTCATAGCATAATAACAGTGTTCTGTTAGGACATTCAGGTAGATCTGTGCATTGCGTTATAAGCTAGATCTGTGCATTGCGTTATAAGCTAGATCTGTGCATTGCATTGTAAGCTAGATCTGTGCATTGCATTGTAAGCTAGATCTGTGCATTGCATTATAAGCTAGATCTGTTCTTTCTTTTATACATAACAAGTGCTAATGTTTTTATTTTCACACATTCGTCCTGAATATGCATGAAATATTTGCCACTGGACGTTAAGCAACCAACACTCAATCAATCTATTTTCACACAACCATATACACAGTGATAGTGTAGAATATATGTATCAGGTGTCATAAATAAAAGCGTGAATATATTTAAATTACTTAAATGTGTTAGATAAAACTTAATATCATCATTCTTATAAAGAGATATTTTTTCTGTATTTGTGATACATATCTTGCAGGTCAGTAAGTGTGAAACCCATATATTGTTAATTTCTTATATTCAAAATTATAATAAAGCATCAAGGATGTAGGTTTTCTATGTGAGGATCTAATGAATTGATCAACAATTCAGTGTTTGTGCAGTCTGTATTTTTTAAGATCTGCAAAATATTAATTAGGTGTTCAGATTTTTCGCAGTTAAATTAATATAGGATGGTATAAATTATTATTGCTATATGTATTAAAGATTTGAGCACTTTTGTCACAAGTATGAACCAATTCAACCATTAATTCATATGTCATTATATACATGTAAACTAAATAGTACTAGGTCTACCTTTTTATACCAGCTTTCTTTTACTTTGTTAATTTCCTTGCTTAATAAAGCTTTTATAATGCCTTTGAGTCTGTTATGATTTAATATGAAAGTATTTTCATGTCTGGAGTCATATTGTTTTACCCCTTTATTACATGTACAAGTAGACATTTTAGCATATCGATTGGACATTTTAGCACCAGGACTGGGTTGCACAAATGTCAATTAACTTTACTACTGTATCACTAGCCTTTCAAAACAGGTTGTGAGTTCAAATCCTGCACATGGCAGGCGCGCTAGACTCCAATCTTAATTGACTAGGATTGTCAGTTTTCCTACTGAAGGTCCGTGGTTCTCTCCGGTACTCTGGCTTCCTCCAACAATAAAAACTGACTGCCACGAAATAGTCAATAGCGTTGAAAGTGGTGTTAAACACCAATCAATCGATTTACTGTAAATGTCGTTAAAATTATTAGTGTTAGAGCTAATTTCCTAATGCTTGTAGTTAAAAGGTTTGGTTGGCTTGCTTGCTTTGTTTGTATTAATGTTTGCTCAAGCATTGTAATTAAGATTGGCATCTGCAATCAATAGATAGGCGGGGCTTCAGCTTGTATACATTATACTCTGCATTATACTTAACATCCAATAACATTATACAAGCTGAAGCCCCGCCTAACTATTGATTGCAGATGTCAATCTTAATTACAATGCTTGAGAAAACATTTATACAAAGAAAGCAAACAAGCCAACAAACCTTTAAACTATAAGCATTAGGAAAATAGCTCTAATAAAATTGTAAGCTAATACAACAGATTTAATTAACGAGGCTTGTTTAGGGGGGGTATCAATATCCCATATCCCATTTCGTTTTTGTCCCAATATCCCATACCCTTATAATGTTTACCCCTAATGTCCCAATAAATTTTTTTTTACAAATATCCCGTATCCCTAAAACTATTTTGAAATATCCCCAAAAATCATTAATTCAATCCCAAACCCTTTTTTTTTTGTATAAAACATTCGTAAATACATGTTGTATCCGTTGTAGTAAGGATGTCAAGGATGTGGGCTTTTCAAAGGGAAAAGTTAATCATTCAGAATTAACCAGAGACCTTTAAATGTTAATCTACATGTCTCTGGAATAACCAATATATAATTAAGCGTTTGTAACGTCAGTTGATAAATAAAAGTTACTATAGAGATAAACGTGAGCCACCAAATGTGAGCTTAACAAAGGCACGTAGCTAAAAGAATCACCCAATGTGAACTCAAAGATAGCACGTCGTTTTAATAGAAAAGCATTAAAACGCAAAAGATCAAATCAGGAATATATCCTGTTCGCGAAAGGCTTGAAATTTATACCAACGTCATCAAGCGAAAATGCAAAAATGTCTATACTAAAAGACTACAATGAATTTGCTAGACAATACTAATATAAACCTGCTTCTACGTGCCATAGGTTGGAAAAGTATATCGATCTAACAAAGCTTGAATTATCTTTTCTACCAATACTGAATAGAAAAAAATGTTAAAAACAATCTTACTACGCAATTTGAAAAATGATGAAACAAGAGTAATAAAAAAGGCAGATAAAATTCAAATTGTGTTATATCAGACAGACTAGACTACATAACAGAAGTCACAAGACAACTAAATACTCAACATTACTGCCAATAAGATTCATTTAAAGGGACATTGGCTGTCAAATTCACGTTCACCGATTTAACATAGTAAAACGTATATATATCCAAATTATAAAAAGTCTAAAATAAACAATTTACAAGGCATTGGCTCGATGATATGTTTTATCGTTCCGTGTGTATTATAGTCTTAGACGCCAACTAATTAACTATCGAGTTGACCTCCGAAGACTGCCGATGGTCATGTAAGCGATTTATAAACATATAGATATGAATAAATAGCAAACTTGTGCAATAGGATTTTTCTAGGTTAAAAATATAGGGACGATTGATTCATAATATATGATGGCACATCAGATGAAATTACAGAATTTTTTCGTCTAGCAAATAATTATAACCCCTTATTGAAGTCTACCTATGAAATCTCAAACGACTAAATGTCGTTCTTAGATGTTGATGTAATTAAAGGTCAAAGATTTACAACGCATGGCATTCTTGACCTTGAAATACATTTTAAAGAAACAAATTCTTATCTCTATCTGCATAGAAATAGCTGTCATTCACAGCATGTATTCCGAGGATTTATTAAAGGTGAAGCAATACGGCAAATTAGAAACACAAGTGACCATAACAAATTAATAAACAATCTAACTAATTTCAAAGTGACATTTATTACAGTTTGACGAAGATTGTGTACAAATATTCAATGCTGCACCAATAGTTGCGTATAGCAAACATAAAAGTGTTGGAGATATGCTTGGTGGATCAAAGTTAAAGACTTTAACATGAAATTGACAGTTGGACCCCTGATGATGTCATATCTGTCATAATAACTAGATCTATTGATGAAGAATTAAAATATAATTATATCAATATATACATGAATAATTTTCATATTTGATTATATTAAAATAATGCATCTAAAATGACCATCCCAAGCCAGAGCCTCTAATCCCAAGTTTTAACTACCGAAACACTGAAATAGTGATCAATAGTGTTGGGTCCTATCATGCAATGTGGGATGCGTGGTTGCAAGGGTGTTTTATAATAACAAAACTCAATGAAAATCAACAAAATCCTTAAATGACCTTTTTAAGTAAATTATTTTTGGCAATTTTATCAAGTGAGATGTAAATATTTCTGTACTTAACTTTTAATTTCCACATTTTTTTTTTTCATTTTCAAAATTCAATATCCCTAAAAATGCATCAATATCCCGTATCCCATTTATTTTTAGGACAAATATCCCATATCCCTAATATTGAAATGGCAAATATCCCGTAAAGAAAACTTCTATGATCAATTCCTATTTAAGCAAAAGAAAAATATAATCCATTTTTTACTCATTTACAATCTTGAATAATAACAAGATAGAAACTTAAAGAAATTATCAGCAAGACCAGATCTACATTTGAGACAATATGGAGAAAATTTTCTGATGACTACTTATTGGAGTTATTGCCCTTTAATGATTATTTTTAACCGGATTTTCGAAGGAAATATCAGTTATTAAAATGGGGATGTACGGCGGGTGGACGGGCGGCTGCCAAACAGTGTCTCCACAATAAGATGAAAACGCTTAAACAATTTAAAAACAAATTTAAATATGTTGTTTCCTGGGACTTAATGAAGGTCTAGTTCAATTTTCAAGATTTTAGTATTCCTCCTTTTTGAGTTATCGCCATTTTTAATATCCAAAAGTGGAATTTTTAAATATTTTTCTCTTGTTATCATGTTATGACTTGTCTTATTCACAATAAAAATTAGAGTGACAGATTTATTTAAAAATTATTTACTTCCTAAGTGGTGATGATTATGAGCTATATCATTAGACATTTTGAAGTTAATTACATTATTAATTATTGATTAGATCTGGGTTATATCTTAGCATATGGTAATCATTGGAGTGACAGATTTATTTGAAAATTTTCTGTTTCCTGATAAGATCTGTAGGACTGTATATATAAAGTTTAAAATTTACTAGTAGGACTGTATAAATGAAGTTTGAAATTTACTGTTCATTATTAGACATTTTGTAGATAATTAAGTCTCCCTAAACCATATATATTCTTACCCCCACCCCTTCAATTTGAGACTGTGCTTTTATCTTGTAAACGGTCGAGATCCCAACCCCTAAAACATATATATTCTTGTATGGGACAATAAAACAAATCAAATGAAATATTGGGGGAGATTCCGGGTTCACCCCTACCCCCTTCTTTTTGAAAACTTGTAAACCGTCAAGATCCCTACCCTGAAACTATATATAGTCTTGTTTGGGACAATAAAACTAATCAAATGAAATAAAAGGTGAGTCCCCTGGGGTCACCACCACCCTCTCCTGTTTGAGAACTTGTAAACGGTCGAAATCCCCACCCCTAAACCATATATATTCTTGTATGGGACAATAACACAAATCAAATGAAATATAGGGGAAGTCCATGGGGGTCACCCCACCCCTATCTTTTTGAAAACTTTTAAACGGTCAAGATCCCCACCCAGAAACCATATACATTCTTGTATGGGACAATAAAACAAATCAAGTGAAGTAAAAGGCGAGTCCCTGGGGTCACCCCCACCCCCTCCTGTTTGAGAACTTGTTAACGGTTGAGATCCCCACCCCTAAACCATATATATTTTGTATGGGACAATAAAACAAATCAAATGAAATATAGGGGAAGTCCATGGGGGTAACCCCCACCCCCCTTCTTTTTGATAACTTGTAAACGGTCGAGATCCCCACCCCTAAACCATATATATTCTTGAATGGGACAATAAAACAAATCAAACGAAATTGAGGGGAAGTCCCCTGGGGGATCCGCCACCCCCTTTTTTTGAGAACTTGTAAACGTTAAAGATCCCCACCCCGAAACCATATATATTCTTGTATGGGACAATAAAACAAATGAAATGAAATATAAGGCGAGTCCCCTGGGGTCACCCCACCCCTTTCGGGTTTAAGAACTTGTAAACGGTCGAGAACCCCACCCCTAAACCATATATATTCTTGTATGGGACAATAAAACAAATCAAATGAAATATAGGGAAGTCCATGGGGTAACCCCAATCCCTTCTTTTGATAACTTGTAAACTGTTGAGATCCCCACCCTAAACCATATATATTCTTGAATGGGACAATAAAACAAATCAAATGGAATTGAGGGAAGTCCCTGGGGTAACCCCACCCCTTTTTTGAAAACTTGTAAGCGGTCAAGATCCCACACGAAACCATATATATTCTTGTATGGGACAATAAAACAAATCAAATGAAATATAAGGCGAGTCCCTGGGGTCCCCTCTCCCTTTTGAGAACTTGTAAACGGTCGAGATCATCACCCCTAAACCATATATTCTTGTTCATAATTTCAAGAAAATTTGAATGACATACAGTGTCGATCCATAGGTGTCACTTATGCATATCACAAGCCAATTTGTACTGGACTTTGCCCAATGTCAGGCGACCATGGAATGACGAATTATGGGAGCTTTGTTTGTGGGACTTCGTAACAGCATCCTGTTACAATTATTTCTTGTTACTGATAGTTTTATAGATTTTGAAAAGACATTGTATTAATGATAAATAAAATTTTGGATTTTTTCTTCTTTTCTTTGGTAAATTGTTTGAAGAATTTTGTGGCAAGTTTGTTCGTTATTCTGTAAAACTAATTTTCTGAATGCTATATATATATTTTTTGATGAAGTGAACTCGTTTAAAAACTAAGCTTATATTGTCTATTAATAAAGATATATTTTAGATTTCTGATTTTGGGCCCAGTTTTCAAGTTGGTCCAAATCGAGGTCCAAAATTAAACTGTGTTTGATTTCAACATAAATTTCTTGTTACTGATAGTTTTATAGATTTTGAAAAGACATTGTATTAATGATAAATAAAATTTTGGATTATTTTCTTCTTTTCTTTGGTAAATTGTTTGAAGAACTTTGTGGCAAGTTTGTTTGTTATTCTGTAAAAACTAATTTTCTGAATGCTATATATTTTTTTTTGATGAAGTGAACTCGTTTAAAAACTAAGCTTACATAATAAACATATATTTAGATTTCTGATTTTGGGCCCAGTTTTCAAGTTGGTCCAAATCGAGGTCCAAAATTAAACTGTGTTTGATTTCAACATAAATTGAATATATATAGGATTCTTTGAAATGCTTAATCTAAACCTGTATTTCTTTTCATTATTAATAAGATAATACCACATTGAGGTCCAAAGGGTCCTAAATTAAACTTTAGTTTAATTTCATCAAAAATTGAATTCTTTGGTTCTTTGATATGCTGATTCTAACAATGTTTGAGTGTTAAATCATATCTAATTTTAGAGAACTTAGTCTTCACTGGTTGTTGTTATTATATTATTGATTATAATTTGAAAAATTGCATCATATCTTTTTTTAGAGAACTATTTATCCAGTTTGAGTTATTTCCCTTTGCACAGAAAATATTATGGATAAAATTAACCTGTGTTTCATTTCAACATAAATTAAATATATATAGGGTTCTTTCAAATGCTGAATCTAAACCTGTATTTAGATATTAGATTTTTGGGCCCAGTTTTCAAGTTGGTCCAAAATATCAGGGTCCAAAATTAAACTTTGTTTGATTCAACAAAAACTGAATTTATGGGGTTCTTTGAAATGCTGAATCTAACCATGTATTGAGAGATTTTGGATTGTGGGCTCCTTTATCAAATTGGTCCACATTGAGGTCCAAAGGGTCCTAATTTAAACTTTTGTCTGATTTCATCAAAAATTGAATTCTTGGGGTTTCTTGATATGCTGATTCTAATATGTACTTAGATTTTGGATATTGGACCATAATAGGTATTTAAATGTCCAATTTCAAATATTTCAGTTCTTTGACCACATACATTTTGTGTCACAAACCTATGCTGTGTCAAATATTCAATCACAATCCAAATTCAGAGCTGTTTTAAGCTTAAATGTAGTGTCCATACTTGCTCAACTGTTCAGGGTTTGACCTCTGCAGGAAAATCCGGTTTGCTGTCATTCTGACAGCCTCTTGTTACCATTTTTTTTGCGTTTTGCCTTATATGATAAAAATTATAATAGATAGATGGAAACTTTAAAAACCAAATAAGATCAGCAAGGCAAGATCCACAAATAAAATTTTGCCAATATAGTTAGTAGACTGTCACTCTTCATAGGAGTGATTGCCCTAAATGAGGATTTTTAACCCTCTTTGTGTTTTGAGCAAAAATTAAAGAAGATAGAGAGAAACTAAACAGACAAAATGATCAGCAATACCAGATCAACAAAAAAGAAATTTTTGTCATGAATTTTATTCTTGTCTACAATGTTGGAGAGAGTCCATTGTTGATTATGCACATAGACCTAAGTGAGCTACACAGGCTCTTTAGAGCCTCAAGTTCTTATCATTTGCTATATTAAGAGAGAAATAACGTTTTATGGTTATCTTTCTTTTATTCAAATTGACTTTGAGCTCACCTGGCAGGATGGACCATGTGAGCTTTTCCCATCACTTTGGCTTTGTGTCAGTCGTTTGTTGTCTGTCCATTAACTTTCTTAAAACATCTTCTCTGAAACTGCTCAGTGGATTCAAACTAAAGTTTGTCTGCTTCATCTATAGGATGTAAACTATAAAGTTTGTTGTTTTCCTCCAGTTTGAGCAACCAGCATGGCAGCTTTGTATTAAATTGAACAAAGAGGACAAACTTCAGATTTGGCTTATATCTCTAAAATTATAGCAATTAGGGCAAAACTGACCTCGTAGAAATGATAATACAATTTTTTTCTAACCTGAAAATTTTTGAAAAATCTATGAACCTGTTCTGGAGTTATTGCCCCTATAATGCCAATTGAACTTTTTGGCATTTCCTTTTATTTTCAAAAACAATATGAGCTAGGTTGAAAGTGTTAATTGCAAAAAATGATCAGCATGAACAGATATGTCTACCCTAAAAATTGAAGAAAAAAAATCTGTGTACCTGTTCTGGAGTTATTGCCCTGAAATGCCAAATGAACTTTTGGCATTTCCTTTTCATATTTTCAAAATCGATAGGAGCAAGATTAAAAGTGGTAATTGTAAAAATAAGAGCAGATCTGTTTTGGAGTTATTGCTCCAAAATATTCATTGTTTGCATTTGTTGGCTGTCATGAAGAAAAAAGAAGCTAGGTTAAAAATGTAAATTGCTAAAATGATCAGCGGGACAAGATGTATTTACCCTGAAAATAGAAGAAATATCTGTTGACCTGTAAAAAGAGTAAACTGCAAAAATGATTTGCATGCCATAATTTATCTACTCTATTTGGAGTAATTGCCATTGAAATGTTATTATAAACTGTTTTTATACGACCGCAAAAAATTTTTTGGGTTCGTATAATGGTATGATGTCGTCGTCTGCGTCGTCTGCGTCGTCCGAAGACACATTTGGTTTCAGGATAATAACTTTAGTTTTACTGAATGGATCTCTATGAAATTTAAGAAGATCTTGTCTGTATACCAGCTTTGATTATTTGGAATATCTACTAATTTTCACTTCTTCGTACTACATTTGTATTAACATCAAGATTATTCTCCTCTAATCTGTACAGGGAAGTTTTATTGTTGATATTTACCCTTATGTATCTAGTGTTAAATTAGGTATTTATATGACAGACCTTTCTTGGTATTCCTAATTATTGGAAGATTTTATATAGACAGAAAAGTATACCTAAAACGACAAAGTTATTTTCATTTACCTGTATATATTATGAAACCGGTTTTTCAAAAGTGATTATTTTCTAAGGGTTTAATATTTCATGGTAGTGTTTTGCCATGGCTTTATTTGGACTTGTTTGTTTGCTTTTGGCCTTGAATGTTTGTTCCTAATATTTTATTAACTATGTATTTACTTTCAGGTATACAGATCGAATTTATTCGTTCATAGTGTGTTAATTTACGTTTTTGATTGAGTTAAGCCTTCCAATTGATGTTTTATCGTGTGTTTTCTATGTTGTGATGTTATACTATTGTTTCAGAAAAAGGAGAAGGTTTGGTACCATTAAAACGTTTAATCCCGCTGCAAATGTTTGCACCTGTCCTAAGTCAGGAATCTGATGTACAGTAGTTGTCGTTTGTTTATGTAATTTATACGTGTTTCTCGTTTCTCGTTTTTATATATACTAGACCGTTGGTTTTACCGTTTGAATGGTTTTACACTAGTACTTTTGGGGCCCTTTATAGCTTGTTGTTCGGTGTGAGCCAAGGCTCCGTGTTGAAGGCCGTACATTGACCTATAATGGTTTACTTTTATAAATTGTTATTTGGATGGAGAGTTGTCTCATTGGCACTCACACCACATCTTCCTATATCTAATCAATACCACAAAGGGAAGTTTTGGGGTTTTGGTACAAACAGTTTAGGAATTAGGGGCCAAAAACAAGCATTTTGATACGACCGCAAAATTTTTGCGGTCGTATATTGGTATGACGTTGGCGTCGTCGTCGTCGTTGTCGTCGTCGTCGTCGTCGTCCGAAGACATTTAGTTTTCGCACTATAACTTTAGTATAAGTTAATAGAAATCTATGAAATTTAAACACAAGGTTTATGACCACAAAAGGAAGGTTGGGATTGATTTTGGGATTTTGGTCCCAACAGTTTAGGAATAAGGGGCTTAAAAGGGCCCAAATAAGCATTTTCTTGGTTTTGCACAATAACTTTAGTATAAGTAAATAGAAATCTATGAAATTTAAACACAAGGTTTATGACCACAAAAGGAAGGTTTGGTCCCAACAGTTTAGGAATTAGGGGCCAAAAGGGTCCAAATTAAACTTTGTTTGATTTCATCAAAAATTGAACAATTGTTGTTTTTTGATATGCCGAATCTAACTGTGTATTTAGATTCTTAATTTTTGGTCCCGTTTTCAAATTGGTCTACATTAAGGTCCAAAGGGTCCAAAATTAAACTTAGTTTGACTTTAACAAAAATTGAATTCTTTGGGTTCTTTGATATGCTGAATCTAAACATGTACTTAGTTTTTTATTATGGGCCCAGTTTTCAAGTTGGTCCAAATCGGGGTCCAAAATTAAACTTTGTTTGATTTTATCAAAAACTGAATATACGGGGTTCTTCGATATGCTGAATCTAACCATGTATTTAGATTTTTGATATTTGGGCCCGGTTATCAAATTGGTCCACATTGAGGTTTAAAGGGTCCAAAATTGAACTTTATTTGATTTCATCAAAAATTGAATTCTTCGGGTTCTTTGATATGCTGAATCTAACCATGTATTTAGATTTTGGATATTGGAATACCACAAAGGGATGGTAAGAATTGTCTTTGAGAGTTATAGCTCAAACCGTTAAGGAATAAGGTGCAAAAAAGGGGGGAAAAGGGTTTCCAGGTTAATGGACAATTACTAAAGTACAAAACATAACTTAAAAGGCAGTGTAAGGTTGGTAATTGAAACTCATTTGAATATCTCACCTAAACTGCTTTTAAATTATGTATATTGGAAATTTGCCAAAAACTTTATTATTAATAAATTCCATTGGAAATTTGCCAATAACTTTAGTTTAATGATCTTCATTGGAAATTTGCCAATATAGAATGTTGCTGATGAAGCTTTTTTGTTTATCTCACCTAAACTGCTTTTAAATTATGTATATTGGAAATTTGCAAAAACTTTATTATTAATAAATTCCATTGGAAATTTGCCAATAACTTTAGTTTAATGAACTTCATTGAAATTTGCCAATATAAAATGTTGCTGATGAAGCTTTTTGTTTATCTCACCTAAACTGCTTTTAAATTATGTATATTGAAATTTGCCAAAACTTTATTATTAATAAATTCCATTGGAAATTTGCCAATAACTTTAGTTTAATAACCTTCATTGGAAATTTGCCAATATAAAATGTTGCTGATGAAGCTTTTGTTTATTTTAGCCATGATTATTTTGTCATTTTCTATTTCAATAGGGTCCAAAATTAAACTTATTTTGATTCTAATAAAATTGAACTCTTGCGGTTCTTTGATATGCTGAATCTAAACATGTATTTAGATTTTGATTATGGGCCCAGTATTAAGTTGGTACAAATCAGGGTCCAAAATCACTCTTTGTTTGATTTCAACAAAAATTGAATATATGGGGTTTTTGATATCCTGAATCTAACTGTGTATTTAGATTTTGGGACTTGTTTTAAATTTATCCACATTGAGGTCCTTAAGGTCCAAAATGAAACTTTGTTTGATTTCATTAAAAATTGAAATATGGGGGTTCTTTGATACGCTGAGAGTTATGGTCCTAACAGTTTAGGAATTAGGGGTAAAAAAAGGGCCCACTAGTTTCCAGACAATAACTTGTGTTCAAGTGTATGGATCTCTCTAAAATTGTACTACAAGATTCCATACTACAAAGGGACGGCTGGGATAGAGTTTGGGGGTAATTGCTTCAAAAAGGGGGGTGGGTGTGGGGGTTCAAAAAGATTTGGGAGATTATTTTTTTCAAAATTATTCAAATTTCAAATTTTTTGAAAAGTTTCAAGAAGAAATAAATCTTTAATTGCAGAGTATTGTGCAATAGATTTTTAAAGATCTATGACCACATTTAATTTGTGTCAGAAACCTTTATTATGTCAAAAATTTGATCACAATCCAAATTCAGACAGTATCAAGCTTGAATATTGTGTCCAAATTTACCCCAACTGTTCAGGGTTCGACCTCTGCGGTTGTATCAGGCTGCGCTCAGCGAAGCATTTTATTTGCAGTTTTGGTTGTTCTCTAAAAACTATAGGATTAAGGTTAAACATGTTAATTGGAAAAACGATCAGCAACGCATAGATTAACTACAGTGAGTGCATATAAATGTTCTAATAAGCAAATTACCATTTTTTTTTTCGCAAGGCCAGTGATGTAGGCACAGGTATGCATCCTGTTATTACTATCTTGTGAATTAACAATTAATAAAGTATTTGTGTAGAACTTGCCAAACTTGAAGAAATCCAGTTCTCAGTGTATGCACGGGAGGTAACCTTTTGCCACTTCATTGTATATTTCCCACTGGGAAACCATGAATATATATTCAACTGATCGTACATATATCCTTATACCATATTGAATGATCAAAGGATTAAATCTTTGTCTTGATTTCTTCGCCTTTCATTTATTTGTAGGTCTGATAACTAAATCCATCACCAAAAAAAAATAAAAAACGCCGTTTTTGTTTGATTCGTTTTATAACGCTTACCAAACAACTATAAGTTTTCGCTTAAATGGGATACTTGAAATACAGGCGAATGGATTAATCCAGCGAAAAAATTGGCTACAATGTTTGCATTGAATTGTTCATCAGTAGTTTAAAATTTTTTATTAAAATGTCCTATGTATATATCTGTCTGTCCTGCTAATTGCAAAAATGATCAGCATGACAAGATGTTTCTATCCTGAAAATTGGAGAAAAATCTTTGCACATGTTATGGAGTTATTGTCCCTGTTATGAAAAATGTAGGAGGTAGGTTAAAAGTTTAAAATGCAAAAAGTTTTAGCACGACAAGATGTATCCTCCCTGGAAATTTGAGAAAAACACATGCTCCTGTTATGGAGTTATTGCCCCTGAAATGCTATTTTAACTTTTTTAGCAGTTACTTGCCATATTTTCAAAAACTAGAAGCTAAGGTTAAAGTGTAAATTGCAAAAATGATCAGCGCGGCAAGATATATAGACCCTGAAAATTGGAGAAAAATCTGGTGACTTGTTATGGAGTTATTGCACCTAAAATAATCATTTATTTGCAGATTTTTGCCTTGGTTTCTTGACCTTTGATTTATTTTTAGGTCTGATAACGAAATCCATCACACAAAAACAGCCGTTTTTGTTGGATTAGTTTTTTCCAGGTTCACCAAACCAACATAAGTATAAGTTTTCGCTTAAATGGGATATTGAAAATACAGGTGAATGGATTAATCCAGCGAAGAAATTGGCTATAATGTAAGCTCTGAATTGTTCATTAGTAGTTTCAAATTTTTGGCTAAAAATTTCCTGTGTCTATGTCTGTCTATCTTTCTATCTGTCAGTCCAACATAGATTACGTCCGGCTAAATCCTACAGTTTTCAAGCTTGAACTTTAATACTGGGTAGGATGTAAGTAAATATAACATGAGTGCATAGTGATGAGATTTAGACTTTTCTCAAAAATTACAAAATGTTGAACTTTGTCATGTTTTGGTGAAATTAGGCACGAATGGTGCATATTTTGATTATGCAGATTGTCTGGTACATTATATTGTTACTATACGTAATGATATCATCTTTTCTGAATTTAATAGGTATACTTTTTAACCGGATTTTCGAAGGAAATATCGGTTATTAAAATGGGGATGTACGGCGGGCGGCTGGGCGGGCGCACGGGCGGCTGCCAAACAGTGTCTCCACAATAACATGAAAACGCTTTAACAAATTTTTTTCAAATTTAAATATGTTGTTTCCTGGGACTTGATGAAGGACTAGTTCAATTTTCATTTTGGTAATAAATCAGCATTCAAGCAAAAATAAGACCCTATGACCTACAGTTTGTGCTTCAATGACTGTTTATGGATTTGGCACTTGATTTCATAACTCTGTCTTTAAAAGAATTTACTTTATATTAAGCTCGTTCAAGGAAAGTGTCAAATTATGTTGTTCTCACTGAAATGGATACCGTATGATAATATTTCCTCATTAAGAATTTAGACCAATAAGCGATTGCAATCCATTTTGACTGTCTGTTTTTTGTGCAATAACATCTTTTAAAACATTTGGACAAATATATCCAAACTCGAAAGGAATGTTCCTTATATGGTAATGACTCTTTTTATACGACCGCAAATTTTTTTGGGATCGTATAATGGTATGATGTCGTCGTCGTCGTCTGCGTCGTCGTCCGAAGACACATTTGGTTTCCGGACAATAACTTTAGTTGAAGTGATTGGATCTCTATGAAATATTTTAAGAAGGTTCAATACGACAAAAGGAAGGTTGGGATTAATTTTGGGGATGATGGTCTCAACCGTTTAGGAATTAGGGGCCCACAAGGGGCCCAAAACAAGCATTTGTCTAGTTTCAGGATAATAACTTGTGTATAAGTATTTTGATTGCTCTGAAATTGTACCACAATGTTTAATACCACAAGTAGAAGGTTGGGATTCATTTTGGGGGTTATGGTGCCAACAGTTTAGGAATTAAAGGCCAAAAACAAGCGTTTTTGTAGTTTCGAGACAATAACTTGTGTGTGAGTGTATGGATCTCTCTGACATTGTACCACAAGGTTCTATATGACAAAGGGAAGTCTGGGAATGAGTTTGGGGGTAATTGCCCAAACATGCAGGAAAAAGGGACCAAAAAGGGTCAAAAACAAGCAATTTTCTAGTTTCAAGGCAATAACTTGTGTTTAAGTGAATGGATCTCTCTAAAATTGTACTAAAAGGTTCCATACTACAAAAGAAAGGCTGGGATTGAGTTTGGGGGTAATTGCTCCAAGGAGGGATTCAAATATATTTTCCAATTTTTAAGGGTTCATATTTTTTTTTCAAAATTTTTCACAAATTTCAAATTTTTGAAAAGTTTCAAGAAGAAAAGAAACCTTCAGTTGCACAGTATTGCGCAATAGATTTGTAAGATCTTTGACCACATTTATTTTATGTCAGAAACCTATATTATGTCAAAAATTTGATTACAATCCAAATTCAGACAGTATCAAGCTTAAATATTGTGTCCAAATTTGCCAAAACTGTTCAGGGTTCGACCTCTGCGGTCGTATCAGGCTGCGCTCAGCGAAGCATTTTATTTTCATTCTGGTTTAGAATTATAATATGAGTGCCAGAAAGAAGACCATCTATTCTTCTTTGTTTGTTATATATCTTGAGAAACTAATTGGAATAATTGTAAGGTGTAAATGTCCGACTGACAGGTTCTAGCTGACCTTGAACCCAATGTCATAGTTCTTGGAAAATGTTTAGTTTGTGTGGTTTGATCTATTTCTTAGATACTATAAGCAATAGGGCCACTACTTTGATGTATGGAACAATTATGAGGTGTACATGTCTATCTGGCAGGGTTCACATGACCATCACCTCATTTACATGGTTCATTGGTCAATGATAAGTTTTAGTAATTCTGTCCGTTTATCAGATAATATAAGCAATAGGTCAACTATGTTCTGTGTATGGAATGATTGTAATGTGTACATGTCTGTCTGTTAAGGTTCATATACCTTGACCTCATTTTCATGATTCATTGGTCAATGTTAAGTTTTTATACGACCGCAAAAAAATTTTGTGGTCGTATATTGGTATGACGTTGGCGTCGTCGTCGTCGTCGTCGTCCGAAGACGCATTGGTTTTCGCACTCTAACTTTAGTTAAAGTGAATGGATCTCTATGAAATTTTACCATAAAGTTCAATATCACAAAAGGAAGGTTGGGATTGATTTTGGGGGTTATGGTACCAACAGTTAAGGAATTAGGGGCCAAAAAGAGGCCAAAAATAAGCATTTTTGTAACTTCCAGACATAACTTGTGTGTTAGTGTATGGATCTCTCTGACTTTGTACCACAAGGTTCCATATCACAAAGGGAATGCTAGGATTGATTTTTGGGGGTAATTGCCTCAAAATTTTAGGAATTAGGGGCCAAAAAAGGGGCAAAAAACCAGCATTTTTCTAGTTTCATGACAATAACTTGTGTGTAAGTGTATGGATCTTTCTGAAATTGTACTTCAAGGTTCCATATCACAAAGGGAAAGCTGGAATTGAGTTTGGGGGTAATTGCCTGAAACGTTTAGGAATTAGGGGCCAAAAAGGGGCCAAAAATAAGCATTTTTCTAGTTTCCAGACAATAACTTGTGTTCAAGTGTATGGATCTCTCTGAAATTGTACTGCAAGGTACCATACCTCAAAGGGAAGGCTGGGATTGAGTTTGAGGGTGATGAATCATAAGGGGGTTCAAAAATTGGGGGATTTTTTTCCTTTTTCCTTTTTTTTCTTTAAAATTTTCCATTTTAAATTAAGTTGGTTATTTCTGATTTATATTTAAAAGCAAATAATAATGATATGGCAGGAGATACACACCAAACAGGATGTGTAAGTTATTATATAATAAGTATTGTGCAATAGCAAGAAATTTTCAATTGCACAGTATTGCGCAATAGCAAGAAATCTTCAATTGCACAGTATTGCGCAATAGCAAGAAATATCCAATAGCACAATATTGCGCAATAGCAAGAAATATTCAATTGCACAGTATTGCGCAATTGCAAGAAATATTCAATTGCTAAGTATTGTGCAAAAGAAGATACTTTGTATAAATTGCTTATTTCTTGACCAATTTCAATGGGGTTTTATTCTTGAACTCTTGGGGTTCTTTAATATGCTGAATCTAACCGTGTATTAAGTTTTTGGATTTTGGGCCCCGTTTTTAAATTGGTCAACATTGAGGTCCAAAGGGTCCAAAATTAAACTTTGTTTGATTTCATCAAAAATTGAATTATAGGGGTTCTTTGATATGCCGAATCTAACTGTGTATTTAGATTCTTAATTTTTGGTCCCGTTTTCAAATTGGTCTACATTAAGGTCCAAAGGGTCCAAAATTAAACTTAGTTTGATTTTAACAAAAATTGAATTCTTAGGGTTCTTTGATATGTTGAATCTAAACATGTATTTAGATTTTGATTATGGGCACAGTTTTCAAGTTGGTCCAAATCAGGGTCCAAAATTAAACTTTGTTTGATTTCAACAAAAATTGAATATATGGGGTTCTTTGATATGCTGAATCTAACCATGTATTTAGATTTTTGATTTTTGGACCCCGTTATCAACTTTGTCCACATTGAGGTCAAAAGGGTCCAAAATTAAACTTTGTTTGATTTCATCAAAAATTGAATTATTGGGATTCTTTGATATGCCGAATCTAACCGTGTATTTAGATTCTTAATTTTTGGTCCCGTTTTCAAATTGGTCTACATTAAGGTCCAAAGGGTCCAAAATTAAACTTAGTTTGATTTTGACAAAAATTGAATTCTTAGGGTTCTTTGATATGCTGAATCTAAACATGTATTTAGATTTTTGATTATGGGCCCAGTTTTCAAGTTGGTCCAAATCGGGGTCCAAAATTAAACTTTGTTTGATTTCAACAAAAATTGAATATATGGGGTTCTTTGATATGCTGAATCTAACCATGTATTTAGATTTTTTATTTTTGGGCCCTGTTATCAACTTTGTCCACATTGAGGTCAAAAGGGTCCAAAATTAAACTTTGTTTGATTTCATCAAAACTTGAACTCTTGGGGATTTTGATATGCTGAATCTAACCATGTATTTAGATTTTGGATATTGGACCATAATAGGTGAATGTCCAATTTAAAATTTTAAGTTCTTAGACCACATTCATTCTGTGTCAAAAACCTATGCTGTGTCAAATATTTAATCACAATCCAAATTCAGAGCTGTATCAAGCTTGAATGTTGTGTCCATACTTGCCCCAACTATTCAGGGTTCGACCTCTGCGGTCGTATCAAGCTGCGCCCTGCGGAGCATTTTATTGTGGTTTGATCTGTTTCTCAGGTACTACCGGTTTTAAGAATAGGACCACTATATTTGGTGTATGGAATGCTTGTAAGGTGTACATGTCTGTCTGCCATGGTTCATCTGACCGTGATTTCATTTTCATAGAACATTGAAAATGTTAAGTTTATGTGATACTTGTAGTTAAATCTTCTTATTAAAGACTTTCAACATGAATTCAATGATAAGTAAAACAGGCGAGACATTTCAGCGTGTTCACTCTTGTTATTTGTAATGTTTGTATCTCTGAACTGTAAGTACTTATAATAGAATAGTCTAAACTTGTGTTAATCTGCATTCTAGTGGGATGGCATATATGCTGGCAAAATAGGCCGCTGTGGCCTACTTTTGTTTTGCGGCAATTTTAATCTCTGAAAATGCGAGATTTCGGATATTGTAGTTTTTCATTGAGTTGTGCTTTATATAGTATGTTATTCAGATAAACTAAATCTATTTTTCATATACAAATACAGACTTTCCCTCACTAGCAATCCAATTTTGATCTGAATCGTTCATTTTGATTTGAACAGCTCTTTTAAAGACTGAACAATAAATTATTAAGTAATTTTCAGTATTTCAGTCAATTTTCATACTTATCCATTGCGATAAATTGATTACTGTTCAGACAATTCGCTTGAAGTCAATTAAGATATGTTCAGTCTATGTTCAGACTGTTTACCAGTTGTTATTTTACCTGTAAACATCAACATCATACTGAATTGTCTGAAAATCTACTGAACAGCACTGAATTGGCTGCACTTGAATTGCCTGAACAGTACTGAATTTACCGCAGTGGATAAATCTGAAAATTGATTGAAAGACTGAATAGGACTTTTCAGATTTATTTACTAGTTCCTAGATCATATTTGAATAAACCAAATAACAAGATATTGCTGTGTTCCTTAATAGTTTTCTAGTTTCAGACAATAACTTGTGTTCAAGTGTATGGATCTCTGAAATTGTACTGCAAGGTACCATACCTCAAAGGGAAGGCTGGGATTGAGTTTGAGGGTGATGAATCATAAGGGGTTCAAAAATTGGGGGATTTTTTTCCTTTTTTTCCTTTTTTTTTCTTTAAAATTTTCCATTTTAAATTAAGTTGGTTATTTCTGATTTATATTTAAAAGCAAATAATAATGATATGGCAGGAGATACACACCAAACAGGATGTGTAAGTTATTATATAATAAGTATTGTGCAATAGCAAGAAATTTTCAATTGCACAGTATTGCGCAATAGCAAGAAATCTTCAATTGCACAGTATTGCGCAATAGCAAGAAATATCCAATAGCACAATATTGCGCAATAGCAAGAAATATTCAATTGCACAGTATTGCGCAATTGCAAGAAATATTCAATTGCTAAGTATTGTGCAAAGAAGATACTTTGTATAAATTGCTTATTTCTTGACCAATTTCAATGGGGTTTTATTCTTGAACTCTTGGGGTTCTTTAATATGCTGAATCTAACCGTGTATTAAGTTTTTGGATTTTGGGCCCCGTTTTAAATTGGTCCACATTGAGGTCCAAAGGGTCCAAAATTAAACTTTGTTTGATAATTCAAAAATTGAATTATAGGAGATCTTTGATATGCCGAAACTTACTATGTATTTAGATTTTTTATTTTTGTCCCGTTTTCAAATTGGTATTCATTAAGGTCCAAAGGGTCCAATATTAAACTTAGTTTGATTTTAACAAAATATGAATTCTTGGGGTTCTTTGATATGCTGAATCTAAACATATATTTAGATTTTTGATTATGGGTCCAGTTTTCAAGTTGGTCCAAATCGGGGTCCAAAATTAAATTTTGTTTGATTTCAACAAAAATTGAATATATGGGGTTCTTTGATTTGCTGAATCTAACCATGTATTTAGATTTTTGATTTTTGGACCCCGTTATCAACTTTGTCCACATTGAGGTCAAAAGGGTCCAAAATTAAACTTTGTTTGATTTCATCAAAATTGAATTATTGGGATTCTTTGATTTGCCGAATCTAACCGTGTATTTAGATTCTTAATTTTGGTCCCGTTTTCAAATTGGTCTACATTAAGGTCCAAAGGGTCCAAAATTAAACTTAGTTTGATTTTGACAAAATTGAATTCTTAGGGTTCTTTGATATGCTGAATCTAAACATGTATTTAGATTTTGATTATGGGCCCAGTTTTCAAGTTGGTCCAAATCGGGGTCCAAAATTAAACTTTGTTTGATTTCAACAAAAATTGAATATATGGGGTTCTTTGATATGCTGAATCTAACCATGTATTTAGATTTTTTATTTTTGGGCCCTGTTATCAACTTTGTCCACATTGAGGTCAAAAGGGTCCAAAATTAAACTTTGTTTGATTTCATCAAAACTTGAACTCTTGGGGATTTTGATATGCTGAATCTAACCATGTATTTAGATTTTGGATATTGGACCATAATAGGTGAATGTCCAATTTAAAAATTTTAAGTTCTTAGACCACATTCATTCTGTGTCAAAAACCTATGCTGTGTCAAATATTTAATCACAATCCAAATTCAGAGCTGTATCAAGCTTGAATGTTGTGTCCATACTTGCCCCAACTATTCAGGGTTCGACCTCTGCGGTCGTATCAAGCTGCGCCCTGCGGAGCATTTTATTGTGGTTTGATCTGTTTCTCAGGTACTACCGGTTTTAAGAATAGGACCACTATATTTGGTGTATGGAATGCTTGTAAGGTGTACATGTCTGTCTGCCATGGTTCATCTGACCGTGATCTCATTTTCATAGAACATTGAAAATGTTAAGTTTATGTGATACTTGTAGTTAAATCTTCTTATTAAAGACTTTCAACATGAATTCAATGATAAGTAAAACAGGCGAGACATTTCAGCGTGTTCACTCTTGTTATTTGTAATGTTTGTATCTCTGAACTGTAAGTACTTATAATAGAATAGTCTAAACTTGTGTTAATCTGCATTCTAGTGGGATGGCATATATGCTGGCAAAAATAGGCCGCTGTGGCCTACTTTTGTTTTGCGGCAATTTTTAATCTCTGAAAATGCGAGATTTCGGATATTGTAGTTTTTTCATTGAGTTGTGCTTTATATAGTATGTTATTCAGATAAACTAAATCTATTTTTCATATACAAATACAGACTTTCCCCTCACTAGCAATCCAATTTTGATCTGAATCGTTCATTTTGATTTGAACAGCTCTTTTAAAGACTGAACAATAAATTATTAAGTAATTTTCAGTATTTCAGTCAATTTTCATACTTATCCATTGCGATAAATTGATTACTGTTCAGACAATTCGCTTGCAGTCAATTAAGATATGTTCAGTCTATGTTCAGACTGTTTAGCAGTTGTTATTTTACCTGTAAACATCAACATCATACTGAATTGTCTGAAAATCTACTGAACAGCACTGAATTGGCTGCACTTGAATTGCCTGAACAGTACTGAATTTACCGCAGTGGATAAATCTGAAAATTGATTGAAAGACTGAATAGGACTTTTCAGATTTATTTACTAGTTCCTAGATCATATTTGAATAAACCAAATAACAAGATATTGCTGTGTTCCTTAATAGTTATTATACCCCATGCTACGAAGTAGCGAAGGGGTGTATAGTTTTTGACCCGTCCGTCGTCAGTTCGTCATTCCTTTTCGTTTCTGGCTGCTAATTCAAATATATTAGATTGCAACCATCCTTGATTATATGCTCTCATATAATGAGAAGGGAATCCCTATTGATTTTGAGGTCCATATATCAAAGGCCAAGGTCGTAGTTACCAGACAATTTTTGGGGCCCTTTATAGCTTACTGTTCGGTGTGAGCCTAGGCTCCGTGTTGAAGACCGTACTTTGACCTATAATAGTTTACATTTATAAATTTTGACTTGGATGGAGAGTTGTCTCATTGGCACTCATACCACATCTTCTTATATCTATGGACCGAAATTTGTGCAAAAACTGGTTTTCGGATGTTAACCACAGTACTTTATATCAGATTGCAACCATACTTGAATTTATGTTCAAATTAAAGAGAAGACGATCGGATAACAACCAATTAATCCTCACATTCAATGAGAATTAGAATCCCTATTTGTTATTTGGTCAATACTAAAAGGTCAAGGTCGTAATTACTCGTGTTAAAAGTGGTTTCTGGAATTAAAAAATAAATTTTTATATCTGTTTGCAACCATACTTGAATATTTTGTCAAATATCATGAGAGGAAGATCCATATTCATGTAAAGGTCAATCAATACCTCAAGTTAAAGATTGTATTTAATAGGCCTTAATTTGTGCATAAAAGTAGTTTCAGGATGATATTTCCATATGTTAACTCAGATGCTTTATTTTGTATTACAACCATACTTTTGTATATGCTCACATATAATGAGAGGAAGATACCTATTGATTTTTAGGCCAATACCTCATAGACCAAGGTCGTAGTTACTAAAATTAGACCGACATTTGTGCAAAAAAGTGGTTTCTGGATGCTAACTGAAACAATTTAAATCGGATTGCAATCGCACTTTAATATATTCTTACATATAATAAGAGGAATATCCCTTTAATGTTTGAGGTCAATACCTCAAATTCCAAGGTTGTTCTAGTCTATAGACATCAGTACAAATCTTAACTCACATACGTCACGTTTATACTGATACATTGAGTGATGATTTATTGTTGATGTGTAGGGCACCTTCAGAACTCTTGGCTATATCGTGGAGGTCAGTTTTTATTGGAGGAGTGCCCATAGAAAACCAACGACCTTTGGCACGAAAAAGGCAAGCATAGCCAATTAAGACCGGAGTCGAACTAACCGGTCACGCGATGGGTTCGGACTAACAACTTCAGTGTTGATAGGCTAGTGATCATTATAGATGGATTACTGAGACCCTTTGGTCACCGAGGCCCCTTCCATCTATTACACACTAAAATGTCATGAAAATAAGTACAATCACAATGATGCCATGCCATTCCAAGTGTTAAAATAACTCTGCTTTAGAGATGTCAACTTTATAAAAATAAGGAGATGTGGTATGATTACCAATCAATCATGTAAGCAACTATAGGTCACCGTATGTCCTTCATCTAGTAAAAAAATACCGTGCTCAATCACAATGATGCCATGCCATGCCATTCCAAGTGTTAAAATTAATCTGCTTAAGGGATGTCAACTTTATAAAAATTAGGAGATGTGGTATGATTATCAATCAATCATGTAAGCAACTATAGGTCACCGTATGTCCTTCATCTTGTAAAAAAATACCGTGCTGCATAGTTAGCTATAAAAAGTTCCCATCAGTGTTGCTTTCTACAAATAAGATTATGGCGTGGGGTATGGTGAGTTCTTTAATTTTGGAGATGCATCCACTACAATATATGACCATATTCCAACAATTGATTGATCCTTTGCTCTTGCAGGACAAACAAGATATATGAACATGAAATGGATAATAAAATATTAATAAATTGCATTTGATATAAAAGAAGAGATTTGACATTAAATAACAAACTTTTAACTGTCGAAAACGATGTATGAATAGTTGGGTAGGGTCGGAAAATGTAGCCTTGGCAACGGACCCTTTGAAAATGAGCTTTGTCTTATCGAATGACGCGAAGGGACTTTTTCGTGCTTAAAGGGCACAGGCACTTGTCTCCAATAGGTAGTAGTCTTTCGTGTTTAAGACCCTTTTCGTTGATACTATAAGAAGTAGGTCAGCCCTATTTGGCTTTTGAAATGATTGTAAGGTGTACAAGTCCATCTGGTAGGTTTCATTTGACATTGACTTTATTTCCATAGTTGACTTTTTTATGGTTCATACTATATGCAAAAGGTCGGCTATATTTCATCTTAATAATTTTTGTCTTGTTTTTACAGAATAAATTTACATCATGTCAGGCTGGGATTCATATGTCACAAGTGTTAGAGATCTATCGGCAGCAGGTGAATGTGTTGGTGCAGGAATATATGGTAACGATGGAAGTAAATGGGCAAGTACTGAAGGCGTAAATATAATGGCAGATGAAATCCAAAAGGCGCGTACATGGCTAGATGACAAAGAAGGCAGTGACTACACACACGGAATAACTCTTGATGGTAATCCCTACACGTTCCTTCGACATCTTGAAGATAATGCAGGTACAATGGCATTGAAAAGAAAACACAGAGAAGGTGAAACACTGAATGATAAACAAATGTACCAGGCATTCATAGCAGCCTCAAAAACAGCAGTCATGGTAGCGCTATTTGTAGGAGGAAAGAGAGGCAATGAAACTGCTGGAGTCAAAAGAATGTCGGACCTCATCGAATATTTAAAAAGTAATAATATGTAAGCTATATTTCAGTGACTTGTTTGAGAATAGCTGAAAGTTAACAGGCCTAAAAAGCACTCTTTTCAACTAGTATGCATCAGTGAAAAAAAATATTAAAAATTGGACTTAATTTGTCAGTTCAGGGGACGAGGCACAGCTTTTGCAGTGACACAAATTGTGATGTTTATTTGCAAGTTTGCTTTTTATGAATCCCTTTTTCGTTTTGCAGACTTTTATATGATATTTACAGTTTAGTTTATCATGTTTCAAATGTCTTCAAATTGTATGTAATTGATATAACTCGATTTAAAATTTGTAATTATAAATGTTATAATATTACACATATCAAAATCCGGTTTTATTGAAATACAGCTAATTTCAGGGTCGATAGTAAACTTAAACGTTTGTTTTTTTTTATGGTTTGTTGTTGTGTTACTTCCTTTTTAGCATTTCGTGATTTATTTTATTACATTGAAGCAAACATATTCTAGCTTAAATATTTAACTACTGCTGAACAAAAAGACTGTAATTTTTTTACAACCAGAGTTGCCCAATTATGAAATCTAAAATATAGTTAGTTCTCTGCAACTTATTTTTGATGGTTCTATCCTTTGGTATCAAAACCCGTAACTAAGAAGTACCATGAACAGACAACTCTGTAACTAAGAAGTACCATGAACAGACAACTCTGTAACTAAGAAGTACCATGAACAGACAACTCTTGTAACACTCAATTCATTGCAAACTGTCGCTTATATTTCAGTTACACATATCAAGCTGTTTGTGTTTGCTTTAAAGGACCTTCTTATTTTTTCTCCTATTCTGAGAAGATGTTATATTTTTCTTTAATATATGTTTTTTTTCTTCTTGCTTTGGCACTAGCACCCAATTTGGTTCTGAAATATCAGGGTCGGGAAGTCATATTTGTAAAATGTAAAATGTAAGTGTAAAATGTTTTAAGAAGGTTGTTATATTATTGCTGTTAGTGTATTTTAGACTATAAACCAAATTCAGGTTTGTAACGCATGGAATTATACGCGATCAAGCATGGCGGGTACAAAAATATTTAAACTGTCAAAATATGATGTTGTTTTCAGACATTCACACAAAGTTATTCAAGCGTCGGAAGTGTTGAAACATTAGATGAACTTCAATTTTCATTTATAAACGCCAAATTCATTAAAAATTTGTTTTCAACATGCTTCGAAAAACAGCATTCTAAATAGACAAAAAAAAAAAAATTACAGAACCGAGACTTATAGAATAACTAATCGAAGAATTCAAATAGAGAAAAATATTCAACGAGTGACCGAACAACACATTAATTCACGAATGCGCGTATCGCATGAGTAAATTATCAGTGTTGTTCGGTCACGAGTTGAATATTTTTCGATATTTGAATTCTTTGATTAGTTATTCTTTTTATTACATTAGCAAATGGCTTTTTTTAATGAAATTAATGTCGAAAATGTAAGGAACTATATCTTTTTTCTACGCATTCACAATTTGTTTTGATCCGACGTCAGAGAGTGAAATAACCACGTTTATTTAACATGTGAAATTATCGGTTTTTATTTGACTGGGAAATCAATGTAATTCATTGCTACCAATGTAATAATCGGTTATATTGTAGTGTCTGTTTAAGTTATCCGCATCAATGCTTGATCGCAATATTGTTAGTAGTATTTTCACGAAAAAAAAACATTGTTGTATTGAGTCTTACTCAAACTTGAATATATAAATCAATGTTTTTCATAAACTTTGGATAATAAAGCTTATTAGTGCCTTGAACTTTTTCATAAGATAATTGGGGGTGGGGGAACTAAACAAACAGAAAATTAAAACAAACAAAAACATTAAACTTGCGGTACTAGTAATGCAAGTCATGGACATAGAAGAACCTTTTTTCTTTCCAAACGTTTGAACTCAAATGTATTTGATTAATACAAAAATAATGTTAAATGGTGTGATTGCCATTGAGACAACTATCCACCAAAGTTCAAATGAAGTGGGTGTAAGCAATTATAGACAACCATACGGCCTTCAACTAAGAGAAAAAAATCATACAGTAGAGTCGGCTATAAAAGGCCTTAACATAAAAAACTATGAAACAATTCAATTGAGAAAACTAACGGTCTAATCTATAACAAAATAATTTACGAAAAACAAATATGACAGATATGGACCAACGACAACCTCTGAAATACAGGCATTTAAAAGGTCATTTGAAAACTATATTGTTCACAAAACCAATAATTTACAAGTAGGTTTGTCAATTTTATTTAATATCGACTGAATAATTTTTTTGTAAATGGAATTTTGTTTTAGATTTAGTTTTTTTACCAATTATTTTATAATATATCATGATTAATTGTTATGTGACCATTGTAGATCCAAAACGTGGTTTTTTTTTGGTTCGTATAATGCTATGATGTCGTCGTCTGCGTCGTCTGCGTCGTCCGAAGGCGAAGACACATATGGTTTCCGGACAATAACTTTAGTTTTAGTGAATGGATCTCTATGAAATTTAACAAAGAGGTTCAATACCACAAAAGGAAGTTTGGGGGTTTTGGTACCAACAGTTTAGGAATTAGGGGCCAAAAACAAGCATTTTGTAGTTTCCGGACAATAACTTGTGTGTAAGTGTATGGATCTCTCTGACATTGTACCACAAGGTTCCATATCTCAAAGAGAAGGCTAGGGTTGAGTTTGGGGGTAATTGCCCCAAACATGCAGAAATCATGGGGAAAAAAAGGGGCCAAAAACAAGCATTTTTCTAGTTTCCAGACAATAACTTGTGTTTAAGAGTATGGATCTCTCTAAAATTGTACTACAAGGTTCTATACTACAAAGGGAAGGCTGGGAATGAGTCTTGGGGTAATTGCTCCAAAAGAGGGGGGGTTCCAATTTTTTTAAGGGGTTCATATTTTTTTTTCTTCAAAATTTTCAAATTTCAATAGATTTTTAAGATCTTTGACCACATTTATTTTGTGTCAGAAACCTATATTATGTCAAAAATTTGATCACAATCCAAATTCAGACAGTATCAAGCTTGAATATTGTGTCAAAATTTGCCCCAACTGTTCAGGGTTCGACCTCTGCGGTCGTATCAGGCTGCGCTCAGCGAAGCATTTTATTCTTTAATGATTCCCAGAAGGTTGTGTGTCGCCTTTTGAGTTTTCTTGAAAAGTACTGCTCTTTTCTTCGCATTAGTGTACAGTATTATTAAGTACGTTGAACCATTTTGACAGACATATTTCGTTTTTCGGATTTTTGCACTTGTTGATAATACAATAGATATTTTCATAGAATTGCAGTTGAATTGTATCTTAACGATCTGATACAAGATCTTTCACGATCCAATCGCAATGCTTGACCACCTCTTTCACGATCATTTTCCTCGATATACCGAAAGATAGCCGTGATATTACATTTGAAAGAGACAAACAGATAATAGCATTTTCTAAACAAGGTAATTGCAAAGTATGGAACCGAAACTATATAACAAATTCCATCAAAAAGAATAATTAAGTTATCTCTGATATGTGTTCAAACCATATCATAATCATTATGTGAAAGTTGACGTAATTTCAACAATCAAAAAGTATATAGTAATTATAGTAATTAAGATTATTGCATTTCAGAATTGGACAAGTTGTACATTACATGTGCATACATGTATCTTTTTTAAACTTTGGAGTTAAAATAAAAATAATTCAAAATATTTCATTATATTTAAAAAAAAAGTAGCTTGTGAAATCAGTAGCAGGATATTTGGGATTATTGAACACAGTGCAAAAGATCAAGTGCAAAAAAAAATGTCGTTAACTTCATAGACTTAACCGTCTTTTTAATATAACCGGAATACCGTTTTATTTCGAAATTGTCGTTAATCTATATATTTTGTAAATGTTTTTTATAAAAATACGTCTACAAATTTCACAATATGATACATTATACAATTCGTAAGTATAAAAATCTAATAAATTATACCAATTCCGTAATATTTAAGGAATATTATATTGATCATGGCACGCGAACATTTTAATAACCGAAACATCATATAATGAGATTAATTCCATGTTAGTATCAATTCCGAAAATGTCTAAATTTTCTTTCACTAACCTGAAGAATAAGGAGCAGGAAAAAATAACAGAGGTTTTAATTATTGGAGTTCCTGTCACAACTTTAATTCTAAATGTTCCAGCAATGGCTATGGTATTCTGCATAATAGTACGAAAAGAAAAAATGAAAAATTGTCATCTGCTAAGCATTGGAATTACAGACGCATTGGTCGGTATATCTGCATATCTCACGGCAGAAACATACTTGTACACTTACAAAATATTTTCGTATTACGATTGTTGGACCCGATATTATATGTATTGCCTAAGCTTTGTTGCATCAATGCTACATTTGCTTGGTATCTGCGCACAAAGATTAACGGCTCTTAGTTGTGATAACAATGTCAATTTTGTGTCATCTTCTATGGCTTCGAGGGACACGTCATCATACAAATACTTGGAGATATAAAGATAAACGGATCTTTATGCCCCACCTACGATAGTAGAGGGGCATTATGTTTTCTGGTCTGTGCGTCCGTCCGTCTGTTCGTCCGTCCGTCCGTTTGTTCGTTCGTCTGTTCGTCCATCCGTCCGTTCGTCCCGCTTCAGGTTAAAGTTTTTGGTCGAGGTAGTTTTTGATGAAGTTGAAGTCCAATCAACTTGAAACTTAGAATACATGTTCCCTATGATATGATCTTTCTAATTTTAATGCCAAATTAGAGATTTCCCCCCATTTTCACGGTCCACTGAACATAGAAAGTGATAGTGCGAGTGGGGCATCCGTGTACTATGGACACATTCTTGTTGTAACTGTGTGTATAATGGCAGTTCTGTTTCTAGTCATTACTGCACCTCTTGTCTGTGTTCTACTGAGTAATGATGTTCTTGGAGATAACAAAAGATCTCAAAGAAGCACCTGTGTATTAATCTCTCCCCTGAATTCTGCAATCAACCCAATTGTATATTTATATCGTGTACAAGAATTTAGCAATATTTTGAGAAAGATCGTATTTTGTGGAAAATTTAACAATACTAATAATCATCAAAGCAGTGAAAACAGAATCAACGCACGAAATCTAGCAACACCTTCATTGTGAGTTTAAATACATTGTTTAACGCTTTCTGTAAAAGACCATATATATTTTGTTAAAATCGTTTTATAGCAAAAAATCACTTTGTTAAACGCTTTTTATAATGAAATATTGGGCATAAGATTACCGACTTTATTTTTGGTACGTTTTATTATTAATTAATTCAATTGTTAAAATCGTAGACAAAAGAAAGGAAAAAATCAAATAAGAACGACGTGTTGACACTGGGATTTGACTTGGCTGTGCTAGATTACCTACTTTATTTATTTGGTACGTTTTGTTATCATTTAATCCATTACTTAAAATAGTAGACAAAGAAAAAAAAATAATAAAACGACGTGTCGACACAGAAAAGTGACTCGGCTGTGCAAAATTTAAAATTTGCACAATAGTTTTAAAGTCAGTAGACTCTGAATGACGGAAAGAAGCCAAATAATCTCCATGGAAATGAGATGTGACAATGGTAATTCATAAGCTACCAAATATTACTGACTAACAATGGAGCCTCCTCATGGGGTTTTGATTATGTGATTACTTAGCCGTTTTTATAGTGATTATTTGAATACCAGACCAAATATTTCATGATTATTTGATTATCTTGTTTAAAAAATAATTAATGATTATGTGATTATATTGGCAAAAAATGTGTGATTATGTGATTACTTGGACACCCTATGAGGGGCCTCACCATGGTTCTCAATGACTGACCTAATTATAATCTGATGCAATTTTGAACTGACACCGACGCCTCAGGCATCATGCCTTAGTTTCACTTCTCTGACTTCGCCTATGCTAGACGAAAATAAGTGGTGTACATAGCAACATGCACGCTAAAACATTTGATTCCAATTTATTTTTGTCAAAGTCAAAGACAAAAAATTTAAATAATGAAATTTCTTTGTTTGATTTATTTAGAAGAAATTATTTATCAGTTACAAATATTCAACGGACAAAAATTACATTCTAATATTAATTCAGTTGTATGAATAAGATGATGGAATGTAAAGCAAATCATAATGGTTGGGTTGATTACGGACAATAAAAGATGGCGGACCATACGCTTTGCAGTCCTTTTATACCGGTAGTCTATGTACATTTTGTAGCAAGATGAATTTTACATGAACAGATTATTTTATTCGTCTCCTTTTAATTACCTCGGTCCTCCCATCTTGTTCTTCTCGACTCGGGGTGCGGAAGGTCTACGGTTCCTTCTCAACTTCTGTAAATCCAAAGACGTTGAATGTGCTTTTCTGCTAAACAATTAGAATCAAGAGCATCAACCATAACACTTTGAATGAGCAATATAAAAGTTCAACCCAGCGTTTCAGTCTAGTGAAAACTAGATCGTATTAATCATGTTGATATCACAGTAACTTGTTCTCCTCCTGCGTATGCATGTTATATTTTACCGCTGAACGAAAATACTTGAAAATAAAAACCTCAATTTACCTTGTTTACATTTTACGGAACAACCAATCTGAATGTCTTTTTTATATTTGTTTTCTGTTAGAGAAAGTTGTACAATATGATCGGTAACCATTGTAGTGGAAGGTTTTAAAGACATCCGTCTGTTTTAAACCAAGAACAAGGATTAATGTCTTTCGTTTTCATTTGTTAAAGGGACAGTTTTGATTTTTTATATCTGTTATATACATGTACAAACAGAAATAATCACCTATACAAGGAATTGTGGTATATTTATGCACACTACAACCCAATGTTTTAAACAATTCTTTACTACACATTTTAAAGGAAATATAAAAGATGTAAACGATGCTGTTTCTCATATTATTTTTTCGTTTTCTATAGTTTGTTTTTATGTTGTGCCGTTGCACCATTGTACAAGGTTAGTGGAGGGTTGGCGCCTTCAAAGCCTGTAGTTTAGTGGTTGTCGTTGGTTCATGGCTGTCATATTTGTTTTCGTTAATTGTTTTGTTATAAATTAGGCCGTTAGCTTTCTCAATTGAATTGTTTCATAGTTTTCATGTCGGGGCTTTTTATAGCCGACTATACGGTATGAAATTTTCTCATTGTTGAAGGTCGTACGGTTGCCTATAATTGCTTACATCCACCTCGTTTGAACTTTGGTGGATAGTTGTCTCATTGGCAATCATACCACATCTCCTTATATTTATATTTATCTATATGAAATATACCAGGGAGCTAGATTGACTGCTTTAAAGTTCCCTATCGTAGGTTAGAATACGAATGCTTGATAATCAACTTACAGTAAATTTAAGCAAAAGTGGAAAATATTACATGTAACTAGCATACTACCATTATATTTTTTGTAATAATCCAGTTAGCAATTTAAAAGAAATAAAGAGTCCTCACAAATTCTACATATTCTTCATTTCTTAAGAACTACATATTTTTTCGGAACAGGAGTTTAACGTTCTTTCAAGTTCAGTCGTGGGTCTTTCTCATCATTACCATTATCTCAAAAATCAGATCTTTTAATAACTTACTCAAAAGAATCATTACCAGTGGGAAATCTAGTGACAAAATATTACCTCCATTGTAAACACTGAAAACTTGGTCTTGTCAACGTTTGTCCCGTTTTTAGCAAAGACGCTATGAATTATAAATTCACGAGAAACCGTTCTGGTAAATAGTAAAAATTAAAATAAATTGAAATAAAAACAAATTTCTATTTAAAATCATCATTTCCCTCCTTGAAAGTAAACGACGAGTACAGAAGGCTATAAGAGCTTTGTGTATAATTGGTTTAAAATGTTGCTATGCGAATAAGTTCCTGGAGTACCAACTTCAATTAATTTTACTACTGGCTGTATATCTCTCTGACACATGCCAATTATCCGTATATGTATGCAACTAGATCAGAAAATTTCAGGGAAAAAATTCTAAAGGAATCGCTTTATATACAGCAAAATCAACATTTTTAAAATTAAGTTATTAAATGCAAATTCAAACGGACCTTATCCCGATATATTGAATGTGAATAGATCGAAAAGACCGCAAATACATGTACAGAAATCGAGACGACCTTTTCTTAAAATTGTTTAAAAAAATAGTAAAAAACCTGCTTTTTGAAAATATTTCTCTTTAATCTTTAAACATGTTCAGACACGACTTTTAAATTGTTATATTCACAAAAAGACAATATTTCTATATTGCATGTTTACGTGACAAGAGCAGATCGGTGGTGTACCCGAAAACTTAGATGTGAAAAATGTATATATTTAGGGAAACTGTAACATGCTAAGGAATATGAGGAACACTCCGAAAATTGGTGACCCAGTGGCGGATTCAGAACTTTTCAAGGGGGCGCTCCTGTCATGCTTCAGTGATTCCCTATATAATCAACCAAATTTTTCCCACAAAAGGAGGGGGGCCAGGCTCCCAGCCCCCTCCCCTAGATCCGCCTATGTGACCTGAAAGATCTTTAGATTTAGTAAGAAGAATAAGAATAAGAATATTTATTGAATCCAATTAAAGGGCCCGTTTCCGAGCATATACATATATATATAGTATTAATTATACAGTAATTTTAAGATATATTATATTAAAATAAATGATTAAATAACTATACTCCATACCAGATGGTGTTTGAAAATAAATAAAACAGAATATTAACCCTCTTTAATAAATAAAAAATTAAACTATATTACTACTACATGTATATTTAGTTAGTTATATTAGTATGTATATGATTTTTTCATCTTTTTTATCAATATACATCAAGATTGACATTTTTAGATGTCAGTTTCACAAGCCTCTAATTTAATCATCTCGATAAATAATAAACATAAAACATCGTGTATTTGAATGTATAATAATATTATTAATAACAAAGTTTTACAAATAATTTCTTTAAATCTTACAATTATTGTTTAGATGTAACTTTTGATCAGTATCGTCACATGCAGGCGTTGCTTTACAATTGATTTTCTCGACGTTTTCATAAGAAGAGTGAATTTTCTAATGTTCTCGGTCATCTGTTTTGCCCCTGGTAAGCGCCAACTTGTAACATAATCAATATATTTATGAACTCGGAATTAATAAAAATGTAATGCCTATAACATTTGAAATATGCAAATACCAAACCACTGGCTCCTTGAATGATGGTTGGTACCCTCGGGCACTAACAGTGCAAATTATCATCAGACAGACTACACGTGACTAGCAGTTTCATTTAAGAAATAATTCACGGAAGCCATAATTTGTTGGACATTTACACACGGCCAAGGCCATGTGTAAATGTCCAACAAATCCATGGCTTCCATGAATTATTTCGATTCTAATAGGACAAATACGGTAATTTAAAAACTGAAGCGAAGGTAGGATTGCCGTGTGTATGGCTGTTCTATTTACCCCGGTAAGATAAAAGCTACAAATTTCAAATAAATCTAAGTCTTACATGAATTATTTATTAAATAAGCACTAGAAAATGTGTTCAATTCTCATAATTCTTAACCCAAACATTTTTTTTCCGTTGGTTACTTTTTACTGTCAAATCCAGAGTTGACATGTCGTAACTAAGGAGTGAGCCGCCATGTTGACTTGCTGAAATCCACAAATGTGCGAATAATGCAATAGAATAGAAAATGAAACAACACCTACCTCATAACTCCATTTTAATGCAATATTATCCGAACTTAGGGCGTACACGTAACGGAAAACATTCAGCTTGAGAGTTTTCATTCGTATGACGTCATGTTATGACATGACGTTAATGCGCCAATATCATTCATGAAATTTCGCGGAATTTTATTTATTTTGATTTTATACATTTTTTAACTTTTGTGCATTAATTCTTTTTGTTATGTATATAATAGGAATAACGGTTCTGTAGTTTCTTTTTCAATTTCAATTTGAACACAACGAAATCGACATAGTGTTTGCACATAGGTTACGATATATGTGGATTTACGTGGGAAGTAAATAGAAATAGCCACCAATATGCACATCTCTGAGTCTGCGCTAAGTATAGATATATCGAGAATTTTATCACGGTGTTGTTTATAAAGCGAAAGAAGCACGTCATATTAGAATCATATATATATAAATATATAAATGTAACTATATTTAACCATGCTTATACCACGAGGGTGTGGAGTTGGGTTTACAGAATAGAGAATAATAGACAAAAAATATAGAGAACAGAGAAAAATGGACCAAAAATATAAAGAATAGAGAATAATGAGGTACTAAAATATAAAAAATAGAGAATAATGGGCCAAAAGTATAAAGAATAGAGAAAAATGGCCTAAAAAATTAAAGAATACAGAAATGAAGGACCCCCATCCAGACCCTCATACCATCACTTACAACACAATTGTCTTTGTCTTTTGTAAGAATAACAACATACGCTGCAAAGATATCCAATTAGAAGTGATAGAATGTATAAGGTGCTTTATATTTTACCATCTTCCAAAAGTTACAGTGGACGAAGCATATACGAACAACATCATCAGAATCGCAGTGGGAAGGCTTGCGGTTCTTAGGGTGCAATTTTGCAAACACAGAGCTAGATTCTAAACACGAAAAAGGGAGAAGGTTGAAATTTCACAATTTCATATTCTCTCACCTTCTTTCATTACTATTAACGCTTAATTAAAAATTCTAGTCGTGAAGACCAAGACGTTGACACGGCTTTAACTGCTCACAGAGTGGTGTTTGTGATGCAAAATCTTTTGTTTGATCTGGTTGACTTTCTTCATGTTCTCGCGTATGCATGTAAGAGTTGAAACAAACACTACACAATCAACATGACATTTCGATTATTAGTAATAGATGTGTGTGTGTCTCAAATGGTTGAAGACATATGTTTCTAAGCGATTCACATTATTTTACTGATCAGGTCAACCCCGAATTTACCCTTTTATCATCTTTCACGCACGTCAAAACGACGGTATTGTAAGCAAAGTGGGAAATACCAACCCTTCCGGAGGACATAGTGTCATCTAACGTCACTTTTAGTTTTAAGGGCACATGATACAGTTTTGATCCCACGGTGAATTTTTGACGAAAGTTTGCATACAAGCTATTTGTCACCTAGTCAATTCAAATATGTAATAAAAAATATACCTTCATGTGCTACTTTTAGATATAAAAAGGGTCGAAATTTTAGACATTTACTGGACATTTCGGTTTTTTGGACATTTCTATCTAATAGAAAGACATACTTAACTTTTTTGTTTCTAAACATAAACGCAAGCGGAGTTTTGTAAAACATCTGGAATATCTTCTCTACATAAGTGTGTTTTGAGTTTGTGTAACAATTCTTTAGAAATAATTCATTTTTTCATATTTTCATGATTTTAGTAAAAAAAAAACGGCATTTTCGGCTGTATATTTATCTAATTAAAAAAATAAAAATTCATCGGTGATTAGTTCATAATAATTGGCACAAATAATCTTCATACATAATCAAGCCTAATGTCATTTTTAAAAAGAGGGGTCCATGAACTCGTTTTCAGGATAAATCAGTCTGAATGATAAAATGAGTCGAAAAATGCATCTTTTCTCGATATGTCACAGTTTGACGTCGCGAAAAATAACATTTTACGTTAGCGACGTCATTACCTCCCCTGTAACTGTATCGTATGCCCTTAAAAGGATGTGTGTATTGTCTTGAACTTTAGTTTCAGTTTCGACTTAAATTGTTTAACTGTTTTTAAATGGCTGGTTCAATTATTATTCTCTTTCTTTTCCGTTTTAACACATCAGCCTATTTTGGTAACTATTACTTCAAACTTAGTTAATAGATATAGGAAGATGTGGTGTGAGTGCCAATGAGACAACTCTCCATCCAAATAACAATTTATAAAAGTAAACCATTATAGGTCAATGTACGGCCTTCAACACGGAGCCTAACCTCATTAAGGAAGAACAATGTTTCTCAAAATAAAACATTGTATTGAAATATAAAGGTGGCGGTAACTTTACATGGTGAAAAAAAAAAAAAAAAAAATAATGTTTTAACCAATGACCAGTGATTATTTTTTTACACTGACGTTGTATCTTATCATATATAATAATTTTTGTTCAAACATTGAAAGAGGGAGGAAATGGAAGTCGTAAAATGTTTAATGTCAAATTAGCTAAAACAAACTACATTGATTCTTTTCAACAAAAGGAAAATAAATAAATTGAGATATATAGTTTACGTCAAATTAAATTCCTACAAGAAATATGGGCGTTATAAAAATAGACACTTGTCTTTATTATATAGACCCAATGATTTCCTTTTCTAATATTGGAAAATAACGACATACATGTATCTGACTATTTATGATATTGTTATTATTCATTGTGGAATCATACGCAAAGTAATAGTAGACATTTTGAACTTTATTAAATTTTATACGTTTCTATACTTAAGCAAATATGACAATTTGCATTATCTTTCCTTGGCTGAAACATTGATTTAAAAGGGTTCGTTTTTATCCGCTCTTCTGCCTTTGTATTAGGTTTTGGTTTTGAACATTTTGGCACCGAGAATCAACGAAGAGAAATTAGTTGTCGAAATGAGCATCTGGTGAAGCATATTTGGTAGCGCTAATATGGTACATAATATAAGAAGCTTTATCAGTTATACCGGTATTATCCTCTGCATATACGAGGTAGAATATTGAATAATAGTATTTTCGATGGACCTTGTCGGCATTTTGACTCAGGAAAAACAATTCTCAAGTCTATATGAACTCTCCCATGTTATTATATTAGCTGTATACATACATAATATATAAATAACACATAGCTGAGAGGGTGATAGAGCAGACTGTTACCCCGAGAAAACATTGTCAACTGAGGCGAAGCCAAGGTTGACAATGTCTTTTCGAGTGGTAACAATCTGCTCTATCACCCTATCAGATATGTGTTATTTAATTTATTATACTGAATGTTCTGTTATTACTATCTATTAAATTTCAAATTCAAAGTAGTGAACTATGACGTCTTGTACATAACAACCATCCGTATTTAATAAAGCGCACACTTGATCAAGCGTCTCCGTGAAGGGTAATAGAATATTTACCATGGGATAGAGTAGCTTGACCTAGGATGCTGGGTTTCCATGTGTTGCTAAGGGGGGCGGGGCATACCAGAAGAAAGTGGAAAGGTGTATTGTCTCTCTCGTATTAACCAATCAAAATCTGGCATTTTGACATGACTTATAATAATAATAATGTTATTTCCCTTTGGCATACCGAAATATGTTTAAATCGAAATATATGAAAGTTTGGAAGAAAGAATTAATTTAATAATGTATCGAATGTAAAAGAGAGGCGAAGGATACCAAAAGGACATTCAAAATCACAAGTCGAAAATAAAACTGACAAGGCCATGGCTAAAAAGAAAAGACAAACAAACAACAGTACACAAAACACTGAGCAATGTAAGGGAGAGAGTTAATTAAGAAGTATAATAGTTTTATAAACTTTTATAGGTCGTATAGTTCTGTGATCATGATATGATGACTACTGTACTGCTTATGATTATTCGAACTAAACTCAGTCCAACAACTATTGTCATTGCATTCATTCTTAAATTTAAACCTGAAAAAGAAAAATGACAATGCATAGATTATCTTATACAGCTTTATATTGATTTTGAACACACCCAAAATTAAATAAAAATAAATGGAGAATGTGCCTATGGGCCACATATGCCCCCGCTTGTAAATATGCATGAGTCTACTTTCACATACAGATGCAGGATTCACGTAGTTAAGACCGTTTTGTGATTATAAGCATAGTGTATAAGTTTCATAACATTTGGTTGAGGCAAACTAAAGTTAGAGAACGGAAACGACAGATTTAGCAATTTTTCCATTTATAAAGGGGCATAACTCAAGAACAGTAAAAGTGACTCCACCCAATTTCCAACTTCATCTGTGTTTGGTGGTAATTAGCATTGTGTATAAGTTTCATAACATTTGGTTAAGGCAAACTAAAGTTAGAGATTGGAAACGAAAAATTCAGCAATTTTTATGTTTATAATGGGGCATAAATCATGAACGATAAAAGTGACGCCACCCAATTTCGAACTTGGTCTGTGTTATGTGGTAATAAGCATTGTGTATAAGTTTTATAACATTTCGTTGAGGCAAACTAAAGTTAGAAAACGGAAATGAAAAATTCCGCAATTTTTATGTTTATAAAGGGACATAACTCATGAACGGTGAAAGTGACGCCACCAAATTTCGAACTTGATCAGTGTTTTTTGGTAATAAGCATTGTGTATAAGTTTCATAACATTTGGTTAAGGCAAACTAAAGTTAGAGATTGGAAACGAAAAATTCAGCAATTTTTATGTTTATAATGGGGCATAAATCATGATCGATAAAAGTGACGCCACCCAATTTCGAACTTGGTCTGTGTTTTGTGGTAATATGCATTGTGTATAAGTTTTATAACATTTCGTTGAGGCAAACTAAAGTTAGAAAACGGAAACGAAAAATTCCGCAATTTTTATGTTTATAAAGGGACATAACTGATGAACGGCGAAAGTGACGCCACCAAATTTCGAACTTGATCAGTGTTTTGTGGTAATAAGCATGGTGTATAAGTTTTAAAACATTTGGTTGAGGCAAACTAAAGTTAGAGATCGGATACGAAAAATTCAGCAAATTTTATGTTTATTAAGGGGCATAACTCATTAACGGTAAAAATGACGCCACTCAGTTTCGAACTTGATCTGTGTTTTGTGTTAATAAGCATTGTGTATAAGTTTTATAACAATTGGTTGAGGCAAATTAAGTTAGAGAACGGAAAACCCTTTTTGGGTACGTATGGACGGGACGGATGGACAATGGTAACAATTAATGCCCCTCCGCTACGGATAAAAACAACAACAAAATAACATGGTGTATCAGTGGCTATTCAGCGCTACATTCAATCAGGTTATTTGACCTCGAAATTTTACATCTGTATGATGGCACATAGGTGTTATGATATTGTAACTATCATATCTATTTAGTTGGCCTAATTTGTTTTGTGTGGCCTAAGAATGTTTACATTATATATTGTGTACAAATTATACACATTGTGTTACAACTATGCAGTTTAGAATTCACTGGAACATTCATTGATACTCATGGAATGATTAGAACTTTCTATTTCACTTACATAACGTTTCCAGAATGATCATAACAAAAGATGCGTAATTTATATTTCTAGCGTTGTCTAGAAATTTCTGTTTGAGTATTTAAATGCAGACCCAAAAGTTAGTAAAATATATAGAGATTTAGAGATAGACATAGATAGACTTAGACATCGATAGACATCAACATTCTCAACAATTGGATTGACACTTTTATTTACAAACTACATCATACTAGATTGTGACCAATTGGATATAATATTCTGTGGATTCCGTGAAGATTTCGGATAAAGAAAAGATAAAAGATTGGACTCATATTTTGACAGTTAAGTTGACATTTCTTTTGTGTAATACTTTTGTAAAATAGGGTATAATAAATCTTGTTAAATTTTATTATTGATTTGTGTCTTTTGTTGGCTACAATTAAAAGGCGATTTTCTGGCATAACAGAAATTGGGGCTCAAGTCCGGGATAACGTTAATATCTTATTTAAAAAAAAAATTGTTTCAGTATTTTTATTTAAGCTAGCCAACAAAATTCTACAAAATGGCATTTGATGCCGGTAAATTTTGAAAACGCCAGACCTGGAGGGTTTGATAATTTAAAGAAAGAGGAATTAGTGTTGCTTGCTAAACATCTGAAATTAGACTTTAGAGTATCTATGAGAAAACAAATTATAAAAATTTGGTAATAGACAAATTAGTTGACGCAGAAATTTTAGGTGAAGAGGCTCTTGATCTTAAGGTCGAAAATGTTGACGCTATCAAATTAAAACATCTTGAATTAGAACATGAACTCAAAATAAAACAATTGGAAAAAGAAGAAAGACAAGCAGAACTTCAAATGAAGGAAAGGTTAGAGATGGAGAAGATGAAAGAAAAGAAAAGAAGATGACTTTAAATTAAAACAGGCAGAACTTGAAATGAGAGAAAGGTTAGAGATTGAAAAATGAAAATTGAAATGGCAAAAGAAGAAAGCAACACTAAATTCCAGTCAAAATCAGAACATCTTAATTTTGATGCAGCAAAAACATACGTTTGGTTCCCAAATTTTGTGAAAAACAGTTGACAAATTTTTCCACAGTTTGAGAAAATTGCTCAAAATTTGAAATGGCCGAAGCCTTTTGGACTACAATGCTGCAAAGTGTTTTTGAGGGCAAGGCCGCTGAAATTTACTCAGCACTTTCATCAGAAAATAGTTCTGATTATGACAAGGTTAAAAGGAAGTTTTGAAAGCCTATGAGCTAGTGCTAGAAGCATATAGACAGAAATTTAGGTCTTATAAAAGTTTGATTCACAAACCTATGTTGAATTTGCTAGGAAAAGAAGATCTATTTGATAAATGGCTTACGTCAAAGAAAATAGATAAAACTTTGATAATTTAAGACAATTGATGTTATTAGAAGAGTTCAAGCAGTGTGTTCATTTAGACTTAAAACACATTTAGATGACAAAACTGTTGAGACATTGCAAGATGCAGCTGTTATTTCCGATAATTATACCCTTTCACATAAAAGAAGTTTCAAAGGTCAAAATTTTAATACTTGAGTGGAAATTACAAGAATCAAAGCACTGAGCGTATTGATAGTAAGCCTGTTGCACAGAATAAGAGTCAGTCTAGTTATAATATGTCTAGTCCGAAATTTGATACTTTTGAGAAGAAGTCACTGACTTGTGCTTATTGTAAGAAGAATGGTCACCTGATGGCTGATTGTTTCAGACTCCAGAAGAAGAATGAAAGAGATAATAGGCCCAAGACCAGTGCTTGTACGACACCCGTGTTACCAATACGTTGGAATGTCCTGCGAGTCAGGCTTTTAAGTCCAGTTTTGTGATTACATGGAGGATTATATACCCTTTATGTCTGATGGGTTTGTTTCTATTGTTGATAATACTACTCCTCAGCCTATTAAGATTTTACGGGACACTGGAGCTTCTCAGTCTTTATTGTTAGAAGGTGTGTTGCCTTTGTCCGAGGAGACTTCTGTTGGTGCCTCCGTTTTGTTACAAGGTGTGGAGTTAGGTTTTATAGATGTTACCCTCCATCGTATTTATCTGAAGTCAGATTTGATAACTGGACCAGTTGTTGTGGGTGTTCGTCATAATCTCCCTGTTGAGGGTGTTTCATTATTGCTAGGAAATGATCTAGCTAGGAACAAAGTGGTTGCTGAACCAATTGTTACCAGTGAACCGGATGTGGATGTTAAATCACCTGAAGATGATGCTGAACTGTATCCAGCTTGTGTCGTTACTAGGGCGATGGCTAGAAAACAACAAAATGAGGATTTGCAAGAATACCAGTTTGATTACATGGACCTTTCTAGCCAACATTGAAGGTCCCGGTAGCTCAGAGAAGGCCATAATAAGACCACCTAGCATTAGCAAGAATGTAATTATGCCATGGCCAGACGTAAACAGCCATTCATTAGACCGAAGGAAATTTGTTGAAGAACAAAGTAAAGACCCTGAGGTTCTTCAGCTCAGCAAGAGGGCTCAACCACAGGAGGAAGCAGACAAAGTGGCCGAATGCTATTACCATCAAGACGGTATTTTAATGAGAAAGTGGAGGCCCCCTGATGCTACCCCAGAGGAGGAATGGAGAGTGGTATACCAAGTGGTGGTGCCTAAAGTCTATAGGCAAGACATTATTGGTCTTGCCCATGACACCCCCTTGGCTGGACACTTAGGTATAAGGAAGACTTGCCTTAAGATCTTACAACATTTCTACTGGCCAAGACTAAGAAGTGATGTCGCAGAATACTGTAAATCATGCCATATATGCCAGGTTGTTGGTAAGCCTAACCAGAAAATACCACCAGCACCACTTCTGCCTATTCCAGCCTTTGAAGAACCTTTCAGCCGAGTACTCATTGATTGCGTTGGACCTTTACCGAAGACCAAGACCGAAATGCGTATTTATTGACAATCATGTGTACCTCCACTCGCTTTCCTGAGGCTATTCCGTTAAGGAATATCAAGACACCTACTATTGTCAAAGCTCTGATCAAATTTTTCACGCTAGTAGGACTTCCAAAGTCTATACAGTCCGACCAGGGTTCAAATTTCATGTCAGGTTTATTTCAGCAAGTCGTGTACCAGTTAGGGATTGCTCAGTATAGGTCAAGTGCTTATCATCCCGAATCACAAGGTGCCTTAGAACGTTTTCATCAAACATTGAAGAACATGATTAGAACTTTTGTCTTCAATTTGACAGGGATTGGGATGATGGTGTTCACTTTTACTTTTGCGGTCCGAGAGGCTGTTCAAGAATCCTTGGTTTTAGTCCCTTTGAGTTGGTATTTGGTCATACTGTAAGGGACCTTTAAAATTGATAAAGGAAAAGTGGCTTACTGAACACACTGACTTGAATCTTCTAGAATATGTATCTAGATTTAAAGAAAAATTGTATACTGCTTGTCAAATTGCTCAGAACAATTTAAAACTGTTCAGAATAAGATGAAAATATGGTATGATAAAGATGCCAGGGACAGAGTTTTTGAGCCAGGTGATAAGGTACTTGTATTTTGCCAGTCCCTGGACATCCATTACAAGCTAAATATTGTGGTCCTTATACCATTGAGAGTAAAATCAATGATTTGAATTATATTGTAAAACACCAGGTCGGCGTAAACAAAATAGAGTGTGTCACATTAATATGTTAAAACCATATTTTGAGCGTACTAATGGAGGTGAGAGTAAACCAGTTGCCACTTTAGCCATGGTTAAATTGGAGAACAATCATGACAAACCAGATATAATTGAACCTCCTTTTAGTTCTAAAACTATGGAAGAGACAGTTAGATTGAAAATTCAGAAATTTTGTCAAATTTAGGAAACTTGCACATCTGTCTTTTGATCGTAGAGAAAATTAAAAGCTTTGGTATTTTCTTTTAAAATCTTTTTCCAGATGTGCCAAACAAAACCACTGCTGTTTGTCATGATGTCGATGTAGGTGATGCTTCTCCAATTAAGCAACATCCTTACCGGCTCAATCCACTCAAACTTGAATTTATGAGAAAAGAAATTAAATATATGCTTGACAATGATATTATTGAGCCGAGTAACAGTGAATGGAGCTCTCCTTGTCTGCTTGTGCCCAAACCAGATAAAACCTTTCGTTTCGTAACTGATTTCAGAAAAGTGAATTCTGTTTCAAAATCTGATTCGTATCCGATTCCAAGGATAGACGATTGCATTGATAATATTGGGCAAGCAAAATTTGAGAGCAAATTTGATTTATTGAAAGGTTACTGGCAAGTCCCATTGACACAGAGAGCTCGAGAAATATCAGCTTTTGTCACGCCAGACGGCTTATTTCAATATACTGTAATGCCGTTTGGCATGAAAAGTACTCCAGCTACATTTCAAAGAATGATCAATAATGTTATAAAAGATTTAGACTGTTGTTATGCTTATATTGATGATCTTATTGTATGTAGTGATAGCTGGGAAGAACATTTAACACATTTATATGAAACTTTTGATAGATTGTCACAATCAAATTTGACTGTAAATCTTGGTAAAAGTGAATTTTGCCAGGCCACTGTTGATTATTTAGGGCATACAGTTGGCCAGGGTCAAGTGAAACCTATTACGGCTAAAGTGGATGCAATTACTAAATTTCCTCCTCCTACAAATAAAAAACAACTTATGAGATATTTAGGCATGATTGGATTTTACAGAAAATTTTGTTCAAATTTTGCTACTGTTGTTCAACCATTGACTCATCTTTTACGGAAAGATTCTAAATTCATCTGGAGTGAAAATTGTCAAAACGCTTTTGAAAATAGCAAATCACTTTTAATTAATAGTCCAGTTCTGATCACTCCAGACTTTGAAAACAATTCAAACTTGCCGTTGATGCAAGTGATGTAGGAGTTGGAGCTGTTTTATATCAAGAGACAGATGATAATGTTGAGAAACCTATATCATATTTTTCTAAGAAATTAGATAAACATCAGAAAAATTATTCAACTGTTGAAAAGAGTGTTTTGCACTGTTGTCTGCACTTCAACATTTTGATGTATATTTAAATCCCACTGTGCATCCTATTCTTGTTTATACTGATCATAATCCTCTCACCTTCATACATAAAATGAGAAACAAGAACCAGAGATTGACTAGGTGGAGTTTATTGTTACAGGAATATGATGTTATTGTAAAACATATTAAAGGTAAAGATAATGTAATAGCAGATGCTTTATCTAGAACTTATTGAAACACTTTGTATATACTATGCATTTTGTACATATTATTCATGAAAAGTTTTGTTACACTCAAACTTTTTAAGGGGAGGTGTTATGATATTGTAACTATCATATCTTTTAGTTGGCCTAATTTGTTTTGTGTGGCCTAAGAATGTTTACATTATATATTGTGTACAAATTATACACATTGTGTTACAACTATGCAGTTTAGAATTCACTGGAACATTCATTGATACTCATGGAATGATTAGAACTTTCTATTTCACTTACATAACGTTTCCAGAATGATCATAACAAAAGATGCGTAATTTATATTTCTAGCGTTGTCTAGAAATTTCTGTTTGAGTATTTAAATGCAGACCCAAAAGTTAGTAAAATATATAGAGATTTAGAGATAGACATAGATAGACTTAGACATCGATAGACATCAACATTCTCAACAGTTGGATTGACACTTTTATTTACAAACTACATCATACTAGATTGTGACCAATTGGATATAATATTCTGTGGATTCCGTGAAGATTTCCGGATAAAGAAAAGATAAAAGATTGGACTCATATTTTGACAGTTAAGTTGACATTTCTTTTGTGTAATACTTTTGTAAAATAGGGTATAATAAATCTTGTTAAATTTTATTATTGATTTGTGTCTTTTGTTGGCTACAATTAAAAGGCGATTTTCTGGCATAACATAGGAAAATATAAAATTTATTTGCACGAACTCTATACACAGAAAGAAAAGCGAGGATCGCCGATATAATTATCAAACCCTATGTTGTGTTTGTAAATGATCGAAAAAATTCAAATTAAATAAAATGAAGGCATTGTGGAAAAGCAGCTGAGTGTAACTAAATTTATCCACATCAGTAAATGGACGATGTTTTAAGTGCTGATTGAAATATGATTGAATTGACTCTTCATATTTTTTACGGTCACCATAACCAATAGGATAACTGATACGATGTGTTTGAGGTTCAACTAGCGAGGGACATGCTTGTACAGACTTAAATATATAGTCATCTGATCTAAATTTACTGCTGGTGTCTTATTCCTTTCATTTTTTGGCTGGAGGTGGGATCGTGTTGTTTTTTTTTTACATTTAGTGATTTGTAGTCTGTTGTTAATCTTTTCGTCGATTTTCTTTTTGTCGTGTTATTGTCGGTTTTTCTTCAAACTTATGATTTTTGATTGCCCCTTTGGTGTCCTTTGTTGTCATGCGCATGCTCAGCTCTAAATGATTATTTGGTCAATTTTTTTGACAAACGGAGTTGTGGTAGTACTTAAGACTTTGGTTGCTCAATCATTAATGGTTAAAGCTTTGCTTTCTTTTTAAAACCATACTTTGATGTTATATTGGGTTAACTTCCTAGGGTCAGAAGTCCACCAATAAAAACGTGCAAAAATTATTTCATTATAAAATACACGTAGACATACAATGATAATTATAGATACTGATACTATTAAGTAAGATGTAAATGACATTACGAAAGAAAGACGCACTAAACAATGATCGTACCAGACTTGTTTTGTTAGTATCCAGCACCGTCCCTACGCTTATTCATGTTCGTCAGATAATCAACGAAGCCTTGATGGCCAAATGGTCAAATACATTTGAGGTGAAACAAAATGGAACATGGATTCAACGTTACGTGACATACATTTAAGGCATGGACATAGATGTGACGCGTACACATGAGATATCATTTCAACCACACACATATACCTTGAAACACTTTTTAATAACTTTTGTTATCTATTGACCTAACGATCTGATTACATTTTTATAAAATTGGATGTTCTTATTCAAATATATACAAAAATGAAAATAAAAACAGACATTCAAATAGAGGCGAAAGATACCAAACAAATATTCAAGTCATAAATCGAAAACAAACTGACAATGCCACGTCAAAAAACGAAAAACGACGAAAATACAAACAACTACGTAAAACGCAATATAGAAAACTAAAGATTGAGCAACACAACCCCTCCGTAAACCAGGGGTGATCCCAGGTGCTCTGGAAGGGTAAGCAGATCCTAATGCATATGTGGCACCCGTCGTGTTGCTCATGTTAGTACAAACCCGGTGATAAGTCTAATCTGGTAGGTCACATTCGAGGAAAAGACGGGATTGTGGTTACGACAATTGGAATTTATCCGTCGTCATCTGTGAAACAGATATTCCATAACGATCAACCAACTCGTGATGGCGTCCGTAAAATTTTCGAAGGAATGATTTAAACTTCACCACTTTGAACCCTTAGTTTAATAGCTTCCTTGTAAGCAAATGTCCTCTATCAAGGAAATCGTGACAGGAAATGCAAGCTCTGGATTATCGTATCAACTGGGAGATACGCTTTTTAGAAGAAAAACACCTTTTATATCTTTCTATATTGTATGGTGTTCGCTCATTGTTGAAGCCCTTACGGTAACCCGTAATTGGTCATATCCTTGTCCATTGGTCTTTTATAGATAGTTGTCTTATCGAAAATCATATTACATCTCCTTAATTAATACTTATAAACTTGTTTACTCTTTGGGATGAAGATACAGCTATAGTGGACCATTAGGAGGATGGGAAAATATTTGCAGTGAAGTTTTATATTTCACTTCTATAATTAACAAAGGATGGCTATAGAGTTATGATTTTACATTTTGTGTTAGTGCAGAAGATTTTTACACAGTTAAAAACATATTTTGCAAATGACTCTATGTAAAAAATGATGTTCCAACAGTCTAACTCACAGCTATTTTTAAAATTATTTGCACTAACCATTGTTCATGATTGATTGAACATCGCCATTATTGCCAAGGAGAACTCCACCTCCACTAACACTAACACTGCTATTCTCAATCCCACTTTCACCTCCTCCTGAAATAGATAAACATGAGGATTTGGAAGGAAAATTTTGAAAAAACGAAAACAACACTTTATAAATTGCATGCGTCCGAAGCACTTTTAGGGATTAGCTGCATCAGGAACGCTCACGGATGTATAAGAACGAAACAGTTGAAGAGCTATATGACCAAATGACCTAAACATAGTAGCCATATCTATCGAAAGTCAACTTTTCCTGAGGGAATTGAAGTCTTAGTTTCTTAATAATTTCTATATTTATAAACGGACAATTTTAGAAAGGTTTGTTGTAAATCATGTCAGTAACGAAGTTCTGACTACTGAGCTGATGATGAAATTATGAAATGACCTATTAATAAAAAATTGAAAGAAGAATGAGATTATCACAGGAAGTTTTGCATCTGATGCAACCTTGCCGATAACGCCAGTTCAAGAATTGTGTAACTGAAAAAAATCTACTTTATCGACAATTTTCCCTTTTTAAGTACTTAATTTTAGTCACTAATACTATTCATATTCTAAAACAGATACCTTTTTTCTTTGTATTCTAGACAAAAAGAGTGCTACGGGGACCTATAGTTGTTAATTTCTGTGTCATTTGGTCTCTTGTGGAGAGTTGTCTCATTGGCAACCATAGCACATCTTCTTAATTATTTTTATATTATAAATGACTTTTTAGTTACAAATCATTATCTATACTGACCGTTATAATCATTACTGTGATGAATTGAAGAAGTTGTCGGATACATTGTTGATTCTTCTATCTCCTGTGTTGTTAGGTCTTCGGATGACATCTTTGTAGATTCCTCCATCACCTGTGTTGTGAGGTCTTCGGAGCAAAATTATAGAAAATGATGTTTTATTAAAGTGAAATAATAAAAATTACGTTTTTTGGAAGGTATATCAATGATACTTACTATCTTTGGAACTATAATGCAAAAGTTTAAATACTTCACCAAAGCAATGTGTCCGATCGTATGCAATACATAAAATAAAGAGATGTGGTATGATTGCCACTGAATAAGATAACTAACCAATATGCTTTATTTCGTATTGTTATTGAACAATCAAGTAGTTATTTTTTTGTTATCCTGCACAGCTTATTGTACGTGACCAGCTGAACAGAACGACTGCATAGCATAGCTAAGGTGACCCTATATGACACGAACGCCAATGACAGCAACCCATATTTTTATGTTGTTGATAGTCGTAAAATGGGGATAATTATTTAATGCATATGATTTAGACTTTAAAAAAGTCTAATTCCACTAGAAAAATGTCTCCTTTCACATCACAATAACTATATGACGTTCAAATTAATTACACAAAGACACAAATGAATTCAAATTATAGAAATCCAACCACAAAAATGTACGCTTTTTTAAGTGAATGAACAATGAAATCCCCCCTCCCCCCTAAAAAAACAAACTTGATTCTGAAAAGGTGAATCATTCTTGTTAATCTAATTATTTATGTGTGTAAGGAAAACAAAATGAAAATGTGTGCTACCGGTGCTAGGGGCCGTCTTAAACTTGCAGTGAGGTGAGAGTTGTTTTGCTCCGTGTTGAAGACCTCATTCAGTCGGAAAGCTGACCCCGGTTTGACCCCATTTCTTAAAGCAACAATGGAAGTCATGTGATGACCATATATGGGCATTTTTACCAAAAAGTGAAGCCTGTTTTTGGAATTTGTAGTTTTTGCATGAATTAAAACTAATTTGCTTTTAAGTGAACATTCTTGAGTATATAAGAAATATATTGATCCACTCAGTTATGGATTAAACTAATTGTTTCTCTCAAAATGTGTCTTCAAAGTCTAGGTGTTGACCAAAAAAATCGGTCACTGGAAATTTAAATCGTAATTTTCTTTCTTAACTTCTCGGGAAGCTATGCTGAATTTAAATTATGTTATGTAACATAACTTTTACTATGATATGTCAAATTTGTGCCACTTAATACGCTGTAATACGCAAATGTGCCACTTCGATGTGTCGATATTTCTGACGAAGCGGGCCGATAGTAATTTACGAGTTACGTCCCTTTGTTTGACACACTCATGATCAAACTATTATTATATTTAGCACCATATGCTGTTATTTAGATGAGGATATTATTAAAATAATTTTATTGAATATATTTTGATACTAAAGACATGTGCAAAAAATTAGCGAAACACATTTTATCACTTTTCAGAACTCAGTCTCAGTGACTGAATACTCAAATAGGCCCTATTTTTTTTTTATAGGCTATGTCAGTATGTGCCATAATATTATTATTCCAAGAGTTAATTTAATATTAATATTTTGGTAAGTATTTATACTGCTGTAACAAATTATTTCAACACAGAAATAAATTTCTACTTTAATCATACAAGGGTAGCCAAAATATTCATGAATAATGGATCAAGACAGGATTAAAATGATCAAATACAGGAACTCCTTTTCATTACTGATACCTGATCCTACCTTTTCATTTAAAACTTAAACGAGACCATAATGACAGTATTCTGAATGTAAATTCTTCATTATTTGAAATAAAAGGAAATTAGTTTGCAATTCTTGTATGAACAAACTAAATATAACAATAAATTTTGTCTCACTGATTCCATGCAGATTCTATTAATGAATGGACTCAAATTATATAAAAAAAGCACTAAACCAATAAATAAATGATTCTAATCATGAACTTGAAAATAGATAAGAACAAAAAGACTGGGTCTAAAATTTTTCTTCTTCTATTTAATTTTTTTAACAATTATGCATTTGTATATTTATATAAAAGTATTTCAGAACAGATTCTGAGTGCTAAGTCAACAATATTATGTTTTAGATCACAAGTCATAAGTAAGATACACTTCATGTCAGTATGAACATGCTTTGAATAAGAGTGATTAAAATGCTAGTCTGAAAGAGATTGTTTTAAGTTCATATTTAGGACAAGACTTTTCATTAACCTTTGGCAGTTTTGCAGGATTACTTCATCACAAATTTTTTATAATATTATAAACAATGAATGAGTTTTGGTTAAGGTTGTATAAAGAAAGTATACGATTTCCTTACCTTGTTTAAGTTAAGTCAAACAATTAACTGACTTAAAGAGAATAACTAATCCAGTCAAATATTCACAGCTGAACTCGCCATTGCTTTTTCAAACAAACACACTAAATGTGTGTACATTGTGTAAAGATGCAAGTTGACATCGATGTGTAAGATAAAAAAACTACAATGTCAAAAATGTCTTCGTTTGGAATTTAGTTCGAACGGGGTTTCCTAAGGGTGATAGAACGTTAGACTTGATTTTTGTTTTAACTTTGAGATACTTATTATTAATTGTTTATATAGTTTGTATATTCTTTGTTTATCTGGAAAAAAAGAAGAAAAAAATAACAGACAATTTCGCATAATTCTTAAACGACGATCAAAGGCATTACGTTATTTTAAAAGACGGACAATTTATAACATGTTTAAGTATTATTTTCTTTGATAATAAGAACCATGCTTGAAAAATCGAAAGAAATCTATTTCTGACCCAAATGGCAAGTAAGAAACAGAAAAAGGAAAAAATTCCAAATTGGCGCCAAATTATTTTTTCCGCGAAATTAACGCAATTTCAGAATGGCGGGTTTTAATATCAGTCCCATTGTTGTCTTAAGAAAGTAGCAACAACGGTCGTTTCTAAGGGCTTGCTTTCCGACTGATTCTGACTTTGAGATGAAGAACAGCAATAAAAGCGCTGTCCCTTTGCCTTTGTGTGTTTTTTTTTTGCTGTGCATGTACTGATTTTGTGTCATGGTTGGGTATCCCTATATCCTTTGTTTTTCTGTTACACTGATTGATTGATATTAAATTGTTTCCTTGTTTTCTTTCTTCTGTACATTACTTATTTTGCGAATACTCGAGTATCGATCGGAAGAAGTGCGATTACTTGTTTATCGGCAATTAGAACATTTCCTTTGATCTTGCTGCCTAATATTTTCAATATCATGGACAGGACTTGATACTCGAAAATATTAGGCAATGACGTCATGTATCAGTGCAGTAACGTCACACGTTCTTGTTCATCCGCTTCAATTTATCAATGAAATGCACGCGACTTCATTCATACAATCGAACAACGAACCCAACGTTTTGTATGCGTAAAAGTAGTTTTACTTATTATTTCATTTTACTTCTTATTCTTTACAAAAACATAGAGTTAAGGCAGATTGCCGATAAAGAATAATGGCATTTCATTTGATACTGACTTCATCAGCTCGAATATCAGCTCGCCCTAGTGGGCTCGCTTGATATTTTGCTGATAAAGTCAGTATCAAAACAAAATGCCATTATTCTATATATATCAACTTTCGACAAAATTGACATCCCTAGTGTATTTATACCAAATGATACATATGAATGCTTGAATTTTTAAGTGTGTGTGTTTGGTACCTTCTGGGTTGCAGGTTGCAGTTGATTCGTCGCTTTCGTCATGACAGTGTGGAGTCCCATCACATATCCACTCAGTTGGGATGCACATTCCATTTTTACATTTAGACCCACCTGGACACACAAAACCTTTCGAAAAGATTGTATGTGCATATGTAAATTATACAACTTTTGTGATTAGGATTAAAAAAAAATTGGCATACATATATATTTTGCTAAAGTCAACATTAATTTGAACTTTTCTTGATCATGTAAGATACATTTTGTTTGTACAATTTTCTGTTCATTACTAACTTTAATATACTGATCGTATCATCAGTTGATTTTACACAAACTACCGATAGTAAGGCCAATGATCACAGTGTAACTTTATTGGATACTTATAAATTGTGTATATATGTCCTTTAAGGCGCCAGTTTTATTACGTAATTATAGAAGAATTTTGGATTTCGGATTTTTTTTCATGAAATTCTGAATGCATTAGAACTCGTCAAAAAAAATCAAAACTGCTATATGATGCATTTATGTTTCCAGAGATACAATGAATCAAAATTTAGTGAAATAGATCTATGAATATATAAAACTCTTGTCCAGGGAAAGCTTGTTCGTGACCTAGAATTCTGAGTGGGTCAAGCATTTAATTAAAATTCATGCGAGAATATGCGAGATTTGGATGAACTGGGGCAAAGTCATTTGTAACAAATCAATATTCGATGTTAAGGATACCCGCCGCTTTAGTCGTTGAGTGTCATCTGTTTTTGGTTTATGTTTATGTTTAATAAAGTAAAAAAATAGTGTGTAGAATTTCGAGACCTAGTGTTTGAAAATTACGGGAGAAAATTGGGAAAGAAATTTAAAGGAAAATTGAAATTTACCTTGCAAATAATCAAAACGAAATGTTTGATAAAGAAGGAACGAGGGCCTACAAGTTCCTGGAAGCTTCCAAGAACTTCGAGGAAGTTTATGTGCAGAAATATCATCTTTGGAGATTGAGAATAATTTCCTGATACATGCTGACGTTCTGACACAAAAATAAATATACAACAGGACTGTTCATTAAAAGTATGTAATCAAATGCCAAATATGTGTGAAAATTAACTTTCTGAAGACATAAAAAATATATAAAGTATCTTTTATTCTGTTTAAGATCTTATAAAATCTCATTGAAATTAATTAGATATTTTACATACTATATTATGCATGCTTCATGGTAAGACAAGATAAAATGCTGAACGACCCCGATCCCCCTCCTTTCAAAATTGTCAATATCTGATGCATTTGAATTAAGCATGATACCTTTATGTAAATTTAATACACGCATGCAATCAGGGCTAGTATTTTGAACATATGTTTTAACGGTAACTGTCAGAACATGATTATAATTATTAAGGGTATATTAATTTTGTCCAACTGTCGCCTGGTGAGATACATAGTTTAAGGTAAAACTTCATGATACCATATGGCCTAGATATTGATTGACTTTTTTATGACCTAAGATATGGTAATGAAATAGTACCAGTAACTTGTTGAATATATCTGCTAAATGAACATCACAGCATGAATATGTCCATATTTACGTGAAGGTGACTCGCAAAGTCAGGTGACATATATCAAACCATTTCTTTTGTTATTAATATTATTATAATTAACATAACAGTCAAAATAGTTTGTTTTAATCTGTCAGTGTAATCAATCACTTTTTATAAATAATCTGATTACAGTAATAACGATGCCGATCTGATAAATCAATAAACTGATAATGCCCCAGTTCATCAAATCTCGTATCTAATCAGTCGATAATGCAAAATCACGATCGATCTTGCACATGCGCATTGCTTCCTGAATTAGAGTATTACTCGTCAAAACATCAATATGATTTTTTTCATTTTGAATTGCAAGTTCCGAAAGCCTGTCCAAAGTGTTTTAATATAAAATGACTCTGTTATTGCAATGACCATTGGATCTCCAGATCTTTTTTACAGAAGAAACCAGATAGTGTCGACATGTATAGTCGGAAATGGGCGTCAAAGAGCCAAATAAGCGCATCGTCGTAACGGCGCCACTCTGCTAAATTGTCGTTTTCATGTTTTTCATATATCATTCAAACTTCAATGATTTCTGCAGAAAACACGAAGCCGGTGACCCTTATACTTTTTATTTCATTAGACGGATATTGTATCATTTTATACAGATTTTTTTACGAAGGAATTTCAAAAAATCGCATTTGAAAGTGAAAACACATCTTTTTATTGCGTGCATTGGAATTTCTATACACTTATACTTTAATTTCACAATTTTTTAATTGACTAAATCTCTTGAAATACAAATGCTACATTCATAATTTTTTCGATTTTCAGATGATGATCAACGTGTTCTACTTCTTAGGAAAACGAAAGACTAACTAACGTGTACGTCGCTTAAATTAAATATTTCCTGTTTTGAATTACATTAGTAAAAGACTTACATATTTTTATAGTATTGTAGTATTTTTATACCAATAAACTTTATATATAAAAAACCCACATCTTTTTATCAACAATGTCAATTGTTATTTTAAACTTTGTATACATTTATAAATCATTTGTATATACCCTTTTCTTTGCTTTGCACCTTCCTACTCAGTACATGTATTTTGAATACTAAAATACTTACCTGATATACTACATCTGGTTTCGTCTTCACCTCCGGTACAGTCACTATTGGAATCGCACAACTTTTCAAATGGAATGCATTTTCCGTCGTCACATTTAAACTGTTCCTCACAGCCTTCTGTGGAATCAATGAATTAAAGAAACGTATAAAATATATTGTACTAATTCAGTCACGTACGGTTTAAGGTAAATAAAGGCACTTCAAAACAAGAAATCTTTAAATTCACGGTATCTTAAACGTAAACCTTTTACTGTAGAAATTGCTTATATGTCTTTTATAAAATTATGATATAGAACTAAGCCTTATTACATGTACATCACAAGTTTGTTTTCAATCAATGTTTTCGTTATTTGTGTTTTTTTGTTGCTGTTTCAATAACGGTTACCTCCCTTTTTTCAAATTCATATTCAAGTGTGAAAAGATATATATTTTGGTGTTCCTGCTCCCAGATTTAAGATTTTTAATGCCTTTTAATTTCATCTTTGTAAGGTTTTTGTATTTAAACTTAAAATGACCAGTAGTTCTTATAACGTTCAACGATTTTCAAGACATCTTGTGTTTTTTGAACATTATTGTCAGATTAAATTTGTTTTCATTTCTTTTTTTAAAATCAAATGCAATGAAATGAATAAAAAGTTTTTTCAAACCTATCAAGCAAACATAATATTCTTCATATGCAATGCTGTGTTCGTCGTGACAATCAATATTCCCATTACAAACCGAACTATATGGTATACACTGATTTTCATTACATGTAAACTCTCCAGGACAGCCACCTGGAAAAGATTATATATTAAATGAAACAAACCAAAAACAACAACAATAATGATAACTGAACTACGGTGAGCTATAGTGGCTTACAATCACTTCATTTGGACTCTCATGGATAGTTGTCCCATTGGCCACCAAACCACATCTCCTTATTTATATATTCTAATAATGCTGCTACTGATAATGATACTTCTACTACTAATTTTAGACATGCCTGGAAACTAATTGATACCTGGGACTATTATACTAATAGTCCCAGTTGATACAGACGCCTTTTAAAAGGTGTTATCCAAGATTTACAATGATCACAAGCACTTTTATATGACCTGGTGGTTTAATGTATTTTATATACTGTGTAAAACATGTATTTATTTAAATGATTTATTATATTATTTACCCTCTGTTCGGTAGATTAGAGTTGCTCGATCCTTATAATGTTCTTTGTGCAAAAAATAAAAGGGGGAACAACAAAAAGAATAGCTTTCATAATAGTTATAGTGTAAAGTAATTTTATGAAATACATACCGGTAGTATGAAACTTTATTCAGAAGAACAACCAAGGTCCAAGATAATCAAAGCCGACACAGATTTCATTTGTAGCAGATAATTTTTAACACGACATCCCGATAGATATGAAAAAAATTGGAATATCTTTTTCAATTGAAATTTCTTGTTTGATTTTAACGTGGATCGATTTTACATACTCAAATACTTGCTCATCACATCGATAAACAGGCTTCATACACTGTGCTTATTTTAAGTCGTATGCTAATTTTAAAGAGCGCTACAGAAATAAAAGTATATGAAATTATAGAAGAATCAAGAAATGAATTAAACTATAATGGTAAACTTACTTGCACAAGGCCTCATTAGCATTATCCAAATCGAAGTGGAAATCAGTCGTCGTATTAAAAACTATAAACAAAAATGTTATTTCTCTCATTATATTGGTAATTACTGATGAATCTTATGATGAAGACAATAAATTTGAAATGAAATAATAAAACAAGAAAATTTAAAACTGTATATTATATCAATTCAAATAACAGTGCAGATATTATTTCGCCTTATAAAATTGTGTCCGTATATTACTTGCCATATTTGTTTTCTCAGTGGATTTGTTAAAGCTGTTTAACTTTTTGGGGCATGTCTATAATTTATATACACTACAGCTATCAAAATGCATTCTGCATTTGAATAGTTGCCTAATCATATTCATCGAAATTAACAGACTAGCATGTTAAGACAGTTTATTTGTCATTATTCAATATACATTTAATAGAGAACTAGCGCCTTAAATTGACACAGCTGTATAATTGAATATTTAGAGTCCGCATTTTATCAGGCCTAATAATTATTCAGTAATACGATCTCATGCAAAAGATCAATATATAATTATGTGTACGCCAGTACTAAAACTTCTGTGTGAAATTTGCTGAACATGAATATATATTAAACTTTCGAAATGTCTTAGGTTCCGCAGAACGTCTTAAAAATGTAGTCTCGATTTGGCCTGATATTGTTGGTAAAAATCCAAGTTGAAAGCATGCATATAATTTTATAGTTGTGTCATGGGCAATCATAATTACAATAACTTACACGCAATATTTCAACCAACTTATCTTTATGCTGTGACTTTGATGAAATAGAATTTTCAACGTACTCCGAGCATTACAAGGGTCTTTATACATTTTGCCATTTTCTTTTTTTTTCAAAAAATGAAAATACAGGTTTTTAAATGCCATGAGAAAATGCAGATTTTCTGAAAGTTTGAAAAAAAAACCTAGTCGGATCGGAAGAAATTATGGATACTGTGTGTACAAACGAACAAACACATAATTCCTTACAGAAAACTTACCCTGTACAAAGTTAAATGGTGAAACAGATCTTTTTAAAAATTCTCTATCTTTGATTTACTGAAAATAAATAAAGAAAAAATCAACTCAATATTATCATATTTCAGGCTGGGATCTTTGATGACTTACAAAAGTGTAAAACGTGACTGGTTTATGTAGGTCATCAGGTTATTTATCAACTGTCAGTGTATCTGTGTTAATATTCTTATCGTTTTTTCACCTCCTTTGAAAAAGTAGGTAAACGTCTATTTAATTAATTACTGATCATGCATCAAGATTATATATTCTTAATAGAAAACCTATTTATTTAAACTTAATGTCGACTTGATTAAATTGATATTATGTATCGGTAAAAGATTATTTGTAGAGAATGTTATTTCAAGAATTTTGTGGGAATTCAACTTTTTGGGTAAGACTTTTGTTTGTTATTCTACCGAAAACTATCGTCATTGCCAGAAGTCCTTTAGTTGAAGAAGTGTGCAATCTCTGCTCTTAAGACTGAGGAGACCATATTGTAGCCAGATATGACAGAGTTAATATAGTATCTCTATTTTGCTCTGTATTGCTACGAAAAATATTGAAATATTTTTGCTACGTTAAATATTGAAACGTTTTGACCATAGAACTCTGTTAATGATTGTAAAAGTTCTCAAAGAATCTTCATTGGACACAATTTGAATTATAGCGGCTGACAAGGTGGCCCGTAAAAAAAAACCAGCCGCGGGGTGAACGATGGGAGTAGATTTCAATGTTTTTAATCTTGGCAGTTGTGTGTAGTATAAACAAAGAACTCAAAGTTCACATTGCGGCAAGACCAGGTCGTTCCTAGTGTTGACTCAAACGATCCCAATTTTATCATCTGTATTTGCTAGAAACATATGTATGTTCTTGGAGGAACATGCTCAAGAATAATAAACGGATGTCAAGTTGGTTCAATACTCAACATTCAAATTTTTTTATTCTTAAAAAAACCCAACATTTTCTTTGATTTTTTTTTCAACATTCGATTTCAACATTTAACTTTAAACAATCAAATTTTCGATTGATAACATTTAAGAATTGAATGCTTCTTTTTGTAAATTTATTGGGGTGTAAAAGCGTTGACAAGAGTACATTTTGTATGAAGCGCGGAAGCGCTTCATTCTTCAAATGTGCGCACGGTCAACGCTTTTACAACCCTATAAAATTACTAAAAGAAGCATTCAATATTTATAATTACATTTTTTGCTAGGATCATGTATCAAGTTTTTCTTTTATTTACCTGTGCACTTTATTGTGGAAGCTCGTGTAATCATGAATGTTACATTTCATTATGCAATGAATGTTTATTTCAGAATGACGCGAGATTGTTGTTAGCCAGTCAAAATAACATATTACAATGAAACATACATGTAATGTAATTATTCAACATTAAACATTCGATTTCAACATTCAATTTTCTTTTTTCAACATTCAACATTTGATTTCAACATTCACCATTCGATTTCAACATTCAACATTCAAATTTTCAACATTCGATGTTGAATGTTAAAATCGAATGTTGATTGTTTAAAATTGAATGTCAAATGTTACAAAAAGTTTAATAACAAAAATACCGAACTCCAAGGGAAATTCAAAACGGAAAGGCCTTTGTAAAATGGCAAAATCAAAAGCTCAAATCTCCCCAATATTTCATTTGATTTGTTTTATTGTCCCATACAAGAATATATATGTTTTAGGGGTTTGGATCTCGACCGTTTACAAGATAAAAGCACAGTCTCAAATGGAAGAGGGTGGGGTAAGAATATATATGGTTTAGGAGATTTAATTATCTACAAAATGTCTAATTATGAACAGTAAATTTCAAACTTCATTTATACAGTCCTACTAGTAAATTTCAAACTTTATATATACAGTCCTACAGATCTCATCAGGAAACAGAAAATTTTCAAATAAATCTGTCACTCCAATGATTATCATATGCCAAGATATAACCCAGATCTAATTAATAATTAATAATGTAATTAACTTCAAAATGTCTAATGATATAGCTCATAATCATCACCACTTAGGAAATGAATAATTTTCAAATAAATCTGTCACTCCAATTACATGTCATAACATGATAACAAGAGAAAAATATTTTAAAATTCCACTTTTGGATATTAAAAATGGCGATAACTCAAAAAGGAGAAATACTAAAATCTTGAAAATTGAACTAGACCTTCATTAAGTCCCAGGAAACAACATATTTAAATTTGTTTTTAAATTGTTTAAGCGTTTTCATCTTATTGTGGAGACACTGTTTGGCAGCCGCCCGTCCGCCCGCCCAGCCGCCCGCCGTACATCCCCATTTTAATAACTGATATTTCCTTCGAAAATCCGGTTAAAATAATCATTAAAGGGCAATAACTCCAATAAGTAGTCATCAGAAAATTTTCTCCATATTGTCTCAAATGTAGATCTTGTCTTGCTGATAATTTCTTTAAGTTTCTATCTTGTTTTTATTCAAGATTGCGGTCGTATAAAAGAGTCATTACCATATAAGGAACATTCCTTTCGAGTTTGGATATATTTGTCCAAATGTTTTAAAAGATGTTATTGCACAAAAAACAGACAGTCAAAATGGATTGCAATCGCTTATTGGTCTAAATTCTTAATGAGGAAATATTATCATACGGTATCCATTTCAGTGAGAACAACATAATTTGACACTTTCCTTGAACGAGCTTAATATAAAGTAAATTCTTTTAAAAATTGCCAATACTTATACATGTACATGTAGTGACAGAGTTATGAAATCAAGTGCCAAATCCATAAACAGTCATTGAAGCACAAACTGTAGGTCATAGGGTCTTATTTTTGCTTGAATGCTGATTTATTACCAAAATGAAAATTGAACTAGTCCTTCATCAAGTCCCAGGAAACAACATATTTAAATTTGTTTTAAATTGTTTAAGCGTTTTCATCTTATTGTGGAGACACTGTTTGGCAGCCGCCCGTCCGCCCGCCCAGCCGCCCGCCGTACATCCCCATTTTAATAACTGATATTTCCTTCGAAAATCCGGTTAAAAATAATCATTAAAGGGCAATAACTCCAATAAGTAGTCATCAGAAAATTTTCTCCATATTGTCTCAAATGTAGATCTTGTCTTGCTGATAATTTCTTTTAAGTTTCTATCTTGTTTTTATTCAAGATTGTAAATGAGTAAAAATGGATTATATTTTTCTTTTGCTTAAATAGGAATTGATCATAGAAGTTTTCTTTACGGGATATTTGCCATTTTAATTTTAGGATATGGGATATTTGTCCTAAAATAAATGGGATACAAGATATTGATGCATTTTAGGATATTGAATTTTGAAAATGAAAAAAAAATGTGGAAATTAAAAGTTAAGTACAGAAATATTTACATCTCACTTGATAAAATTGCCAAAATAATTTACTAAAAAGGTCATTTAAGGATTTTGTTGATTTTCATTGAGTTTTGTTATTATAAAACACCCTTGCAACCACGCATCCCACATTGCATGATAGGACCCAACACTATTGATCACTATTTCAGTGTTTCGGTAGTTAAAGCTTGGGATTAGAGGCTCTGGCTTGGGATGGTCATTTTAGATGCATTATTTTAATATAATCAAATATGAAAATTATTCATGTATATATTGTAAAATTGAGAATGGAAATGGGAATGTGTCAAAGAGACAACAACCCGACCACAGAACAGACAACAACAGAAGGTCACCAATAGGTCTTCAATGCAGCGAGAAATTCCGCACCCGGAGGCGTCCTTAAGCTGGCCCCTAAACAAATATATATACTAGTTCAGTGATAATGGACGTCATACTAAACTCCAAATTATACTCAAGAAACTAAAAGCAAAATAATACAAGACTAACAAAGGCCAGAGGCTCCTGACTTGGGACAGGCGCAAAATGCGGCGGGGTTAAACATGTTTATGAGATCTCAACCTCCCCTATACCTCTAGCTAATGTAGAACAGTAAACGCATAACAATACGCACATTAAAAGTCAGTAAAAGAGAAGTCCGAGTCCAATGTCAGAAGATGTAACAAAAGAAAATAAACAAAATGACAATAATACATAAATAACAACAGACTACTAGCAGTTAACTGACATGCCAGCTCCAGACCTCAGTTAAACTGATTGAAAGATTATGTCTTCATCATATGAATATCAGGCACAATCCCTCCCGTTAGGGTTTAGTATCATACCATCATAAAATATATGAGAAGAGCATAACCCGTGTCATGCCAACAACTGGTTTTAAATAAATGTGTTTAGTTCCGATGCAAAGACCCTATAAGTGAATCAATATTAAAGCCAAAATATGCAATCTTTAATGACCTGACAACAGTATCGTAACTATATCCCTTCTTAATAAGTCTATTTAAAGGTTTTGTTAGCTTCTGAGGTGAATACTGACATTTTAGTGCTTTATAAAGAATATTACCATAAAAGATTGGATGTGAAATACCTGAACGTATAAGAAGTCTGCATGTTGAGCTGTATTTACGAATGATGTCCTTGTACCGATGATAAAATTTAGTAAATGTTTTGACTAGTTTGTGATATCGAAAACCCTGGTGTAATAATTTTTAGTAATACATAAATTTCTTTCGTTAAAATCTGAAACGTTGTTACATACACGAGCGAATCGTACAAGTTGAGATATATAAACACCGTAAGATGGTGACAAGGAACGTCACCATCTAAAATGGATAATTAACGATAGGAAATGAAAATCATCTCTTTTATCATAATTTTTGTATTAAGCTTTCCGTTAATGATATAGATATCAAGATCGAGATATAACTATTTCAACAAAGAAAAGCAAATTGTCATATAGACAAAGTACATAAGCAAAAAAGACAAGAATACAAAATTGACCATAGCACAATAACACAATGGCAGGATGTATAAGTACCGAGCCACGCCTAAAGTATATTACAAAAAATGGACTTAACAGTAAAGGTTAAAAAAATATACAAGGACAAATAAAAAGACCACTATAACACGTAATTCAGAAGATAAACAACGTCAGAACCTAGAATCTATACTTCAAGACCATCATGTATTATTTGTGAAGTTGATACGGAATATTTATCAACAAGGTCTTGGTAGCTTCCAGTGACCTTTTTTTAGAAAAAGGACGAGACGTTCTTTCACATAACCTTGGCTCAATATTTCTGCTCAGACACTGGTGACGTTTGAATGTTGAAAATTTGAATGTTCAATGTTGAAAAAAACCACACCAATTTTAATCAATGAAATACATAAAACATTTATTTAAATGAGGTCGTTTTACAGAATCTATCATTAGCAACCAAATAATTATACACTTTATTGGTTTCGGTACATGTACTTTCAGAATGAGAATGTTCTGACCGGTGATGTTCCACGTTTAACTGAATGTTTTCTCACTACTATACCAATTTGGATACCAACAGGATGGCTTCTTTTGTCCTTTATATACGATTGCTTTATTTCAAGGAAGGTTCATAAACCATCATTGACAGTAGGAACTATAAGCGTTTTCAAAACGGCAAGTACTCCTAACATTTTACTTTTTGGGAAATTGACAATTTAATTATTAAAATGACTTCGCAATTTTTTTTAAGATTTTATCATATTGTTGGATGGCCGTCTTATTGGCGTATAACCATACCCTCATTTTCATATTCAATCGAAAACTTCGGTTTTATGATTGCAATGCTTTTCAGAGATTTGTCGAACATTATATCCGACATAATTTATTTAATAAGCTTAAATATTAAAGTAAATACAGATATAGCGCACCCAAAGTAGAATGGGATGTACAATTATGTTCACATAGTCTCCTCAAATTAAGACACGTGCTAAAGAATGTATCCTTGCTGCATGGATGTAATACAAGGTATTTGTCAAAATGTAGACATTATATCCAATGTCTTGTACTGAAAAAAATCCTGCTCGCTGTCCACTTTGCATATTATGATTGAAAATTTCCGTAATTGAAGATCGATTTTATTTCATTTTTATACATGTTGTTTGTGGGGTATTAGTCACTTATCTCTGGCAATCGTATATTTAACAAACAAAATTTTAACGTTTCCAGTACTTGATTCCATTGATTTTTTTAGATAGTTATCATGAAGAAAATTCCAAGAAATTGACAAAAAATATATAAAAGTGTCTCTCTTCTAACATTTGACCCCAATTATCAAACATATGTTCTGCTTTATCACTAAACGACTGGGTTTAAACGAATGATATTATATCTATCTTCAAAATAAGACTAAAATCAGCCATGAGAGGAAGGTCGGTCCATTAATTATTTTTAATTCACCCTGTTTGTTACCGTACTATATCACACTACCGTCAGTGTAATACAAGACATAACTTTTCGAAATGGAAATAGGTTACTGACCTATAAGAGAGCATAGTATTACAAACTATTCAAAGTCATTACAGATTGTATAAGAATTCAAATTCTGCATGAACTTTGCATACACGTAAGAACATGTAGAATCTTAAAATGAAACGAAGATATTAAATATAAACAAACTTTCACACTGTGACGAGGGTTACTAACCATTATCATTTTTCAAGTTTTGCTGCATTAAACTCTTTTTTAATAAGTTATCTGATGATTCCTTAACGGACACGAATATTTATATTATGTTTAGGGAAGCAGTACATATCAATATGTCAACGCTGAAATACGGTGATAATTAATTATTTCTCCGTCTGATATTCGTTTTTGGTTTATTTTTTTGTCATCAACAACTGGAGATGAATGCTATACCAAAACAGTCGAAATATGATTTTTTTTATTAATTTCATCTCAGCAAACCTATCATGAAAGTCAAATTAAGAATTGTTTTACCCTTTTTGTCTTGCCTTGACGGAGTCAAAAAGCGAGACATAGGTATTCTGTTTCGGCGGCGTCAACAATGTATTATGATTATGTTTGTGATTAGGTCTAGTTCATGGTGAACCACTAGTGGTAGGTCAATGATATATGGTATGCAGTTGTATTAGCATTGGCATATCTCATTACCATGGAGATTATTTGGCCCCGCCCCCTCAGCCAAGGTCTATTGACTTTGAAACTTTGCTTAGTTTACATGTATTAGTTTGTGATAAGGTCAGTTTATGGGGAACCACTAGTGGTAGGTCATAATATTTGGTATGCAGTTGTATAAACATTGGCATATCTCATTTCCATGGAGATTATTTGGCCCCGCTCCCTCATTCATGGTCTATTGACTTTGAAACTTTTGCTTAGTTTTCATGTATTAGTTTGTGATTAGGTCAGTTTAAGGGGAACCGTTAGTGGTAGGTCAATGATAATTGGTATGCAGTTGTATAAGCATTAGCACATCTCATTTCCATGGAGAATATTTGGTCCTTACCCCTCAGTCATTGTCTATTGACTTTGAAACTTTTGCTTAGTTTACATGTATTAGTTTGTGATAAGGTCAGTTTAAGATGAACCACTAATGTTAAGTCAATGATATTCGGTATGCAAATGTATTGGCATTTGCAAGTTTCATTTCCATATAACCCCACCCCCTAATTATGGTTCATTGACTTTGAAACTTTTACATAGTTTACAAGTTAATGTTTGTGTTTAGGCTTGTTTAAAGGGAATGACTTATGAAAAGTCAGTGGTATTTGGTTTGCAGTTGTATTAGAATTGGCACATTTCATTTCCATGGAGATTGTTTAGCCCTATACCTTCAGTCATGGTTCATTGACTTTGAATATTTGCATAACTTACATGTTAATACTGGTTCTCTGTAACTATTTAAATTCTTACATAGGGAGTGTGGCACACATGGTCATGGATTTTCTTCAATTTGGTTGCCATAGCAACCGATCACTAGTTTTACCTCATCTGGATATCTATGATTTTAAGCTGAAAAAGGCTATTTTTGACATAATTTTCATAATATAAAATTAAGAGAAAGAATATTTTTTATGATTTTATCAAATATATGCATTTTATTAATGTAATTTAATTATAGATTATTACATGGCATTTTCCATATTGGCCGTGGTATCAGCCCTAGACTCCCATATCAAGCCCTCTGGCTTGATATGGGAGTCTAGGGCTGATACCACGGCCAATATGGAAAATGACATTTAATAATCTATTTATCACATATTTTCAAGCTGGAGAAAAAAGAAAGTATATATCAAATTATGTTTAATATTTTCAACAAAAATTAAAAAAAAACATTTGAAAAAAAAATTTGAAAAAATGTATCACAGTGAGTTAACAAAATTCGTATCACAGTGAGAAAACAAAGTTTTGTGAAAAGTTTAACAAATAATTAACAATAAACATATTATTTCTCATAGTTATAAATATTAAGTGTTACATTTCAAATTAATGCTGAGGAAGATTACACGTATCGCTATTTCAACGGGAAATCTATTCTGCTTGAACTTCCGATGTCATACAACAATCACTTTTCCATTGTGGCGTCAAAATTTTACGGAAACTTTTGTGATGTCCAGTAATGGCGGACAAATAACTATTTCCACTGGTGATTTTTACATTTTTTCTGCTACAGCAGATTCATAACTTTCTATTGTTTTACAGACTTCATTGTTTTTATTCATCGTATTCTCATTTTTCATTTCTTAAAATTGAGAATGGAAATGGGGAATGTGTCAAAGAGACAACAACCCGACCACAGAACAGACAACAACAGAAGGTCACTCCAAATTATACACAAGAAACTAAAAGTAAAAATAATACAAGACTAACAAAGGCCAGAGGCTCCGGACTTGGGACAGGCGCAAAAATGCGGCGGGTTAAACATGTTTATGAGATCTCAACCTCCCCTATACCTCTAGCCAATGTAGAAAGGTAAACGCATAACAATACGCACATTAAAAGTCAGTTAAAGAGAAGTCCGAGTCCGATGTCTGAAGATGTAACAAAAGAAAATAAACAAAATGACAATAATACATACATAACAACAGACTACTAGCAGTTAACTGACATGCCAGCTCCAGACCTCAATTAAACTGATTGAAAGATTATGTCTTCGTCATATGAATATCAGGCACAATCCCTCCCGTTAGGGGTTTAGTATCATACCATCATAAAATATATGAGAAGAGCATAACCCGTGTCATGCCAACAACTGGTTTTTAAATAAATGTGTTTAGTTCCGATGCAAAGACCCTATAAGTGAATCAATATTAAAGCCAAAATATGCAATCTTTAATGACCTGACAACAGTATCGTAACTATATCCCTTCTTAATAAGTCTATTTAAAGGTTTTGTTAGCTTCTGAGGTGAATACTAACATTTTAGTGCTTTATGAAGAATATTACCATAAAAGATTGGTTGTGAAATACCTGAACGTATAAGAAGTCTGCATGCTGAGCTATATTTACGAATGATGTCCTTGTACCGATGATAAAATTTAGTAAATGTTTTGACTAGTTTGTGATATCGAAAACCCTGGTGTAATAATTTTTCTGTAATACATAAATTTCTTTCGTTAAAATCTGAAACGTTGTTACATACACGAGCGAATCGTACAAGTTGAGATATATAAACACCGTAAGATGGTGACAAGGAACGTCACCATCTAAAATGGATAATTAACGATAGGAAATGAAAATCATCTCTTTTATCATAAATTTTTGTATTAAGCTTTCTGTTAATGATATAGATATCAAGATCGAGGAAAGGGCAGTGGTCATTGTTAGTATATTTTACTTGAAACGTCATTTGATACTCGGAGACGTCTCCTGATCGGCTAGCTGCTCAGATGACATCTTGTTTATAAATAGTTCTTTGATTGACAGGTTTGTACCGGAAGTCAAATTCGGGGCTTGATATGGATTTCAAGGGCTGATATCGATATTGGCCCCGAGGGCTGATAACCAACCTTGACCTCCGGCTATTATTGGCCATGCAAAACGTACATATTAGTACAAAATGTTTGATAATAACTGATATTTTCATATTCATTTTCAATCATAATCACATATACCCACCCCTTTTATGTGGTTTGCATTAGGTAAAAATACCCTTTGAGGTCATTTTGAATGCTCACCATAATTTTTGCGGACACCTGAGTTAAAGTCAACCATTAATTCATAAATGCCATAGTCTTATCTTATCAATGATGCGAAAAGTAATTGGGAATTATGTCTCATTATTTTGTTACCATGCTTAGTTTTCATTTTTCAGAAAAAAATTTTGAAAATTTTGAAAAAATGTTTTAAAACCTAATTCTGCAGTCTGAAAAAATAAACAAATATACAATATGTAGAAATTATTGTAATCATCAAAATTTTAAACATATTCATATATAACGATATTATAGTTTTAATTGTGTTGCTATGGAAAAATTTCATGATGATACACAAATTTAAAACAATTTTGAAAAATTTCAGTTAGTTCCTTAAATGTGCACAAAAGTAGGAAAACTAAGACACTTATTAAGTTTCACTGTATACACACATGTGCATATATAAATAATTTTGCTAGTATAGTATATCGATAATGGTGTTACCACTTGAAGGAAACAAACACAATTTCTCTTATCTGGATAAAAGTGCTGATTATGAAGAAATTTCAGTCTGTTTTCATGATCATGAAAAATATACAAGAAAACAATAACTCAATCTAGAAAAAAAAACAATTAAAATCATTTGAAAAATTATATATTTAATTGTGCAATATTTGCCATTGAATGTGTTGCCATGGAAACAAGCAGTCCATTTGTAAAAATACTGATAAGTGCTAATTTTTACAAATTCGTTTTAATGAACTTCGATACATATAGCAATGAATGTATACAATTTTGCTTACATAATGTAGGTTTTCTTGTATTTGAGAAATATTAATAATATTCCAGGCATTATTAGTGATAGTGTTGCCACAGAAACAACAAATTATATGCATAAACTCGGAAAACGTTTTAAAATAGACTAAATCACTCATACAAAAACTCTCTTCTGTAAGCTTTCAATTTAATGCAGTGTCAAGGTCAGGTTTTTCTCTGACTGTTTATGACGTCTTTACACTAAATCCATTGGATGTTGGATGTGTACGGATTGATAATTTAGTCTTAGATGCTTGATTTTTATTAGTTGTTAGTGGCTTTGAACTAACTGTCAGATAACTGCGAGTACTCTCAGATCTGTTCCTAGTGTCTTTTGTTGTTTGGATGTACAAGTACCCTGCCACGTCCACTTGTATTTTTGTCCATCTGATGAGTTAAGCCTTTTCAACTGATTTTTATAGTTCGTTCTTATGTTGTACTGTTATATCACTGTCCCAGGTAAGGGGAGGTTGGGATCCCGCTAACATGTTTAACCCCGCCACATTATGTATGTATGTGCCTGTCCCAAGTCAGGAGCCTGTAGTTCTGTGGTTGTCGTTTGTTTATGTGTTACATATTTGTTTTTCGTTCATTTTTGTACATAAATAAGGCCGTTAGTTTTCTCGTTTGAATTGTTTTACATTGTCATTTCAGGGCCTTTTATAGCTGACTATGCGGTATGGGCTTTGCTCATTGTTGAAGGCCGTACGGTAACCTATAGTTGTTAATTTCTGTGTCATTTTGGTCTCTTGTGGACAGTTGTCTCATTGGCAATCATACCACATCTTCTTTTTATATTCAAAGAAAATGGTTTTACAAGTCAGTCCATCAACTATTATTTAAATGCTGTAGTGAAGATTAAAGATCATAGTGCCACTTGGTGTTGACAGTTTGGAATAATAGCTATACTAGCTCCTATTTATACATAATATTAAGAAGATACAATCAGAAAATTGACAGTTCAAGAAAGGTCAAGCTTAAAATTGTTTGTGTGAGGCACAGAAATAAATACTTATCACAAATGAAAATAATTAATATCGTTGTGGGGTTAAGATTATGTTAAAAAGAAATGATCGATCAGTTGTGGTTTGCTTTATGTCCAGTGTCAAACATATCATGCATATTTCAGAAGAGAACATAATCAATTAATTTAATAGGAACAGTGTAGGTCCTGTGCTAGTCTACTGACCAAAAATTAATTAAAGGTAATAATTTGATATAATTCAACACAATAAAAAATAGAACAAAAAGAGTCAGACGTTGATCCTCTAAATAAATCATAATTGACCATCTAACCTTTCTTTCTTTAAGGGAAAAAATACCTATATTATGAGCTGTTTATTTTTCTTATTCATTCTTAAAATCAATGTTGAAATGGCAAAGCATGTATAGCTGTACATTTTGAATAATATTATATTATTGGATGATGAGTATCTACATGAAGATTATTTTTGAGGTGAAGGTGAAAAAAATAGACAATTTCAAAAAGGTCCTGCAATAGGGATAGGCTGGGATGAGGGCGGACGATTTGAAATATCACTGGAAATCGGGATCCATTGGACAAGGACAGAAACTTCAATATGTCAACTAGGGAGCCCCTAAAAGAATTCACACAAGGGTTCTTTGGCAAACAAAGGGCATAACCAGCAAGGGCGGGTACGGTCGGCCGTCGACCCGATGGTCCCTGCTATCCATCCGACTCATTTCTTGTCTGCCGTTCTGTCCGGGGAGGACTTTTCGAGATTTTCCAAAAAGTTCCGTTTCCCTACAAGGACCCGCGGAAAATCTGTCAGCGGGTGGCTGCGGGTCTTACAACGAGCAGCCAGGGGGCGCATATACCATCTAGACAATTTTCATATAAGGGGTCCCACTGACTGCCTTAAGAGATGGCCTGCTACATTCATGCTTTAGTAATTCCATATGTAATAAAACAAATGTTTCCAATAAAAGGAGGGGCCGGCCCTCAGTGCCCCCTGGATCCGCCTATGGTAGCACTATCTTTATATTAGTAATAGGCATTGGATTATTGAAATTTAAGAAAATAACAATAATCTTTATGTATTTTTAGCAGCAAATTAAAAAATATTGACAATATGATAACTCTTTACATAGGGAAACTTTTAAAGAATTATATACATGTACATATAATTCACTGAAAGCCCATTACAGAAAGATGGTTCTCAAAATGAGTATATTGTCTTTCTTTTAACAAAAAGTTAAAAAGATAAGATTTTACTTTGAAACAGGACTCAATGTTTATAACATATATAATGTGACTTATACATGTGACTTTTTGTCTGTGACTTTCTGTCCTACATTCTGACCGTTATCATGAACAGGAAAAATGACCTTATACCAATTTATATGTAATAGGCTTTGCATCAAATTTATTGAAACACTTAGATCATTGAACCATTAATTTTATCAAATAAGAAAATATAAAATGCTTTTCAAACATATTAGCAAACTATAAATGTATTGACTTTCAGGAACATTTAAAACTAAGACAAGGATCTGGCATACCTCAAGTTAAGTCCGCGAATATGTTTACTTATATTTTATGAAAATATATTAAACTACCAAGATATTGTGCAAGCAGGGGCTCGGGCATACCTCAAGTAGTCCGCGAAATGTTTATTTGTTTTTATGAAATTATTTAAAACTACCAAGATATCATGCACAAGGCTCGGGCATGCCTTAAGTAGTATGTGGAAATAATTATTTAATATAAAAATATAAAAAAAAACCTATATTGGATTTATCAACTTACATGTATTCATGGCCTACTTCAATCACACCTTTTGTGTGTTACTTTATATTTGTGATCAAACGTGTCAAATTATAACCTTTAACATACAACATAATTTACAACACAGTTAAATACAATACACTACCCAATACCATAAAAAGTTTAAATAATCCAGTGCTCGTCATAGTACCCTAAACTGTTTTTCCCAATTTTTTTTTATTATTTGATAAAGACTTTACCATTCAATCTTAATGTTGTTTTTTTTATAAATTTTAAGCAAATCCTATAAGATATAAATAAGCATAAGGTAGTACAACGATCAGGACACAGTCAATGTTGGTCAGGTCAAGTTTTTTACCCCAAAACATAATATTTTTCCTGTGTTTTTTTATTATATAAAAAGGTATATTTAAAAGGTTTTCTATATTTTTCCTCATATTTTGTATTAATTGGTCTAAATTTATAACAATTCAAATTTGACATAAATCCTTTGAGAAATAAAAAGTTATTACCATTTTCGTTTTGTTCCAGTCATTAGTGTAACCCATCAAAGAGGAATATTACACAATGATCATTTTTTAGAAATTAATTTCACACGTTTCTAGGTAGATTCCCCATAACTTTTTTTGATTTATGATAAAAACAAGACTGAAATTAATTGCTTTTGTGTTTCTTTTTAATAGATATAGCCGCATAATTTCACAACACTACAACAAATATTGTATTTTTCTCAAAAATCCCAACTTTCTCCGCTGTTACCATGGTAACCAACCAATATATATATCGGTTGGCATTATTTTTCTGACTAGGCTAATAGGATCTACATATCAGCCAATTTTCAGAAAGATCGGTGACTATGTGTGCCGAAAAAGTTTAAGTGGTTACAGAGAATGAGTATTAAAGTATTGCTATGTTAATTTCAACATTTGCATTATTAAAATAACAAATAGGCGAGACATATCTCTGTGTTAACAGTTTATTTGTATATTGTAAACGTTTTGATTCTTTAGGGTCTATGTCTCCTTCTGTTGGTGCTGGACCTATTCTATTTGTGGTCCAATATCCATTATGGTTACAAATGTGACGAGAACAAATCTGTCCCTCTGTCGTTACTGGTTGGTCTTATACTAAATGTTATTTGTTATGTAAGTATATTTTATGATTCAAATAAAACGTACATTTTTTTAACTTTCCAATAACAAACGCAAACAGTGCTGTATCCTTGTGTGTTCTTTATCTTAACTTTGAATAGTAACTTATTAACTGTTTGATAATTGCGTGTCATTGCAGAATGTGGATTTTCTCTAGATCTTATTCTGTAAATATATCTATTTATTCATCTTATTCACAGATTCTTTGTCGCTTCTCATCGTCAGGTACGTCGATAACCAATGACTTAAAAAAAAAAAAAAAAAAAAACAAGGGGAAAAGCTTGAACATAACTAACAAACAAGTTTGAGCTTTCTAAAAAGATGTGGACTGCTTCGCTCTATCCTTATTTAAGGTAATATGTGTGCATGTGGTTGTTGAATAAGTATTCTGGAGGTGTACCTAATTGGCAGAAGTTATAAAATACTACAACAGATAATGCATTATTGTAAACATTGTATAAGAACATTGTTTAGCAAAACAAATAGTGTATATTGCAGATTAACAAAGCAAATAAACACTATTAATAATTGATATTTCAATATTGAATTTCAAAGTGCAACATATGCATAATGAAACAACATGAATTAATGACAATTGATCGGAACTGGAATACACATAGTTAATGTTCCGGCATTTGATGTCTTATCCTGAGACGAGAAAAGTCTGTAATTCTTTATCTCATTTAAGCCAATAGCTGTTGCTGTATCTCAGCCGCATCATAAAGCAACCAATCAGGATCTATATGTGCAATTAAGAATTTTAATCCTCAGTCTCATTAATTTGGTACCATCTTTTGCTTCGCATCACGGTGCGGAGCTATTAGTTTCAATCAAAATACACGCCATCTTGAATAAATTACTTTTCACGTATAGATTCTGATTGGATGCGGCTGAGATACAGCAACAGCCATTGGCTTAAATGAGATAAAGAATTACAGACTTTTCTCGGCCAGGATAAGACATTAAATGCCGGAAAATTGACTATGTGTATTTCAGTTCCGTTCAAGTGTCATTAATTCATGTTCGTTTTATTATGCATACATTTCACAGATGAATTCAATATTGAAATATCAATTATCAATACGTGTTTATTTGCTTTATTTGTTACTCTGCAATTTGCACGCTTTGCTTTGCTAAACAATGTTCATATACAATGTTTACAAAATGCATTATCTGTAGTTTATAACTTCTGACAATCTAGGCACACCTCCAGAGTCGTGTCTATTTATAATTGTTTTAATTTTCAACAAGAAATTTAGATTTTTAAAAGCATGGGTATATAACGCATACAGCCACTCTTAAAGAACATCAATCTTTTATCAATCAATATCTAAAATACCACATTTCCAAATACTAATAAAAAACCACATGCACACATATTACCTTAAATTAGGGTAGAGCGAAGCAGTCCATAGCTTTTTAGAAAGCTAAAACTTGGATATACTTAAAATACATTTATTTGTACTGTGGTTTACGCCCTTGATCTGTTTTTTTTTTTGGTATGATTTCATCAATTCTCACTGGTTATGCTTTCTTGTAAGAAAAAGAGATTTGACATTTCATTTGCAAAAAATTTTCAAAAAATTGTCTGATTGTCAATCTTCGATTCTGTAATTTCGTGCAATGTAAAATAAAAAAGGTATGATTGCCACTGCGACAATTATCCACGGAATAACGTGATATATTTAGAAATTATAAGAAAATAAGGTTCAAACGCCCCCCGGAAAGTTGACTTTGGATTGATTTGGCTACCTATTGGTCAGGTAGTGTTTTCAAGTAGTTTTACAACCTTGGCTATACAATTTCTGGGTTTGAGTGTTGAAGGTAAGTCTTTAAACAACAACCATTTCAGATACACTATATTTATAAAGTTTAATTTTCATTTTATAAAAAGAAACCAACTGTAGGCTCTAAATAAGGCCATAACGCCACATAAACGTCCTTTCCTATTGGACATTATACCCGCCGTTTTACTTGATCTACTAAAATATTTTACTGAACACAAAACAATGCATATGAATGCTGCTACTGTGCATTTACAAAACGTTCGATAGACCCTTCAGCTGTATTTCACATATATATTTTAGCTCTTCTTAGCTATTGTAACACAAATGAACCGATCGAAAGGAATAACCACATCTTGGTATTTATGGATATACTGGATAATTTCTGTTGTTTTGTCTATGTTTACTCTTCAAAATGACGTACAGAATCAGGTAACAATTTACGATCTAATTTGATATACATGCATAATAATTCTTAAAGGTGAGCTCTCCGTCGTCTGTTGTCCGTTAACTTTAACATTAATCTTCTTTAAACCAAACTTGGCCACAATCATCCTTGGGGTATCAAAAAAAAAAAAAAAAAAAAAAACGTGTTCTGTGATCCAAAGGGAAGACAAATCCTTATATCAACAGCCGTAATAGAGTTGATTAACAAAAATCAGATCCTTATTAGTTACTAAATACGGCCTAACATCTACTCTATGACATTTTCGATGAACCCCTCCAAAATTAAATGGAATAGTTCTGTCAGGAAATTAAATGATGTATTTTGGGTCGAACATGTTGTTAACATGTCTGTTTACTACAAAAGTATTTTATTTATATCAACATCAAATTAAAAAGTGGTCGTTTACACAATGCTCCGGCAAGTGTCCAGACTTCTGCCAAAATCAGCTCAGCGTTTCCCCACCCAATCTAATTAAAATATAGATCTAAGATTTCGACGCAAGTTCACTGTGCTTAAACGGCTGTGGATAAATTAAGTTACGATAGATCCATATTTTAATTAGATTGCTACCTTACCAAGCTTCGACTCCTTATTGGTACATATATTCTCCAATGTAATCGGGCAGCCTTTAACCAGATTAACGTCAAACCAACATGTCTCTTATGAGAAGAGGACTCAGAAACAATAGATAATTTCATTCATTCATGTAGTGATCTTGCTTGCCAAATCAAGTACGAAGTTGGAGAGTATCGAGGACCCAATATTCTGAAAGATTTTGCCAAATACAGCTAGTTAATCTATTTCATAGATAGAAAATTCTTATAATCACGAACAATTCAAAGTTTTGTAAAGTATTACATGTAATGTAAACAAGATGAAGAAGAATACACAATCAACAAATATTTTCATAAGTTGGGCAACCAAACTGTTTTAAAATTTATTACAAATACAGAACTTTTATGTAAGATAGTTTGAAGCCTTACAACTGAATTTAACTTGTCGTCGGATTTTTATTACGAACAACAAGACGGGTATCATATTCAAAGCAGAAATTGCTGACTCTTTAGGAAAACTAAATTTATCTTCTTTCTTTTAAGTGTTTACTTGGGTTAAGAAATATTGTCATCCGACTGTAAAACCCATGCTGTGCGGGATGTATAAATACACAGTCCTGTACGGTCGGAATCAGATCAAATTCCCGTCTTTCAAAACAGTCGACCACTTTGCATGACGTAGCTATTAGAATGATTATGTACTTGTTTTCGACGTGGATATGCATGGGATATTTGCAACTGGACGCTAGTCAAACAGCAATCATTCAATCGAGCTCTTCTCCATGGTGTTCTCGGTTGTTTTAGATTGTCCCATAGTATCTTCTCAAAAATATTTGTTTACATGTGCATTCCGCTAACTATCAGTACTTAATGTTTTGTGTAGTCAAATAACGTTTTGTTCAAACATCTAAATGTCTTTGGGTGTCGTTGAGTTGCTGTCTCATTGACGTAGACGTCACATCTTCGATTATAGTTTTTTTTTTAATTTGATTTATATGAATTGCTATAACATGTGCAAAATAGCCCTTTTGAGTGGCGGTTACAACAAATCTGCCATGTAGATGTTTTGCTGCAGTTGAGTAAGGTACTTCCAATAGACCATTCACAGACAAATATAACCTTATAACAGTAATTATCACAATTAACAACAACAAAAATAGTAACATCTTCGTAGCAGACAATAGGATTTCATTTGAGTCCTGCTACACTTTGTACTTTTTAACTGTTTCTGAATATTCTTTTATTTTTCAGCCAACTTGTGTCAACAGTATCATATATTATTTTATTTTCGGGTGCGTATGTCTTCAAGTTGTGTTATACAGTTTTGCTGAATATCCAAACAATTACAGCTACCAGCCTGAAGATGAAGTACGTTCACATCTGTTTTATTGTACTTTCAAATGAATCAAACGGTTACGAATATGGTTCGTTATATAACTTATGGTAATAACTATCGTACTACTATCACTGACTCAGTGGTCTTACGATAACGTGTTCACCTGTAATTCGGGACGTCGCGGGTTCAACCTCTAGCTGGGTCAAACCTATGGGGCGCCGTTTTACTATTTATTCCTTATTTTCTTATATCAAAAATTCAATTTTTTTTATATCAGGAAATCGATTTCTTGATATCAAAAGTAAAGAATATTTTCTGATATCAAAATTCATTTTTGATCAGAAATCGATTTTTGATATCAAAATTCTAATTCTGATATCAAAAATGATTTTGTGATATCAAAAATTCGAATTCTTAATATAAAAGAATCATTTTTGATATCAGAAAATAAGAAATAAATGAATAATGGCTCCCTGTGTGTCAATAAAAGCATCCAAGCTCACCCATGAGCCCAAACATCAGGAAATATCTGAAATAATGTTCCAGGTAGACCAATTGTTTTATAATGTGGAGTACCGCTACACGATATTGGTCATTATATTGATGACATAGGGTCCCTTGTTACAAAAACAAAATGCAAGTTTTATAAACATGATTTAGACTTCAAAGTCTCCAAAAAACTGCTATTTAATAACAATAATTGAAGCAAAAAAACATGTACACTAATCTTCAGTTTGACGAAACTGAACGAGTACTGAATTACCTCGATCCAACTAATTACGAAATTCGAGTCCCATGCACAAAGACAATATATTGAAGATTTTTGAAATTATTCTAAATTATTATACTTCATGTCAAAATGCCAGATTTTGATTGGTTAATACGAGGGAGACAATTTACTCTATCCCACATGGCAAATACTCTATTACCCTTCATGGAGACGCTTGCTCAAGTGTGCGCTTTGATAAATACTGATGATTGTTATGTACAAGACGTCATAGTTTATTACTTTGAATTTGAAATTAAATAGACAGTAAATAACAGAACATTCAGTATAATAAATTAATTAACACATATCTGAGAGGGTTTTAGAGCAGATTGTTACCCCTCGAAAAGACATTGTCAACCTTGGCTTCGCCTCAGTTGACAATGTTTTCTCGGGGTAACAATCTTCTATCACCCTCTCAGCTATGTGTTATTTATATAATATAACATGTTTACTTTTGCGTCGAACAATCCCAATCGACGGAATTAGTCGACCTAAGAATTAACTAAATACTGGGAAATGTTTTACAAAGCTTCGAAACAAAATACTGATGTGTTCAAGATTTAGATACGATGGCTGGATGATATATTCAGGTTCAACTGACGTAATACACGATCTTTTCGCCTTATATATCTAATGCAATGGATACCCACCTAAATTTTACATATCAATTTTCTCAAAATGAAGTGTAACTTTCTTGACAGTCGTTTTAATACAACAATTAAGACAAACGCTTCCTAAATGAAGGTATTTTAGAAATGAAAACGTACATCAAACCTACTGAAACTTTTCAATACTTCACAGAAAAAGCTCATATAAAATAAATGTATTTAAAGGATTTATGCAAGGCGCGGTACATAAGAAAAAATGTCTCGTAAAAAGACGAAATAGACGAAGTATTTGAAAATACAAGACATGCAATTTTTTTATTTGTTATTATTGGCTTTGAACTAGCTGTCAGTAACTGAGAGTACTCTCACATCTGTACTTTGTGTCTTTTTGTTGTTGTTACCCTGCCACGTCCAGTCTGTGTTTTTTTTAGCTGTTTTTCTTCTTTATATCGATCTGATGAGTAAAGCCCTTTTCAACTGATTTTTATAGTTTGTTCTTACACTATGTTGTGATGGAACACCAGTGTCCCAAGTTCGGGGGCGGGTTGAGCGCTCAGACATGTTTAATCCAGCCACATTCTTTATGTGTCTGTCCCAAGTCAGGAGCCTGTAGTTCAATAATTGTCGTTGGTTCATGTCTGCCATATTTGTTTTTCGTAAATTGTTTGTTATAAATTATGCCGTTAGCTTTCTAAATTGAATTGTTTCATATTTTCATGTCGGGGCCTTTTATAGCCGACTATACGGTATGGGGTTTTCTCGTTGTTGAAGGCCGAACGGTTGCCTATAATTTCTTACATCCACTTCATTTGAACTTTGGTTGATAGTTGTCTCATTGGCAATCATACCACATCTCCTTATTTTTATAGTAAACAGAACTAACTAACTTACTAAATCCGCAACATAAACGGGGAAAAAAAACTAAAAACAAGATTACCAACACTGGGGCTTAATTTCACAAAAACCTGGCTGCATACATCTGTTTCAGAGGTAACCAATTATTGCTTATAAAAGTAGCGGGAACTTACAATTGTTGACTTTAAACCTTAAAATAATTAATATGTGAAACATAAACACACAAAACTTCTTATGACTGATGAAGCCGAACTCTGAGATATTCTTTCCTTAAACATAGGGCTCATGGGTGAGCTCGGATGCTTTTATTGACACACAAGGAGCAATCATTCACATTTTTCTTATTTTCTGATATCAAAAAATGATTTTTTGATATCAGGAATTCGAATTTTTGATATAACAAAATCATTTTTTGATATCAGAAAATGTATTTCTTGATATCAAAAAATTGTCAGTATTATTTGATATCAGAAAATCTATTTTTGATATCATAAAATGGATTTCTTGATATCAAAAAATGATTTTTTGATAAAAAAAAATCGAATTTCTGATATCAAGAAATAAATATTATTTTCTGATATCAAGAAATCGAATTCTTGATATCAAAAAAGGGAATTTTTGATATAAAAAAAAAAATTGAATTCCCGATATCAAGAAATATTTTTTGATATCAGAAAATAAGGAATAAATAGTAAAACGGCGCCTCATACAAACCGACTACTTTAGATATGGTACTTGCCGCTTCTCTGCTACGCACGCTGATTTTAATAGGAGTTAAGTTAATACTTGTTTCAGCGTCAGAATAATGAGTCTGGGTAGGTAGCAGGTCTTTCTGTTGATAGTATATCCAACGTGTAAGCTACAATATCTAAAATATGTTTAATCATATTGATATAGTACAAAATTACGGAAGCAAATTAGCGCCACACAAACTTTTATATTTCTGCCTATCTTTGCGTTTTAACGCAAACCCTTGGGAGGTAACGCAAACCTTTGCGCATTAACGTAAACATTTTGATTTTAATCATTCATTTTAGAATCAATAACTATTCAAATTTACATTTTACGTTTATAATATAACTTTTTTGACGTGTTTTGTAAATCACGGCATTTGCATGTCCGACTGCCAGTAAAAGTTGGATGTGATCTAGTTAAGAGAAGGACCATGAACACACGGCAAAATCATTTTGATAAAATGCATAGGAATAAGGGAATACTTGTATCGCAAACATATACAAATTACGAATGATTTTTGTATCAGAAAATTATATAAATTTAACGTGAAAATAGATATGGGATGGGCAAATTTTAACTGAAAGGCCAAGATTTGAAAATATAAAGTCAAATAGACAAAATGCTTTTTCGCTTTAAAATGAATTAATTAGAGTAAAAAAAATGAATTTTGATCAAAGAAATCGTTTGTTGAAATCTCAGAATATGATAAAGATTCTTTGATAAAAAATCATTGGGTTTTAAATTTCAGTCTAGTAAGGTAGCCATTTAAGATGCTTGGGTAGCAGTTTGAATGTAGAGTAAATAATAATGATAATAAAAAATCTCCATCTTGTACATTTATTTCAATAGGGTAGCTTATTTGGATCTTACCAATATTACACAATGCTCATACGAAAACTTACTTTGGAAGTATATTTAAATTCGGTTACATTAACAGGGTTGGTTTTTTATTTTCTTCCGTATAACTTTAATTTACTCAATTTTCTTTGTAATATTCTCCTGTTCATTATTATGCTATGCTATGTTATAAACACTCCAGCATTTTACTTTGCAATAAGTGCAAAGAATGATAAAATTTAATACATGCAGCCTCCATTTATTTATAACAGCTGCTTCCCTTGAAACTTAACTAAGAAATCTGATAAAACAATTGTTTGCGTTATTTCGAAGAAGTTTGCGTTATATCGCACAGGTTTGCGTTATTTCGCAAACAAAGGAAGAAATATAAAAAAAAAAGGTTTGAGTGGCTCTAATACGCTTCCGTACAAAATACAAAATGTTCATATAAAATTAAAATGTTATCGCCAAAAATATGCGTGCAATATTTTTTACTGGGCGTTACAGTGTGTAAGCACCATTATGTCATAAGAATTGCTCAGGGTTCAATTAAGATTTATGACTCCTTCTGTGTGTCTGTGTATTGCAAAATATTCAGAGTGCAATAATACTAAAATAGCAAAAGTACTGAATAAAAGAGACGTGTCATTTCGTACATGTATCACAGGAAACATCGTTCATTGCGGCAACGCAAGCCATGATTTTAACAGAAAATCCAGATCTTATTACATACATTTTCGTTGTAACATTTGAAACATAGACTAATCTCTTGTTGTGCTAGCGTTTTTTTTTGCATACAAAAAAGTACTTATCAACCTTTACAATCCAAAAAAACCTAGTGTTGAGTCACTTAAATTAAGCACAAGCTATAGAAGGTGTACTTGAATAGGTCCAAAAAGAAGAAATAGACGAAGCACTTACAGTCACACCTCACAAATTCCCTCATAAATACTGTATGTAAAGTTTGGGTTATATTTGACTATAAGTCACATGTATTCATTACTGAGCTAGGCATCACATATAGTTAAAACTCACTTCTCACATGAAAGAGTTACTTCCATATCAAAGGCGTTAGAAGAATAAATTAAATCCGTATACCAAATTAATTCTTTTTCTTTCAGAATGTTTGCCCACTGCAGTATGCTTCTGTGATTTCCAAACTTTTCATCAGTTGGTTTACTCCGTAAGTTAAAGTAATTAATGTTAAAGTCCTATAACAATTTTGAAAATAAATTATTAAACGTAACTATGAAAAAAATAAACAGTTGCATTGAAAACTGCTAGAATGATAATACGTTTGAGATATTTCACATATTTTCACACTCTCAAAGAGAATGAACTTCCCATCACGGGAAAAGTTGTATATACATTTAAGAAACAGTATGAAAGGACAAATCAACAAAATCGAATTACATAATAATTGGATGCACTTATTTTCAGCTGACCCGAGTATGCTACACGGTCATATTAAACAGTAGGGAATGATATAGCATATACTAGTATATAGATTAATTTTGAATTCGTATTTTTTAAATATTTCTCTACACCTACAGTTGACAACGACACCAACATGTAATTCAAGGGGCCTTCACAAAAATGGGAATGCTAGTACGTGTATATGAATACTACCAGTAGTTTACAAGCTTGTATCTCTGTTATACTTACATGTACCACAACGATATTTTTCTTGTTTTGGTTGTAAAGCATTTTTGTTAAAAAAATCTCTTTTTATTGAGTATGAAGAAAAAGGAAAGTGGTCAATATTGTTTTTTAAACAATGAGCTTCTAGCTTCCTTTATAGAATTTGGTGAAAAACAAACTCATTTTAGTGTTAAAGTTTAATCAAACATTATTTTAGTTTTATTGACGATGGCGGCACATGTCTCTACACTGTCTGCTAATTTTTACCACGGATGCCTACATACTGTACTCATTACTTTATGGTATTTCAATTAAATATTATTTTAAATTCTGTATTAAGAGTATTAAGAGACAAGACAATTAAATTTTAGACACTTTTACTTTAAATTTTCCGGCTTCCGGTTGAAGTGTCGTAAATGGTTTTACTAGAGGGTGGTGATTTGGGTATATCATGTTTTATCTCCCAGAAGAACACAGTCGTCCGGGAAATATAGCAAACCATCTCTACCAATTTGATGCATCATTGTCTATAATTGTTGGGCGTCATTCTGATAAACGGTCAATTAGTTTTTGATGACGACCATACGAAAAGATTACCTCAGTCGTGGGAAAACAAACCCCTGTTTGAGTCAGTTTTTTGGTACTCTTCAAAAAGACTCTGTTATGCCAACAAGCACTTAAGTAACGTATGCATTGAAAGATATAAGCTCCATACACAGATTCTCCTGGAATATTGCTACATATGAATGTGAAGTTGATTCAAAATTGATTCCAATCTATTAAGGAAGAACCTCAACATTAACAAGGGTACCATGAACGGGAGCATTTCCTCGCAACTAAACATGTCGATGTGAGTTTTCCCTTGTCTTTTAAAATCAATGGACTTCTAGTTCTCCTTATGTTGAATGTGTACATCAAATATGGTGAAGATTGTTTGAGGAACACAAGCTCTACAGTATCCACTAGTGTGTGACGGACGGACGGACAGTCACCTTACAATATCAATTCCGCAACTTTATTGTGAGGGCATAAATATATATCTAAATATTAATAAACATATAATTGTAGAAAAAAAACTAATACACGGATACGTTTCAACGTGAAATACGGTATACATACATAAACATAAGGATGAGAGAGAGAGAGAGAGAGAGAGAGAGAGAGAGAGAGAGAGAGAGTAATGTAATGGTATTCCTTAATCTTAATGACTTTTGTCTTTGATACGACCCCTTCTTTCTACCTGTAAACTGTAGGTGTCATTAGTTGGTGTCTCAAATTATGCAAAAGGTATATTAAGATATAGCCACAAAAAAAATCTTTTGATTGGTTCAAAATATTAATGAAAACAAATTGTAGACATTGATTTCTATTATCGGATAAGTTTAACTGGACAGGGTTAGTATTGAATGGATATTCTATCTTATATAAACTAATAAAGTAAACTATGCAGATAATAAATGAAATTTGAAGAAGAAAAAAAACAAAACAACATTGTACTGGAAATATATTTGCTGTAAGAAAAGGGTTAGGTCAACTTAATGTCGATAAGAAAAACCAAGATGAAACTTGGTTTGTCACCGATTGTGCGATCATTGGCGAAAGAAGAATAGGGATAAATAGCGTCAAAATAATTGTTAATAGTTCAATATGTTAGCTCATAAGGTAATTAAACACTTCTTAATTTTATATAACTATATAATAACAACAGCAAATGCAAGATAGCCGATTTAACATATCTTATGTTTCTTTTAAAGAATAATAATTCTATGTTATAAAAAAACGATTACTAAGACTAATCTTTGGAATCAAGAACAAGATTTGAAGGCAGAAAAGAATATTACTGAACTGCAGGCACTTTGGAAAACTAAAGAATTGATCTATTCACGCAGGTGAGTTCAACATGATTTAAAAAAAGAAAAAACATAATTTTTAATGACATTTATATGCAACAATATTCTTTTTGTTAAACCAACGTTTTAACCTGAATGCTTTCTATTAACTGTTGAGACACTTTCATTTAAATAGCTGAATACTATACTCATATTTTTCTTTTTTTAAAGGAATTTTCAACATAATATATCATATCTCATGGAAAATAAAAGTAACAACCAATCACCTAACGAAGAGACTTCCTTACTACATGAAAATATGCCAAACGATGATTGCCAATTAAAGAAAGCTGATGTCCCGTCGCTTATTAGTTGCCTAATTAAGTTGTATGGATTCGAATGGTCACGGATATCTTTGTTGTATCTATTAGGTAGTGGAGCTACACTTCTTAATCCTATCATTCTCAGGTTTGTACAAGCATCCAGTATTGTCCTGTTTCTAAAGCAGCCATTGAGAAATCAAACGATAATAACTGTCAATAGAAAAATATTCATTTTTTAAAAAAATTTATTCATAAGTCAGTTAAAAATTTTGCACGAAATATTTATACGGCGCTGTCATATAAGGACTTGCCATAACATGGCAAACGCACAGGCACTTGTCTCTGAAAAAGTACCTATGTTACTTTCAGAGACACGTGCCTTTGATAAAGATAAAACTAGACAAATACTTCAAAGGAAAGTGGTAAAATTGAATACAGAAAACTCATCAAATATACCATGCTTATAATTTTGTACACACAAGAGTATCGTCAACAAAGATTTACCAGTGGTACTCGAATAAAAAAAAGTAGGAAAAGTTGAAATATAGTCAATTTGATTTGCTGCTGTCATTTCGTTTCACCATTTTGGCCTCGTGTATCACTAAAGAAACATTATCTAACGAAGTGCGCATCTGGTGCAGTAAATTTTGTACCGTTTTAAGTAATTGTTTTCACGCATACAATTATGAGGGTGTGGATGGGTGTCCTTCATTTATGTATTCTTTAAATTTTTTAGTACATTTTTTTTCTATTCTTTATATGGTTTGTCCATTATTCTGTATTCTTTATATTTAAGCACCTCATTATTCTCTATTCTTTAGTTTTTTGACCATGTTTTCTATGTTCTTTATATTTTTTGCCTATTGTTCTCTATTCTGTAAACCCCAATCCAGACCCTCATGTATAAGTATATTTTTACCTTGATCATTACATTCGTCACTATATATAACTGACAGCCTTTATCACACAATGTGAGTGATGTATCTTTGTCAGTGATGTTAAATAGAATTATGTGTAACCTAGTCGTATTAGTGATACACTATATAGTAGCATTCAATGATGCTCCCAAAGCCATTTAACCAAACTTTGAATTCTGTATAGTTGCTTTCAATGCTTTTCTTTCAGTCAACATGATGAAAGCTAATTTGCTGGAAAACTATCTGTTTTTAATGTTTTAGGGAAATAATACAGCAAGTGGAAAACGTGGACGAAAGAAGAACTTGGTATAGTATTCTACTTGCTGTATTATTTTATATTGTATCTCAAATGAATTGTTTTTGTTTTCAACATTCTGAACAAATGATGTTGCGGTTGGCTCTGAAAGTGAAGACGTCACTTATCGGACTTATTTATCACAAGGTTAGCAATTATAGTTAGAACAAATCTATCAAAGAGGGAATTTAATTATTGTACATGGGTACAACAAGTTTGCATCATCAATCCGTCACAGTACCAACATGCATTTGTCGACATCAAAATCGTCAAATATTTATTCATTACTATTACCAATAAAACGGACGGATTTATAGGAGAAAAAGAAATTATTAACATAAATACCGAAATCCAAGGAAAATTCAAATTGGGGAAGTTCATAAAAACTGACAAAATCAAACGTTAGACTTTATCAACCAACGGAACAATTGGAAAACAACTGTCATATTCCTAACTTGGTATATGCATTTTCCGAAGAAATGGTGTTTTAAACCTGGTTTTATAGCTAGCTAGAAAGAGAGGTGATTTTTTTAAAAAAAATTGGCAAACACTGATCATCGTGGGTCATAAATTTCGAGGGCTGCATATATATACTTATATAGAACAAAGAAACATGATTTGAAAATGTTTTTTGACGATAACCACTTATATGGTTTCATGATCATCAGTGCCTATATAAAAACCGTTGCAAATTTAAACAGATAACGATTTAATTCCTAAGCTGTGTTCCCATTTTTAAAAAAAAAAAAAAAAAAAAAAAATAGGAATTCACTATCATTAACAAATATATATTATTGATAGATTGAAATATAAATGTCTTTGGCGATATACATAGTGTTATTGTATAATAGGTTGGTAATGAATATTAATTTACGAACACATACTACTGTATCAACCCATATTTATTTGATTTGTGTTACTTATGCTAACGGAGGGCCGATAACATACCTTATATACGTACTATATTTCGTCATAAGCGTAACTATTTCAATAAAGTGTTGATAAAAAAAAAAAAAATGGGAGAGAACATATTTACGTAAACAACACACACAGTAAGCGTTTCTTGTCAGCACACTGCGATCACTAACAACTAATAAACCAGAATTACTGGACACACGTTTCAAGATCTTTTATTTAAACTGATACCAGAAGACAACTATAGTTTTGTGTATTCCTTTTATAAATATGTTCGGTCTTTGTAGTGCTTACAGTCAAGTAACAGTTCTAAAAAAGATTTTACTGCTGGAGAAATTCTTAGCCTTGTATCAGTGGATTGTCAGCGAATTCAAGATTCATTTGCGTTTTCCCAATCTTTATTGTCAATCTGGTTCATAGTGGCAATTGGCATTTATGAACTTTGGGAGCCACTAGGGATATCATTATTTGGATGTGTGGTTGCAATTATTACTGCAGCAGTGGGAAATGTTTTATTTGGAAAAATCCGACAGAATTACTTTAAAGATATTTTGACGCTAAAAGGCAAAAGAGTAAAGCTATTTGACGAGATAGTGAAGGGGATAAAGGTATGTCAGTATACACAGTTGAATGATATAGGTCATTGTCCTTGCAGTGTTTTTTTTAATAGTGTTTTCAGGATGCTGTTTGAATCCCCCCTCCAAAAAAAAATAATATAAAAAAAATATGTTAATATGTAATGCTAAATGTGCTTTCATCAAATATGTTGAATCAATGTTAACCAAATATCTGTTTTATATTGAACACAACACTTCTAAACATTATAAACAAGAGGTTAAAATGGTCCTTGTGGCCATGTTGTCGTAGAAGACCTTGTCATTTTTCAAGACCGATCTAATTTTCTTAACAAGAGTCTAATATATTTTTTCTAAAATTAATCAGAAGAAATATTTAAAAGTCCGCACTTTTCATCTTACTGCAAATCTAGGTTAAGAAGAGAGGAACATTATAAAAATAATCATTTTATTATTTCTTAAAAAAACGGATAGGCTTGTTGAGTAAAACATAAGTAAAAAAAAACAGAGATTGTGATATCAACTCAGGATACATCATTCCGTGAGCGCGCTTCTTGATTCTGGAATGAGCTTTATGCTAGGTATGCTTGAGACCAATAATTTAGGATCCCCCCCCCAAAAAAAAAGGTTCTAAACAGAATAATTTTACTTTGCTTGAGGATATGCAAATTAGGTTTCAGAAATTTACCTTACTGAAAATTCGTAGTGACGTTCATTCAAAACGAGAAATGTCATTTTTTAATGCCCTCCCTTCACTGACAAGGTGACACACTGTTGGATTTCAGGATAAGGGAATGAGCGATGTTGAAAGACGGACTGAGAGGTTTGGGTAAGACCTTTTGCATCATTGAGTTGTGGAGGATAATAAAAAGCAAGGAAAATGATTAATAGTTAATCTAGTATTATAATGCAATTATCTGGACCCTTTTATTATGCATTTAGAAATATAGTTGTTCTTTTGCGTTGATATATGTAAAATGGTTAGTAAAATGGAATTCGCATTTTGTTACAGATGAATTTCTTTCTTTGGAATTGCGGCAAATGGATTTAGGTAGCGGTTGGGGCAAGCGTGTCCCCCAGACACATCTACATTATTATAAATCTACAGATTTATACCTTAAATTGTATATAAAAATAATGGTCTTTTATGATATTTCCCTTTATATTTAACATATACGTGCAAATGTGACAGTTCCTTAACCTTTTTTCTTTAAATTCAAGGTAATCAAAATGTATGCTTGGGAACCATTTTATACTGAAAAAGTATCATCTATTAGAACAAAAGAAATAGAAATTATCATCAAGCTGATAAAAGTTGCAGCCGGAGAAGTTGTCAATAATACCCTTACTCCATTCTTGGTAACTTTGTATTTTTTTTTCTTATGTTACATTACTTGACTTTTGTGGATGTATATTTTAAACCTGTTGCATGTTCATTAGTTATTACATTTTTGCATAGTTTTATGATCACAGATCATCCATAAAAATCTGTCTTTGAAAACAAAGAAAACCCTATTATTTAAATAAAATGACAGGTAGGTAAACGTCAATGAGACATCGACGAAAAAAAGTAACCGAACGAAAACTAGGGACATACAGTATTAAAAAAATAAGATGTCTGTATAATATGTTAAGTTCTAAATTGACGTGCGTCTATAAAGTTCATTCATTTCTTAGAACTGACATCAATGAATATAATTCATAAATACAATTGAACGACAACGGTTGACTGGGGTATATAATTATGGCTTATCCTTTGTCTTGAACCGACGGGCGGTAAAACGCTCGCGGCTTCTGTTTGACTGCGGGATGTATGAAGAATTCACAGCCCCGTCCGGTCAGAATGAGAACTTTAAATCCGATGCTCTCTGCACGTTAAGAACCTATGCAATTTTTGTTCCTATCTAATATACTCTCAATTTTCCAATTTCCCGCCATTCATCCTGGTCGACCCCCTAACAGGACCTACAAATTAAATTAGTTGTTAATTTGTTCTCGTCCTGAAAATGCACGAAATATTTGCTACTGGACGTTAAGCAAACAACCATCAACCAATCAACCTAGCTACAGTTATCCTTTGGACGCATGACATTCATAACGAGTTATAATTATTTAGACCAATCATTGATTAGTTCAATTTACAATGTATAAGATGTTACTTATATATTTTTAAAAGTTTTTAAACTTACAACTTGAAGATTGTTTGTCAGTATGTAATATTTACAAATGGAAATAAAAAGAAAAAGAAAAGGACAAATAGTATTATACACCAATATATCACTGATAATGAATTGTTGATTATAAAGTTCTGACACAATGTATTGGTTTTGGTGTTGAATTAGATTATTTGCATAATTTTTCAGATGAATTTTTTCATGGTGTTAATATACAGTTTTATTGCGGCTCATCCTTACGATGCAGAGAGCATTTCTAGCTCTTTCGGTTATCAATGTAGTTCGAAGTCCCTTGACACTGATGCCAATTGTTATTGGTGGGGTTGTTCAAGTGAGCATACCTTTTTTTTTTATTATTAAACATTTACAACACTGCGCTTATTGGAACTTTATTTTCAAATTCACAAAAGAAAACCTATCTATGACAAATCAAATTTTGTTCTCAGCCATCAAAAAGTACAATTAAGAAAAAATTAAATTAAAAAAAAAAATAGAAAAGCATTTTATATATTACATGTGCATATCTTTTAGAAGAAAAGTGGTAACTTTTAACTGCAATTATTGAAATTCAGCCAATATTTAGGTATATTCCTTGTTTAGTATTCGTAAAACAGCACTTAAAATGAAATTAAAATAAAACATATAGCAATGGATTCTTCCAGATTCTGTTTAAATGGTGATTTTGTGGTAAAATCAGACAAAACATATACCATAATAGCAGTACTTCAATAATAAATGACCTCTCAATATTCGTTGTTTATTTCATGTTTTCTATACCTATATTAATTCATAGTCTAATGAACATTACCCTTTCAACTTCGTCAGTTTTATTCTAAAGTAGTTTGCATAATTTTAGACAGTTGTTTCGCTTGGCAGAATACAATCTTTCTTGCTGTCCGACGAAGTAAACTCCAGTAATGTCGAGCATGTATCAGAATCAGGTATGGTATATTAGGTTTATAATAAAAATTCGCCCATCAGACAACACGAGTCTTTGTCCACATTTGTATGTTTAAAAATATGATATACATGTATTTCGTCGTATAATGTAGTGGATATAATTCTACAATTATAGCAACATTTTTAGGTAATACAATATGTCACTTAATTTACTTACATTAAAAAATGCAAATAATTGGAACGTGACTGTAGATGTATCTTTTTTTTACTAACAATTAATAATTGGAATAATTGAAGAATTTTTAATTTTCCATTCTTGTGATACATGTTATTATTTGTTTAAATTCAAATACGATAAGATGCCGTGCTTTAGAAAAATTGCATTATACACAAAATTGTTCTACATCAGACTTTGCAAACAGATTTTTTTATGTCGTAATTTCACGCTTAGATATATTGATAGCAATAGTGCTTGCACATCAGATATTCGAGAAAACATGTCATTTGGGATACTATCGAAAGTAGAAGGTCAGCTTCATATCTAGATATCTTTCTTGAAATTGACACATAGCGACGACTTCAAACTATGATGAATAAAATATAGTTTATCCGGGTTTATAAGATTCTAAAATTATAGAAGTCTCATCGCAAACGAAATGCATGCAATTGTAAGGATATTACAACCAGTTAGAAATATATTGTTAGAAAGACGTAATACTTCATCTTTTTCCAGACTGCGCTATTTACATGAAAAATGGTTTCTTCAAGTGGGACAAAAGATGTGATCAAAATACTTTGGAAGGGTAAATTATGGTTATCGACTGACATATTATAAGTTTAAACTATTATTTTTCAAATTGGTTAATTGTTGGTTGCTTTACGTTCCATGGCAAATACTTCATACATGTTCATGACGATATTTTTCTAGAGATTATAAGTGTGTTGACTTGGGCCGATTAGTATGAACGACTTTGTGTAAAGTTTGAGAGTCAGCGGCCCAGTTTACACATAAATAATCTCTAGAAAAATGTTTTAATCCTATAATATTTCAATTGATAATTCTCGACTAAATCATTTGTTATTTTTCTTTCAATTTCCTTTGATTTCATTCATACATACGTGTCGAGCATAGGCTACGGAAGTAGTTTCTTAAACATGATCCATCGAAGAGTAAATCAAAGAAAAGTATATAAAAGGACCAAACTTTTTCAAGAATTGGTAGATATACAAACTACACAGGAACTGATTGAGCGTACAGAAATTTAGAAGAAAAAATAAAATGAATTCATCACTAACTGAAGCAAGTTTCAAATGTTACTGCAATAATGAAATGACCATTATACCTATTTGAAACGGGAGAACAACTTTAAAATCTGTTGATAATTAATATTGCTACATTGTAAGTTTGCATACACACTTTAAGAGGATGTTATTTTTTCATGTTTTAATGATCTTTATACATCAATATTATATCAAAATAAGCTTATTGTCGTAAAATGCAAAAGATTTATATTACAAAATGAGTAGAAAGTCAAAGTCTGACATGCATATTTATGATCTTGAATAAAAAATAAACGAGAAACTGTCTCGAGTATTATGGCATCGCAATACCAATCAATCTTTTACCAATAGTATGAAAATAATGAGATGATTTATTATTGCCATATCATTGAGACAGCTATTCACCAAAGACAAAAGCTGTTTTCCATGTCAATATTCGTTTTAGGGCAGGTTCCACTGTACTAGGAAATATTGTATATTTTTGTAATTTATGTAAATAAAATATTCTTAAAAAAAGTAAACGAATAAAATGATGAAAAATTGTTTGAAAAAATAAATATTTATAATTATATTCAACCATATCCAAATAAGGAGACAAGAAATAATTGTTGCGTAATAACAAGGGATATGTAAGATGAACTGTCTATTTATTTATTGCCAAAACAAAAACTTGTCGAAGCACAAACCAACCGTTTTGTCAAGGATGTCTTTAATAACATACATATTTATATAAAGTAAAATAACAAAAATACCGAACACCAAGGGAAATTCAAAACGGAAAGTCCTTTATAAAGTGGCAAAATCAAAAGCTCAAACACATCAAACGAATGGAAAACAAGTGTGTTCCTGACTTTGTACAGGCATTTCCTTATATAGAAAATGGTGGATTGAACCTGGTTTTATAGCTAGCTAAACCTCTCACTTGTATGACAGTCGCATAGAATTCCATTATATTGACAACAATGTGTGAGCAAAACAAAGACATAATAGGTAAAAATGTCAAAACTTGGGGTACAGCAGTCAACATTGTAATATAATCATTATCACTATAAAACAAATAACTATTTCAACAAAGAAAAACAAAATGGCATATAGACACTCTATAGACAAAGTACATAAGCAAAAATGAAAGACAAGAATACAAAATTGACCATAGCACAATAACACAATGGCGGGATGTATAAGTACCGAGCCACGCCAAAAATACTAAACAGTAAAGGTTAAAAATGTACAAGGACAAATAAAAAGACCACTTTTACAAGTTATTAAGATGATAAACAACGTCAGTACCTAGAATCTATACTTCAAGACCATCATGTATTATTTGTGAAGTTGATACGGAATATTTATCAACAAGGTATTGGTATATTCTAATGAACTTTTATAGAAAAAGAAAGAGACATTCTTTGACGTAACCTTGGCTCATCAACTTTCTGCTCAGACAGTGGTGACGTTTTATAAAGTCTTAATAACAGCTGGAATTTCTTAAATACCGAATGTGTTGGGAAATGTATATCCCATACGCAGGTGAAGTTGGTATATACATTTTATAATGCTGCTAAGGTGGGGGAAATTTATAATTTCAAAATTAAAATCGTCTCGTTTGTCATGGATTCTGGTACTGAAATGACCTCTCATGTTAAATTCGAGGTATAAGTCTTAAAATGAGGCAGAGGAAACCGTGCCTGTAGTTTCTTTAATTTCTAGTTCTGGAGGATATAATAATGGAACCCAATCAGAAAAGTTTGGATTGTTAATGGAAAGAACATCATCAGTATATCTGATTGTGAAATTAATTGATCTGGCTTTTTTGATCGTCTTGTTTTTGACAAGTGTTTGAAGGAACTCCGAATCATATGAAAAAAAGAAGAGGTCGACATGGAGAGGTGCACAGTATGTTCTCAAAGGAATGCCGACAATTTATTGAAAAAGTCTACCTCCAAATTCAACAAATATGTTGTCAATAAGAAACTCCAGCATACTGATCACGTATGCCTCTGTGTAGCATGTTTTACCTTTTTGTTCATTATTAACAAAATATACCGTATGGTATTTCACACGGAGAATGGTGGTATACAGGGTTGAAAAATCAAAAGTTTTGATAGAATAAATTTCAGAGAAAGATCGAGATTTAAACTTATTATAAAAGGTAACCAATACAAAACTATAATCACATCTTTACATGTTGTTTTTATTGGTATAACTATTGATTTTGTTATAAGTAAATTAAAACCACTCTAAATATTATTGTTATATTCATATATGCACATTCACGGTTCTACAATCTGTCGATACCTGTATCTTGGCATTGAACAAGGTCATGTTTATCTCTGATTGTTAACGACATCTTTACAATCAATTGGATGTTTCATGATTACTGATTGATATTTTAGTCTTAGATACATGATTTTTTTATAAGTTGTTATTGGCTTTGAACTAGCTGTCAGTAACTGCGAGTACTCTCAGATCTGTACTTGTTTTTGTTGTTGTTGGGATGTATAAAATTCTCTGCCACGTCAGGTCTGTGTTTTCGTTAGATGTTTTCCTGCTTTGTATCGATCTGATTAGTTAAGCCCTTTTCAACTGATTTTTATAGTTTGTTCTTATGTTGAACTGTTACCCCACTGTCCAAGTCCAAGGTTAGGGGATGATTTGGCGCCAGCAAACAAGTTAAACCCCGCCACATTCTATATGAGTCTGTCCCAAGTCAGGAGCCTGTAATTGAGTGGTTGTCGTTTATTGCTGTTTCTCATATTTGTTTTTCGTTTATTGTTTTGCATAGTTTATTCTTGTGCCATTACACCACTGTCCCAGGTGAAGGGAGGGTAGGCGTCGTCTTGTCAAACATGGTCATACCCCCGGAGCCACCACCACCACACATTCTGCTTTTGTCTGTCCCAAGTCAGGGGCCTGTAATTCAGTGTTTATCGTTTGTTGCTGTATATCATATTTGTTTTTCGTTCATTGTTTTGTAAATAAACCAAGCCGTTAGTTTTCTCGTTTGATCCTTTCATGGCCTTTTATAGCTGACTATGCGGTTTGTTCATTGTCGAAGGCCGTGAGGTGACATATTGTTGTTAACTTCTATGTCATTTGGTCTCAGGTGGAGAATTGTCTCATTGGCAATCATACCACATCTTCTTATTTCTGTGTGTTCCAATTTTAGGATAAATGCTAAATTTAAAGAAAGGAAATTAATTGCTGTTGTCGGATTAGTTGGATCTGGAAAATCTTCACTTATATCAAGCATTCTAGGAGAAATGGAGAAAACAAAAGGAAAAGTACAAGTTAAGGTATAGAATATTATATACAATAAGTTATACTATGAAAAAGTCTTTCTACTTTTTACAGAAAAAATCACTATATATAAAAGGATATGTGGACATATATCAATGGGACAAAAACCAACGACACAAAAGCAAAAAATGCATCTAGCGTCAACATATTTCCATCTTCGACAGGTGTCTTTACAATTTGTCAATTATTAAATCTCTAAAGAGTCTAAAAGTTGCGAAAAATATACACGTTTCCGATTAAAATCATTAAAGCAGATTAATAAATGATATTCTATAATCAGTTATTTCATTTAAATTCTTTCATTAGCAAATTCTATATTAGAAAATGAGTTTTAATCATGCTAAATCAATTTGAAAACTAAAAGAAACTTTTAGAGAAACATTTCCCTTTAACACCGCAGGGTATTTATACATTAAAGGAACAGCAAATATCATCATTAAGATCTTGGGCCAAGTCAAGGATCGACCCCGCACTCAAGGCTAGCAAGCTGTCACGTGATCACAAGATGATCGTTCGTAACAAATACAATTGACATAGCTAAGCAATGGAAATAAGACTTACACATTATACTAATCAGGTCTTAAAAGGAACAAACTGCGAATTATCAATACTTCCTGACACTGTCTACAAATTAATTCAATTAAGATACACACATAAAAAAGATGTATTTTGCTAATCTGTGTCGTTTCAACCTACATCTCCGTTTATTCATCACATAAAACCATTGACCCTTTTCAGGGATCTATTGCATATGTAACACAGGAAGCATGGATACAAAATATGACAATAAAAGAAAATATTTTGTATGGGAAACAATACGATGAGAAAATGTATAGGAGGATAATCGATTGTTGTTGCTTAAAGCCAGACTTGAAAAGTCTACCAGCAGATGACTTGACAGAAATTGGAGAAAGGGTAGTGTTTATTATTTAGTTTGCTGTTCTTTGCATTAATTAAATATAAAATAAATGAACTGCTTTCAGTCAATACTTGCTACACTAAATCATTTACATTTTCGCACACCTCTAAACAGAAACATTGGTCTCAGGAAAAAGAAAACAATTGTATCAGCACTTAAACATTAATAAACATGTGGCTTCTGTTAATTAATTTATTTTTCTCAGTTTTCAGCATAAAAGTATTGTAGAGCATTACAAGCATTTATTTGTTGGTAATAATACGTTCCTAAATTATTTCAGCAATTTCAGCTGTTTTGGATATGATTACGTACCCTTAAGAGGGAAGTCAGAAATGTACAAAAACTGTAAATCAATTATTTATGAAGAAATGTCGATATTGGAAAAACATCACCGAAACAGCATAAAAACACAAAAAGAACATTTTATTTTTTAAATCAACATGAACAAAATAGGTCTTCAACATGAGGCAAATCTTAATAATATCTATGCATGTTACGCTCTGAATATCATAGAGTCTACGCAAGTTTTATATAAATTTTGCAAAATCAACTGAATGAACAAATGTGACAAAATAGATATGGACAATTTTCCCTTTATTCATTTATTTTTAAAGGGTAAAAATCAGAAAGCTGTCAAGCTACTAAAAATTGATTGTTAAAGTGTCATAAAAATATACTTGAAGGATAAAAAAAAACATTATTGGACAATTATATTCATAAATGAAAATGTTTATAGTGAGCACTACACATTGATGTTATAGAACATTTTGATACAGTATTGCAAGTTTTAAATGTTATGCAACATTTTCCATCGATCGGCATCTTTAACAAAATGTTTTTTATTTGCATCTGAAAGACAAAACCCTATTTCTTTATCTGCTGTATAATTTTGGTTTTGACCTACAATTTCCATCTTTTTTTTATTAATAAAATATAATTTCCAAAAACTATTACAATTGCGGGTTCAATCCATTTTAAGGCATTTTTAAGTTATTAAATGATAAAAATTAGGCTATGATATTTTTAGAACCTCAAAGTACATACATAAAGCTTAACTGCCGTGAATTTTAGTTAAGATTGACGTTTTAGTAATAACCCTGGCGTGAAATATATTCAAGGGAATTTGCCTTGTTTCTTTTACAAAATAAAAGCCACAAAAAAAACCAGAACAGATATAAAGGATCATTGTAAGGTTTCGATCAATAACCAACCACAAGTCAGGAACAAAATCTTAAACATGTCGAGCTTTTGGTCAATATAAATTTATATCTTATGTTTTAAAACGCAGGGTATAAATTTAAGTGGTGGACAAAAACAGAGAGTGAACGTAGCTAGAGCTGTTTATGCAGATGCTGATATCTATCTGTTTGATGACCCTTTGAGTGCTGTAGACGGGCATGTTGGTAAAGATTTGTTTCACAATGTAATAGGACCAAATGGGCTATTAAAGAATAAGGTTCGATATAAGTATGGCCTTTAATTATACAAAATAAAATTTCTCTGAAGTTTATTTTTTGTTGATAATAAAGATACATGTGTTACATAATTATAGAGGTAGACATGTAAATGATAATGAAAGCTTCAAATCTTCTTAGTAGATGTACAATATCCATGTTGTGCTAAAAAGTAAAATTACAAAAATACCGAACTCCGAGGAAAATTCAAAAAAGGAAAGTCCCTAATCAAATGGCAAAATCAAAAGCTCAAACACATCAAACAAATGGATAACAACTGTCATATTCCTGACTTGGTACAGGCCATTTCTTATGTAGAAAATGGTGGATTGGTTTTATACTAGCTAAACCTCTCACTTGTATGACAGTCGCATCAAATTCCATTATATTGACAACGGTGCGTGAACAAAACAAACAGACACAATAGGTAAACATATCAAAAATAGGGGTACAGCAGTCAACATTGTTTTATCATCTTAATCACTATAAAAACAAACAAATTCAACAAAGAAGCACAAAAAGGCATACATCAAATTTAACAACCTCATTTTGCTTTTTATTATACGATTAAAGACTTTTTAGGTATAAGATTAAATACGTTATATGTGCAACTCATTATTTATCAAATAAATATAAACATTTTCATTTTGACATCCTCATTTACTTGTAATGTTGCATATATTTTCTAATTATTGCTTTATTTGAATCAATCTTTTAAAAATGTTCATTCGTATAGTACCAGTTTAATCCAAGTGGAATGCCACTATATGTCTCATACAAATTATTTTTATTATAGACATTTTGTTACTAATGAAGGTATGATAAGATGTTATTCTGGTTCGCGAAATTACCAAAAAAAAAGTTTAAATAAATAAAAAATAAATACAAATCCAACACACACAAGTAAATATTTTACAATTCAGTATTCAACATCTACTATGACCATCTTGTTTGTTAGAAATATTGCATTGTTAACTTTTTGTAGGCAAAGAAGAATAAATATAGCTAATCTTGTTAACCCTTTCTGCAGCCTTTGTATGTAAAAAAACATTAAATGATAATCCTCAATTTCTAGCTGTTTTTTCAACACAAAAAAAAAAAAAAAAAAAAAAAAAAAAAAAAAAAAAAAAAAAAAAGAAAAGGTTGTACACCAATCAATCGAGGATTAAGTCGTGAGTAGGTAATCCGGCAGGGCAAGCAGCTCCTGTACTACTTGTTGAATTCGTTGTGTTGCAATAAAAACGTGAAAGACCCTAGTAAGTTGCATTCATTAATATGATCTAAACGAGGGGAAAAGGAAGGGAGAGTAGAGATGACTATTCAAGAACACACTTATCCATTTGAGTGAAGGAAAAAATCCATAACGGCCAACCAAGACATGATGGTATTTGAGACAATGTAAAACTGAAAAATTAGTTGCTAAAATGTGTAGTCATAATGTTTGTTCTACCAAAAGCCAAGGAAAATTACATCTAAACAGAAAGGAAAAATTTAAGTCATGTCAATCCTTTGTGTTCTGGGGTACATCAAGTTTTGTTATTGCCATTGACATAACATCATTAATTTCAGAGTAAATTTAAATATTTTGTAGACTAGAATATTAGTAACTCATGGCGTGCACTGGCTACCTCATGTAGATAGAATTGTAGTTATGGATAATGGCCAGATATCTGAGGAAGGAACATTTGATGAACTTGTGGCTCATAACGGACCATTTGCGCAATTCCTTAAACAACATCTGGCCACAGAAGAGCTATCTGATGATGACGACGAACAAAGTAAGTTAATTAATGCTTTCAGTCTTATGCAGTGATTTTTGTGTAGTTACAATGTTTGAACATCACTTCAAATCATTATCATTGTCATGATTTACTTTGTTCTAGGCGATGTTGTCAGATTAGTTTGTTTGTTTAAATATTTCAAGTCAGTTGTCCTGTATGTCTGTGCTGTATGTTTATACAGTTTTGCTGCTAGGTCCCAATTATTGTCACGTTAACCAATTATGTCTGTTTGGGTTGCGCACCCGATTTTGTCAATATAACAGAACTATAAACTGTCATACAAGTGGGAGGACTAGCTATAAAACCAGGTTTAACCCACCATTTTCTTCGGAAAATTCCTGTACCAAGCCAGGAATACAACAGCTGTTTTCCATTCGTTCCGTTGGTTGATATAGTCGAGCGTTTGATTTTGTCAGATTTTATAGACTTCACCCTTTTTTAATTTACCTTCGAGTTCGATACTTGTGTTAATGCTTTTTGCAACACATATATTTTTTAAAAGATTTGACATATCAAAATGTATTATCTCTTGCAATACATGAATACAATTACTAAAAAAAGTCAAAACTTTGAAACTGAGGTTAAGGTCAAATTACACCTATCAGATTTTCACTTATTCTCTCCAAAATAAATTCATATTACCAAATATATTTTTGAACTATCATAATGAGCAAGTTTTGATTCTGAGGAATGATGGTTGTTTTAAAACTTAAATTTGGCCACTATAATGGTAATATTATAGAAAATCCATATAATACATGACCACGTATGATGTTGTCTGCTTTTCGTCGACTCATGGTTTTCAAATGCCATCTTGGTAATTTCTCTGTTTTTTAAACAGTCATACAGATGAAAAATGAAATGTTTGATAGACTGGAACACCATGCATCTGATGTGATGACATCTGACGAGGAAGAAAGACAAATCAAAGAAATAATACAGCGAAAATCAAGCATGTAAGATATGAATAAATAATGTATCGAGAAAACCATGGTGAAAATTTTTTTGAAATCATTTGTATGGATGGACCAATGGGGCGATGATCATATTGTACCATGACGTCATGAACATGAACGAAGAACGTTTTGAATAAAAATTAAAACGTTTCAAGACCATAAAATTTTATTCATCTCTCTATTTTATCCGGATTAGGGCACCTTCAATTTGGAAATTTGAAATGTTTTTTGTGTTGTTTAATTTTACACGAATGTCTTAAAATATAGTAAGTATTTAATGTAAATACAAGTAAAGATATATGGTGCATTCAGACGGAAGCATATCTTAAAAAAAATCAATGTTTTGTGTTTTTTTATCATATTGAATTGCCTTTAATTTGACGTCAGAAGTCTGAAGATTATGAAAATTGAGCTGACGCACTGGTCTCTAAACAAATATAGATATATACCGTTAATTAACTAGTAAAGGGATGTACAGTATTTTTTCAGAGACATACCTGTTAAATTCAGATAAAATAAAATATATACAATGTAAAACATAACAACTTAATAAAAAGTTTTTAGGAACTGTAACTGATAATTTTACAAGGATAAATTAAACAATTAAAGACGCAAACCCTTTCGGCGTGTATAACGGACGGGGTGATCTCAGGTGCTCCGGAAGGGTAAGTAGATCCTGCTTCACATGTGGCACCCGTCGTGTTGCTCATGTTAGTACAAACCTGGTAATAAGTCTAAATCGGTAGGTCACATTCAGGAAAAGGGGACGGGATTGTAGTTACGACATTTGAAACATATCCGCTATCATCTGTGAAACGGATATTCCTTAACGATCAACCAACTCGTGCTGGCGTCCGTAAAATTTACGAAGGATGATTTCAACTTCACCACATGGAACTCTTGGTTTAATAGCTTCCTTGTGAAATTTACATTGAAAGCTTTCATTTTAGATTTACAAATCCTGATATAAAACCAAGATTTACTGGTTCAAACGGTATTTAAAGGCAAAGGAAAGAAAACCTGAATATTTCGAACCAATTTCGTATTGGGGATAATCGCTACTCTTCATTATGTTTATCTGAATATTTGCATCTTCATGATATTCCAGATGTTAAAACTTTCCGACCGTGAATTTGTCTATTTTCGTGTAACGTATATCTTTTTGGTTGGCCTGAATGTGTACGTTCTTTATAACCCCGCGAAAAAAAAAAAACAACATGGATGGATGCGTTCAAGTACAGTTTGTATATTGAAAATCGAAATTTTCTACTGGTAAAAATTATCCATTGTAAAAAGTTACTTATCGAAAATACATTTTACTTTGTACCATTGTTATAAGAAAGATTTATTTAAAACTTTCAACTTCTGTAAATCATGAAATATAAAACAAAAGTATGTTCGAACATTAACAATCATTATGACATCATTGTCGACCAATCAGACAATAGATCATCGACTGTGTTGAAATGAACATTCAGGTCACTTATACTTTGCGTTGTGTTACTTTATGATCAAATCTATATATAAGATGCCCATACAAATATACAAAGTAACGTCATAAACATAAGACTTGGGAAACATAACGTTGCTAACTTGCTCTATATTCTCAGCATCGGCATCGTCCAAGCAGTTACCATAGTTAAATCATCATTTGGGTCAAATGTTACCAAATCGAAACTATACCGATAACGTTGGAATAAAACCTGCTGTTTTGATTAAACTTTAACAGTTCAGTACAATGACACAATTATTTCATATTAATTTAGGACGAATGGAAGTTTATGGACCATTCGGTATTCTCACAAAAACTTATTTTATCGCAAAAGTATTACGCAATAACTTTACGGTTACCGCGCGTTAATTGATTGTAAAGAATCCATCTTCTTTTCGACAAACTGAAATGAAACCTGGTTATAGTATAAACCCCAATAGAGATGATAAAAATTATAGCTATCGTTAATTGTCATTATAAACAATAAAGCAGTGAAGTCATAATAAAGTTTTCCTACGATATTGTCAAAATTAAACGATAAAATGACATATCTCATTCTGAAAATTGATTTTTTTTTGCAGTAGAAGACGTTCCTCACGGCTCAATAGTTTAACATTCATAAATAGCAAGTCATTTTCATCGAGCTTTCATCATGCAAATCAACTATTAGGAGACCAGGGAAAATTAATTCAGGATGAAGAATCCCAAGTTGGATCGGTCAGCAGAAATCAAAAAGATAACATATGTTTCTTAAAGTTAAAAGATGTTGTTTCTCGTCAGAAAGTATAGTCTTGTGAATTTTAGACATAACAATTATTTATATAAATTGTTTAGCAAAGAAATTGCATTAAGGGTGATACTGAAATATCAAGAATTTTTAACTAATTATCACACCTAAATGAACAATTATCGCTTATGGTGCCTATAAGTCACTGTCAGTCCCTGCTTGTACAATTTATCTAGTATCTTTTTTTTAATATAATATCATTCTAAGATATACATAAAACATGTCATAAGAATTGTAAAATGATTTAGAACACCGTAACAAAATCCATGGGATATAAGATTAAATGATACTTAAAAGGAAACTAAAACCCTCCCAATATTAACTCTGCTTGAGAAAGTTACAATTCTCTGATTTCATTATGTTAAGAATACCAAACTTAGCATCATGAATTCATCAAAAAGTACGGAATTAATAATCATCGATTCCGAAAGTTTACTACATGAGCGCAATATACATTTCTAGATGATTACACTTCACAAGGATGGCAGACGTAACATAAGATCAAAAGTCGTCTTACGAAACATGTTGTTGAATAGGCCAAAGGAGAACCGCAGGACAATATATCAGAGTTGAAGACTCCTGTAGTAAAAAATCAAACACATCAACTTTTCTCTTTATCTTTCATAACTACTTCCAATGGTGTAAACAAAACCTCGTTACTTGAAAACTGTATAGTGCTTATATAAAAATAAGGAGATGCGGTATGATTGCCAAAAAGACAACTATTCGACAAAGTTCAAATCTAGTGGATGTAAACAATTAAAGGCGACCGTCCGGCCATTAACAACGAGAAAAACCCATACCGTATAGTCGGCTATAAAAGTCACCGACATAAAAAATATGGAATAATTCAATTGAGAAAACTAACGGCCTAATTTATAAAAAAACAATTTACGAAAAACAAATATGACAAACATGGACCAACGACAACCATCGACTTACAGGCTCCTAACTTTGGACAGGCACATAAAGAATGTGGCGGGGTTAAACATGTTTATGTTTTTTTACAGGTAAAAACTAGTGTATTTATTACATTTATTAAAGCTATGGGTATATCAACGATAATGGCTGCATTTTCCTTGCTCTTTATGTCCCGAGCTTTACAAGTATATTCCAATTTTTGGATTACGTACTGGACAAGAGACCCTTATCTGAAGAATGAAACATTAATGCAGACTGATGAATATTCTAACGCACAGTTTTACTATCTAGGAATGTACGGCTTATTTGGAGGTTTGCAAGGTAAGCTTCAAGAAGATGTTTTACTTGTGTAGTTTTAAATACATGTTTTGTTAAAAAAGTTTATAAGGATGAAAAAGACTATGACAATAATTATATTTGCCAAGAAAAAGCAGGTGAAAAAAAAAAAAAAAAAAAAAAAAAAAACAGCAAATCATATGATTGGCATTCGTACAACACGTGTTTGAAATGTGACCAAAAAATTATAAACACGCATGAGGTAAAGGGCAACCGCAAAAGGTACCCAAAAAGCACTGTCTAGTGACATTCCGTCCTTAGATACATGCAATGACTTTTATTGCAAAATACTCGCGTTTTTATGATTAACTTCATAAATAACATTCGATATTTATGAAAAGGAAAAGAAAACGCTACCATTCCCAGCACTTGGTATTCCATGAGACAATATAACACACACATAGATTAAATACTTTTAACATCATCTAAGCATTATATAAAAGCTTGCTACAAATGGGAGATATACATTGGAATGCTGTCTAAATGTCTAAGATAAAATTGCTTTAGAAAAAATATCTTTCTTTTATAGGATTGACTTTGTTCCTTTATGGAATGTTTCTCTTCACCGGATTCGCAAATGCCTCATCTAGTTTACACCAAAAAATGTTACGCTGCATAATGCACTGTCCAATGTCATTTTTCGATACAACACCTGTCGGTAGAATCATTAATAGATTTTCTAGTGATATTGATGTAATTGACGAAAGGTTTCGGCGCTATTCAAACTTTTTTATTGAAATGCTGACAACATTATTGTCTATCGTAATTGTGATCATCATCCAAACACCGTTAGCCTTAATCGCCGTAGTCCCGGTGTCTGTATTGTTCATCCTTCTCATCGTAAGTAAAATCTAACACAGTTTTAGATTATCGTATATTATTGCACATTTTCTGGAGTTCTGGAGATTTAATCAGACATTTCTATTTGTAATAAAGTTTTGTTTTATTTTAACGTTTTTACTGTAATTTTCATTATTATGTTTCTTGTCTGGTTTCTTAGTGAAGCAGATTTATATATTACTAGTCGGGTGCGTTCTTTCGTTTCTCCGTCAGCGATTTGTATCAGCATCTCTACCTATACAAGTAACTGAATTTCGATAAGACATTTAGAGAATATTTAGTATTCCATTGCATTATGGATTTCCGGTTTTAAATTTGTTGATAGAACAATTGAAGGCATAGTCTTGTGTTATCTTGTTGTCGAATGTGAACATTATATTGTCGTATTAAAAAAGTTGCACAACTACTTTTCGCTCGTTATGAATGACAACTTAAGAGAAGTTAAAAAACAATGGAAAGCACATTGCTATGACTGATGAGGTTGTTGATATATGTTGCATTTAGTATTTGATTGTGTTGTAGACAAATATTGTCATAATTCTTAGACTCGTTACACCAAGCTAGCATTACAAAAAGGAAAATAAGGTTAATCAAATATTTTGAAAAATAAAATTATGCAAGATAACACTATCAGAACTCTCAAGTGAAATAGTGTAGTGATGATACTGGAATACAATAACATTAACGATACCAATTTTCTCCACCAGATGCTCGAGGCCAAAATATTTAAAAATCCAAAACTTATTTTATCAAATGAAGAGCTTATAAACCAAAAAAGACACAGTAGCTTATGTAGGGCCTTGTGAGTGTCGTCCCCTTTATAGTATTTACAAATGAGATCATATACATTGAGACGCGTCAGTGTGAATTTTCTATATTTCTATATGGTAAAACCAAATTATTGGTTCAATATATGTTTTCAAAAATCTGAACGTTTTGTTTCAGAAATTTTTAGCTTCATATACTTCAAACTTCAACAAAAAACTCGTCAAGACATTTTGGTGTTTTCTCTCAAAAGATTTATAGACAATGATATGAAATATATCGTTAACAAATTAAAATGAGCCAATGGGATGTTACAGTATTCTTTAAAGGCAACAGTAGTTGTTCAAATCTCATAAATCGATTAAGAAGAAAAATCAAGATAAAAACAAAAACTAAATGAATCACATGAACTCCAAAAGGAGAGACACAGGATGTGTCTAGGGATTAATCGTCTCCTGCTATGCATGGATCATCTGCCATGCGAATCCACATTCAGTTTTAATGTCACAATCGGTAAAAATACAGATAAGACGACTTTTGTGGTATATAAAGATCATAGACTGGGAAAACAAGTCGCTAGTGAGTTAAGACACAGACATGACATACCGGTCAACCAATTCGAAGTCGTGACTGTACACCTTCTATAGTGTCGATCTCAGTCGTTCTTCCCATAAGTCTGTTGGAGCAGTTTTGGTGTTAGAAGCGTTCTACTGCTAATGAAATCCATATAGTGTGAACATATACGAGCGTAACTTTATGGGTTGATTTGGCATACATAAATAAAATACAAAAATAAGTAAGCAATGAACGAGGTTGTTAAATGTGATATATGCTTTTTTGTGCTTCTTTGTTAAATATTTGTTTGTTTTTGTTTTGATTAAGATTTTGACACGGTGTTGACTGCTGTACCCCTATTTTTACCTATTATGTCTGTTTGTTTTATTCACGCATCGTTGTCAATATAATGGAATTTGATGCGACTGTCATACAAGTGAGAGGTTTAACGCTATAAAACCAGGTTCAATCCACCATTTTCTACATAAGAAAATGCCTGTACCAAGTCAGGAATTTGACAATTGTTGTCCATTCGTTTGATGTGTTTGTGCTTTCGATTTTGCCATTTGATTAGGGACTTTCCGTTTTGAATTTTCCTCGGAGTTCAGTATTTTTGTGATTTAACTTTTTATCAATTGAAATATATAAACGTCATACGATGGGACAAAGCATATGTTACTGCTGAGAAATGGAAGGTTCATAATTGGAAAGTTGAAATCATCTTGTTTGTCATAATTTCTAGTTTGAAGTAGTCCTTTTGCGTCAATATCGAGGGAAAGATCAAAATAGGAAGTAGACATTCTAGTTTCGGTAGAATCCTGAGTGTCAAGTTCACTAGGATACACGAAGAAATGTGGGTGATTGAGTGACAGGAAATCATGAATATTTATATATCTGAAAGTGAAATAAAAGAACTTTGCTGGATGTTTTTTCCTTTTGTCTTTGATAAGGTTTGCATGACATTTTATGATTTAAACAATTCGACCAGTAGCTATATACTATAAGTATCCATTGGAATACAACTCTATGTTGAAATATAAATCCACCAAACTCAACAAATATGTTGTCGATTAAAAAATCTAGCAAAATACTATATATAATCCACAGGACTAAATAATGATATTCGGGTTGTGTTGATAGCAGTGGTTAATTCTGTTATAAGCCTAATCCGTCCTATATTAACATGCTGACCTCTAAAACGATACTCAATTTTGGAAAGCAAGTAATAATAAACCTTTATTTTTCGTAAAAATATGTCATCTTAAATTTATCTCGATTTGCCCCGTAGTTGTCTAAATGTGTGTACTGTTTTTGCACACTTCAGTGTAATTGTCGGGCTAATTTATGAAAGAAAATGTTGGATTTCTTTGTTAGATTGTTTTTATTTTATTTCTCCTCGGCTCTGTTCATCAATCCACAGTTGTGACGTGGTCGTCAGTTTGCAAAAAATTCCGCGAAAACCGCCGGTGCTAGTGGCCGTCTTAAACCTGCAGTGAGGTGAGAATTTTTTCGTTTCGTGTTGAAAGCCTCACTGTGACCTTGAGATGAAGAACAGAATAAAAGCGCTGTTCCTTTGCTTTTTGTGCTTTTTGCTAAGCATTTACTGATTTTGTCTAATAATGGATATCCCATATCCTTTCTTTTCTATTAAAAGTGAAAATTAAAATGACGAGTATAAATATTTGTTTGATTTTGCTTTAAATCTGTTTTGATTCGAGCGTCACTGATGAGTCTTATGAAGACAAAACGCGCTTCGGCGTACCAAATTTGAAGCCTGATATCATTGATGAGTTTTTTTTTTATATTTACACACCTTTCTTACTATTTTTCCTATCGATATTGTTTTTGAAATGAGACCCTATATATCTGAATGTATCGATATTTCACATCAATCTTGTCTTGTAGATTGTGTTAATTAATTCACAACTTTAAGTATGTTAAAAGGGAAATGTTCTAATGGGAACTGTAAATCAGGGGAGCACAGAAACAATTTGAAATCAAGACTTTTTTACGAATGATACGATGATAACAGTTAGTAGAGGTGACATTTGAAAAACTCAAAATCCGTTAATACTTAACAGACTATATAGTGTTAAAGTAAAGACAAACAATCTTTATATATATATATATATATATATATATATATATATATATATATATATGTATCCGAATGTGAACGGAAAAATATGTCAGGGAAAGTTAAACGAAACAGGAAAACGAATTTACGTGCTTCATTGGCAGCTTTCGTTTTTTTTTAATAATACAATAAAAAAAAAAAATAATAGATGAAAATGACATTGTAAAAATAGTTAAACAAACACAATGTTTTGCAGCGATTTTATCTTCCAACGGCCCGCCAGTTGAAGAGAATGGAGTCAGTGACCAGGTCACCCATATTTAACTTCTTCAGTGAAACTATTAATGGAGCTAGTGTTATCCGTGCATACAAATCTCAGAACAGATTTGTTTATGAACTTTATAAAAGACTTGATATCAACTCTGGATTCTATTTTGCTGCTAATACGGCAATGGGGTAATTATAGGTGTTTAAGTCTTTTCTTCTAGAGTATTTTGTGTTGATAACAGTAAAATATTAAAAATTTAAGCTATTGAGAAAAAAAAAATGATTGATGACAACATTTCTTTATACCCAAAATATAAAGAATACCTGTTTTGTTTATATGTTGACAGCAATGATACCATGTAAAAATAATTAAATCAGGTTAGGAGGTTATTATTTGAATGAGAAGTGGTGGTCTTGATACTTCAGCGCATTGATATTTTCCATCCCTTTTTCTTTAAATAGATTTAATTTCAAATATATAACTCTCACAGTGATAAAACCATTTAAAAGACTTCCTTATCACTTTTTATATCATTATTTACAATTAAAACTCCACTGCTTATCTCTTTCATATATATCTATCCGCACAGGTAAATGTACTTGATCCCACTTATTTTACTTATAAAATTTATCGCCATCAAATTATCTTAGCTTTCGAAAGCATTTAATATTCCAATATTTCGGACTCACTTTATACTGATTGACAAAATTATTTTTCATCTTAGATGGGTAGGCGTTCGAACACAGAGTTTTGGGAATCTAGTTGTTTTCGCTGCTGCTTTATTTGCTGTCTTGTCTGAAAACCTTAGTGGTGCTGATGTAGGATTATCTCTTTCATATGCAATGCAGGTATGAGTTAGAAACTACAATTCTAATCTCTCTTCATCTTATCAAACACATATCTGGTGTAAATTAACCAATTAAATCAGTACAAATAATAGGCAATACAAAGCCGAATGTATCGATATTGAAAATAAAATTCTTACATAGCAAACGTTTTGAAAGAACATTCGAGTTCTTACTAAGTGCACAAGGCACAATATCTACAAGTCAAACGGAATTAAAACAGAAGCCAGAGCCAGAGAACGTCTCAATTCGGCAAGACATTTATCTCTTTCCATGAATTCTGCAAGCTGATTTGAAGTGAAAACATAATAACCGCACTTCTGCGTAATTAACACAATGACGGATTACCTTAATCTAATGAAGCAAAGGTATGGAATCCATTATTATTGAAACTTCTACCATAAACGTGTTGATCACGTCATTTATTATGTCCTTTGGAGTGGCATTAACGAACAAAGTCTTGCCACTGACTTTTTGACATGTCTGTGAATAATAGACGAGATCAAGAGTTTTGCTATAAAGACCTAAAATCTTGTGGAACTAATGGCTCAATCAGTGATGCATGGACTTGGATGTAAATACATGTTATATGTTGATAGTAAAATTTGTTTCAAAAATAAAAATTAAATTGAAAGAGACAAAAGGAATTGTCGACCGCCTTTATTTAAACAAAAATTTAAAATTTAAACAAATACTTATTTCAATAGAGGTTATGTGATAAGTGTTTAAGGACAAACAGACCAAGATCATTGAAGCAGTACAACTAAAGGCATCTGTGGTCAACGTAGCATTGAGTAGTTGCAACCTTAATTTCAGATCAATAACATAACTTATACACGAAAATGTACTATAAAAACATATCTTTTTAATATGACCAGTACCGTGGTACTGACTGCAAGCTACTATTTGTTAATTTTCGATTTTAAAAAATCAAATAATTTGATTATCAAATTGAAATTGTTTTCTTTAAAGATAGTGATGACAATGAATGCAGTTATGCAGGTTCTTAGTTTTCTTCAAATGGATTTGATCTCAATAGAGAGAGTAGATGAATTTACCCACCTTGACCCAGAGGTAAATAGTTTAGTATTGTTTACTTAATTATCAAAACATCTAACGTTAAAATATCAACAATCAAATATATCTTATACCATTCATTTTAAGCATGCAATGCTTCAAAATATTTTTCTTATTGTTTTAGATTAATGCTTACATCAATGTTATAGCAGTCTGTTCAAACACTAGAGACTGCTTCATTTTGTATGACAATACTAGTACATGTAGTAGATATGATACACTGTCTTTGCTTGATTCTTCCTTGGAGTAAAATGCATGTGAAACTGTTCATCATATCTATTAAATGATTAAGTATAATATCATTGTAATCACCACGTGTACCACTAAGTCCGTTATTTTCTTGAATTTCAAATATTATTATGTACTCTGTATTTTTGAAGTTAAACTTAACCTTTACATTAAGGTCTAAGCTTTAAAAAAGACCTTTATCATGTTTATAATGAAACTTCTTTAGAAATACTTAGAATACGTGTTCTAGGAATAATTCAACAATAGGCATTTACAGAAAGAATGTTTATATGTATGTACATTTTGTCTATTTGAGGCTTCCGAAAGGCAACGTAAGTTATTGATTATGTCCCGTTTACAAGGAAAAATATCAGTAAAATAAATATCTCAATGTTACATACCTATATGGAGTTATTTTATTTCAGAACGATAGGTCTTTCTTTCAAAGAATCAACCCAGACGTTACCAAGTTTCAATGAAATAATTTTCTTGAAGACATAAAATAATGACCTGTGTAAGGTCATTAGTTTCCTTGATTAAAATGCAAACCATAATTTACTTAAACATTTAATTCGGTTGAAAGGTATCGAGTGTTGTTGCCAATTTGGGTTTAACTTTTTAATTTTCCATTTTGAATATGTTTAAGGCAGAAACACTCCTTTCCTTCATTTATTAGACTGAAATACCAAAAATCATCGTTGACGCACATTTTAACTTTCAAAACAAATAATGAGAAGTTTTGTTAATTTATCGCTACAATAAAGGAACATTATGTGAGATGAATTTAATAATGCAAAATTTTCAAAACACTTTACAATCAAGCCAGATTTAACACAATCGTGTGTAGGATTTTGAACATCTTATTGATTCACACTTTATTGGAAATCATTCTTTGACCTTTAACTCTATCAAATGATCAAAGGACAAAATATTCCAATTTTCTGTAGAATAACAGCTACGTACTTAATAATGGATAGGGTATAATATTTAATCCTGATTCTCAGTTTAAAGAAAAATGTATTGACAGACAAACAGAGAAAACAATTATTCTGAACAGTTGAAAAAATATCTGCTTTTTCCGTTATGTCATGAAAAAAAGAAGAAAAAACATAGCATCCCCTTTTCATAAACTAAGTTGATACAATAAATTACTTACAAAGTAACTTGTATTTTTCATACTCTGTAACAATTCATTTGTGTCTTGCTTCAAGCAGTTACAGCAGTATTTTATTGTAACTGGATAATGATTTCTAAAGTTTATAACTAGATCAATTAGTGAGTTTTATTTCACATTATAATGAGCCGTAGTGTGCATTAAAACCTGAACGCTCCAGAAAAGAATATCCCATTTTAGTGTGGTAGGTAAAACAGGATGCGAATCATGCAAATCTTTGCAGAAAATAAAAATTTTTGACGGTATATAAGTCAGATAATGCATATTTAAAGGTTTTTCTTGTACTTTATAGGTTGCATTTCTGTAAATATAGATAATGCAATTTCCCGTAGGAACTCCTTCTACGGCTAAAACTGTGCCACTTTTACTATGAAGTTTCTTTAAAAAATTATATCCTAGACTGAAAAGTTGAAATACACTACTATTTTTTTCAAAGGTCAAAACATAGGGCTGTGCGGTATATTTTCAACATTTATATGCCCCAAATTTTTAAGAGTTTAAACTTATACTGAAATTCTGTACTACCACTCCCTTCACTTTGGGTCTTCCTCGGAATTCAACTTGGCCGCTATCCATGTGTATTTATACCTTTAACATTCCCAAGTTATGTCTCTATGAGATGTAACAAAGAGATCATATCTGGTAACCAGTACGTAAACTAAACAAAATATCTATGAATATTACATATCTCCCAAAAGAGGCGTGGTTTGTGAAACAGCTGTTTTTACAAAGTGCAATCTATACTAACATTTATTCAATAGAAAAACCTTGGAAAACACTTTTATTCAAAATAATACTTATTTATCAGAAACATAACTTAAAAGAAATCACTGCATATACCCTTACTGTTCTTTGACAGTACATTTTATACCCCCACCCCTGTTTCAATTTTTAAACAAGAATTTGTCCCTAGTACACGGATGCCCCATCCGCACTTTCATTTTCTATGTTCAGTGGACCTTGAAAATGGGGGAAAATCTCTAATTTGGCATTAAAATTAGAAAGATCATATCATACGGAACATGTATTTAAAGTTTCAAGTTGATTGGACTTCAACTTCATCAAAAACTACCTTGACCAAAAACTTTAACCTGAAGCGGGACGAACGGACGAACGGACGGACGGACGCACAGACCAGAAAACATAATGCCCATAAATGGGGCATAAAATTTGAAAACAAGACTTTACTTAATGTCAGCTTACCCTATATGTTTACTGACATAAAATGCCTAGAACCTGTATGAAACTATTCTGATAACAAATTGAAAGCATTTCAGAATACTATAAATATAAAGTTTAGTAGTTAATCATTCTAACATTCAAGATTATATAAAGTATCCAATCCTGTCTTTGTCTCCAGTCCACATCTTACTGTATGCCTATTTATCTATAAAGTTCACCATTTATGCCTCAAATGGTCAGTTTAGAAATCTTATCACAATAAAATCACCTCTAACCATATATCTAACATAATTTGGCTAATATATAAACTAGAAGTGTTTAAAACAAAGTCATATTTGCAAAAATTGTATGTATGCATATTTGTATGACTACGATACATTGATAAGCTGCACATACAGATAGTTCAAAAAGACATGATGTAGGCATGATGTCGTTTATGTACTAGTATGATCCAATTATTCATTTATCTAAAGTGACTGTACTAGAAGATTCCATCTAGTCAGTACTGAATATGTTGATCCTTTCACCAATGCTGATGGTTTTACAACAACTGCCATGAACAATGTTGAAAACAACTGGAGTTCAACTACGGCTAAAGAATTGTTATTTAGGAAAACATTTCAATATTTCGCAAAGTCTTTTCCCACAGTCATTAAAACATTACTTGATTATCTTTTGGGCAAATATTCAGATGCACTCAAATTATTCCTTTGAGACAACTACTATGCTATCCATTTCACAGTTACTTCTGTTTTAGTCTTCTATAGTACTACAATCAACTCGACTAGAACCATCTCTTAATGTATATGACCCTTTTACAGTTGGACCCAGGACCAGTAAAGGAGGTACTAAATGACAAAATGTACAGTTTACAATGGTCGTTTATGTATGATCCAATTATTCATTTATCTTCAGTGACTGTACTAGAAGATTCCATCTATTCAGTATTGAATATGTGTAACCTGCCGCGAACGCTGGTGGTTTTACAACACCAGCCATGGACAATATTGCCAACAACTACGGCTAAAGAATCGTTACACACATGTAGGATAAACATTGCCTTATTTCAGCATTTTTTCTGTCTAACTTGGATAATTCGTCTTAACCAAATTTTTCGAAATGTTTGCATTTCACTTATATTCTCTGATACTTTGAGCAATATATAAGGTGCCAGCACAACTGATCGTACTATTGCTATGACATATTAACAAGTAACATTAGTATAAACTAAGAAATATCCTAGCACTAACCAAATATAACAATGCGTTTCATACTTACATCTAGTAAAACTGTTTTATGGATAGCACTCTGTCAATTGTCTTGCAAAAAAAACATGTATGCTAATCTGGTAAAACTAGACAATTGTACAACTCTCTCTGTACATGGTATGTATACACAAGTCAACAAAATGATAACAAAGATGGATTGAAGCAGATGACAATGAAAATATTAAGTATGTCTTGACATCATTCCACGCATTAAAGCCAAGACAAATGGCCATCCTCATTGAATAATGTTTCAAGAAGAGATCAAATATGTCACTACGAATCGACATTGTCTAAATAGAATCCAGCAATGTGTCAATTGTTTTCCTTGACATGTATCAATTATTACTTGTGATCAATCTTTCTTTGTTGGTGCTGATGCCAAATTGGAACAGTGGAACAGGGTGAACGTTTTGCTTTAGATATGTATATAGTAATGGTATTGTTTAGAAGCTTACGTGATTGGTTAGAAAGCTGTAATTGAACATAGTTTTTCGTGAACAGCAGATTCTTTTCACAGGCTCTCATGCATCATGAACAAGATATATCCATGAAGTTACAGCATGTTTACTTCTCATTCTTATACAAAGATCCTAAAATAATTTTAACTGAGGAAGGAGACAGTGGTAAACTATGCAACAGTCAAAGAAAGAATTAATTAGGATAAATTGAGTCCACGTAACCTCTACTGATCTGTAACATTAATGATTGAAGTAGACATTTTTATGTTAGAAGGTAAAGATAATGTTCCATCTAATGTATAAAGGTGTTATTTTACTGCTTATTCTGTGGTTCTTAGCATTTTCTTATCCCATTTATCATAGTGTCTGTGTGCTATAGTATGTGATACACCAGTAACTATACAGTTCTAGTGTTGTAAACGTGATTTGAAAATGATATATGTAAATCAAGCAATGAGTAGAATTACACACTTGTAAAATAAGAAGGCCGGGCTATCGTATTGAATGTTATTAATAATATCGCACAAATACAGCAAATAAATAGGAAGTCTTTTACAGAAATGGATATATACCCTATTGGATATTTATCACAAAGGTATCAGCATTTTGTATGAGCTCATAAAATATGGTTGAAAGATACTCTAGCGGTAGATAAAAATGTGGGAGGATTATGATTTTATGTACATTGCTTTTTCAAATGTGGTGAAGAGTTGTGCAAAGACTAAATGGGCTGTACTTGATACACATTTTAAAACTGCTGTGAAAATATGTTGTTGTTTAAATGTTAAAGAAGATGAGAAAGACACCATGAGCAGCATGAACCCTCTCATAAAACAGGGGATGATCTCATGTGTTCAAGGAGGGTCAGCAGGTGTTATTGGTTAAATAGCTTGACGAGTCATATCCAGTATAATCAAATTAAAAACATGTTGGTATATGTTAAGTATACCAACATCTTTTTAATTTTGTTATCTTATATTTGACCAAATGTGAAAGTTTGAAATTAAATCAGGTTTTCAATTTCTGTATGATGGATAACACTACTTTAAAAACTCATTTGTTGACAACACAGATATGAAAAAATAAGGAACAAATCACACAGCATTGACAAATTTTCTTGGGAAAAAGATACTATGAATAAGTTACCAGTCTGGTATATGAATTCACTGAAAGTTTTATAGAACTGACTGCTAAAATCTGTTTTTTTCATAACTTCATAGCACTTTTATTTTTTCTATACAAAATACCTTCAAAATGATAAAATCATAGCCTTAACAGGTTAAATTATCTTTTTTATGAACCAGGGGTTAGGGATTTTACTCTGTTTTTTTGCCACTGGGGCCTCAAATTTGCTAAATAATTCTGCTGTTTCGGTGAATATGGAATATTTAGTACATTTTTAGGATAGAACATATTATTGTTAGTGTTATTTAGGTATTATTGCATCTCTAGCTTGTATTTATTTTATGCCACAGTCACAAGAAATCACATTCAGGTGTTACGGCTTTTATGTGGGTTTTCGACAGGACAGAAACAACCCAACAACAATATTCATTTAGGATCAATGAGTTTTAATGACTGCGAAGAGTAAATATAAGCACTTCTTAATAATTTAAATTACAAATATGCATATATTATGATTTTACTTTGCATACAGGGGTTTAGCTAAACTATGCATACTGTAAACTGTGAATTTAAGCTGAGCCATCATAGTTAAGGCCCAGGATTTTCTCAATCTTCATGAAATATTTATAAAACTTTAAATTTGAGTTTATTTCATTAAAATATCTGAAGATAAACTAGATTTGGGGAAATTCTACATGTTCTGTTTTTTAACCCAATATAGGTTGCACTTCTGTAAATATAGACAATGCAATTTCCCATAGGAACTCCTTCTACGGCTAAAACTGTGCCCTTTTACCATGAAGTTTCGTAAAAAATTATATCCTTTAATGAAAAGTTCAAATGCACTACTATTTTTTTCAAAGGTCAAAACATAGGGCTGTGCGGCATATTTTCAACATTTATATGCCCCAAACTTTTAATAGTTTAAACTTATACTGAAATTCTATATTGATGCTAATGAATATAATAATGATAATAATAATTATAATAATAATGATAAATTCAAGAATAATTCAAAAACAATTGTTGACTTTTGATATCTGTTGATACAATGATTACCCAACCCCAGAGATATGATATTCTCCGAGGCCAACTCTTTTGGGTTGATAAATCATTGCATCAGCCTCATCAAAAGTCAATAATTGTATAATAAACGCCAGCAAAATCATGACGTTAAACATGTATAATAGCTTATTTCAACAGTTCCTCCCTCAAAAAAAATATCAAAGTTTTTATACACCAAGATAAAGATTGGTGTGTTAATCTTATTTCGTTTTTTTTGTGTGTGCAATTAATCATGCATATTCATTTAAATGTCTAAAGAAGTGCATTGGGCATATGTTTTGCTCTCGTTACTTTTAAGGCAGACTGGATAAAACTAGAAAGACCTCCAGAACATTGGCCTGAAATAGGATGTATACAGTTTGTCGATTACAGTACAAGATATCGAGCTGGACTTGACCTCGTTTTAAAAGGAATCTTCTTTGACATCAAAGGTGGAGAAAAGGTACACGACACTTATTAAATTTTACTGAAAAAAGGAAAGTCAGTATGTTTTCAAGTAATGCTTGCATCGACTGAGTTTCAAATCTTTCACATACCTGACCTTTCTTTGTTTAATGGAAATTCCATGTTACAATAAAACAACGGAATTATGAGGCCGGTTCTCAAATATACAATTTAAACTAGCAGCAATAACTCATTATGGTATAAAATTTTACCCCTAATTTCACACAAAAAACTTGTTGTAAATGTACATTCCGAATTGTTTTCTTTGAAATATATATGTTTTTATATGTACACAGTATTCAATGCATTCCTATTTTCCCTCTTAAAATAAAATTAAAAAAATCAGGTACGACGAAACAAATACAAATGTTCAAAACAAATGTTATCATTCTTTTTTTAAATGAATATTCATTTAGGTTATATATGAAGGAAATCTAAAGAATGAACAAGACAAGTTTACTAGACAATGAAGGGACGTTTCGTTTGGTAATTAGTAATGGAATACATTGAATGTAATATATAAACACGTTTACATGATTTTTTTCTAATTTATTAATATTAACTTTGTAACCTGAACATACGGTTGCCTATAATTGCTTACATCCACTCCGTTTGAATTTGGGTGGATAGTTGTCTCATTGGCGATCATACCACATCTCCTAATTTTATATGCATGTTACTAGACCTCACTTAAGAAAATACAACTTTCACACCCAAAATTACGTCGATTTATTTATCGAGCGATTGCTGTGTCATTTAGTTTTGTTAAACCTGACAGCTCTTTTAAAATAAGTAATCGTTCCAAGTCGGCATTTAAAAATAAGATGAATAAACTGTTTTATTTTACAAGGAGGAAACGAAAATCACATCAATTAATAATTTTTCGAATAAAATAGTTTAGGTCCCTCGATATTTGAACATACTTATTCTAGATAATCTGTTTTTCAATGGAATCCATATGTTATAAGAACTTCTCTGATTTTGTGTAGATATAAATAAGAAGATGTTGTATGCGTGCCAATGAGACAACTATCCATCCAAGTCACAATTTATAAAAAGTAAACAATTATAGGTCAAAGTACGGCTTTCAACACGGAGCCTTGGCTCACACCGAACAGCAAGCTATAAAGGGCCCCAAAAGAGACTTTATGTTAAAATTATCAATCTTTACTGCTTATCAATCGACTTTGAAATAATCTTGAAGTTCTCTTGTCTTTCTTCTTTCAAAAATGGTATTTTATCGTTCATGTAACATACACTGATGAGTCTTTATTAGAGCTTTCTTACATTTTGACGAAAGGTACGAATGAACGTAAAGGGAGCATGTATTACATTCCCACGATAACACTTAGAGCCAATGTTTATCCGATAAAACGTTCTTCTATTCTGAATTTGATGTATCTTTTAAAATGTAAGCATATTGCAAATAAAACAGGCATTTAGTATTTGAAAATAAAGAAAAAAGTTTAATATACAATTACGTCCGATACGTTGCTTATGTTAACCACGATTACACAGATTTGCGCGGGAATAGTTCAAGCATGCTTTTTTAAATGTTAAAACAGAGACTTATAATACATCTCTGGTTTAAACCATTTACATGTTATTGAAATTCTTGCAGTATCATACTCTAAATTTAACGACAAAATTCACAATTATTTTTATTTTTTAATGATAATGCTATAATAAACCGTCCAGGCTAGGAATATGTCTGTCGAGTAGAGACAGATCGGGTGCACCCAACTCCTAAATCCGCCCTCGAGCTCCAGTGACAGATCAAATAATTATGGATCTTGTTTTGGTCATTTACATACACATTTGAACAGCTGGATGATTAAACTTAAAAATATATTTTGGGTGTCATTTTTTTCCAATTTTACTTTTCTAGGGCTTCAAAATTTACAATTTAGGAAGAAATTTTTTTTTTAATTTTTTTTTGAGGGGGGAGCCAATATATTTGAATTGGTAATTTAGGGGTTTCAAAATTTACAATTTAGGAAGAAATTTTTTATTTTTATTTATGGGGGTGGGCGGGAGGGCAATTTATTTGAATTGGTATTTTCATATGTTAGTCAATGAAAGGAAGTAATTTATTTAGCAAATTTTGTTGATTTATCTCCTCCACCCTGTTTTTTTTTATTATTTTTACGTTGTACGTCACGAAATTCCTATGTTGCATGAATATCAAGTATGACATTTGTCGTTGCATGTGGTGTTTTGGTCCTTGCTGGGCAAACATTGAGACGAAACGCCATTTTAGTTCCATAACAGCCTTGATTAAGATTCCAGAAATATGTCAAATTTTAAGAATATTCAAAATAAAGGATTCCTCAAACGGGTCTTAAGTATGATTCGTCAAGCGGACGTGCATTTCGTCAAGTTGTAAGAAAGCTCTATTTGAAAAAACGCGCGTCTGGCGTATAAAAGTTTAATCCTGGTATCTATGATGAGTGTTTTAAACACATACATCAGAAAAATAGATTTAAGATTGCTACGCAAGAAATTGTTTCGCATATCAACATTGTAAATCTTTATTACACAAAATGTATATAACTTATGTTCTTTTATTTTAATTTTCTTTAAAGATTGGAGTTGTTGGGCGAACAGGTGCAGGTAAATCGTCTTTAACTTTGTCGATTTTCCGCCTTATTGAGAAATCAAGTGGAAACATTGTTATTGATGGGATGAAAATAGACGGCATTGGCCTTCATGATTTAAGGTCACAAATTTCCATTTTACCTCAGGTAAATAATAAAATAGAAAGATGAAGAGGTATGATTGAATTGTCTTTGTATCGTTATGAAGCTGAATTCTTACAAAACCATCTTAAAGACAAAAATAAAAGCATCTTGCAAGATTGATAAGCTCTATGTTCAGATATATTGATGACTTACTGTTACTCAATAACACACATTTCGCTATATAGATGATGTTCTCTCACTAAATAATTCATAGTTTGGTGAGTATGTTGAAAGCATATATCCCATCGAACTTGAAAAAAGGATACAACTGATACAATTATGTCTCATATCTTGACTTACATCTCGAAATTGACAATGAGAGTCGGTTGAGAACAAAACTTAACGACAAAACTGCACCTGCATATCGAGTATTTATCTCCCAGTTGATACGATATTCCATAGCATTCATTTACTGTCATAATTTCCTTGATAGAGAATCGCTACTTACAAGGGTGCTATTGAACCAAGAGTTCTGAGTTGTGAAGCTGAAAGCATTCCTTCGAAGAAAATTTGACGTACGCTATCACGAGTTGGTTGATCGTTATTGAAAATCTCTTTCACAGATGACGACGTATATTTTCCCATTGTCGTAAGCACAATCCCGTCCTATGTGACCTACCTAATTACTCATCACCGATTTTGTACTTACATGAGCAACACGACAGGTGCCACATGTGGAGCTTGATCTGCTTACCCTTCCGGAGCACCTGGGATCACCTCGAGTTTTTTTCGGGTTCGTTCAGCTAAATCTTTAGTTTTCCTTGTTGTGTTTTGTGTACTGTTTGTCTTTTCGTGGTTTTTCGTTTTTCGCCATGGGTTTGTCAGTTTATTTTCAAATTATGATTTTGAATATCCCTTTGGTATCTTTCGCCTCTCCTTTTCAATCATATATCCCTTAAGCTTGCATATAAGGATACTATCGAAACTAGAAGGGCTGCGTCATATTTTTTTCGGGAAATTAAAACAGACTTCAATCTAAGATATCAGTATAATCGCCTGATCTGTAAATTTAGCGATGGCGTTTATCCTGATTGTGACATTTTCATGGTGTTGATTCGTATGGCGGGTGAGGAATGCTTGCAGAAGACGCTTACCTTGTTAATGCACCCGGTCTTGCTCCATTTGGAGTTCACGCAATTCACTGTTTGTGTTTGTTACTTTGATTTGCTATTCTTACTCGATTTACGAGAGGAGAACATTGGTAAACAAATGCCAACTTAATCAAAACTATGATCTATGACAAATGTGAGGATTTTAGTTTTTTTTTCATTATCAACTCTACATTTCCTAGCAGTAAAATATTTATCTTAGCACCATTGCATGGTGTAAACGTATCTCAATTGGAACATTGTGTCTGTGCATGTACACACTATACAAACTCAACTCTGAATTAAAAGAAATGTGATCCAAACATAAAATTCCTCCAACAGAATTATAATGAAGAACGACTGACATCTACAGTATACAAGTTATACAGTTGCTATCATAAATTAGCCTTCAGATATAATTTGTCTCTTTTTCTCAACTCACGATAGACATAGTTTCGTCGTTTCTCCTTATATGTACATTGTTAACTGGGTATGATTTCGCATGTTGGGTGACGCATGCAGAGCAAGGGACGCTTGTCCTGTCGGTCCGTTATGGGTACATGGTATTCCCTTAGATTTTCTCTGGTTTGGTATTTAAAATCATTTAGGATTTCAATTTACAAGTTTGAAAAGAGAGGAGAAAGATACGAAAGGGAAATTCAAGCGTATAAGTCGAAAATAAACGGACAACTCGATGACTAAAAAGAAAAGACCAACAGACAAACAACAGTACACAAAACACAACTTAAAAATCTAAAGACTGAGCTATGCGAATCCCCACCAAAAACCGGGAGTGATCTCAGGTGCTCCGGAAGGGTAAGCAGATCCAGCTCCAGATGGGGCACCCTTCGTGTTTCTCATGTAAGCTCAAACCCGGTGATAAGTCTAATTTGGTAGATCATTCTTGGAAAGGGGACGGTATTGAAGTTACGACAATTGGAACATATCCGTCGTCATCTGTGAAAGACATATTCCATAATGGTCAATCCACTCGTGATGCATATGGTGTCCGTAAAATTTACGAAGGGATGATTTGAACATAGGAAACTACTGGTCTCTCTTATTATGTCATAATTTACGCACTTCCAAGGTCACGTCCATTTGATATTTGAATATTTGCATACTTTCATAGTATTACAAATTTTAGTGTTCACGTCTAGGTTTTGACAACATCATGCAATATTTCTAAGCAAGTAATCAAATAAAACATATATAACACTGCAATTGTTTACTTTAAGGTTCTGACAACATTAGGTTATATTACTAAGCAATTAAAAGAAAATGAAACATGCCAAAAAAGGCATTAAATTGTAAAGGATTAGGAGCAACAAGCCCTTATTTGGCTCAAATATAAAAGCAACATTTTATAGTTACCATTCGTGGTCTTAACTTTGCCCTCAAATACTAAGATAAACAGTGTTTAGAAAATAAAAACAAATTTCACATGTGATGAGTTACTATGGCAACACATCTTGACTAAATTTGTATTTAAGATAGACGGACAGATACCAAAAACATGTTTATTGTACAACAGATCAGAGTCTGAGCTTGTTTCGCCATATGATATAAAAAAAAAAGATTGACGAAAAAATGTCATTTATTCAAAGTCATAAAATGCAAAAAATACATTTTGCAGATAAAACATTTGACATAAATATTCATAATCAATATGCAATTATAATACATAATTTTTACGAAATTTCATAAACTAAAATCATATCAATTTAATAAATGAAAAAGAATAACAAAGGTGGGGAGAAAAATCTGCCCCATCAATAAACATATATACATATCTACTTCTAAAGATAAAATAAAGGGGTATGCGGTTGGAATTTGAATTTCACACAAATTATTTGATTGGAATTACAGGTTAAAAAGTCAAAAGCTGATGATAAAAGGAAGCGCACACATTGAACATACACGTTAACTCGTGCTGACCCTGCAAGATCATTGACCGATAAGAAAGATGAAATCAACTCACGCAATGGTCATTAGTTAAATTTCTCTATACGTAAAACAGTGTTATTCAATTTCAACAATTTATCGATCAGTTGAGTTTAGACAAATCTGACCCACTAACCACTACCAGACCCACTGCAGACACATCATAAACAATTTAGCAAATACAATTGTTTTTTTGTAAAATTTCTTGACCTTCCTTGTTTTAAAACAACTTTTGTATATTTTGGATTGGAGAAAATTGTACAAATACAAGAAACAACTTTGAATATGGTGAGATTGTGTGAAAAGTTTAAATAATATTTTTTTTCTAAAATTATTTTAATGATTCTTGGCGCACTATGTTTCCACAATTGAAGTGTGGATGGAAAACTTGATAAATTCAGCATTTTCTTCATTTTCATGAAAAAGTCGCCTAATATGACGCAACTGTGACTTCATAACATAAAAACCATATTAGGTTATTCATTTCTTGGTTTAACGCATATCCATTCATACTATGCAAAATTGAAATAGTTCCCAAAAACTTCATTTTCCTTGACCAAAAATTGACTCCTGCACTTTTGACAGCTGTTATCATAATTTTTAAGGCAAGTTGATCTTTGATGGATTTGGAAATTATTTGTAGGTCCTTCTTCAGTAATATAGTTCTCAACTGTTTCAGTTCTTATACATTCTTGGCTTTCAAAATATTTGTCCTTGAGCGTTACTAATGAAGATAAATCAAGTAAAGCATTTCGAACACATACATTTTACATTTTTAAAGTATTTTTTTCTGAAAGTTAAATAAAAATGAGGTAAATATCAAACTACGATCTGAAATATACGTATTTTAAGTTAGAATTTTGTTTGATACTTAATCTTCCTTATGCACATTATTAATTTTATTTCTAGGTGTCCTTAAGTGCACAATTTACAAAAACATTTTGTTTTCAAAAATTTTTCAAACTAGCTGTCAGCAGCAAGGTGTGTTACTCTAGCATAATATTTGTAAAATCAAGTAAGGTTTATCTTCATATTACACTAATTTCAATCAAGTTTCCTATTCTGAGCAATCAAGTCAAACTGGTGTAAGGGAAAATGAACATAACTATTTGAACTAATATAAAACTTTAAAACATTAAGGATTTACAAGCATGTACATGTATGAAAACGAACAAAATGAATAACGAATAATGCCATATTAAATTATTTCCTCACAAAGTATTTTTATCTTTTAATTTCATTTTAATGGATACATTTAGTAGTGTTACAACATTAAATGTGATATTCATTTAAAATATTTTATATGAGTTTAAGAAAACTTTCAATAAGTTTTGCAACTTATTGTGAAAATTTGGTTATTTTGCCGCATTTTGTTTCAATTGAATAATAGTAGCAAAGTAAAGTTTCTTTTTTATTTCTGTCAGGATCCTGTGATATTTTCAGAATCACTTCGTGAAAATTTAGATCCAAAAATGAATTTAGCGATGAACAGATATGGAAAGCTCTGGCATGTGCACATCTTCAAGACTATATTGCAAATCAAAATCAATGTTTGGAAACAGAACTTGGAGAAGGTGGTGAAAACCTTAGGTATGAATATGATAAACAGAGGTACACAAAGACAAAAAAAGAAAACAAAAAACAACCGGGACGTTCTATATCAGCCAGAGTTCAGAAGGCCTGAGAGCTGATATCGATCGATGGTTGGTGTTATATGCTATACAATTCAAAGAACAAGAAGATATAGCATTATTGCCAATGAGACGAATATCCACCAGACACTATATGACGTAGATAGTGTAATACAGGGCATGTGATACAGTGTATGCGACACATGGTATGTGATACAGGGCATGTACTATGAGTTACAATGAGATATTTAAAAATATTAAGTATACGATAAAGATCAGTCCAAAAGCAGATGTTTCTAAATGCATGAAAATTCCATTATATTCAATATTTTCTTTTTCAAACCCCAGTTCACTCTTACCAGATACACCAAAGGTACTTCATATTGTGAAATAACGAATATCTGACAATAAAGTTCATGTGGTATTAGTATTCATGAAGTTGGATTATTATTTGTCCTTGATCTTTTGTTTTTACTTTTGGAATTTATATATATATATATATATATTTAAATCCATGTTTATTTTGTTTTGAAGTCTATCTTTGTTGTTTTCTTCCGTTTTATTTGAACATTTTAAAAGATGCAAGTTATGCAATATGATTAAAAATATTCTGTAAATAAATCATGCAATTGTTCATGTTCCAATGCTGAAGTTGTCATTTACGTGTATCTGGACTGGTTTGTTTGAGATCCTTGTCCTTTAACATCAGCAACGTTCTTCCTCACAAAGAGGTAACATTTAAAATTCCACTTTATTTTCAAAATCAGTTTTTTTTTTTTTTTTTTTTGGGAATGAATTTACACACAGTTGTTGTAACATCTTAACTGACGTCACTTTGGAATTTTAGAGTTGTGCCAGTTCATATCTCTAATTACTATTTTCATTTTAGGCATGTCTTTGAGTCGTTTTTGAAATTTTAAAATTTATTAGCGTCTCTACATATGATGTTCGGGTAAAACTGTTTCACTTTTTTATTGTATAGAAATCAAGATTGCTTTAGTTTAATACCCAGAATAGTTTGATCTGATTCATTTTATATCGTGCTCATATTGATGAAGGATATCTGTTATCCGAAATATTTATAGTTACATTTGTTCGTTTATTGTCATTTTTGGTGATGTTGTACCTTTTAGACTGGTTATATATTATATTTTGTAGTGTACTGTATCATATTTATATGATCCATCGCCCCGTAAGATTTATCGTTGACTATAATTCAGTCATTTAATATATATATATATATATATATATATATATATATATCAGTGTAAGCTATAAAACTACAGAATTAACTTCCTGCTGCCTTAAAGTATTTTATTCAGCTATTGAATTAGCAAATACAATTGGTTTTTGTAAAATTTCTTGACCTTCCTTGTTTTAAAACAACTTTTGTATATTTTGGATTGGAGAAAATTGTAAAAATACAAGAAACAACTTTGAATATGGTGAGATTGTGTGAAAAGTTTAAATAATATTTTTTTCTAAGACTATTTTAATGATTCTTGGCTACGCACTATGTTTACACAATTGAAGTGTAGATGGAAAACTTGATAAATTCAGCATTTTCTTCATTTTCATGAAAAAGTCGCATAATATGACGCAACTGTGACTTCACAACATAAAAACCATATTAGGTTATTCATTTCTTGGTTTTACGCATATCCATTCATACTATGCAAATTTAAAATAGTTCCCAAAAACTTCATTTTCCTTGACCAAGAATTGACTCCTACACTTTTGACAGCTTTTATCATAATTTTTAAGGCAAAGTTGATCTTTGATAGATTTGGAAATTATTTGTAGGTCCTTCTTTTGTAATATAGTTCTCAACTGTTTCAGTTCTTATATATTCTTGGCTTTCAAAATATTCGTCCTTGAGCGTTACTAATGAAGATAAATCAAGTAAAGCATTTCGGACACATACATTTTACACTTTTAAAGTATTTTTTCTGAAAGTTAAATAAAAATGAGGTAAATATCAAACCACGATCTGAAATATACATATTTTAAGTTAGAATTTTGTTTGATACTTTATCTCCCTTATGCACATTATTAATTTTATTTCTAGGTGTCCTTAAGTGCACAATTTACAAAAAAATTTTGTTTTCAAAAAATTTTCAAACTAGCTGTCAGCAGCAAGGTGTGTTACTCTAGCATAATATTTGTAAAATCAAGTAAGGCTTATCTTCATATTACACTAATTTCAATCAGGTTTCCTGTTCTTAGCCATCAAGTCAAATTGGTGCAAGGGAAAATGAACATAACTATTTGAACTAATATAAAACTTTAAAACATTAAGGATTTACAAGCATGTACATGTATGAAAAACGAACAAAATGAATAACGAATAATGCCATATAAAATTATTTCTTCACAAAGTATTTTTATCTTTTTAATTTCATTTTTTAATGGATACATTTAGTAGTGTTACAACATTAAATGTGATATTAATTTTAAAATATTGTATATGAGTTTAAGAAAAGTTGCAACTTATTGTGAAAATTTGGTTATTTTGCCGCATTTTGTTTCAATTGAATAATAGTAGCAAAGTAAAGTTTCTTTCTTTTATTTCTGTCAGGATCCTGTGATATTTTCAGAATCACTTCGCGAAAATTTAGATCCAAAAAATGAATTTAGCGATGAACAGATATGGAAAGCTCTGGCATGTGCACATCTTCAAGACTATATTGCAAATCAAAATCAATGTTTGGAAACAGAACTTGGAGAAGGTGGTGAAAACCTTAGGTATGAATATGATAAATAGAGGTACACAAAGACGAAAAAAAAAAAAAAAACAACCCGGAAGTTCTATATCAGCCACAGTTCAGAAGGCATGAGAGCTGATATCGATCGATGGTTGGCGTTATATGCTATACAATTCAAAGAACAAGAAGATATGGCAGTATTGCCAATGAGACGAATATCCACCAGACACTATATGACGTAGATATTGTACATGGCATGTGATACAATGTATGCGACACATGGCATGTGATACAGGGCATGTACTATGAGTTACAATGAGATATTTGAAAATATTAAGTATACGATAAAGATCAGTGCAAAAGCAGATATTTCTAAATGCATGAAAATTCCATTATATTCAATATTTTTAACCTTTACTGTTTAGTCCATTTTTGGTAATATATTTTTGGCGTGGCTCGATACTTATACATCCCGCCATTGTATTATTGTGCTACGGTCAATTTTGTATTCTTGTCTTTCATTTTTATGTTATTTCTCTATAGAGTGTCTATAGGAAAACTCCATACGAAAATTTACGACAAAAGAGACGATTTTTCATTCCCTATTGTTAATTTTCCTTTTTTAGACGGCGATGTTCCTTTGGCTCCATCATACGGTGTGTATATATCCCAACTCGTTCGTTATGCCCGTGTGTGTAGTGATGTCATAGATTTTAACGAACGTAATCAATGCATCACTAGTAAATTATTAAGTCAGGGATTTCGTTACCATAAATTACGTAAAACTTTTACTAAGTTCTTTCATAGATACAAAGATTTGGCTGTACCTGTAGAAAACTGATTAAAAACGGTATTTCACATCCTAAATTTTACGGTAATATTGTACTTAAAGCGCGGAAATCACTATATGATCCGTGTAAACTCATCGAACCTTTAAATAAACTTATTAGTTCAGGTTATCTTACCAGTGTTGTAATTAGATCTTTGAATATAGTTTACATTGGCACTAATATCGATTTTGTCATCAGCAAATTAAAACATAACTAAATCTGTATTCTTTTCAAACGGGATGTTTAAAGACACACCCACGTTCATTTTGATCTATAAAGAGGTTAAACTCTAACTATCCTACTGTCTGTCGATACATTTATTTTTGGCATTGCACTAGTCATGTCTTCTTTGACTGTCCATGACGTTAAAATACTAAATCCCTGGGATGTGTTTTAGTTGATTTTAGTCTCTGATGCATGATTTTTATTATTAATTGTTTTGGCTTTTAACTAGCTGTCAGTAACTGCGAGTACTCTCAAATCGTACTTTCTTGTTTATTTGACCTGTTGATACTAATTGTAATGCTTTTTTGTTATTTAATGTTATTCAGGGTTATATCTGGTCTATATACCAGCTTTGATAAGTGTTTGGTACTAATATAAATTTCCACTTCGTACTATGTACATCAAAATTATTTATTTTGTTAAAATATTTCCTTTCTCTATTGTAACTGTATACGTATACCTAACAACAAAATTATTTTATTTACCTGTGTTTAAAGTTATTGCAAATGGCTGATATTTTTGTTCGAGCATATTGTTTTTCTTAAATTGTTTAACATTTCATACCGATATAACATGTTACTTTTATTATTCTTCCTTAATTTATTTATTTTGAATTTACATTGTATCATAGGTCAAATTTATTTGTTCAGTGTATGTTCAATGGTGTTAATATTTCCTTTGATTGAGTTAAGCTATTTCAGTTGATATTTTATAGTGTGTTTTTCTAAGTTGTGATGTTACACTATTGTTTCAGAAAAAGGGTGAAGGTTTGGTACCATTAAAACGTTTAAACCCGCTGCATTTGTTTGCACCTGTCCTAAGTCAGGAATCTGATGTTCAGTAGTTGTCGTTTGTTGATGTGGTTCATAAGTGTTTCTCGTTTCTCGTTTTTATATAGATTAGACCGTTGGTTTTCCCGTTTGAATGGTTTTACACTAGTAATTTTTGGGGCCCTTTATAGCTTACTGTTCGGTGTGAGCCTAGGCTCCGTGTTGAAGACCGTACTTTGACCTATAATGGTTTACATTTATAAATTTTGACTTGGATGGAGAGTTGTCTCATTGGCACTCATACCACATCTTCTTATATCTATATGCCATTTTGGTTTTCTTTGTTTAAATATTTTTTTGTTTTTATAGTGATTAAGATTATAACATAATGCTGTACTCCAATTTTTGACATTTTTACCTATTATGTCTGTTTGTTTTGTTCACATATTGTTGTCAATATAATAGAATGCTATATGACTGTCATACAAGTGAGAGGTTTAGCTAGCTAGCTATAAAACCAGGTTTTAGCCACCATTTTCTATATATGGAAATGCCAGTACCAAATCAGGAAGGAATCTGACAGTTTTTTCCATTCGTTTGATGTATTTAAGCTTTTGATTTTGCCATTAAATAAGGAACTTTTCGTTTCGAATTTTCCTTGGATTTTCGGAATTTTATTATATTACTTAATCGCCGTAACACTAAGGCAGCAAATCATTAAGGCAAAGTTGACTCTTTTAGTCGATCTTCTTAGGTCCTTTTTTTAAAATAATACCGTTCGAACAACGGGAGATAAAACCAACAGATACCGTAAGAATAAAATCTAGAATGTAATAAAAAAAAAAAGGATAACCGAGTTTTAGTGTAGTAAAAATTTGTCTTAGGAGACTTTTAAAGAAAAAAAATATCCACTGGTTTTGTATAGATCGCATTTGCTGGTGACTTACTTTTTGTGTGATAGTTTCAGTGCTGGCTTAGATTTTTCTTTCAGAAGCGAAACCGTAATTAAGACGCTATCAAAGCTAAATCAGTGTTAAACTATATTTTTTCAACAGTGTAGGTCAAAGGCAGCTGCTATGCTTGGCTAGAACACTTCTGCATAAACGTAAGATACTGATCCTTGATGAAGCTACAGCAGCGGTTGACATGGAAACGGATGCGTTGATTCAACAAACGATAAGAACACAGTTTGCTGACTGTACAGTACTGTCTATTGCACATCGAATAAACACAATAATGGACTATGATAGGTACCTATCTAATAACATATCAGAGAATTCTAATGAGAGGTTTAGATAGCTATTAAACCAGGTTTAGTCTGCCATTTTCTATATAAGGAAATGCATGTACCAAGTCAGGAATATGACAGTTGTTTTCCATTCGTTATATGTGTTTTAGCGTATGATTTTGCCATTTGAAAAGAACTTTCCGTTTAAATTGTCCTTGGAGTTCGGTATTTTTGTTATTTACCTCTAATAAAGCTGCTTACTATATATAATATCATATTAACTTTACATACTTATAAGGGTTATGCAATGGGTGACCATGCATTGTAAAAATTAAGTTGGGTTTTTTAAAACTAAACAAACTATTACGTTTTGTTGGTTTTTTTTTATGCAGATACCATGTAAATGATGATGCTATTAACAATTTATTATAAACATAAAGCAAATAATTCACTATTTTTCAGAATATTGGTAATGGACCAAGGCTGTATAGCACAATTTGATACACCCAGTTCTTTGCTGACAGACAAACGTGGGGTATTTTTTCACTGGCAAAAGAAGCAGAGCTTGTACATAGCAGCACATAATTTGTTTTAATAAAAATAATATTATAGACTGAGCAAACATTTGTAGTTTGAAGTGTTTTCCTTGAATAAAATATGACTTGTATTTGTGAATAAAATCTATGCGCATTAGATTATCATATAACTTTCTATTTTAGAAATTTTAAAATAAAGCTGAGCCTTTTTATGTACAAAGTAAAGATAGTGTTTGTTATTCGAAAATAAAGTGGTCATTACTTACGGGATTATCCTAAAAAATAGTCCAATTGATATCAAATGAAAAGGGGAGAAGGTACCAAAAAAGGCAACGAAAGAGTACAAGTCGAAAAGGACAAACAACACCATGGCCAAAATATAAAAGACGAACAGAAAACAACAGTCTACAAAACACTATACAGAATACTAAAGATTAAGCACACTAATCCCAACAAAAACAGGTTATCTGAAACGCACAACTTATTACGATCGACCAATTCGCTATATGGCAACATTTTAACATTGATTCGACTAGGGATGTTACAATGTTCTTTCTCTTCAATGACAATGTTTAACTTTTTTGTTTGAGCATTTTTGATTAAAACTATAGTTGATATAGAGGAACTAAGTAAAATGTCAGAAATCGTTATTGAATGCAAAAAAAAAAAAAAAAAAAAAAACAAAAAAAACAAAAAAAAACCAAAAAAAATCCAATACCGCTAACCCGGTGTTAACGTATATCACTGAATAAATATTTTGTGACCTTTTAACAACTTCGAAAAAAGGTAAAACTTTTTGTTTATAAAACTTCACATGATAACGCTTCGAGTACATAAGTTGTATAACCAAATTTTCCCCGTTAATTCGATATTCACATAAAATTAATCGCCAAAATGTACAAAAAATTTTGCAGATCAAATTAACTTCTGATATCTGAATTTTACAGGTTAAGGTTGTGCCTACTATAATTTAATATGACAAACTTTAAAAAAACCTACCACGTTATGATTCAATTATTAAACCTAGACAGAATGGCATGTGCTTATCAGTCAAAAATGAGAAATACTTCTATTAATATCTGTTTTTGAATGTTATGTTTTGTCTCTATTGTTTATTATTACATTATGTTGCCTTTTGACTATTTTCAGATGACTAAACATTGTTGAATCGCATACTGACAAGGGCTATTGTTGTGACTATTAACAAAATTAATTATTTGAGATTCTCTCGTATATTTAGTCAGCTGCCAATTGACATTTCAAAGTTGTGAGAAATTGATTTATCTTCCGTTACACAATGGAAAGTACAAATGTTATTGTCTTATTTACCAGCCATTTGTAGAGTCTAAGATTTACATTCTGTCTAGGTTTAATAATTGAATCATAACGTGGTAGGTTTTTTTAAAGTTTGTCATATTAAATTATAGTAGGCACAACCTTAACCTGTAAAATTCAGATATCAGAAGTTAATTTGATCTGCAAAATTTTTTGTACATTTTGGCGATTAATTTTTGTGAATATCGAATTAACGGGGAAAATTTGGTTATGCAACTTATGTACTCGAAGCGTAATCATGTGAAGTTTTATAAACAAAAAGTAATCCTTTAAGTTTTACCTTTTTTCGAAGTTGTTAAAAGGTCACAAAATATTTATTCAGTGATATACGTTAACACCGGGTTAGCGGTATTGGATTTTTTTGTTTTTTTTTGTGCATTCAATAACGATTTCTGACATTTTACTTAGTTCCTCTCTATCAACTGTAGTTTTAATCAAAAATGCTCAAACAAAAAAGTTAAACATTGTCATTGGAGAGAAAGAACATTGTAACATCCCTAGTCGAATCAATGTTAAAATGTTGCCATATAGCGAATTGGTCGATCGTAATAAGTTGTGCGTTTCAGATAACCTGTTTTTGTTGGGATTAGTGTGCTTAATCTTTAGTATTCTGTATAGTGTTTTGTAGACTGTTGTTTTCTGTTCGTCTTTTATATTTTGGCCATGGTGTTGTTTGTCCTTTTCGACTTGTACTCTTTCGTTGCCTTTTTGGTACCTTCTCCCCTTTTAATTGGATATCAATTGGACTATTTTTTAGGATAATCCCGTAAGTAATGACCACTTTATTTTCGAATAATAAACGTTTTTCACGTTTTTAGACTAATAATGATTAAGAGATAAGCTGATGTCGTTTTTGTTTCTGGTTTCTGACACTATAATCACCTTTACGTCAAATCTTCCTTTATTCAAGTTCGACATAGCCGAATATAAATAACTACTGAAGTAGACAGGTGACACTTTTGGTAAAACTGAAAAATTCGAAAAAAAAGGTCGAAAAGCTTAGGCATTGAATATCTATACATTGACGATAACTGCAGTGGTAATTTATCGATTTTCAAATCTCATAAACCGATAAGAAAGACAAATCAAGTCAACCAAAAAAAAAAAAAAAAAAAAAAACACAACTGAGGGAACCTTAAAAGAGCAAGGCAGGATGCGTCGACAAGGTACGCGTCTCTACACATTCTTCTTATCTATCTTACCTACATAAACATTCAATTGTACAAAAAAGTGAAAAAATAAAAATAAAATTTCTTTTTTATGTTATGGTATGTATATTCATTTCATTACTTAATAAATATTTAGTCCATGACCTCAATAATACGCAGACGAAGACTCGATACGTATATGTTTCGGGGGGAACTCATCAAAACCTATGACATGTCCATCCTTCGTACTATAAAATCAGTTAAACCATTACCACTGTTCATTAACAAATATGGTAATGCCTTTCCTCCTACGGGCTTATTGCAAACTTTTAATTTACTTCCAGTACTTTGGCCTTCTGTAGGTGTTTTAAAATTATAAGTACAACATATTTTCATCGGCCACTGGAGAAAAATCTCATGTATGATACATCCAATCAACCTTTTCATTCACTGATTCTATAATGACAAAACTTTATAAAAAGATCCGCAGTATTGAAATTATACGAAAATAAAATTCATTGTTGCTATATCTTACCCCTGGGACAACCTAATCCTAAAACTTGTTTGATATTGTTATAGGTTTAAACTAGTACATATAGGCAAGAACATTAACATTTTTTTTTCAGATTTGAATAAGAGTTGCAGATATGTTTTTGAAATATAGATTTATACAAATAAAAAGAGATAAAGAGTAAAAATCGACCAGAGGACAACCCCAAAACATTAACTCGCAAAATATACATAAACGAGTTTGGCATAAGGCGTTAAATTATAGAACTGCACCCTCGCCATAATTAAGCTCTTATTTTTTTAAATATTAAAAGATACATGTCCAACGAGAGCAAACTTGAAAAGTGTGATGAAGTCAATTATATCGATGTTACAGTTATATCGAACCCAGTTACATAAATTCAATATTACGTGCAGAATACGTTAGGAAAAATGCCTCACACCTACTGAAATGAAGCCTAAAGAGATTTATCTGTTAATAATGAAAACCCTCTTACACGCACAAACTGCCTTGGTGACCCTTTCGTAGGTACAAGCATCTGGAGCGGGGTAGTGTGATTGGTTAGGTCAAACCAAAGAAATAAAAACAATAATTTCTCCCAACCAAACAAGCAGCATTCATATCAAACAGTAAAGACAGGTTGATTCGGAGTCAGAATAAGGCGTCCATGTAGGGCTTCATGTCTTCTTGTGGAATGTGTATATGGTATTTGTCGATGCTTGATTTATTATACAGTGTCCATATTAGCAACAATTGATTTAACTACTAGTAATCTTGTCCGCACTGTAATACCGGCCGGTGTACTTCTTAAATCTGACAACGTCCAAATACTCATATATTATCAATTATATAGTGTGCCGAGACAAATTCAAAAATATTTTAAAGGAGCATTAGCTTCAAATGTACGATTTACAAAATATTATAAAATAAGAATCTTTTTGTTTCAAGTATTAATAAAAGCGAAATTTTGAAATAATATTTCGTTATAAGCAGTTAATTTGGTCCAAATTTGTAAAAATAAGCTCCAAACATTGCTGATGTATTATTGACCTGCAAGTGAATAATTCGACCTCATGTGAAACCGTTTTCATACGAAAGTCAATTTAACTCCTTAGCTTGAGGTGGGTTACGCATGTACGAGGCGTGTTCAGCTATTGAAAGGAAAAGAATGTCAACATTGAAAGTGAAACAAGGATGAAACATTTCATTGACTGATTCGATCCACAAAAAATCATTCTTATACAGGTAAAAACGATGATTAACTTATTTCTTAAACCTATTACATGAAATCAAACAGAACTAGAAAAATGAATTGCACGTGGTCGCTATCTATTTATATATATGTTTATATTTATATCGGGTTATATGACCGTCGGCAGTCTTCGGAGGTCATCTTGATGGTTAATTAAATGGCGTCTAGACTAAAATACACACCAAATGCTGATATATATTTTCGAGTCCATGCAATGTTAATTGTCTATTTTAGACTTAATGTAATTTGGATATACGTTTCAGTATGTTATAAATCAAAGATGAGAATTAATTCAAATCGGTGAACATGAATTTAACAGATAATGTCCCTTAAACAGTAAATGAAAAGAAATAAATGTGTCAGAATAAAGGCCAGTTAACTAAAGGTTTTCGTTATTGTTATGAAAGAATTTCTGCATATTTAATACTTTTTTTCTGGCATTTTTTATTAGAGTCATATAGGTACAAATATGTTATCTGTACATGCACCATTTTGAAAGTTCTAGTAAACCAAGATAATATGAAAAAGGGAGACAATGCATACCAACTTCAAATGGGAAATAAGTAAAAGAAATGCAGACAAAACAAACACCAAAAGAAAACTGACAACAAAATTTTAAAAGCCCTCAAAACATTAGACAGAAAACTAAAGAGTGAACATCACCAACTCAACAATAAAGCAGGGTTACACCCATGCTCAAGAAGGGTGATCAGTTCCTGCTGTAAAAGCGACACTCGTCATGTTGGAAATAAAGACATAACTAGATTGTCATTACACGTAAAATGCATCATATATCAACAAAGTTGTAATCAATATACTGATATTATGCTGTTTCCGAAGTTTGTCGTATATTTGAGGTGTTTATCGAAGTTGTTGTACTGATATCTTATCTGTTTATCGATCATGTGTTGTGTAATGATACTGGTTTCTTCAGTTAGAACTGAACTGAAACATCATATCTTATCGACTTTGGACAGAATTGCAGTATGAACTTAATACTTTTTTACCTGTTTACCTCGAAATATCAAATTAGTAAAACAATTAATGACTGTCATTTTAAATATGACATGGGTGCAATTAACCCAATTGCCTATCCTTTGACAGTTTTATGAAGAGAATCAATAAAGAAATGGTCACTGTATAATCTTTTATATTTTGAACTGTTAACCTATACCCATTATGCGGTTATTTTGAGAATCTTGGGTTTTTGGTGTAATTTTCTATTTCCATTTTTACCACACAAAGGTGATAAACAAATGGAATAAGCGATTATTTATGACAGTTTGTATCGCATTTAATATGATATTTCAATTTACTTTGTGTTTTACACTCGGTTTTACGAATCGAAGATCAGAAGTTTTGTTTATTCGCAAATGAAAATCATAATATAAATTGTAATTTCCTCAATTACAATATTATTTGTAAGTAATTTATCCATTCGCTTATTAGTATTTACATTGTACATAAATACACGAACTATTGTTTCCGTAGTTCTACGCTGGACTGTTCGCCTGTTCGTTAAGTCTGATATGTCTGTCTAGACTTGTTACTTTCGGATTAGATTTCTTAATGTACTCATACTGAAGCAAACATTAACTTCTGTAATCTTCAATATGCTTTATTAGCTATCCGTATGAGGTCATGTATTTTTTGAATGTCAAAGTGAAACTAATTATAAAAACTGTCTTACGACTATTTATATCCTATTAGACATTCGTAATTTACGTCGGTCTTCAATTCTTCGACTTAACGTGTTAACGGCTATACGGAATTATTTCCTTAATTTTCGAGATATATTGCGGATACTGTATTTAGATTGAAACGCAATTCCTTCTGAGAATCATTTCCCCGAACAAATAAACCGCACTTTATCGGAGTTGGCGTTTACATTACGAACAGACTAAGAATTTGATTTTCCTTATTTACAGTTAAAACAAGGATTTTAGCAAATAAGACAAACAAACAAAAAGATGTATGATAATCTCAACACTGAACTGCAAAATACGTTTGACCAATTTCAATTGAGAAATTGAACTTTTTCGGTAAAACATTAAATTCAGAACGTTTTTATATGGTTTAGAAACAATACCATAGAATGCATATCCTACTCCCTCCATCCTAAAGAAAGTGGCATTGATTTTCTACAAAATTCAAAATGACTGCATTCATTTGGTTGCCGAACATAGGCATTACATGTTTATGACTGGGTCAAAATGTTCTTATTTCATATTCAATTCTGAAACACATTCTTCCATTTGATGGTTTCTTCAGTAAATTTCAGTTTTTTCCACAACTGATTCATTATCTTCTATGAAAGTGACCAATCAATCATCGGATTAAACTAGGCAGACATTTTATTGTGTATAGACAAAGGAGATATATGGAGTAAATGTCAATCAGAAACCAACATAAAAAAAAAAAAAACCTGTTTCGATTGGAAAATAAAAAAGTGTTCATCAACGGCAATTAGTCAATTTTCAATTTCGTCCCTACAACTAAGTTTTTTAAAGGAAAATTCTTTCAAAAAGGTGGAGATACCTTAATAAAGGTTTCCTTTTAAGAGTTTATCAGGTAGCGACAATGAGATAACATAGGTTTCCATTCATCCCGTTGGGAAATTGTTAATATCCTCTTCATTAAAGTAACTTGGTAAATCTTAACCTCGATAGACAGAGAAAACATATACAAGGTAAAAAAAAAAAAAAAAAATATGCCCCCAAGGCTATTGTTGATTCAGATTATTGAATTTTAAAGTTTAGTCGTTTAGCAAAGTTTTATCTTTCCGAAGTTTATAGAAATAATGATTTCGAATGATAGGTTGATGGATGCTTGGTAAAAGACGCCAGATAATTGTACTTAGGTTAAACAGTCCTCAGGAAAACAGGTAATGTAAGCAAGAAACAATATTCTGTCATTGAATCATAAGCATTCTCATTTGCTCTTATTCCTAAATGCCACGTACTTATTTGAAAAAAAAAACCTCAAATCCAGTGAAAACCAAATTAGAAGTGTACAACTTGACCTGGCTGAGCATCAAATTTATGACCTTCTGCACTCTAGTAGGGTATGCTACTTGGAAAACCAAAGAGGCTTATACAACTGTAAGATGATTTAGAGAATTTTACCATGATGCTGATAAGACCAAATACAAGAAAAAACGATCATTCCACACATATTCCCATATAATCCTGTAGAAAATAACATTGTCATCTTAAATGATCGGCAAATCTGAAATTAAAAGCAATCCCCTGTCTCCTTTTATTTATATTGACAGTGTTCATATATACCTGCTTATTGAGGCAGCCTCTTTGTGGCCACGAGTAATTAAAGTTAAAAAATAAGTCTGCATAATCGTGAAAATATTTTAATTTATAACCCTAGCAGAATGAAACAAATGTTTCTGTGTATATGATTGATCGATCGATTGCTGGTTGCTTAACATCTAGTGGCAAATATTTCATGCATATTCAGGACAACTGTGTATTTGAAAAAAAAACCTATCAAGTTGCACAGATGGAATCAATATCCATCAATTGAAAACAAACAACACGTGACTAAGTGAAACAAACATCAAATCAAATCAGCTGATAAAACATAAAACAGACAAATGCGAATGCGAATGCGAACACAAATCCCCCTCCCCCTAAAAATCAATAAAACAAATCTTGTTTTGATATTAATGTAGTAAAACCTTAAACCCAGTAGGCAAATACTTAATATACTGTCACAAAACAATGTTTTACCACAGTAATTTACAATAGCATGCATTCATCCACTGTGACAATCTAATTAAAAAGAATATTTTCCGGTTTAGTCATCTCATATGAAGGCTTAAGAATCCGTGTCACATTAGTAGTTCTAAACGACACAAACAAATTGTCTTTATGTCCTGTCCTTGTCCATTTGTACGGGTCGCTATGTCAATATTTGTTTTCCCATTGTCAATTAGTCATTACATCAATCATCTTCCGCTTGAAATTCCAATGAAAATGTTAAGAACAAAAGATGATTCCGATCAAACGTTTCTTTGATCCTTCAAGCGTTCCATTAATCACGACCATAGATATTCAATAATTCCGTAGCAAGATATTTTTGCAAACAGTAGGTTATTAATATCCAAATTGATTTCACATGTACTCCAAGTAGTAATTGAAGAGAAAATCTCTGTGACAAAGCGTTTTTTTTCCTTGTGAATAATTCATTAGATCTTACACTTGCATTAGAAAGCTACATAACACATATAATGGAATCTTGTTTCAGCTTGTCGATTGACGATGTAAATTTCTGTATACAGAATAAATTGCGAATAGTTTTGAAAATTAACTTACGAATAATCAATTATAAAAGCGTGACATGGATCGGATATTCATATACGGAATACAATTGTACATGCACATATATACCAGACTTAGTAATCAATTTTCAATGACAAATCCAGACTAACATGTACGTCATTTGGTCTCTGGTAGATAGGTGTTTCATTGCAATTCTATCCCATCCCTTATTTGATATAAGTTAAAAACGATACGAAAGGTAATAGGACAAAATCGATTAATTTTCAGATCGGACGACTTTATCCTGATGTCTTAAGATCGAAGAACGCGAAAACATGTCTCTCGTAAGACATAACTAAAATGATGACTGACTGCATAATAACTTCATTAAAGATACAATTCAAAAGAGAAAAAGTGAAGTAGTACACTAAAATTATCATAAGAACAAAATACGCAATAACCGTTAAAACAGGAGAAAATACATTTGTAATAGAGAAGCGAAAGATACCAAAAGAACATTTTAACTCATAAGTAGAACATGATCTGAAAACGCAATGGCAATAAATGAATAAGAATAAAAAGTCAAACAACAGTGTACAAAAAAAAAAAAAAAAAAAAAACGGGGGTAATCTCAGGGACTCTGGAAGGGTAAGCAGATCCTACTCCACATGTAAGTCATCTTTTAGCTTATTCTTTTTTAAGCGTACACAAAATTTAAAAATTTAAAAAGTAATAATGGTTATTCAAACTTTTTCCTAATTCTATTAATAATTGGTGTACAAACAATGAGTTACCAATAACCATTTAGCTTGTGGAGATGCGAATTAATCCTTGTCTTGGTATCTTAATTTTCATGGGAAGTAACATATCATCTGGATATGATTTAGAATACTAGTCATCCAACTGAACATTATATCCCTGTAAGTGAGCTTATCTTGATGGCTTACTTTGAAGTCAAAACTCATCAAAGATACAAGACTAAATTAGAGAACTGAATCTTTCTTGCAAAGTTAACGTTTTATAGAGAAAACTTACATTGGATGTGAAATAGTAACAATAAAACTTTTGCTTTGCTATTTTCGTTATATATCTAAGGCGATTGAAGATGGTTGGCAAATGAAAAGGAAATTCTAAACAAGTTACTTCTCAGTAAGAAGGGAAACAAACAGACCAATTAATAAACATAAATTACAAAGAGAAGTTTTGTATAACTTCTGTTTCATTCTGCAAAGTTCTTTAATTTCACTTTCAGATATATTGGTGATGTTCTATGACTCAATAACCAACATTTCAAAGAGTGTGTTCATCTCATATATTCCAGTGAACTTGAGATGAAGGATACTACCAAAAGTAAAACAGATCTTGATATTTTCCTCGATATTGACATAGATGGACGACTTCAAACTAGAATATGTGACAAATGTGATAATTTCAACTTTCAAATTGTCAACAGCCCATTTCTCAGCAGTAAAATACCCTTTGCACAATCGTATGGGGCTAGAATATCCCAGTTAATACGTTATGCTGGTGCATGGTCACACTATACAGTCTTCATTTACAGGGTTATGCTACAGAAAACTGCATCAAAAAAGTTATGAGGAAGTACGACTGAAGTTGACACTACATAGGTTTTACGGTCACATCACGAATTAGTTGACTTATACGATGTGTCAGTGCCTCTGTTATGAACATTACTATCATATCTGTTCATATTGAGTCAATATTATCCACCCTTTATTTCAGAATATTTATCCAATATGGAACATATATTATAAAGGAACTTCTATTCCATGACACCTCAACTCACTAGCGACAGGTTTTCGCAGTTTTAGAGTCTTAGAATCTTTAAGATTACAACATAGTCGTCTGATCTGTAATTCAACCGATAGTGTTCTGTTCCCGATTGTGACATTTAGACTGTGTGTGTGTGTGGCGATCGGTGATGTAGCAAACCAGGTCCCGCTCCTTTTGGAGTTACTGCGATTCCCTGAGTTTTTGTTTGTTGCCTTCTTTTGTCTCATTTTAAATCGATTATCGAGATTTGAACATCGGTAGATAATTGTCGCTTTAATTTATACTGTCAATGGCAAGTTGACAAGAGTAAATACTCGGCAACCACCTGTTTTTGATCGGGATTGTGTTTTTCAATATATTAGTTTTCTGTTTAAAAATAATTTGGACTAAGTTTTTACTTTTTGTCATTGTATTGTTTGTCCTTCCTCGACTCACGATTTTTAATTGCCCCTTGATATCACATTTTTGTATGTCTGTAATACACCCGCAAGTGATAATTTCACGTATAACAGTTTTCAATTTAATACTCATATAATCTTCCAACTTCTTCATCATAAAACAAATGTTAAGTAAAAAACGTGGCAAAAGGACATTATAAATTCATAAGTCCAAGTGAAACTGACAATACTAAAAACTTAAGACTATGAAAAGACAAACAAATCCACACTACATAGAAACACTAAAAATTGTTCCTAACCAAAAATTGGGATGCTCTCAAGTGCTCCGGAAGGGTAAGCAGATCTTCCCGTCATGTTGTTTATAGTAAGGAAAAATAGAGATATGTCGCATTTGAAGATGTCATAATCGAGAAAAAAGAAATGGGATTATGGTTACGACAATTGAAACATATCTGAGGGATCTGTGACACAGATATTTCATATCAGTCAACCAACTCCTGATAACGTTTGTAAACTTTCAAAGGGATGACTTCTCCTTAACCATTTTAACCCTGGTTCAATAGCTTCCCTGTAAGCAGCAACGTTCTATCAAAGAAATCATGACAAGAAAAGAAAGCTTTAAAATATCGTATTAACTGGGAGATATATACTCTATATGCAGACACTGCTTGAAGGTCGCTACATGAAAGGTTCACAATTTTAAGTTTAAATCTACCCTTTTTCTTAAATTTTCGTTCTCAACCGACTATGAAATTTAAAAAAAGGTAGAATTTAATAAAGTTGTTGCATGTCGTCAAAGATAGACAGGATTGTATTGTCGATTTTATAAAATATAGTCATTAAGATACACTTTATGAAGTCTTGGTAAGTTCTTTCGTCTTTAAAAAACTTTCGTCTACAAAAGACTCATCAGTGGCACTCGAATCAAAAAAGTAAAAAATGGCCAAATAAAGTAAGAAGTTGAAGAGCACTGAGGACCAAAATTCCGAAAGGAATGTAAATATCAGATCTCTGGTTTTTCCTGCTTAATTAATTCGTAGGACTATTTAGAGCTTGTCATTAGATAAGGAACATATTCTGTTGTTGAAGACCGTTTATCAACCTATAACAAATATGGTTCAATACTAGTCAACAAAAGAAACGATACAAGGCAATGTGTTTTCCATATATAATGAAATTGGATACACTGTACCAAGGTTAATAATTACTCAATTGGTGTAATATTGATTTAAGAAAAATACGCGTATTTTTTTTTTTTTCAATTATTGTTATTTCAATAATCGATATTAGAACTTAATACTTTAAACATAAACATGGTCTGCTTAAAATTTTTAATGCCTTTGTAGATATTTGAATACAAATCTCATTTTCGAAATTAAGTGCTGACTTTTGTCATTATTTTCCGCAAAATAAATTTGACCCCTGTGTTCAATAACACGGTAATTTCTCACTTTCCAATTTGATCAGATTATTTTAACCATATGCATTTGCTTTGCAAATGAATGTTTTTCATTGAATGATTTAACAGTTTTTCTTATTTATCATATTTTTTGATAAATTGGAGTTCAAACTTGTGTATCGTGACTTTGTTGACTAGTATATTATAAAAATAATTGTTAAGCTGTTATTGTATTGTTGAGTTGTTTTTATGTAATAGATATTACACCTTTATTCCTATTTATAACTTTATCATTTGCTCCCTTGAACATGATAAAAAGTGTTGACAAGATCATTACACAGGTTATGTATATTGTTTATCCTGTAGTTTGTCAAATTGATCTGTTCCAACATCAAATGAGATAGATATACATTGTTATAATTGACTTGGTAATGAACCGTTATCATTAACAGGAATCATGTCGAAATTACGCCCTGAACATTACCATTTATTTACAAAGACATGAACAAATGTAGTTGAACTATAGTTGTCTTTTCTATATGATAAAACCATCGTAAACTTACAATGAATATGAAAAGAAACAGTGAATTTTTGAGTGAGTTAACTTTTGTTAAGAGTGCATTAAACAAATGTGTTTTAGTTATTGAACTATCAAATCTCGACGTTGACGCTTGTCATAGGAAAAGCAAAATTGTAGGAAATTAGAACAGTGCATTCACTTCCATCTCAGAATTTGTGATTGTACTGTCTGGCTCCGAGACCTTGGATAGGTAATTGAAGAAAGAATAAAACAAAATTCACTATCAATGACAATAAAATTTCCCTATAAATTTAAATAAAAAGCAAAGTCCACAAATTATTAGAACATAAATTCAAGTGGAGGGTCTTCAAACTAACTCTAACCAATACCTTCCTACACTATTCAAGTTCTTAAACCTAACCCAATTTTAATGACGTGATTCTCGAAACTCGAAGCAAATGAATTCCTGAGAGAAGCGTAAAAAATAACGGGGTATATAAACAAAGAGGCGATGTTGATAGATTTTGTTATGTCATTAAATACAGATAAATACGTTGCATATACCTAAACGAAAAATAGCTTTATAATTGTTAACAAAATGCTTCCTTCTTATCACAAAGTTTACCCATCTGAAACTTCACGTCCTATTCGTGCTTGAAAGCAGGATTTTTCCGAAATAGATTGTATATTTTATTACCACTTTTAGGCACTTGTCTCTAAAATAAATACCCATGTACCTTGATATACTAGCAATGCAAGGTACTCAACTCGCATTTTAAAACAAATATGACTCTGTCGCGAACTTTCGGTACATTTCGATTCCGATTGCTATTTTCGGAATTATTAGTAGTAGGCCTTCAAAGTTGGTCAACCGTAAATTATTTCGTCCTCGCACAGCGAAATGGCTATGTTGAATTCGCGGTGAAAAAATACCTCAAAAATTACAGCTCATGACCCTTAAGCAATTTTTCCGACATTTGCTTTATTTTTATAACAGATTTATCGAATTTAAGCGGTATAATGTTCGGTCAAACTTGCCACCGGAGTCTCTTTCTTTTATTTTCAGTGAGTTTTTTTTGTGTCTGGTTTAGCCATTGCCCACAATAAAAGTAGCATTTTGTGTTGTCGGTTGTCAGGAACGCAAGACAATCCTGCATAAAAATGTCACTAATATTCAGCACCTCCACTAAACAAATGAAAAAAAAATCTTTAGAAAAAAAAACAAAACGAAAACTATAGCCTTACTTAAGAGATTTTCCAGAAAATAAAATCTATTTGATGTAAAACAATTTAAAGCACATCATTACAAAGACAGAAATTGCAATACTAGACCTCAGGTCTTAATATGACTAAAGGGGCTTTCCAGAAGAAAACAAATCTATTTAATATAACAACCAATGACATTTCGAACCATTTTCTTGTTTATGTCAGGTTCCCTTCACAAAGATGGTTCCATAAATCTCCACATTAATTTCATTATGCCACGTCACTGGAGTACGCCAAACACACTTTAAAGCACATCACCACAAAGACAGAATGTGCAGTACTAGACCTCAGGTCTTAGTCTGACTAAAGAAGCTTTCCAGAAGAAAGCAACTCTATTTAATATAACAACCGATCGCATTGACCCACCAGTTTTCTTCTTTATGTCACGTTCCTTTCACAAAAATGGTTCCATAAATATCCACATTAATCGCATTATGTCACGTTACTGGAGTACGCCATTGAAATAAACCGATATCCGATATAACACGCTTTAAAGCAATTACCACAAAGACAAAATGTGCAACACAAGACCTTAGGTCTTAGTCTGACTAAAGAGGCTTTCCAGAAGAAAACAACTCTATTTGATAAATCAATCGATCGCATTGACCCACCCTTTTCTTCTTTATGTCACGTTCCCTTCACAAAAATGGTTCCAAAAATCTCCACATTGATTTCATTATGTCACGGCACTGGAGTACGCTATTGAAATGAACCGATATCTGATGTAACACACTTTAAAGCACATCACCACAAAGACAGAATATGCAATACTATACCTCAGGTCTTAATTTGACAAAATAGGCTTTCCAGAAGAAAGCAAACCTATTTGATATAACAACCAATCGCATTGACCCACTAGTTTTCTTCTTTATGTCAGTTTCCCTTCACAAAGGCGGTTCCATAGATATCCATTTGATGCATTGATTCCATTATGTCACGTCACTGGAATACGTCATTAATACAAACCGATGTCCGATGTAACAAATTTTAAACAAAATCCCTACAAAGACAGGAAAAATGCAAGAATCCGTCATGCGGAGTTCAGTATCATTGTATATTCTAATCAGATTTTCATACATAATAACTTAAATTTTAGATTTGTAAATTTATATAATTGTATTTTTTTTTATGCACATTTCTCCCCCTCCCCCGGCATTATATTATTATCATATTCAACAAGTTTTTTTCAGATTTTTTTCTATAATGAAACAGGGTTGAGAATGTTTTTAATATTCATTTTTGTGAAATTCATTTCACTTAGTTGTATTAAAGGTGGCTGAAAATCACAAATCCCTTTTGAAATAACGAGAGACCTTGAAAAAGATATGTATTTACTTTGCAATCAAGAGAACAGTTAAATACAAAGACAATGACCGGTCAGATCTGTAATTGTCGTTAATATCAAGATAATGTAAACCGATCGGACCCGACTATTCCCAATAATTGTTTTAAATACAGTTGTAATTATCCACTTATTCTGATTAATTCCAAGAAAGTTCAATAAAACGGATATAACCTCATTCCGGAAAAGATGCGTACATGTATGATATCAATTTGAATGTGCATGACACATGTTTTTAGATAAACCTTAATCAGAACACCCGGGGAACTTTAGAAGAGAAGATACCAAAGGAACTTAAAGTCGAAAATAAATCAGACAACACCATGACAACAAGAAAAATAACGACAAAAAGACAAACAATAGTCCAAAAAATAATATTCAAAAAAGAAATCGAGAAACTCGAACTTAATCAAAAATCAAGGAAAACGCCTGTTCCATATTAGGCAAATATTGTGTTCATGACAAATATACATTATGTAATAAGTTGCGTTTGGGGATATCACTTTGAAATAAACGTAGAAGAGGATGAATCTACGACAAGCAGACAACTTTACAATTAAGAATCCTTGGTTCAGCAACTTTCTTGTAAGCAACAATCGTCTTTAAAAGAAATTATGTTATCAAAAAAGGCTATGGAACATCTTATCAACTGGGAAATATATTCTTCATAGGTTGCAGAAGCTTCTGAAATGCTTCAAAATAAACATTAAAAATGGGAAGATGGAATTCATCTCTTTTGTGATAATGTTTAATTCTGAACCTACCCACATTGTCAATAACCAATTTGAAGTCAATGTACGAAGCAGAGTTTTAGATTTATGAGTGTTATCATGGTTTGCATGTCTTCTACAAACCCAGATTGATCATCCTAACAGCTTTTTTTTCCAATTGTCACTTGCCAATTTCTCTGCAGTAGCATACCCTCTGTCCTTTCGAATGTCATTTACATATTTCAATTGGCTCGTAACGCATGTGCATGTTCCAAAAAGAGTCATATCGAAGAAACATTATGACCGAATGTATCTGTAGCTGAATTCCCAATCGACATGTTTTTGCAGTCTTAGATCTATAGATACCAGAACATTTGTCCCATGAGAACCAACTGTGACCCCTTCTTGTCGACTTGTTCCTTTATTCATATGAGACTGACTTCGTACATTGTCTTGTAACATCACTCTCCGCTACATAGAGGATGTCCTTTCACTAAACAATTCAACGTTTGGTGCCTATATTTAAAACATCTATCCCACTATCTCCGTCTAACTTTTTACGACAAAGGAGATGATTTCAGCTTCTCAATCGTGAACTTTACATTTCTAGGTAGCAATATTCCAGCAGCCCTTGCATAATTTGTATTGAGTATATATTTCCCATTTGATACGATATTCTAGGGCTTGTGTTTCCTATCATGATTTCCTTGATAGAGGGTTGCTGCTCACAAGGAAGCTTTAAGACCAAGAGTTCCAAGCTGTGAAGTTTAAATCATCCCTTCAAAAAATTTTCAGACGCCATCATGAGTTGGTTGACCGTTAATGAGTATCTCAATCACTGAAGACGACGGATATGTTCAAATCGTCGTAACTACAATCTCGTCCTCCTTTTCCCCGAGTGTGCCCTAACGAACTAGACTTATCACCGATTTGTACTTACATTAGCAACTCGACGGGTGCCACATGTGGAACAGGGTCTCAACACATCCGGCGCACCTGAGATCACCCCCGGTTTTTGATTGGGTTCGTGTTGCTCATTCTTTGGTTTTCTATGTTGTGTTTTGTATACTGTTATTTGGTTTTTGGTCTTTTTTTTTTTGCCATGGCGTTGTCAGTTTATTTTATGAGTTTGAATGTCCCTTTGGTATCTTTCGCCTATCTTTTTCTGTTCTGTATATTTACCGATTATTTCCTATATGTATACCCTTTTGTGACATTTTGACTGAATGTTAATGCACATGGCATGTGATATAAAATAAGAAGATGTGATTTGATTGCCAATGAGACAACTCTCCACAAGAGACCAAATGACAGAGAAGATAACAGCTATAGGCCAATGTACGGCCTTCAACAATGAGCAAAACCTATACCGCATAGTCAGCTATAAAAGATCACGAAATGACAAATGTAAAACAATTCAAACATGAAAACTGACGGCCTGATTTATGTCAAAAACAAAGAACGAAAAACAAATATGATGCATGCATACCAGGAGACCTTTGTCCTAACTGGGCACCCGTTCTCGCTCCGTTTAAGGTTCATGCGATTCTCTACGTTTTGTTACCTTGATTTGTGTATCAAAAAATAATTTTACGAGTTTAGAACATCTCTTTACTACAGTTGCCTCTTACTTGCTACGATAGACCTTTCAGCGGATCCATTCAAATTACTAATTATACATTGTGTGTAGCCAATATCTTCCCTACCTATCAAATGGTTAGGTTAGTTCAACCAACATATTTTGCGATGAAATTAATGTTACTTTAACTCATGTATTTTTTTCTGGTTATCATCTAGGCTTGCAGATTGACACTTAAATCTCAATGTCTGCATTTTTGAATTTTGTCAATATTTCAGAATGACCAGAACTAAAATCTGTTCATAAGACTTCATTCTATAAAATATCCAGTATTGATAGCTTTAAATTTTGCCCTACGTTTTTGCATAAAAGCTCTCAACTTCAAAACTTTAGTGCCAAACTGCTAAAATAACCTCATGTTGAGATCTTGTCGTTAATATTTCGATATAAACAAGGGCTATACCCAAAATGATATTTTGCTTCAAAACTCATTTTATGAAGATTTTAAATTGTGTAAAAGATCTTTTTTTGATAAAGCCTTGGCTTATATCTATTTTGTTAAAAAAAACTACGCGAAAAATGCATTTTTTGGGTCAAATCTGTCAATTTCAGCATGCCAATACGTCATGATAACATCACAAGTGACCTTTCTGCACTCAAGTGTCCAGATTATAAGTTTACTATTTTTGCATTTTTATGGGCCAAATAATAGCTCTTATCATACCTCATTTTTTGAATTTTAGCAATAAAATATTAAAAATTTATAGTGTATCAATCATTGTAAATAACTATTATGTCATTGCTATTGCAGAGAAAAATCAGAAAAATGGCCTAAATATACTCAGTTTCTCCAAAACGTTGGAACATTTCGCACAACGCTCTCCAAAAACAGATTATTTTAATTTAATTAATTTTGTTTCACAGAGGAAGAGTTTAAAAATATAAAAATAAGAGTATGTGGTATGATAACCAATGGGACAACTCTCCACCAGAGACTAAATAACATAGAAGTTTTAACAACTAAAGGTCACCGTACCAAAGCTTCCTTTTACTCCAATGGATTCGCATAACAGGAAATGATATATATATTTTTAAAAAGGAATCCGATTTTTATCAGTCATTAGTTTTTCATATTTTAGCAATTAATGATTTTGATTTTGTATCAAAACTTTCCCTTTTGCCTTCAAATATCATTGAATCAATATTTGTATATGAGTAACAGCCTAACCCAGAAACATAGTCTTTAATCTTTGGAACGAAATTAGACTACTAAAACACATGTGTTATAGTAGTCTCAGGAATGATACATGATTTTAAGTAACGTTTCTTTTATTTAAATTTACAAAGCAAAACTATTAATAAAATGTCATTTCGGTAAAATATGGCATTTATCACATGTTTATTACGTCAATGATTTCAAAAAATTCATTTTTGCACCTTGATTACACTATATAATTATATTCATTGTTCACCTCTTGTGGTCTACTCTACGGATTGAATGAACTTCCTGTTGTAGGGAAAGTTCACATCGTATGATAAACATAAAGCTAAATATTCTAAAAGAAATAGTTTTAATGCGTCCAAGAAGAAATATAGTAGACCTGGAATTTTATCTTATGTAAAAATGTTATACAGCATTTAAATAAATAGTGTTACACCATAACTTGTCATAAGAACGATTAAGGCACATGTCAATTATAAGAAATTAGGTATCCAGTATGCCATTTTTGGAAGAAAATACATTAGACTTAGAAGTGCACTAATATGTGTCCTACAACTGTTCCATAAGGTAAACACGTTTTTAATCGAATAATTGTTTCTTTAAGATACTAAATTAATTCTAAAAGTAAAAATACATCTGAAATCATTTCAATTTTCAATTTTAACTACTTTTGTTATTGATCTCAATAAGAAAAATGTTTGTATAACCAGGACGACTAATTTATGTTTAAGTGATCACACAATTGAACCATTCACGGTGAACATCAATCTTTTTGATGTTGAGCACGAATAGTGGTATTTTAGCATTAACATATTTGAAATTTAAAGCTGCCAAACATGTATACGGAAACTCAGTAATTGATCAATATTTATACATATCACGACTTGTCATTGACTTAAGAGAATATAGTGTTCTAGCAATGTTTTCTAGTTGCACTTACTGCTTACATTTTTTAAAGCATCAGATTTGACTGCAGTAAAATAGTATTCTTAATAGCTGTTTCTATTATCAAAAGGAAAAAGGTATTAAATGTTTGACCTATATAAAAGGATAAAGCTGATATATACCGTGATTTTGAAATGCATGTTTAGGATGCCAAATTTTTAGCAATGATTTTGAACAATTCCTCTATATTCACTTGGAGGAGGTTGGGGGAAAATAAACAGTTACGTGAAGGAAAAAAACTGACTTTGTATAATAACTAAAGGGTCAACACTACATCTAGCCTTTTTAAAAAGTCTGCTCTTATTTTATCAAATTATACCGCACCTTTTTTTGCGTTGATTTTTCAAATTCATTGGTGTAAGAGACGCTGTTCACATTTAGACAAAACAATCATTTATTTCATATTTGGCGAGAACGTACTCCCATCCAGAATCATAAATGCGTTAAGTCGTTATTAATGATTTTACATCTTAATTTGCTAAAGCGCTAAGATCGTGAAATTAGATACCTAATTAGTGTCTACAAGAGACGAGGACAGGCCTGCTCTGAATAAAATTACCCTTATTATTATGGTCTTTAGCTTGATTGCTTCCATATATAGATAAGATGATTAGACGATAATTGGACTGTCATGAGTGCAGAAGCTTATAATAAAAAGCTGACATTACTTTCAAGGTAATAACTTGCAAGCGGAATTTTGATCATAAAACTGATCTGATATCCGAAGCAGTAAAATACGGTGTAATTATATCATACTTTTCACTTTCCAATTTACGAATGTCAATACATTAACATCAACATTGCAAGCTATATCAATAAATTCAATTCTTATTGCAAAATAAAGACGGCTTTATTAATGCGGAAAGAAGACATAACACAATCTGTAGGTATATTATTCGTCCTTCGAAATACGCTGGCATTAAAATTATTCGTTAAGTCTTATTCTGAGACAGTTTAATGCCGAATTTATTTCATAGTTATTTGAAGATTACTGATAAGAAAATGTTCGAATTGTGCGTGTGGGTAGGTTTTTCCGACGCAGTCGGTAAAGTTTCGCTTTTATAACCCTTGATCTTTGGTCTAATTCGATAGGTCACATTCGGGGAAAAGAGGATGGGATAATGAGAACGACAATTGGAACATATCTGTCGTGATCTCTGAAACAGATAAACAACTGTTTAGTACAAGGAAGCTATCAAACCAAGAGTTCCACGTTTGAATTGAAATCATTCCTTCGAATATTTTACGGACGCTATATATCATGAGTTGGTTGTCCGCTTTGTAATATCTGTTTCAGAGATGACGACAATTATGTTTCAATTGTCGTTACCATTATACCGTCCTCTTTTCCCCAAATGTGCCCTACTAACTTCTCACCAAATTTGTACTTACATGAGCAACACGTCTGGTGCCACATGTGGAGCAGGATCTGCCTACCCTTCCAAAGCAACTGAGATCACATCCCCACCTACCCACACGCACAATTCGAACATTTTCTTATCAGTAATCTTCTAATAACTATGAAATAAATTGAGATCACCCTCCGATTTATGATGGGGTTCGTCTTGCTCAGTCTTTAGTTTTGTGTTTTGTGTACTGTTGTGTGTCTTTAGTGGTTTTTCTTTTTTTTCATTGCATTATCAGGTTGTTTTCGACTTATGAGTTCAGAATATTGCTTTGGTATTTTTTACCTCCCTTTAACAACATTTCAGTGCACTGCCATCGATCGTAATCAACCTTTTATGCCGTTTAATACCGTCTGAATATGAAAATCCCGTGTTTTAATCATCAGGTTCCATAAATCTACAATTCGAGTTGATATGGGTCAATTGGGCTATATTAGCTTGAGTTCTATAGCAGAACATGGACCATTCCCTGTCATATTTATAGGGAAATGTCAGTTTCTCCATTAATAAAAATTTGTTCTAAAACTTTACAGGCATAATTGAGAATCAATAACTAAATATTTCTGCGCATAAAATATAAAACTTGAAAAAATAATGTCAAAATATATATCGCATACTTAATAACCTGTCAAAATATGTGATATTGATAATCTATTCGGCGTCTGTCCGTTATATGCACGCCGAAAGGGTTTGCGTCTCTAAATGTTAAACTTATCCTTGCATATTTATCTTTTAAATTCTTTGCGGTTCTAAACTGATTTATCTTAGGTTGTTATGTGTTACACATTGTAACTGTATATTATTTGATTTAATAATAATTTTATGCTCCTATCTGATGCATCGGACATTCTTTTTAAAGGTAGAATTTATTTTCTTTACCATAGAAATGTATCAAAGAAATTTTTTGAGAAGACACATATAAGTAAGGCATTTGGAGTAATACAACAAGATTGTCATCTTGTCATGGTGGCTATGGAATCCCTGTTTTATTCAAATTCCTGGTTAATTTTACGATTTCGTATTGAACAACTGAAAACGTCTTAGTAATAGATTCTATGAATGCTATGGTTGGTCTCCCATAGTGTTTACAGCCTAAAAACGTATAATACACTACAAAGGGATCTGCATCATGTCCTCACGGTGGAGACCATAAATTATGAACAATCAGGATGTTGACTCAGTCTATACAATTATGTAGCACCGAACTACAGTCTTCATTATGGGTTCAGAAAATGACATTTATATGTTGAATACAAGGGCAAAGTAAACATATTCAAAAATACACTCGGTGAGAAATGTAAAGATAAAGTTATAGACAGAAGTGCAAATGTACACCCCATTTTATTATTAATATTAATATTTCTTTAACATATAAGTTAACATCTTATCCTTAGGATTCAAGAATATGTTTTAAAAAAAACTTTTTCGAAAATGATAATTTTCCCAAAGGTTGCTCCTTTAAAATAAATAAGCAGTGTAACATTAATTCTGTTTACAATATACAATAGTCCGCTCGGTTAACTTCAATATGTCCTAAGAACACTCCTGATCTAATCTGTTCCTTGATTTAATGGTTACTGTAATAAACCAAAGAAGAAAAACAGAAATAAGTCGTCTTCATTTTACAGCTCTCATCTACTTTTTATGGAAAACACAAGAGAGAGCCAACATAATCCTTTATAAAACGCTTTATTTGTCAATTAATTTTTCTCAGGATTCAGAGCTATCGATTTCTACATCAAAGTTTTATCATATAAACATAGTATAACCTTTATGTTGTTGTTATGTGAAAGAAAATCCCCTACAGGAATGCAGGAAATTGAAAAACACAAAAAGACTACTTCAGTGAATAATTTGTCAACCTATTAGTGCTAAAAGCTTTGACGTGAAATTACAGATTGTTCAACAACCTACAGCTAACATGATGAGATGTGATAGTAATCACAAATATAACATATGTTGCTAAGTTTTAAGTGGCTTAAATCTAATTATCTTAAAAAAGGTTTTCTGTATTGTGCGCTTGGTTTTGTATTCAACACTTTTTTTTTACAAACTGTCCCGGGTGTATTCAAAAGAGGTTTTAACTCAGCCCTTCTACCCTTCTCTTCAAAATTTGAAATCTACAAAATTTGAAAACAAACCAAAACCAATATATATATGTTCCATTTATCATCTCTACATTTTCGTCCTCCTATACCTTTATTCATGAATTCTCAACGATTATTTTTATTTGCCTTAAGTAAACCAACACGACGGACGTGTGCTACTAGAGGAGCTGCAAATGCTTACTTCCCATTGTTTTGATTAGTGTTAATACTGCTGGGTTTTTCCCCAATGTTTTCTAGACCATTGATTGTCGTTAAAAAATACATTTTCTTTTTCCTTTTAAAAGCAGGATGATAACTGACAAAAACAATATTGCTTTTTGTGAATATAAAAGATGTGGTAGGATTGCCAATGCGACAACTCTCCATCAGACACCAAATGATGTAGAAAATGTCAAACTTATTTTAAATTCTTTGTATTTTATCTTTTCCATTTTATACAAATTTTTTATAGTATTCATATAATACGAGAAAGTAAAGAAATACTGACATAAGCTGAAAATTTATCAAATGGCAGTGCCAATCTATATCAAGCTTAGTTTCAAACATAAGGAAGCATTGACAAAATAAAAGCATCTTAATCATTCAAACGTCATGTTTATTTTTTAAAGTACGCACATATTTTCTGATTATAATATATAAGCAGACTGTACATCAGGTTAATCATTTCATGTTTTGTATTGATTTTACTATGAAAGTCATTAAACACAAAAAAAGTCTGTCGTTTAAAAAAGAAGAAAAGATAAATTGAGTTCTTATACAAATAAGTTTCATTTCCGACATTAAAAGTATAATGTCTCTAATCTGACAATTTTTAAAATTCAGGGTCAATTGCCGTTTCCCAACATCTCCTTTTTTCAGATCCATAAAGCCGGGAGTGAAGTTTGCTGCTGTGGAAGGGTAAATATAATAATACAAGTTATGTGAATGACGGTTTATTTGCTTCAAAATATCTTTGATATAAGGCTGTTGCTCATCTATGTAACCATATCCCTTTATCAATATAAGGCAAAAATATGTATTGATTTGATTTTCTAAAAGTACAATAGATAAGCACTGATTTAACACGCAATGCATACCGATCGAGATTTTCATAGATATAATTAAGCTTACAATTACACAAAGTCATTTTATTTTTTATTAGAAATGAAATGATTTTCAGGATTTCCTTTATCACAGTGTGTGTTACAATTGTCGTTCGAATCATCAAAGGAATTGTTCATCCTATAATGGATGCAGTTGAGGGGAAACAATTCCTTTTATCTCATTAATTGAAAAAAGGAATGGAGAGGACCTCACGTATACACATGTTACATAACTACATAATGTCTATAAACAAATGCCTGAGGCAGAAAAAGGGGAGGATAGCGAATAGTTGCGAAGAAAAAGATGAGTATTATGATGGGTGGCTTATTAACGTCCATTGGCAAAATAAAGCATTTTCAGGATGAGGACATGTAAATGTGATATATAAAATGAACCCTGCTGCTTTGTACTAGACCGAAACGTCGGATTTTTAACGTTTTAGTTCACTAAGAGGGCAAAAGATACCAAAGGGACATTCAAACTCATAAGTCAAAAACAAACTGATAACGCCATGACAAAAAGGAAAAAGAAAAAGACCAAACGACAAACAACAGTATACAAAACACAACATAGAAAACCAAAGAATGAGCAACGAAAATCCAATATAAAACCGGGGGTGATCTCAGGTGCTCCGGAAGTGTTTCAGATCCTGTTCCACATTTAACACCCGTCAAGCGACCCGGACACATTAAACCAGTTTTTGCTTTTACTCCTAAATGCTCCATGCTTAGTTGAGAGTTAAAAAGTCGTTCCCTCATGCGGATTCTAAAAAAAATATTTGATTGTTGAATAATATTCTATCCGATAAGGGATATAATTAGCACATTCTGGTTTCCAGACAAGGACACTGTCGGTGTCATACGACAGCTTACTTTGTGCTGATTCCGAAATTTTGCTTGACTTTTTTTTAGAACATCCCGTCGACATTTTACTTACCTGTAGAACTCGAATCAAAAGAGTTGGAAGGTAAAATTAATTACCAATTGGAAGAAAAGTTTGGTTGCTTAAGGATGTTCGCTACTCTTGTTTTAGATTTATTGTCAAATATTCGGAATCCTCTAGTTTTATCCTTGTAGTGCCAATAAAATTTTGCCCACTAAGCCCTACTTTTCTTTTCATAATTTTCTTACATATAGTTTAAAACGTCATTTTTGTAAATCTTATGAAGTCCTTGTCATTTTTTTCATAGTTTTGAAAGAAAAATGTGACAATGTTAAATAAAAGAAAAATCTAGAGAGAATCGTATCCCGCCAAATTTTTCAATGGATTATATCTCAAAAACAAGGATACGTACCTATAAATTTTTTCTGCTTTTTTAGTTCCATTATTGATATTGTACATCAATTCATAACAGTCTTTTAAAACCTGTTATTTTCAAACAGAAGAGTGAACATCCTTAATAAAACAATTATTAATTTTGGAGAGTGATACACAATTTTGATTACGAGAGATGGTGATGGTGAAAAAAGTTTGGTATTTATCCAATTTAAAACTTTTTTAAACGGTTCAACAAATTAGTTTGTTAGCGATAAGTTAATTAATGTTAATGAACACTATAGAGATATGCACATATATCAGTAGGAGAAACCTTGTATTCAAGTGTACAATTTATATAGATTGCTACTGTCCGGGTTACTCAGTCTTTACTTTTTATGTTGATTTTTTTAGACTGTTTGTCTGTTCGTCGTTTTGTGTTTCTGTTATGATTTTCGACGTACGAGTCTTGCTTTTCCCTTGATATAATCCGCTTTTATCAATTTTATCATCAGTTAATCCGAACTATCTGCTTGTAGATTGTAAACTAAAAAATTGCGGTTTTAAGGAAACACCAAGTGATGAAAATTCACGAAATAAACAATATATCATAGCACTTATCATTCTTGTTCTATTTTGCTATCAACGAACACATTAGTTTTTTTTTTTTGTATTCTCCCTTGTGTAATAGTTCAGTCAACATTTTCTTTTTATAGCAAAGTCAATATTTGACGTGTAATATCAATATGTAACTGTATACCTATAGCACAATATAAAGTTATTTGTTTAATATATTGAGTCAAAATACAATGAACTATTTCAATTTTATTGTATTGATCCTGAGTTACTCGGGAATTATTTCTGGTAGGTAACAAAATACGCGTAACTTCTATACAGACATCTATATTGCCGATACTGATTATACAAACCATTAAATTCATATGATACTTCCACTTTTACAAAAAAAGATAAATATATTTTATATGCTTGAATGGCTCAGTTTTACTATCTACAGAAGTGTACTGCTATTGAATGTGTTTGTACCCTATTTGGCCTTGTCCTTTCCGTATGCAGTGAATTTAACCATGACATCTCTCGTTATAAATTCGTTAACTTCACAGAGCAAGTGAGAAAAAAAAACGTGTTGAAAGAAAAAGTAAACAAACGTGGAAGGAAATTACTATCAATATTAGAACCGATTCTAGAAGAAAACAAATGTATTACACCAAATCATTTAACAACTGTTTAAACAAAGTTTAATTGTCATATGAGAACGCATGGAAAATATAAATAACATAGATAAACATAGATCTAGTAACTCATTTATTTTTTTCCTGCTCCATGATTCTGTGTTGATTGTTCATCAAGGTAGCAATCGGTAAACTTCGTCACAAAAATCCCGAAATTTAATTAGCAGCCAATGTTTTCAATCAACAATAACCGAATAGAATATTTCCTGTCGGTTATACATTATGAATTCGTAATAAATGTATAAAAAAAGCGTGCACAGAGGACCTTGTTTTTCATAAACGTAAGCATAAGTTCAATAATTTTTATACCTTTATAATCACCATAAACACGTTTTATATGACTTTAAAAGTTTCAGTCTTTTCTAGCTTACCAAATAATGTTAATAATACTACAAGTAGTCAAATGATTTAAGCTTTGTTTAACTTCCAACAACTAAACGGTTTTGCTAAGGAACAGCTTTAAACGTTTCATTGTGACTACTTAAACGATTTTCATTATTTTGAGTTTTTGAAGATACATTCCAAAATCCTCTATCATTAAATATATAAATAGTAAATTATCTATTTAACATAGTATCTCTAGTTACTGAATATGAATAAGTTTTATGTAGGCTCATTTTACAATCGGGACATATAACACCATAATTGGGAAATGACAAAATATTGCATATTAAACATGAAATCCGTACAATTTCAAAAAGAAAAGTGTAAATTCGAATGCCGCATAGTCAGTTATAAAGGCTACGACAAGACAAAACGTTAAACAATTTAAAGGAAAAAAAAACCTGATCTGGAAGGTATTTTTTGGGCGCATTTAACGGGCATTTATCGCATTGAAAACAATAATAATAGCATATTCTGTAGTCTCTCTCTCTATATATATTGCATTCACACGATAGTAAAATAGTTCATAAGAATTTGAATTTGCAACACTTAAATTCCATTATCAACTGCTGCGAAGTCTGATAAGCGCTGATAAGATCAAACTTTCTTTTTTTAATGATGAGTTAATAACAGCATGCTACCAGTTTAATGCTGTTACATAAACTATGAAACATATGAAAGATAATGGGTTTTACTGATTTACATGATTAATTAAGAAATTTCAATTTCTCACTTTTAAAGTCTGTAATGGAATCACTCTGTGGAAAATGTTAGTACTGACACAAATGAGTTGTCAGACACTTGAAGATCAACACTACTGTTTACACTGGAGAGTACCTTTGCTGGATTTGAAATCGAAGCAAGTCCTTCTTTCAACACGGATGCTTTTCAAAACAACACAGATACGTTTACCTTGTTTTGAAGAAAAACGCGTATAGCAATCAATGACAATATAATCGATCACGTACAAATGACACTTAATTTTTCAATATAAAAATGTAAACCATCCCATGTAATTGACACGAGATTAAATTGAACATTGTCATATCTCCATATGCAATGGTGCATGACTAAGTAGTAATACTTGAGGCTTTTTCTTTAAAACAAGTTAATCAAATGCTAAATGAGTATCACACCATGTAAAAAAGGTTCACATGTTTCATCCGTCAATATGCTCTGTTTTATAAACACAGAAATAGAAACTTTTCTAATCGTTTAAGGGAGAGGGCTCATTATTTTCGTCAAAATATCGACGTACTTGGATGGTTATGCAGCATCATACCAAATACAAAAAAAAAAAAAAAAAATAATAAAATCTTTATTTCAAAAAGTCATGTTTTCATTAATGCATAATCATGTCACAGTAAATCTATAATTTGGAGAATGCAATCACAAAAAATAAAAACCCTAAAACCTAAACAAAATCTAAACATTGGTTTATGTTTAATGCAGACTTCGTATTAATTCATGAATTTATTTTGAATAAAGTGAAATGGAATGCACGGTTCTTACTTCTGACCTGTACGTGCCTTTCATATAAGAACCAACTAAAAATATATACATCCTTCGTTACCACAAATTAACTAAAACCTTTACTAAATTCTTCCATAGATATAAAGATTTGGTTTTGAAGTTTGGTTATTCCTGTAGAAAACTTATTTCAAACAGGATAGCACATCCTAATCTTTACGGAGATGTTGTTTACCGAGCCCGGAAATTTAGATACGATCCGGATAAACTTATCGATCCTTTAAATAAACTTATTCTAAAAGGTTACCAATCTAACACTTTAATGAAATCTTAGAATATTGTTTTTATTGGTATTAATATTGATTTTTTATCAGTAAATTAAAATCAAACTAAACATTATTTTATATACATATGCACATTCATGGCTCTACAATCTGTCGATACCTGTATCTTGGCATTGCACAAAGTCATGTTTTTCTATGACTGTTAATGACGTCCTTACACTAAATGAACTGGATGATGGATGTTTACAGATTGATATTTTAGTCTTAGATGCATGATTTTTTTTATTAGTTGGTATTGGCTTTGAACTAGCTGTCAGTAACTGCGAGTACTCTCAGATCTGTACTTAGTGTCTTTTTGCTGTGGGGATGTATAAGTACCCTGCAACGTCCACTCTGTGTTTTCGTTAGATGTATTTCTAGTTGTATCCATCTGATGAGTTAAGCCTTTTCAACTGCTTTTTATAGTTTTTTCTTATGTTGTACTGTTAAACCTCTGTCCCATGTTAGAATGAGGGTTGGCGCCTTCAAACTAGTGTAATCCGCCACATTCTGTATATAGATATAGGAAGATGTGGTGTGAGTGCCAATGAGACAACTCTCCATCGAAATAACAATTTATAAAAGTAAACCATTATAGGTCAAAGTACGGTCTTCAACACGAACAGTAAGCTATAAAGGGCCCCAAAAATTACTAGTGTAAAACCATTCAAACGGGAAAACCAACGGTCTAATCTATATGAAAAACGAAAAACGAGAAACAGCCTTTTAAACAAGGAAACACACATTTATATTCACAAAAATAACTGTCAGCATGAAGTCAGAGTTAACAATTTTTTTTATGGTATCATGTAAGCTATACAAATAAGTGCACGTGGTAGAAAAAAAACATAAGACTATATGAGAGAATTTGCACAACTATATAAAGTATTTACATACGGACGTGTGCTACTAGAGGAGCTAAAACTGCTTACTTCCCACTGTTTTGATTAGTGTTAATACTGCTGTTCGTTTCTAATGTTTTTAGACGATTGACTGTCTTTAAATATAAATAATAAAATAAAATTGAAAATGGAAATGGGGAATATGTCAAAGAGACAACAACCCGGCCAAAGAGCAGACAACAGCCGAAGGCCACCAATTGGTCTTCAATGCAGCGAGAAAATCCCGCACCCGGAGGTGGTTCTCAGCTGGCCCCTAACTAAAATTGTGTGCTAGTTCAATGAAAATGGACGTCACACTAAACTCCAAAACATATAAATGAACTAAAATTAAAAAACATACTAGACTAACAAAGGCCAGAGGCTCCTGACTTGGGACAGACGCTAAAATGCGGCGGGGTTAAACATGTTTTGTGAGATCTCAACCCTCCCCTATACCTCTAGCCAATGTAGAAATAAAGAAACACATAGCAATACGCACAGTAAAATTCAGTTTAAAAGAAGTCCGAGTCCGATGTCAGAATAGGTAACAAAAGAAACTAAGCAAAATGACAATGATACATAAATGAACAAAGAACTACTAGCAGTTACTGACATGCCAGCTCCAGACCTCAATTAAACTGATTGAAAGATTATGTCTTCATCATATGAAAATCAAGTACAATTCCTCCCGTTAGGGGTTTAGTATCATACCATCATAAAATATATGAGAAGAACATAACCCGTATAATGCCAACAACTGGTTTTAGAATACATGTGTTTATTTTCGATGCAAAGACCCTATGAGTGAATCAATATTAATACCAAAATATGCAATCCCTAATGACTTGACAACAGTATCGTAACTATATCCTTTCCGAATAAGTCTGTTTAAAGGTTTGGTTAGCTTTTGAGGTGAATGCTGTGTAAAGAATATTACCATAAAATATTGGATGTGAAATACCTGAACGTATAAGATGTCTGCATGTTGATTTATATTTACGAATGATGTCCTTGTACCAGTGATAAAATTTAGTAAACGTTTTGACTAATTTGTGATATCGAAAACCCTGGTGTAATAATTTTTCAGTAATACAGAGATTTCTTTCGTTGAAATCAAATACGTTGTTACATACACGAGCGAATTGAACAAGTTGAGATATATAAACACCATAAGATGGCGACAAGGGAACGTCACCATCTAAAAATGGATAATTAACAATAGGAAATGAAAAATCATCTCTTTTATCATAAATTTTGGTATTAAGCTTCCCGTTAAAGATAAAGATATCAAGATCCAGGAAAGAGCAGTGTTCATTGTTAGTATTAGCCTTATTTAAAGTCAGTTCGGCAGGATAAATCTCTTTAGTGTACATACTGAAGTCGTCATTATTGAGAGCCAATATATCATCCTATTATCTAAAAGTGTTATTAAATTTTTGAATCAGTTGTTGTTTCGATGGGTCTTTGCTGATTTTAGTCATAAATTGTAACTCATAACAATACAGAAACAGGTTCGCAATAAGTGGTGCACAGTTAGTCCCCATGGGAATTCCGATAACCTGACGATATACGGAATCTCCATAGCGAACAAAAATGTAATCTAGTAAAAATTCAAGGGCAGTTATAGTATCAAAGCAGGTCCAATTGACATAGTTCTTTTGTTTGTTGTTACTAAAAAATGACCTAAAAGAGTTTGAACATATATATTCGCATTCCGACTTTTTAAAGTTTTCTTTTCCTTTTAAAAAGCAGGATGAAAACTTACGAAAAAAAAAAATAGGGCTTTTGGTGAATATAAAAGATGTGGTATGATTGCCAATGCAACAACTTTCCACCAGACACCAAATGACTAGAACATTTATCACATAGCGGTCCCAATCTATATAAAGCTTTGTTTCAAATATAAGAAAGCATAGACAAAATAAAAGCATCTTGATCATTCAAATGTCATGGTTTTTTACGCACATCTTTATCTCTTCTGACTATAGTAAATAAGCAGACGGTATTTCAGGTGAATCATGTCCTGTGTTTCTATTGATTTTACAATAAAAGTCATTAAACCTAGAAAATTCTGTTCTTTGTTTAAAAAACAGAAAATATAAATTGAGTTCTAATATACATAAGTTTCATTTCCGACATTAAAGGTATATTGTGTTAATCTTCAAATCTTTAAATTAACGCTGATTATATATTATAATTATATAAGACTTTTTTCTTCAGACGACCCAACACTGCTACGAGGAAGACACAGATAAATATAACAGATCGCTCCGATGGTTCCTAACAGTGATAAGAGACCACAAAAGGATACTTGTACGGTATACGAGTATCGTTTGAGCTTATTTGTATACTTTAACAGTAAAACGACCTGATGGCAAGATAAGTAAAACACATAAATAAGTCCATGTGTAAAGATATATCCAAGAAAGGACTATTAAAATTCGCACTTTTTTCATGGATATGAAATAAATTAAATTTATTATACTGATTATGACAGTTTACCAATAAAAAAAAATTGAAAGACTTATATTTTTCTAGGAATTATCATCGTATAAAACTACGTAATGAATCTCAAACTAACTTTTTATGTTTCTATCAGTTTTTAACATTCAGTGTCAATTGCCGTTTCCCGACATCTCCTATTCATAACCAACAAGCCGGGAGTGATATCTGATGCTTCTGAATGGTAATTCCAATACCTAATACAAATTTCGTGAACAAATATAATAATCTCATATCGTTATATTTCCTTCAAAATATCTTTGGTATTAGGCTGTTGCTTATAATATGCAACCATAAATGTATAATTATATTTAATTAAGGCAAGTGTATTGCAAAAACAACTTTAAAATATAAAGGAAATTGTTCTTAATTAGACCGATTAATTCTGTAATAATTTAGTTCCTTTTGACATATTTTATTGTCCTTTTTTGTAAAAAAAATAATTTGGAAGAATAAGAAACAGAAATATCGTAGAATTGCATTTTCTGCTTTTAAAGTCAGCGTTGTGAATTTAAAAGGTAAGGCACAATTAAGAACCACGTACACACAATCATACACTATGCTTTATTCATCTAGTAATATACACAAATACACAAATATGGTAGAACAACAAATTGACAAAGAGTGAACTAGTATAATCTAGCCACCGTTTATAGAAAAAGCAGAAAATCTATAGGAAAAAGTAAAATAACAAAAATACCGAACTCCAAGGAAAAATCAAAACGGAAAGTCCCTTATCAAATGGCAAAATCAAAAGCTAAAACAAATCAAACGAATTGAAAACAACTGTCATATTCCTGACTTGGTACAGGCATTTCCTTATATAGAAAATGGTGGATTTAACCTGGTTTTATAGCTAGCTAAACCTCTCACTTGTATTAAAGTCGAATAAAATGCCATTATATTGACAACAATATATGTGAACAAAACAAATAGACATAATAGGTAAAAATGTCAATAATTGGGGTACAGCAGTCAACATTGTGTTATAATCTTAATCCCTATAAAAACAAACAAATATATCAACAAAGAAAAACAAAATGGCATATAGACAAAGCACATAAGAAAAATGAAAGACAAGAATACAAAAAATGACTAAAGCACAATAACATAATGGCGGAATATATAAGTACCGAGCCACGCCAAAAGAATATTACAAAAAATGGACTAAACAGTAAAGTTTAATAATTTACAAAGACAAATAAAAGAACACTATAACACGTAATTAAGATGATAAACAACGTCAGTAACTAGAATCTATACTTCAAGACCATCATGTATTATTTGAGAATTTGATATGGAATATTTATCAACAAGAAATGAAGTTAATTTCGTAATTGTATTATTCCAACACACGCGAATTCATGATATTCATATAATGAATTGTCAATGATATGATTTTCTAAATAAAGAACAATAAATTAGCACTGATTTGAAACGCAATGCATACTGATGGAGATTTTCATAGATATATTTAATCTTACAGTTACACAAAGTCATTTTAATTTTGATTAGAGATGAAATAATTTTCATGATTTCTGTTATCCCAATGTGTGTTGCAATTGTCGTTCGAATCATCAAAGGAATTGTTAATCTTGTAATGAATGTAAATGATTGGAAAATAATCCCTTTTATCTCATTAATTGAAAAAAGTAAGGGAAAAGACATCACGTATACACATGTCGCTTAACTACAAAATATTAACAAAAAAATGCCCTATGCAGAAAATGAGAAGGAGGATAGCAAATAGTTGCTAAGGAAATGATAATGATGATGATGATGATGATGATGATGATGATGATGATGATGATGATGAGGAGGAGGAGGAGGAGGAGGAGGAGGAGGAGGAGGAGGAGGAGGAGGAGGAGGAGGAGGAAGAGAAGGAGGAGGAGGAGGAGGAGGAGGAGAAGAAGCAGGAGGAGGAGGAGGAAGAGGACGACCGCGTCTTTGACGTCCAGTGGCAAAGTAAATTATTTCAGGACGAGCAAAGGATATGTGATATAAATATGAACCCTACTTTCTACAATACGACACGCTGACAGGGTTGGCAAAGTATTACCCGGGCGGGAAAACCCGGGTGGCAAAACCCGGGATTTCCCGGGCTGGGCAATATTCCCTGAAACGGGTAATACTGGGCAATATAATTTTTTAAGCTTATTTTTACACAAAATTGGTAAAGACTTGTTGTAGTTTAATAGTATTATAGCTAAATATACACATTTTATACAGATATAACCACTGAGAGTCATTTCTAGAGGATTGAAATTCAATTTCTTCCTTTTCTCCACTTATACAATGTAGGCAGAATATAAGACTTGCACATTTTAGGATACCTTGTTAATTGCCAAGCTTTGTTTCAATAATCCAGCCTTTATTTCAGTGTTGCAGTGAATTGTAAATTTTTAATTGTTATACCATCATATTGCTAAATAAACAACCTAAGGGGACATGTCATGAACACTTATAGTAATGAAAAGACTGATTATTGTTATATAAACAAATCTGTGTTCTAATCTGAATAATCACTTATTTATTAGTGCTGTACGTATAAATATGCTGAAACTTAGTTAATTTTTTATTTAATCAATAAACAGAAATAGTTTAAAAGTAATTTTCCTTACATTAATACATATAATTGTTAATTATTAGTATTAGCTATATATATTTGAAAAAAGTACAAATTGAATTCTAAGGCTTTATTTTATCAGTTTGGTCAATCTAGAAAAAATGGTGATATTTTTAAGTGGATTATTGAGAAAAGCTTTTCCCATTTTTCGTATGTGTCTTCATGTACATATGTCTCAGAGTTGCCAGAACAATACTTTCTCAGATTTATACACTTGTACATGTATTATAAGAGTCTCAAACAAGTAAACTTATTCTTATTCATAAATCTAATTCATATGTCTTATTTTTATAAATATCTTTAAAATTCAGGCCAGAATTTCATATTAACCAGTACTGCCCAGTATTACCCAGTAAAACCCAGTAAACCCCGGTTTGCCCAGTATTTCCCACTGGGCTGGGCAATACTCATAAAACCTGGGTTTTTACTAACCCTGCACGCTGAGTCTGATTATTTTATGTGCTAGTTCATTAGTCCACCTTATCGGACACATGGATATGATTCCAGGTCGACAAGTCTTTACTGTTGGTTTTGAATGCATAGTGCTTAGCGGAGAAGATAAAGAAGAAAATGGTAAATGCTCATAGATGGGGTTTTGTATTGAATATATAAAACAGTAAAAATTTCATATCTTTTCTACATAATCTCTTATCAAGGAAAACTCAATTGTTCACAGAATAGCAATTGAAGATTTTTGTACCTTTTAATTTACAATTGTTAATATGCAGAACATGAAACTTGATTTCTAATGTATGATATTTCAACTTTATTTATAAAATGAGAGACATATAAATAATAGAAGTACGATTCGTCCGGGCCCAAAATGCGTTCAAAGGCAAGAATTTATCAAAATTATTGATGATTATAAGCCTCATTGTGTTTTTCTTCAAATTGGCGGCAATGATTTATCCGCTGAATCAAATCCCGCTAGATTAGCACGAGATATAATAGTTTTGCCGATGACGTCATCAAATGCTATAATGTTCTTCACGTGATTATAGGTCAGTTGCTCCCGAGATACTCCGGGGGTTTGAAAGACAATTATAATAACAAAGTTATAGAGATAAACAAAGAGCTACGAAAAAATGTATATCAACGTTGTGATATTAGCTACTGGCAGCACAGGGGTTTTTGGAAAAACACTCGAGCACTGTTATCAAATGACAAGGTGCATTTAAACGCTATAGGCATGGTCAAATATGCCAAGAGTATTCGTGCAGCTGTAGGTAGTCCAGCTCGAAGTTAAATAGTTATTTTATCACTTTTGTTTGATATTGATGCAATTATCTAATATACAAAATTTGGTACGGAGGCTCTTGCCATGTGGTAACTTGACAAATATTATGGTGACTTCCTGAACATATAGTACTCCATTACTACTTAATTTATATTATTTAACATTTGTTTCCTCTGTCTTGCTTTGGTCTATTATGGTTGTGACACAAGAATGGTTGACATTACTAATATTATATTATTACATGGTTCAGTTACATGTTATGTTTTACATGTGGATTAACTATTTAATCATTTTCCATGTACATACATGTGTATTGACCTTGGTTCAAGCAGAGGAACATACTAAATGGTTTATTACCCTATATGGTTGTGTCACAATAGGGTAAATTGGTTGTAAAATTTAATATTCATGTTTTCTATACATATAATATTTGTAGTTCTGGAGTTACTATATCAGTATATATCAATTTTAAATTCAATATTGGTTGAATCTATGTATTTATTTACACATGTATAGGCTTACAAATATGCCTAAAAATTTTTGGATCGTTATTTTCCTCAATTGGCCATATTAAGAAAATATTGTACTAACAATTAAAATAGTATACACATATATCTTTTTAATTCTTAATTATTTCAGTCAGAATGCCAAAAGCAAAGAATAAAAAGGAAAGCTGCTCCCGGAAATTTGACTGAGGCGACAATTGGGAATGTTTTGAGATGGAGACTATTGCTTTGCCGCCATCAAATAGACCCAGGACAAAGAAACGAAGGAGTACTAGGACACAACCGCAACGAGCTGATTTGCCCGGACAATATTATTATGAGTTCTTCCAACAATAATCTTCATACCAGTCCATCCGCTAATGACATTGCTGAAGCATTATCTGCAAAGTTGCACAGTTCCGGCATTCAACTAGTAAAGGACAATAACGTGATACCGACCAGTGAGACTTCAGCCATACTGAATCCTTCATCACAAACTGGTCATGCAAGCTCAGCACAGTCTATGCAGATTCCATCTATTACAAGTATACCACCGTTGGCAACTATACAACATGACAACAGTGATGACCATGGCTCATCATTAGCATTATTTCAGCCATCCTTATCATCGGATCCGGATGTAATACCTGGTGAGCAATTCCACTCAAGCTCTGCTAATGTAGACACTCCTATGCATGCCATATGTTAAAACATTCTATATCAATAGATTTTCATGTTAGTTGTAAGCTAAAAGATGATGTTTGGGCAAGCAATTATGTGAACTTTGCCTTATTGCTGCCGTCTAATATTGATGAAGATTCCTCAACTTTGTTTGAAAATTTTAGCATCACTATTTCAAATAGGAAAAACAAAAGGAGCTCAATCAATTCATCAGTGGATGAATGCTTTTGACATATTTATGTCCATTTATTTAGGAAAGTCTTTGAATTCTGCTTTGGCCTTGATAAAGTATGGTTATACTATTCGTGGTTTATGTAAATCTTTGGGGTTTCAAGCAGCTAAAACATATGATGAGAAATTTAGAAGGGTTAGAAAAATTCTACATTTGAGATGGGATACCATAAATGACGAGTTATGGAGGTCTGTATCTCTGACTGAACGGTCTAACAGTGTCACGTCTCAGGATAGGAGCTCCTTTATGAATACCTCTAAAAATACATTTCCAAGAAGGGTCCAACAACAATTTCAGTTCCCCATCGGCTATTGTTGGGCCTTCTGTAAGTCAGGGGAATGTACCTCAAAAACTGTAAACTTAAACACCAGTGTGTCCATTGCAGCAATAAACATTGTACCCTCACTTGTACAGAGGGCCAAGTTAAACGAGCAACCTCTGCCAAACCTTCCTTCTCCAGTAAAAGTTCATGAATTGAATAAATATTTATCGGGTTACAATCAACAGTTGAAAGATAAATTTATACATGGTTTTACACAGGGTTTTCAATAAATTCTTCTTTTCAAGATCTGTATTAAATTTTCCTCAAAATCATAATAGCGCCAGAGAAAATCCAGTTGTAGTACAATCAAGAATTTAAAAAAATTAAAGTTGGGGCGTATTAAAGGTCCTTCAAAATGCACCTTTCCTAATTTTTTGTTCCCTTTAGGGAGTTCAAAGAAAGAGCCGAATTCATTTAGATTAATTCATGATTTGTCCTACCCTAAAGGAAATTCAGTTAATTCAGGTATTTCTCCAGAATTTTCAGCAGTGCAATACCAAAATATTGAGAAAGTTATAGAATTAGTCCAGTTGTATGGTTCACAGTGTCTAATGGCTAAAAGTGACATTAAAGACGCATTTCGCTTAATTCCTATATCAGAAAAGGATCATCATTTATTAGGATTTCAGTGGGATAGTAAATATTATTATGACGCATCTCTTCCAATGGGGCATCCTCGTCCTGTCAGTTATTTGAAGCTTTTTCAACGGCACTTCAATGGATTTTAAATGAGAAATTTCACATTCATGAGGTATCTCACTTACTTGATGATTTTTTCTTTGTAGAAAAATCAGGTACTAATAATTGTTTGACAGCATTGCACACTTTTATGAGCCTTGCTGAGAAAGTAGGGGTTCAAATAAAAATGGAAAAAAAACAGAACTCCTAACAACCTGTCTTGTAATATATGGGATTGAAATTGATTCTGTACAAATGGTTGCTCGTTTACCTGATGAAAAATTCAAAAATTTCACTATTACTCAATAAATACAAATGTAAACGTAGTGTAACTTTAAGAGAGTTACAGTACGTATTTGGTCTTTGAATTTTGCCAGTGGGGTCATTGTTCCAGGTAGAGCTTTCTTACGCAGATTATTAGATTTGACTATAGGTCATACCTCTTCACATTGTAGAATAAATTTAAATTCTGAAGCAAGACTAGATCTTAAATTATGGGATTTATTTATTAAAGATTTTAATGGTAAATCATGTTTTTATATAATAAATGGGTTTCTTCAGATGTTTTGAAACTTTATTCAGATGCTGCTGGGACACATGGTGGATTTGCTGCTGTTTTGGCAGTAAATGGTTTACAGGTGAATGGCCACAGGGGATAAGAAATTTACCCATTACAATAAAAGAACTTTTCCAGTTGTTTTGGCAATTGATATTTGGGGTTCATTTTAGCCAACCATAAAATTTTGTTTTAACCGATAATGCAGCGGTTGCTGCAATTATAAATAAAACATCTTCAAAAGAAAAGAATATTATGAAATTGGTCCGAGATTGGTACTAACTGCTTGAAAATACAATATTCATGTTCGAGCTAAGCATATTCCTGGAAAGACCAATGTAATTTGTGACCTGTTGTCTCGTTTTTCTTTTCAAAAGTTCATCGGATAGCTCCATGGTTAAATCCTTCTCCTGTGTACATTCCACCTCAATTTTTGAATCTGTAACTGATAAACTCATTTGTTTTAATTTGTCGAACATTCTGGACTTACTAGTAGAGGTCAATATGGTTTGCTCTGCAGTCTATTGTACATTTCAGTATATTTGGGTAGAGGTCAACATGGCTTGCTCCACATTTGTTTTCATTCAACATGTCCAATACATGGTGTTTTGTGAAATAAATATAATTTGTTCGTTTTTCTATATTTTAGAATTTTTAGTGACATTTTACATGACTATTATTAACAATTTGTTTTATTTTCACATGTATTTTCGTCTATATGGACAGTAGAGTTCAACATGGCTAATCTCCATTTAAGTGGTCAGTAATGGCTTATTTGTCTTAGCTTTATATACTGTCTTCCCTAGTTCTGGACAGGGAGTCCTCGGGTGGGTATCCCCTTTGGGGATTTGTGGCATTTTCTAAACCCCACCTTTGCTTTTTAATGTCATTGTCATTTATTTGCTACTATTGATATTGTTAATATGTCATTCTCAATTAATGATAAATTTTGAATAAATGACATTTTGCTCAACTTGAGTTTTATATTAACAGCAAACTTAGCTCGGCCTCCCTATAGGTTTGTTGAACATCATCTTGAGGAACCTTGGCTGTCAAAAATAAATTGATTGGAAATAAAAACACTTTTGTCTGCAAATTCAGATAATCATTGAGGATTAAGTAATATCTACTGTGTAGTAATTTTATCTGGAGATTAGCCATCTGGGGTCTAGGGCAGTATTGTACATCATGAGTGTAGAAACTTTATCTCCCACCTGAGGCCAAGGTATGCTATGGTCAAAGAAGGAAGGGGATTAACCAGTTATTAATATTGGGAGGAACAATTAAGATCAGATTATTGCATGAACATGCAGTCATTCAGCTAATTTCTCTGAAAGAAGAAACATCGTTTATTTGAAACTTGGAAAATATTTTGTAACTTTTTGCAAAAACCCACCCATCTTCAACCCAATTTTAATGACAGTTTTAATCTTTATTTTTACTGTTATTATTTTATCATCTTGAGATACTGGATATGTGATGCTTCACAAGATTATTTTTATTGTATTTGTAGTATTATTTTACTATTTGTTACTGTAATGTATGATTACTGGTTCAGGCATTTTCTAAACGCCACCTTTGCTTTTTAATGTCATTGTCATTTATTTGCTACTATTGATGTTGTGAATATGTCATTCTCAATTAATGATCAATTTTGAATAAATGACATTTTGCTCAACTTGAGTTTTATATGAACAGCAAACTTAGCTCGGCCTCCCTATAAGTTTGTTGAACATCATATTGAGGAACCTTGGCTGTCAAAAATCAATATTATTAGAACAACACGTTTGAAATAAATATTCACATACTAAACAAAATATCAGAGGTCTTTTCATTCCTGTTTAATTTCTTACTAATGAACATATTATTTTCTTTTCATTCTCCTTGTGAAAAATCATAATAGCGCCAGAGAAAATCCAGTTGTAGTACAATCAAGAATTTAAAAAAATTAAAGTTGGGGCGTATTAAAGGTCCCTTCAAAATGCACCTTTCCTAATTTTTTTGTTCCCTTTAGGAGTTCAAAGAAAGAGCCGAATTCATTTAGATTAATTCATGATTTGTCCTACCCTAAAGGAAATTCAGTTAATTCAGGTATTTCTCCAGAATTTTCAGCAGTGCAATACCAAAATATTGAGAAAGTTATAGAATTAGTCCAGTTGTATGGTTCACGGTGTCTAATGGCTAAAAGTGACATTAAAGACGCAATTCGCTTAATTCCTATTTCAGAAAAGGATCATCATTTATTAGGATTTCAGTGGGATAGTAAATATTATTACGACGCATCTCTACCAATAGGGCATCCTCGTCTTGTCAGTTATTTGAAGCTTTTTGAACGGCACTTCAATGGATTTTAAATGAGAAATTTCACATTCATGGGGTATCTCACTTACTTGATGATTTTTTCTTTGTAGGAAAGTCTGGTACTAATAATTGTTTGACAGCATTGCACACTTTTATGAGCCTTGCTGAGAAAGTGGGGTTCCTATAAAATGAAAAAAAAAAACAGAACTCCCAACAACCTGTCTTGTAATATATGGGATTGAAATTGATTCTGTACAAATGGTTGCTCGTTTACCTGATGAAAAATTCAAAAATTTCACTATTACTCAATAAATACAAATGTAAACGTAGTGTAACTTTAAGAGAGTTACAGTACGTATTTGGTCTTTGAATTTTGCCAGTGGGGTCATTGTTCCAGGTAGAGCTTTCTTACGCAGATTATTAGATTTGACTATAGGTCATACATCTTCACATTGTAGAATAAATTTAAATTCTGAAGCAAGACTAGATCTTAAATTATGGGATTTATTTATTAAAGATTTTAATGGTAAATCATGTTTTTATATAATAAATGGGTTTCTTCAGATGTTTTGAAACTTTATTCAGATGCTGCTGGGACACATGGTGGATTTGCTGCTGTTTTGGCAGTAAATGGTTTACAGGTGAATGGCCACAGGGGATAAGAAATTTACCCATTACAATAAAAGAACTTTTCCAGTTGTTTTGGCAATTGATATTTGGGGTTCATTTTAGCCAACCATAAAATTTTGTTTTAACATATAATGCAGCGGTTGCTGCAATTATAAATAAAACATCTTCAAAAGAAAAGAATATTATGAAATTGGTCCGAGATTGGTACTAACTGCTTGAAAATACAATATTCATGTTCGAGCTAAGCATATTCCTGGAAAGACCAATGTAATTTGTGACCTGTTGTCTCGTTTTTCTTTTCAAAAGTTCATCGGATAGCTCCATGGTTAAATCCTTCTCCTGTGTACATTCCACCTCAATTTTTGAATCTGTAACTGATAAACTCATTTGTTTTAATTTGTCGAACATTCTGGACTTACTAGTAGAGGTCAATATGGTTTGCTCTGCAGTCTATTGTACATTTCAGTATATTTGGGTAGAGGTCAACATGGCTTGCTCCACATTTGTTTTTCATTCAACATGTCCAATACATGGTGTTTTGTGAAATAAATATAATTTGTTCGTTTTTCTATATTTTAGAATTTTAGTGACATTTTACATGACTATTATTAACAATTTGTTTTATTTTCACATGTATTTTCGTCTATATGGACAGTAGAGTTCAACATGGCTAATCTCCATTTAAGTGGTCAGTAATGGCTTATTTGTCTTAGCTTTATATACTGTCTTCCCTAGTTCTGGACAGGAGTCCTCGGGTGGGGATCCCTTTGGGGATTTGTGGCATTTTCTAAACCCCACTTTTGCTTTTTAATGTCATTGTCATTTATTTGATACTATTGATATTGTTAATATGTCATTCTCAATTAATGTAAATTTTGAATAAATGATATTTTGCTCAACTTGAGTTTTATATTAACAGCAAACTTAGCTCGGCCTCCCTATAGGTTTGTTGAACATCATCTTCAGGAACCTTGGCTGTCAAAAATAAATTGATTGGAAATAAAACACTTTTGTCTGCAAATTCAGATAATCATTGAGGATTAAGTAATATCTACTGTGTAGTAATTTTATCTGGAGATTAGCCATCTGGGGTCTAGGGCAGTATTGTACATCATGAGTGTAGAAACTTTATCTCCCGCCTGAGGCCAATGTATGCTATGGTCAAAGAAGGAAGGGGATTAACCAGTTATTAATATTGGGAGGAACAATTAAGATCAGATTATTGCATGAACATGCAGTCATTCAGCTAATTTCTCTGAAAGAAGAAACATCGTTTATTTGAAACTTGGAAAATATTTTGTAACTTTTTGCAAAAACCCACCCATCTTCAACCCAATTTTAATGACAGTTTTAATCTTTATTTTTTACTGTTATTATTTTATCATCTTGAGATACTGGATATGTGATGCTTCACAAGATTATTTTATTGTATTTGTAGTATTATTTTACTATTTGTTTCTGTAATGTATGGTTACTGGTTCAGGCATACTCTAAACGCCACCTTTGCTTTTTAATGTCATTGTCATTTATTTGCTACTATTGATGTTGTGAATATGTCATTCTCAATTAATGATCAATTTTGAATAAATGACATTTTGCTCAACTTGAGTTTTATATGAACAGCAAACTTAGCTCGGCCTCCCTATAAGTTTGTTGAACATCATATTGAGGAACCTTGGCTGTCAAAAATCAATATTATTAGAACAACACGTTTGAAATAAATATTCACATACTAAACAAAATACCAGAGGTCTTTTCATTCCTGTTTAATTTCTTACTAATGAACATATTATTTTCTTTTTCATTCTCCCTTGTGTAATAGTTCAGACAGCATTTTCTGATTATAACTCCAAAGTCAATATTTGACCTGTTATATTTTCACGTAAATGATACCAAACAATTGCAAATACAAACTCATCAATATGTAATTGTGTAACTATAAAAGCACATTATTACTTTAAAGTTATTAATTAATATATTGGGTCAAAATTCAATGAACTAGATAAGAATAATTGTATTGACCTAGTTGTTCGAAAAGTATTTCTGGCAAGTAACCCAATAAGCTTATATTCCCTGCAGACATCAGCTATATTGCTGATACTGATTAGACAAACCAATAAGTCATATAATACTTGAAATTTTACAAAACAGATGACTATGTTTTATATATTTGAATGGCTAAGTTTTACAATAAAACACGTGTATAAATAAAGGCAACAGTAGTATACCGGTGTTCAAAAGTCATAAATCGATAAAGACTTTCTTTTAATTAAAAAATCTTTTATTCTATCAAAATCTTCAGAATTGTACTGTTATTGAATTATTGTCTTTCTGCACGCTTCTTTGCTTTTATATGTACCTTAACCAGGATGACACCTCTTGTTAGCAATTCGACAACCTCGCAACGAAAGTGCGAACAGAAAACCGTAATAAAAAAACTCATACGTGGAAGGATGATGCTGTAAGTACTAAAAGTGCACAGAGGACTTTGTTTAGTATATATCATGCAGTTGTTGAATAATTTCATTATCATTATAATCACCATATTTTTAATTGTTTTAGGGGAAGTAATATATCCAAAATCAAAATAAGAACACCTTAAACGATTTTCATAATGCTAAGTTCTGGTGATACATTCCAAAATCCTCTATCAGTAAATATATAAGTAATAAATTGTCTATTTCATTTCTATAGTGTCTCTAGTTACAGATTATGAAGTAAGAAGCATATAGTCTCATTTTACAAGAGTTAAACGGGACATACGAAACCATAATTCGGAAATAACCAAAGATAACAGGATATCCTGGCAATGCCAAAAGAAAAGTGTAAAAAAAACCATCGGGCGTATAGTCAGCTATTAAAGGCCCGGCCATGACGAAATATGAAACAATGAAAACAACAAAACCTAGTCATGGGGCTATTTGTTTCGGGCATTTAATGGACATAGTTTGCAAATAGAACAACAATAATAGCTTATTCTATGTTTCTATGGAGTGAAAGTCACATGATTGTAAAATAGTGGTATAAGAATTACAATTTGCACCACCTGATTTTCGTTATCAACTGCTGCTCGTAGTCACTTATGTTTTATTCATGCATTTCACAAAACACAAATATAAGATTCAATTTATCTTTTTTAAATGATGAGTTAATAACAGCCCGCTATCGGTTTTATGCTGTTACATGAATGTAACATATAATAGATAATAGGTTTTACTGATATGAAATTGTAATTGAATCACTCCTTGGAAAAGTTTAACATTGTCACATATCAGTTTTCAGATACTTGAAGATCAACACTACAGTATATATTATGTATATTGGATAGTATCTTTGTTGTATTTGATGTCGTAGCAAGTCTCTTTTTCTAACACGGATGCTTTCAAAACAACACATATATCCTTACCTTGTTTTGAAGAAAAACGAGTAAAGCAATTAATGACAATGTAATCGATCACGTACAAATGACACTTATCTTTGCAATATAATAAAAGTAAACCATCCAAAAGTAATCAAAAAGAGATTACATTGAACATTGTCATATCTCCAGAGTCAATGGTGCATGACTAAGTAGTAATACTTGAGGCTTTTTTCTTGAAAACAAGTTAATCAAATGCTAAATGCAGTATCACACCCTGTAACAAAGGTTCACATGTTTTATACGTCAATGTGTTTTGTTTTATAAACACAGAAATAAAAAAAACTTATCTAATTATTTAAGAAGGAAGGGAGGGGGGTCATTATTTTCAATCAAATATCGACGTACTTGGAAGGTTATTTAACATCATACCAAATACAAATATAAAAATATAAATAACATCTTTATTTCAAAAAGCCATGTTTTCATTAATGCATAATCATGTTATCGTAAATCTATTATTTGAAGAATGCAACAACAACAAAAATCCATGAACCTCCCCATAAAAAACGTCTAGATATTGGTTTATGTTGAATGCAGACTTCGTACTATTTCATGATTTTAAGTGAAATGGAATGCACGGGTCTTACTTCTGACCTGTACGTGCCTTTTATATAAGAACCAAATGAAAATATAAACATACTTGTATTGGAATCAATGTTAAAGCCTTTTAAGCAAGGAAACACACATTAGTATTCACAAAAATAACTGTTAGTCTGAAGTCAAATTTTTAATGGTATCATGTAAGCTATGAAATATGTGCACGTGGCAGACACCAAATGACGTAGAAGATGTCATGCTTATTTTAAATTCATTGTGTTTTATCTTTTCCACTGTATACAAATTTTAGAATGAAAATGACGAGTCCAGAACCAATCCTATATATACCAATACATACTCTTTGTATTTTATTTTATTTTAATTATTTCTTTTCTTATTCTATTTTGTTCAATTTGATGTTTTCTTCTATATAGATATCTTTTGGATTTTTTGGGTGTTTCGGTTAAGGTTTAACTACCAAGGCTTTTCCTCATCAGGTATCCTGAGCCTCTTCAATATAAAAATTTTTAGTCTAGAAGGAAAGTTCACAGCATCTATGCGCATATAATTTAATTTCCTGGATATTGGGATATTGATTGAGTATTCATATAATACGAGAAGGTGTAACATCACTAATTCGGGCCTGGTCAGAAAGCACATACCAGAAAGTAGTAAATATTTAACACAAAATAGTTCCTACGCATGGGTGTAACTTTCAAACTTTGTAGAATATTTTGGTAATTTTGGTATCAAATGAAAGCAGAATGACTGGTGATCTTTGTAGAACACATTTTGACTTATAAGTTTGAATAATAAAAAAATTGCATGAAATTTAAAAAGGAGGGTACATTTTGCCTGTTTGTCAGATCTGAAGTACCTATTTTGGTACATCCGAAGTTCCGGGAATAAGTTCTCTCTTATATTCCATTTAAGGTATGTTGATTTTTTCATTAAGATACACCATAAGGTGTTGCTTTGACATGCAATGATTGTCACTTTATTTGAAATTAAGACAAAAGAGCTGTGCCTGCTTGAAATTGAGGAATTTAACATAGAAAGCAATGGGGCCATGAATTAGTGGTGTTCTTCCAGAAAGTAAAGAAATACTGACATAAGCTGAAAATTTATCCATTAGATTGACTAAAATTCTGTCCGCAGTGAAAGAGGGTCTTCAGAAATACTGTGAAACGGTTTACTCGCGTAGTGGTATTAACCATATGTGGATTCTTAAAACTCTAAAGAACTTCTGGATAATTTTAAATCTCGGTCTTTTCTGAAATTAGTTCTATCAAAACTTTTGATTTTTCTACCTTGTATACCACCATTCCCCATGTGAAATTGAAAACCGTCTAAAAGAAATAATCCACAATGCTTTTCATCATAAAATGGTAGCATACGCTATAAATTTATTACTTTGGGATACCATAAGGCATATTTTGTTAATAGCGAACAAAAGGGTAAAACATGCTACACAGAGGAACAAGTGATCAGTATGCTGGAGTTCCTTATTGACAACATATTTGTTGAATTTGAGGTAGACTTTTCAACAAATTGTCGGCATTCCTATGGGAACGAACTGTGCGCCTCTCCTTGCCGACCTCTTCTTATTTTCATATGAATCGGAGTTCCTTCAGACACTTGTCAAAAACAAGAGGATCAAAGAAGCCAGGTTATTTAATTTCACTTTCAGATATATTGATGATGTTCTTTCCATTAACAATCCGAACTTTTCTGATTGGGTTCCATTAATATATCCACCAGAACTAGAAATTAAAGAAACAACAGACACGGCTTCCTCCGCCTCATTTTTAGACTTATACCTCGAATTTGACATACACAGTCATCTCAGTACCAGAATCTATGACAAACGAGACGATTTTAATTTTGAAATTATCAATTTCCCCACCTTAGTAGCAATATACCAACTTCACCTGCATATGGGATATACATTTCCCAACTTATTCGGTATTCAAGAGCTTGCAGCTCCTACTCAGACTTTGTAAAACGTCACCAGTGTCTGAGCAGAAAGTTGATGAACCAGGGTATGTCAAAGAACGTCTTGTCCTTTTTCTAAAAAGTTCATCGGAAGGTACCAAGAACATGTTGATAAATATTCCGTATCAACTTCACAAATAATACACGATGGTCTTGAAGTATAGATTTTGCGTAGTGACGTTGTTTATCATCTTAATAACGTGTTATAGTATTCTTTTATTTGTCTTAATTAATACTACTTTTATTGTTAAGCCCAGTTTTTGATATATCCATTTGACGTGACTCTGTGCTTATGTATTCCGTTATACCTTGAACGACAAAATTATTTCATTTTTAATATTACTTTTACTGTTAAGTCTGTTTTTGTGATATACATTTGACATGACTCTGTACTATGTATCCCGTCATAATTTGAACCACACTATTAGTTTATTTGTTGATATTGCTTTTGCTATTGGGTCTGTTTTTGTGATGTCCATTTTGCGTGACTCTGTGCGTATGTATTCTGTCATACTTTGAACGACAAAATTGTTTTATTCATTGATATCACTTTTGCTGTTGAGTCTGTTTTTTGTGATATACGTTTGACGTGACTCGGACTTATGTGTCCCGTCATGATTTTAACCACACTATTATTTTATTTGTTAATGTTGCTTTTGCTGCTGGGTCTGTTTTTTGTGATGTCCATTTTGCGTGACTCTGTGTTTATGTATCTCTTTATACCTTGAACGACAAAATTATTTTATGTCTACCTGTGCGAATTTCAAACGCGCGATTTTACGCCAGTACTTAAAACCTTCCATCCTTTATAGGTGGATTTTACATAGATAAATAAAATCGTATGATATAAGCATAATGAGGATGTTAAATTTGATGTATGCCCTTTTGTGCTTCTTCGTAACATTTGTTTGTTTTATAGTGATTAAGATGATAACACAATGTTGACTGCTGTAACCCTATTTTTGACATTTTACCAATTGTGTCTGTTTGTTTTGTTCACGCATCGTTGTCAATATAATGGAATTTGATACGACTGTCATACAAGTGAGAGGTTTGGCTAGCCATAAAACCAGGTTCAATCCACCATTTTCTACATAAGAAAATGCCTGTACCAAGTCAGGAATATGACAGTTGTTATCCATTCGTTTGATGTGTTTGAACTTTTGATTTTGCCATTTGATTGAGGACTTTCCTTTTGAATTTTCCTCGGAGTTCAGTATTTTGTGATTTTACTTTTTATCACATGGCAGTGCCAATCTATATTAAGCTTAGTTTCAAATATAAGGAAGCATAGACAAAATAAAAGCATTTTGATCATTGAAATGTCATGGGTGTTTTTAATACGCTCATCTTTATCTCTTCTGACTATAATAAATAAGCAGACTGTATTTCAGGTGAATCATGTCATGTTTTTGTATTGATTTTACATTAAAAGTCATTAAACCTAGTAACGTCTGTCTTTCGTTTAAAAAAACAGAAAAGATAAATTGAGTTCTTATAAGTTTCATTTCCGACATTAAAGGTATAGTGTGTTTATCTTCAAATCTTTAAATGTGCGCTCAAATGCTTATATACAATTAGATTTATAAGCCTTTTTCAGACGACTCGACACTGCTTGTAGCTGACTACGAGGAAGACATTGACAAATATAACAGATCGTTCCGATCATCCACACTGACAAGAGACCACGAAAGAATATTTGTACGGTATAGGAGTACCGCATGAGCTTATTTATATATCTTTTGTACATTTAAATGACCTGATGGCAGGATGTGTAAAACAAATAAAATATTCCTAGTGTAAAGATAAACCCGAGAAAGAACTCTTAAAAATCGCCCCTATTTAGTGGATATGAAATAAGTTTTAATTATTATACTAAATAATACAGTTAACCAATAAAATAATTTAAGACAATTTTTCTACCAATCATCATCATATAAAACTAAGTCAGAAATCTGATACTAACTTTTCATGTTTCTACCCGTTTTGATATTCAGAGTCAATTTCCGTTTCCTAACATCTCCTTTTGTTCATATCCAACTAGCTGGGTGTGAAATCTGCTGCTATGGAAGGATAATTCTTATGTGAACGACCCTGTCCCAAAAACAATATATAATCCCATATCGTGATATTTGCTTCAGAATATCTTTGGTATTAGGATGTTGCATATAATATACAACCATGAATGCATATATTAAATAAAGGTAATGTTCTTGTCATCTGTTCTGAAATGTTCTTTGTTTGGAGATGGAACGCAATAACTACGATGATGAAATTCGGATATATATTGGCTTGTAATAATCAGAAGCATGATAGTTTGTACATTTTAATCTTTTGCGTCACAAAATAATGCCACAGTTTGTTCTTTGTGAGTTTCACATACTTACTAAGTGTTCTAAATTTTGTTTTGAACCCAAAAGGATAGTTGTTTTTGGTGGGGTTTGTGTACTCAGCCTTAAGTTTTCTATTTTGTGTTTTGTATCCTGTTGTATGTCTTTCGTCGTTTTTTTTTCTTCATTTTAAGCCATGGCTTTGTCAGTTAGTTTTCAATTTATGATTTTGAATATCTCTTTGGTATTGTCCATGCATATTATATCATTTGCTTGAAGTAAACAAGATCTATTGTACAACTTTGAATAATTATGTTGCAACCATTTTCAACATTGACAGTGTAGTGTATTGCAAAAAATAAAACCCTTTAAAATATAATGGAAATTGTTCTAAAGTAGACCGATTATTTTCTGTCATAATTTATTTTCCTTTAACAACTTTTATTGTCCTTTTTTGTAAAAAAAATATTCGGAAGAATAAGAAACAGAAATATCGTAAAATTTCATTTTCTGATTTTATGGTCAGCGTTGTGAATTTAAAAGCTAAGGCACAATTAAGAACTACGTACACACAATCATATACTATGCATTATTCATCTTGTAATATACACAAATACGCAATTATAGTAGAACAACAAATTGACAAAGAGTGAACTAGTATATCTAGCAACAGTTTAAAGAAAAAATGGCAGAGAGTCTTTAGGAAAGAAATGTTCTTTTTTTGTTATTTTTATAATTTTATTATTCTCACTGTGTAGCATCACCACCGGATAAAGGTACCCCGGAAGCGGTGGATAAAAAACATGAAGTCAGGTGAGGTCAAATTCCTCTTATTTTCATTATCTTCTACGTTTGGTTGACAAGTAAAGTTTTGCGATAATGATTCCTAATAATGTAACTGCTATTTAGGGTTGATTATAATCCTTCTTTGGTTTTCTCTCTCTTCAAATCTTCAGAATCAGATAGGGTGGTACCTGTCAACGAATCATGTAACGAGTTCAAACTTGTTAAAAACACATTTATCAATCAAGTATTCATTTAATGTTTTGTAGAACAAAGGAATCTGATGTTCAGTAGTTGTCGTTTGTTGATGTGGTTCATAAGTGTTTCTCGTTTCTCGTTTTTATATAGATTAGACCGTTGGTTTTCCCGTTTGAATGGTTTTACACTAGTAATTTTGGGGCCCTTTATAGCTTACTGTTCGGTGTGAGCCAAGGCTCCGTGTTGAAGACCGTACTTTGACCTATAATGGTTTACTTTTATAATTTTACTTGACTTGGATGGAGAGTTGTCTCATTGGCACTCATACCACATCTTCTTATATCTATATCATATTTAAGCTTTAACAACAATGTATTTCGATATAAACTATTGTTTATATAGAGAGAAATTCATTTAAATAAAGCGGATAATTTATATGGCGTATAGCGGCGTATAGTTATTTACTATACGGGGATTAAGATAGATACTTTTTGCCATCATTGTTTCTTTCCTTAGATGATAACTTAAATCCGGTGGTGATGCTACACAGTGATTCAAACACATCAGACTTCACAAATTCATAAAATTAATTGTCAATGATATAATTTTTTAAAAGTCCAATAAATAAGCACTGATTTAACACGCAAGGCCTACTGATTGAGATATTCAAAGATATAATTAATCTTACAATTAAATAGAGTCATTATATTTTTGATCGGAGATGAAATAATTTTCAGGATTTCTGTTATCCCAGTGTGTGTTGCAATTGTCGTTCGAATCATCCAAGGAATCGGTAATCTTGTAATTGATGTAATTGATGGGAAAATAATCCCTTTACCTGATTAATTGAAAAAAGTAAGGAAAGGACATCACGTATACACATGTCACTTAACAACAGAATGTTAATGAGGTGGAGGTGATGATGAAGATGATGATGATAATGATGATGATGACGACCGGTTGTTTAACATCCTGTGGCAAAATAAATCATTTTCAGGACGAGCACATGTTAATGTGATATACATATGAACCCTGCTTTATACTAGACCGACAAACTGAGCCTGATTTTTAACGTGCTAGTTATCATACCTGGACACATTGATATCGCTCTTACTACGGATTGACTAGTCTTTATTCTCAGCGGAGAAGCAGCAAATACAAATTTTAAGGTCTTTGATTAAACCAGGTCGGGGATCGAACCCACAACCTCCTGCACTCGAAGCAACACGCTACATAGAAATCACCAAGGTTGTTGCTATGACAAAGGAAAAAATAGTAAATGTTCATAAATGGCGTTTTTATTGTATCATATAAAAATTAATATTTCATATCCGTTCTGCATAATCTATAAATCTATGAGAAATCAATTGTTCAGAGAAAGATTTGTTTACCTTTGAGTACACAATTGTTAATATGCAGAAGATGAAGCTAAATTTGACATGTATGATATTTCAATTTTGTTTATAAAATGAGAGACATATAGTAAATTCAGGTTTAAAATGTAACTTATGGTGTCATATAAGATAGATGTTGTCATCCTGAAACCACACACATATGATTTCCATATTTTTCAATGAAACAAGGGATATAACTAGCCTCTTCGGGTTCAAAATATATCGTTTTCGCTGTCATATGATAGGTATTGTTTAATGATTAGTATTCAATTTATATGATTGCTTGATACTATGCTTTACAATTATGGCGTTTTAATAGAAACGTCGATCTACTAAATCGATTTGTTTAATGAACATCTGTTCGTTTAATCATTTCTTCAAAACCCTTTTCCAGCTTTAAAATATATGCTTCCCGTGTCTTATTTTAGCCTATGAAACACTGTTTTCTAAAATATATGGTTTATTTGTACTTTTCCGTGAAATAAGAAATAAGGTTGATACTGTTCAATTTTCGGTGTACACACTATTTCTAATGTCATATAATAAATACTGTACGGAACGACCATTTAACTTCAAGTGTGTGTGTGTGGTTGGGGAATCTTGTTTTTCATTCTGATTTTGTTTTTGTTCCATGCAAGCATAAAATAATTTTTTTTTGATAACCTAACATTAAAATTAATGGCAAATACTCTCAATTAGATTTTTTTCCCATGTCCTTGACCAAAATAGTTTTTTCTTCGAAAAAAAACATAACTCCCTCTTTTCTCAGAGTTAAATTGTCGTTTCCTTACGTTGATTCTAAATATATGAGGTCATATAAATATGAAACTTGAATTTCTATCCAATAAGGGAGATAATTAGCACATTCTAGTTTCTAGAAAGGTAACTTTCGGTGTTATACAAGTTTCAATGTGCGCTTAATCTGAAAATATATTGTTGCCAGACATGTTTTAGAACGTTTCGTCTACATTTTACCTACCAGTGGAACTAGAATCAAAACAATTGGAAAGTCAAATTACTGTGACTTGACTAAAGGTGTTGCTGTTTACCTTTACCTATTGTTCAACCAGATTGCAAAATTGACAAAACAATTGGGACATTTAATTTGACCAGCTGCCAGATTTAAATCTCACTGAACTAATAAGAATCTACCTTGATGGATTTACCTATGAAAGGTCCATGAAATGACTTCACCTGTTCAGTGGTTAAATGTTGTTCAAACTTTGAACTGACTACTGCTGATTTATAGATGAAAACAGCAAATTTTCAGGAAAATATCATTTAATATCTAAAAAAAAAAGACTCAATTATTCCAATAATAATAATAATGATAACAACAATAATAATGTAAAGCTGTTATTCGGAAATGAAATTTATTAGTACATGATCAATTAACAAATTTTGTATCCTGACCCATTTGAAATTATAAACACAGTGCTGATTTCAGTAAATAACATAACATGCCTACAGTATAGATTAGTATATATGGTATGAAAAAAAAAGCATGAGTATGGCCACACTATGCAAACGATTCTATGTTCTAATTTTTGCTATAAACTGCTGATTTTTTTTAATTCCATTTCCCAATGTTTTTCTGAAGAGAATCCTAAAACAAGTAAAGGAAATAAACATTGAAATCACAGTCTTTTTTCATTGAAATGAATGTATTCGTAGATTGCCATATAATTGCCAAAGAAATAACATTTAGAAGGAAAAGGAGAGATTTTTACTTTACTGTCATTTCAAATTTTAGGAGTGAGCAAGCCAGAACAAGATTATATATGTTTTTTTTTCTTGCAGGGTATTTAATTGCATGTCATATAATGCACTACATTTCCTCTTTATTTTTTCATAGCCAAATACTATGAGTGCTTGGATTTCTTTTATATTGTTGAAAAGACCTGTTTCATCTCTTTGGCTTTTCCTAATGGGAGATAACTGAAATATTTTTTTTTAACTCTTGTGGAAATCTGAATTATTCTATAATTTCCATAATTTTCCAGCATTAATAAACACAAGAACAAATGTGTGCATTCTTTCATTTAGACAGTTGTTCAATACTTATTGACATGAGCCTTGTACAAAGTGTTTATGCATAGTGAAATATAAAAAATAATAGTTATGAATAAACCGTTTATTTATTGACACTGATATTTGATATTTCATCCAGTATTCCAGTTTCACTATTTGAAGTAATTTTAAAATATTTTCCTAAATTTATTAACTTTTGGAATATTTTATTACCTTTTCACTATATCACAAGATTTTTTTGTAATTTTTATTATTTCCAATATCACATTACAAATTTTTATGATATTTTATTGATATTTTTCCCTATATCGCTTGATTTTACTATATCAACAGTATTCAGTTTTTATTTTATTTCCCATAATATATATCCCAATTAAACAATATTAGATCCAGAATTTTATAATAATTATTTCCAATATCGCATTCAAAATTGTTATGAGTTTTTGGGAATATTTTACTTTATTATTCACTTTATCACTAGATTTGACTATATCCACTGTATTCACATTTTCTTTCATTTCCATGATATATATCCAATTTAAACAGGTGAATCATCTTCATATTAGATCCAGAATTTTATAATGATTATTTTCAAAATCACATTTAAACATTTAAAGCCACAGAATCATGTTGGTTGAACTTATTTCTCCATAACTTGCATTCCAGTTTTGAATTTTTGTACCTTTTTGATTAACTAAATCCCATCTTAAAAGTGAATTCCCTTGAGAGAACACAGTATTTTTATGCACAAAAATCCTAATAGATTTCAAAGAAAAACACTGCAAGGTATACTCCAAAATCATTTTGGCTTTTACAAGTACATCATTATGTGACAGCCACACAAAACATTTTGAATGAATTATTTCCTCCTTGATACATTTATGACAATCCAGTCAAAGACACATTTTAAGAAGCAAAATTAAATTGCATCTAGAAGTGAATTCAAATAAAATAAATCCCAATTTTATATGCACATTGATTTTAATAGATTTCAAACACTGCGAATAATAATCCAAAATTAAAAATTTGAAGGGATATATGAAGACATGCATAACATATCCATCTGAAAACTGAAACTGAAAACACCTGAATAGCTATTTCTTGTTTCACTGACAGCTGGACAATATTATGTATAAGGGTTAACAATAATTTAAAGATTCATTTATTATGTAAAAACAGTTTTAATTTTCATACATATTTAACATGCTGTTAAGAAAATCTTTCGACTGATTTAGATTTTTGGGTCAGAATTAGATTAATCTTCTATATTGGGGACTTAAAACAATGAGTACCAATGATATTTTCTTCCCTTTCAATTTTATAATAGAATAACTCTAGGTGAAGAAAAACTTCAGGAAAAAAGCATGCTGTAAGGTTGGGTTAGGTGAATAAAAACAGTACAGGTAGCATCGAGGTAGACTCAACTCTAACAATACTTACTGGTCAATTTAAATGTCCCAATTGTATTGTCAATTTTACAATCTGGATGAACAATAGGTAAAGGTAAACAGCAACACATATAGTCAAGTCACACAGTAATAACAAATTGAAAGAGAGTAAATTGTAGAGAGGTTGGGTTGTTTAAATTCGGTTTAAGACATATGCGATTTATCATATTAATTTTAGAGAGTGGTACATAAATTTGATTGAAAGTGGTAGTGATTGTGAGAAAGGATCTCAAGTTTAACTTAACATGTTGCTCAGTCATTAGTTTTTTTATGTAGTATATCGGTCAACTGTTGTGTTTTTTCCAGCGTTTCTCGTTTTTGTCAAGATTTTCGACTTTTTGATTCTCTCTTTGGTATATTCCGCATGTTTTTTTTTTTTGGCACCAGTTAGTCAAAGCTTTCTGCTTATACAATGCTGATATAGAACATCAATTTTAATAGAACAACATGTTTGAAATAAAATTTCACGTAATAAACAAAATATCATAAATTCTTCATTCTTGTTTTAATTTCTTAACAATGGCCACATTATTTTCTTTTTTGTTCTCTCTTGATAAATTGTGCGCACTGCATTGTCTTATCATAACTGCAAAGTCAATATTTGACCTGGAATCTATTGTTCAGCCAGATTGTAAAATTGACAATTCAAACTGTTATATTTTCACTTAAAGGATATCAAACCATTGGAGATACAAATTTATCAATATATTAATGTTTAACTTTAAAAGCATAGTATAACTTAAAAGTTATTTGTTTAATGTTGTTTAATATATTGGATTAAAATTCAATTAACTATGTTAGAATAATTGTATTAACCTTATTGCTCGAAGTATTTCTGGCAAGTAAGCCAATAAGCGTAAATTCCTTGCAGACATCTATATTGCTGATACTGATAAAGTCAAATGATACATTTGTACTTCAAATTTCACAAAAAAAAGATGAATACATTATATAAGCTTGAATGGCTAAGTTTTACAATAAAACAAGTGTACATAGACTTTCTTTTAAAAAGAAAATCCTTTATTTTATCAAAATCTTCAAAAATTATCTGCTATTAAATTATTGGCTTTCCATACCCTTCTTTGCCTTGAGCTTTTCCGTATGCCGTGACCTAAGCCATGGCATCTCTTGTAAGCAATTCGTCAACCTCACAGCGCAAGTGCGAACAGAAAACCACGATAAAAAGGTCAATCGTGGACGAAAGATGCTATTTGTACTAAAAGTGCACATAGGACTTTGTTTAGTATATATGCATGCATTTTTTCAATAATTTCCTTATCATTATAATCATCATAAACTCGTTTAATTTGACTTTAATTCAAGTTTTACTCTTTTTTAGATCATCAAATAATGTTAATGATAATTGGTCAAATGATATATACCTTGTTTATCTTTCAACAACTAAATGGTTTTGCTAAGGGACTGTTTTAAATGTTTTCTTTCAATGTGATTCTTCGGTATTTTTACAAGAAGGCAATACAACAGATATTGTCGTTGCAGAATCTGACTGTTCTGTATCACATTTGTTTTGTCTTTTTTTGGGGGGGGCGTGAGGGGAGGGTTAAATATATCCAAAATCAAAATAGGAACGAACACCTTAAACGATTTTCATTATTCTAAGTTTAAAAGATACATTCCAAAATCATCTATCAGTGAATATAAAAATAGTTAATTGTCTATTACATAGTATCTATAGTAACTCTAATGACTAACCATGAAGTAAGTAGCATGTAGTTCCATTTTACAAGAGTTAACCATGGACATACATAACTACAATTCGGAAATGACCAAAGGTTGCATATAAACAGCTTGATATCCTAAAATATTCAAAATAAAAGTGTAAAAAACCCATCGGCGTATAGGCAGCAATTAAAGACCCGGCCATGACGAAATATCAAACAAATGAAATGAAAACACCTAGTCCGGGGCTATTTGTTTCGGGCATTTAACAGACATCTTTCGCAAGGTGGACAACAATAATAGCTAATTCTTTAGTCGAAATGAAGTGAAAGTCACATGATAGTAAAATAGTGGTATAAGAATATCAATTTGCACCACCTGATTTCCCTTATCAACTGCTGCTCGTAGTCACTTATGTTTTATTCATGCATTTCACCAAACACAAACATAACATCTAATTTGCTTTTTTTTAAATGATGAATTAATAACAGTATGTTATCAGTTTTATGCTGTTACATGAATTATGTAACATACGATAGATAATGGGTTTTACTGATTTATTTGATTAAATATGAAATTGTAATTTCTCACTTTTGAAGTCAGTAATGGAATCACTCCTTGGAAAAATTTAACATTGTTACACATCAGTTTTCAGACACTTGAAGATCAACACTACAGTTTACATTGGAGAGTATCTTTGTTGTATTTGATGTCGTAGCCAGTCCCTCTTTCTAAAGCTGATGCTTTCAAAAACAACACAGATATTTCCCCTTGTTGTGAGGAAAACATGAAAAGCAATTAATGACAATACAATCGATCAAGTGCAAATGACACTTTACTATACAATATTAAAGCATGGAACCTTCTGTAAGTAGTACAAAAGAAATTACATTGAACATTGTCGTATCTCCATATTCAATGGTGCAGTACTAACTAATAATACTTGAGGCTTTTTCTTGAAAATTAGTTAATCAAATGATTGATGCAGTATCACACCATGTACGAATGGTTCATATTTGTTATCAGTTGCTTTATAAGCACACAAATACAAATCTTATCTGAGCATATAGAAGTGAACAATTATTTTCAGATAAATATTGACGTACATGGATGGTAATGTAACATCATACCAAATACAAAAAAAAAAGTTTATTTTAAGAAGTGATGTTTTCATACACCTTACCGCTATTCGCCCGCCATAATCGGACATCACAAAGGTTCCCATAACATTTTGACGTAACAATAGAAATGTCTGACGCCACAAAGGAAAAGTATAAAGTTAATAGTTCAAGTGTCGCAAATTCTCAGGTTAAGTGTTGGAGAATTCCAAATATCGATAAGGTCTATTAATGCATAGGCATGTTATCATAATTCTTTTATTTGAACAATGTAGCCAAAAAAAAAAACAAAAAAAAAAAAACCCCATAAAACCCCATGCTAACTATAGGAATATGTGTATATGGCAGAAGACTGTATGACACAATTGTCATAATAATATAAAGTATTCACATACAACGTAAAATGCGATTTATAATATTCAAAATTTAATTCTTGACGAGAATATAGGTATTCTATCGATTATTTCAGTAGAAATATTCACTTTCATCAAAATAAGAATAGATTGATTATTTATTGATAAAAGTAAAATCTCAAAAATACTGAACTCCGAGGAAAACTCAAAAAGGAAAGTCCCTAATCAAATGGAAAAATCAAAAGCTCAAACACATCAAACAAATGGATAACAACTGTCATATTCCTGACTTGGTACAGGCATTTTCTTATGTAGAAAATGGTGGATTGAATCTGATAATTGTTTGCACAAAGCCCGGCAAAGTCATGTATATTCAGTTTGAAAACAATTTGAATGATGAATCGGTTAAGTAGGTATGGCAAAATAAGTTGAAATTTTGGATTCCTACTTGTACAGAGAGTAGAAGAGGATTTTGCTTTTTACCCTTTTAACATAAATGGATAATGAAAATATACCAATCTCAAACTTTGATACATATTAATTATTCTTTGAAGTTAACATAACCCAGATTCAAATGTCAAAGGATATCGATGATAAACAGTCTGTATTTGTAATTTTGTTAAGATTAATTAAATTTTCTTTCTGGTGACATAATTCAGTTTTACAGCATTCACAAGTATCTTCCTCTAACATGGTAGGCGATAACAGATCTATTTTTAAAACAAGTCATGTAATCAAATACTCATTACATGAGCTTGCTTCTTTCAAATATCTCTCAGTGGGCTGTTAATAAATCACAGTGTCACACATTTATAACATGAATAAAGATTAATTGTTAGGCTTATTAGGTCAAACAGTCAGAAGTAACGAAATCCAGGAGAAAGAGAAATTATCTTTTGACTAGCTTTTTTGGTGTCGAGTCATTAGTCTTCAATTAGAAATTTTTAAAGATACTGTTGGAGTTGCTGTCGAATTGACGTATTCAAAATAACTCCGTTCATTCTTTTTATTGGAAGCAATGTAGGTCAAACATTTTAACTGATTTTTGGGGTTAAACTGACTTTTCAGATTTATAGTTTGAAACTATCTAGTCGCGATAAAATAGTATTTTGCTAATTAAGTTACAAATATAAGATAGTATGTCAATGCTGCTGAGTGAATTGACTGAACGTGTATCATAAGTAGATTAGTGAATTAGTTAAAGAACGCGAGGCGATTTTTATTTTAGTTTAGTCTATGAAAATGAAATATATTTAAAAACTGGATGTCACAAAGTATAGAAATTGAAACTTTTTTCCAATAAAAAAGAAACAGAAGAAAAACAACAGATATTTAAATCTTTGTTAGGTAACTATTGTGAATGGCATACATATTTGGGTTTAAAACAGAATATCATCACCATCAATGTATCACCTCATTTATATGCAAAATTCAAAGCTTTTCTTTTGTTGAAATTGATTGCAAAGTCAATGGAACTGCTGTTTTGCCACACAAAGATTTTTCTTAATTTGTCACATTTATCATGAATAGTTATATTATTGAAAAAAATTGCATTCTTAAGTTGTTAGTTTCCTTACTCTCGACAGAAAATTTTGTAACTAGCAAAAAAATCATCGTTGATTGCTAAAACTGTCTGAATTTAATGGTGAGATGGGAATTACTATATACTGTATTTATCAACAGGCATGACCATGCGGAAAAATTCCAAACCATTTTCAACTATTTATCATTAGGAACAATAAACCTTTATATTTTACAGATTTTTTTCTTCAAATTAAAAGCAATGAATAATAACAAATGAAATGGCATTTCTGTATAAAAGAAGTTTTTAAACCTTTTTTCCATGAAAATTCAGAACATCTTATTCATTCCTCGATAGCTAAAGATTGCTTAATAACCAAAGTACGTGTAAATAACAATAAAGTACTTTGTGCTTAACATTGGGAATCTTTTTATCCATTAAAAATTATTCTACGTGCATCAGGCGGGTAACAATGATACCCAAATCCCCATGACGAGGGTCTATGTTCCAATGGTTTCCAATGGTTTCCAACTAGCACGAGAATAAACACACAACAACCTGTAAAACAACTTTTAAATTTTTTTTACAAAAAATTGCCATATCATCTCGAAATTGTAAAGAAGTAAAAGTGCAAAATATAATTTGTCTTCATTCATGTATATATACACGTAACTCTTTGCAAACGTTTGAAATAGTTGTTCATTTTTCCACTTATAATAATATTCTCGTCCTTGATATTTGTATAATTTTACATCCTCTCAAAATAAGATTTGGCAAACCATTGTTTTGGAGTTTGATGTTAAACATATAGATTTTAGCTTGAATATTTAATTGAAATTAAATTAAACAGTATATTCACCTGTATGTTTACTTTTGTCAGCACTGATATTTTCATCGACTTACTTTTCTAAAACCAATTGATTTTTATGATAATATTTTGTATGTTTTGATACATATCGTATTCTGTATTTCAAATATTTGACCTAATTTAAAGAAGAAAAGCGAAGAAAGTATTGATTTCTTGTAAAAATAATCTTTTATACCTGATAAATCTTAATCCCAAAAGTTATTCTTACATGGCAGTATTCCCCGGATAATAAGAATTGATGACTAGACGCATGACAATACTATACTGTACGTGAACCAATAGCAGATTAAACATCGTCGCCTTGTATATAATGATCTGTCAAACAGTAAGCATATTGAATGGTCGGATGAAGATTCAGTTTTGATTTTTTTGGATTTGTAAATTGTTTAGAAAAAAATATAATGCTTATGGTAGTGAGGAATTTCGTTGTTGTAAACATAAATCTATTTGTGGTGAGTAAATTCATTTTACTATGTATATGATTGTTTTTTAATTCGCTGTGTTTGATTTCGTTTAAACATGTTACATGAATAAAACCAGATGTGGGATATACGTCAATTAAAAAGCACACCAACGACACAAATAAACAAAAGATATCTACAGATCACATACAGTCTTCAAATATAGACAATTGTCTTTACAATACATAGATAAATAAAGATTTATCAGAATGTGTTTGAATATCTGAAATCCAACTTATTAAAAAAAGAACATTGCTCGATTGAAGTCTCAAAATAATCTGAAAACATGGTCAAAGTTTAAAGGGAAATTAACTCGTACATGTAATATGTAATAAATCATGATCTTGACATCGGCATGACATCTAAGTGATTTTTAAACAGTCGTTTTGTTTTTGATTTTTTCAAAGAGAAGTGATATTAATTTGATTGTACTTTCTTTGAAATTTATTTGAAAAAATAAGGAGATGTGATAAATCGCCATTAAGACAATCATACAATAGCGACCAAAGAACGATGAAGTAAACAACTATAGGTCTGTAAGGATGATGATACATTTTAAATTTCCTTTGTCAGAAGACGAGTTTTAATGACGATGATTGCATATTGGGTAAAAATTTAATTTGTTGATATCCTTTTACATTTTAAAATCAAGAGTAACCAAATGATCTAAGCAAAAGAAAGACTATATTCAATATTGCGTGATAAGAAGTAATTTCTTTTTCTTTTTATTTACATATAGGCAGCAGAGTTATATTAACATGGATGTCAAGTTACGTTGTTGCTGAAGAACTCGCAATGAAGTGATAAATACAGCATATAAACCCCAAAAAGGTATGTATTAGCCCCAAAAAAAAGATATAACTTTAAGCCACTCCAAATTAAACATATTTATTTATTTACTTTAATGTTTAAAAAATTGAAGAGAGCGTTCGATATTTTTACGTTTGATATTATTCCGAGATGATTATTTTAGCAATACCTGAATGGTCGTGCGAAGAAGGCATATCCTAAATATCATTCTACCAACATCTGCTTTCAGGAGCAAGAAATAATTTTGTACCAAACAAATGTAATTTTCAGTTATGTTTTTTTGATGGGTGGGGGTGGGATAGGCGATAATCTTTGTAAAAGAATACGTTGATTTCATTAAATGGCACGAAAATCCAGTAAGGTTAAAGGAATAGTGATAAAAAAAGTCGGTTTAAAATTTAAAATTTTAGAGCGAGCGAATCGAAAGAACTACAAATTAATTTGTATTCAGCAGACTGAAATTTAGTATTCCTTGTTATTTTATATTAACAATACACTTTTTAGACATGAAGAAATGAAGACACTGCAATAAAATTAGAGAAATCAATATAAATAATTAAATTCGATCAAATACGATATACGTATTGAAAAAAAGTAAAAACTCTGAGAATGGATCCATTAAACATTGTCTGTATTCAGTGACTGTTCTCATATATAATTCAATATTTTATTAAGGAATATCGTGGGAATGTGTAACAAATATATAGAAGTATCGATGGGAACGTGGAAAAAGCAAGATTCAATTATTCTGTCTAAATTAATACATCTATAAATAGTTCACTAACATAGAAATATTTTCTTAATGGCTCGAATTAATTCAAAATCGATTGTTATAAAATGAAATGTACAAGAATTTAAGATTTCCAAATATTGCGCATGTGTTAAAATATCAATAAGATAATATACTTAAATTTTATATAAGGCATTCTATCAAAATGAGAAACAATAAGAACAATTTCCATTCTTAACTTCCATTGTCCTTCGTCGTTCATTATAGCTATTTAATTTACCCTCTATTGAAATTACCGGGAAATTGAAAACATATCATTTAAAGTCGTACGTTTTTTGTATTATAAGTTCCTTTTATTAGCACAGAAAAGTATTTATCATACATATTATGTACAAGTATATCATTAACATTTCTTTCAAATAATTTTCCCGGGATTTATATGTGTTTGCTTCTATTGATGTAAGATTTCGTTGGAAGAATTATTAGGTATCTCAAATATTTTGATCAGTTTTCTCTACAATACTAATTAATCTAAATTAAGGCATCAGTAGTTTACCGTGTTCAAATCTTATAAATCGATTAAAACAAATCAAGGTAAAAAACAAAAAATGCGTCTACAGGATAAATGTCAGCTGCTTTACATGCATCACCACACCCAGTTAAAATGACACAGTTGGGAGTAGGAAACAATCGATAAAATTACAGATAAGACGTCTGTTCGGGTATCTAAAGATATAAGACTGTGATAACATGTCGTTAGTGAGTTGAAATACATACATATCGTATCAGTCAAACAATTGGTGACCATAACACTTATGTAGTGTCGATTTCGATCGTTCAGCCTCACAACACTGTTGGAGCAGTTTGATTGTAAGGAGTTCACGAGATAGGTTAACTCCATACAATTGAAGATGGTATGTTGCTGCTGAAGAATAGGAAATTGACAATTAAAAGGTTATAGATTATAGTTTGAATTTATCCATCAAGAAAGGAAAAGATAAAGGTGTGAATCAGACCTTCTGGTTTCCAAAGTATCCTTAATCTCAAGGTTTATGTGATATATGAGAAGGATGCACTCTCTAAAATGTGAGTTACTGAGCGACAGGCCATCATCAATATAACCAAAAGTGAAATTAAAGAACTTTGTAAACTACTTTGTTCATTTTTTCTTTTAAGGTTATGTATGAATTACGATTGATTGATTGATTTTTGGTTGCTTAACGTCCAGTGGCAAATATTTCATGCATATTCAGGACGAGAACAAATTAACAATAAATACAATAGGTAGGTTCTGTAATAGGGGCGTCCGGGATTAAGGTCGGAAAAATGTAGACTGCCACGGGAAATGCAGGTATATTGGATAGGGACAGAAATTTAGCCTTACAACAGGTCATCTATGGACCCCTCAAAGAGTTGTTGCAAGGGTTCTTCACGTGTAAAGAGCGTGGCACTCTCTTTACACGAGGCAACGGATTTAACGTCTCCATTCTGACCGGACGTGGCTGCAAATTTGTACATCCCGCACAGCCAAACGGACGCCCCACTTTAGCAAGGGTTTTACTGCCGATCAGAGGAAGACCAATGGTGGCCATACTTCTTTTCCCCAGTCACCCTTGGGGGTTGTATGAATTATGCTACATATCTGTACAATACGAGTCGGTCAGTAGAGGTGCATAATTAGTATCTATTGGAATACAAATCTACCAAACTTAACAAATAAGTTGTCGTTAAAAAAAATCTTCAGCTTTTTAATTGTATCCTCCTCGGTGTATTTTATTTTTGTAATTAGAGCGGTTCTTCTAAAAGAAGAATTTTTTTTAATTCCAAAAAAAAAAAAATTGTATCAACGATGCCCATTTTTGTAGGAAAAGATCTTTGTAATGAAACGATATATTCGATCTTTTAATTGAGAACGGGAAATAGGAGTGTAAGGCGTAGAAATCTCAAAAGTTTATATTACTTCGAAACTGTAACGATATTGATTGAAGATTTAAAAGTAATTTTTGTAGAGCCTATATGTGATTGACACCGCAGGATGATCATACCCATCACAATATTTCGGAAGGCAATCTTTTACTGTAGAACTTTAGAAATATGTTTAGTCGAACATCTTGTTGGCTCGGCTATATATCGCTATTTGTAAGGAACTTTGTGGAGTGAAGAAATAAGAAAAAGTTAAACAAAAATTAAGAACTCCAAGGTAAATTCAAAAAGGGGAAATCCATAAAAACTGACAAAATCAAATTTTATTAACCAACGAAGTGAGTGGAAAAGAACTGTCATATTCCTGACTTGGATTGGCAAGAGTAACAACAACTTCTCCATAGAGTTGTGCAAGATTGTATCTTCTTTTCTAATGACACCATTTCCTCAACTTTCCTATATGTCCATATACTTGGGTTGTAGAATTTGTATGATCCGATAATTTGTAATTTGATATTTTTTTGGCGTTAGACCAGATACATGAACACATCCGCTACTGTGCGACGTCTTTTCATATGTAATAGGTAATATCTCATCAACAGCTTTTATAGGTGTTATACGATATGTGTCACTATTGAAACAGGTTTTGACTAACCATCAAGGGAACCTGATTTCAACGGCTGTTGTCGATGGGTCGTGTCTTTTCGTCCTTTTTTGTTTACCTGTTAAACTTTTCTAAAAAGATTGGGTGCTTCGCAGTCTCATAAATTTACATCACCTTTTGTTTTTATGTTAGAGGTTAAAGTTTATATTTGAGGGAAAATACAGCTTTTATTCTTGTTTTATAAGTATTAATTAGTTATGTTTTTTTTTCATTGCTCTTACTTTTATATGAGTTTCAGTTTTATTAATGCAATGACAAAAAGTGCGACCTAACAGGGATCAGGCTAGTTAAGAATAAAATAAAATGAGCGCCATCCGTTTTGAGGATAACGAATAAGGGACTTAGAAAGGAACATATAGCATAAGATAGTCAAGAGAGAAAAAATATTCATCTCACCAAAACTGTTCATTGATAAGAGTGACACGCGATACCATTAATTCTGCAATATTTTTACTTTCTCTTATGAATTTAATTGTTTCATGTAAAAGTCCATTGATAACCTCGATGTTATTGTCACATAAACAGTTACTGTACTTAGTGAATGTTGCACATTGATGCATTGAATTTACCATGTACCGTTTTACACGTTATATTCTTACATGTTGTTTAGTTTTGCATTTTTTAGTATTATTAATATATTAATTTTTTCCCCTTTTGGTCATATAGTTTCTCCCGGTATAAAGTATTTACACATTCTTGGTTTTGATTTTTTTTTAATTGGAGCGTTCCTGATGATACTACATTCATATACATATAAATGTCTTTCTGAAGCACCTAATTTATAAATTGTTATTTTCATTTTCCAAACAATTTGATAAAAAGTCGAAGATGAGCAAAAATATTAAAACTCAACGCTGTGAATGGCACAAATGTGAATCCTTTATTTAAGAACGCGTGTAAAATGTAAAAATTTATTCGGAAACCATAGTATCATTTTAAATGAATAACCTTTTGCAGTTGCAATTCTTGAAAGTATGTTTAAGATGGCGGTTAATAAGTTACGACTAGCCCAAGTAAGATTCAAGATTTCACAAAATGCAAGAAAACTAAATCCACCATCCCTATTTGTAATGCAGCCATTTCGTTGCCAATGTGTGTCGATCCTCAGAATTTTTTGGACTAGTGTCATGTATTATTGGCTAAATTATTCCCTGCATAACTGCTACGTCACATTTCTCATTAATTGACAAAACAGTTTAAAGAAGAACGTTATAGAAACAGTTATGAAAAGTTATTTGATCATATAGAGGTTAATACCTTTAAATATGAAAGTCAGCAAGATCTTCAAAAAAAAAAAAAGCAACAACAAAACAAAAAACAAAAACAAATAAGAATAAAACAGACAACTAGCAAATTGACTTTGTTATGATATTGTAACTATCATATTTATTTAGTTGGCTTATTTGTTTTGTGTGGCCTAAGAATGTTTACATTTTTTTATATTGTGTACAAAATAATACACATTGTGTTATAACTATGCAGTTTAGAATTCACTGGAACAATCATTGATACTCATGGAATGATTAGAACTTTCTATTTTACTTACATAACGTTTCCAGAATGATCATAACAAAAGATGCGTAATTAAAACATCCACCAGGGATGGGCACGATTACTGACAAATGTAATCGATTAATAATCGATTACTTGAAGGATTTTTGTGTATTCGATTAATAATCGATTACTCTGATTTTTGTGTGTAATCGATTTCAATCGATTACTTTATCAAAAGTAATTACATTACTTTTCGATTACTGTCAATTACATGCTACAAAATTACAAAGAAATAATAAAGTAAGTTAAACAAATATGTTGTTCAACGTATGTATAGTGGAAATTTAGAACTTTATAAAAACAGCATTTAAAGCATTGTTTTCAAATGTTAAGTTGACAATTGTTTTCTTGATGGAAGCTCTTTCTTACTGAGTATTTGAAATATTTAAAAATTCTTTAATTTTGGTTTTCAACACGAGTGAGTGGTGATAAAGTTCTTACAATGACATCTTTGGATTCAGTCACTTCTTTATATTTTAGGATATTTTCTCCATATTTTGCAAATTTTTGCTGTCATACTGACTTAAGTTACGTAGTTTGTATTTACTCATTTTACTCTATTTGAATATAGTTCATAACAATGTTAGAAGTTTCCTCTAAAAATTTTATAAAAAGTGGAATAATTAACTAGTTCAGCTAATTTCAAAGATGTAAATTTATAATATTTATAATTAATACATGCATGAATTAATCCTTTTGTTTGGAAAACCTCCCTAATTGCAGGTTATTAAACTGCCAATGGAGTACATTTTATAACCTGTGGCAAAATATAATGTAATTTCCCTCTTAATTAGACATAATTGAAATCAAAACAAAGTTGGCATCTCATTGATTAGAAGTCCCTGATCATCTGATTAGTAAAGACAAGAAGTTTGTTGAGAATTTTTATGCTCTATTCAAAATGAAAACAATATATATTTTAGTGTCAAAATGGGATACATGTATCTATTTCTGAACAAGAATTTCAAAGCATAGCCATTGGTACATTGGCAAAAGGATTTTGTGTAATTTCTTATTTTTTATATCATAATATTATGACGAATCAACTGTTGATCTATTCTAGTTAAAATTTCAACTCTTATTGAAAATTACGCTTCAATGTCAATGTAGAACAGAACTTATCATAAGACTCAATTCTTATTAAAATCTATTTTCTCATTTCAAAATAAAAGGTCTTTAAATTATTGACAAGCATTTAAGACAGTAAAGTCAATTGTTTCAAAAGCTGGTTATACAGTAAAATTTGGTAGGAGATCTGGTTGATCATAATACAGCTTGAGACAATAGAAATAAGGTATTTGATAAACTCTGAAGTCTTATTAATACATTCTATTCTATCTGTACTAATAAGTCATGAACACATACATATTTTCATTTAAAATAGGTTATATTTCATCATACTATTTGACTAAAGTAATCGAAATGTAATCGAAAAGTAATCGATGATTACATCATAATTTTTGCTGTAATCGATTAAATTACGATTATATGTAATCAAAAATGTCTTCGATTACAGATTACTGTCGATTACTGGAAAAAATGTAATCAATTACAATCGATTACGATTACAGATTACGATTACCCCATCCCTGACATCCACATTCTTTTTATGTAATACTTCTTGTAAACTTGTGTATAATAAATCTTGTTTCATTTCATTATTGATTTGTGTCTTTTGTTGGCTACAATTAAAAAGCGATTTTCTGGCGTAACAGAAATTGGGGGCTCGTGTCCGGGATAACGTTAATATCTTATTAAATTTTTTTTCAGTATTTTTATTAGAGCTAGCCAACAAAATTCTACAAAATGGCATTTGATGCCGGTAAATTTTTGAAAACGCCAAACCTGGAGGGGTTTGATAATTTAAAGAAAGAGGAATTAGTGTTGCTTGCTTAACATCTGAAATTAGAATTTAGAGTATCTATGAGAAAACAAATTATAAAAAATTTGGTAATAGACAAATTAGTTGACGCAGAAATTTTAGGTGAAGAGGCTCTTGATCTTAAGGTCGAAAATGTTGACGCTATCAAAATAAAACAGCTTGAATTAGAACATGAATTCAAAATAAAACAATTGGAAAAAAAGAAAGACAAGCAGAACTTCCAATGAAGGAACGGTTAGAGATGGAGAAGATGAAAGAAAAAGAAAAAGAAGGTGACTTTAAAATAAAACAGGCAGAACTTGAAATGAGAGAAAGGTTAGAGATTGAGAAAATGAAAATTGAAATGGCAAAAGAAGAAAGCAACACTAAATTCCAATCAAAATCAGAACATTTTAATTTTGATACAGCAAAAAATATATGTTTGGTTCCCAAATTTTGTGAAAAAACAGTTGATAATTTTTTTCCACAGTTTGAGAAAATTGCTCAAAATTTGAAATAGCCGAAGCCTTTTTGGACTACAATGCTGCAAAGTGTTTTTGAGGGCAAGGCCGCTGAAATTTACTCAGCACTTTCATCAGAAAATAGTTCTGATTATGACAAGGTTAAAAAAGAGGTTTTGAAAGTTTATGAGCTAGTGCCAGAAGCATATAGACAGAAATTTAGGTTTTATAAAAAGTTTGATTCACAAACCTATGTTGAATTTGCTAGGAAAAAGAAGATCTGTTTGATAAATGGCTTACGTCAAAGAAAACAGATAAAAATTTTGATAATTTAAGACAATTGATGTTATTAGAAGAGTTCAAGCAGTGTGTTCATTTAGACTTAAAAACACATTTAGATGACAAAACTGTTGAGACATTACAAGATGCAGCTGTTTTTTCCGATAATTATTCCCTTTCACATAAGAGAAGTTTCAAAGGTCAAAATTTTAATACTTCGAGTGGAAATTACAAGAATCAAAGCACTGAGCGTACTGATAGTAAACATGTTGCACAGAATAAGAGTCAGTCTAGTTATTATATGTCTAGTCCAAAATTTGATACTTTTGAGAAGAAGTCACTGACTTGTGCTTATTGTAAGAAGAATGGTCACCTGATGGCTGATTGTTTTTGACTCCATAAGAAGAATGAAAGAGATAATAAGCCCAAGACCAGTGCTTGTACGACACCCCGTGTTACCAATACGTTGGAATGTCCTGCGAGTCAGGCTTTTAAGTCCAGTTTTTGTGATTACATGGAGGATTATAAACCTTTTATGTCTGATGGGTTTGTTTCTATTGTTGATAATACTACTCCTCAGCCTATTAAGATTCTACGGGACACTGGAGCTTCTCAGTCTTTATTGTTAGAAGGTGTGTTGCCTTTGTCCGAGGAGACTTCTGTTGGTGCCTCCGTTTTGTTACAAGGTGTGGAGTTAGGTTGTATAGATGTTCCCCTCCATCGTATTTATCTGAAGTCAGATTTGATAACTGGACCAGTTGTTGTGTTCGTCCTTATCTACCTGTTGAGGGTGTTTCATTATTGCTAGGAAATGATCTCGCTAGGAACAAAGTAGTTGCTGAATCAATTGTTTCCAGTGAACAGGTGATGGATGTTAAATCACCTGAAGATGATGCTGAACTGTATCCAGCTTGTGTCGTTACGAGGGCGATGGCTAGAAAACAATAAAATGAGGATTTGCAAGAAGACCAGTTTGATTACATGGACCTTTCTGGCCGACATTGAACGTCCTTGTAGCTCAGAGAAGGCCGTAATAAGACCACCTAGTATGAGCAAGAATGTAATTATGCCATGGCCAGACGTAAACAGCCATTCATTAGACCGAAGGAAATTTGTCGAAGAACAAAATGAAGACCCTGAGGTTCTTCAGCTCTGCAAGAGGGCTCAACCACAGGAGGAAGCAGACAAAGTGGCCGAATGCTATTACCATCAAGACGGCATTTTAATGAGAAAGTGGAAGCCCCTGATGCTACCAAAGAGGAGGAATGGAGAGTGGTATACCAAGTGGTGGTGCCTAAAGTCTATAGGCAAGACATTATTGGCCTTGCCCATGACACCCCCTTGGCTGGACACTCAGGTATAAGGAAGACTTGCCTTAAGATCTTGCAGCATTTCTACTGACCAAGACTAAGAAGTGATGTCGCAGAATACTGCAAATCATGCCATATATGCCAGGTTGTTGGTAAGCCTAACCAGAAAAATACCACCAGCACCACTTTTGCCTATTCCAGCCTTTGAAGAACCTTTCAGCAGAGTGCTAATTGATTGCGTTGGACCTTTACCGAAGACCAAGACCGGAAATGCGTATTTATTGACAATCATGTGTACCTCCACTCGCTTTCCAGAGGCTATTCGGTTAAGGAATATCAAGACACCTACTACTGTCAAAGCTCTGATCAAATTTTTTACGCTAGTAGGACTTCCAAAATCTATACAGTCCGACCAGGGTTCAAATTTCATGTCAGTAGATATAAGTAGATGTGGTATGAGTGCCAATGAGACAACTCTCCATCCAAGTCAAAATTTATAAATGTAAACCATTATAGGTCAAAGTACGGTCTTCAACACGGAGCCTAGGCTCACACCGAACAGTAAGCTATAAAGGGCCCCAAAATTACTAGTGTAAAACCATTCAAACGGGAAAACCAACGGTCTAATCTATATAAAACGAGAAACGAGAAACACTTATGAACCACATCAACAAACGACAACTACTGAACATCAGATTCCTGACTTAGGACAGGTGCAAACAAATGCAGCGGGTTTAAACGTTTTAATGGTACCAAACCTTCACCCTTTTTCTGAAACAATAGTGTAACATCACAACATAGAAAACACACTATAAAATATCAACTGAAATAGCTTAACTCAATCAAAGGACATATTAACACCATTGAACATACACTGAACAAATAAATTTGACCTATGATACAATGTAAATTCAAAATAAATAAACTAAGGAAGAATAATAAAAGTAACATGTTATATCGGTATGAAATGTTAAACAATTTAAGAAAAACAATATGCCCGAACAAAATATCAGTCATTTGCAATAAGTTTAAACACAGGTAAATAAAATAATTTTGTTGTTAGGTATACGTATACAGTTACAATAGAGAAAGGAAATATTTTAACAAAATAAATAATTTTGATGTTCATAGTACGAAGTGGAAATTTATATTAGTACCAAACACTTATCAAAGCTGGTATATAGACCAGATATAACCCTGAATAACATTAAATAACAAAAAAAGCATTACAATTAGTATCAACAGGTCAAATAAACAAGAAAGTACGATTTGAGAGTACTCGCAGGTTTATTTCAGCAAGTCGTGTACCAGTTAGGGATTGCTCAGTATAGGTCAAGTGCTTATCATCCAGAATTTCAAGGTGCCTTAGAACGTTTTCTTCAAACATTGAAGAACATGATTAGAACTTTTTGTCTTCAATTTGATAGGGACTGGGATGATGGTGTTCACTTTTTACTTTTTGCGGTCCGAGAGGCTGTTCAAGAATCCCTTGGTTTTAGTCCCTTTGAGTTGGTATTTGGTCATACTGTAAGGGGACCTTTAAAGTTAATTAAGGAAAAGTGGCTAACTGAACACACTGACTTGAATCTTCTAGACTATGTATCTAGATTTAAAGAAAAATTGTATACTACTTGTCAAATTGCTCAGAACAATTTAAAAACTGTTCAGAATAAGATGAAAATATGGTATGATAAAGATGCCAGGGACAGAGTTTTTGAGCCAGGTGATAAGGTACTTGTATTTTTGCCAGTCCCTGGACATCCATTACAAGCTAAATATTGTGGTCCTTATACCATAGAGAGTAAAATCAATGATTTGAATTATATTGTAAAAACACCAGGTCGGCGTAAACAAAACAGAAAGTGTCACATTAATATGTTAAAACCATGTTTTGAGCGTACTAATGAAGGTGAGAGTAAACCAGTTGCCACTTTAGCCATGGTTAAATTGGAAAACAATCATGACAAGCCAGATGTAATTGAACCACCTTTTAGTTTTAAAACTATGGAGGAGACAGTTAGATTGAAAAATTCAGAAATTTTGTCAAATTTAGACTCAAAATTTGCACATCTGACTTTTGATCGAAGAGAAAAATTAAAAGCTTTGGTATTTTCTTTTAAAAATCTTTTTCCAGATGTGACAAACAAAACCACCGCTGTTTGTCATGATGTCGATGTAGGTTATGCTTCTCCAATTAAGCAACATCCTTACCGGCTCAATCCACTCAAACTTGAATTTATGAGACAAGAAATTAAATATATGCTTGACAATGATATTATTGAGCCGAGTAACAGTGAATGGAGCTCTCCTTGTCTGCTTGTGCCTAAACCAGATAAAACCTTTCGTTTCGTAACTGATTTTAGAAAAGTAAATTCTTTTTTAAAATCTGATTCCTATCCGATTCCAAGGATAGACGACTGCATTGATAACATTGGACTAGCAAAATTTGTGTGCAAATTTGATTTATTGAAAGGTTACTGGCAAGTTCCATTGACACAGAGCGCTCGAGAAATATCAGCTTTTGTCACACCAGACGGCTTATTTCAATATACTGTAATGTTTGGCATGAAAAGTGCTCCAGCTACATTTCAAAGAATGATCAATAATGTTATAAAAGATTTAGACTGTTATTATGCTTATATTGATGATCTTATTGTATGTAGTGATAGCTGGGAAGAACATTTAATACATTTATATGATACTTTTGATAGATTGTCACAATCAAATTTGACTGTTAATCTTGGTAAAAGTGAATTTTGCCAAGCCATTGTTGATTATTTAGGGCATACGGTTGGCCAAGGTCAAGTGAAACCTATAACGGCTAAAGTGGATGCAATTACTAAATTTCCTCCTCCTACAAATAAAAAACAACTTATGAGATATTTAGGCATGATTGGATTTTACAGGAAATTCTGTTCAAATTTTGCTACTGTTGTTCGACCATTGACTCATCTTTAACGGAAAGATTCTAAATTCATCTGGAGTGAAAATTGTTAGAACGCTTGTGAAAATAGCAAATCACTTTGAATGAATAGTCCAGTTCTGATCACTCCAGACTTTGAAAAACAATTTAAACTTGCCGTTGATGCAAGTGATGTAGGAGTTGGAGCTGTTTTATATCAAGAGACAGATGCTAATGTTGAGAAACCTATATCATATTTTTCTAAGAAATTAGATAAACACCAGAAAAATTATTCGACTATTGAAAAAGAGTGTTTGCACTGTTGTCTGCACTTCAACATTTTGATGTATATTTAAATCCCACTGTGCATCCTATTCTTGTTTATACTGATCATAATCCTCTCATCTTCATACATAAAATGAGAAACAAGAACCAGAGGTTGACTAGGTGGAGTTTTTTTAATTGTTACAGGAATATGATGTTATTGTAAAACATATTAAAGGTAAAGATAATGTAATAGCAGATGCTTTATCTAGAACTTATTGAAACACTTTGTATATACTATGTATTTTTGTACATATTATTCATGAAAAGTTTTTGTTACACTCAAACTTTTTTAAAGGGGAAGGTGTTATGATGTTGTAACTATCATATTTATTTAGTTGGCCTAATTTCTTTTGTGTGGCCTAAGAATGTTTACATTTTTTTATATTGTGTACAAAATAATACACATTGTGTTACAACTATGCAGTTTAGAATTCACTGGAACAATCATTGATACTCATGGAATGATTAGAACTTTCTATTTCACTTACATAACGTTTCCAGAATGATCATAACAAAAGATGCGTAATTAAAACATCCACAGTTATCTAGAACTTTCCTTTACGAGTATTTAAATGCAGACCCAAAAGTAAGTTGAATATAGATATTTAGAGATAGACATAGATAGACTTAGACATCGATAGACATCAACATTCTCAGCAGTTGGATTGACACTCAGTTTTATTTGCAAACTACATCATACTAGATTGTGACCTATTGGATATAATATTCTGTGGATTCCGAGAAGATTTCCGGATAAAGAAAAGATAAAAGATTGGACATATATGTTGCCAGTTAAGTTGACATTTCTTTTTATGTAATACTTCTTGTAAACTTGTGTATAATAAATCTTGTTTCATTTTATTATTGATTTGTGTCTTTTGTTGGCTACAATTAAAAAGCGATTTTCTGGCGTAACACCTTCTTCAATATTGACCATATGTAGAGGAATTGCAATTTTGTACTTAAATACAATCAGTTGAACAGTTCACACCCACTGAAGGATATAAAATGTATATCAGAATACTGCATCTTTATGACGATGGCTTAGTAATATGACTTTATAGAAAATTCTTTACACCTAATGAACCAAGTATTAACGACGTTAGCTATGGAATAAATACAATTAATGCAGTTCTAAGAAATAGTAAAGCAGTATCCATGCATTCGTTGAATATAAATTATACACTGGTATTCGCATTTTCCCTTTGATAGGTCTGTATGATTAAGTGCAAGTATTCTTTATTCTATAGTCTACTTATTGATAGGCATTTACAGTATACAATATCATATCAATTAAATGATAAACAATGAACATGCAGTTTTATTTCATAACAAGTAACGCATAAAAAGATAACGAAGCGTTTTTTTCTAAATGCTGATCTGTTTATTTATTTACATGTGAAAAGAGTCAGAGATCTTAATATTACTACCGTAAATTTACATCTTTTACGTTGATAAATAATAAAAAATGTGAAATCACCTAGAGCGCGTGGGTCAAAGGGGCGTAACCAGAATTTTGCCATCATGACAACTCCGAGGCGGGGTAAACCGCATTCAATAAATTCAAGTAACTTGTGCCGTAACTGTTTTGAAAAGGTTACTTTTTTTTTGCTTTTAATTTGTTGTCATCAAAGTAGCTACTAAAATTCTGCAGTTTTGTGAAGACTTCCAAGTTTGCATCCAGAGAAAACATCATCAAGTCTTTCGAATAATGCTAATACATATTGCAATTCATTAAGGTTCATGTGGACCCTTTGGCTAAAATGGCTGCATTTTACCTCAGAATTTACTCTGAGTACAGACAAACCTGTGTATATGGAAAAAGTTTTAAGGAATAGCATGTTCTAGATAAATAAAATTCAAATATATTTTATGATTTAGAAAAAAAATTAAAAACTTAACAGGATTTTGCAGTGCTCTTTTTATCATTCCTCCAGAAGATGCCAAAATAAACTAAGTTGCGAAAGATGTTTGAGAACTTCCCCACAGGTAATAATTGTAGTGAACTGTATTGACATGGACAATAGATGGACAAAAATATCATTATTTATCATAGACAATTTTCATTTTGAGCAAGTATAGCAGAAGTGATAAAAACAACAAAATAATTAACAAAACATCACAATTCATTACCACTTCCCTATGTTGTGGAGAAATTGAATAGACACTCTAATATATTCTCTAATTAATTCGTTGACAAAAGCATGTCAGTACACCCACGGAGTTAATTGAGTAAACAAATCCTGATCTCTACAGGTCATTTAGATTTATCTTTTTAACACGGAAACCGCGTAAAATGTGTATTCAAATTGTATTGTCAGTAAACAGACATTTGTGAAATACAGTCACCGACAGTTAAATGGTGTTCTGTACGTATCTGTAATATACTTTCTTTAATGCGCCTCTTTGGTATCATTTATATGGTCATTTAGCAACACTAATGAGTCTTGTGTAGATGAAAAGCGCGTCCAGCGTACTTTATAAAAGGAGCCATGTTTCTTTGGTTAGTTTTGTTTAGCCACTAATATTGATGTTAAGGTATACGGTTGAGATCTTATCCAGTTCCATATATTAATGTCCCCGTTATAAATCGGTAAATAAGTAAGTTGGTGTCTTATGTCAAACATTTTGTATCTTTATATTTGGAAATTTGAACTTTGTTGGCAGGTTACTGCTATTTTCGTTTCATTTTATTTCCAATACTAGGCACGTGACGGTTTGGAGCTTGACATTGTGAGTAGACAATTGTCTATGTGTTGAACACTATGTTGCCTTGTAGATGTCTTTTAGTTATTCTTATAGCTCAGTTGCTGTTTCGTTGTGCTGAAACACACATTATAGACATCTTGATTGATTACATATTTGTTGAGTTTGGTTGATTACAAACAGTCAGTATTCTAATGTGCACCAATTTTGCACCCTATTAGCTGACTTGTTTTGAAATATAAAGCAGATTGTAAACAACAATTTCTCCAAAAAATATAATAGAAAAAGCATTTTGCCAAGTTTTATATTTGACTTTCAGATACATTGGTGATGTTCTGTAGCATGACAATGATTCCTTGCATCTCGGTTATCCCAGTGAACTTTAAGTTTATGATGCCACTAAAACCAAAAATTCTGCTTTCAAGCCTTTTGAAAAAATTTTTATTCGAGTGTCACTGATGAGTCTTTTGTAGAAGAAATGCGCGTCAGACGTAAACATTTTTAATCTTGTTATCGATGACGAGTTTATCTAGATCTCTTTGTTTTGGATAGTATCAAAGACTTACAACTGTAACCAAGGATCTATGACAAAAGTTATGATTTCAGGTCATTTTTTTATTTCTCAACAGTAACATGCCCTTTGTCCCATATGGCGTCCACATATATCTCAAATGATACAATTCGGTCGAGCATGTATACATTATACAAATTACATTAACAAATGTGCTCTCAGACCCAAAACTGCTCTAACAGAGTTATAAGAAAGAATTGATTGATCAATATTGATATTGACATACTGACACCAAATAAAAGCTCATAAAAAGGAAATGTCTGTGATGGGTTTAAAAAACAGTTATAAAAAGATCTACTGTCTTAGAATATGTTTTCTTTTTTAAATTTACAACCCTATAAGAAATCCTACAGTTTTTTATCACATAGATAGAAGCCTAACTAACGAGTTTGAGATAAACACAAATTGTTGTTTACGGTTTTCCTTAATGAAGGATTTGGCAAATTGACAGTCCAAATTAATCAACGAAATTATTCACTGTCTTATTAAATATGTCTGATGTTTTTTTTTATCATAATGCCTGCTACTAGATATTGGTAAACTGATTTATGTATGAGCAGTGTCGGATAGAAATCGACCTTAAGCAAATGAATATCGATAAATCTGTTGACCTATTTTAGGTTTAAAAAATCTCTATGGAAAGTATGTAACTGTTTGAAAATAGAGCTGTTATAAGAAAATCTACAAAACTGACCAAAATTCATCTTTTATTCCGTATTTGAATGTTCCAAAATCAAAATCTTATACATGCATGTATACGTGCACTTGCATAAGGTCGATTTATATCCGACGCAGCTCATATAAACTAAGTTGCGAAAGATGTTTGAGAACTTCCCACAGGTAATAATTGTAGTGAACTGTATTGACATGGACAATAGATGGACAAAAATATCATTATTTATCATAGACAATTTTCATTTTGAGCAAGTATAGCAGAAGTGATAAAACAACAAAATAATTAACAAAACACCACAATTCATTACCACTTCCCTATGTTGTGGAGAAATTGAATAGACACTCTAATATATTCTCTAATTAATTCGTTGACAAAAGCATGTCAGTACACCCACGGAGTTAATTGAGTAAACAAATCCTGATCTCTACAGGTCATTTAGATTTATCTTTTTAACACGGAAACCGCGTAAAATGTGTATTCAAATTGTATTGTCAGTAAACAGACATTTGTGAAATACAGTCACCGACAGTTAAATGGTGTTCTGTACGTATCTGTAATATACTTTCTTTAATGCGCCTCTTTGGTATCATTTATATGGTCATTTAGCAACACTAATGAGTCTTGTGTAGATGAAAAGCGCGTCCGGCGTACTTTATAAAAGGAGCCATGTTTCTTTGGTTAGTTTTTGTTTAGCCACTAATATTGATGTTAAGGTATACGGTTGAGATCTTATCCAGTTCCATATATTAATGTCCCCGTTATAAATCGGTAAATAAGTAAGTTGGTGTCTTATGTCAAACATTTTGTATCTTTATATTTGGAAATTTGAACTTTGTTGGCAGGTTACTGCTATTTTCGTTTCATTTTATTTCCAATACTAGGCACGTGACGGTTTGGAGCTTGACATTGTGAGTAGACAATTGTCTATGTGTTGAACACTATGTTGCCTTGTAGATGTCTTTTAGTTATTCTTATAGCTCAGTTGCTGTTTCGTTGTGCTGAAACACACATTATAGACATCTTGATTGACTACATATTTGTTGAGTTTGGTTGATTACAAACAGTCAGTATTCTAATGTGCACCAATTTTGCACCCCTATTAGCTGACTTGTTTTGAAATATGAAGCAGATTGTAAACAACAATTTCTCCAAAAAATATAATAGAAAAAGCATTTTGCCAAGTTTTATATTTGACTTTCAGATACATTGGTGATGTTCTGTAGCATGACAATGATTCCTTGCATCTCGGTTATCCCAGTGAACTTTAAGTTTATGATGCCACTAAAACCAAAAATTCTGCTTTCAAGCCTTTTGAAAAAATTTTTATTCGAGTGTCACTGATGAGTCTTTTGTAGAAGAAATGCGCGTCAGACGTAAACATTTTTAATCTTGTTATCGATGACGAGTTTATCTAGATCTCTTTGTTTTGGATAGTACCAAAGACTTACAACTGTAACCAAGGATCTATGACAAAAGTTATGATTTCAGGTCATTTTTTTATTTCTCAACAGTAACATGCCCTTTGTCCCATATGGCGTCCACATATATCTCAAATGATACAATTCGGTCGAGCATGTATACATTATACAAATTACATTAACAAATGTGCTCTCCAGACCCAAAACTGCTCCAACAGAGTTATAAGAAAGAATTGATTGATCAATATTGATATTGACATACTGACACCAAATAAAAGCTCATAAAAAGGAAATGTCTGTGATGGGTTTAAAAAACAGTTATAAAAGATCTACTGTCTTAGAATATGTTTTCTTTTTTAAATTTACAACCCTATAAGAAATCCTACAGTTTTTTATCACATAGATAGAAGCCTAACTAACGAGTTTGAGATAAACACAAATTGTTGTTTACGGTTTTCCTTAATGAAGGATTTGGCAAATTGACAGTCCAAATTAATCAACGAAATTATTCACTGTCTTATTAAATATGTCTGATGTTTTTTTTATCATAATGCCTGCTACTAGATATTGGTAAACTGATTTATGTATGAGCAGTGTCGGATAGAAATCGACCTTAAGCAAATGAATATCGATAAATCTGTTGACCTATTTTAGGTTTAAAAAATCTCTATGGAAAGTATGTAACTGTTTGAAAATAGAGCTGTTATAAGAAAATCTACAAAACTGACCAAAATTCATCTTTTATTCCGTATTTGAATGTTCCAAAATCAAAATCTTATACATGCATGTATACGTGCACTTGCATAAGGTCGATTTATATCCGACGCAGCTCATATGATAAGGAGTGAATTATTCTTTACAGTTCATTACTTTTTTTTATTCTTACATTGTTTCTATTACGATGTTGCTCAGGAATTTAACTTGAGTTGTTCAGCGCTTCATGGAAAGGTGAATTTTTACAATATCTCGTTTTCGCTTGAATCCATTTGTTCCATGATTTTAAATGTTTACCATAATTGATAGATTTAAGTACATAAAGGTATTGATTACCGTTTAAAAGACAACTATCTTGATTTATTTAAGTGGCAGGGAAATTTCAACATTTAAAGAACTTTCATCTTAATACGTTCTGTAACTGAGAATTTGACTGTGATATATCATTATCATACTTTGTCGTGATTGTACTTTTGTTTTTGTTGTCTATAACAGCTGTACTAAGAGTCAAGTGAGTTCTTCTATACTGACTTATTTTACTTTCATTTATATACCTTTTATGATTGCATAAGGTGGGTGGAGGGTTAAATTTTTTAAACAAACTTGGTTCAATATGTTCTAAGTCATGAAACTATCCATTGGTTGTCTTAACTTTTATCTTGAAACTTTTGTCATGTATGGAATTTTGTATTGAGGGTAATTTTTCAAAAGCCTCTGTTATATTTGTTCATAAGTTTTCTATTTTCTAGGTAGTTCCGTCTTTAAAGAGACACAATGTATATATTTTCTATAATCAAGGGTGTTTCGTCTTTTAAGAAACATACTGTATAGACACTCGTCTATAGATGAAGATAGCATGTTGACCTCTCGATGTTTATCTATTTTTTTTTGTCTTTTGGTTGGAAGTTATTACTCTTGTAGAATCCCACATATTGTTTTATTTACTGTGGATTCTTTATCATTCGTTAGGTACCAATTTTCGTAAATTTTATAGGTAAGGGTTAACAACGAATTTAAACGTTCAATAATTTATAAATTTTCTATAGGCTTGTACGCATACTTTTGCAAAACCAATGAAATCAAATCAAATATCCACGAAAATACAAGCAATTAAATCCACAATATACATTATCACAATTCAATGTTTAGACTTACAAAATGTCTGAGAACATTATGTCAATTTCAAAACAAATTATGATGTAGAAAATGCTAATGGTAATTTGAAACAAAATGAATAGGAATCCGAATTCCATTCAAATGTATCTGTGTATTGTCTTTGAAACGGAAATTAAACTATGATGTTCCCACTTACGTCGGACTTCCGATATATGTTATCACTTTTATAGGCTTGTACACAAGTTACATTTTCCCTATTCATTTGCTGAAGGACAAAAACAAAACGGTCATACTTTTATGAAATCAAAAATCTTAATGCCAGTAGATAATGATATTTGTTGTAGATATTTATATTTCAAAGGAAATTTCTATGATACATAGTAAAACGTGTGATAGGAGATTGTTTCTTTTTTTTATTGATTCAATTTAGTATAGTTAGCTGCTGTAATGTATGTAAGTCACTTTTCGGGTTCCATTAAACATAATACATGCAACTGGAAAGTGGTTTTACTAAACAATTAATTAATTCAGTCGTCAACAGTAACATAGAATGGAGGTTTTATAAGTTTTTTTAAATTTTATTTTAAAAAGAATTAAAAGTAGTTTACCGATGTTCAAATCTCGTTAATTCTTTTTAAATACTAGTATACAAAAAAAAGGAATGGCACGGACTCGAAATAGACAAATGTCGGATGTGTCGACAGAGTAATCGTTTTCTGCTGACCATGTTTCATTCGAATCGAGACCGGGTCAAAAGGTCACGATACGGAATAGGACACAATTAGTAAATATACAGATCGAAAGACTATTCTATAATTGTTTATTTCTTTGTTGTCTATTAATCTTTATTGACAGTTGTCTCATTTGCAACCAAACCACATCTCCTTGTTTTGATTCTGATATCATATGATCGAAGACCACGAAACCGTTTATATCATGAGCCGACACATTGACGGACAACCAAAGCGGAATAGTTACCGTAAAATTTGTGTAGTGTTGATTTCAGATGTTCTTTCTCATAACACTGCTGGAACAATTTTTTCTAAGGTTCAATGAGAAGTGTTTACACTTAACAATAGAGAAGAGGGTATTTTACTACCAAGGAATGGAAAATAAATAATGGGAAAACTGAAATTATCACGTTTGTCAAAAATCCTAGTTTGAAGTGTTTCATTTATGCCAATTTCAAGAAAAAAAAAGATTCAATTAAAGTAGTTCGTCTTTTAAATAAAATTTGTACGAAGAGTATAGTAAGTTTTAAACCTTTGAATCATATATCTTATGGAACCAAAAATCAAGATTTAGATGCATTACTGAATAAAGTAGTCAGTAGTTTAGCGATGTTCAAAACTGGTAAACTGATTAAGTAGATACACAAAAAATGTGAGGAAGTTGCATGAACTCAAAAAAGGAACGGGGCTTGACGAGTCCACTAAGTAAGCGTTTCTTGCTAAGCATGCACCACCTGCCAAATGCAATCCTGAACAGAAAAAAATAAAGATCAGACGACTTCTCTGGTATATAAAAATTTAAGAGCTCGAAAAATTGTCGCCAGTGACTTGAGGGACAGACACATCTTATCGAAAACCGTAACACTTATGTTGTGTCCATTTCAGTCGTCTTTCTTCATAACTCTGTTAGAGCAGTTTTTGTGTAGGGGCACACCCTTATTAATGAAATCCGTACAGTGCTAGCATGCACAAGTGTACCGTAGTAATTGAAATACAGCAACACCATACGGTCCGATATAGGATATGTTACTGCTGAAAAATGGGAAGTTGACTATTGAAAAGTTAAAACTATCACATTATCAGATTCTAGTTTGAAGTCGCCCTTCTGTGTCAATATCGAGGAAAAATTCAAAATGTAAAAAACCTTCTAATTTCGGTAGTATCCTTAATTTCAAGTTCACTGAAATATATATGAGATGCAAGTAAAACACTCGCTGAAACAGGAGTTATTGAGTGAAAGGGCATAAAATCAAGTTTTTTTTTTTTTTTTTAATTTAACGTCATAATTCGTTATTCCTTCAACCGTCGTCATTAAGAAAACCAGATGTTTTGTGACTGAACTGGAGCTTTAAACTTGACTGAGGGCCGTATCCTTATGCCGACAATGTTTTCCCGTTCATTTTGTATTTTATAAGATATGAATCTTCCGTGTCAGACAACTTAGTTTTTATTTGTGTTTATGTAGATTGTTTCTTTGAATTAGCAACTTTTTGCATTTTTGTTTTACTTTGACCATTAAGCGGTTTAAACTTTAAAGTAAATGTATTCAAGTTTACGTTAAATTACTGTAGCTTGATTTTTTGTGTAAGCAATAGCAAAAAAGTCAACTCTTCTGTAAAATACATCAAATATATCCAAAAATAAGGTAAAACTTACGATGTGACCTCGATACAAGATATGTTAGTACGTGGTTCGATGTACTCACTTCTAAATTATTATTCCAGAATAATTAAATTTATAGATATTAGAACAATAACATTTTTAAGCTGGTTTGTCTTAAACAGTGAAAAGCAAAGCTGCAAGGGACATCATGTTAATTTGACACAGAATATTGATTACTTTTTTTTAATCACCAAATTACCTTCTAAATATAGTGTTACTTAAACAGTAAATCAATCATAATTTATTATAAAGAAAATCACCGAAAGGAGACTACTATTCAAATTTAATTGTACTGAAAAAAGTAGGTGAACACTATGTCTCATCGTTTGACGAATGGATTTTACTGTCATTTTCGATATACTGTAATTGAATTTATCTATTTGTAAAGCATGAAAGATAACAGCATATCATATCATGCATAAGAATAGCATAAAGAGAGCACACATTTCAAATCAATAAACCACTAAAGATAACAAATTTAAATTTAACTATTACAACGACAATAACTTTACCAAAGCTTTACAACACATGTTTGAGACACAGACACTCAGATATTTGATATTTTAAAATTCGAACAAAATTAATAAAGACGAAGAGTTGTTTTTATTCTCTGCCAAAAAATGCCACAATAAGAAGGTAAATGATGTGTTAACAAAAATTGAAGGGTTCAACTTAAATGGTAGGGACCAGTTTTATATCAATCAGCAATTGGTCTGTGGACGATATTTTAAACGATAAGCCTCACGCAAACGAGTATTTCCGAAAGGAGAAAATGAGTTTGAGAAAGATGAAAATTATTATGGCCCATTTATGGGCATTATGTTTTCTGGTCTGTACGTTCGTCCGTCCGTTCGTTCGTTCGTCTGTTCGTCCGTCCGTCCGTCCGTTCGTCCGTTCGTCCCGCTTCAGGTTAAAGTTTTTGGTCGAGGTAGTTTTTGATGAAGTTGAAGTCCAATCAACTTGAAACTTAGAATACATGTTCCCTATGATATGATCTTTCTAATTTTAATGCCAAATTAGAGATTTTTCCCCATTTTCACGGTCCACTGAACATAGAAAATGATAGTGCGGATGGGACATCCGTGTACTGGGGACACATTCTTGTTAAAATTACACAAATAGTATTCATAAAACATCTGTTTCATTACTTTTGTAATCTTTAAAGTTGCATAGCTACAGTTTTTACATTACGTATAAACCTTTATGTAAAGTGCTTTTTTCTAATAAAACAACAGTTTCAAATAAAATCTTTGATATGAAAAACGTATTGTTATTTTCTACTTACAAGCTTAGTCATAAAGCAATATAAGTACACATTCAAAGTATAAATGTACTTTTCTATGATTTGGCAATGTTGTTTCAAGTTTTAGACAGCCATTGAAGTTGACATAGGTATATGTAATCCAGAATTTATTCAATTAATGAACGATCTGTTGCAAAAAGGAAACATATGTTTATGTTTTGATGTATAAAAATCATTTTGAAAATTAAGTATAATTGCTTTGAAACATCATCATATGTTATTAAATGTCTGGTATAAAGCCAGATATTATACAGTTTGACGTCATATCCAGATTAAACTTACGGTTATCAATTTATCAAAGATGTTGTGTCTCTGTTAATTATAATTAACCTTGATAACGGTAATGTCATTGTAGCAACATGAAGCAATATGTATTACCGTTTCTTATGTATAGGAATTTAACGTACGATTTTGTTTGGCGGAAGATACTTTCATGATTTCTACAAAAGTCCTTCCAGACTGCTTAGAACGTATATCAATTAAAACAAGTAGTTTTTATACAAATAGTGTAGTCGAAAATAGGATCATTTGTTATATTTGATATTTCAAACAATGATTTTGCACTGGAGAATTTTAAATTCTAAATGAACAACGTCCTATGTCATGGTTCGTTTAAATATAATTTGGAATTTTGATCCTGCGAAAGTTTATGAAGAATAAAATTTCAACATAAATGTTGAAATGAAAGAACTGTGATGTCTTTTTGTATTCCTAATGTTTTTGTTTCTTAATGGACCTGTGAATACATTTGGACAATGGCGAGCTTTTAAACTGGTTGACACTTCCACATTTGATTTGGTTGTTTTAAGGTAGGAATTGTAGTAATCAAACAGTAAAGTATTCTTGAAATGGTGCACATAATTTGGATATCTTTGTATATTTTTATTTATTCGCAAAGTTACTAATCTGACATATAGTATGCATCTGAGCAAGGAAGTATCATATGGTCAATATTATACTTCCATGATCAAAGGAAGGAAAGACACTGTCGTTCGTGATTTGAATAACTTCATAATATTGCTATATGTTAGAAAGACATTATCAAAGTATTTATGGATGCATTAATATTTAACAGCCATATGATAGAAAATAAGATTAAAAAAAAAAAAAATTAAAGCTGCACAAATTTTTATGTTGTTTGGAAGAAGTGCCTGTTGCAGTAGATATTATATTTCCAGAGTATAAAACTAAAATATACTTTCAAGCATTTATTTTAAAAGATATCCCAAATCAATAAAATTGGTTATAGATTATATATTATTCAAATCAATTCGGCAATGATATGTGAGCCTTTAAAAAATGGAATTTTTATTGGAAATAAAACACTTTCAATGTCGGGGCCTTTTAGAGCACGCTATACGGTATCCGATTCCTTTGTAATTTGGATAGTTGTCTCATTAGAAATCATACAATATCTCCCTTTTTATATTGAAGAATCAAAATAACAGTACCACTGCTTTATAACCATACTTGCAGATGTAATTAAAAGAAATATTTTGCAGGCAAATGCTATGCAACTTAACCAAACATAAGCCACTTGACTTATTAGGTTCAAACCTTTTCTTATAGCTACTTTCCATACATTGAACTCTTAATATAACTATGAATTGCTGCATGAACAGATAATTTATGGCAGCTGTTCAATTTTGTTTTTAGAAGTAATACGCCTTCTTTATTCACCAGTCCATTTATGGATTCACATATGAATATATTAGAAAATAACATAGTTTTGTAAATTTTATGTTTACGAGTCTATTTTTATGGATTAGAGGTCAAAAACGTTTTTATTTTTCACGTGAATATGTTGTATGTACTACTCTACATAATTATCGAAATAATTTATGAAAAACTCAATTTAAGTTTACTGAAAAACCTTGGTTTTTATAAATATATTATTTTCGAGTATATTATACTATCATTTCAGATATGCCTTGGACGTTGACTAGTTAAACAAATCAATAAACCACGTAAACCTTCCTCTGTTAGACCGTTCGTCGGTCCCGTATCGAGTTAAAGTTTTGCTTTAAGCTATAGTTTATATCATGAAAACATGGGCAGATCAATTTGAACTAAGTCTATACCCACCGCATTCTTCGGATGCGCGATTTTCTCACTGCGGTGAGGACCCATTGGTTGCCTTTTGCTGTTTTCTGCTCTTTGGTTGTTGTCTATTTGACACATTTCCCATTTTCATTCTCTATTCTATGTTCATAATGATGTGATCCTCTTGATATTTTATATGCAAATTTATGTTTCGTGGTTCACTGAACATTGAAATGTAATATTGTGATACCAGTTAAACCACGTGTTAAAGATTTGCTTGAAGGTAGTTTGCCATGAAGTCATTTATAGTGTTTTGTGTACTGTTGTTTGTCTGTTTGTCTTTTTTCTTTTTTAGCCATGGCGTTGTCAGTTTATTTTCGACTTGTGAGGTTGAATGTCCTTTAGGTATCTTTCGCCTCTTTTTCATATATATGCCAAATTAAGATTTTGATCTACACCTTGCTGTTGATTGAAATGTTATAGTGTGATCGGGATATGGTGTTCTTTTCTTGTATTTTACAACATTTGGTCGCTCTTTTTTCGTACATAAGGAAATGCCTGTACGAAGTCAGGAATATGGGCTCGATCGGATTAGGACTTTGTTTTTATGTTTGCCCTTTCTGCGCTGAGCATGCCGTGTTGAAAAAAAAACGGTAGAATTTGCTTTCCAGAAACTAGGCGGTTCTGTTGTGTACTCATCTGTTTCGTGAAAGTTGTAAAATTCTGAAAGCTTTGCATCTTTCCCCATCGTTTCATCTTCACTCTTAGCACAAATAGTACTTTTCTCGGTTCAGAATATTTTAATATCTCGAGAAATAGTGACATTTTACCCCTTGGACTGTTACCTTAATATTTCATGTACAATCATAATGTGTAACTCTTTTGATGAAATATTTTACAGCTAAAATTAATTAGTAGTATATTAAGTTATACCGAAAGGCTTTTATAAATAATTTTGTGTCTCTAACTGTCATTTTTATGCATAAAAATTATATCATCTGAAATGAATGAGTAGAAAAAGTTTAAGTCTGTTCATTGTTATTTTAGTTAGATTCCTGACGCTAAATTCGGCATTATTCCGACACTTTATTTGAAGTAAATCCACTAATATTCAGTCATTTTACGTAAAGTTTTCAGCGTTTGTTCTTTTGCACTTTTAAATTTAGAAAAAACGGATCTGAACAATACGTAAATAGACAAATAAATCTTAATTGGCTGCAAGCAAAGTGTTTAAACAGTAATTTAATATCCACTGTTCGTACGGCTTAAAATTTACCAATAAAGTGCATGTTACTATCTTATTCGTATGTTGAGTTCAAAATTGCCATTTCAGTTCAAAATGTTTTTATCAAACCGTCCTAAGGTGGTTTTAGATATTCTGGTTTGGTCCCTTTTGGTCATATAGCTCTTCAAGTACTTATATTTTCTTGGCTTTCAAGGTTTTAGGTTTGAATCTTCCTGATGACGGTTAACCACAGAAAAATTAAATTACAGAAAAGCCCTTCGAAACACTAAATGTGTGAAGTATAAAAATAATTAATGTGGTATGATTGCAAATGAGACAACTATCGATAAATACCAATGGACAAAGATGTGAACAATTATGCAGGTCACCATTCGCCCTTCAAGTGTTATATTCATTCACAACACAAATGTTGTTGATGACTTTTCAGTGTTTAACTTTTAAAATCAATTTTGAAAAAAATTAAAACAACACTTTATCAATTTTATGCGTCAGAACTCCTTTTCTGGATTTACCTTCATCGGGAACGCTTAATGCCGAATATTTGAAAGCCAAGGATGTATAAAAACCGAAACAGCTGAAGAGTTACATGACTAAAGAAGAGCCAAAAATAATAGCCAAATCCATTTAAGGTCAACTTGGTCCGAAAGAGTTGAAACCCTAGTTTCTTAAAAAATTATTAATTTCTAAACGGACAATTCTAGAAAGGTTTGTGATAAATTATGTCATTACCGAAGTACTGACAACTGAGCTGTTGATACCCCCGTGTGAGTGTGTTTCTAGTTCAAACCAAAATAAAACATTTAACATTCACATGTTTTCTTTCTCAATATGCCTGTAATATTTGCTGCTTTACATTAATCATCGATCAGTATATCATCTGAAGAGATTATAAAAATTCGTTTAGGAATCGAGACCAACTATATGCAAGACTAAGTGTAGTTTAAAAGTAAGCGTCACTAAAAATATGTACGTCATGTAAAGTGTTTAGGTGTGTTTAAAAAATGTATTGGTTAAATATTGTAACACCAGTGCGCATGTTTTTGCATTGATTTAACAACATTTTTTGTATAAACAACTGCACTTTTCCAGAGCGTTTAAATAAACATGAAATAATTTCATTGACTTTGGATATAAAGATGGTTCGTCGTTGACGAAAATGGCATAATTTATCACTTGATAATTAAATTGACGTCATATTATTAGCAAAACACTTATTTGTCAATGAGTATAATCATAATAAAAACATATCTAATAGTTTATTGTCATTAATAAATTGTCAAATTATAATTAATTGCCCGAGAAATATCAAAGTTCGATGTTTACAGACTGAGTGTATAATATTTCAGCGAACAATCGATCGAACACAGTAGTCCAGAAAGACTTCACGTCCAGTGTTATAATCCAGAAATAAAATTAAGAAGTCCGTCATAATAAAATTTAAAGTCATACAGGCCTGTATCATTTCTTAAAAACCCGAAGTGTACGATCCAGTGTAAAGAAATCAGCTTGATTTTTTATATTTTCTTCAAAAAAAAAAAAAAAAAAATCTTAAACTGACCGGAGTACTGTTTTACATGTTTAGTTTAAATGGTAGGTGTAGTGTTTCAACTGAATATGTTTCTTGTTTTTTATCTAAAAAATATGGAATCATCTTTTGTAAAAAGTGCTTCTTTTTTTTTCTAAACTAAATATCAGCAAACATCGTCCAATTTTTCAACAATCAGCTGAGATATAAGCTAAGAAGTATTGGATTTAGAAGCAGTTTAATAACATTTACAGTACCAACTTTACTGACCCAGATTCGCGTTTTGACAATTCACGTCTCTTCAGTGAATCTCAAGGTTTAAATATTTGAAAATCCAAAACCAAATACAAACGTTGAAGATCTTATCAATCAATCAGTACCTAAAGTATAGCCAGATCCGGACCATGAACTAGAGCTTTGAATGAAGGAGATTTATTTCTTAATTGAAAATGATTTCAAAATTGTATAACAGAAAATTCATTCAAACAATATCCGCATTTTCATGTCAGTCCCAACGTACTTGCTACTGGGCTGGTGATACTCTCAGGGAATAACATGACCCAGTGGTAGTGCGGTCTGCATGTTGTGTCGACTATTATATTATTTGTTTGTGCGTTTCTCTGTGATGAATGTTCTTGCGTGTGTTTGTGCTGTATTTCTGTCACGTAGTGTTGTCATTTTAGCTATATTTTTAAACATTGTCATAAAGCGGGAGGTTTGTCTAGCCATTAAACCAGGTTCAACCCACCATTGTTTCTTAAAATGTCCTGTACCAAGTCAGGAATATGGCAGTTGTTATCAAATAGTTCGTTTCTATGTATGTTTGCGTTTGTTTTTTGTTGCACTTCAGTGTTCCTGTTGTTCCTTTGTTTTCCTCTTATAGTTGATGTGTTTCCCTTGGTTTTAGTTTGTACCCCGGATTTGTTTTCCTTCAATCGATTTTTGACTTTTGAACACCGGTATACTACTGTTGCCTTTATTTACTGCACCAAATGCACATTTTGACAAATAATGTCTCTTCAGTGAAGCCTGATGCCTAAAAAAATGAAAATCCAAAACCATCGTATTTTCTATCGTTTCGTTAAATTAAAAATGAATATTGATAAATGTCATGATAACTTTTTATCCCCAATCATGAATACCTGAATTTAAGTACTGCAAACTGCACATATTGTACTATATATAGATTATTTTTCTTTAGTTTTATCAGTTTAATTGACATTATAATATCTCATTGAAGATTGCTAAAATGAAAATAAAAGGACATTCTGTTAAAATCCACAATAAACGGTATGAAATAAAATGTGAAAATGTACTTAATCATTAATTATGTTGAATAATTTAGATATTATGGATTAATTTGAATCAATTAAAAACCCATTTCATTCCAGAAGTGAATAAATATACATAATGCAAAAAATACATGCTTGTGCTATATGGCAACCGTGGTGCATGATCGTAGCCGTCGGGGTCTTATTAAAACAAAATGATCGGTGTCAGTTGTACGTTGTAAATATTTTACAACTTGACATTCGACAAACATAAAATTGGGTTCGAAAAATCTGAGTAAAAATGTATTAAATCCCTCATTATTGTGTAAAGTATGTTAAGTGATTGCTACCATAGTTGGTTCAATATCATTATTTCATTCAAAGTAAGGAAATTATTATCATAAAATATTTAAAAGAACACAGAAATGTTCAATTGCTCTCTTGTATTTTTATCTATAAAACAAAACCCATTATGAAACTGTATCAAACATCCGAAGAGCAACACAGAGAAAAATACATTGTGCAAACATTGATTTTCGTCCAATAGAACTGCCTAGATCTGAGGATGGAATAGTCTATATTATTTTGTGATCATCAATTTCAGTTTATTTGCTTACAGCAGTAAAAGCGTAATTAGCGACCTAATTGTATAAATATCGCTTCTTTGTCAGAACAAATATTGTTTGACAGTTCTAATAGTTGAAAAGATATTTTATGGTGTTCAACTTACGGTAAGTAGAATTTTTGTAATTGTTATAATATTCAATGACATTTACCTTCATTTTTATATATATCCTGTTTAAATTTTCAAACGAATCGATAAAATGTATACATGTATATGCATGCCATAGAACGGAAATGTTGTACAGGCGTAGAATTGAAAGTTTAGACTAGTATATTATAATGTGGGTCATATTGAGACAAGGTATTAAGTTTTTATTTTGTTTTTCAGAATGACAGTCTGGTTTTTATTTTTTTATTATTTTTTTTTATATTGCACTGTCATAATGGTTTGGCGTCGGCTTTTTTTCGCGGTGTCAGATTAAGGGTTGAATTATATTTATAGTTTTACATATTCTATCTTTAATATTTATTTATAAACTGTTGGTTTTGTTTATGGGCGCATCGAACCAAAGCAGCAGCTCTTTGGTATCCATTTTTGAAATATTAATACGTACCTGTTTGTATTGCTTTTTTACTGATATGGGATACCCAAAGTTACATAGGAAAGAAGACATCATTATTTCATAGCTATCGTCACTTATAAATGATTCACTTAAAACATTACATTTTGTAACAAAATAGTCTTACTTCTCTTTAAAATGTATGCATTGCATGAGGATGAATCTTCCGAGATGCTATATTGTCATCGCAGTTGATATCACTAATCTTATCAATGCCGAATGTTAGGGAAAATCATCTCTAGGTAACTTTTTCAAATCACTTGTTTGTTGAATGCATTGATTAATTGCTCCTAAAAATTTGTTTTATATGTTACGACAATTCTGTGTGAGAGTCCTTGTCTTTCTAAAAACGTGCATTAAACCAAAAGAAGTTTAGCCTATCATGCTAATGCAAATGTTTAATGGTAAAAACTTGAAACTTGAAATAAAACAAAAATGAGATACATTTAGGTGTTGAGAAATATGGTGTGGCGAGATACTGATGACAAATAATGTCTATTTAGTGATGCTACAGGTCAAAATATATTGAATTACCCAAAATCTAATACATATGTTGAAGACCGGATCAAACCAAAAAAGGACCTACAGTATAACCAAATTCGGAAAAGGGGACATGAATATTGCCCGTAGCTCTAGCCTTGACGAACATATATGATAACATTTCAAATTGAAGTGGCCTAAACATTTTGTCGGTTGTGATGGGGTCATCATATATGACCAACGTTAGTTTACATTTATATTTTGAACAAGAAAATTGTAATTGAAATGAGATTCTTTATAAATATGATCCTCGTTTTTTAATGTGTTTTTCAAAATACATTATATCAAATTTGATAAAATTTCATCATTTAGATAGGAACTACATTCTTGCAAATTATCAAGATGCAGTATTAAATTTGATAAATTTCTTCACTTAAATAGTAACGACATTCTTGAACATTATCAAGATCAACAAAGAGATTTATACAGATCTCTCAAGATCTTGGAATCGATTGTTATGCATGTAAAAGCTTGCTAGTACATGTTTTATTGTCATTAAGATTAATTAACAAGTGCACGGAGTAACGTTATCGTAATAAGAAGCAAAATATGAGATTAAAGGAAAACGTATTCTCTTAATGTATATTGAAGAATTACCGATGAAGATAAAAGAAGCCAATGTTAAGTGTGAATTGTAAGTTTCATGCTACAAAGGTTTAGTTTTATTTGTTATTCAAATAGACGTTTAAAAACAACAAGAAGGTTTTGGTTTCCTTTTTCGTTATTATTTTCTCTTTGCAGTTATGCACTTTTTATTTTTTTGGTTTTTGGATTTGTATACATTTGATGAAGGAATATTACAACATGTGTATCAGAAGCAAAATCAATGCGTTTAAATTTGGATTTAAAACAGAAATTGAGCGTTTCATCAAAAGAGTCATGATCATAGTAGACCTCTGCAAAAAATAACATTGGATTGGCTTTGCACTTTATCATTTGTTTTTAATTTGTCTTATTTAGCCTTTTGAATTCATATGTATATTTTTTTTTTCTGATAATGTTTGAATTGACAGTGGCATTTGTTCTTTTACATGTAGATGTATGAATGAGGGATTGATGTTTGGTTTGTATTTGCTGAACGTCTTAGAGCTAATATTCTATGCATATTCAGAACAAATTGATGATTTATTATGAAAAAACAATGTACCCGAATCAATAGAAAATTGTTTAGCTAAACTGTATTGGTACTTATCGGCATGATTGGAAACTTAAATGCGATTGCATTATTCATGTAAGTACAATAAATACGTGATGATTAGGCTTACATGATACGATGATCATGTTACGTGTATAATAGAAACTTTCAATTTTTTTTTTACAAAATTGTTAAGTACAACTGCATTTATTGTGTTTAGGTTTGTAAAATATATATCAAAAATAAAACTTAAAGTATTCAGTGTATGACAATTCATGATTACAGTGACACAACTCTTACAAAATTTGAATAATGGATGGATTTTAAACCGTTGCAGGAATTTTGACAATCGGATTGAGTAATTTTGCTTTCGGTAGAAATGCATATTTTTTTTTTTTTTTGGGAATAAGTGATATATTATTTATAAAACAGTTTATTTGTTATTTACTCAGCCGAGAGTTAAATTATAAGAGCGTGAGACTTGATTCTCTGTCTCTCTCTCTTTTTTTTTCTAATTTTGAAGTGAATTGTCTTGATCTATCTTTATAATTTTGCATTGGTTCTCACATTCTGTAACATGTGTATATTATGATATTTGTTATTTATTTTCTACAGAGGAAAATAATGCTAATGATGCGTTAAGTTAATAATGATTGTAATTGGAACACCAGCACGAAAGCGACTGATAATTTTTTCTAGAATTAACATTTGACTACAATCATAAGTCGTTGCGTAGATTGCTTTTCCATAATTAGCGGATAATTTTTTCTTTAGTCAAAAGAAAGAAATAAAAAACCATGAAAAAATTTCGTTAACCTTGTACATTCGCTTTATTATTCTTCGTATCTGGTATATACCTTATTATCTCGGTTATCTATTAAAATCAGATATTTTTTCTGTGTCTGTTGAACTATAGAGCTATTCCGCTTCAATAATACTTTCACGGTACATTGTAAGTTACATGGAACATTGAAGGTAAGATGTGGTATACAAATTTGATTATATATAAGTATCAAGGATTGTAGAATACTATAATGTTTATGTATAAGCATCCAGGAAGTTGTATGTGGTATACAAATGTTATTATGTATAAAGGGACGTTGAATGTTTTATAAGGTAAGTATTAGATGTAGTCTTCTCATATCTGAGGGGCGACAGCCCAGAAGATATGAGACGATTACATCTGATTTACTAAAGTAATAAATAATGATTTTCTCTGTTCACTTATTCCAAAAGGACAATTAGTTTTGATAAAGCAGGAAAATTGTCATTATCTCAAATTTTCCAGATGCATTTACACTTTCAGAAGATGTTTCATAGTTATGGATTTGAAATGCAATCTCAATTGCGTCTATTTTTCTGTCATCACATTGTTACCATTAACACTGTTTTTGTGCGACAATATGAATCGTTGTATTATCTTATCTTTTTCTGGTTTTATTGCCCAAACCAGAAATATCCAGAGATGTTGTATGTAGTTTAAAAATGTAAATGTGTAAGTATCCAAGGACGTTGTCTTTTTGATTTTTGATTTGAAACCAATACAAGAAGGAAAATAAAATTTCAAAATGTTTAAACCGAAACTACCATATCTGAAAAACTTTGGTCGTACTATTGGACAAATTTCTGCAGTATCTAATAAGGTGATACATAAAGCTACTACGTAACAACAAAATTTTTATGACATTTACTACTTTTCATGTATGAAGATTCACTAAATATTTTTATTTACTTTCGCAGAGTGCGTGAATAGATTTTGTGTCTTGAATTTATAATTTATACGCTATGTCCCTTGCTTTCCTTTGGGCTTTCTTCTATGACTTTTTCTCATACGCTTCAGGTTACAATCTATTCAATAATAGTATGTATTAGTCCCATTTGCACATACTATTAATAGTTAGAATTACATTCTAATATGACGTTCTTCTTTCGCTTTGGAAAGCCATGTTCTAATTCGAATATAACATGGGCTAGACGTGATTTACGTCACAATTGAAACTGCAACGTCAGTTGTCCTTGGTATTTTTCCTACGATATAGGGTAAAATACTTTGCCCCATAACACCCATTTTTCTTTTCATATAAGACTTCAGTAGCTCATAAAAGGTCATTTACTAAAATTTAAGCAGATTCTAGATTTTTTTCTTTCAATTTGAAACCCAAATAATACCAATGCAAATGTAAGGTAAAAGTCCGAGTCTGCCTTTTCCCGCTATTTAAAAAAGACTAAATATCTCAAAAGGAGCTCCATAACCTATCAATATTTTCAGCTTATTTTGTTCCTTAACTAATGCTCTTCTAACTTATAGTACTAGTATCAATTTTAAATTCTAGATTTTTTTAATTTCACTTAAGTACATCCTTAAACAACGCCGGAGATTAAAATGGACATTTGTGCTGGTGTTGCTCGCTATGAAATTAAATTAAACAATTCTAAACGTAAGTTTACATGTATCCGTTCATATCTTCTCGTGAAACAGTTAATTTTCTATAGCGTTTTGGCTTCATCAAATCAAAATGGCTGCCTTTCAAACGTGTGTTATAGGTCCGCTTCGGAGGATAAAAGTTCTAAATTTTCCTTTTAGAATCGAAATAGTTCTATCAAGCCATGCCCTATGCCCATTTTAATATGGGTAGGCATCTTTAACGCTCGGTATAAAGATATTGACAAATATAATGCCTACCAATGTTAAAATGAGCATAGAGCATGACATGTAAGAATCATTTCTTAAATAGATTACTGACGTCATTCAGTAGAAACTTCTGATAACCTCACAAAATAAAAGAAATTATTCTCAGTAGAATTCATTGCTTGGTTAGGACTATAGTAATAGAATAAAAATGCAAAAAAGTAATACAGTTGATTATTCGTTTATTGTTGAATTCCCGAACCGATTAAATGGCTCAATTTTATTCGATGTTATTAGATATGACACATACACTTGAATAATGTATACAGCACAAAGAAATTCCGTGTACAGTATCATCATTTAAAAAATAATCGTAAGACAAGGTTTCGAGAAATTATAATCTAACATAAACAATTGGGAACATTTGTTCGATATTTCTATGTATTCTATACGTTTGTACTTCCTTTTCGGATATTAAGTTTGCTTAAAAGAATTGGTATGTAACTTTAATCTTGTTTTGAAATTCAAATGCAGTAATCTGGTTGAGTGAACAAAGACCCGTAGTATCGCTTATTTATGTACCGATAACTATTTATGTAGATAGATATAAGAAGATGTGGTATGAGTGCCAATGAGACAACTCTCCATCCAAGTAAAAATTTATAAAAGTAAACCATTATAGGTCAAAGTACGGTCTTCAACACGGAGCCTAGGCTCACACCGAACAGTAAGCTATAAAGGGCCCCAAAAATGTACCTATTTTATTAATCGCAAAGAGAACATATTATTAAAATTTAAACAAAGCAGTTAATTTCAAAAATCCTTCCTCTGTCTGTGTAAACCTTTATTCCGTCCTTTCCATGAATAGTAACATATCTTGTTGTCATCTGTCTGTCCCTGTCGTTGTGCATTGTCAACTCCGGGTCTTGTCTGTCTTCTTTCTTGAAGACAACATGATGCTAGCTCTTTTCTTTTCAGCATCCAGTCTTCTCACATCTGTTCATCTCTGTTTTCCTCTCACACTAAGCTTCTGGAATATCTTACATACAGGTTGCGCTTCTCTCTCAAAGGTAATTAGTTCTATCAGTACTATCGCCTCCTGTTGAGTAGACCATACCAATACATATTGTGAAAGGTATGTTTTGAAACACTATCTTTTTTTAACATCGGTAAACTACTGTCGACTTTATTTCGCACCAGATCTGCCATGTTGAACCCTCCAGAGAATTGTTGGTTGTCCCGACTTAGTTTGCCCTGTTTTTACAAACTGGATGTACTGGGGTTTCCTTCACTCATCCTTTTATTCTTTTTTTTTTTCCTTGCTGTAGTGTGTTGTCAACTCACACTGGACCTGGTCGTTTCTCAAACGGTATCTCCCCTTTCATTAGGTTAGTAGGAGATTAATATACGTCATGCACTGACCTCAACAGGAATGAAATTCGAAGTGGTTCGTGTCTCCACATCTCTGTCCTTGTCAACCTTCCCTCTAGTAAGTTTCACTTGGTCCATACTACTTGGACCATTTTCACTGACTTGGATCCGTTGGCCTTTTTAATATTCTTTTGCACCATGTTACAATGTTACAAACTGTTTTCTCTCTAGCTTTCTTTCACTTTTTGTTTCTTGTGCTGCATATTCCTTGGCGCCCTGAGCAGGTATTTCCAATGATGTCTCTGATTTCTAGTACGTCTTCAGTTCTCTTTGCTGATGAGCTGGTTAACCAATTCAAAATTCAATTCAGTAGCATAACTATCAACACAAAGTTTAAAATATCTTCAATTAAATTAAAATAAATACAAAAGAGCTATACACAAATTTATAAGGTTGTGACCGTATGATTATTAAAAAAATTAATAATAATGTTGTGTGCAATGGATACTTCATTCTTACTCAATGACACCATATTGCGATACACTAGTATTGTAAATGTGGGAAATTGTTCAAGACACTATAATATTCCGATCATAGACACAGAAACTGTACATGTAACGTTAAATGAGGATTCCGCATTGGTATATTCTGTGATTGATATAAATGTTAAGGACGAGAAAAGGGGAAGTCGATACGAATAATTTTAGGTGTTTACTTTTAACACTTCCATGTTGAAAGAGGCCTCAAGTTTAAAATAATTTGCATCAAATAAAGAAAATCAATAATAACTAAAACTTTCAATCATGTGGTCTCCATGTGGTCGCCATGTGCTTTTGTAGTTCAGTCACGTACAAGTGCACATGTATCCTTATCTTGCCTTACATTAACGTCCCTTTATTGCACAACGCCTCAGTTATGTTTGTAAAAACTACAACATATCCATTCAAAGTTAAAACAATACTAAACATCCCCTGACAATATTAAAATCAGCAATTTCTTTTGACTTAGAATTCCTTTTGATTATCTTCTGCCTCTCCTATTGGATCCAATTTAAAAATGATCTTTATGTCAGAATGTATGGCTCAGTAACCAACGAAGAAATTAGAGTTTCCTTAAACTCGGTAATTATTGTAACCAAACACAATATAATGGTACAGCATGCTCTCATTTACCAGTGGCAGTCCAAATTGTCCACCTTACACGCTGGTCGATTCAATTTACAGGAACTTCCTGTTGTACTAATGTTATTAGTTTTGTTCTCTCTAGACGTCAAATAAGCAATCAATACATATCGAAACTAAAATATAAAAACATTCTGTACAGATATACCTGTGTATAATATAACGCAGGCTTTTTCAAAAGTGATGATTTTCTAAGTATTGTTTAACATTTCACAGTGGTATCATACTTTAACTTTGTTTAAACCTGTTTAATTACTTTTGACCTTAATTATTTAACCCTTATAATTTTTATTAAGTATGTATTTGCATTCAGGTATCACAGATCAAATTTATTCGTTCATTGTGTGTTAATTTACGTTTTTTGATTGGGTTAAGCCTTCCAATTGATATTTTATAGTGTGTCTTTCTATGTTGTGATGTTATACTAGTGTTTCAGAAACGGGAGACGGTTTGGTACCATTAAAACGTTTAATCCCGCTGCAAATGTTTGCACATGTTCTAAGTCAGGAATCTGCTGAACAGTAGTTGTCGTCTGTTTATGTAGTTCATACGTGTTTCTCGTTTCTCGTTTTTATATAGATTAGGCCGTTGGTTTTCCCGTTTGAATGGGTTTAAGCTAGTAGTTTTTGGGGCCCTTTATAGCTTGCTGTTCGGTGTGAGCCAGTGCTCCGTGTTGAAGGCCGTACCTTGACCTATAATGGTTTACTTTTATAAATTGTTACTTGAATGGAGAGTTGTCTCATTGGCACTCATACCACATCTTCCTATATCTATATAATATATTTAAATTTTCATGACATGATTTGCACAATGATACGAGATCATGTATCATATTTACTTATATCTGTCTGCATTGTTTTAATGTGAGATTTGTATTTTCCATCATATGATGATCGAAAGAAACCTAAACAAAAGCTTTCTGTTTTAAAATCCATTTGATATAAATGATATATACAGCGTGATGCAGAATATATTAATTGATGACTTTTTAAAAAGTCCTGCTAATTACACATAGCATTCATTAGACCATTAGTCACGATTCATTTATAACAAATATAAAAAACCAACGTTTTGAGTCCGTTTATGAAACTATTATTCCACTGTCAATAACGACAAATATGTTTAAAGAAAATATAACATCCTCGTCCTTGGGTCTCTTGTGACCACAATCACCACATCTCCTTACTTTATATATATATATATATAATATAATCGACAATACTTCAGTCAAATTAAGTCGAAACACGTCTATTTCTGGCAAAAGTATATCATGAATTTAGCGATATGTTTTCATAGTAATTGCTTGAACTTTTATTCATTATCTTTGAATAAAAGGAGAAAAATAATCTTGGTACCAGACAAAATCGAGGAAAAGTTTTATTTAATTCGATTTGTCTGTTTAGACAGACCTAAATAAAGCACGAACAATGTTGTCATTCATCAATTTATAAAGAAGGAAAATAGATGATATAAGCCTAAAACAGAATGCCAAGACAATTTTACAGCAACGTCTTAACAATCTTTGGTATATATCATGTTATAAAGCTTAACGTTAATAGGATGTGTTGATATGGAACCTATCGCTCAACTAGTGTGAGATATTACATTGTATGTGAAGAAATTTCGTTTCAGTGAACTAGGTTTATGATTTAAAGACAATTCGAAATTCAAAAAAAGCAAATATATTAAAATTCGAAGAATACTGTCAAAACCAAACATATTTGTGTATCCCAGATTACTAAGGTGGAATAATTATTACATAATTTGGAACCAGTATTCATTTGTTAAGACCAATTTCCTGTTTATTCATGGTTCGATACGGTTTATGTATATCTCAATGTACATGTAACACAACAATTTTCAAAATTAAGGTTACTGGACAAAATACTTTTTTTCATTTGAAGATGGTGCAGACTTTTTCATTGAACGATATTCATTTATAAATATATACATGTAATCAAAATATGTGTGCAGAGTATTATATTTTAAATAGAATTCTTTCCAATATACTTATAACAAGGAAGGCCCTTATAATCTTATAATTCCAAAAACATGTATAAAGAAAATCAACACGATCGATTTTTCAATTTCTACATTAGATTTTATTTTATTACATTCTCTTTAATAATATGACTTCAGATCAGAAATAAGGAAGCTTAGTGAAGAAACAGGAAGTTACTGATGCTACTGAGAACGGGGGATAAAGGTTGTGTACTACAGTGACTGCCGCCGTAAACATTGATAATACATCTTTCTTTGCGTGTGTATGTCTAACAGAAGGTTTGTGTGTGTGTACGTGTGTGTGTGTGGAAAGAGTGGGACTTGGCTGGACCTTTGGAATCGGTGTGATGGCGTTGGGGTGTTATTAAAAAAAAAGGAAAAAAACTTATAATTTGACGTGAACACACTAAGTTAATCATTTATTGATTCGAAATTCTATTTCATTTCAGGTACTGAAAGATAATAATCAGGATAAAAATGAGCTTTGAAAGTGATTTGATATCAGAGGACCTACAATTAAGTCCATTAACAACATCAGAAAAATATACTGACGAAGAACATTCCGTAATCTCGACAATTCCCGAGGGAGACGCTTGTCATTGTTTTCAAGACAACTGTCCTGAATATGCAAAACTTTCAGAAACAGAAAGTAACGGTGCAGAGAACTGGATAGAACCAGAACATTCCGATGAATGTCACCATCATGATCACGAATGTTCGCACCATCAACACTCGTATCGATATCACCACATTCCTCATTGGTCGACGATTACTATGTCCGATGACGAAATTGAAATAATTACTGATCCTGAATATTACAAACAATTTGACGATGTTTTTTATATTGACCCTATCGTAGCTCGAAGCCTGCTCAGTGAATTTTTGATACAAGAACCAAATCCTTCTAATGTGCATATTCACGTGGATACTCGAACCAAACGACAACGATTTATTGCACGTGCTGTTATGATAATTTCAATGGTGATGTTTACTGTTAGTGTTTTACTTGTTATCATATCGCTTATTATGTCAGACCATATCGACAATTTAGGTAAGTTATTTTACAATTGAGATTAGTTATGATATAAAGGTTCATCCATCATGCAAATATATTGTCATCGATACACAGAAAAAAAAAGAACGACAATTTATTTTTTTTAATGCTTGTTTAGAAAAATACAATTAGGATACTTAACATGATTTTGAGGCATATGTTTAAATCCTTTACTATTGTTTTTATGCAAGTATATTTAAAAATTTCAGAAAGTTTTATTCATTGGAATTCCACACGGCTGGATCTTATTTCCAGCCATTAGGTTTAAATTTCACTATGGTATCTTGATCTGCACAGTAAAAATTGATACACAGTATGTAGGACTGCGACATTAAAGATTTACTAACGTCAAGTTACATGTCAAAATTCTAATATTTAAACTCCAACTTCGACATATTTTTAACTAAAAATACATTTATCTTTTCGTTTTGTATAAAATGTTCTTTAAGCCACTAATTGACCAAATCCACTCAAATAAATCTTATACATCAATCCAGCACCAACCCAATCCCAAAATTGACATTTTGTTTATAGTCTTTTGGTATTTTTGTTATTTGGTTGGTACTGGATTGATGTATATCCATATCTCCTTCTATACAAGTTTCAGTTGAAAAAAAATACATGATCATACGAGGGTCTGCATGGGGTCCTTCATTTCTGTATTCTTTAATTTTTTAAGCTATTTTTCTCTCTTCTTTGTATTTTTTGCCCAGTATTCTCTTTTCTTTATATTTTAGCTCCTCAATATTCTCTATTCTTTATTTTTTGGGTCCATGTTTCTCTATTCTTTATATTGCTTGCCCATTATTCTCTATTCTGTAAACCCTAATCCACACCCTCATATACAAATCATAATGTTAAGGAATTTATGTAAACTGTTATGACTATTCTGTCTTTGTATTCACATTGAAAAACATTAAAAAATACTTTTACAGACAGAGTGCATTGCAGCTTTAAGCTATGTTTTGTGCATAATTATATTGTTTTATAACTTATAAACAGATGAATTTATCTAGCATCAAATTATAGTTTTTAAGGTTAATGCACAAATTCGTTCAACAGAAATATGACTTTATGTACATGTATTTATAGAAAATTCAGTTAGTAGATTTCCATGCGTTCAAAACATATGCCATTATCTGAGTCAACCAAATCTACTTGGTTCCTCTATGAAAGTTTGCATTGTAACAACATTGCATGAAAAGATACACAAATAATATATCGTAGTATATATAAATGATAAGAAATATGGGGTAAACAATTAACAGTGTGGCGACAAAAAAGAAAAGAAAAGAAAAAAACCAAGAGGTAACCGTATAGAAAAGGACATCTAACATATACATATAATGAAACCGACAGATCTGAAAGTGACTTCTTGGCATGCATTGAACATTTTATACGTCACCTTAAATGATTTTATCACAGTATCTGTTGAGTTCTGATTGCACTTCAGTATATACGATACTGTATCTTTTGTTGCGCAGAAACTTTAACTCGCGTATTGGTTTATTTCTTTCATAGTGCGAAATGCAAATAACCTGCTGACCAAAGCATCAACGTCTCAAATGACAAACCCGAACACAACGATAACCTTGGTATTAGCCAATCAAACTACCAGGAACAGTTCAGATTTCGGGTGATATAATGACCTGGTAACCATGGTAACAGATAAATGACATCATCCAGTATTGTCAAGCTGATTCTCTAGGACCCAACAGTGGATTTCTGAATACAGTCCAAAGAAGGGATATTGCCAACATCGAATGATATAAGCATATACAAGCATTTATACATACTCTTGTGACCACATCTCCTTACTTTATATATATATATATATACCTCGACAATACTTCAGTCAAATTAAGTCGAAACACGTCTATTTCTGGCAAAAAGTATATCATGAATTTAGCGATATGTTTTCATAGTAATTGCTTGAACTTTTATTCATTATCTTTGAATAAAAGGAGAAAAATAATCTTGGTACCAGACAAAATCGAGGAAAAGTTTTTATTTAATTCGATTTGTCTGTTTAGACAGACCTAAATAAAGCACGAACAATGTTGTCATTCATCAATTTATAAAGAAGGAAAATAGATGATATAAGCCTAAAACAGAATGCCAAGACAATTTTACAGCAATGTCTTAACAATCTTTGGTATATATCATGTTATAAAGCCTAACGTTAATAGGATGTGTTGATATGGAACCTATCGCTCAACTAGTGTGAGATATTACATTGTATGTGAAGAAATTTCGTTTCAGTGAACTAGGTTTATGATTTAAAGACAATTCGAAATTCAAAAAAAAAAGCAAATATATTAAAATTCGAAGAATCCTGTCAAAACCAAACATATTTTGTGTATCCCAGATTACTAAGGTGGAATAATTATTACATGATTTGGAACCAGTATTCATTTGTTAAGACCAATTTCCTGTTTATTCATGGTTCGATACGGTTTATGTATATCTCAATGTACATGTAACACAACAATTTTCAAAATTAAGGTTACTGGACAAAAATACTTTTTTTTCATTTGAAGATGGTGCAGACTTTTTGCATTGAACGATATTCATTTATAAATATATACATGTAATCAAAATATGTGTGCAGAGTATTATATTTTAAATAGAATTCTTCCAATATACTTATAACAAGGAAGGCCCTTATAATCTTATAATTCCACAAAACATGTATAAAGAAAATCAACACGATCGATTTTTCAATTTCTACATTAGAGATTTTATTTTATTACATTCTCTTTAATAATATGACTTCAGATCAGAAATAAGGAAGCTTAGTGAAGAAACAGGAAGTTACTGATGCTACTGAGAACGGGGGATAAAGGTTGTGTACTACAGTGACTGCCGCCGTAAACATTGATAATACATCTTTCTTTGCGTGTGTATGTCCAACAGAAGGTTTGTGTGTGTGTGTGGAAAGAGTGGGACTTGGCTGGACCTTTGGAATCGGTGTGATGGCGTTGGGATGTTATTAAAAAAAAAGGAAAAAAACTTATAATTTTACGTGAACACACTAAGTTAATCATTTATTGATTCGAAATTCTATTTCATTTCAGGTACTGAAAGATAATAATCAGGATAAAATGAGCTTTGAAAGTGATTTGATATCAGAGGACCTACAATTAAGTCCATTAACAACATCAGAAAAATATACTGACGAAGAACATTCCGTAATCTCGACAATTCCCGAGGGAGAAGCTTGTCATTGTTTTCAAGACAACTGTCCTGAATATGCAAAACTTTCAGAAACAGAAAGTAACGGTGCACAGAACTGGATTGAACCAGAACTATTTATGTAGATAGATATAAGAAGATGTGGTATGAGTGCCAATGAGACAACTCCATCCAAGTAAAATTTATAAAAGTAAACCATTATAGGTCAAAGTACGGTCTTCAACACGGAGCCTAGGCTCACACCGAACAGTAAGCTATAAAGGGCCCCAAAATGTACCTATTTTATTAATCGCAAAGAGAACATATTATTAAAATTTAAACAAAGCAGTTAATTTCAAAAATCCTTCCTCTGTCTGTGTAAACCTTTATTCCGTCCTTTCCATGAATAGTAACATATCTTGTTGTCATCTGTCTGTCCTTGTCGATGTGCATTGTCCACTCCGGGTCTTGTCCGTCTTCTTTCTTGACGACAACATGATGATAGCTCTTTTCTTTTCAGCATCCAGTCTTCTCACATCTGTTCGTCTCTGTTTTCCTCTTACACTAAGCTTCAGGAATATCTTACATACAGGTTGCGCTTCTCTCTCAAAGGTAATTAGTTCTATCAGTACTATCGCCTCCTGTTGAGTAGACCATACCAATACATATTGTGAAAGGTATGTTTTGAAACACTATCTTTTTTTAACATCGGTAAACTACTGTCGACTTTATTTCGCACCAGATCTGCCATGTTGAACCCTCCAGAGAATTGTTGGTTGTCCCCACTTAGTTTGCCCTGTTCTTACAAACTGGATGTACTGGGGTTTTCTTCACTCATCCTTTTATTCTTTTTTTCCTTGCTGTAGTGTGTTGTCAACTCACACTGGACCTGGTCGTTTCTCAAACGGTATCTCCCCTTTCATTAGGTTAGTAGGAGATTAATATACGTCATGCACTGACCTCAACAGGAATGAAATTCGAAGTGGTTCGTGTCTCCACATCTCTGTCCTTGTCAACATTCCCTCTGGTTAGTTTCACTTGGTCCATACTACTTGGACCATTTTCACTGACTTGGATCCGTTGGCCTTTTTAATATTCTTTTGCACCATGTTACAATGTTACAAACTGTTTTCTCTCTAGCTTTCTTTCACTTTTTGTTTCTTGTGCTGCATATTCCTTGGCGCCCTGAGCAGGTATTTCCAATGATGTCTCTGATTTCTAGTACGTCTTCAGTTCTCTTTGCTGATGAGCTGGTTAACCAATTCAAAATTCAATTCAGTAGCATAACTATCAACACAAAGTTTAAAATATCCTCAATTAAATTAAAATAAATACAAAAGAGCTATACACAAATTTATAAGGTTGTGACCGTATGATTATTAAAAAAATTAATAATAATGTTGTGTGCAATGGATACTTCATTCTTACTCAATGACACCATATTGCGATACACTAGTATTGTAAATGTGGGAAATTGTTCAAGACACTATAATATTCCGATCATAGACACAGAAACTGTACATGTAACGTTAAATGAGGATTCCGCATTGGTATATTCTGTGATTGATATAAATGTTAAGGACGAGAAAAGGGGGAAGTCGATACGAATAATTTTAGGTATTTACTTTTTAACACTTCCATGTTGAAAGACGCCTCAAGTTTAAAAATAATTTGCATCAAATAAAGAAAATCAATAATAACTAAAACTTTCAATCATGTGGTCTCCATGTGGTCGCCATGTGCTTTTGTAGTTCAGTCACGTACAAGTGCACATGTATCCTTATCTTGCCTTACATTAACGTCCCTTTATTGCACAACGCCTCAGTTATATTTGTAAAAACTACAACATATCCATTCAAAGTTAAAACAATACTAAACATCCCCTGACAATATTAAAATCAGCAATTTCTTTTGACTTAGAATTCCTTTTGATTATCTTCTGCCTCTCTATTGGATCCAATTTAAAATGATCTTTATGTCAGAATGTATGGCTCAGTAACCAGCGAAGAAATTAGAGTTTCCTTAAACTCGGTAATTATTGTAACCAAACACAATATAATGGTACAGCATGCTCTCATTTACCAGTGGCAGTCCAAATTGTCCACCTTACACGCTGGTCGATTCAATTTACAGGAACTTCCTGTTGTACTAATGTTATTAGTTTTGTTCTCTCTAGACGTCAAATAAGCAATCAATACATATCGAAACTAAAATATAAAAACATTCTGTACAGACATACCTGTGTATAATATAACGCAGGCTTTTTCAAAAGTGATGATTTTCTAAGTATTGTTTAACATTTCACAGTGGTATCATACTTTAACTTTGTTTAAACCTGTTTAATTACTTTTGACCTTAATTATTTAACCCTTATAATTTTATTAAGTATGTATTTGCATTCAGGTATCACAGATCAAATTTATTCGTTCATTGTGTGTTAATTTACGTTTTTTGATTGGGTTAAGCCTTCCAATTGATATTTTATAGTGTGTCTTTCTATGTTGTGATGTTATACTAGTGTTTCAGAAACGGGAGAAGGTTTGGTACCATTAAAACGTTTAATCCCGCTGCAAATGTTTGCACATGTTCTAAATCAGGAATCTGCTGAACAGTAGTTGTCGTCTGTTTATGTAGTTCATACGTGTTTCTCGTTTCTCGTTTTTATATAGATTAGGCTGTTGGTTTTCCCGTTTGAATGGGTTTAAACTAGTAATTTTGGGGGCCCTTTATAGCTTGCTGTTCGGTGTGAGCCAGTGCTCCGTGTTGAAGACCTTGACCTATAATGGTTTACTTTTATAAATTGTTACTTGAATGGAGAGTTGTCTCATTGGCACTCATACCACATCTTCCTATATCTATATAATATATTTAAATTTTCATGACATGATTTGCACAATGATATGAGATCATGTATCATATTTACTTATATCTGTCTGCATTGTTTTAATGTGAGATTTGTATTTTCCATCATATGATGATCGAAAGAAACCTAAAAAAAAAGCTTTCTGTTTTAAAATCCATTTGATATAAATGATATATACAGCGTGATGCAGAATATATTAATTGACGACTTTTTAATAAGTCCTGCTAATTACACATAGCATTCATTAGACCATTAGTCACGATTCATTTATAACAAATATAAAAAGAGTCCGTTTATGAAACTATTATTCCACTGTCAATAACGACAAATATGTTTAAAGAAAATATAACATCCTCGTCCTTGGGTCTCTTGTGACCACATCTCCTTACTTATATATATATATATATATATATCGACAATACTCAGTCAAATTAAGTCGAAACACGTCTATTTCTGGCAAAAAAGTATATCATGAATTTAGCGATATGTTTTCATAGTAATTGCTTGAACTTTTATTCATTATCTTTGAATAAAAGGAGAAAATAATCTTGGTACCAGACAAAATCGAGGAAAAGTTTTTATTTAATTCGATTTGTCTGTTTAGACAGACCTAAATAAAGCACGAACAATGTTGTCATTCATCAATTTATAAAGAAGGAAAATAGATGATATAAGCCTAAAACAGAATGCCAAGACAATTTTACAGCAATGTCTTAACAATCTTTGGTATATATCATGTTATAAAGCCTAACGTTAATAGGATGTGTTGATATGGAACCTATCGCTCAACTAGTGTGAGATATTACATTGTATGTGAAGAAATTTCGTTTCAGTGAACTAGGTTTATGATTTAAAGACAATTCGAAATTCAAAAAAAGCAAATATATTAAAATTCGAAGAATACTGTCAAAACCAAACATATTTGTGTATCCCAGATTACTAAGGTGGAATAATTATTACATAATTTGGAACCAGTATTCATTTGTTAAGACCAATTTCCTGTTTATTCATGGTTCGATACGGTTTATGTATATCTCAATGTACATGTAACACAACAATTTTCAAAATTAAGGTTACTGGACAAAATACTTTTTTTTTCATTTGAAAATGGTGCAGACTTTTTGCATTGAACGATATTCATTTATAAATATATACATGTAATCAAAATATGTGTGCAGAGTATTATATTTTAAATAGAATTCTTTCCAATATACTTATAACAAGGAAGGCCCTTATAATCTTATAATTCCAAAAACATGTATAAAGAAAATCAACACGATCGATTTTTCAATTTCTACATTAGAGATTTTATTTTATTACATTCTCTTTAATAATATGACTTCAGATCAGAAATAAGGAATCTTAGTGAAGAAACAGGAAGTTACTGATGCTACTGAGAACGGGGATAAAGGTTGTGTACTACAGTGACTGCCGCCGTAAACATTGATAATACATCTTTCTTTGCGTGTGTATGTCCAACAGAAGGTTTGTGTGTGTGTGTGTGTGTGTGAAAGAGTGGGACTTGGCTGGACCTTTGGAATCGGTGTGATGGCGTTGGGATGTTATTAAAAAAAGGAAAAAACTTATAATTTGACGTGAACACACTAAGTTAATCATTTATTGATTCGAAATTCTATTTCATTTCAGGTACTGAAAGATAATAATCAGGATAAAATGAGCTTTGAAAGTGATTTGATATCAGAGGACCTACAATTAAGTCCATTAACAACATCAGAAAAATATACTGACGAAGAACATTCCGTAATCTCGACAATTCCCGAGGGAGAAGCTTGTCATTGTTTTCAAGACAACTGTCCTGAATATGCAAAACTTTCAGAAACAGAAAGTAACGGTGCACAGAACTGGATTGAACCAGAACATTCCGATGAATGTCACCATCATGATCACGAATGTTCGCACCATCAACACTCGTATCGATATCACCACATTCCTCATTGGTCGACGATTACTATGTCCGATGACGAAATTGAAATAATTACTGATCCTGAATATTACAAACAATTTGACGATGTTTTTTATATTGACCCTATCGTAGCTCGAAGCCTGCTCAGTGAATTTTTGATACAAGAACCAACTCCTTCTAATGTGCATATTCACGTGGATACTCGAACCAAACGACAACGATTTATTGCACGTGCTGTTATGATAATTTCAATGGTGATGTTTACTGTTAGTGTTTTACTTGTTATCATATCGCTTATTATGTCAGACCATATCGACAATTTAGGTAAGTTATTTTACAATTGAGATTAGTTATGATATAAAGGTTCATCCATCATGCAAATATATTGTCATCGATACACAGAAAAAAAGAACGACAATTTATTTTTTTAATGCTTGTTTAGAAAAATACAATTAGGATACTTAACATGATTTTGAGGTATATGTTTAAATCCTTTACTATTGTTTTTATGCAAGTATATTTAAAAATTTCAGAAAGTTTTATTCATTGGAATTCCACACGGCTGGATCTTATTTCCAGCCATTAGGTTTAAATTTCACTATGGTATCTTGATCTGCACAGTAAAAATTGATACACAGTATGTAGGACTGCGACATTAAAGATTTACTAACGTCAAGTTACATGTCAAAATTCTAATATTTAAACTTCAACTTCGACATATTTAACTTTAACTAAAAAATACATTTATCTTTTCGTTTTGTATAAAATGTTCTTTAAGCCACTAATTGACCAAATCCACTCAAATAAATCTTATACATCAATCCAGCACCAACCCAATCCCAAAAATTGACATTTTGTTTATAGTCTTTTGGTATTTTTTGTTATTTGGTTGGTACTGGATTGATGTATACCCATATCTCCTTCTATACAAGTTTCAGTTGAAAAAAAATACATGATCATACGAGGGTCTGGATGGGGGTCCTTCTTTTCTGTATTCTTTAATTTTTAGGCTATTTTTCTCTTTTCTTTATACTTTTTGCCCCCTATTCTCTATTCTTTATATTTTAGCACCTCAATATTCTCTATTCTTTATTTTTTGGGTCCATTTTTCTCTATTCTTTATATTGCTTGCCCATTATTCTCTATTCTGTAAACCCTAATCCACACCCTCATATACAAATCATAATGTTAAGGAATTTATGTAAACTGTTATGACTATTCTGTCTTTGTATTCACATTGAAAAACATTAGAAAAAATACTTTTACAGACAGAGTGCATTGCAGCTTTAAGCTATGTTTTGTGCATAATTATATTGTTTTATAACTTATAAACAGATGAATTTATCTAGCATCAAATTATAGTTTTTAAGGTTAATGCACAAATTCGTTCAACAGAAATATGACTTTATGTACATGTATTTATAGAAAATTCAGTTAGTAGATTTCCATGCGTTCAAAACATATGCCATTATCTGAGTCAACCAAATCTACTTGGTTCCTCTATGAAAGTTTGCATTGTAACAACATTGCATGAAAAGATACACAAATAATATATCGTAGTATATATAAATGATAAGAAATATGGGGTAAACAATTAACAATGTGGCGACAAAAAAAGAAAAGAAAAGAAAAACAAGAGGTAACCGTATAGAAAAGGACATCTAACATATACATATAATGAAACCGACAGATCTGAAAGTGACTTCTTGGCATGCATTGAACATTTTATACGTCACCTTAAATGATTTCATCACAGTATCTGTTGAGTTCTGATTGAACTTCAGTATATACGATATTGTATCTTTTGGTGCGCAGAAATTTTAACTCGCGTATTGGTTTATTTCTTTCATAGTGCGAAATGCAAATAACCTGCTGACCAAAGCATCAACGTCTCAAATGACAAACCCGAACACAACGATAACCTTGGTATTAGCCAATCAAACTACCAGGAACAGTTCAGATTTCGGGTGATATAATGACCTGGTAACCATGGTAACAGATAAATGACATCATCCAGTATTGTCAAGCTGATTCTCTAGGACCCAACAGTGGATTTCTGAATACAGTCCAAAGAAGGGATATTGCCAACATCGAATGATATAAGCATATACAAGCATTTATACATAATGATAGCTGTATTTTTTCTACTTTTGATACAATCAGTAAATGTTTGGGGTTGTGATAATCTTTATAAATGTGAAACATGCATTCGATTATGCAAAGAATGTAATTGCTGAAGTGCAATATTATTAAATTATTTTTGAGCGTCAATGTATCAGTGATTACATGTAGCTTCATTGCGTTTTGCACATTATATTAACTTAGTATTTGAAACACTCTTAACTTAAACAACATTCTCAAGAAGATTTTAAATTTTATATAAATAAATGGGTTAAACTAAAATAAATCAATATGAATCATTATAATCACAGCAATTTTTACCTTTATGCGTATAAGTAATTGCGAGAAAAAATTTTTTCAATATCTCACTTTCGCAACGTTAGATATGAATTATACATAATATTCTAATTTAAGCGATTCTACCGATTTTTTGTAAAGAAGAAAAACAAATAGGATTTTCTTACGTCACATCTTAAGTACTAATGTAGGTCGATTCTAATATGTAATAATAGATTGTAATGTTGCTTCTGTGTTTTCTCTAATGTAACATTCCATGCTTGTTTTTTTTATGAACTACAGAGGCATTAACATGTAATTTTGTACGTGTCTAATGTTCCAATGTGCAAATAATTATCGTTAAATGTTGGAATTACGTAAGAACAACAACACAGGGTTCAGTGATTTTTTTCATTCATTCAATTTGTATTTGAATTTGTTAGTAAATGAGTTTTGAATAAATTTATACAAGATATTTATGTATAATTAAATTAATTTAGTTATTTTGTTAAATGACAAATGACAGCCATAAGGATTTAACTTTCTGTAGATCTTATAAAAATAAAAAGATGTGGTATGTTTGCCAATTAGACAACTCTCCACCAGAGACCAAATGATATACCTTGCGCTAAATAGCAAGTGTTTCTGAACTGGCACATTTTAAATGACACGTTCTAACAGTACAATTTCTATTTGTAAATCAGTTATCTGTAGATGCGAGTGATAATGATGATGATGATGATGATGATGATGATGATGATGATGATGATGATGATGATGATGATGATGATGATGATGATGACAACGACGACGACGACGATGACGATGATGACGATGGGACGATGGATGATGATGATGATGACAACGACGACGACGACGATGACGATGATGACGATGATGATGGTGGTTGTGGTGGTAGTGGTTAATGTTAAGTGGGAAATTCAGTTCATATTCAGGACGAGAAATATCTATATAATATGATTATGAAACCTGCTTTGTATTCGACCAACACGCTGATTCACAACCAAGACATGTCATTCTACCCGAACACAAAACTCAGTTTCCGACCCATACTCGTAAATTATGTGTGCTTTGACCTGTCAGGGGATCGACACCACGACCACTTCACCCGAAGTTAGCACGCTACACCGAAACACTCGAGATGGTTACTATCTAAATAGCCAAACCCTTATCTAAGTGATTTGTACACTTGTAGTTTTTACCATTCCTTAGATTCAATTTTCGTTTAGTGATTTACATGAAAATTGTCACATAAGGTAAGTTATGGCAACTAACACACACACACATATTTAATTCCGTCGCATTCTTTATGCGCATGTTCCAAGTCAGGAGGATTATTTGGTTGTCGTTGGTTGCTGTCTATCATGTTTTCTTTTTTCGTTTAATGCTTTTTCATAGATCAGGCCGTTAGTGTTGTCATTTGAATTGGTTCATGTTTTGTCATGGTGTGGCCTTTTACTAGTATAGTTGAATATACAGTAGGAGTTTTGCTCTTTGAACACCATACGATGATCTAGCTATAGCTAATTACACACGGTCATTTGAACTCTATTGGATAGTTGTCTCTTTGGCAAACATATCGCATCTCATTATTCTTAAACTGAAAATTCTATTCAATTTTCCTAACAAATAAAGTACCGTAAACGACATAAAAACAAGAACACAACTGAATATCACTGTAGAACAATCCTTTATCTACTTCTGAACAATACGCCATTGCAACCCACAATCAATACATAGCATTAAGACTTGATATTTTCCGAGGTATATACTTTTTAAAATTTTAATGGAGAATAAAACAATCAATAAGACTCGGAACCAAAGTGCTGAAGAAACGCAGAATCACCTGTTTAGTGTTTTTTAAGTTATGATCCCGCTTTTGTCCTCTTTCAATTGCAATATCATCTCACAAAGGACTGTACATTTTCTTAGCAATTAAAAGTATATTTTCCCTGCATCGATTTGAGAAAGACTCATGTAACTTAAGGTGTTGAATAATACTGCAAAGATTAGTTGTGCAAGAAATGTATATGCCTTTGAAAGCGTTTTGGCTATCAGTAAGAACAATCTATTTCCAATATCCGGCAACCTTTCCCGTATGATCATGTGATTTTGTTTCCATCACTTTGAATGCGGCTTCTGTTGTTGAAACCTCAAAAGAATTATACGCGATCAAATTAGTCATATAGTCGCTTTCGTGATATAAACTGATCTACTGTAAACGTTCCAAAACAGAACGGTAAACAAATTGAAACTGTTGAATATGTCACTATTCACAAGCTTCCATATAAATGTTTCATCATCGAATTAACAACTGCAAATATTTGTGCATGCTAAACGAAAAACTGATTATAATTTATAGGTTGCAAATGATAAATCAAATTATCGCTATTTTACGAATTTTTCCTTAGATCTTGCTGACTGATAATTTCCTTTCTCAGCGGAGTCGAGTGATATGAAAACGGAGTCGAGTGATATGAAAATTATCGCTAGAAACTAAGGGAACACGTGTCTTGTCAAGGAAATTAACAACGTCTTCATACTGGTAAAATAGCGATAAACAGATTATCATTGGTCATCTCAACTCGATTGCTTTTCTCACTTTCGCCGTTCCGGCTCAAGCGAGAAAATCAATCCCGTTGAGATAACCAACGATGATCTATTAATATAACATATACAATTTAGGAACTTATCAGGTAAGTTGCATGTATAAGAAGAAGAAAATGAGTTGGGTGATATATAGAGTTTTCATATTCATCAACAATATACTCTGGTATGAGAAGTTAACGGTTCTTTGCATGTCAGACAATCGTATCTATTTGTATTTTGTAACACTGAAGCACATGCATTACAAAATTTCAAATGTCAACAGCTAAATACAACCTGACGTGGCGTATTATGACATATGATATACATAGGGACGGATGTAAATGGACCAGCTTTAACCAATGGGACCTGGGCAGCCGGACAATTTGTTGACATTCCCACAAAACCACCTACAACATAAATAGAAGATTTTATTTCTATGACGCCATAAGAAGGATCATAACCCGAAAATATTTTCCAACATGGAATAGGGGAGTTACTTTGATTAATTACTGCTAGTTCGGAATTGAAGGTCAAATACTGATTTTAATTATTGATTTTGGTTCAGTCATATAGTCGTATGATGTCTAAGCTTTTATATATGTTAGATTATAGTTGACAGTATAGTTTGTAACTGCACGCATGTATCTAATATTTATGCTTTTTTGAATTCCCAACAGAACTATCTTATACAGCAATATAAATGTCCCATTCTTTGTATAAATATTGATTTAAAAATTGATAAATGACAATTGACAACTTTGTGCGTGCGTATCATAGAAAAGTATTTCCCCAAAGCTTCTAATTCGATCATCAATTTAAAAACACAGACTTCTAATCACAGACTTCTAATCACATTCATAATGTTCGGCCCGACGTTGAAAGGTTTAAACCAAACTTATCAATCATTTTAGTCCTCTTCCGCTATTTTACAGTACTGAATTTGCAGAATACCCGAGAATCGATACTTGTATTGATTCAGGTCAACATTTTGCCTCAAATATTTACTAACCTGAAGTACCTTTCACCAATACAATTACAAATACAATGAAAAATGGTAAACAAGAAATGAGGACAACAGTGAACGATGCACTAAGATGATGGTCATAGAGTATGTGATCTCTCCAGTAAAAGCTGCTGTAAGTTATAGCACTGGAAACTATAATAAGACCTGAAAAAAAATATCAAATTTTCAAATTTTGTTACACAGGGAATAAGAAGCAAGACGGAATTAGTTGCTCTGACACAAAAGGAATTTAGATGTGTTTTCGTGCCGTTGAAGGCATTAATGATTATGATTATGCAATCTATTTACAAGGATCATTTATTTGACAATTTTACATTTTAAAGCAAATAAACGTATACAAAGGAATATAAGTCGTCGATCTCAGGTCTTTGTATGTTTCGGTGTTAAAATTTTTTTTTTTTTTCAGTTTTTACTATCAATTTTTTTTGTATCATTGACATCCTATTTTCCGCGATTTTGAAATCAACAAATGCGTATTATTTAAACTCATCATAGATACCAGGCTTAAAAATTTTGAACACCAAAAGCGTATTTCGTCTACAAAAGACTCATAAGTGACGATCGAATAAAAAATATTGAAAAGGCCAAATTATCACCGACTGTCTATCTGCTAGGAGCGACGGTACAATTAATAAAGCAGGAACTGCCTACCCCTTTAGAGAATATTCGTTGACCCTGGGTATTCTGGTGAGGTTCGTGTCTTCAATTTTTAATGTAGTGTTCTGTGTTCTGTTGTTTGTTTCATCGTCGTTTTTCATTAAGTATTGAGTTTGATTTTATTTATTCGATTTATCAAATTTGATTGTACCCTGGATATTTTCTCCACTTTAATGTTGCGTCCAAAATGGCGACAAATCGTTTAAACACATTTCGGCAGTTTTGACTCGAGCAACTGCATCACTACTTAGTTCGTAAACTAACCAATAAGTACAAAACATCACTTAAAGGAATAATAAAGACTAATTGCTTACATGAATTAATAATTCGCTTCAAAGAAGAACAAAGATGCAGAGCACGTGTTACTAATACCACTTGATTGTCATGCACACTTGTAAATCTATGTAACTGTGTAAAAAATACGAAGATGTGATATGACTGCCAATGAGACAACTATTATACACAAAAAACCAAATGATTAGATTGAAGCAAATATATGCCACCGTACGGCCTTCAACAATAGGTAAAAACTATACCGTATAGTGAGCTAAAAAAGGCCCAAACATGACAAAATGTTGAATAATTCAATGAAGAAAACCAATCGCCTGATTTATGGACAAAACAATAAACCAAAAACAAATATGACAAACAGCAGCAAACGACATCCACTAAATTAAAGACACCTGCATGACTTGATGCACACACATAAAAAATGTGGCGAGGTTAAACATATTGCCAGTGCTCAGCACTCCCCTGACCTTGGATACACGTTTACTCTCATTGTGTTTGATCATATTCGTCTAGCCAAAAGAGTTTAGAACTACTGGAATTTGCATTACCTGTAACTAGTGACGGTTTGATAAAACCATCTCGTTGTGGCTTCACCTCTTGTATTCGTGACACAAGTATACATCAAGGCACATATGAATGTAATAAATGCGCCAACAAGTCCAACCACTTGTCATACAAATGTTGCAGTTAACCAGTTTGCTTTTAAAAAGATGATTCATGAATCAATCATTTATACATGTAGTTTCAACAATTAATCGAAAGTGACTGTTACAGTTTTCCTTATTTTTGGTATCACGTATGTACATGTAGAAAAATGAAAAGATAATAAAGACTAGAAAACAGTTTATTGTATTTCCAACATGGCCGACAACATCGTTGGATATTCAACCCCAAATGGAGTTATTCTGTTGATCCGTCCATAGACACTTGTTTTTTTTTTTTACCTCTATTCCTTTATTTATCACCTATAGAGGTAATTTTGTCAGCGACAAGTGTCTGGGGATCCGTCATTGACTAGAATAACTAAAATGAGTACCAGTAAATCTTGGTTAAGAAAATATCACAAGACTCCAGGTGTCTTTAACTCAGAAGAACAGTTGATTTTGTCCGGCAACGAACCTTTGTCGTAATTCAATATGAACTAGCAATACCTCTAGCCAATGTAGAAAAGTAAACGCATAACAATACGCACATTAAAAGTCAGTTAAAGAGAAGTCCGAGTCCGATGTCAGAAGATGTAACAAAAGAAAATAAACAAAATGACAATAATACATAAATAACAACAGACTACTAGCAGTTAACTGACATGCCAGCTCAGACCTCAATTAAACTGATTGAAAGATTATGTCTTCATCATATGAATATCAGGCACAATCCCTCCCGTTAGGGTTTAGTATCATACCATCATAAAATATATGAGAAGAGCATAACCCGTGTCATGCCAACAACTGGTTTTAAATAAATGTGTTTAGTTCCGATGCAAAGACCCTATAAGTGAATCAATATTAAAGCCAAAATATGCAATCTTTAATGACCTGACAACAGTATCGTAACTATATCCCTTCTTAATAAGTCTATTTAAAGGTTTTGTTAGCTTCTGAGGTGAATACTGACATTTTAGTGCTTTATAAAGAATATTACCATAAATCTATTACCACTTAGTTGAGAAAATTGAATTTTATATAAAATTTACATTCAATATAACATTGAAAGAATAACAATTGCTTAAAGTTATTTAATTCTTTCAACTTTTAAAAATAAGGAGATATGTGATATGATTACCAATAAGACAACTACCCACCAGAGTCCAAATGACATGGATGTAAGCAACTATGGATGACCGTACGGCCTTCAACTATGAGCAAATCCATACCATAGATTTGTCGACTGCGCTTTTTCGCAAAAAAAAAATAATCCATGCGTTTCAATTATCTCTACACACTAACATTAAGTTTATTTACGAAGATTTAGATCCTAATTACACCTTATGTAAGAATCCTGGATTTTGATTGGTTGATAGCCAGTGTATTTTTCACCAATTTACTGTTATCAAATGAATATCGTTCATTTTTTAACGCCGCCGGGGTATATACAAAAAGGATATGCCTTTTTTACCCTCTCTGCCGTGGAATTTGCCAAGAAATACTCTATCCGACTGGACGCTTGTAACGTCACGATCATCAATGCGTTTTTGAACGTTAACATTCGGTGTAATTAAACAGATATAGCATGTTCTTGAGGGGTATTTGCGAAAAATACCAGTCTTGAGAATGAATTTCCCTCGCCTTACGGCTCGCGAAATTTAACTTTCTCTCGACTGGTATTTTTCGCAAATACCCCTCCTTAACATGATATATCTGTTCAATATACGTAGGATGTCAAGTTTTTTAACATTCAATATAGATTTAAAGGAAAATGTTAACAAATTACTTGACAAATCAAAACAGACTTATAGATTCTACTACTAGTATATGTACATGATCTCAACGATGGAAACCTCTATATCGGTTTAATTTCAATCATAGTTTCCAAACTTGAGACTACCAAATCAACATTTTTTTTAACTACTAAACCCTCCTCCATCTATCACGATTAATGACAGAACAAAAGAAACAAATAAAAAACGTACAAGAAAGGCAAACAAGAAATTTCACTTCATACAATTTTGTCGGGATTACAGAATACCAAAGCAACTATGATATTGATACAGCAACAATGGGTAACCTGACCACCGTTATTATGAAAATTTGGGTAAAACATGTTAAATTGTTATTTTGTAAGACAACTTCTGAAATCAATCAATAGCATTATGTTTTTTTTTTTAGTTTTTTTAGTTTTTTTTTTTTTTTTTTTTGGAAACCCCATAAAACTTTAGCTTTCTAAATAATCAAATTAAAAAAAAATATCTTTAAATTGGGTTAAATGCTTGATTTTTTGCACTTCGGAAACAATATCTTAAATTTTACAGAATTTGAATTCCTAAGGCTTTGTGTCCAAACAAGCGTCAAAATATCTTAATAAACCATCGTTTACATAAAAGCCATTGATTTTTTAGCAGCAAAGAAATCAACGTTCGTGTTGTTTTCACTTTCGTGTTCAGAATATTTTTACAGCAGCAATAAATTAGTTTAAATTGATAACAATTATTTACATACAGGGGAATCGATATTTTTAGGGACTAAAGTACTGATAAAATATGATATACAAGCAATATTTTAAGGACTTAACATATATCTAAATATAAGATATATCAAGCTTTGACAATTTGTATTAAAATTTAATGAAGGAAACTAAATAAACTATCTGTATCTTATATCATTTTTTAAACTCTAAAATCTATAAGTTATAGAACGAACCTTAGAACTTAAATACATTGATCACAGTTTATAATATATAAATACATACTTGAATAAAAAACATCACAACAAAAGACAGATATTTTCTTGTATGTGTCATAATGGCAAAGTCCATACAACCAATGTTGGGACGTTTGTGAAACTGACCAGTCATGACCAGAGTCCTACTATTTGTAATATGATTCCTATCAAGAGCAACACGATTGTACATCGCACACAACTAACGACAGTCCTAAAATTGTCAACACCCGACACTAAAGTGCCAGCCAGGGACATAACTATTTCTATTTTACAAACCATCTAAAATTTATATGCACGTCAGTATTTAAACATATATGAATAAACATAGAAAATAGTTTTATTGCAGGCAGGTAGGTACATTTGTTTTGGAGTTCAACCTTATATCATATGTATCTTTAAATATTCATTTTTTTATAAAGAATGGGATACATACGAGGTATGCTCTGACAAAAATTAAAACCTTTCATGACTAGATGATCAGGGCACAGATAAAAATATTATGCTTTTTGTGGATATTTTGAGTAATTATTTATTTTTTTAAACCTGATAAAATATTTTCTCCTATCTCTTGTTTACTACACATGAATCTGACTCATAACTCCTATCTCTTGTTTACTAACACGAGTCTGACGCATAGCTCCTATCTATTGTTTATTACACATGAGTCGGACTCATAGCTCCTTTAATCTCTTGTTTACTACACATGAGTCTGACTCATAGCTCCTATCTCTTGTTTACTACACATGAGTGACTCATAGCTCCTATCCCTTGTTTACTACACATGAGTCTGACTCATAGCTCTTATCTCTTGTTTACTAATCATGAGTCTGACTCATAGCTCCTATCCCTTGTTTACTACACATGAGTCTGACTCATAGCTCCTATAATCTCTTGTTTACTACACATGAGTCTGACTCATAGCTCCTATCTCTTGTTCACCACACATGAGTCTGACTTATAGCTCTTGATATTATAATAATACTTTTAACATATTTAACTTTAAATTCGTTCTATTCTTTTTAATGATCAGATGCGGATCCAGGATTTTGGAAAGTGGGGACAACGTTAGGAGTGAGACTTGTAAAATATCTATGCATTAACCATGTATGTAGCCCCCTGTACCTCTTAAATCCGTCTCTGGAACTTATAAATTACTTTCAATTAAAATTTGCATTCTTTAATGTCTGTAGATATACCATTCTCGATGTCTTGCATTCTACAGTCGTTCTGTAATTTGACACGTTGCAGCTATCCAGAACAGTCGTATGATGATGATCAATATTAATTACTCTTTTTGTAAAGGCTTTATGGAGTTTCTTTGTGCAGAGATAATATATAACATTTGTACTTGTTTCATTTCTCATGTGGGAAAAGTTTGGCACAACTCAGAGTAGGCATTTGATTTACTGAATCTACTTCTATTACGTTTTCCATTTAAAAGCAAGAATTCTACAGGCATAATCTTAAAGATAAAAGCATGTCACAGGGGATTGTTTGTGTTACGCTTCTATTACAAGCAAATATATATTTATAGAATTAGAATAGATTAATAGCTACAAATATAGTTTATTTCTCCTATCTTGATGTTTCAAAGGAATTGCCATAACCTTAACATTCGCTGACAAAAAACTAACTGTTGCTGATTTGTGGGACTATTATAGTTAATATCGATTTGTCATATGAACTGAAACCCCGAAGGTTGACTGGGGTATAGAAGTATGGTAATCCATGGACTTCCCCAACAGACAGCAATACACATGCTGAAGAGGGGCGTTCGTTTGGCTGTGCGGAATGACTGAATATGAAGGCATGTCCGGTCAACATTGTATTCTTTGAAATTATGGTCGACCTATTGGGTCAATTTCCTGTATTTTCTCATTATTGTGTTTGTGTATGCGTTACTTATTTACCTCCTTACGTCGATGAATTTACTATAATAATTATTAATACCTGACAGAATAAAGTCTTAACCAGACAAAGATGGTCAGATCTATAACAATATGGGATTTTTGAAGTCTATGGGTCAAAAGTGACCCTATTTTACCCTCTCCTTTCATTGGCAATATCTTATGGCATGACAAGCTACATGTATGATCAGAAAAAAATATACTTTTCATGAAATATCAATATTAAATCAAATGATATGAAAACAATCATTGCAACGAAAAGATAAACCCGTTAGATCTGAGAAAGCAAAATGTAAACATAAATCATAAAAAGACAAATCATTGCATCAATAATATACACGTCTTTGCGATGTTACAGGTTCTCTACAGCTTGGGCAGTTATAGCTGTTCGAATTTTGTAATGTTGTTGCACATGTATTGCAGCATACAAAATGTCCACAATTAAATATTACGTCCCGTTGATTTTCAAAACAGATAGCACACATTGGCATTTGTCCTCTTGTGGAAGTATCACGTGTTGTCCTGTCTCTTTGTGGAGCAGAAGCAAGCAAAGGCGTTTGTGCAGTTGGACAAGATGGTGGGGCTTCCTCAAAGTATCCTATTAAAGATAATACATAATTTAAATAGGAAATGTATTTTTTTTGTTTCTTTGTTTGCATTTTAAGACGCTATACCGTGTAAGAAAGATAACTCAGATTCAATTGAAAGCCCCAACCGCAATATGTCATTCGTAGCTGATAAAAATAATTATAATTGACAATGGAACTGTGAAACTTCTATCGGTAATATTATTTTGAAAGACGAAATAACAGTTATCGCTATGAATAAAAGATGCAGGGTAACGCCAGCGAGACCGCAATGACATAACTAACCAGACTCTAGAGAGAAACATACAGTATTCAGTAATATACAAGGGACTCGTCTAAATCGTCCAGTCTAAAAAAGTTGTAAATAAATTAAACAGAAACTTATTTCAAAGATCTGCCATCAACACCATAATTCTAAAATAAAAACATTAGGTATTATACAAGACAACCACTTACGAGGTCCCTGACTATGGAAGGCACATGAATAAATTGAAACTAGTTTTTTAAATCTCATTAATGCCAATCTCTTCTTCTTGTCTAGATCAGTGGTTAATCAAAAATTACTTTAAAGAACATGCAATTACAACCAACATAATATTAACACTAGTCTGGATATCAACTTTGCTGGATCACAAGGTAAGCGTCTTCAGTCTACCTTAAAAGAGACATTATTCTGGCTCGAAGTTTACCAGTCTTTTTTCTTAAAGATAAATACTGCGACTTAGCGGAGGTTTTGAAATATTTTGTTTGACACGACTGGCATGAGCGCTACTACTACGAAACTCTAGCGGCAATCATCATATTGAGAATATGAAAGAAAAGGAATATCCTACCGCTCGAAAAAAATCCTTGTTAAATGAGCCTGATCAGACAATCAGCTGATAGTTTGCTCCATTTACATATTTTATATGATTGCAAGGCAATTTGTAGGCAGTCTGTTAGAACATATGCCGTGTATCGTATGTGTTGCTTACCTGTGCATCCATTCACACTTATGATTATCCACACGGTTATGAAAGCGAGACAAGATATGACAACAATGGTAAAAGAAGTGCCAAGATGATGGTCTTGGAGAATGTGGTCCCTCCAGTAATAACCTCTGTAAATTGCAGCACTAGAACCTATACTTATACCTAGAACAAAGTGAAAAGCAATGTTAAATCTTTTCAGTACTGTTAAAGTTTTTACCTTAAAAATCGCATCTTTTTGTATTTATCTTAGTACTAGTATTCTTTGTGTGTGTGCTTGACCAGAATTAAATACTGGTGAGCCATTTGGTGTTTCTACGATTGAAGTATATTCTATATTTTTGAATAACTTATTTTGCCTATTTTTACAAATTGTTTATTTCTATAGCTATCATTGGGCGGTTACCAGTGGACTAAAGTTCCTTTGGGTAACATACGTTTGGTACTCAGGTATAATTAAGAGAGATAAATATTTATTTATAAAATTTATATGACTCTGTTGTTTTTTTCTTTACTTGAGTCCCAAACTTGAAGTACTTGGTCCTGAGCGTCCCGAATTAACGTCAGAGCGAAAGCAGGATCGTGTGCTTTCAAAAAATAATTGTTATTTGTTTACATCATTAATTAGTCTAAGTTATAACCATTACCTGTGATTAAAGCTAAATTCTGAAATATTCTTCTAGTATATTTTTGTCCTCTTGTCCGTGAAATACATGTAAAAAGCAGAACGGATATAATTGTAGCTGTTGAGCTGACTAATCCCACAGTTTGACAAACATATGCTGCAGTCAACCAACCTGTTGGTACAAAATGTAATTCCAAACAACGATTGACTAACTAAACACATATATATTTTCAAATAGCGGAATTGTTTAGAAGCAAAACAACTGACCTATTGCAGCAGACCAACGCATTGTAAAATGAAAACGATTCACAGGAAAATATCCGAGCAGTGTCTTATAAAAATGATTTTTACATTTAGTTTGTATGTTGTGCTGTTATACACAATTATCCCAGGTTAATGGAAGGTTGAACACTAGTAAACATTTTATCCTTGCCCCTGTATGTTTTTGGCGGTTACAACTGTACTCAGGTATCAAATGAATCACAGGAATTATTGAGTGGAAGCCTCAAATTTGTCTAATATGAGACAACGAATGTGAACAGTATCAAGTATAAACTCGACCTCTATTTAGACGTTCCTGGCATCGGTTTAAAATTTCAAATTGAATGACCATCATAGTAATAGTAAGAAATAAAAGAATATATCAAGAGTATGACAATTCAAAATTTTGCCATTTTCTGCATCAAATACAATAACATTGGAATGACTGAAATATTAATATAAAATTTACAAAATTCCAACGTAACCCGAGTTAAACTAAAACAAATTTTGTGGTCTTGCATGTTTAGCCTGTTTCACATATTCATCACCGCCACATTTGTAACGTACCTGTCCCAAGACAGGAGCCTGTAATTCAGTGATTGTCGATGGTTGCTGTCTGCCTTATTTGTTTTTCGTTTGTTATGTTGGCATAAATAGGGCCGTTAGTTCTCAATTGATTTTATTTCGCATTTTGATATACCTGGGCCTTGTGTAGCTTACTATAAGGTATATGGGTTTTACTCGTTGTTGAAGGCCAATACTGTGACATATATATAAGAATTGTTTACATCCTCGTTCTCTGTTCTAATAGGTGTCTCACTGGTAGTCATACCACATTTCCCTATTTTATATTTGTAACGTACAAAGGTAATATCTAATGCCCTATGCAAAATTATTCCATGTATTATGTCTGCATAATAAGCTGCCGGACAGAGGAAAGATCCCATCGAACCAAAAAAACCGAAATATGTAAACAATGTGATTATCACAGATGCACAGAAGCATAACGATATTTGACGAAATGAAAATATTATATTTATGTACATATAATATAAGAGCAATAAATATTTCTTATCCAATGTCTGATCTTACATTGTATTTTGGATTTCGATATTCAATATGTGTACACACCTGTATCAAATATGTCACAACACACTACTGATTTATCCACGTCTGTAGGACGATGACAAAGATAATTAAGTCCATGTTGGGATGTTGATGAAACTGACCATTTGTTTCCTGTAAAACCAATTATTTGCAGTATGATTCCTATCAAAAGGATCCAAAATGTACATTTTATACACCCAGTGCATGCCACAAAGTTGTCAATTCCTAACAATAACGTATCCGCCACCGACATTATTCACGTTATTCTAGTTTCATTTTCAGTTACTATAAATAGAACTTAATATTACATATGGTGTACCATTCTCCTGTTTTCATTGGATATAACGATCACGTGTTTCAAATAATATTTCATGTATCTGAAGCCTTGTTTCTATTTTTTAAGTATATTGACACTATGTTTCTATATGTATAGATTATTACATGGCATTTTTCATATCAGACCCTTTATCGGCTCTAGGTCATGATATCAGCCCAAGAGCCGCAGGCTCGAGGGCTGATATCATAAACGAGGGCCGATAAAAGGGTCTGATATGATAAATGACATGTAATTATCTTTTTATCATATACTTCAACAGAAGAAATACAGACAAGAACAATTAATTAAAATTTTGTCTTTCCATAGATATAAGAAGATGTGGTATCCCAGCAAACACACAACGTAAACATAACGTTATGGTATCGTTATATTTACGTTACGTTTACGTGTAACGTTAAAATAACAGTAGGAAAACGTTAAAAATAAACGTTATGAAGTAACCAATCTTGAACGTTATTTTTTAAAGTTCTTATAACGTTGGTTGAACATTATGATTATTACGTCACATTTGCAATGTTGTACTTACGTAAAGGTAACGTTATTCTATTAACGTTTGTATTTGAATGAATTTATAACGTAACATTTATACCATAGTACAACGTCTAAATAATGTTATTGAAAAACGTTAATTGATAACATTAATATAATGTTGAAAATAAACGTTATTTAGTAACCTATCTTTAACGTTATTTTTTTTATGTTCTTATAACGTTGGTTGAACATTATGATTATTACGTCACATTTGTAATGTTGAACTCACGTAAAGCTAACGTTATTCTATTAACGTTTGTATTTGAACAAATTTATAAGGTAACATTTATACCATAGTACAACGTCTAAATAATGTTATTGAAAACGTAAATTAATAACATTTATATAATGTTAAATTAACAAAATGATGTAACGTCTGATTACTAACCATTGTATAACTTTAAATCCCATGCTGGAATGTGACGTCATTTAACATTTTCAGAAAGACGCTAAGATGGCGTTCCATTACAAGTACTTGAAAATTGACAATTCTTTTTGTTTATGTCTTACCTATATCTGCATTTTGATTTACCAAAAGCAAAAAAGAATCTAACTAATGGTAAGTACAACTAAATAATTTGCCAATCTTCTGTAGAGAATGATTCCACCTATATTAATATGTATTTGTTAAAAAATGTCAATGCATGACTGCATGGTTTTATTTCTATGTCGTTGAACGACAAAAGCCATAGTTCTTTAAGAAAATTCTCGGTACAGTCGTGCAACTTTTAGAAGAACAAAATGTTTGCTAAGGTCTACAGTAATTCCCCTCATAGTATTCCATGCTTTAAGATGATCACGTATTACGTTAGAATAACGTTAGTATAACGTCGAAGAAATGTATTTTTTTATGTTTTAATAACGTTCGTATAAAGTTAAAACATAACGTCTTATTTATAATGTTGAAATTACGTAAATGTAACGTTAAAATATTACGTTTTTTTCTATACGAAATTATAACGTAATATTAATACGACAGTACAACGACTACATAACGTTTTTTCAAATACGTAATTTTCAATATTTATTTAACGTTAAATACACATATTAATTTACGTTAAATAACTAACCATTCTATAACATGATGTCATACGCTAGTATATATGACGTCATTTAAAAAGAAGAAAACATAGAGTGCCATTATCATAATTACAAGGAGTTTAAAATGAGCAATTCTTTGTTTACATTTAATTATTTATGCGCTTCGATCTTTACGCTAAAAGTAATTAGTTAGTGAAACATCGGTAAGTAAAACTTTCAAATTTTGTCAATTTTTTTCAATCATACGACATGAACAGAATAAACATTGAACAATTCATGGATCATTTTAATTTATTTGTACTTTGTCAAGACTCTATTTAATCCTTGCCGAAACTCATCAACATTGCAAATTTTAAATACGCCTATGCTTGATGGTCAGTTTATTTTGGATTAGCACATATTATAATGTAGTGCGAGTACTCTCAAATCGTACTTTCTTGTTTATTTGACCTGTTGATACTAATTGTAATGCTTTTTGTTATTTAATGTTATTCAGGGTTATATCTGGTCTATATACCAGCTTTGATAAGTGTTTGGTACTAATATAAATTTCCACTTCGTACTATGAACATCAAAATTATTTATTTTGTAAAAATATTTCCTTTCTCTATTGTAACTGTACACGTATACCTAACAACAAAATTATTTTCATTTACCTGTGGTTAAAGTTATTGCAAATGGCTGATATTTTTGTTCGAGCAAATTGTTTTTCTTAAATTGTTTAACATTTCATACCGATATAACATGTTACTTTTATTATTCTTCCTTAGTTTATTTATTTTGTATTTACATTGTATCATAGGTCAAATTTATTTGTTCAGTGTATGTTCAATGGTGTTAATATGTCCTTTGATTGAGTTAAGCTATTTCAGTTGATATTTTATAGTGTGTCTTTCTATGTTGTGATGTTACACTATTGTTTCAGAAAAGGGTGAAGGTTTGGTACCTTTAAAACGTTTAAACCCGCTGCATTTGTTTGCACCTGTCCTAAGTCAGGAATCTGATGTTCAGTAGTTGTCGTTTGTTGATGTGGTTCATAAGTGTTTCTCGTTTCTCGTTTTTATATAGATTAGACCGTTGGTTTTCCTGTTTGAATGGTTTAACACTAGTAATTTTGGGGCCCTTTATAGCTTACTGTTCGGTGTAAGCCAAGGCTCCGTGTTGAAGACCGTACTTTGACCTATAATGGTTTACTTTTATAAAATTTTGACTTGGATGGAGAGTTGTCTCATTGGCACTCATACCACATCTTCTTATATCTATTAATTTATATCGCTTATTCGGAGACTTAGAGGAAAATCATTTGATTTTTTAATGTTCAATATTTTCATATTCCACTGTTCTTCCTTTTAATATATCATAGTTCAGATTTCAAATGATTATAAGAAGGGTTTTTTTCTATTACAGTATCGCATTATTTTTCTAAAGAATATTCTTGGTTTTCATTTTTTTAAAGTGTTTTCAAAGTATCATAGTAAATAATACTAATACAATATGTTTTAAAAATATTAATTTGTCATTACATATACATTGAGTTATGTCATGACTGAACATTGAGATATATTTTTAGCATTTCTGGAGCAGTAGCCGTACCTTTCTGGTTACTAGTTGTGTGTTGCATATGATATAAATTGTAACACTTCTTAGTGACTGGATAGGTTGAATAGAATCTTCCACGAAAGATACAAGCAAAGAACTTGTTATCGGATAATGTAACATAAAAAAATAGCTAAGTATGCAAGGACAGTTCCAGGATGAAGGTACAGAAATTGTTACATTAGAAAGGAGTGTTTTATTAGAGTTGATAAAAGTTAATAATATTACTCAACAATGTAACTTAAAAGTTTTTCTCTATCAAATGCCATGTTATTAGTAAATGTTACAGTAACGTTAGTTTTATGTAACTATAAGAAATGTTACTGTAATGTCAGCTTTATGTAAATATATAACATAATAAGAAATGTTACTCAAACGTTCGTTTAATATTAATATATGACGTGATAATGGATGTTACGCTAACGTTAGTTTGTTGTAAGTAAATAACGTAAACAAAAACGTTACTTTAACGTTAGTTTTAAGTTTCTTTTAACGTTTCTTGAACGTTGCTTTGACGTTGCTTGAGTCTACAAAATGACGTTAAAAATACGTTCGTAAGTACGTAATTATAACACAAAATTTTACGTTATAATCACGTTTTATTAACGTTATTTTGTTTGCTGGGATGAGTGCCAATGAGAAAACTCTCCATCCAAGTCAAAATTTATAAAAGTAAACCATTATAGGTCAAAGTACGGTCTTCAACACGGAGCCTAGGCTCACACCGAACAGTAAGCTATAAAGGGCCCCAAAACTACTAGTGTAAAACCATTCAAACGGGAAACCAACGGTCTAATCTATATAAAAACGAGAAACGAGAAACACCTATGAACCACATCAACAAACGACAACTACTGAACATCAGATTCCTGACTTAGGACAGGTGCAAACAAATGCAGCGGGTTTAAACATTTTAATGGTACCAAACCTCCACCCTTTTTCTGAAACAATAGTGTAACATCACAACATAGAAAGACACACTATAAAATATCAACTGAAATAGCTTAACTCAATCAAAGGACATATTAACACCATTGAACATACACTGAACAAATAAATTTGACCTATGACACAATGCAAATACAAAATAAATAAACTAAGGAAGAATAATAAAAGTAACATGTTATATCGGTATGAAATGTTAAACAATTTAAGAAAACAATATGCTCGAACAAAATATCAGCCATTTGCAATAACTTAAAACACAGGTAAATAAAATAATTTTGTTGTTAGGTATACGTGTACAGTTACAATAGAGAAAGGAAATATTTTACAAAATAAATAATTTTGATGTTCATAGTACGAAGTGGAAATTTATATTAGTACCAAACACTTATCAAAGCTTGTATATCATGAATTTTAGATAATTAATAATTTACAGACAACCAAATACAAATTTCTTAACTTTAATTGTTTTATTGATATTACAAGCATTTTAATTATTTATCTTGTCATAACAATTATCATGACTGTTCTTAGTTTGAAATTTGCTCCTCAACCATTTTGTGAAAAGTCTTAAATCACTTGCGGGTTTCCGCACTGTGTTGTCGTTTTCGAACAAATTTCCTGAAATGCACGAAGTTGCATGTGATAAACGTCACGGAAATTAACAGAAAGGCATGTGATAGCATTCCGGAAGCATTCAATAAAGGTTCCATTATCAGCCCGCTGAGGAAATTCTTAGGAATCTGACCAGTAAACCTAGTAATCCTTTCATAGGCTTTTAATATTTTTAAATGTTATTGAACTGTAAAATTTTAGTAATATTTTATACAAGTATATGATAAATACGTATATTGACGGTCAATATTAAAAATATGTGACGTCACACATAACAATCATGGCGGAGGCGCCACAGAGTACGAAAAAAATTTGCAAGTAAACTGAAATGAGTTCCATTTGAGTTCTTATTGTTCTAATTTATAAAACAGAAAAAAATGTTGTGTTTTGTTTACAATAAAACAAGTTGATCTTATTTATTAATATATTCAATACTATTAATTTATATCGCTTATTCGGAGACTTAGAGGAAAATCATTTGATTTTTTAATGTTCAATATTTTCATATTCCACTGTTCTTCCTTTTAATATATCATAGTTCAGATTTCAAATGATTATAAGAAGGGTTTTTTTCTATTACAGTATCGCATTATTTTTCTAAAGAATATTCTTGGTTTTCATTTTTTTAAAGTGTTTTCAAAGTATCATAGTAAATAATACTAATACAATATGTTTTAAAATATTAATTTGTCATTACATATACATTGAGTTATGTCATGACTGAACATTGAGATATATTTTTAGCATTTCTGGAGCAGTAGCCGTACCTTTCTGGTTACTAGTTGTGTGTTGCATATGATATAAATTGTAACACTTCTTAGTGACTGGATAGGTTGAATAGAATCTTCCACGAAAGATACAAGCAAAGAACTTGTTATCGGATAATGTAACATAAAAAATAGCTAAGTATGCAAGGACAGTTCCAGGATGAAGGGAGTGCCAATGAGAAACTCTCCATCCAAGTCAAAATTTATAAAAGTAAACCATTATAGGTCAAAGTACGGTCTTCAACACGGAGCCTAGGCTCACACCGAACAGTAAGCTATAAAGGGCCCCAAAACTACTAGTGTAAAACCATTCAAACGGGAAAACCAACGGTCTAATCTATATAAAAACGAGAAACGAGAAACACCTATGAACCACATCAACAAACGACAACTACTGAACATCAGATTCCTGACTTAGGACAGGTGCAAACAAATGCAGCGGGTTTAAACGTTTTAATGGTACCAAACCTCCACCTTTTTCTGAAACAATAGTGTAACATCACAACATAGAAAGACACACTATAAAATATCAACTGAAATAGCTTAACTCAATCAAAGGACATATTAACACCATTGAACATACACTGAACAAATAAATTTGACCTATGACACAATGCAAATACAAAATAAATAAACTAAGGGAAGAATAATAAAAGTAACATGTTATATCGGTATGAAATGTTAAACAATTTAAGAAAAACAATATGCTCGAACAAAAATATCAGCCATTTGCAATAACTTAAAACACAGGTAAATAAAAATAATTTTGTTGTTAGGTATACGTGTACAGTTACAATAGAGAAAGGAAATATTTTTACAAAATAAATAATTTTGATGTTCATAGTACGAAGTGGAAATTTATATTAGTACCAAACACTTATCAAAGCTTGTATATCATGAATTTTTAGATAATTAATAATTTACAGACAACCAAATACAAATTTCTTAACTTTAATTGTTTTTATTGATATTACAAGCATTTTAATTATTTATCTTGTCATAACAATTATCATGACTGTTCTTAGTTTGAAATTTGCTCCTCAACCATTTTGTGAAAAGTCTTAAATCACTTGCGGGTTTCCGCACTGTGTTGTCGTTTTCGAACAAATTTCCTGAAATGCACGAAGTTGCATGTGATAAACGTCACGGAAATTAACAGAAAGGCATGTGATAGCATTCGGAAGCATTCAATAAAGGTTCCTTTATCAGCCCGCTGAGGAAATTCTTAGGAATCTGACCAGTAAACCTAGTAATCCTTTCATAGGCTTTTAATATTTTTAAATGTTATTGAACTGTAAAATTTTAGTAATATTTTATACAAGTATATGATAAATACGTATATTGACGGTCAATATTAAAAATATGTGACGTCACACATAACAATCATGGCGGAGGCGCCACAGAGTACGAAAAAAATTTGCAAGTAAACTGAAATGAGTTCCATTTGAATTCTTATTTGTTCTAATTTATAAAACAGAAAAAAAAATGTTGTGTTTTTGTTTACAATAAAACAAGTTGATCTTATTTATTAATATATTCAATAGCATGTTAAAAATCTTGCAAAATAAAATTTAAAACACATAAAGAACACTGAAGTTCATTTTTCTAATTCATTATTTCAATATAATTACATTAGATGTATGTTTCATTATAATACGTTATATTGATTGGCTAACAACAATCTCGCGTCATTCTGAAATTAACATTCATTTCAAAATGAATAGTAACATTCATGATGACACACGTTTCCACAATAAAGTGCACAGGTAAATAAAAGAAAAACTTGATAGTATCAAGTTCATATCGCTTCATAGCGATAAAAATGTAATTATAAGTATTGAATGCTTCTTTTAGTAATTTCATAGGGTTGAAAAAGCGTTGACCGTGCGAACATTTTTAGAATGAAGTGCATTCGCGCTTCATACCAAATGTACTTCGGTCAACGCTTTTACATCCCAATGAATTTACAAAAAGAAGCATTCAATTCTTAAAAGTAATATATAAATTAAGGACTTTCACTCAGTTAATACGTTTTATATATGGACCTGTTAGATTATATTGACACTCGGACTTCGTCCTCGGTCAATATAATCTGAACTGGTCCATATACATAACGTATTGACCTCGTCAAAAGTTCATAATTGATAAATATTAACTTTTCAGAAAAATGTTCGCGTCAATGAGGGAGAAAACAGACATTTGCTAGGATGAGCAATGTTGATGTTAATAAATAAGATGATAATTGGTATAATTATATTGATATACGCCTAACAAAATTAATAATTTAATATTTAAAAAAAATGTTTCAAAAGGTAAGTGAAAAAATATATAGTTTGTTTCGGCGGAAACATTCTGAAATCATTGAGTTAAAAAAAAAAGCCCTGTTCATCCACACCAAATTAATTTCTAGTTGTTCGGACTCTTTCCTTTCAAAAGGGTAGCGAGAGGCGAAATTTTTCATTTGTTTTTTTTTTTTCTAAAATTTGATTTTGGCAGGCGAAGGAATGTTTTACTACCGAGCGATATTATTTTGAAATATTTAAAAAAATCTGTAAAAGAATTTTAAGCAAGCGAGCGATTAGAAATTTACATAGTTTCGGTGCTTGATATTTTATATATCTCATATCCTAGTTCTTATATTAACCTATTTTGCTTCTCTATTTGTTCTCTAACATCCAGTTTAATCTTTTCAAAACAGTTCCAAGTATAAAATGATTAACTTGTAGCAAAACCTACAACTTTGTGAAGTCTGATCAAACAAATATGATCCTGCTGAAAATGAAAAGTGCAACAGCTTTGAACAGGCACACATCCATGTTTAATGTAAATTATAATTGATGCATTGTATGTTGCTTTAAATAACGTATGCAAAGCATAAATGCATGTATGAAGCTTGTATATACAACCAAAATATTTCTGTATATAACAAGCTGAAAATTAATAAAGGACTGTCCTTCAAAACCACACCAATTTATACCATTCAAATGAACCCATCAGATTCTATATACTAACTAAACAAAAGGAACATTTCAATACATTCCACTTAAGTCATTGCTTTCCTGTAGAATTTATTGATAATCAAATTTATAAACCGGGTACTATATATGTAGGACTCTAAAGTGCGACGGTACTCTAAAGTGCGATGGTCACGCTAAAGTGCGATGGTCTGCGCTAAAGTGAGATGGTGTCAAACACTAAAGTGCGATGGTTCTTTGTTTTTTAAGTGCGATTATATGACACGCTAAAGTGCGATGGTATGACACGCCAAAGTGCGATGGTATAATACGCTAAAGTGCGATGGTGTAACCGAAATGGGGTTCAGGCAATGGTTTTCGTATGTTGCTGTGTTCCTATAAGTTTATCGTTTATCGTTTTCTTTACAAATCAAGCCGTTGTCATTCTCTTTGAATTGTTTTACACTGGTCATTGCGTGGCCTTATATAGCTTGCGTTGCAGCGTGGGTCAAGGCTCAGCGTTAAAGGCCGTACTGTTATGAGTTGCATACACCAATGACAATTGGTCTTGGGTTGATAGTTGTCTCCTTGGCAATACCACATCCTCTTATTTTTATTTAAAGTACGATAGTTATTTATAAAGTGTAATGGTTACATTGCAGTAGCTAGTATATACTTTATCAATGTTGATGTTAATAAATAAGATGATAATTGGTATAATTATATTGATACACGCCTAACAAAATTAATAATTTAATATTTAAAAAAATGTTTCAAAAGGTAAGTGAAAAAATATATAGTTTGTTTCGGCGGAAACATTCTGAAATCATTGAGTTAAAAAAAAAAGCCCTGTTCATCCACACCAAATTAATTTCTAGTTGTTCGGACTCTTTCCTTTCAAAAAGGGTAGCGAGAGAGCGAAATTTTTTCATTTGTTTTTTTTTTTTCTAAAATTTGATTTTTGGCAGGCGAAGGAATTTTTTACTACCGAGCGATATTATTTTTGAAATATTTAAAAAAAAATCTGTAAAAAGAATTTTAAGCAAGCGAGCGATTAGAAATTTACATAGTTTCGGTGCTTGATATTTTATATATCTCATATCCTAGTTCTTATATTAACCTATTTTGCTTCTCTATTTGTTCTCTAACATCCAGTTTAATCTTTTCAAAACAGTTCCAAGTATAAAATGATTAACTTGTAGCAAAACCTACAACTTTGTGTAGTCTGATCAAACAAATATGATCCTGCTGAAAATGAAAAAGTGCAACAGCTTTGAACAGGCATGCATCCATGTTTAATGTAAATTATAATTGATGCATTGTATGTTGCTTTAAATAACGTATGCAAAGCATAAATGCATGTATGAAGCTTGTATATACAACCAAAATATTTCTGTATATAACAAGCTGAAAATTAATAAAGGACTGTCCTTCAAAACCACACCAATTTATACCATTCAAATGAACCCATCAGATTCTATATACTAACTAAACAAAAGGAACATTTCAATACATTCCACTTTAGTCATTGCTTTCCTGTAGAATTTATTGATAATCAAATTTATAAACCGGGTATATATGTAGGACTCTAAAGTGCGACGGTACTCTAAAGTGCGATGGTCACGCTAAAGTGCGATGGTCTGCGCTAAAGTGAGATGGTGTCAAACGCTAAAGTGCGATGGTTCTTTGTTTTTTAAGTGCGATTATATGACACGCTAAAGTGCGATGGTATGACACGCCAAAGTGCGATGGTATAATACGCTAAAGTGCGATGGTGTAACCGAAATGGGGTTCAGGCAATGGTTTTCGTATGTTGCTGTGTTCCTATAAGTTTATCGTTTATTGTTTTCTTTACAAATCAAGCCGTTGTCATTCTCTTTTGAATTGTTTTACACTGGTCATTGCGTGGCCTTATATAGCTTGCGTTGCAGCGTGGGTCAAGGCTCCGAGTTAAAGGCCGTACTGTTATGAGTTGCATACACCAATGACAATTGGTCTTGGGTGGATAGTTGTCTCCTTGGCAATACCACATCCTCTTATTTTTTATTTAAAGTACGATAGTTATTTATAAAGTGTAATGGTTACATTGCAGTAGCTAGTATATACTTTATCAACCTGTCTCAAGCCAGGAACCTGTAATTCATTGGTAGTCGTTTGTTGCTTTATTCTATAATTGTTTTTCGTTCGTTGTTTTGTATAGAAATCAGGCAGTTTTTTTTTCTCGTTTGAATTGTTTTACACTGATCGTTTTGAGGCCATTTGGTCTTTATAGAATACTATAATTATATGCGGTTTAAGCCAATGCTCGCGTTAAAGGCCATGCGTTAACCTATAGTTGTTTACATTAATAACATTTGGTCTTGGAAAGGGAGTTGTCTCATTGGCAATCATCTTATGATACTACACCTGTAGTCGTTAGGTTACTGCCTAGTTGACGAATATCCATCTCTTTAACAGATATGACGAACCATATTTAAAAAAGGTTTTATAGAATAATTCAATTAGAATCACGCAAGTACATGACATGGGATTACAAACATACAAAGAGTTTCTAAATTAAATCTTTTTTTTTTTTGGAACTCCAGCTGTATCTATCAAATTTCTTTTTGCAAATCAAATTAACCGCTTCAAGCACCGACCAAAAATAATCCGGATTGGGATCATTTGTTTCTCTCTTTTCTTTTTTGTCTAAAAAATATCCCTTCATCAAACATTCTTGTTTTCCGGCATGTCCATTTTGTTGTACAAACGGTATGTGACGTTGCTAACGTCCCTACATTCGCGATCAAACGCACTTTAGCGTTTTGAGGCATCGGACTTTAGTGTATTCCATTGAATAGCCTAGACCATCGCACTTTAGCGTATCAAACCATCGCAATTTAGCTTAGACAATCGCATTTTAGCTTGACCATCGCGTTTTAGCGTCCCCATTGCACTTTAGAGTCCTACATACATACATGAATATATGCATGTGGACAGTGCTCTGTGTTGAAGGCCATACCATGAACTAGTTGCAAACCTCAACAAATTTGGTCTCTGGTTGAAGGTTGTCTCAATGACAATCATACAAATTCTTATTTTTTGTAGATTTTGTAAACTGTAAAGACGGATTAATGAGTTAAATTCATTCTCTTTGACACATTCCCCTTTCCATTTTCAATTTTATTTTAATATTACTTTGTAATGATACTAGCAAATATAAATAAATTTCCAAATTTTCAAGGAAAAACCTTTATTCTAAAAAAAAATGATCATTATAATAGTTTCAATTGAGGTGCCATTTCAATACATGTACCATCAGCTTTGGGATTCTCTTTTATTCGTATGCATGTTATAGTGCCACAATTTAATTCTTTCAATTCGGTGATGTCGTTGCTTTGTCGTTTGATCTTGATAGGTATACAGTGAATCATTCAAGGATATTACTATACCAAGCGTGAGTCTAGTAATTCACTAAGTGGGAAACCCCTTACAATATCATTGAAAGTTTTAGTTGGTTCTTCTGCTGTTTAAATCTTGGAGAAAATATTCAGTTGTACTAGGTTCCAATCTTTAATTGTATTGGTATGAAGCAGAATTTTAATGTGTCTGGTTTTGTTTGCAGTCTCAGGAAATGTTGGCCATATAAATCTTGTAGTTTGGTGTTTTTGCAAGGTCGGAGCACTTCCAACAAATCGGTAAAAGAATTGCCCAAATCACAAATTCTACTGATGTGTTTGCCTGCGTTACCACTGTAACTATAAATATTCCACTCATGTCTTACGTGAACAATGATTATCATACTAAATTTGGCAGATGAAATTGTAACAGCAACGTTGTGAATGTTAGATCTAGATCGTTTTTAATGTCAATTTCTATGTCTGTATGGCGTAACTTTCAAACGCACAACTGATCAAAATTTTTGTTCATAAATTTAGAGACGGACGAGCGCGGCTCCGTACTGGACGCGGGTTTTAAAAAAAAAGTATTTTTTTTCTGATCGACCTTTCACAACACGCGGGAATCCGACGAACGAAGTATTAATTTGGCGTGGCCTGAAGAGTATATCATGTATAATAAAAATTATGTTATTGAAAAATAGTGTGTTTTTTATTATTAAAGTCGAAATGAATTGTTTGCCCCGAGAAAAAAACCAAACATGAATGTCCTTCCTACACCAATTTGAAAAAAATAGAACTAATTAAGTATAAAAAGATTTGGCTTGGAAGTTTTTCTGTCACAATAAAAAATCTATACAAACCTTATTGATCCTATCTACACGGGATGTTTATGGTAATATTGTTGATAGAGATCATGGAAATTTACAATATAATATGTTTTTATCGGTAATAACATTGATTTTGTTTTTAATCAAATAAACCATAACTAAAAATGTATCATTTTACAGTCGTCCTACATCCTGGGAACACAAGTCATGTACATGGTTTATTTATTAACTGTAATTGGCTTCGAACTAACGTTCTGTTACTGCAAGTACTCTTAGTTGTGTCTTTTGTCTTTTGTTTTTTTTGTTCTTTTGATGTTTGTGCTTCATGCCGATCTGATGAGTTAAGCCCTTTCAAACTGATTTTTGTAGTTTGTAGTTTGTTCATATGCTGTGCTGTTACACCACTATCCCAGGCTAGGGGAAACGTTGGGCGCTCGCAAGCATGTTTAATCATTCTGTATGTGCATGTCCAAAATCAAGAGCCTGTAATTCCGTGGTTGTTATCTGTTAATGACTCATATTTTTTTGCTGTTTTACCCTATATAAGGCCGTATGTTTTCTCGTTCGCACATTTTGTCATGTTGGACCTTAGCAAACTTTATTTCTACACGGTATTGGTTTTGCGTATTGTTGAAAGCCGGACGATGACACATTTGCTTACATCCAAGTCTTGTGATATCTGGTGAATACATTGCAGTTGTCTTATATTGATGCCAATATCGGATTATATATTTACATTAGGAATATGTGATTACGGAGACCTGGACAAAATAGGGAAAGAAAGGAGATAAGACAGTAGCTAGAAAAAAAGAAAGAACCTCGGTCTAAAATAAGCTTTTAAACACATAAATGATTGAAATGATTACTTCAGTGTTGTTGTTTGAAAATATATTCAATACTATGCTTACTCCTCCAAATCATGTATCCGGTCTTCCTTTCAAGATCAATGTGTTTGTCTTATATTTGCCAGAACTATTCTATAGATGGACCTATTTCAGAAATATTTCCAATTAGCCCAATTTAGACTATTAAAAATACCAGTAAAGATGTTATCAAATCCACATGTTATCCTTACATGCAAAATATGACAGCCCTGCCTAAACAAAACCATGGTTGTGGTAAGCATTTTAAACTCACCAGTGTATCTATTAAATGTTACATATATTATATGCTTTACTGACGTCATCACGATTTAGTTGACATATTACATAATATAACCATTCAAAATAATTATTTGTTAAAACTCTTAAAATGCGTGCCGTTGAATTCAGTAATTATCATTGAATACAGTGCTCTGCTGTTCAATACTTTGCTCAGTTTTTTTTTATCTCTGTACCGGATAATTATCACTTGTAAATGTATTTTAGATATACACGGTTATTTTGATCTTAACATCATCTTAAAAGTCTAGTAAACAATAAATTATTCAGTCATGATCAGTCTTTCAGTCAATTTTCAGACTTATCCACTGCGGTAAATCCAGTACTGTTTAGGCAGTTCGCTTGCTGTCAATTCAGTACTGTTCAGGGTACTGAATTTAGCGCAGTGGATAAGTCTCGAAATTGACTGAAAGAGTGAAGATGACTTTAAAATGTATTGCTCAGTCTATTAAGATCTGTTCAGATCAAAATAACAGTTTCGGATAAAAATTTGTTTACCTACTAATATCGAAATTTAGGCATTTTGTAAAATGTCCATCACCTTTCTAAACATGTTGTTAAATGACTGAAAAAAAATGTCAATGTATACACCGTTAAATCTTTCAGGCATTTTAGAAAATGAATACAACTTACAAAGATATAAGAAGATGTGGTATAAGTGCCAATGAGACAACTCTCCATCAAGTCAAAATTTATAAATGTAAACCATTATAGGTCAAAGTACGGTCTTCAACACGTTTTATATGAATAATGCCTATATTAGGAGAATGCCTGTAACATGTATGTATACTTTTTACTTTTAAATGTGTTTTGATCATCACTCAGATTTTCATTGATTTTTTTATTGTTTCATTTGTTATCAAATAGGCGCTCACTTCACGCGGGATGCTGAATCGTCCCCTTTAGATGATTCTTGCAAAATAATTCATTAGAGTTACCTCGCGTTTGATAAAGATTGTGGTATTACTCAAAACTATTTTTTCAGGACTTTGTACTCAATGTACATGTACTTGCAATTAAAAGAGAGTTATGACGAATATGCACACAAGACCATGCAGTAATACTCATCAATAACAGAGTTTCAACTAAAGAATTTTGTTATATGTTTTTAATCCCACTGAAGAATTTTATTTTCTATATCATTAATGATTCTACCTTATTATTCTTTACCATCCTTTATATCCTATATAATAAAAGATAACCAATTCGTGGTTTGCATCTTCGTTTTGCATTTTATCTTACAGTTTCCATGAAAATCATCATTTTTTTAAATACTCCATGACTAATTACTATATACAATTTATTAACTATCAAAAGTATATGTCCCGAACAAATACTTGCTATTTCTAAACAAGGAAGATTGCAAATTTACAACTTTTTGATATTGATTTTTGCAGTTTGTTCTTATCTTATGTGTTTGTCATTTTGTTACAGCATGGTTCCAGGTTAAGGGGAAGATTGAGCGCCCTACAAAAATGTTAAGTCTCGTCACATGCAAGACATCTGCAATCTAGTGAGTGGCTTTCATTGTTTGCTGTCTGCCATATTTGTTTTTCGTTCATCGGTATAGTTCAAAACCGTCCGTTGAATTTCTCTTTTGACATGATTCACAATATGTCATACTGGGACCTTTTGTATCTCGCTACAGTGTATGGATATTACTTACTCTTGAAGGCCATATTGGTTATTTTTCGCATCTGTTTCCTTTGGTCTTATTGACAGCTATCTCATTTGCACATCTTGTCATGTTATATATGGATCACAAAAACTTGACTTGGGACGTGACCTTGGCATGTAATTTACATCATTTATATAAATTAAAAAAATGGGAGATTGGAATGATTACCTATCCACGACGGACCGAATACGTTGATGTAAGCGATTTATTGCCCAACAATCCATCCTGACAAGTGTGTTTATTTTTTAAGAAATTCCATAACTATAAACCAAGTCAACATTGGAGTCCAGAAAACTTTGTTTGGGGTTATCTCAATCTTAGCTTTGAGAATCTTTTGTTCGGTTGCTTACTTGCAGGCTGACATACTCACTTAAGGAAATCATGATGATAAACAAAAAATCTTTGGTATATATAATTATAACTGAGAGATATTTACTGCAACTGCAATAGAAACAAATAATTTGTTTCACTTCTCTTGTGTTACTTAATCATGTTCAAGAAATTTAGATACAAACAAGTTATTAAAAAAAATATTCAGTAAAAGAGCATCTGGAACTTAAAGTTTGAGGTTAGTCCCAGCTTTTTTTTGTTCTTCTCAGGAAAGCATGTATTAAATCTGACTAATACGAATACACAATGTACGAGACAGATTACGAGATAAGGAATATAACTCATTCAAACGTGAATGTCAATTTTGTGTTATACTTCAACGAATATGTTGTAGATAAACAAACATTCTGATGAGGCAATGCGGAGAACTCCCCGTTTAATCAGACTGATTTACTATGAAAACAAAAATGCATTGTCCCCCCTTGTATTTACTTTTGGCAATTTGTTTTTTGTAGAGTGAGTAGTGATGCTCTGGACTAATGAAATAAACACCTTATAAACGTGCGTCCGAATCGCATTTCTGGACTTACGTTCATCACGAACGTCCAAACCCCAAAAACATTTGAAAGCCATAGATTCGTAAATGCTTCACAGCGTTTGGAGCTTCATAACAAAAAACAAAAAAGGACCTAAACATAATAACCAAATCCATCAATTTAGGTTAAATTCATAAATTGATGAAAGATTAAACCGCTGTACACAAATGTTTAGTTAATCTCGGTGGTAAAGGTAGGAAAAGACTGGTTGACGGAATTATTTCACATTTGCAGGCTTAGTACTTTGAACTTGCTTTTAGTAAGTGCGAGCATTCTTTGATACTGCAGCCGCAGATCCAGCAATTTTGAAAGGGGGAAGGGGGTCGAACCCCCAAAATACCATGAAACGTTCACATATTAATTAAATAATTTAAAAAAAAAAATCGAAAAAGGGGGGAGGGGGGGTGTCCAACACCCGGAAACTCCCCATCTGGATCCACTTATGTACTGGACACCATTTTAAAGACTGTTCGCACAAAATCAACGCAACAATATCAAAAACCTTACTGTCTCTTGAATGTGTTTGTGCTAGTACAATTCCACTAAACAATCATCTCCTTTAGCGATATAAACATTAATACCGCCCCATACCGTTTCCTACTCTTTGACGACTACAAAATACAAATGCATGATAACTTAGTTAAACTCATTGGTTTAAGAATAAATGGAAAATAAGAGAATTGATACATGTATCTCGGAGACTTCATTATTTTTTTCATAAATCTTTAATTCAAATTATTGTTATTTGTTGTATGACATTTACGATTTCGGTTTGTAATAATAATTTTTTATGGCACTTTGTCCCAAACATTAAATGAAAGATTTCGTCTTTGTAATCTATCGTTTAAACTTCTCCTTAGAGACAGAATGTTCGTTATCAATAACCATATTTCATTTTTTGTCAAATCTGTTTACTGTACAAATTTGAAAATGTTACAAGTTTAATCACTTAAAAAAAATAGAATTCATCGTATTTGCAATTTGCTTATTTTAAAATTTATAAATTTAACAAAAAAAGTCGTCAAGTAATCAAAATCATATCATAATCGAACATTCGACATTAAAATAACACACAATAAAACTACTTGAATATGATATTAAGCCAGTTTGAGCATAGTCTCGAAAATAAATCCCACATTCTACTTCATGTAAATCCGTATTATTTTAAGCTTTCTCCCTATAAACTATAGGTAATGCAAGCAAAAGTCGCAAATTATAACCCGGTCCTTGCAAAATCTAAGTTTTGGTAAGGGAAATCCCAAAAATAATTGAGATAAAAATACAAAATATGAGGTGCACAATGGCATTACATGGTAAAGATTCTGATAAATTTTCTTTAAATTATGATCATGAATTTAGGGAAGGGAGCGAATACAAATGCGTAATATAGTCAGATATTGCGAAGTCCATGTCATCCCAAAGTAAACACAAAGAAGCAGGTGGTATAATGATGTAATATTTCTAAATAAATATATATTTAAGATATAAGAACTAGTAAGACGGCCTTATTATATGATAGTCGTAATGCCTTATAAACATGTTGTAAGTACTTACGTCTAACGTCTCATATCTATAATGTTTTTATACATTTAAAACTTTGAAATTCAATAGCTAGACTATTTAGACTGTCTTTCACGTTTGATATCAGCGTATACAAAAATAAGACATGTATACTCAGGGCTTAAAAACAACGGTTGACAAATAACACACATAATTCATGTCACGGTTGGTCAATGAATGCCTTTAATGGACGCCATTACGACTGGCAAATACACAGTTATTGCCTCTGAAATAACTTGAAATATATTCCCCTTTTGCGTCTTGTGTTCCCACATGATTCGAGGAAGAGTGCCATCTGGTAGAATAGGATACACCTAAATGGCATGAAAATACGAATATTGTGTTATTAAAATTTACTGTTACAAAAATTTTGGAAATCATTTTTATTATTGGAACATATATCTCCCTCGTGCAAAGCTCTGATTCCTTGTCCAGCTTTTTGCTAAACGTTTTGTCCTTTTTGTTTTTAAGCTCTTCATTCCTTAGCGAGTTTTAGATTTTCAAATATGTTGGTCTCGGGCATCACTTAAGGCATTGTTAAGAGACATTTATTGTCAAAATGCGCTTCTGGAGCAGACAAATTTGTACCGTTAATCATCTTACATTTTGAACATCATGAATAACTCTTAGTTATTACAGGAGGTCGTTTATAAACCAAGATTAAGCTGTGAGTGTTTTTTGTTTACATTATTTAAAATTGCTGCTTTGACACTTCCAAAGTTGTATGGACAAGATGGCTGTATGGGTTTTACGTTATTCTTTAATCTGTACACTGCATCAAAGACCATAAACATATACACATTGTTTATTTGAGTCTTTGTTTATTTTTATGTTGTCTTATCTTGTCGTATGAAAATGCAATTAATGTGTTTTTACCTTGTCGTCTCCAATACTGTTCTAGTCTATACCTCTGGATAGAATAAACAAATTTGAACAATACATGTGTTATTTGAACTTTATTTCCAAAGAAGAATTACAATGTATTCATACAGCATCAACATTATTTATTGATAAATTTAAAAAAGTAGATTGACAATTTATAATTTTATCATCTTTGCCTACGTTAAGCATTTTCCATACCTATAATAATTTTGGTGTACTTTGTTTTTTATTTATATTCAATGTTCAGGCAAACATAGCTGTATTCTTGAATATGAAATATAATTCGCATGCATAATGAGTACATGCACCATAAATGGATCATATGTAGGTGCGGCCAAAAATACAAACACCGTTAATTGATTTGAGAAAGTTGAAATTAAGAAGGATTTTTGAAAATAATTCAAGACGAATTTGACAAAAAGATTTACGTATTGTTTGGACCAACAACTTTTACCAAATTTTCATAATTTGAAAATGAGTCTTAAATTAGACAAAAATATAAGACAACATTACAATTATCTACAAATGTACATGCAAATTTTTTTGATATGTTTTACCTTTTTAACAAAGTATAATTTGAAGATGTATACACGAAATTGTTTTTGATATCAATATTCATGAATATGATTTGTTATCTGTTTTGCTTTTATTCTTCATCTGTAAGTCCTCTTGGATATGCTTCTCTTTTTCGTCTGGAAATAAAAAAATAAAATCAGATAAGACACGTTTACAGAAGAAAACTATATAGGAAAGTATTTGTCTGATTTCATAAAGTAGAATCTTGTGACCATATTTCTCACCTTTTACACAACACATTTACACAACAGAAACCACAATGTGTTGAAAAGGCTATCACGAATATTGCACATAAAAAAGGACTGATGTTATTTTATGACTAAAACTAAAAAAAACTATGAGAGACGGAACGATAAATTCGATGACGTTGATTGGGTAATCTTACAAAAACAAACTTAATATGATTGATTGATTTGTGGTTGCTTAACGTCCGGTTGCCACAAACTTATGTGTTATTCTTATTATTATCTCATTATTATTTCAAAGCATAATAAACATACAAAACTATTTAACTTAATGGTTATTCCAAATTGATGGAAAAAAGTGTAATTCTGAATAATAGATCAAATATTTTGTGAAATAGCTTTAATTACGAGCACATAAATCGTAATCGCTATATCAATATTCTTTTGTCAGGCATTTCACGGTACCTGCACACAATTTGAGGTTAAAACAATGACAATATTTGAACATTAAATGTTTTACGGGAAAAGACAATATGTTTGATTTTTAATATTAGTACTACGTCAATATTAAACATAATGGGCTAACGTTCTATTAGAGTTTTCTAGAAAATTAAACATGCAGCAAAACCTATGTTCAATTTTACGTCATCTTTCAGTTATTACATTCACTGGGTCGAAGTCACTGCTGGTAGACGTTTCGTCCGTGAAAGTATTACCAGCCCAGTAGTCGGCAATCCTTTGTTTACCTTGACACAGAACTGTCATTATATGTGAAATGTAAAAAATCATTCGAAACACAATGTGTTTCTACTCTAGACATAAATGACCGTAGCCAAATTTGGCAGAACTGTTTAGAATTTTCGGTGTTCAATGATTTTTTTTATCTTCGTAACTGGTTTAGCCTTCGAGCTGTTTATATTCGCCACTGGTGAATCCTATTTAGACCAAACAAGCGTCTTGGTTCCGACTCATGAAATTAATAACGTGTTGTTGTCATTTTTTTTTGGGGTACTAAATTAAAAACTGATATCTTTGATGATATAAAAAAAGGAGGTATGATGTGATTGCCTATGAAACAACTATCCACAGGCTAAGTGGCAAAATTTTAAGCAATTGCAGGTCACAGTACTGCCAACAGTTAGCAAAACCTATATCGTATAGTAAGCTATACAAAACCACAGTTGAATAAAATGTAGATTTATTCTACAAAGAAAAACCAACAGATCTACAATACAACTACAAACGGTAAAAAATATAAAAGTCAGCATTCAACAAACACCACTGCATTACAGGCTTCTGATAAGGTGGCGGGAATAAACATGTTTGTGAGCGCTCAATCCTCTTCTAATTTTGGAGTGTGGTGTAACAAAACAACATAAGATCACACAAAATAACAAATAGACAAAATACACAAGGAACCGATCTATCAGTTCTCGCAGTTATTGAAAGCTAGCCAAAAGCCAATTTAATATAAACCATATTCTCAGACTAGTATGTCAGCCAGTGTATCCTCCACTTCATAATCAATCTGAGAAAAGCATGACTATGTGCAAAGCAAAAATATAAGTATTGACAGGATAGAGGACTATAAGTTTCAATATCTGGATAGCAATTTAATTATATTTGGTTATGTATCAAACAATAAAAAATAAATTCAATGAAAGTACCTATAAAGACATTATTCACAGAACTTACTACGATGCTGAATTAATAACTTTTAAGAATGAATTAATTCAAAGGAACAACAGTTATATGGATCGAATCCTTATTTTTGAATTTTATATAAAAAAAAAAAAAACATCACCGTATAAATAAGTATGTGATATACTATGTGTCTATATAATTTTCAGAGGTACATCCAAAGTTCATAACCAAATATTTGTATTTATGAAATGATTAAGTAATTTCTTAAAAGTTAGTTAGGTTAATAAAACCCCTGACTTAATGTTCAGTTATGAGTTTTAAGTATTAACATTAACTGACTTTTTACATCTTCTACATGTAGAATGTCAAAATTAAGTACTCAATTCATCAATAAAAATTCTATAAGTAAAATTATGAAAACAAATTGATTGACTGAAGTAACGTCATCTCTCACATTACAATAAATTGTAAATGATCAGTTAAAAAAAAAGCAATGAAATAATTTTACACCCCCGACGTCTGGAAAAAATCTTAAACGTGTACAAATGTTAAAACGAAAGCGTTTGAACTATAACACCGTTAATATTTCAAAGTCTTCCAGACACAAACCATATCAAAACATCAATCTCAAGTCTTCAAAAATAGTATCGATTAAGAATATAGTACCTTTATATACATTTTTATACATAGCCTGTGGCATAAAACAAACACAATTACTTGAGATGCGCATTCACAAATATCTTCATGAGGAGATTGATTAATGCTGATTTATAGATAAACATGTTTTGATATGTCTCATCTGTGAAACAAATTTGTTGATAACATTGATATATGCAGAAGAAGCCTTAATTGTTTGTTATCGAAAACTTTGTACCATTGAAAGACCTATATTGTATATACTAATACGTGTAAATTATTTTAAAACGGAATCGAAAATCCTAAAATTAAAATGTCGTTGCACAATACATTGTAGTCAATATGCATTTTTGTACACACATTATGTTAAAAGTTTTTTTTCAACTTTTGTATTGAATCAATGCATTTACTAATTCTCATTTCATATAACTTTTCAAACAAATTATTCAATGGAAATGTATTTCATCAAATAAGGTAGCACCATATATATTTCTGGTAAATACTTTACACAGAATATCCATATCAGTCGACATAAGCAAGGAGACAGTTTTATTACAAGTAAAAGACAACGTCGTCTGCAATAGTCGCCGCTGACGTTTTATTTTGAGATTTGTTTTGTACTTGTTAATTATTACCGAGGAATATTTCTTTTACAATTTATAAACGATCCCAAAATCAAACACAAAGAAAAAATAATCCCTTTGGTTTACAAATATATTGGTATCGCGTTTTTCTATCTTAACCCGAACTTTAGAGATTTTAATGGATTCTATTATTCCTCCCGGATGTAAGTTTGAACATACGAATATATGTTCCGTTACATAAAACATGAATTATTTTTAATCAAACAATGAATACATTTGATAGCTGTTATTTTGTGTTGCTGACAAGTTAGTGGTAAGATGCTCTTTGCTTCAACTTCGTACTCTATTTGGCCTTTTTAAATTTTTGATTCGAGCTTTCGATCACTGATGAGGGGTCTGGGGTGTAAATGTTTTTTTTTTAATTCTGGTATCTGTAATGAGTTTATTTGAGGTAATTCTGTGCTAGCCTAGAATTGGACAATTAAGAGGTAGTCAAATGGGAAAAAAACACATGCATATTCTTGAAGACGGTACATTGACTTTTAGATCACTTTCTTGGTTTTGTAATGCTGGATTGCCATCCTTATTACAACGAATAGGTGTAATCATATTTACTTTGCTTTCATCTTATATTACATTCCTATTTTTCATATAATTCCATCTAAACCATTGTTACTAAACGTGTAAATTGATCATAATGTCCTATCATATGACGCTTCAAAGACATACCACTGAGAATAACGAAGACGCATAGAGATCTTCATCCACGCAACCCTTATGTCAAGCTTTATAATCATACATATAATCGACTATTATTGAATCTAATTCTTTAGCCAGACTGTTTGTTTTTTTGTTTTTCTGTATTATGCAAAAACATAAAAAGGTGAAACGATGATGGAATCGTACAAATTGATATTGAAAAACTGTTGCCTGCACTCATATTTACGTAAAATTGTTTTTTTATTTCCCACGAATGGTAGTGACATATCGATTTAACGTATCATTCCAGCAAAGTTCGCACCTCTGCTGTTTTATATTGTATAGATAAGTTTTAAAGAATGAATATGAATAATGCCAAAACATTTGAAACAAATAAAATAAAAGTGATGAATACCAATAATTATTGGTAATTCTTTATCGCCGAATATGTCTTGTTTCACATTTGAACTTGAGTAGGCGTCTGGTTGGCGATACGAAATGTAATAATAGTCCGGCACGTTTCATTTCACTGAATGCGTAAGATCCAATGTATATAAGCTTTAAAAAGTCAGTGCAATATTGCATTACAAGAGGATTAGAAGTGATCGGTTGGAAGGCTAGATATTTGACAATATGGAGAAGTTATCGGTTGGAAGGCTAGATATCTGACAATATTGAGAAGTTATCGGTTGGAAGGCTAGATATCTGACAATGTTGAGAAGTGATCGGTTGGAAGGCTAGATATCTGACAATGTTGAGAAGTTATCGGTTAGAAGGCTAGATATCTGACAATGTTGAGAAGTTATCGGTTGAAAGGCTAGATATCTGGCAATATTGAGAAGTGATCGGTTGGAAGGCTAGATATCTGACAATATTGAGAAGTTATCGGTTGGAAGGCTAGATATCTGACAATGTTGAGAAGTGATCGGTTGGAAGGCTAGATATCTGACAATGTTGAGAAGTTATCAGTTAGAAGGATAGATATCTGACAATGTTGAGAAGTTATCGGTTGAAAGGCTAGATATCTGGCAATATTGAGAAGTGATCGGTTGGAAGGCTAGATATCTGACAATATTGAGAAGTTATCGGTTGGAAGGCTAGATATCTGATTTGTTGAGAAGTGATCGGTTGGAAGGCTAGATATCTGACAATGTTAAGAAGTTATCGGTTGGAATGCTAGATATCTGACAATGTTGAAAAGTTATCGGTTGGAAAGCTAGATATCTGACAATGTTGAGAAGTGATTGTTTGGAAGGCTAGATATCTGACAATGTTGAGAAGTTATCGGTTGGAAGGCTAGATATCTGACAATGTTAAGAAGTGATCGGTTGGAAGGCTAGATATCTGACAATGTAAAGAAGTGATCGGTTGGAAGGCTAGATATCTGACCATGTTAAGAAGTGATCGGTTGGAAGGCTAGATATCTGAAAATGTTAAGAAGTGATCGGTTGGGAGGTTAGATATCTGACAATATTAAGAAGTTATCGGTTGGAAGGCTAGATATCTGACAATGTTATGAAGTGATCGGTTTGAAGGCTAGATATCTGACAATGTTAAGAAGTGATCGGTTGGAAGGCTAGATATCTGACAATGTTAAGAAGTGATCGGTTGGAAGGCTAGATATCTGACAATTTCGTTTGGTGAACAGCAACAACATTTATCTTTATTCTAAATAGACTAATCAAAGATACCAGGTTTACAACTTTGTACGCCAGAAGTGCATTGTGTCTACAAAAGTCTCATCAGTGACTCTCGAAAAAAAATAAGTAAAAAGGCCACGAATTCGAAAAGCATTGAGGACCCAAAATTCAGAAATGTTTGCCATATACAGCTAAGATAATATATTCCTGGAGTAAGATCCTTAGTATTTCGAAAAATTCATTTTTATGAATAATACATTTATAAATACATATATAATTTACTGATTTTTTCTTTCCCGGTATTAATACTTTAACAAAGTGGTATTAGACCTTGCTTTCAAGTTCCGTGAGTGAAGTACATTTGAGCGTCACTGATGAGTCTTTTGTAGACGAAACGCGCGTCTGGCACAAATACAAAATTTCAATCCTGGTATCTATGATGAGTTTATTTATTGTCCCCTATTCGTTCACTATTGAACATGAACTTAGTAAGACCTTATGGGGACAGCGACAAATGAGTATTGTTAGAAGCACTTTGATTCACCTATCCATAGGTATTACATTAATTTATAATCATTTTATGACAACCAATCAACATTTGTTTGTTCTTTTTATAGTATTAATATAGCAAAATTGGATTTTCATAGTGGATTAAATAATAACAATGGCATTTATTATAATTATGTACAACCTATGATTTAGAGAAACATTTTCATGGTGAGAGAAAATGATATTGGAATATATAAATCAAAAGCTATCCTAATCATTTCTGTTTTTAACTTCAATTTGATACAATAATTCTATATCAGTAACCGTTATCCTTACCCTTCCTGAGCACCTGAGATCACCCTCAGTTTTTGGTGGGGTTCCTGTTGCTCAGTCTTTTGGTTTTCTATGTTGTGTTTTGTGTACTGTTGTTTATCTGTTTGTCAGTTTCTTTTTTAGCCATGGCGTTGTCAGTTTATTTTCAACTTATAAGTTTGAATGTCCCTTTGATATTCTTTGCCTCTCTTTTATTCTGATGGTATGTATTCTTTAAATAATCAGGAATTCTCTTATAATAGTGCAGAAATTTATAAAAGTGAACTAGCTGACTTAATTGTTATTGTCTTTTTTTGTCCTCCTGGCTAGTGACCTTTGTAACCTATCTCCTTTGTTTTTTTATATATTGTAAAAAGTTATTGTTGTTTTTATCTCTGTACCGATGTTATGCATTGGGTTTATAAGAATAAAGATAGATATATCAAACTAGAAGAAGATTTGAGATTTAACTTTGAAATTCAAGGACGAGGAGCATAAAAACAGACGTTGACTGATACAGCAACTATTAACAGTTTTTTGTAATAGTTCCCAATTCAAAACATTACCTGTAACATCTATATAATCCAGGTATAGTGCTTTCTACGCATAATTTGTGTAGTAAATCAATTGATTGTTCATCTGAATCACTTCCTTGTTGTATTTGTTGATCTTCTATTACTGGAAACATGTCTATACTTTTGTCGCCATTTCCTGAAAAAATTACAACTATTTTATTTTTTCTTGATCGAAACACAAATCAATTTTGTAACAAACCATTATCGTATGCTTAAAATAAATTACTTTGTTACTTTCCATAAAAGTCTGCTTTTTTCTTTAACATACTTCTAAAGAACCAAGATTTTGACTTGGAAAGCGTTATTATGTGAACAAATACTATACTATAAAGGATTATGGTGACAAACTTCTCTTCATTTGTAAAACCTTTTGGCTTAATTCCATTCTCGGTTAGTCAAAAACAGAATAGTAAGCAAACGAAGGGAAGCAACCTAAAACCATACGTATAAAAAGACATAAAACACAATCGTAAAATAAGAACAGAAAAGACAAACAGACAAATAAATAAATAAAGCACTGGATATTGACTGACAGGAATCCCACCAAATTCCAGGGGTGTACTAAAGCGTTCCTTAGGCAGATCCTGCTCCACTTATGACTCAATCAACGATTTCTAAAAAAAAAATCCAAAACCCATTAGAATGTCAGGTTCAACCAAAGAATCGAGACGATAAAGTAACAATTTCAATTGATATGTTTACTTTGAGTTCGTAAGGACAAATAAAATGAAGAATCAAGTCGATTTGTCTTATCAGATATTGTATCTATTAGTGGTAATTGGTATTGAGTGTTCAGTAATAACATTTCAACTCTTGATAAATGATATGGTATTACCAGTTTAACAAATGTAACACTGGTGTTTTCTTTCCATTCTCGAGGGTTTTTGATTTTTCTGTAGAAAATATTTTCATTAATTACAGACGTTTTACTACAAGTTTTCAGATCAATTTGACCAGCGTTTCAGGTAACATCGAGACAAAATAAAAAGATATTTGATATAGGCACTAATATGATGATTTGGGTGTTATTTCATCTACTTCGTGTGTCTAAAATTAACTCTACTGAGCTAAGTTGTCTCAGTGTTAAGTGCAGATAAATGAATGATATTGACACTGGTATTTTTGTCTGCTGTCAACAGCTTAGAGAGGATATTTCTATGTTCGAAACATTTAAAATAATTTAGCAATTTAAAAGCTATTAAACTTCTCCGATAGATCTATATATGCTTATTAGCTTCATGATAAATAACGTCCATGCTGTTTGCTGAAATCATTGCATAATGTAGGGCAAACGTAAATACATGTCAGTTTTGTTACTTACTATTAGATTTCTTTACGTTTTACAATTAAGAAACAGAGGAAAATTTTTCGTCATTTTCAGATTCAGTTAATAAGATTATTCCATTTTTTTTGCTGCATTCCATATTAAATAAAATCTTTCAAAAGCTATTCGGATTTAGAAGAACCTTTCCGCTCAATGCAATTATATCATATTGTAATAGTTTTAATCTATACTCTGGTGAAGACAGGATAAAATGTATGTCTGTAATTTAAGTGTTATATAGCCAATAAATCATTGTTAACTTTATGTATTTTACGATAAATAAACTGTCATGGTGATATCTGCTGCTTTCTAGGAGAAATTCATTTTACACATACGTGTGTCTGTAATTAATTGGCAGGGTATATTCTGGGTTTGATTAAGGTACTGATAAAGGTTTAAGTGCATTTGGCATTTTTTTTAAAACTTCTCGAGCATACTTGATGATTGGTTTCATACAGTACCAAATAAAGGAATATGACAGTTGTTTTCCATTCGTTTGATGTGTTTGAGTTTTTAATTTTACCATTTGATAAAGGACTCCGTTTTTAATTTTCTTTTGAGTTCGGTATTTTTGTTATTTTACTTTTTACTTTATTAACTTATCAACGATCAGTGTATATAAAGTGCGAATCCAGTTAGTTCATTTTCACGGTTGTATGCGAGTATGTCTATTGTAGAATAAAGGATGATGGGAAAAACTGCGTTTGTTTACCTTTTGAAAATACAAAATAATTGATTTGAATGTACGTTTTAACACAATTTCATTAGAATATAACTTTTTAATGTGTAATAACAGGATTAAAGTCCAAAAAGTGTAATTAAAGCAGCAGAATCCATAATATGAATGTTTGTATGCGATTTATTTTAACTATAGATGCGATGAATTATCACTGTAAGTGCAATCATTTCTGATGTAGAATTTTTGAAGGTGCGATGAATTTTCATTGTTGTTTTATATGTTAATTCGACATGCAACAACTGAAAATAATGTTTAAATGACTTTAATATTGATGCTATTTACAATTTGAAATGCAAGCTAGTCGTAGATGCCTACTTGAATATACACGGGTATAACCACGTTCATATCATGCATATTCAAATATTGTTGGTGAGTTTGCTATTAGCTTGTCATGGATCCGAAAATTTACTGGAGCAGAATATTCATGAACATAACGTATTTCTACGGCGAATTTTCCTTTAAAAGTTTAAGAATTCGCTTAAAAAAAGCTTTGAAAATTTGTCACGCCGTGTCATACATATTTCTACCATATTGATAGGCTTTTGCACAACGAACAGTACAAGAATGTACAACGAATGGGGTAGGTCTTTTCACCACCGAACACCGCCGAACTCCCAAAAAAACACCAACCACTAGGAAAAACAGTGATATTATACGATATAACGATAAAATAAACTAAGTTACATATAATTTAATCAATTTTTAGATTTTAATGAGCATCATTTTTATGTCGATAATCAATATAAAGAAAAACGTCTCCGGATTATTGATATTTGTCTCTTTTCTTATTATTGGTACAACTATTAAATAGAAGACATAGAAAAAAATGAAAAAAAAAACCATATATTTAAGGTGTCCATGGTGTTTTGCGGAGTTGTGGTGTTATGGACTCTTATTTTCTGTTCGATGTAGATATTTGGTCTCTTCATCTTATGATTTGTTGAATTAATAACTTAAATGTTGTATATAGGTCACATTTGTAACGATAAAAGTTTTAAAAAAATGTTTTGTGGTGTTCGGTGGTGAAAAGCAAAAACAAACTACAAAGAGAATGAATCGTACAGTGCCAAAATTCTGAGGTCAGTTTTTCAAGTAAATGTCTTCAAAAATAATTAAAACAACGGGTTTCTCATTCGCATTATGTATTTTTAACAACAACAAATCACAAAATACACGCATTAGTGCTCTATTTGTAGTTAAATCAAGTTTGAGTTACCCCGTGGTATAGATATAAGAAGATGTGGTATGAGTGGCAATGCGACAACTACCCGACCAAGTCACAATTTGTAAAAGTAAAACATTAGAACCATTTAAACATGTAACAATAAACTGTTTGCAATATTTCCTTGTATTCTTACAATTTGGTATTTGCTTATTTGTAACACGGACTTAAAAGAAATTAAAACGTAAATTAAGGTGACTCGTCTGTTGCTTGAACTTTCTTTACTGTATTAGACGTATACACAATGTCATGATACATATCAATTATCCAGTCATCCAAGCGACAATTGTTTGTGCAAGATGAAAACGTTTCCACTCATTCAATCGTGAAATGAAGATCGTTTTGTGAATGCTCTTTGTTATCTAAAATGCATCCATTAGAGCTGTTTTCCTAATGCTTGTAGTTTAAAGGTGTGGTTGGCTTGCTTGCTTTTTGTATTAATGTTTGCTCAATCTTAATTACAATGCTTAAGCAAACATTTATACAAACAAAGCAAGCCAACCACACCTTTAAACTACATGCATTAGGAAAATAGCTCTAATACGTTTAATTTATTAGTATGCGATGTAGATTTAGACCAAACATAAACTTTTCGGTGACGTGGATTGGCCTAATTGTCCAAGATATATATATATTTTATATATAAATATATGTAACATATCCTACATATAGATCTGGAACTGGACAAATTATTAGAGAAAATAGAATTGACTATATTAGCAATAAATGCCATTTTTAAGGAATTTATTGATATAATACCTCAGATTTTCACTCACTAAATAGATATAAGAAGATGTGGTAAGAGTGTACATAGATATAGGAAGATGTGGTGTGAGTGCCAATGAGACAACTCTCCATCCAAATAACAATTTATAAAAGTAAACCATTATAGGTCAATGTACGGCCTTCAACACGGAGCCTTGGCTCACACCGAACAACAAGCTATAAAGGGCCCCAAAAGTACTAGTGTAAAACCATTCAAACGGTAAAACCAACGGTCTAGTATATATAAAAACGAGAAACGAGAAACACGTATAAATTACATAAACAAACGACAACTACTGTACATCAGATTCCTGACTTAGGACAGGTGCAAACATTTGCAGCGGATTAAACGTTTTAATGGTACCAAACCTTCTCCCTTTTCTGAAACAATAGTATTACATCACAACATAGAAAAACACACGATAAAACATCAATTGGAAGGCTTAACTCAATCAAAAACGTAAATTAACACACTATGAACGAATAAATTCGATCTGTGATACCTGAAAGTAAATACATAGTTAATAAAATATTAGGGACAAACATTCAAGGCCAAAAATGTATGTATATATTATCAATCCTTCTTACTTCATAAATTTTGTTAGAGATTCGGCTGAATTAAGACTTTATATAATGAAAATTAATTAATTTCCTTCTGTGAACATGCATCGCATGTACAATAGAAATGAATCGCCCTACAGTGAAAATGAAGGTCCAGTATCATTATTCGACAGTAAACATGAATCGCATAACGAAAACAGCATAGTGGAATTTGATTCAATATCAACAAGCTGAATAAGTTATACAACATTGATAATTATGTAAAAAGGTACATTTTTCTGCAAATGAAACTTAAGTGCTACCTTTAAATCTCTTGCACGCTCTGTTCGTGAACTATTTTTAATATTTATCTATTTGTGTATCAATTTTGTACATGGATGGCTGTAGGCGCGATGAAAATCCGTCCGCATCTCATACCTATATCATGAATTTATAAAAACAGTACAAATTATATATTATTTCTTATTTTATTCAAAAATCATGAAATTGTCCTCTGTTTATTTATCATTCTAGATCAGAAATTCATCACGGATACAGTGAAAATGACATTTCAGGATTCGCACGTTACATACACTGAACGATGTAAGTCTACATGAAATAGTGTACGCTCTGTTTTTAAAATATGCTGAAGATGAGACTTGGGACTTCTTTCACTGTTGCAATAACACAAATTGTATCTTTTTAAACTTAGATATAAAAAAAAAAAGGTTTTTGTTGCCGTATTGCATGTTGATCAAGGCATTAGGGGTCAACTATCAAAAATAAAGTGAATTACATTCTCTAAAGCTCAATTTTTATATCGGGTGCGTAGATAAGTGGAAAACACACAGTTCTAACATGCCCAGCTCGTGTCTGGGGTATAAAAAAAAGTTTCCTACATCAAAATATATCCTTCAAATATAAACTTAGTTCCATCTTTCGGTAACCTTCATGTCAATGAGTCAGTTCTTTGACAAGAACCTTACCAGTATTTGTCTATAGTTAAATCTTAATGTTTTTGTACTTAAGTGGATTTAGTGTTGATTTCTGATATGTAGTGATCTTTAAGTTAAATCTATTCATTCAAGACTGTGGACTATTTAAAATTTCATATGACAGACACTTATCTATTGCTAAAGACCGTATTTTGACCTTGATATGTTCATTGAATTTTGTGCGAGCTTGGCTGCTGTCAACGAACAACCTGCGACTCGCTTATTTCAAATTTATTAGAATCTAGAGAACCAGAAGCCAAATACATAAAATATAAAAGGAACATCAAAGCGTAGGGCAACACAAATAAAACCAGTTCACGCTTTCAAAACCTTTGACGAGGGTGATGGCTGTTGGAGAAAGCTTTGAAAAATTGAGGCCTTGTTCTCTAAGTGATATCACGCTACAAAAGTCGAATAAGGATATATAAAATTGAATTCTGCGTCCACACTAGTAGAAATATAAATAAAATTAAATTTCAAAATGCTCGTAAAGTATTGTTACGGACTAATTATCGTGACGTTACGTTACCGTTAGTTACATTCAGTATCATCCATGATTATCACTAAGATGTGAAACCGGTTGGAGAAAAAATGTAGAAAATTAAAGGACTATACGAGCATTTTGAAATTTAATTTTATATATAATCTAATTTTGGATGTAACACGTCTTCTGATTGGCTGAAAGTGTTTTGTCTATCAGCTCATAGACATAATTTTGTCATGTGACCGTGACGTCAACAACGTTTTTATCATGATTTACGCCTTTCAAGAATTAAATTATAAGGAATGACTGTAATATTATTTCTGTCTATTCGAAATAACCTAAAAAATGTGGTGCACACTTTTAAATAACCCGCTACGCGGTTATTCAGTGTGCACCGCATTTTTGATGTTATTTCTTCATAGACAGAAAAAATATTACAGTCATTCCTTAAATATATATGAGATCAGTTGTTTGAAATAAAACAATGAGGGAAAATTGAAAATTTTAAATCAAACTACATCGGAGACGTAAAATGACTTATATTTCTAAATATTTTTTGTACTAGCGTGACTTTAGTTAGACCTACTATGCTCATCAATCGCGGGCATTGCCTTCTCCTTTCCTCGGCTAATTCAATTTACTGATTATAATTTTACATCAGTTTATCCCTGAGGAATATAAAAATAAGTCAAGTAATTGATAATTTCTTACCAAGCTGCCATGATGAAGGGAACCGTTGATCTAACCGTTTTCCAAATCTACCCTGCGGTCGCCATTGTGGAGCACCATTTCCTGTTGCTATGGTGACAAGAAACACGACGGAGAAAATTGTTATTATTTCTGCTAGTTTCATTACCTGAAAAAGAAGAAAATGAAATCGTATTTGTGTTGATAGATTCTTTCTAAAGATACCAATTATGCATTGGACGTGCATTTCTGCTTCCATTCGAAACGATAAGAGGGCCAAAAAAAAAATAATTGAGGCCTTATTTGAATATGTGACACTGTTGTAACTATTTTGATTGAGTTTTGAATGTATAGATATAAAAAGATGTGGTATGAACGTCAATGAGACAACTCTCCATCCAAGTCACAATTTATAAAAGTAAACCATTATAGGTCGAAGTACGGCCTTCAACACGAAGCCTTGGCTCACACCGAAAAGCAAGCTATAAAGGGTCCCAAAAATGACTAGTGTTAAACCATTCAAACAGGAAAACCAACGGTCTAATCTATATAAAAAACGAGAAACGAGAAAAACTTATGAAACACATCAACAAACGACAACCTCTTAACATCAGGTTCCTGACTTAGGACAGGTGCAAACAAATGCAGCGGGTTTAAACGTTTTAAATTCAAATTTACAATTCCAAATTTAAAAGCCACTGATTTTTAATTAACCTGTCTTTGATTTTGAATTGTTCCAATTTCGAAAAGGGTACAAATGGAATTAAAATTTGATGCATGATTAAAACGAAGGAACATAAAGTAATATTCACTACAATATTTTTCTTTTACACAAGCTTCGTAGCAATTAACTAAATGGCGGATATGGTATCAAAACTTTTGCAGATCAGTTGATTTAAAATGTCAAAAAAACTGTATCGAACATGTGGCAAGAACTTCACCGATAAAAATCTTGTCCTTTGCAATCTCCCAAAATATTTTGGAATACGAAATTAAAACAAAAAATAAAAAGGATACAGTAAAAGAAAGAAAGAAAACACTAATAGACCCATAACAGTCAACAAAACCATACAAAAACCGAGGATTGAGATACATGAACCATACTAAAATACAGGGGTGAGCGCATGTACCTTTGTAGGTTCAAAACAGAAGTAAAATCTAACATAAACAAACACGTTATCCCAAATCAGTAATTAGAGTTGTGCATTGGAGAGATGATAGTGATTGTTTTTGGTAGGGTTTTTTTTTTTTAAATACTCCATATGGACTCTTGTTACTGGGAAAGCGCTTTTTATCAGATACTCTTCAAATAGATATAGGAAGATGTGGTGTGAGTGCCAATGAGACAACTCTCCATCCAAATAACAATTTATAAAAGTAAACCATTATAGGTCAATGTACGGCCTTCAACACGGAACCTTGGCTCACACCGAACAACAAGCTATAAAGGGCCCCAAAAGTACTAGTGTAAAACCATTCAAACGGTAAAACCAACGGTCTAGTATATATAAAAACGAGAAACGAGAAACACGTATAAATTACATAAACAAACGACAACTACTGTACATCAGATTCCTGACTTAGGACAGGTGCAAACATTTGCAGCGGGATTAAACGTTTTAATGGTACCAAACCTTCTCCTTTTTCTGAAACAATAGTATAACATCACAACATAGAAAACACACGATAAAACATCAATTGGAAGGCTTAACTCAATCAAAACGTAAATTAACACACTATGAACGAATAAATTCGATCTGTGATACCTGAAAGTAAATACATAGTTAATAAAATATTAGGGACAAACATTCAAGGCCAAAAGCAAACAAACGAGTCCAAATAAAGCCATGGCAAAACACTACCATGAAATATTAAACCCTTAGAAAATAATCACTTTTGAAAAACCGGTTTTCATAATATATACAGGTAAATGAAAAATAACTTTGTCGTTTTAGGTATACTTTTCTGTCTATATAAAATCTTCCAATAATTAGGTATACCAAGAAAGGTCTGTCATATAAATACCTAATTTAGCACTAGATACATAAGGGTAAATATCAACAATAAAAATTCCTGTACAGATTAAAGGAGAATAATCTTGATGTTAATACAAATGTAGTACGAAGAAGTGAAAATTAGTAGATATTCCAAATAATCAAAGCTGGTATACAGACAAGATCCATATTAATATAAAATAACAAAAAGTATTAAAAATAGTATCAACAGGTCGAATTAATGTATACAAAGGTTTCCTCTGAAAATTGTACCTAGTTTGATGTAATCAGAATATCTGGAATAGGGGACCATTTTTTAACATGGACTTTTGAAAATATTCCATATTAATAATGCGGGGGCGTTGGGTTTGTGAGCTCACTCACTGACGGTATTCTATTTGACATTTTGATAACTAAAAACCCTTGTCTAAACCGGTCTAGGTGCACTACAAAATGTCTTAATACCTTATTCACTCCACAATGTTTATATTAAAAACATAAAAAAATAGAATTTGTATTCAATGATTTTTACGAAATATATTCAATGAGAAGTCCTGGTAAAGAACAACTTGAACATTAATACATTATCAAAATTTCGTCAGTGAAACTAGTTCAGATATGCAGTTTGAAGTTGTAATGCTTTCCCTATAGACACAATTTTTTCAATGTTACAAACATTTAACTTGACGTTTTCGTTTGTGACCAAGAATTTTGAAATTATTTTCGATGTCAATACCAAATTATTAAGCTTCAACGATGATAAAATAATGGATTATTTATTTTGAAAAATAAATAATGGACAGAAACAACATAAACTTAGATAATGACAATAATTTTGTCAAAATATTACGAGAGTATTCCTAAAATAATAGTAATCCGCTCAGAACGCTCAGAAAAATAGATTCGTATAATAGAACAAACGGATTAAGTCGGTTCATAAACTGTGATAACAACATTGAATGTTTTATATAATAGTTAATATGTTAATTCAACACACGCACGTGATGTGTACGTTTTGATCCCGCATTTGTTTATGTGATAATGCCTTTAAATTCTACAACAATCACTATATTTTTTCAGTACACGTAAAAAAAACATTAACATAAGAGAGTATGTCCATGTGAAAGTAATTTTACATAAATGGCTTGACTTCTCTTAATTAGAGACTTTAAAAAATAACAAAATACAACAACGGGAGAATAAAAAATCATTAATCGATGAAAGAGCAACATCAAAATAGGAAAAAAAGAAAAGACAAACAACAGTCCACAGAACACGTCAAAGAAAAAAGCCGGAGCAACACGAAACACCACCTGAGTAGATCACAGTCAGGTGTTCCGGAAAGGTACACAGACCGTGCTCTACATGACTTTTTTTGTGTCAACGGTCGTGTTGCTCATGGCATATACAACTTTGGTGAGAAATACTTGTATTTTAGCATAGTGGCTTTGAGCGGCCATTTTTAACACAGAGGTTATAGGGATAAGATCCGTAAGATGTGATGTTCTAATTTTCTATTGAGAATCAAGCTCTCCTGTTAAATATATATTATAGCCTAAGAAGGTCGAGTGGTCTAGGCGCTGGACACTGGACACTATGCAGGCGGTGCTACCACGAAGCAGGATTTCGATTCCGCTTAGGGAAAAACACAAATTTGCACACACAGTGTTGAGCTAAATTTCAGACAAATTAATATTCAATGAAATCAGAATTCAATATATATTTATATTCCAATATCAGTGTTTAACACTATGGTTGTCATATTCGGAATCAAGGTACTCAGTACGTCATCATAGAAAGCGATAAATGCGTCATTGACACAAACCTTGGCTCACACCGAAAAGCAAGCTATAAAGGGTCCCAAAATGACTAGTGTTAAACCATTCAAACAGGAAAACCAACGGTCTAATCTATATAAAAAACGAGAAACGAGAAAAACTTATGAAACACATCAACAAACGACAACCTCTTAACATCAGGTTCCTGACTTAGGACAGGTGCAAACAAATGCAGCGGGTTTAAACGTTTTAAATTCAAATTTACAATTCCAAATTTAAAAGCCACTGATTTTTAATTAACCTGTCTTTGATTTTGAATTGTTCCAATTTCGAAAAGGGTACAAATGGAATTAAAATTTGATGCATGATTAAAACGAAGGAACATAAAGTAATATTCACTACAATATTTTTCTTTTACACAAGCTTCGTAGCAATTAACTAAATGGCGGATATGGTATCAAAACTTTTGCAGATCAGTTGATTTAAAATGTCAAAAAAACTGTATCGAACATGTGGCAAGAACTTCACCGATAAAAATCTTGTCCTTTGCAATCTCCCAAAATATTTTGGAATACGAAATTAAAACAAAAAATAAAAAGGATACAGTAAGAAAGAAAGAAAACACTAATAGACCCATAACAGTCAACAAAACCATACAAAAACCGAGGATTGAGATACATGAACCATACTAAAATACAGGGTGAGCGCATGTACCTTTGTAGGTTCAAAACAGAAGTAAAATCTAACATAAACAAACACGTTATCCCAAATCAGTAATTAGAGTTGTGCATTGAGAGATGATAGTGATTGTTTTGGTAGGTTTTTTTTTAAATACTCCATATGGACTCTTGTTACTGGGAAAGCGCTTTTATCAGATACTCTTCAAATAGATATAGGAAGATGTGGTGTGAGTGCCAATGAGACAACTCTCCATCCAAATAACAATTTATAAAAGTAAACCATTATAGGTCAATGTACGGCCTTCAACACGGAGCCTTGGCTCACACCGAACAACAAGCTATAAAGGGCCCCAAAAGTACTAGTGTAAAACCATTCAAACGGTAAAACCAACGGTCTAGTATATATAAAAACGAGAAACGAGAAACACGTATAAATTACATAAACAAACGACAACTACTGTACATCAGATTCCTGACTTAGGACAGGTGCAAACATTTGCAGCGGATTAAACGTTTTAATGGTACCAAACCTTCTCCCTTTTTCTGAAACAATAGTATAACATCACAACATAGAAAACACACGATAAAACATCAATTGGAAGGCTTAACTCAATCAAAACGTAAATTAACACACTATGAACGAATAAATTCGATCTGTGATACCTGAAAGTAAATAGTATACAAAGGTTTCCTCTGAAAATTGTACCTAGTTTGATGTAATCAGAATATCTGGAATAGGGGACCATTTTTTAACATGGACTTTTGAAAATATTCCATATTAATAATGCGGGGCGTTGGGTTTGTGAGCTCACTCACTGACGGTATTCTATTTGACATTTTGATAACTAAAAACCCTTGTCTAAACCGGTCTAGGTGCACTACAAAATGTCTTAATACCTTATTCACTCCACAATGTTTATATTAAAAACATAAAAAAATAGAATTTGTATTCAATGATTTTTACGAAATATATTCAATGAGAAGTCCTGGTAAAGAACAACTTGAACATTAATACATTATCAAAATTTCGTCAGTGAAACTAGTTCAGATATGCAGTTTGAAGTTGTAATGCTTTCCCTATAGACACAATTTTTTCAATGTTACAAACATTAAACTTGACGTTTTCGTTTGTGACCAAGAATTTTGAAATTATTTTCGATGTCAATACCAAATTATTAAGCTTCAACGATGATAAAATAATGGATTATTTATTTTGAAAAATAAATAATGGACAGAAACAACATAAACTTAGATAATGACAATAATTTTGTCAAAATATTACGAGAGTATTCCTAAAATAATAGTAATCCGCTCAGAACGCTCAGAAAAATAGATTCGTATAATAGAACAAACGGATTAAGTTGGTTCATAAACTGTGATAACAACATTGAATGTTTTATATAATAGTTAATATGTTAATTCAACACACGCACGTGATGTGTACGTTTGATCCGCATTTGTTTATGTGATAATGCCTTTAAATTCTACAACAATCACTATATTTTTCAGTACACGTGAAAAAACATTAACATAAGAGAGTATGTCCATGTGAAAGTAATTTTACATAAATGGCTTGACTTCTCTTAATTAGAGACTTTAAAAATAACAAAATACACCAACGGGAGAATAAAAATCATTAATCGATGAAAGAGCAACATCAAAATAGGAAAAAAGAAAAGACAAACAACAGTCCACAGAACACGTCATAGAAAAAGCCGGAGCAACACGAAACACCACCTGAGTAGACCACAGTCAGGTGTTCCGGAAAGGTACACAGACCGTGCTCTACATGACTTTTTTTGTGTCAACGGTCGTGTTGCTCATGGCATATACAACTTTGGTGAGAAATACTTGTATTTTAGCATAGTGGCTTTGAGCGGCCATTTTTAACACAGAGGTTATAGGGATAAGATCCGTAAGATGTGATGTTCTAATTTTCTATTGAGAATCAAGCTCTCCTGTTAAATATATATTATAGCCTAAGAAGGTCGAGTGGTCTAGGGCGCTGGACACTGGACACTATGCAGGCGGTGCTACCACGAAGCAGGATTTCGATTCCGCTTAGGGAAGAACACAAATTTGCACACACAGTGTTGAGCTAAATTTCAGACAAATTAATATTCAATGAAATCAGAATTCAATATATATTTATATTCCAATATCAGTGTTTAACACTATGGTTGTCATATTCGGAATCAAGGTACTCAGTACGTCATCATAGAAAGCGATAAAATGCGTCATTGACACAAACCAAGTGTCAATTGACGTGAAGTTTTAATTATTTTGTTGTGATGATTTCGTTTTATAACATATACAATAATTATTAAAAAGTATTGTCACATTTTGAAAATAGGAATCTGATTAACGAAACAGATCCATGCTGATCCATGTATTACGAACATTTACATTTTTATTCTCCCAATTAAGTGAGGTTAAAATTTTGACTCCAAGAGAACTGCACGAGTATGTGAGAATGGCTGTCCCTCAAACCAATATTTGGAACATTCTGGGGTATGTCATCATAGAAAGTTGTACTTGCGTCATTGATATAAATCAAGTGTCAATTGACATAAACTATAGGCTTTAATAAAAATAATTCTTTAATGATAATTTCGTTCTGTAATATACAAATGTTTTTTTTTTCTTCAAAATAATCACATCTTAAACAACAGATATATGATAACTTGAAGGATCCGGAGTAAGTGATATATCTAATCAATTTACAGTTTAAGCTTTTTCCACTATTAGTATTATGTTTAGATACGAAAGAAATATGGTAAATGGGAGGGGCGGAAGGAAAAGTTCTCGAAAGTTTTGTTTAAATTTGTAACTATTTAACAGTCGTGAATATGCAGTTATTCAAATTATGAGTTAATTTAAACGATTCGGTTTATTATGATGGCTGCAATCAAATCTTTGATTTTAATACTGAAGTATTGTGGTTTTTGTGTTTGCAAAATCAACATTTTTTATTTTTGTTTAATAAAATGAAGTTTATATACGTCTGGAAAGTACTGCACGAATGACTTACTGGGGGAACAAATATTCGCCCATGGTTATTATTAAACACAGTTAAAAGCCAATACAAATATACTGACTTTTTAATTTACCTTGCATAAATGAGAATTTGACGAAAATAGTTGGAACACATAAAACATTAGTTTTAAGGTGCAAACATTTCGAAATAATGAGAGAAAGAAAGATATATTCGAAACAAAGAAAAACTGCTATAATATGAAGTCTTGTCATGCTTTTGGTATAGATTACAAATGATTCAGAAATTTTCGATTATATTATACTGAAGAATTCAAAGAAGTCCAGCAATATATAAAAATGGCATCAAGTCTCAATATTGATCATGATTAAAAACAGTCTTATAAATGTTTCACCACTAACTGAAACGTATTTAATTTGCATGTATTATACACGTATATTTGTGATGATGATGTAGATATAAGAAACAAAAACAAATCGTCTTTTAATCTTTGCTATTATTGTCCTATGATTGTTACTTCTTTATGCATGATCACAACGTCCATATCAATTGAAAATATAGAAAATATTATTGAGAAGAACTTACATTTTGAAGAATTTGTCCCTTCATGTTGCTTGTCCTTTTTCTGATCTCTAAAGTGGCAGAGATATCGTTGAGAATTCTTTTTATTAAGGTTTAAATACCAATCTCATTTTATGCAAAATATTTTTCTTTTATAAATTGATATTCATTGTTAATAAATGTCTCCGATTCATTTATTAATAATACATCTGACTTAAAACAATATTTTAACAAATTCATAGGAAATGGATTCATTGTCTTTTGCAATTGTGCAAACATCGGAAGAACATTTTATAAAATACAATTTTCACAGCAACGTCATTTTGTCGTGATTGCATTTATATTCTTTCAAACAATGATCTCTCTTGTGTAAATATTAATATAATTTCGAAAGGAATTGGTGGTATGTGACAACAATACCGGATACTGACTTTGCTACCCACCCAACAACAAATAAAACTATAGTCAAAACAAAAACGTTATTTTTGGTACCCGTTCAAATAATAATGAAATAAGACTATATTTTTAGCCATGTAAAATTGTTCAAGATTTGCACTTATTGCCAATTAGATTATGAGAGAAGCTGTTATGAAATATCGAAAATGGGGCAGTTTACTTTCGGCATTAAAATCCTTACGAGATAATATTTAAGTATTCTTACATGTATTTCTGTTCTAATTTCTTAATTTTGAACTTTTTTTTGTTAGGGCAGATATTTTACGTTTCTATTTAAACTGATACCTTTCATTCTCTCCAGGATAGATTGATTTGAAAATTATGTCCCATGGTTATGGAATTGCGGTAAAAGAAATTCAATGCAACTTATTTTTGCGTTTGAATATTAAGTAAACAATAATGAAGTCGACTTAATGATGTCAATTGTTTAACTTTATGATAAAACTCGAAACATTAACTACTATTGAAATTTTTGTTTATATAAGAGGGTCTGGATGGGAGGGGCGATTAGGGGGGGACTTTAATTCTGTATTCTTTAATTTTTCAAGTCATTTTTCTCTATTCATTATAAATTTTGCCCTTTATTCTCTATTCTTTATATTTTAGCACCCCATTATTCTCTATTCTTTAATTTTTAGCACCCCATTATTCTCTATTCTTTATTTTTATGACCCATTTTTCTGTAGTATTGGCCCATCATTCTCTATTCTGTAAACCCCATCCAGACCCTCATATAAGGTAGGAGTTTTAGAAGTTTGTTAATGTTTCACATTATAGAAAAAGTATTAAGAAAATAATACCAGACAGTTTTTTAAAGGTTTATATTATAACATTGCTAGCGGATTAAACGTTTTAATGGTACCAAACCTTCTCCTTTTCCTGAAACAATAGTATAACATCACAACATAGAAAACACACGATAAAACATCAATTGAAGGCTTAACTCAATCATAAACGTAAATTAACACACTATGAACGAATAAATTCGATCTGTGATACCAATAATACATAGTTAATAAAATATTAGGGACAACCATTCAAGGCCAAAAGCAAACAAACAAGTCAACATAAAGCCATGGCACTACTGCGAAATATTAAACCCTTAGAAAATAATCACTTTTGAAAAACCGGTTTTCAATAATACAGGTAAATGAAAAATAACTTTGTCGTTTTAGGTATACTTTTCTGTCTAATAAAATCTTCCAATAATTAGGAATACCAAGAAAGGTCTGTCATATAAATACCTAATTTAACACTAGATACATGGTAAATATCAACAATAAAACTTCCTGTACAGATTAAAGGAGAATAATCTTGATGTTAATACAAATGTAGTACGAAGAAGTGAAAATTAGTAGATATTCAAATAATCAAAGCTGGTATACAGACAAGATCCATATTAATATAAAATAACAAAAGTATTAAATAGTATCAACAGGTCGAATTAACAAGAAAGTACGATTTGAGTACTCGCAGTTACTGACAGCTAGTAAAAGCCAAAACAATTAATGATAAAAATCATGCATCAGAGACTAAAATCAACTAAAACACATCCCAGTTTAGTATTTTAACGTCATGAACAGTCAGAGAAGACATGACTTGTGCAATGCCAAAATAAATGTATCGACAGGTGAGGATAGTGAGGAGCTACTTAAGAGATAAATTAACGTGTGTGTCTCTAAACATCCCGCCTCAAAAGAAGATACAACTTAGTTATGTTTAATTTGCTAATGACAAAATCGATATTATCCAATGTAAACTATATTCAGAGATCTAATTACAATATTGGTACGATAACCCTTACTTATAAGTTTGTTTAAAGGTTCGATGAGTTTACACGGATCACATAGTGATTTCCGCAAGTACAATATTAGCCGTAAAATTAGGATGAAATCATTTTAATAATTTATCTACAGGTCAAGCAATTACTAATCAAATCTGTATCTATGAAAGAATTTAGTAAGTTTTAAGTAATTTATGGTATCGAAATCCTGACAATATTCCGTGATGCATTGATTACGTCTAAATCTATGACATCAGAACCACACGGGTACCGAACGAGTTGGATATATAACACCGTATGAGTGGCACCAAGGTCTATCATCGACCGCTAAAATGGAAAATTAACAATAGGAAATGAAAATCGTCTCTTGTCGTAAATTTAGTATGTAGTTCCGTTAGAAATTGAAATGTCTAAATCTAGAAAGGCAACTGCTGCTTTATGTTAGATTTAGTTAAAGTAAGTTCTTTTGGGTAAATTTCGAAGTATATTTAGAGAACTCTGGATTATTTAACGAAAAATCATCCAGATAACGGTAGGTATTGTTGAATGTATCAACTAAATATAACAATGATGGGTCTTTACTGAGTTTGGTCATAAACTGAGATTCATAGCAATATAAATAAATCTGTTAAAGGCACAGTTAGTGCCCATAGAATACTACTACCTGACGATACACTTTATCGCCGAAACGTACATAAATGTTATCTAGCAGAAAATTTAAAGCTTCAATCATATCCTCACATTTCCGTAAGTGTATCTAGCATACTTTCCTTTTCGTTACAGAAAAGGCTTTAAACAGTTACAGATAAAATTACAATGAGATTTTCGAAAGACCATTTTATCAAATACAAAACTTTTTCTTTATAAGATTGTGTGCAAGTGGAGTGTACAGCAGACAAAATCATAACTGTCAACAGAATTATAAGGACCATCAAAAGCATGTATTTTAAATCAGGAGAGTTAAATCGCTACCTACAAAATAAATTTTTTTGAATATAATTTATTTAAATTTTTTTTGTTTTGGAATAAATTTTTTAATTTGTTTATTAATTTTTTTTTTTTTAATAAGTAAATAAATTTTTATAAAAATTCTAAAATTTCTACAAAAATAAATGTATCGACAGGTAGTAGGATAGTGAGGAGCTACTTCTTAAGAGATAAAAATTAACGTGTGTGTGTCTCTAAACATCCCGCCTCAAAAAGAAGATACAACTTAGTTATGTTTTAATTTGCTAATGACAAAATCGATATTAGTGCCAATGTAAACTATATTCAGAGATCTAATTACAATATTGGTACGATAACCCTTACTTATAAGTTTGTTTAAAGGTTCGATGAGTTTACACGGATCACATAGTGATTTCCTCGCTTTAAGTACAATATTACCGTAAAATTTAGGATGTGAAATACCATTTTAATAAGTTTTCTACAGGTACAGCCAAATTTACTAATCAAATCTTTGTATCTATGAAAGAATTTAGTAAAAGTTTTAAGTAATTTATGGTATCGAAATCCCTGACACAATAATTTCCCAGTGATGCATTGATTACGTTCGTTAAAATCTATGACATCAGAACACACACGGGCATACCGAACGAGTTGGGATATATAAACACCGTATGATGGAGCCAAAGGCACATCGCCGTCTAAAAATGGAAAATTAACAATAGGAAATGAAAAATCGTCTCTTTTGTCGTAAATTTTAGTATGTAGTTTCCGTTAGAAATTGAAATGTCTAAATCTAGAAAAGGGCAACTGCTGCTGTTTATGTTAGATTTAGTTAAAGTAAGTTCTTTTGGGTAAATTTCGGAAGTATATTTAGAGAACTCTGGATTATTTAACGAAAAAATATCATCCAGATAACGGTAGGTATTGTTGAATGTATCAACTAAATATAACAATGATGGGTCTTTACTGAGTTTGGTCATAAACTGAGATTCATAGCAATATAGAAATAAATCTGCTATTAAAGGGGCACAGTTAGTGCCCATAGGAATACCTACTACCTGACGATACACTTTATCGCCGAAACGTACATAAATGTTATCTAGCAGAAAATTTAAAGCTTCAATCATATCCTCACATTTCCAGTAAGTGTATCTAGCATACTTTCCTTTTTCGTTACAGAAAAAGGCTTTAAACGAGTTACAGCAAATAAAATTACAATGAGATTTTTCGAAAGACCATTTTATCAAATACAAAAACTTTTTCTTTATAAGATTGTGTGGAAGTGTAGTGTACAGAGTAGAAAAATCATAACTGTCAACAGAATTATAAGGACCATCAAAAGCATGTATTTTATCTAAAACCTCTAAAGAATTTTTAACACTCCAAAAATAATTAATACCATTATTTTCATAAGCTTTATTACAAAAGTTAATAACCAGTTCTTTGATAGTAGTAAGGGAGGTAGTTAGAAGAACTGATAGATTAGTAGTAGAACACTTACTCGATGCGGAGATGAAACGGAATTTAAATGGTTTTTTGTGTAATTTCGGTAACCAGTACATGGTAGGGACTTTCAAATGTTCGGAAGATGCTTTAAGTTGGTGTAGTGGCAGTGGTATGCTTGTTAACGATTTGACTCTCTGTGGTGCGAACGGACCTGAATGTAGAGGAATTGATAATTTCGTTTTGAAGAACTTCCGTGTAGTATATGCGTCACACCACCACTACATTATTGGCTGCCTTGTCTGCCGGTACGAACACAAACCGCTCTGCGAGTACCTTGAGTTTATTTTTTATTCTTGAAATGGGAATATCATGGATCCTATTATTAATTTCAGAATTGTTTTCTAAATGAGATATTCGAATATTAACAGTATTCATAATTTTATTCAAATAACTGTCTAAAGATTTTTTATCCGATTTTTCACGTTTGCACCAATTTTTACAGTAGGCAGACAGAGCGTCTTTAATGACCTGACGACACTGTTTCCAATCTATTATAGATGGAGGTCGGTATTTCGGTCCTTTCTTTAGAAAAGTTATGACCTCACGGTCTTCGACGATGTTGAGGTCTCCTGTAATAACATGACCATAGGGAACATATATAAAACTAGATGTTCTGCAGTCTCAAGTGGAAGGAACATTATTTTCTATATTGACGTCTGATGTAATTGACGTATAATTAAAAATCAAATTTCTGCTCGTTTTTTTATAAGAATACGTATACATTTAAGTTTTTAAATATGTCGTTAATGCAGCCCAACTTCTGTGAACGGATTCGTCATCTTTTTTTCAAACAGTACAAGCATTTTAGTTTTTGTATTCATAGGAAGAAATCTTTACCATATTGTTGTATCTATAGTCTTGTGTCATATTTGAATTCCATGAATTTAGTGCCGTCACACTGCATAAACCTAATCGTGTATACGTTACTACGTTACTACGTTACTACATACCTCGATACCGGAAAGAAAAAGACAATTAACAAATGAACTCACATTTATTGTTAATGCAGAAATCGGAAAACTTAATTTACTATATAACAACCGTACATAAAGCAATTTCCGTCAGACAGGAAACTCATTGGGCAAGAAAGAGTTAACAGTCCGTAAAACAGATATCATTATTAGAACGTTTTAAGACATACATTGATATAATTTTTGTTTAAATCACATTTTGTTAATGCCAACGAACATACAAAAATTATAGTATTGACTCTAGAACGACATGTTCTTGAAATTTAAGACGAAGGTAAATACACGAAGGACGGCTCTGAATGACGTCACGTCACTTACCCAGCTAACGTCAGATAATTACAAAATTAATTGTCTTTTCATATTGCGACGGAATGTTTGTTCCTTTCTTGTTTTTTGTATTATATTGCTTCATACGAATAAAGGGACGAGATTAGACACCAATGTGACTTGCTTCAATTTTAAACTTGTCAACGGGACTTCAATATACATTTTTTAAGTATATTTAAAAGTGCATTGATGCAAACGATTTTCACTCGATAAGGACGATAACGTTATGTTGTATAAAATTCTAAACAAAATGTATCAACATCTATATTTATTTCTTTTTTTTTCATTTTCACCACAGCATATTTTTCCAAAAGCAGACTTTTAGTTGTTTTATTGAATGCAAGTTCAACATTTATATTTCCGGTCAAATGTTAGCAAAGAGGATAAATTTCTTGTCAATTTATTATGGGCAAAGAATTAACTGCTGTAATGCAGTCTTTGGTTCAGATGTGTATGGCATATCATTACCGTGTTTATACTATAAATGGTCCCCAAGGGTGACTGGGGAATAGAAGTATGGTCACCATTGGTCTTCCTCCGACCGGCAGTAAAACCCTTGCTAAAGTGGGGCGTCCGTTTTGCTGTGCGGGATGTACAAATTGCAGCCACGTGAGGTCAGAATGGGGACGTTAAATCCGATGCCTCGTGTAAAGAGAGTGCCACGCTCTTTGCACGTTAAGAACCCTGCAACAACTCTTTGAGGGGTCCGTAGGTGACCTGTTGCAAGGCTAAATTTCTGTCCCTATCCAATATACCCTCATTTCCCGTGGCAGTCTAAATTTCTCCGACCTCAATCCCTGACGCCTCTATTACAGAACCTACCTATTGTATTTATTGTTAATTTGTTCTCGTCCTGAATATGCATGAAATATTTGCCACTGGACGTTAAGCAACCAACAATCAATCAATCAATACTATAAATGGTTCAAAATGTACTTACACACCCTTATTGTGACTAAATATCTTCCAACGAGCACAGGGATGCAGTAACTCAGTGGTCAATGGCTTTAAAAATTGTCCGGTGACCGACGCGTTAACCCGATCGTTAACCCGAAAGTAAATGATTCAATCAAATATTATGCATTGATCTTTATGTTATTGTACGTTGCTGTGTGAAATTATCATTGATGTAGAACAACAGATTTTTAATTTTGAAAAGATATGATTTCTTTTTATTGTTGGAAATTACTTTTCATTAGGGTCAGAAAGTTGAAAATTTATTTATATTTCATATTTAAGTATTTCTATAGTACATCGGCTGCTTTTGAAGTTCGATCGATTAATCGAAGTTATTTTTCACTTTTGAGTATCGTGTGTTTTGTTTTTTAAATATTAAAGGTGCATGAGCTACTATTAAGACAGAAATTTAAAATACAAATCTTTTTGTTTCAAGTATTAATAAAAGAATAATTTTGAAATGATATTTCGTTAAAAGCAGTTAGTTTGGTCCAAATTTGTCAAAATAAGCTCAAAACATCGTTGATGTATCGTTGACTTGCAAGTGAATAATTCGACCTCATGTGAATCCGTATTCATATGAACTTTAATTTAACCCCTTAGCTGGAGATGGGTTACGCATGTACTAGGCGTGTTCAGCTATTAAAAGGAAAAGAATGTCAACATTGAAAGTGAAACAAAGGTGAACCACTTCGTTGACTGATTCGATCCACAAAAAAATCATTCTTATCCAGGTAAAAACGATGATTAACTTTTAAAAAAAATTGTTTTAATCTTTAACATGAAATCAAACAAACCTAGAAAAATCCAATTGCACGTGGTCGCTATCTATTTATATTAATAATTATGTTTATATATATATATGACCATCAGCAGTCTTCAGATGTCAGATGTTAATTATATGACATCTAGACTAAAAAAACACGAAATACTGAATATATATATTATCGAGTCCATGCATTGTTAATTGTTTATTTTAGACAAATTATAATTTGGATATTCGATTTTAGTATGTTATAAATCAAATATGAGAATTTTAGTCAAATTGGTGAACATGAATTTGATAGCGAATGCCCCTTTAAACTATCTATCTCAGGTGGTATACTCTTAAACAAGCATCCCAAAAGTGAGTTAAAGGGGATTAATTGTAATTAAATTTACTCATCTTATTTGGAAATAAAATCCATTTTGAATAAAAATATACTGCCACGGTATATAACCATAAATATAATCATTTTATTTGCTAAACTTAAAAAGATTTTTTAAAAGTAAATGTAAATTAGAAAAACAGAAATCATTATCCAACATTTCAGACATTTTGACGGATTATTACCAAACTCCTGTTGTATTATTTTAACAACTATACTAAAAAACACAAGAACTTGGTTTAATTATTATCAAAAGAAAATTATTCCACAGAGCAACATTCCATTAACAACGCAGAAATTTACATTTTTCATTAAGCAGAAATAAGAAACACGTGTTTCCCGCAGATTAAAAGAGAGTATTTGCTTTTTGTTTGGAAAAAAAAAATAGTCCCTACTATCTGATATCAAAAATTCATTTTTTATAATTATACATGATTTTATCATTTAAAAAAAGATTATTGTGGGAGAAAAGTTAACTTAATTTTCTCTGTTTCCCCCCTTTGAAATGCAGTTTTTAATAGTCACATAGCATGGTTAATTTTAATTTTCATTCTTTGTACATTTGTACAAGGTTAAAAAAAAATGGAAATGAAAGAATATAATTATGATTTTCATAAAATGTTTAACCGGACAATTAGACGGACTATTATTATTATCACATCTGAAATACTCATATTATAATTAAGTTAGGAGATTTTCGTTTTCAATACAAATTTTATTTGGATTTCACCCTTTATTTGTAGTTATTTCACTGTTAAAAGAGGAGAGATAAATGCTGACAGAGCTAGTTTACCACTGCCACATTTTGATGTGCCTGTACCACGTGCACGTTTATAACCTTTGTTTGAGTTATTCACCACACATGCTTGAGATACTTGTAAATTGATTGAGACCGTATGTTAACTTCTTGGTGTCTTTTGTTTGTTTTGTTTTTATTTCTTTATCTTGTTTACATATACAACTACAACTTCAACTCCTTATATTTTTATGAAAGTATTATGCGCTTTTAGTGTGCTTTTTGCCATATTCAGTTTGCTTAAATTAACTTGTTGAAAACAGATAAAATATGCACAGTTTAAGCAGTTTACACATGTTCTTTGTTGTTGTTCTAATTCTAACTGTTGGGTTGCTGTGTGATATTGATTATTTTTGTCTGTCAAATTTATATATTTTAACACATTGTATCTTCAACTTTTCACTATAAACCCGTGTTTACAAAATTGTATTTTCCGTTAACAAAGCCGAGAACATTGACATCTCACGTTCATTTAGTTAGAAATATAAAAGAATTATATATCTAATAAATATACCACGATTATCAAGAAAAAGAGTAAAGAAATGATAAGTTAAAAAAAAAAAAAAACACGTATTCTATTATGTTAATTTAAAAAAGCAAACTCATTTTAAGTAGCTACTAATGTGGACTTTGTCGTCTTGAAATCGCAGGTTATACAAGGCCTCGACATACTATTCTCTTGATAAGGTAACAGTGTGCTATATCCTTGCTTTAAATAGACGTAAACGCAGTCAAACACGGTGTTCTTGTCGTGTTAGAAGTTTTGTCATGCGAAATAAAAAGGTTATTGCACAGATGTTTGAGAATATTATCCCTCGTTGAGTATTCACCATTATCTTACCTCCTATACATTTCTAGGAATATGATTGGTTAAAAGCAACCACGTGGAGACCATGTTTATTTCATATTGGGTTAGTAAGGTTCCATATTGGGTTAGTAGGCGGGGCTTATTTCAATACGCTGCTAGTAGTGGTGTTATGTCCTTTTATAAAAAACACACGGTGTTGAGGAAAACTCTTAAAGGTTTCAACAGACGGAGAAATTGATGATGAACGATTGAAATAAATTCATAAAACACATTTAAAGCTAACAAGTTGTTATTGTTGGCATTTGTTTTTGTATAGACCAATGGAAGTGGGTTCTTAATACTAACGGTATTGATGACTTGATCACTTTGATAGGCCGTTATATAGTGTGCTAGTGACCTAATACGATATATATAGGGTCAGTAAATTCCATATGAGGATTCGAGCTTCGCTCTCATCCCATATGGAATTTACTGACCCCATATATATATCGTATTAGGTCACTAGCACACTAGGTCCGCGTTTAAGTTATGTCGATTTCATTCAGTAACACTTTAAATGGGAAAAAACTATACGTTTAAGCTCAATGTTAAATTGCAGGATAAAAAGATTATTCGTACAGTGTAGGAAAATATAAAATTTATTTGTACTGGTTACGAGACGGGAGAAAAGCCCGGCGAGCCACGCTTTTCTCTCTGTTTCTAAAGCTCAATGACATCAAATAAATTTTACATTTCCCTACACTGTACAGAATTAGTCAAAGTGGACTATTTATAAATATTGTTTTCCTTATTCACGACCGATTTAATTGAATTTTAAAGATACATTTTCTTTAACCAGCATAAGCTTGATATGAATTAAAGCAAAGTTAAGTAAATATGTACTTCTCTTGTTACGTATACGTACTTGCAAGCTTCAGAGTATCACAGATTTTTTCTTTACACGCATTTACACTCTTTAACAGATAATGGTAAAAATAAGTTTAGATTGTATCCCAAGCATCTGTTGGAGATACAACTACTCGATAGTGTAAGTAACAAAGTGTTGCGCATGCTTTTCAACAATATATAATTCTTGGTCGTCAAACTGGTCAAATTGCTTATGTAACGTCAGTAACATCGCAAAGGTGTGCGATTTATTTTTTTGTTCCTAGTAATGAGAATTTACTACTGCCAAATATACAATGGAGAAAGATGGAGAGAGAGAGAGACTACAATTCGCCTTAGAATGTTATTGTAAACATATTTTAGATAATAAAAAGAATGTGTGAATAATTCAAATGTTCTGCTTACAAGCGTACAAGCAAGTTGTGATACAAGTTAAATACAAATGACATCATATCTCTATTTACGGCCGAGAATGGTACACAGAAACGTCTTTGTTCGTTCTTCCGATCATCCGTCCGTCCATTTATTTTCGTGCGTCTGTCCGCCCGCCGTATTGTACCCCTATAACTTTTGTCATACACCATTCAGCTTTTGGGGATTCAAGAAATGATTTGATATTTTTTTCAGAACTTTATAATGCTGAGATTCCGTGAAAGTGATTTTCATATCTACCAGGCAGTCACTTCTTATTTACCTATAGTTTGATTTAAACCCCTTTTGCTTCGAATTATTTCGTAACCTACAACTCAGAATATGTATTAATATAAGGAATGACTTGTTATAATTGGTCTAGAGCTTTATAATTTTCAGTTGTATATAGTAAGCGATTTTCAGAGCTGCCCGGCAATTTCTCCATGTCATGTTTAAAGATACTTTGAGTTTTTATTTTACCCAATGAGAATAAAAAATGTCTTCACTGTCGAATGACAAGCGGTTGTATAATATTTTGCTCGACATCTTGTGCAACCTATTGTTTTTTGGTTTGTTTTTTTTTTTTTAGTTTTTTTTTATTACTTATATACGTTATTGAAAAGAACATTGATTGTGCTTGTAAATAAAAACGAGTATATTTCAAATATTGTTGAAAATTATAGAACCGATTTAAGGGCTTTATGATCCTCCTTTTAAATAAAAAAAACAATCAAATGCTTAACACTGAAAATTATAAAATCGTTGGAGCATGAAATGGGACGTAAACAAAAGCCTTTAAACCAGCAGGCAGTATAACCCGAATAATTCAGTCCCTCCCCGTGATCGACTCTCCCACTCGCGAGAAGTTAATGTAGCCATCGTAGAGCAGTGGAATATAACGACTGAATTATTCGGGTTACAGGCAGTAGCGTATTTTTTGTACACCTAAAACAAACGGACGCCATTTTTTTTAAAAGAGGCGGATGATACGAAAAGGGATATAACTGTTATTTTCTAACTATGTCAAATTAATACCGATACATTATCTTTAATTAAATCTTTCGATTTAAATATGAAAAAAATGCGTATCTGCATCCACACTTTTAATGCATTTTCTGTTGATATGTTTTAATCCATTTTATCAAATTGTTGTATTTTATTAAAGATACAGTCATACATATTTACATTAGAATTTGCGTATCCCAGACGCATTTTTGTGATGCCGTTGACAGTTTGATTTCAAACAAACGTTTCCTTTTCGTATAAGAAACCCTTCATGAATGCAATACGACTATAGCACGGACATAAAAGTTAAAAAATGTATTATATCTTGATGAAATGAAACCAGTTTGATTTATTAGAGTAGTAACGCCATTTATAATTTAAGTATTTACTTACCCTTTTTTGCCAAGAAAAGTTTATCCAGGAATCTTATCTAACATTACTTTACATTTAAAACAGTATGAATATGTTGGTAGTTGCGACGTCACTACTCTTTTTAATGCTTTAAAAGACAATTGTCACAGTCAGCATCCCACTGACGAATCACTTCTAGGTTTGCAAGACTGAATCTCGAACAATTGGCGAATTTTTCCCGGAAACGTAACAGAAAATTGAATTAGAGCAACAAAAACATTCCCGAGACCTTCATTACAAGTAATTCAAGAGTGATCCCAGACTTATTACTACTCGGCCATCTTGTTAAAGGGTGCTATTCAATCAAAAAATTACAATAGACAAGTTAGAATGCCAAATTTATGATTTTTATGGTCAAATTCAATTTCCCACCTTTTGTGTAATTCATGTCTGTTTCAAGTCTGGAACAAGTCCGCAAAACAAACAAATGTTTCATAAATATATATAATATATTTTTAAAAAATGTAATAATTATGCAAAATGCTATTGTCTTTATTTGTGAATAAAAATATACAATTGACACAAGGCCATACTTCAATCATATGAAATACAATGGTAGAACATATTAACTTTAAAACTTTCATTAAAATCACAGAGGCCCTTACGAGGGTACATCAATGGAAAATGTTTTAAGCAAAGATTGTGTTGAAAACTTTCAAACTTTTTGACATAAAAAAAAGTATGGCTGCAGTCACACTTTACACATCAGCAGATTTCATGGGTCACGTCAATGTACTAGTAATAAGACATGTTAAAAACTGTATAGGAAAATCGAAAATAACGTATCAGATTATCTGTATACATTTTGATTCATTAAAAACTGATCTGAAGTGCATGACGATCATGATGATTGAATTAATTATTTCCACTTGTCTTATGAGACTTTCATTTGAATATTCATTTTAAGGAACAAGCTTCAGTTACATAATCTCTACATCTGTAACTTTAGACAAATGTTTTCTGGATCTACTGAACAGTTCTGGAATCTTATACAAGCATTGTTAGTTTTTGTTTAATCACACTACTGTTTACAATGAATAAAGTCACACGCATACAAAACAACCTTAATACAAAGAAAATCTATGTATTATACATCGAACGTATTATTATTTTAATGTCACTGACATTGTTTTGTTGAAATGAGGAAGTTGAAGGTAAACATTATGGACTCAAAATGTTAATAGCATAAAATGATATCAAAGAACTAAGAGATCATCGACTTCTTTTGTCACAGACACAATTAAATCTGCTTTATATATTGACATAGATCTAGAAATTGATAATGAGGGTCGGTTGTGAACCAAACCCTACGACAAAAGAGATGATTTTAGCTCTTATTTTCTTAGTAGCAACATCCCAACAGTGCCTACATATGGATTACAAATATATTAATAAGATATACCAGAGCTTGTGTGTCCTATCATGGTTTCCTTGATCGAGGGTTGCTGGTTACAATGAAGCTATTGAACCAAGGGTATCTATTGGTAAGTTTGAGGTCATTTCATTAAAAGTTTTAAGAACGCCATCATGATTTGGTTGACCATTATGGGATATCAGTGTCACATATGGACTGAGAACACAGCTATTTCGTAGTGCAATTCTTTTTGAAAATTGAACTGCTCTGTCCAAAAAAGAATTTTACAGTGTAGTGTACAAGTTTTGGGACAAATTATATCAAAACTAAAGAAAAGTCTATCGGCTCTAACTCAAAATATGGACAATTTTATTTTAAGGGGGTCTTTAATTCATTTTGACATCTTCAGACATACTAATTTTGAACCTTTTCAAACTGGACCAAATTACAACTTTATCTAAAAATGAATGTCCCAATTTGTTTTTCCGTATAATTGCGTCCCCCTTCTAACTACTTTATGCATGAAATATAAAGAAACAAATTTGCAAGTTATAAACTGTCCACATGGACTCTATTTTTCTAGACAACGAAAATCAAAGGACGATAACTGTGACTTCTGAACATATTACCACGAATGTGTTCCAATTGTCGTAGCCACAATCGCGATCTTGATTATGACACCACATAATGCAGCTTATCGCTGAATTTAAACTTTCTTGAGAAACACGGCGGGTGTCTCTATCATTCTAGAGCTACTGAGATCACCCGCAGTTTGTTTTGGGTTTAGTGTCGCTTACAGTCTTTAGTTTTTTTCTGTGTTGTGTTTGGTCCACTTTTGATTGTCTTTTGGCGTTTTTCTGTTTGACAAAATGTTGTCCATTTTTCTTTGGCTTATGGTTTCTGATAATCCTTTTGTATCTTCTTGATCTTTTATTTAGAAAAGATTCTAACCCTTTGGAATAAGAAAATGCTCCAACAAAAAGAACTTACTGATATTTTAAATATGCTATCAACATTTTTTCTTTCATTTAAATGACTTATTCGATTCATAAAACTATCAAATGGTTTTTGGAGGATATTTAATTTGAAATTACAAATGTACCCAACTGTTTTAGTCTTAATTTATCATCTACGATAAAATAATAAAGAACACACACTATAGGTATATGGTTCAAAGCGTTAGTGACATTCCCTGTCACCGGTGAACTAATGTCTGGTTGTACCCTTTACATAACACTTCAAAATGTTCAAACCATTATTATTTATAAATTTAAATGGTTTGAATCATTATTTGTATTTTAAGTCAAATGTTAACGTTTCTCTACGTTTTTAATTTCCCGGAAGACAAATTGGCATTGGAAAAATTATTGTCAACCAATTATGAATTTCTCTTTAAGCCATTGCCAAATCATTAGCACAAAAAGCAAATTGCGCTTCGTTCACGCAACTACAATAGCTTTTTATTACTAACAAATTATCAAAAACCTTTAAGTTCCTTATAATAACACTAAGTTATATTTTTCTCAGGATTGATTATAGGAAGATTCATTAATTTCTCATTCTGTTTCTGTGGACGCCGGATATAGGTGGTTGTTACGAGTTTGTGGGCCACTGATTAAACACCAGTCTTTTCGAATGCATTTATTTTGATTTGATGCCGTCGAAATTCAAACGATTATGAAAATACCATAATCATCTATGATGTTATTTTCTTTCTCACTCCTATTTTTGAAATGTTATTTCAAAGGTGCAATCACACTTTGATTGTGGTTTTAGTCCGAATAGACATAAAAGGAAATGCTTATATTATTAATATACATGTACGTAATTTATTGGACTTCAGAGATCTAAACCTGAAATAAATCGAACAAACGTATAAGAAAATTTGAACATAGCTACAAACATTTCTTTGAAATAGAGGCGGAAGATACCAAGGGGATACATAAACTCACTCACAGTTCGAAGACAAGTTGATAACGTCTTAGTTAAAAAACGAAAAACAACGAGAATAAAAACAACAATCTACAAAATATAGCATAGACAACTAAAGACTGAGCAACACAAACCCCATCAAAAACCGGGGGGTGATCGCAGGTGTTCCGGAAGGGTTAAGTTGCAACTATAAAATAAAATTATCTTTTTTTAATTTTAAATACTGATATTCTGTTAAGTTTTTTTTTTTCACTTTATTTGCGCCATTCTACCTTCTTACTTTTTTGTTTAGTGCCCTTCCTGTTGCAATTTTGGTAGCGCTTATTTTACTAAAACCTTTTCCCGTTCTAATTTCTGAAAACGAGGAGATGATGGATTGTTCAAAAAGGGGTGTTTTTAATTCAATAATATGTGTACATTTCCGTCCCATACCACTTATCTTCTCTGGTTTTCGTTAATATAAGTCTATTGAAACAGCGCATATATTTGGCTATCATATATAAATCTTTAAAAACAATTAGAAATGTACTACTTAAGATGCTATGAAAGTTTCATGGAAATTTTAACAATGATTTAGAATGAATTGTGGATTAAGATTCTCATCGGGAAAAATGTGTTTTTCAACAAACAAAAATTCCGGGTGTTCATGAAATGTACAATCCAGATTTCCATTTAAAGCAGTTCACTTGTAAAGGAAGAGTTTCAAAAGAGGAATGCCATCAAATACTTGATAAAACTATAAATTTTGTTATGAGAAACCAAGCAAATCATTCTGACAAAGATAGAAAAAGGTGCACAAAGTCGTTATGTACAAGATTATTTGTGAGAATTCCTATTAAATTATTAGATTAGGTCAGGATAGAGGTTACTAGAAATGGCAAGTGCTTCACTCGCTCTATTGCAAATAAACTCATCATAGATACCGGCAACGCAGTTATAAATGTGACTCATATGCGGTTTACATCATCAACTCAAAGATTCAACTGGGTAGAAACTACAAATAATGTATACGAAACTGCTATAAAAGAGTTACAGTCAAGTCGTTTTTGTTTAGAGGGCAATTTAAAAAGAAAACCTACTTCCAACCCTAAAAGATTTGAAATCTACTGCCCTTATGACAATAATGCTATTACATATTCAAAAACAAATTTGGGATCTTACGAAAGATGAGGAAGTCATTTTTTAAATTGCAGTTACTTGTCAAATGCAAACAACTTTCATCTTGTGCATGAATTGGATATACATACCCCGATACTTTTAGCTGGCTAGGGTACTTATTTTGCTCTTCAACTTCGTAAAATTCGATTTGGCTTTCAACTGATTTTATTCGAGCGCCACTGATGAGTCGTGCGTCTGGCGTATCAAATTATAAATCTGGTTACTTTGATGAGTTTTTATTTACACCATGAAAATATGATCAATGCAAAATTATAGCTTTGATTGAAACAGAGGCCTTTTAAAACTGAAGTCTTAAACACTGAATAAAATATGAATTGATCTATATTATGTTATCAGAGTTAGATAAATGAATTAATTTCCCTTCAATCTTTTTGCTTGAAAAATTAGTATCTTTATTTTTCATTTTTTATATCATTTGGGTTTATTGGTCTTCATATCAATACAGTTACTGATACCGCATGTTTAGTTCGAGTACTATGTGAAATAGTCATATCGTGTATTAAATTAATAAAATCCTCCAGTTACTGATACCGCATGTTTAATTCGAGTACTATGTGAAATAGTCATATCGTGTATTAAATTAATAAAATCCTCCAGTTCATATACCGCATGTTTAATTCGAGTAATATGTGAAATAGTCATATCGTGTATTAAATTAATTTCGAAATTTCGATATTTAGTATAATTTTGTACTACATTGACGCATCTTCAATATTCATTACTTTTAGATTTTAAGTTTCAGGAATTGAGCCCATATTGGTGCGAATAAAAATGCATATACGCATTGGTGTGTCACATTGACTATAATTGTAATGCTTACGCAAAACACTTTACTCTGATCGAACTAAAAACTTACCTTGCAAGAAAAGAAGATATCAAGCGGGAAATAAAAAAACAATAGATATAAATATGGCAAACAGAAAAATACAAACAGTAAAACAACAGTCCACAAAACACTGAACAAAATCTTAGAATTGAACGACACAAATAAATAACTGATTGAATCGGGATCAATTCAGGTCATCCAAAAGGGTAAGAAATTCCTGCTCCATGTTTTGAAAACTCAGCAGAATACACTTTTGATTTAATTAGAGGCGACAGAAGATTACCGATATTCTAAATCCATTGGTACCAACCAAGAAAAAAAATTAGGAAGTCGCATGGAACTCAAAAGGGAGCTAGAGCGGGTGCTTCGATTGAGAAAGCGTCTCCTGCTTTGTATGCAAATCCTCAATGCGGATCTAGACCTAGTGAAAGAATAGAACTTTATCGGTTTATTCTCAGATCAGAGGCACGAAATCATGTCGCTAGGGAGTTGAGATACAGACTGATGTATCTTTCGTTGCACAATATATCATGTATTTTGGATATTTGCCATTCAAAAAATAAAGAAAGCCAGACAAGTGAATGACAATGAATGACTAAGCATTGCAATTTCACAATAATTTGCATTTTATAAAAATATTGAGAATAAAATATTTTGTTTCTGTAGATGTTACTGATGATAAATTAAGTAAACGCAATGATATAGAAGGATCATTTTTTGAAAATGAAAAATTATAGTTGGTTTATCCTTCTAACATAAATATTCTCCCTAAAGACTTAGTTGTCTGATGTTAGAACGATACATTTTCTTATTACAAGTATGAAGTTGAATTAAAAACAAAATTGCAACTATTTACGAATAGAACACAATAAGAAAGTTAACAGCAAAAAAATAATACCAAAAATATTTGGACAAATATTTTGACAAAACAACCAAATGTTTTACAAATGAAGTAACCACTAGTTTAAATCAATTAACCTTTCAATGTGTTGCTGTGAGCTAGTACATATTCCCAGTAAGTGAAATAATTTGTTTGATTATTAGAGAGTAAGATTCGTGATTCAGGAAATGAGTTTCGGAAAAGAGCTATAGATTAATTCCTACTCGGTTTCCTTACAATGTGATCTCGGACGGAGATAATATATGCCATCTACAAATAAAGGTTGCTATTCTTGAGTACAAAATGGAGATATGACATCTGCTTGTACTCTATTGCAAAGACGTATTTGTTTCTGGAACACTCTCTATAAGCTCTGCTCGATACCAAAGTAAAGAGAGCAATTACTGAAAAAAATTGCCGAAATTCAAGATAAAACAGCCCACAAAGCGTATGATTAACTTAACAAGATTTTGAAAACGAAAAGTTCCTATTAAATTGAATCATTGAATTGTTGCAGTAACGGAGAATTAGCTTTGAACAGTTGCCCACAAAGCGTATGATCAACTTAACAAGATTTTGAAAACGAAAAGTTCCTATTAAATTGAATCATTGAATTGTTGTAGTAACGGAGAATTAGCTTTGAACAGTTGGTACCAAATACAGATGAACTGACAGTTGATCACCTGCGGTACAGACTCTCTGACAATAATAGAAAAGAAAGATTTCGATTTCAGTGCGCTGCTGACTTGTTTCTTTAATACCTTTTATTAGGAAAACGCGCCGAAAACAAGAGTATGGAAATCCAAAATAAGTAAAAGAAAGTCTCGGGGCATTTAAACCAAAAATGCATAAAGAGGACAGACAAAATCGTTATTTTAGTTAAGAACTAAAATGGTAGCAACAAATATATGAAATATTAGTAATTAACTATTTATACAAAGAACAGTAACATATTAGCTTAAGCGAGGTATAAAAATCCATTTCAACTTAGATGGATAGTTTATTATTACTTTTTGAACTTACACAAATCAGTAGATGTAAGTCAAAATACTAACTAACCCATGTCAAAATTTCTAAATTTCTGTGTAATAATTGGATTAATTGCTATTCGTCTATTTGACTTCATTTGTCAAACCCCGTTTTATTACTTACCATAGACGTAAGTAGATATAAAAACTTAAATTGGGTTAGCTACGTAAAACAATTATGTGCATACAATATTATATATTTTCTCAACTTTAGGCGTATGCATAGAAAATTTTAAAAAGATCTTCCGTACAATGTGTTTGTTCAAAAACGGCCGCGAAAGATTCACGTCAAAAATAAAAAAAAGTTAGTGGGGATATAAATTGTATGCGTCCGGAGCGTTTTTTTTTTTGTTTTTTTTGGATTTACCTTCATCAGGAATGTTCAACTCCAAATATTTGAAAGCCAATGGTATATATAAATTCATCATAAATACCAGGCATAAAATTCAATACGCCCGTTTCGTCTACAAAAGGCTCATCCGTGACGCTCGAATAAAACTTAAAAGGCCAAATAAAGTAAGAAATTGGAAGACCCAAAATTACGAAAGGTTTTGCTATATACAGCTAAGGTAATCTATTCCTTTTGTAGAAAATCCTTATTATTTCGAAAAATTTAAAGTTTTGTAAACAGTTTATTTGAAACTATGACCATATCAATGATAATCTATGTCAACACAGAAGTGCCGACTATATTGGGCTGGTGAGAACCGAAACATGCAAAGAGCTATGACCTAAAGAATAATAGCCAAATCCATTTAAGGTCAACTTTCCCTGATGAAGTTGGAACCTTAATTTCGTATTACGCAGAATCATTAAAACACTTAATCGCGTGTTCTGTGGTATATTGCTTTTCGTTAGATAGTTTTTGATGTGTTTGAGGAAAAGCAAATACTTTTCTATTATCAATTAATATATGCCATCTACAAATAAAGGTTGCTATTCTTGAGTACAAAATGGAGATATGACATCTGCTTGTACTCTATTGCAAAGACGTATTTGTTTCTGGAACACTCTCTATAAGCTCTGCTCGATACCAAAGTAAAGAGAGCAATTACTGAAAAAAATTGCCGAAATTCAAGATAAAACAGCCCACAAAGCGTATGATTAACTCAACAAGATTTTGAAAACGAAAAGTTCCTATTAAATTGAATCATTGAATTGTTGCAGTAACGGAGAATTAGCTTTGAACAGTTGCCCACAAAGCGTATGATCAACTTAACAAGATTTTGAAAACGGAAAGTTCTTATTAAATTGAATCATTGAAGTGTTGTAGTAACGGAGAATTAGCTTTGAACAGTTGGTACCAAATACAGATGAATTGACAGTTGATCACCTGCGGTACAGACTCTCTGACAGTAATAGAAAAGAAAGATTTCGATTTCAGTGCGCTGCTGACTTGTTTCTTTAATACCTTTTATTAGGAAAACGCGCCGAAAACAAGAGTATGGAAATCCAAAATAAGTAAAAGAAAGTCTCGGGGCATTTAAACCAAAAATGCATAAAGAGGACAGACAAAATCGTTATTTTAGTTAAGAACTAAAATGGTAGCAACAAATATATGAAATATTAGTAATTAACTATTTATACAAAGAACAGTAACATATTAGCTTAAGCGAGGTATAAAAATCCATTTCAACTTAGATGGATAGTTTATTATTACTTTTTGAACTTACACAAATCAGTAGATGTAAGTCAAAATACTAACTAACCCATGTCAAAATTTCTAAATTTCTGTGTAATTATAATTGGATTAATTGCTATTCGTCTATTTGACTTCATTTGTCAAACCCCGTTTTATTACTTACCATAGACGTAAGAAGATATAAAAACTTAAATTGGGTTAGCTACATAAAACAATTATGTGCATACAATATTATATATTTTCTCAACTTTAGGCGTATGTATAGAAAATTTTAAAAAGATCTTCCGTACAATGTGTTTGTTCAAAAAAGGCCGCGAAAGATTCACGTCAAAAATAAAAAAAAGTTAGTGGGGATATAAATTGTATGCGTCCGGAGCGTTTTTGTTTTTTTGTTTTTTTGGATTTACCTTCATCAGGAATGTTCAACTCCAAATATTTGAAAGCCAATGGTATATATAAATTCATCATAAATACCAGGCATAAAATTCAATACGCCCGTTTCGTCTACAAAAGGCTCATCCGTGACGCTCGAATAAAAACTTAAAAGGCCAAATAAAGTAAGAAATTGGAAGACCCAAAATTACGAAAGGTTTTTGCTATATACAGCTAAGGTAATCTATTCCTTTTGTAGAAAATCCTTATTATTTCGAAAAATTTAAAGTTTTGTAAACAGTTTATTTGAAACTATGACCATATCAATGATAATCTATGTCAACACAGAAGTGCCGACTATATTGGGCTGGTGAGAACCGAAACATGCAAAGAGCTATGACCTAAAGAATAATAGCCAAATCCATTTAAGGTCAACTTTCCCTGATGAAGTTGGAACCTTAATTTCGTATTACGCAGAATCATTAAAACACTTAATCGCGTGTTCTGTGGTATATTGCTTTTCGTTGGATAGTTTTTGATGTGTTTGAGGGAAAAGCAAATACTTTTCTATTATCAATCATATCTTTCTTACCGTTTTCAGCTGGGAAGTTTTTATTTTGAATAATGTATACGCTTGATTTAAAATTGTTTCAGCAGGGGAAAAATGAACAAAATGACATCTTTCATTATGGAAAAAGAATTTAATCTACTGAATTTAAAAGAGATAGCTCCTTCAAATCTATCAACCAGTAATATATAAAACTACAACATGGTCAACTGCAACTAAAATCTATGTATATCAAAGCAGCAAAAGGTTTAGATATCTCGTAACATTTTAACATATTTAGAAAACAGTAAAATACGTCATTCTTATGGTACCGTACATTATAATTCGCAGAAATAGTACTCAAGAAAACCTGCATAGGAAAAGTATTTAAATGAATGCTTAACAATAAGAAACTTAAAATATTATACATCTTGTTGTCTGACAACACCTGTGTTGCCATAATTTTAGATTGAAATGTTGTATTCTACGAAAATTAGCATTGGTGTTTGTTTTATACGGCCGCTAAGCATAAACGGATTAACGGGTAGTAAATCATAGCGACGATGAAACATAGTATAGAATATATTAGTGATTTATAACAACGTAAGAATAATTTGCCTTGTTAAGAAAAACATGGTAATAAATATAATAATATGCTTACCTTGTATTAACGAACTGTATTGGCAAAAGTGTTACCTTCTTCTTTGTTCGAGATTTTAAAAACTAGTTCCTCTTTTTTCAATGCAAGTTTTAAACTTTAACTTATAGATTTTTGGAACAAACTTAATTGATGATTTAAAAAATATCAGTGAATTAGAAAAATAAATTTAACTGTAAAAAAATCACTAAATAAAAAGTCAATCTGTCTTCTTTGAATAGTGTATATAAACTAAAGTTATCCTACGCATTTAATTATTTCTATTTCCAACGGTGACGTTACTTCACGCGCTCAGCCACAATGAAAACTGGTCTTGAATTAATTACGTCGACTTTTCGTGTAAAAAATTTGGATAATCACAAGTCTAATATTACACCAAAACTCAAAAATAATTACGGATATCATAGCTATATGGTGGTTTTATTGATTATACAAATGATGTATACATATTAATAATTATTTGGAATGTTAACATTGACAGTTATCTTCAATGGAAATTTTTCTGGATTGATACCATTGGGATATTTTTCCTCCGTCTTCCCAAATGATTTTCCACTTTCCTGTTTGAAATTAAATTTTAATTTGATTAAAACTGAAACCTTTCAGTTCATGTTTGTCTTCACCAACCTGACTTTAAAGTACGAAGAAAGAAGTATTTTGTTTCTTTTATTTATAGTTTCCTCTTTGTACAAGTGTCAAGTTTACTTTTTCAATAAGGTTTTAACTAACGTTTCGGTACTTTTTTTGTTACTTTAAGCAACATTTTTAGTTTTTTAAGGCTTTGCTACATTAATATTGAATCTTTTTTTTTATTATTCAATTTGTACTATTTCATAGATAACACTTTCATTTTATATAAAATTGGAAATATACAAGTTTGGCCACAACTTTCAAAGTACCAACAGTGACGGAAAAAAATTATCAAAAATACACTATCTTACCTCCCAAATTAGTATAATTATTTTTTTAAGACTGATACAGATCATTTTGCAAGAAATTAATTTGAAGCCATTTTGGCCAAAACGATGTTCAATTGCAGGCCCGTAGCCAGGAATTTCCAAGGGGGGTTACATGGACTCGCGAAGCTCACTTTAACAGTTACAATTCAAACAGAACGCCGACTTTAACAGTGCTTATTTGTTTTCAAGGAGGGTTCGTATGAACCCCTCGAACCCCCCCTGGCTACGGGTGTGAATTGAAGAAATATTTTACGATGCCAGCGATTGAATCACATGTTATTCTAGACAATCATGATATGTAACACACAAAGTAAACAATTTAATAAGTGAACATGCACATTGACATGGATAGGATGTTTACATTTAGATTTAATCTGGTTTATGAATGCATTAGTGTGTGTGTGTGTAATTTGGTTGCTGCTTGATTTTGCCTTTACCTCTGAAATCTTTTTGTTCATATGCAGATTTTGTAGAACAAGTACATTGTGTTAATTAAAATTCAACATAGAGATTGTCTGCTTCAAATACTGTACGAGAATTCCAAGACTTAGAACTGTCGAACGCCGAAGATACAATGTATATTTATACAAGGGGTTCATATTATTCAAAAATGTCTTTAAAAAAAAAAGAATTGGCAAATACCGTCATGGTATAATTCTTTGCAATATACGCATGTAGTTTAATATTGACTTTTTTCACCAAACTGTCATTTAAATGAACTTGCAGAAATGTAATTATTTGGCGTAGTCTCATTTGTGTAGAAAATTTTACAAGGCTTAACATATACAATTTCTTGATTTACACTTTACCTTAAAATCATTTATCTAAACTGGTAAGATATCGATAATTAAGAAAAACTAAGCTTTCATCGACAGTTTACTGACTCATATGTACATGACAGTCTGAAGCCATTTCCAATATGTGCTAGTTCTAAGGTTACACCATGTCCTCTAGGCTAGATTCAACTAAATACCGGTATATTTTTGTAGACAATAAGGTAATAAAAGAGTCTTAGTTATTCTCAGAATTAGATATTGCAATACAAACTATCTTTTCAGAGGGATTTGGAAATAAATGGTTTATAATTGTCTGTCTTAGTGAAATCCTCAATGATTTCAACAACGTTACAATAACAAGGTTTTGTTTTATAAAATTTAGTGTTTACTTGTCATTTGAAATATTCACTTTCTTTTTTCGATTTATTTATAAATAAACTTATTTGTTTACTTCTGTGTCCCTGTTTATATGTTTGTTTTTTCTTCAGAAGCATCATTGGAGGCAAAAATAATACAAAGTGCATCTTGCTTACACTGTAGCAGTTTAGATAGATATAAGAAGATGTGGTATGAGTGCCAATGAGACAACTCTCCATCCAAGTCAAAATTTATAAATGTAAACCATTATAGGTCAAAGTACGGTCTTCAACACGGAGCCTAGGCTCACACCGAACAGTAAGCTATAAAGGGCCCCAAAATTACTAGTGTAAAACCATTCAAACGGGAAAACCAACGGTCTAATATTTACATGGTTTCGGTATATCCAAGAATATTACCTCATGCAAAGCTCTGACTGATTTCGTTTCCGTGTTTTCTAATTTTTTTGGCTTTTTTTTTTTTATTTCATCAGGTCTTCGATGTTTGTAATAGGTTTTGGTACTTTCAAACATTTTGGCCTAGAGCATCACTGAAGAGATATGTATTGTCGAAATAAGCATCGTTGAAGGCTTGTATATGTAGTGAACAACAACATATTTTATAAACCCATGTTACATGTTCCTGATGTTGTAGCCTCGTTGGCGAATACTCCTTCTTTTGTTTGAATTCATACTATTAACATGCTTATATTGTACTATGTGTTACACTAATCCCGGAAAATCATTCTTAATTATTCCCTTGAAATTAAAAAGCAATACAATATATATGTTGAAAAAGAAAAACTGTGTTTGAAAATGATTGCAAATATTTGGATGAATATTTCTGACTTACCAAATTTTTGTATGGGAAAATTAAAGTACAAATTGTTTGATCCTGCTCATTGTTAGTACAGATAATGTTAAACAATAAACTGTTTTAGAGATCCATATTCAATGAGATGCATAGTAATTTAACTATAGCTGTACTGCAAACTATAGTTTAATTTCAAGCTAATGAATAAACCATGTTTTCACATACTAAAATGTTAACCAGTACACCTAAAATGAGATATTCCGTTTGTAAAACGAATTCAACAGGGAGAGCAAAACATATAAACCAGATATTTCTATCTATGAAACAATTTAGTAAAGATTTTAAAACGTGACTACAGACACGAGCACAGCAAACCAGTTAGAAAATATTCAGATCGTAAGAGGGCTCAACGTACAATCTCCTTCCATAAAATCGCCTCTTCAGGAATTTAGACGTTCCGCTGTGAAAAAGCAATTTCCAAAGTAAAAATAAGACAGTTGTTTCCGTTTATATTAAAATTTAAGTTTCTTCAATAGTTCGAATGTCAATTGTTTTAACTTTTAACGTTTTTGTTTCATACCACTTTAACATTGTTTACAGAATAACACAATGGTCTTTATCAAAATTTTAAAAGTTAAGACATCGTGTGTCTTTGATCTGCTTTAATGCACTAAGCTTATACAACTGACGCATTGATTTGATCTTCTTTTTTCTTTCTTTTTTTTTATCTCATTAGTTCAATGAAATATAAAACAAAATCGAAAATGACAGTTTTCTGTTCATATCTTAACATGCATCCTTTTTATAGCTATCACACTTTTGACCTTATTCGTCATTCGTGCTTCGAAAGTCCTCTGATCAAATTTCTTTCCATTTAGATGGCATTAGGCTATAATTATTTGGTACTTAATCGTGAACTCAGTAATTATATGACAAATCAATTAAGTTCCACTTGTCTTTTCGACTTTCGCAATTTTAAAGATAAAGCTGTTGTGGTATGATTGCCAATGAGACATCTACCCACCAGAGTCCAAATGACGCGAATGCAAGCTAATGTAGGTAACCGAATGTTTTTTTTTCAAAATGATGTTACATTCTTGTATAGTTTTGCAAAGCATTTGAAATTATTTTGTTTAACTTATTTCAAAATAAAATAACTTTCAGAATGGACTTGTACTCATACTTATTAGTACCCCTTATACATGATTTATTCGAGTTTTTTTTAATTTCATATGCAAAATATGTTTTTTAACAATGTTACTGATCTTTGATTTTTGAATTCTGTTTATTTTTTAGGTGATAGATCCTGTCTCCATGAAGCCGCTAGATTTTGTATTTTTTAAATGCCTTGATGTTCATGAATTAAAGTCTATTCTGCATTGGATTTCATTGTTAGTGTACATTTACTATTGTTTTTGGTCAAAGGGATAGTATAGCTGCTAATCATTTAACATGTTCTGTGTATTTATTATAATTATTCTTTTTAAATGCCTAGAAACAGTGCTTGTCTTTGTAATATTTGTTTCGTGTCAAATATTATTTCTTAATAATTAGATTCGTGATATACAGTATCTGAGACTACTACATGTATAACTAGTCTCAGACAGTATACATATATTTATAATTATGCTTATTCAGATCATTTATTAAACGGTAAGGGATTATTATGCTTTATGTTGTTATTATCTTAACCTGACTGTACTTAACGATAAATTATTAACCTCCGAGTCCCGAGTACAGTAAATACATTCCCGAAATTTACCTTCTGTGTAAATTAGATTCCTAACCCTCAAGATATTGTCTGAACATTTGTTTACACAAAATGTTCCCAAGGTCAAGAAAATCAGTTGACACACAAGATTCTCATAAAATTATCCAATAGATATGCAAGTTTGTAGATTTTCACCTCAGAAAGAATTTATATTATCTTCGATTGATTCATTTATATTTATGCAGGTTTTTTAGTCAGGAGGTATTAATCTATATAGAACAAAAGGGTGAGCAAAGCCTTGTTTTCGCTTTCCCCTCTTTCTTTGCTTCAATAATTTAACAGCCGTTTGAAAATAAACTTCAATATTAACAATTGATTTTTTTTTACATAAGTTGCTCATCCTGCCTTTTTCTTTTAAACTCAAAACTCCTGTCCTGCCTTTTTTTTCTTCAAATTTCATCCTAGCCCCCATAAAAATCAAATGGTAGCTCCCTAATACTGTATGAGAGCATCAAAACAAATTTATGCAAATTAAAATTTAGACTGAAATGTCTAACGACTTACTAAAACATCTTTTATGTGTTCAGAATTTATTTTTGTTATCATTTGTTTTTTCATGTTATTTTGAACCAAAATGATCGTTTCAATTCAGTTTCGGAAAGTTGCCGTAAACTATCAAAAACCGCCAAGTGTCAAGTTTTAATGAATAACCTCTATCAGGACTCAAATCCAGGGAGACACATAAAAAAAACGTTGGAGCATCAAGATAACGAAGAACCGAATCAAACAGCCAAATGTGTTCAAGACCAACACTGCCCAGAACGAAGAGACCTACATATGATAAAAAGTAAATTAACAAATATACTGAACTCCAAGGAAAATTCAAATCGGAAAGTCTATTATCAAATGGCAAAATCAAAAGCTCAAATACATCAAACTAATGGAAAACAATTGACAGTGGCATATTCCTGACTTGGTACAGACATTTCCATTTGTAGAAAATGGTGGATAAAACTCGGTTTTATAGCTAGCTAAACCTTTCACTTGTATGCCAGTCGCATAAAAACATAATAGGTAAAAATGTCAAAAATTGGGGTACAGCAGTCAATATTGTGTTATAATCTCAATCACTATAAAGTTAAACAACTATGTCAACCAAGAAAAACAAAATGGCATATAGACACTCTATAGACAAAGCACATACGGAAAAATACAAAACAAGAATACAAAAAATGGCCATAGCACAAAAACATAATGGCGGGATGTATAAATATCGAGTCACGCCAAAAGAATATTACCAAAAATGGACTAAACAGTGAACACATGGTAAAGTTTGAAAATATAAAAAGAACGCTATATAACACGTAATTAAGATGACAAACAACGTCAATATCTAGAATATGTACTTCAAGACCATCATGTATTATTTATGAAGTTGATACGGAATATTTATCAACAAGGTCTTGGTATCTTTCGATGAACTATTTTAGAAAAAGGACAATGTTCTTTGACATAACCCTGGATCATCAACTTTCTGCTCGGACACTGGTGACGTTTTATAAAGTCTGAGTAGTAGCTGCAAGCTCTTGAATACCGAATGAGTTGGGAAATGTATATCCCATATGCAGGTCAAGTTGGTATATTGTTGCTTAGGTGGGGGGGGGTTATAATTTCAAAATTAAAGGCGTCTCGTTTGTCATAGATTCTGGTACTGAGATGACCGCTTATGTAAAATTCGAAGTATAAGTCTAAAAATGAGGAGGAGGAAGCCGTGTCTTTTGTTTTTTTAATTGCTAGTTCTGGAGGATATATTAATGAAACCCAATCAGAAAAGTTCGGATTGTTTTTGGAAAGAACATCATCAATATAATCTGAATGTGAAATGAGATGATCTGGCTTCTTTGATTTTCTTGTTTTTGACAAGTGTCTGAAGGAACTCCGACTCATATGAAAATAAGAAGAGGTCGGCATGGAGAGGCGTACAGTTCGTTCCCATAATAATGCCGACAATTCGTTGCAAAAGTCTACCTCCAAATTTAACAAATAATTAAACTGTTGTATTGTACGTCAGAGCTTTAAAATCAATACCAAAGGAATTTAGGGATTGGGTAGGTACACAAAATTACAAGCTTCTCTCTAAATCATGCCAACTCTTTTTGTTCGGTAAACTCGGTATGTTTAATATAGCAAACTTTAAATAATACTATCAACATAGTGTGTACAAGGCCTAGGTCCCAGTTGATTTCATTTGAATGCAATGACGAATATTTAAAGCGCCACCTATGAATGGGGACGACAGCAGTTCTGCTCAGGCCGTGTTTGGTTTTACCAAACCCTTTGCTAACTACTTTTTCATATTTAATTAAATATCAAAATGACAAACAAATAACATGTCTTATAGCAATCTGTGCCTTCAGTAAAATATTCGACTAAAAACGGCAGCTTATATTTCAAGAATGGCTATAGATAGTTCATTTAATCATGCCAAATGGATAAGGGAGATATGGTTTTATTAATCCGTGACAAAAAAGCCCTACACACACTTGATGAACCCCAAGCATTTGTATTGCTGTTTTTCATCTCAAAATCAAAGCCTTTAACACAGAGCAAAATCTCACACACTGAAACTTAAAGAAAGCCCTTAACACAGGTCGAGCTATTTTCTTTTCTAAGCATGGAAAGCACGAGAAATCTATGCTATTCGTATAATATAGAATTTTGTCGCATGTTTAATTTTATTTGTCTTCGGCTCTTGTCTGTAATAAAACATAGACACTTACACTACTTGGTGTCATATTATATTTTTGTTTAACAGATTATGCGACTTATCAGACAGTCTGAAATTACATAACACGTCTTTTTATTACCTTCACAGGTTGATGATATCAAGTTTGTTTGTTCTGGCTAGCTCATACGGCTGCGTTTAACTTTACAAAGACAGTGCTAATATTTTACTTGTATTCCTTTACAATTGATTGACAATCCTATTCTTTGATGTCAAATAGAATTATCTTCTCAATATGAAACCAACAGTTTTGTTTGGGTTTTTGCTTTTCTATTTTGGATTCCGTCTTTATAATTGGTTGCATTTCGTATTTGCTTGCAAATAGAATAACACACTTTGTCGTAAGAGCATTGAATCGCTTGTAATTTGGGGTATTTTTTGTCCAAAAGTTAAATACATGCATATTTGTTATCAGTAAATTAAAATCAAACTAAATGTTATTTTTATATATACAAATGTACATTCATGGCTCTACAATCTGTCGATACCTGTATCTTGGCATTGCACAAGGTCATCTTTTTCTCCGACTGTTTATGACGTCTTTACTCTAAATCTATTGGATGTTGGATGTGTACTGATTGATATTTGAGTCTTAGATGCATGATTTTTTTTATTAGTTGTTATTGGCTTTGAACTAGCTGTCAGTAACTGCGAGTACTCTCAGATCTGTACTTAGTGTCATTTTGTTGTAGGGATGTATAAGTACCCGTCCACGTCCACTCTGTGTGTTTGTTAGATGTATTTCTATTTGTATCCATCTGATAAGTCAAGCCTTTTTTCAACTGATTTTTATAGTTTGTTCTTATGTTGTACTTTTACACCACTGTCCCAGGTTAGGGGATGGTTGGCGCCTTCAAACGAGTTTAACCCCGCCACATTCTGTATGTGCCTGTCCCAAGTCAGGAGCCTGTAATTCAGTGGTTGTAGTTTGTTGCTGTGTAACATATTTTTATTTCATTATTTTGTACATAAATTAGGCCGTTAGTTTTCTCATTTGAATTGTTTTACATTTATCATTTCGGGGCCTTTAATAGCTGACTATGCGGTGTGGGCTTTGCTAATTGTTGAAGGCCGTACAGTGACCTATAGTTGTTAATTTCAGTGTCATTTGATCTCATGTGGAGAGTTGTCTCATTTGCAATCATACCACATCTTCTTATTTTTATATATATTATCACATTGTCAAATGAATGTACCCTGCTTTGTACACCGGCAACCTCATTCTAATTTTTTTTCTGTGATGGCACTGAAAGAAACAGCCTGCAGAAAAGTAATGTCATCTTATTCTGACGCTTCCATGAGACCAGGAGATTGGGATTTCTGTACCTATTCATAAAACTCTTGACTGTTACGTATATGGCTTCTAACTGAAGAGTTGTACTCAAGTATTTAAAGTTAATATATACTATAAGTACTTGATAACGATATTTCAATCTAGCGGAAATCAATACTATACGAACAACATTGCATGAATAAACAGTTTATTACACAAAATATATAGTTATTTCAATAAACATATTTATAAAAAAACGGTTTACCTACATCCCGGAAAATTTTAAATAAAACTTAAATTGCCTATTGCCATGGAATTCTTGGCAAGGAATTGACTTGAAAACAATACATTGCTATGGTCGTTAAAGTAGGTACATTGTATATTGTGGCTTTTGATAACAAAGGTTTCTTTTGAATTTTCTCTCTTCTAGTATAGCGAATAGTCTTGTGAAGGTTGTTTATCAAACCAAAAATAACTATCTTTTATTGTGAAATATTTAAGTAGTAGATACTAGTTTGTCGGTAGTTGGTGGACTGTAATTATTCTAGTTACTTTGATTATAATATACTTATTTTACAAAACACTTGTTATCTTCATTTGCTATATTAGAAAATGATAGCATAACATGACAATTCTGTGTTATTGCTATTTGTTTTCATCATAACTAGTTACCAGAACTAGTTACCAGAACTAGATATTGCAAATTTGAGGAGAACGTGCAAAACATTGAAAGGTTCTATTAATTGTACTAAAACTGCTTCCACAAATGTTTAGTTTACTTTAAACATAGTGTATTTGTTAAATCTAAGCAAAATAGATAAGATACAAGTTAATCATACTCATGAAGTCTTCTCCATAAAACGATATGATTATATGAAATAATCAGTTTTCTCGGATCGTACAGATAATACGTTACAGCTTTCCTCTGGAGACTATCTTTTTTCAATTTTCAATTTAAAAAAAAAAATGAAGATATAGATTCGATGTTTCGAATTTTTAGATCAAGCTTATCCCATTCTCGTATTGTAAATGGAATAAAAGATTCAGTAGTACGGGAAAGTCTATAATAAGTCACGAATAAAGGCACCAAAAGATTCAGTAGTACGGGAAAGTCTATAATAAGTCACGAATAAAGGCACCAAAAGATTCAGTAGTACGGGAAAGTCTATAATAAGTCACGAATAAAGGCACCAAAAGATTCAGTAGTACGGGAAGTCTATAATAAGTCACGAATAAAGGCACCAAAAGATTCAGTAGTACGGGAAGTCTATAATAAGTCACGAATAAAGGCACCAAAAGATTCAGTAGTACGGGAAGTCTATAATAAGTCACGAATAAAGGCACCAAAAGATTCAGTAGTACGGGAAAGTCTATAATAAGTCACGAATAAAGGCACCAAAAGATTCAGTAGTACGGGGAAGTCTATAATAAGTCACGAATAAAGGCACCAAAAGATTCAGTAGTACGGGAAAGTCTATAATAAGTCACGAATAAAGGCACCAAAAGATTCAGTAGTACGGGAAGTCTATAATAAGTCACGAATAAAGGCACCAAAAGATTCAGTAGTACGGGGAAGTCTATAATAAGTCACGAATAAAGGCACCAAAAGATTCAGTAGTACGGGAAAGTCTATAATAAGTCACGAATAAAGGCACCAAAAGATTCAGTAGTACGGGGAAGTCTATAATAAGTCACGAATAAAGGCACCAAAAGATTCAGTAGTACGGGAAGTCTATAATAAGTCACGAATAAAGGCACCAAAAGATTCAGTAGTACGGGAAAGTCTATAATAAGTCACGAATAAAGATTCAGTAGTACGGGAAAGTCTATAATAAGTCACGAATAAAGGCACCAAAAGATTCAGTAGTACGGGAAAGTCTATAATAAGTCACGAATAAAGGCACCAAAAGATTCAGTAGTACGGGAAAGTCTATAATAAGTCACGAATAAAGGCACCAAAAGATTCAGTAGTACGGGAAAGTCTATAATAAGTCACGAATAAAGGCACCAAAAGATTCAGTAGTACGGGGAAGTCTATAATAAGTCACGAATAAAGGCACCAAAAGATTCAGTAGTACGGGAAGTCTATAATAAGTCACGAATAAAGGCACCAAAAGATTCAGTAGTACGGGAAGTCTATAATAAGTCACGAATAAAGGCACCAAAAGATTCAGTAGTACGGGAAAGTCTATAATAAGTCACGAATAAAGGCACCAAAAGATTCAGTAGTACGGGAAGTCTATAATAAGTCACGAATAAAGGCACCAAAAGATTCAGTAGTACGGGAAAGTCTATAATAAGTCACGAATAAAGGCACCAAAAGATTCAGTAGTACGGGGAAGTCTATAATAAGTCACGAATAAAGGCACCAAAAGATTCAGTAGTACGGGAAGTCTATAATAAGTCACGAATAAAGGCACCAAAAGATTCAGTAGTACGGGAAAGTCTATAATAAGTCACGAATAAAGGCACCAAAAGATTCAGTAGTACGGGAAAGTCTATAATAAGTCACGAATAAAGGCACCAAAAGATTCAGTAGTACGGGAAAGTCTATAATAAGTCACGAATAAAGGCACCAAAAGATTCAGTAGTACGGGAAGTCTATAATAAGTCACGAATAAAGGCACCAAAAGATTCAGTAGTACGGGAAAGTCTATAATAAGTCACGAATAAAGGCACCTACAATTCTTGTTATCATCATGCTACTAAAAAGTAAAACAATAAAACTACCGAACTCCAGGAAAATTCCCTTAACAATTGGCAAAATCAAAAGCTCAAACACATCAAACGAATGAAAAACAACTGTCATATTCCTGACTTGGTACAGGCATTTTCTTATGTAGAAAATTGTGGATTAAACCTGGTTTTAAAGCTTGCTTAACCTCTCACTTGTATAACAGTCGCATAAAATTCCATTATATTGACAACAATGTGTGAACAAAACAAACAGACATGTGTTTGTTTGTTCTACATTGGCTAGAGGTATAGGGGAGGGTTTGAGATCTCACAAAACATGTTTAACCCCGCCGCATTTTTTCGCCTGTCCCAAGTCAGGAGCCTTTGGCCTTTGTTAGTCTTGTATGTTTTTTAATTTTAGTTCATTTATATGTTTTGGAGTTTAGTGTGACGTCCATTTTCATTGAACTATTACACATTTTTGTTTAGGGGCCAGCTGAAGCCCGCCTCCGGGTGCGGGATTTTCTCGCTGTGTTGAAGACCCATTGGTGGCCTTCGGCTGTTTTCTGCTCTTTGGTCGGGTTGTTGTCTCTTTGACACATTCCCCATTTCCATTCTCAATTTTATAATAGGTAAAATGTCAAAAATAGGGTTACAGCAGTCAACATTGTGTTATAATCTCAATCCCTTTAAAAACAAACAAATATGTCAACAAAGAAAAACAAAATGGCATATAGACAAAGCACATACTCAACATTGAAACACAAGAATACAAAAAATGACAACAGCACAACAACACAATGGCGGGATGTACAAGTACAGAGCCACGTCTAAAGAATATTACCAAAAATGGACCAAACAGTTAACGTTGATAATTCACAAAGACAAACAAAAGAACGTAATTAGGATGATAAACAACGTCAGTACCTAGAATATATACATTAAGACCATCATGTATTATTTGTGAAGTTGATACGGAATATTTATCAACAAGGTATTGGTATCTTCCGATGAACTTTTTTTTAGAAAAAGGACGAGACGTTCTTTGACATAATCCTGGTTCATCAACTTTTGCTCAGACACTGGTGACGTTTTACTATTTACATTTAATTATTTGGAATTTTGCATGTCGAAGGTTTAACATTGACATTTTCAAAGGCTCGTGGCAGCAAGTAGAATGGAAACTGAAAAATTATATAAATGTATATCATTTTTTACGTAGCTGCTCAACTTCTCATCGGCAATCATCTTTTAATATTCATCAGTTGGTATATGGAAAAAAACCAATCGTTTTGCCAGGATACGCGAATTGTATGTGTATAATGATAGATGAATGAGCAGATGAGAATTAAGATAACACGGCTGTAAAAAATTGTATTCTGAGTGTATAGGACTTTTTTTCACTCACAATAAAATCAAAATCAAGTCTACACATACATGCTTACAGATTTACATTTGCCATAATTATAATCTAATTCTATTTTTGAATCTGGAAATCATGACCTTATTTACAATTTGAAAAAAAAATAAGATTGCAGAGGGCAAAGGAAAAAATAGCACTTTTTAAAATATATGCAAAAACTTACCTTCGTATAATGCATTTTGAATTTTGATGTTTCTTTATTTGACGACCTTTGTTGTTAATCCGTGTTATCACTTTCTCAAAAGACTGAATCAAACCTTATGCATATTTATATACTAATTTGTGACTTGAGTTTCTTGGGCCATATACGTCAAATCACAATTGGTCACCGTAAAGGCATTCCCTACTCATAAAACTGATCGTAACGATAAATTTACAGTTTCCGGCTCTTAAGACTCCGATTAACCGCTCACTTTAAGTCGGCATTTATATCTGTATGCAACATGAAAATTGGCTAAATGGTGTACAATAAAACCGAGAAAGCACAGAAGAGCCTCCGAAGTACATCGCTCATTAAAATTTTATAGTTGTAATTGCGACTGAGAGGATTTATGCACGTTCGAGTGGGATCGGAGTTTCCTTTAGCAAGCAGCTTTTTCGGTTATTTTCTTTTTGATGTTTACCGTTTTTTGTGTTTAATCATCGTGTATAATTACCAATCACAGACCCGTTGACCTTCTTGAAGATATACAATTTAAATTTGAGACGTTGTACTTCAGTTTTAATGTATTTTAAAAACCGTTATTTAAAGGTTGGTTTATGCTTGGACTGCTTGTTATGTAAGATGTGTTTTTGCTGAAGGACATCAGTAATAACAATTTATTTCAAAGTTTTGAATGTCATTCTACTTTTAACTCCTCCGATATTTTGTTTATACAAATACGATAATTACCAGTTCTCATAAATTCGATGTGCTTTTAGATTTATAGAGACAAGTTAAAAATAAGAGAAAGGTCGATAATTATTTATTGACAAGGTCATCGCCAGTGCAAAAAGAAACATAAAAGTTTAACCAAATTATTTGGACATCAAAATTAATACTATATAGATATAGGAAGATGTGGTGTGAGTGCCAATGAGACAACTCTCCATCCAAATAACAATTTATAAAAGTAAACCATTATAGGTCAATGTACGGCCTTCAACACGGAGCCTTGGCTCACACCGAACAACAAGCTATAAAGGGCCCCAAAAGTACTAGTGTAAAACCATTCAAACGGTAAAACCAACGGTCTAGTATATATAAAAAACGAGAAACGAGAAACACGTATAAATTACATAAACAAACGACAACTACTGTACATCAGATTCCTGACTTAGGACAGGTGCAAACATTTGCAGCAGGATTAAACGTTTTAATGGTACCAAACCTTCTCCCTTTTTCTGAAACAAAACATCACAACATAGAAAACACACGATAAAACATCAATTGGAAGGCTTAACTCAATCAAAAACGTAAATTAACACACTATGAACGAATAAATTCGATCTGTGATACCTGAAAGTAAATACATAGTTAATAAAATATTAGGGACAACCATTCAAGGCCAAAAAGCAAACAAACAAGTCCAAATAAAGCCATGGCACTACTGCGAAATATTAAACCCTTAGAAAATAATCACTTTTGAAAAAACCGGTTTTCATAATATATACAGGTAAATGAAAAATAACTTTGTCGTTTTAGGTATACTTTTCTGTCTATATAAAATCTTCCAATAATTAGGAATACCAAGAAAGGTCTGTCATATAAATACCTAATTTAACACTAGATACATAAGGGGTAAATATCAACAATAAAACTTCCCTGTACAGATTAAAGGAGAATAATCTTGATGTTAATACAAATGTAGTACGAGGAAGTGAAAATTAGTAGATATTCCAAATAATCAAAGCTGGTATACAGACAAGATCCATATTAATATAAAATAACAAAAAGTATTAAAATAGTATCAACAGGTCGAATTAACAAGAAAGTACGATTTGAGAGTACTCGCAGTTACTGACAGCTAGTTAAAAGCCAAAAACAATTAATGATAAAAATCATGCATCAGAGACTAAAATCAACTAAAACACATCCCAGGGATTTAGTATTTTAACGTCATGAACAGTCAGAGAAGACATGACTTGTGCAATGCCAAAAATAAATGTATCGACAGGTAGTAGGATAGTGAGGAGCTACTTCTTAAGAGATAAAATTAACGTGTATTACATGTATCCGATTTCACCATTGATTTTCGGTTCTTTTCTTCCCTCAATTTTTTTATTTTCTGTGTAAATGAATGCTTTATCAACTATTGTTTGTCTTTTCGTCTCTCTTCTTCTTTAAACAATTATGATATTGTCTGTCTTTTTTCGGATTGATATTTTATTCCCGTCTTGATATTGGTTTGTGTATTCATCTGTTTGCAAATTTCGTTTTTATATTCACACAGATTTGTTTTGCTTTACTTTTCAAGCGATTAGCCTAATAAAACTAAGGATTCTTTTACGATAACATTTTATATACACAGAAGGTATAGTATCAGGCTGGATTCGTGTTTTTCGAGTATTTTGCCAGGGATTCTTATGGTGTGACCATGATTCAACTGCGCATGAAAATCATATCATACTTGCTCATTTGCGTCTCGAGCTACATATAACTTATGAAAACTCGTATTATGCGCATGGAAATAATTTCATTTCTCAGCCGTTGTGTCTCGAGCTACAAATAACTTTTAAAAAGACGTATTTTGAGCATGGAAATAATATCATTCCTCGTCCGTTGCGTCTCGCGCTCATATAATTTATGAAACACGTTATATGCACAGGGAAATAATATCGTTCCTCATCCGTTGTGTCTCGAGCTACATATAACTTATGAAAACACGTTTTATGCGCACATAAATCGCATCATTCCTCCTACTTTACGTCTCGAGCTACATGTAACTTTATGAAAACACGTGTTATGCAAAAGGAAATCATATCATTATTCTTTTTAAATTCATTTACAGAGTAGAAACATATAGATCATTTAAGCTTTAAAAGTGCTTTTCTGATTCTGATATTTTGAGTATATTCGTCCAACCATGGCTCATAAACAAGTTATTCACACTCATTGACATTTAAAAAAATGGTTTCATAGTACAAATGTTACAGTTAGTTGGACGTTTAAATATAATTATCAAATTATTTTCAAGATATTATTAAGTCTGAAGTTCATTCAATTTTCTTTCAACGAGAGACCTATCCCACGCAAGAAAGTCTCAATGTATATAATTATGTACATTTTGTACTTGAACATAATATTAAAACAAAAACAAAAAACCAACTTCGAAATTATTATTACAGGCATAGGAAACCAGAATTGAGAACAATTTTGTATGAATTGTGTGCAGGTTGGTTTATCCTATGTAGCTTAAATAAAAAAGCCGTCAGGCAACATTTTACATTAAATTTCAGGAAAGTCGTGTATATTATATTGAGGTATAAGGTTTAAAATTGTTAATAAAAGGAGATGCGGGTAAGCACAATGAGACAGCAACGGACAACAATAAAAATCTAGAGTATCACATACGCGATTTCTTACTCTGAACAGGCACATTAGCAAGTTGCAGGGTAACATTAATGTAACATGCAATTACATTTGGTAGTAACGTGTCAAAAAATATGTAGAAAATTGTCTCACGTTTTGGCAAGTATCAATATTTATTTCATATCGGTTAAGAATTAGCTTCTCTTATTGGATAACAATGGACCACATGCCATTCTTTATTCTTCAGTAAAAAATACCATCGGTCTTTAACAGAAAAAAAACGGACCAGAAAATTGGTCGTTAACGGACTTGTTCATGTTATTGACCAGTGGGGCGGGGTTTCACTGTTTAGAGTGATGTCCCTTTAATAAAACGCAATCGCGATTCAGACGTTTGGAACATGGCTGATCTGGAAGGCATGAAAGCATTCATATACTAAAAAACTGCACTTAAATGAATGGCGGTGACTTATAGTTATCACTATGACTGGTCTTCACTCTTTCCTATAGAAATCGTACAATAACTAGAGTTTGCTTTGAATATTCCGAATTTATGAGAATTTTTAAAAACATGGTTCCTCAATGAAATAAACATAATAAGGGGACGACCATTTGATATTCTGGGGGGAGGGAGCGGCCAGTAAGATTTTGAAAATAAATAACTCAGCCTTCATAATAACAAAAATCAATGGTTTGTTCTGTGGTAGTTTCAAAATAAATAACTTGACTTACAATGTATTATAAACTTGGCAGGTCTTTTAAGCCATTTTATAAATGCACCAGATTCTTCCAAAATTCGTCTTTTTTCATATTTTTTTCGGGAAAAACTTCCCAAATCTTTTAATAATATAAATATTAATGCATTTGAAATGTTTGAAAATGGGTTTCATTTCACTTGAGGTATATTGTCTCGTGAACATTTACCTCACTTTTATTACAGGGCCATAATGCCTCATGTTGGAAATTTCAAAACAAAAGCTTGTCTTCATATCAAATTGTTTTCACGGCAAGTGTCTTGCAAGAAGCAAGTTCTGTTCACCCTCTGACGTAGCCCCTGTTTTTGAGATCAATGTTTCTCATTTATTTTTATTTTTCAGTGTTGATTTTCTATAATGTTTGTCGTTTTGTGTTTTATCTGTCCCGGGTTTGTCTTGTGTTCATTGATTGCCCTTCTTTATGACTATTCTCTTAGTGTTGCATTCTATTTGTAATTTAGTAATTATGTTTTAAACTTGAGTTTTATTATATTTAAAGACCTTTTGTCTATTACAAACTACTTTAAATTGTATCCCAGTTAGGAACTACATCAAGTTGTAATTAAAATGTGTTATAAAAACTGACTTGACATAGTTATATCAATGATAATCAGCCCCCTCTTAACTTAATTTGAAAAAAAAACATAATTGACAGGTATAAAAGGTTTTCTGCAAACTGAAACATTTTTACTTTGTCCTACATATTGGTCTTTTGATGTTGTCCCTAAAACTAAAAGTCTTACACTGAATCTATATATTTTGCTTTGAGACCAGAATATTGTCAAAAAATTAAAACAGAACTTGCGTTTCAGATTAAGAAAGGGTCTGGGACACGTGTATAATGCACGATTTTGCTCCATTTTTTCTATAGCTTCTTGGGGCCTTCAGCGAACCCCAGACTCTTCGCCGATTTTGTTTCGCCTCGCTCCGCTCGGCGAAAATGTTTGACAACTTTTAAAAGAGGCTAGTTACAGCCCAGCTTTAATACCTTGTACGTATGCAATATATGCAATTTTCAATTCAGACGATTAACTTCCAGAGGATGATGATTAATTCTGATTGACTTAATTGACTATGTTATTTATTTAAGAATAAAAAATTAATATTTAAAATTGTATGTTTTCAAATATCATAAATATAATTGTGAAAATAGATAATCAGTCCCTTGTTTTAATGAAAATGAAAAATTATGCTTCAACAGTGCAGAAAATAAATAATCTGTCCTTTTGGTCCACAAAAATAAATAACCCATCCAAAACAAATCCTCCTGCCCCCTTTCAAGCATATCAAATGGTCGTCCCCTCATTATTGAAGAACTGGTCATTATCGTGATACATGGACTGCCCGTAGGACAGTGGTATTAGTCAATACCACTGTCCTGTGGGCAGTCTATATATTACGATAATGACCAGTTTTTCAATAACTATTATATAAATAATAGCATGCACAGGAAAAACTCCATATCTTATTTTGGTAAAAAAAAATAATGTTTTAAGCCCCAAAGTTTCATACATGTAATATTGAGAATTTCATTTCGATATATCGATACTTGATTGATTTTTATTAGAAAAGCAAAGACTGGTCAGCTTGGGAAAGATTAATGTACGCGGGTAGAATAGCATGTCGTCCTGTAGGCTATAATCTTGTGAACTAGCGCTTTAAAAATCCGTTCCCGTCCTGATATGCATGTAATCATGGTTACCCCTGGACTCCTAACGCCAATCCATCATTCATCATCTATGGTATGATTGCCAATGAGACAACTATATACACCAGAGTTCAAATGAAGTGGATATAAGAAATTGTAGGTCACCGTAAAGCCTTCAACAGTGATAAAAATCCATACCGTGTAAAAGGCCATACTATAAAACGCCCCGACATGGGAAAATGTGAAACAATTCAAACGAGAAAACTGACGGCCGAATTTATAACAATACAATATAGCTAAATAGTTTACCCTATTTCAGGGTAAGAGATCGATAGGTGAATGGAAGTCAGAAATCATTGGAACATAGTGACCTTGAATTTAAACTTTTATATCTAAGTACTCATACAGCTTATACATTTATAAGGAATACAAGACAGTCTCTTCATACATATCAATGGTAACGTTATATCATGAGCAGTGTCTTCATACGAGTTAATACCAATAAAAACGTCATCTTGAATTGTTGACGGATCGATGTTTGTGTTGTCAGAACTATCGTCTATACGCAAATGGATCCAATAACGAGCCGGAAGTTGGAGCAGTGTCAGTGTAATAAAATCAAGCTGATGACAAAATGTTTTCATTGTACATTTCCGGTGTTTCCTTAGCATTTCATGCAATTAAATAACACTTTTATCGACAATCCTCTAAATGGACAATTGAAAGATCAAATGGGTATTACGCTTCGAAATACTTCTCATGAAATCGTGGCCGTTCATTTACCTTTCACTGCTAATTGAAAGGTTCTTTTTTCAAGGTAGTCCGTATTATTCGGTCGTATCAGATTCAAAGAATTAGAAACTTTTGGCAAACAGCTGATTTTGGCACCACACCGCAAAGCGGACATATATAGGTATCAATGGAGTGAACGCCGTTCTATCACGCCCATATTCGATTGTTTACACGACACACTTATACGTACTGAACAAAAAGCTAAGGATCATATCAAGACATAAATTCCATTGATGGAAACATCATTGGAATTAAAACATTTTATATTCAGTAAAATATGTGTGAAATTACAATACGTTGTTAGGAAGTTTCCATGGGAGATAATCAATTTTTATTTCGAAAAAGTCTTCTATACTCAAAAGAATAATGTTTTAGGTTATCTCCCATGGAAACTTATTAACAACGTATTGTAATTTCACATATATTTTACTGAATATAAGATATTTTAATTCCAATGATGTTTGATTCTTATGAATATAGAAGACTTTTCGAAAGAAAAATTGTATGAAAGCTTAGTTTGGACATTTTAAAAGCAATTCAAAATTACTACCTATCACCTCTAGCATGACAATAACAATAAAATTTCTATACAAACTGTTTGACTAATTTTCATAACAACATTGAAGTAATATTAAGTATTATAGGATTGTAAGTATGCTTTATTGCATCACCTTGCACTTTCACGTGGTTTTCTACAGCAGGTTGTTCAAATTTCTGACCAGTTGAACAGTTTGGTTTTGTAAAACAAATTGCAATTTGGTCAGAATTTTGAATAAGTTGCAATAGGTGAAGAGCAACACCAACGGTCAAGTCACAGTAACGAAAATTGGTTCAGATGTAATCAAAAAGATTCCTTTGATATATTTTCAACCGATACGAATGGTATATTTTCCTATAATCGGGGACAAAATATCACTGTTTCAAATGGAAGCAAACTTTTTTGATCAGTATATACTTAAAATTGTTTAATAAAGTTTACCTTTAAAAAGTAACTTACGAGTCTAATATTTAGGCCACAAACAATTACGAAAGTTTATGTTTAGATCAATGAAAACTGTAATTATGAAATTATAATTATTTTGATATGCAAACTTAGAACGATAACAACCGTATCCTTCCAGTATAAACTGCAATAATATTAGTGGGTTGAAAGGTGTGTTCTTATTATACACATATATCAAATTCATTTCTTTTCACATAAACACTTCTAACAAAAACCCCTACACTGGTAATATACACTCAGACAAACAAATTCTTTTTTGTTTAATCAATCAAATTATTTTTTGTTTAATTACATGATGATCAAAATGAGAAGGACTTATATATTTTGTTTCGAGAGACACGTCAAGATAAAAATGATTTTGTTTCTTTATACAACGATGGCTGGTATACGAAAATGACTGAGAACATTAAGATTTATCACAAGAATATATATATAGGAAACACAATTTTGAGTATTGTTTTGTTTCTAACAAATTGTTGACATGCAAATACAGATTAAACAGCGCAACTTACTTCCATGTAAATTTATGTTTCTTAATTTTCTAGAAATGAAAGCAATGTGTAATGCTTCTTGGAAATTGACAGAAAAGGACATTAACAATGTTTACATAGTTAACTAGCGCCATGAATCGTGTTTCGTGTTTCGTCAGTTTGCAAAAATTTCCACTCAAACCGATGCTAGGGGCCGTCTTAAACTTCCAGTGAGGTGTAAGAGTTTTTGCTCCGTGTTGAAGGCCTCACTGTGATATTAAAACTATGTTATGTGCTTAAAAAGGCGTTCGTTAACTGAATTTTATTATAAAAGAATTATTTTATAGGACGCCAAGAAAAGTGAACTTATAGGGCGTTTGTAAAACCTTTTTAGACATAATTTTGCGTAAGAAAATATCATGTATATTGTGCAATTTTGTTTCTTCAAAAAAAGTCGACACACGCTTAAAATCAGAAACTCGATTTCGCATATGGATACCCGTTCATACCATCATATATCTTTACCGGTTTTATCAGGAGTGCGACTCCCAAAAGCTGAAGTTTGGCTGTTACATGTTTCTTTCTTTCTTTTGATTGGCATAGTTTATGAGAAAAAAAAAGATAAATTCAGTGTATTAATTCTTGGACACAAAATGTTAAAGACACTTGATAAAACCTAATGTTAAGTCATTGCTGTCGTTCATCTAATAGTAACAGTAATGCCTCCAACACGGAGTAGAAGCTCACACCTCTCTGCAAAGTCATTGACAAGAGGGCCCATAGAAAAGACTTGCAACAAGTACATCTTCCATTGCCATATAATTTCATGATAAGTAGTAATGTGTTGTCGTCTGCAGTTTTATCTTTATTCCTTTTTTTAACATTTTATTGATGTGAAAAGCCAACGGTTAAACAAGGGGGTCCCTGTTCCACTATTGACGCTTATCATTTTAAAATCCCTTAATGAAACATACGATTACTTAATACAGTTATTAAAGTCTTTTAGCCAATTACAACTGATTTTACAGTAAGTTCATTCTTATGCTGTGTGTTTGCACCTCTGTCCTAAGTTATGGGTATGATTGAGCATTCGCAAACATGTTGAACTTTCTTTGAGTGCCTGCCCCCAACAAGGAACCTGTTTTTCAATGGTTGCCATTCGAAGCTGTCTGCCATATTGTTGTAGTATAAATTAGGCTATTGGTTTTTTTTTATCATACCAGGACCTTTTATATCTCGTTTTAGCTGTTTTACATTTGTCATTTCGGAATAATTTAAGTCTACTATACGGTATGGGTTTTGCTGATTTTTGCAGGGGGTCAAACTACTTTGCTGGCGTCAAACCCTTCCCCTAACCTGGGACAGTTGTGTACAGTACAACAAGAACAAACTATAAAATCAGTTGAAAAGACCATTTACTAACTTCTCAATGAATCTAGTTTGAACTCATGCGCTCCGGAACGGTAATCAACGATTCCTTTTCCGCTAGTGGCACCCATTGTGTTGCTCCTGGCAGCTTAAAATCAGTGAAAGGTCGTATTCGGTTTAGCCACAATCGAGGAAAAGAGAACTATATTGTGACTACGACAATTGAATCATTTCAGCTGTCATTTTTGACACAACTATTACATAGTGTTCAATCAAATAAGTGTTCAATCAAATCATGATAGCGTCCATAAAACTTTCATGAATAAAAATATAATGTATATATATGCAGATGCTGCTGGAATGTTGCTACATTGCAATGGAAAGTTTACAGTGGTAATACTCAAAATCGTCCTAATTTTACGCTTATTCCGTAGATGCATTCACCGAAGAGCCCAGTGCACTGATTATTATTATAGTCTCAATATGATATTGCTGCTGTTGCAATTTATCTGACGTATTTGGCCTGCTGTTTCGTATTTAAGTTTCAAAAAGATATAAGTTATCCGTTGTTTCGTAGACTATATATAATATTGAAACCCTGTTGTGAAATAACAGAAAAAAAGATTTTTCGTTAAATGAAAGGGTTACAGACAATTTAAAGTCTAGACCGAAGGTTATTAATAATATAATAGTTCTGAACTTAATTTTTAAGGACAATCCTTGAATTAATTCTTGAAATTTGAGAATATATGGTATATGTTGTAACGTGACATATATCAAAGTCAATAAGCCAATGCATTTGTGAGATTTTTTCAAAGCCATCGAGTGTAAACGAAAAAAGGGGATGTGAATATTCCTCAGAATTAAACGAATATTCTATTTGTAAACTCTGAAATATAAAATTAACCCTTGAAGAAAACATCATTTTGTTTGGGACAACATTGAATATGTTGTCTTAGATATGAGCGGTTTCTCATCATGGATGACCGCGTATTGTTATTTTTAATTAAAACCCTACTCAATATTTTTGTTATACACATATGAACATTCTCGGTCCTACAATCTTATTGTTATTTTTAATTAAAATCCTACTCAGTAATATTGTTATACGCATATGAACATTCTAGGTCGTACAATCTGCCGAACATTATAGGTCCTACAATCTGCCGATAACCATATTTTGGCATTACACAAGGTCATGTTTTTCTCTGATTATTAATGACGTCTTTACACTAAATCCATTGGATGTTGAATGTGTACTAGATTTATAATTTAGTCTTAGGTAAATGATTTTTTCTATTAGTTGTTATTGGCTATGTTTTTTTTTAGTTGTTATTGGCTATGAACAAGCTTTCAGTAACTATGAGCACTCTCAGATCTGTACTTTGTGTCTGTGTTTTTGTTAGTTTTTTTTTATTGCGTTTTATCGATCTAACGAGTTAAGTTCTTTTAACGGATTTTTAAAGTGTGTTATTATGTTGTACAGTAACGCCATTGTCCCAGGTAAGGAAGAGGTTTTGGCGCCATGGATGACCGCCAAAAAATACCAGGTATTGTGTCGGTTTTTTGTTGTTGGTGCGATATCGTTCCTTTTAAATAATCCAATATCTCGACATCTTTACACTTAGATTATAGAAATTATGTTGCATTTAGTCTTATTTTAGTCACATTCTTATTATCGGCAATATAATAATTTATAAAAAGGAATGTCTTTATTTGATATTAGTATGATTCTGAATAAAACTACAAGATGATATTTTACAGATAGAAAAAGTTAAACCCGCCACAATTCACAAGTGCCTGTCAGTGGTTGTCGTTGATTGCTGTCTGTCATATTTGTTTTTTGTTTAATGTGTTGTCATAAAATCAGGCCAGGATATTTCATCGATATTGTCATAAAAGAGTGGCGAAAGGTACCAAAGGGACATTCAAACTCACAAGTCGAAAAATAAACTGACAACGCCATGGCTAAAAAAGAAAAAGACCAACCGACAAACAATAGTACACAAAACATAACATAGAAAACTAAAGACTGAGCAACACGAACCCCACCAAAAACTGGGGGTGATCTCAGGTACTCCGGAAGGGTAAGCATAATTCTCCGTTTCTTATGATTCGTCATCAGATCTTTCTTTACGTTCAATTTCGCCAAGGTGTTCATCACTTTCATCATCATATACGAGTCGTTTATTTCTATCATTAAGGCTTCTCATCTCGTTCTGTAATGTCGTGGAGTTTATCATTGCTGTCTTCGTCAGGGTAACCGGAATCCCATTGACATCTACCTGTCACTACGATGGCAATGAAAAACAGGACTACTGATAACTCAGTATATTTACATTTGGCAACAACGATTTGATGTGAATTTAAAACCCTTCAAATCTTTGTTTTTTATTCCACAAAAATCATCAAAGCACATATAACCGTGTGTTATTTGACGAAAGAACAGACTTGGCGTTATATGTATGCTACATATGACCCCACTAACACTATTGAATGCGACACAGTAACCTACAGATGTACTATATATGTTTGATATATATTTACCCTGAAACACGTTCTATTCATCCTAAGTTTCCCTCGTTTTATGTTCATACCTACATCTTTGCCTCAAAAGTGCAAATGCATATTGAAGAATCTTTCTGGTTCATTACCGTCCATAAATATACATACAAAACATTATTATAGAGTATTATTTAAGATAAAGTTTAAACAGAGTAGTTATATAATATAGATCTGTTAAGAAAAAAAATTTAAATATAAAGTATCCTAGGACATAATGTTAAACGCTTATAATTTATATAAATAAAAGTTATGCGCTGTTAACTGCATAGAGACAAAAACCTAACGACACAAAAAAAATCATGAAACATATAGATGCCAACATGCACTATTCAACAGAGAAAAAAAACCATCAAAGCAAATTCAAAACTTTAAGTTGTCCCGAGTTAAAAAAAAATGTGAATATTAAAGTTAAACAGAAACTATTAAAGATCTGTCAATAATATTAAAATCTCCAAAATAACAACAAAATATAGATATGACATAAGACCAATGAAGAGTCCTAGAAGTGGGACAATCAGATTCGGGCTTTCAGATATGAGTTTCAAGAGATAACAAACAATCAAGTACAATCAAAACAACAATAAATATTATAGTATCATATCGTATCAAAGAAAGCTAGAAATCTTGTTGGTAGCTGCACGGTGCAGTTATTTTAAAGTGTATTTTAGGTTTGCGTTATATCAGTTACTGTAAGAAAGGCGGGCGGTTTTGGCGCCGCAAATACAAAATAAAGAAAATAAACTCGACAGCAAAAGGGTTGAATATCAAAAATTACTTTTTAATTAATATCAAACACCGAGATCAATATTTGTAATGTGTTAGTTCAATATTGAAACTGTTTTTCATTGAAATTCTGCAAAATCTCCATGAATTTATAGAACTGTCAGCAATGCAAAACAGGACAGAAAGAAATAACTAATTTACTGAACTCTAAAGTATCGAAAAAAAATTCCACCCATCATATTCAAGAATTATCATTAGTGTCTGAGTTGATATAGGCGCTTATTACAACATCGTTCACTGGTCAAGTTCCAAACAGTCAAATCTTGCAAAAAAGGGAGCAAAACAAATTGTCTTAATCTAAGATTTTGTTTGTTTAAGAAATAGATTAGCACTACGTATTGAAAGATAGTTTAAGACCGTTTACTGAGGTAAAGCTGTATTTATCATGTATTTGGTATACAAATAAGGAGATAAGATATAATTGTCAATGAGACAACTATACATGCACCAGAGTTTATAAAGTAGATATAAGCAATAATAGGTCACTGAACGGCCTTCAACAATGAGAAAACCCAAACCATCGGTTATAAAAGGCCCCGACATAAAAAATGTGAAACATTTTCAGTAAAATAGGTTAGAAATATAATTTTCAGAGATGATAAACACACCAAAAAAATAAGGAAAGACAAGCTTGATTGTGTTCAGTATGTGGTATGAAAATAGAAAATTGAATATTCAGAGCAAACAATGAAAAAAAAGTATTCACATCCTGCACCCAAGCGCCTGTTGATGCGTTTACTCCCGGTTTGCCAACATCTAATTCTACCAATTATCTATCAGTAAAGAAAACAAAAAAGACGAAAGGTTTAATAAGAATACAATTATACAGTTTGTTCCTACATTATATGTGTATTATACGTCCATTATCACTGAACTAGTATATATATTTGTTTAGGGCCAGCTTAAGGACGCCTCAGGTGCGGAATTTCTCGCTGCATTGAAGACCTATTGGTGACCTTCTGTTGTTGTCTGTTCTGTGGTCGGGTTGTTGTCTCTTTGACACATTCCCATTTCCATTCTCAATTTTATAGTTTATCTGTGTTTTCTTTATTTTCAGGTATTTTTCATTTTGTAATTCCATTTTTATTTGTATAGATAAATAACAAATAAATCAACTATTTTTCATTTCAATAACTTCATATAGATTCAATCGATTCATTTAACATACAACTAATGACAAAACAATTGCATTCATTTATAAAAGTGTCTTAATAATTCATCAGTTTCTAAACGATTATAATGATATAAATACACCAATTTATGATAAATTTTTCTTTTATTGCAAACACGATTTATATTATTTATGAATCAAATTTATACATGCATTGCATAAGGAAATAGATAAAGCACTATGTTAAAAACAAGTAATATGGGCACTAAATGTATAATGATGAATAATACAACATTTTATATATATTTCACAATAAGTCACAAAACATCATATTCATAAAGTCACAAAACATCATATTCATAAAGTCACAAAACATTTTATTCACAAAGTCACAAAAATTAATATTCATAAAGTCACAAAACATTTTATTCACAAAGTCACAAAATATCATATTCATAAAGTCACAAAACATTTTATTCACAAAGTCACAAAACAACATATTTCACAAAGTCATTCAGTTCCAATGAAGAAGATGGGATGCTGAGTCAGAGTAGTCTATCGCGTTGAACTCTGTTTTGTCGTCTTTTTTGGTGGGCGGGCCCTCCTGCTGCATACTGGATAATGGTCCTGGGTCTTCTTGAGTAACTAGATGATCTCGTAAAAGTTGGGGTGGGCATGTTGGAATTTCTTCTTCATTTTGTTGTGCCATCCTTCCAGGGGTTGGTGGTGCGGGGTCCTTCAGTTCACAAAACAATGTATTTATTAACAGCTTGGATGAATTGTAAAAATTGCTTAAAAACTTAGCACTTATGATTATTAATTGAAAGAAAAAATGCAAACACGATTTATATGATTTATGAATCAAATCTATACATGCATTGCATAAGGAAATGAATAAAGCACTATGGTAAAAATAATTAATATGGGGAACTATATGTATAATGATGAAAAATACAACGTTTCAAGCATTGTGTTCTGACCAAGTTATTTCGCTATTAATATGTCTGATTGATGTAATGATATATTAGATATATGTGTGTTTGCAATAATTGGTCTACCTTACTTAAATAATCTGGAAGCGTGAAATGACTCTTCTATTTATTTTAATTGCCTACTCCTTCAAATACTGCTCTGCTAGATCGCATGTATGCTGAGGCACCAGCAATCAAGCTTAAATGCAGATTACTGTCCAAAATATATCATTTGTAAAGCTTGGCTACTGAACAGTTACAATTATACTTTATTTGTTAGAATTAAGTGGGTGATTTTTGATATTTAATTTCAAAACAAAGTATCTATTTAAATTAATAAATGAATAAGGTAAATTAATTTAAAAATAAACAATTCAAATGACACTTATTTTATTCTTAAGTTTCATTATTTTACTTTTTACATTTATTTTTTTTTCAGAATGTATCAACAATTTAAAATTTTGTCGATATTTGTCAAAAGAATAAACATTTTATTATATTTTTTTTATTATTTGTCAAATTCAATTCATTTTTCTGGTAAGTTTATAAACTTTTTTGCACATTTTCCTTGATTTAATAGTAGAATTAAGTATCTTTTATAAAATTTTACAGTCAAAATAAAGGTAAAAATATGACTATAATTCAGAAATAAACTATAATTGTTAAAACTACAAAACACCCTATGTTTTTAAAACCTGCAATTTATGTGTGCAAACCAGGATGACACCCTGTTAATTACATCACACTGTTAACCATGATTTTACCAAGTTATGATATATATATTCTGAAAACAACACAAAAAGTCATGTAATCTAACGTATATATATTGATTGTTAATAATTTTAATAAATGGTGAAGAACAAATAAAGAAACATGATTAAGAACGTATAATTATTTGCAGCTGCTCACACCTACCACAAAAGGACTGCAGTGCATTCCCCTTCCTGAGAATTCAGTATTCTAACTAATTTGTTAAAAAAAATTAGACTGGTACATCTGTTTTTTGTTAAAGACTTAAGGTTGTCCTCTCCTGGTTGTCCTTTGTTAAAGACTTCAGTATGTCTAACTTGTATTTGTTAAGACTTAAGGTTGTCTCTCCTGGTTGTCCTTTGTTAAAGACTTCAGGTTGTCCTCTGCTAATTGTATTTTGTTAAGACTTATTGTCCTGTTGTCCTTTGTTAAAGACTTCAGGTTGTCCTCTCATTGTATTTTGTTAAAGACTTAAGGTTGTCCTCTCCTGGTTGTCTTTTGTTAAAGACTTAAGGTTGTCCTCTCCTGGTTGTATTTTGTTAAAGACTTAAGGTTGTCCTCTCCTGGTTGTATTTTGTTAAAGACTTAAGGTTGTCCTCTCCGGGTTGTATTTTGATTATTTTGTCTTTGAGTTATTATCTCATTTTTCCGTATTTAACTGATATTAAAATGGGGTTTTGACAGTCAATATTACACTTTTACTCTGACATGAGCAATTGCAGCTATAGCGAGACAAGGAGGTCGGCGGAACCCTATACGATTTTTTTGTAAATCATGACTACAGATCTGGCGCTAAATTTTGGTATATAAGTTTATGATGATGACTTACAGATATAGTTTTCATTTGGTCTGGTTGACTGATTTGGCAAAATTAAAGTTTGAGTTTTGTTTCTGGTGATCAATTTGTCAGACATATCGGTACCACTCTTATTCTTTAATTTTTTTTTATAGAAATTATATTTATGCAATAATTTTATTGTGTTAAGATTCAAATTATATTTTGCAACTTAATTCAGCTCTCTGATACTAACTTACTTACAATAAGTTAATTTAATGCAAGGATAAATCGAGGGAAATAGAAAAGACTCCCAACAAAAGGAAGTCTCTTTGACCTTCTTGTCATGATAATTTCTTTATATATACATTTAATGTTCAGGGTAAATTCTCTGAATACTTAGTGAATTATAATTGTAATATATTGTTATGTTCCATCTATTTCAGATATAATTAATTTTACCTGTTATACTTTTTTATTACTATTTTCTATTATTCGTCAACATCAAATTCCATTATGATATATAGTCAGTGCATGTGGCCTACATTGTGTCTCTAAACTGGTGGATTACCTACATGTATTTCATTTCGTATATAGAATGGTTCCAATTACATTTTCTAGCAAATGTAACAACTTTCCAAGGGTTTCGATTATTTTTTCATGAAAATTTCAGATATAGGCACTTGACATGACTAACATAATTGATAATAAGCTGCTTATTGTATTAAAGTAAGTTACAGATTGAGCTACCATTTGTTAACTTTCCTTACAAGAGTGGACATAGATCAGTGTGGATAGTACATGTAACGGTATGAATTGCAATTAGCGTTTTTTTTTTATGTGTGTATTTCATAATGCTTCTTTTACTTGGCTTCTGGAAGATGAAACATGTTTGTTTCAAATGGAGAAGATGCTTTCTTTTATTTGCATTGGCTACCTGGACGATGAAAAATGTTTGGTTCAAATGGAGAAACAGTGCTTAATCTCCCTTTAACAGCTGTATCCTCCCCACTGAAGGGGCTCTGAAAGAATCGGTATATTTGCTAATCTTGATTGTCATCTGATTTAAGCATTACCCTGTCCTTTTTGAAAGCTGCAGGACACACTCGTATGATATATTGCAAATAGACTTGGTTTGAAACTATGATGACTAGATAAATGGTAAATCCGAATGAAACTGGTTGTGACCCAAATCAGAGATACAAATATCATGTCTCTGCCCAATCAAATCTTCTTAGTTCAAATGTGCAGATTACTGTATACAGTCTTTGCATTTTTGTAAAAGGGAATTAACACACACTTGCATGTTAGACAGAACCCAAACGACTCGAAATGTATGTTTATGAATATTGCTTACCAAATTACAAAAAAAAAATTAAAACTAAAATTCAAGCGCTGAAACCAGTTATTCTGTTATTCCGTTATTTACTTAGCGAGAAATTAATGAATTATTACCCTCAAAACTATACAACAAATTGTAGAAGAATTTCATCAAACCATGTAACGACGACAGTACAAGTATATACATGATTATGCATGCCATAAATCGTAGATATCTGTACTTATTTGAAGTTTGATATATTTACCTAATCAGTCTTTTTTTTTTATTTAAGGATTACCTACTTTGGACGAAGGACAAAACTTTCGTGCGGAGAGTAGATATTCGGATTTTAACAGTGATCCAACCAATCAGCAGAGATAAAACTTTCGTGCGGCGAGTAGATATTCGGATCTTAACAGTGATCCAACCAATCAGCAGAGTTTTTGAAATGTCTATTTTCGGACTGGGAATTAAAACGGAAATGATACAAAATCGGAACTCTTTAGAAATAGAACTAACAGAAAATAGTAAAGGATTTTATCCAAAGATTAATTGGATCAGCCCCTCGTATTTATACATTATCCATTTTTCTATCCTTACTCTTGGCAAAAGTCGGAGTATTTTCGACCCATTTGACTCAGCTTAAACAAAATTTTATATACATTATAGTAACAACAGACTTGCGTACAAGAAACTTAAAAAAAAAAAGACAACAAAACAGTAGGGAAAATAGATACTGAGAACACTTCGATTGGATGCAAATTTTTTGATAATATATATAAGATTTACATCTATCTGTTGTTAAACACTGTATTTTGACCTCTAAATATATTTTGGTTGTTATTTTCATTGGATTGTTGTCTCGTTGAACAGTATGCCCACATCTCCGTCTATTCTCTTGTCATATATTAATGAAAGAAAAAATCGTTTCTACTTAGAAGTAAACAAATAGCTAGCATAATCACAATAGTATAATACTCATGCGCAATAACTTGAAAACGTGAGAGCTTATTTGCGTCTCATGTGGCTGTTGATTAGATTGTCTCCTCACCTAGATCATGTAGATAAATCACAAAAGAATGAAAAATTACCTTTAAAAAGGTAGATGTATGTTGTTATTAGGCAATCGACGAAGTTCGTGTCATTGTAATCACTCACTTCATGATAAAGACGATAGGTACATGATATCACAAATAGATACAATGAATTATTATCGGGGTACACTATCGCATTGCAAGATTGTGCTCCTTCAAATTGGCGGTTTTATTGTCTGAAAGTGATTTACAAAACTTGACTGTGTAACATTGTATTTACGTATTTCTGTAACGATCTGTCAAAGGAAATGGTAGCAATGAATTCTTTGGCTAAACGAATTTTTTTTTAAGTAAAGCATATATTAGGATCATCGTGTAATCCCCTTAATAGCGATACACAGTATTGGTAAAAGATCGGAAAAATCTGCGTCTCATATTCGTAAATGAACATTTCGTGTTGTATTGACCATACTCGTGAGATTTTAGTATCGTGTGCAGAAATATCTCTTATATGTGTTGAAATTACTGTCATTTTATTACTTCTGTGGAATTTAATAGCTGTTATTTGACGAAGATAAGCAAGTATCAACTAGTTTGCCGACGATCCTTACATAATCCATACATTATATTTCAGTATTGAATAACCCATAAATATTAGAACTACTATATTTAAGCTCAGTTAGATCAAATGATATTTCGTCGAATTTCATAAATAAGATATGTTTGAGTGACAACATGTACAAATGAAATAATTACTCTGAGTTAAGATAAACCATAAGTTAAATTTAAAGAAAAATGTTGATCTGGATCTTGTTTTATGGGCAATGACAATAAGTTCAGGTTTACAAGAACAAAGGTCTTAAAGATCGAAAAACCCAACTTAACAGCATACATATAGATTTTAAATAAATATAAATTACAAAGTTATTATTATATATAGTATGCAGCAATGTTACATATTGTTCAAATCTTTGGTCTGACATCTCATTATATATTTGTTCTTTTCTCTTGTTATTAGAATGGAAGTAAATGCCGAGGACTGTATGCAATTTAAAATAGAACATACTGTATATATCTATATTATAGTATTCGTGGTTGATATATGATTTCATTAAGGACTAAAGAATAAGCACTTTTATAATAACCAGAAATACATCGTGTTTTGGCAATTAGTTTTGAAAAGAATGTTCATGCTTTATCAAATGTGTTACCATAATACAGTTTATTATAGAAGAAATCCCCAGTAACAACAAAAAAGTATTCACCGTGTACCAATTTTACTGCACCAGATTCACATTTAGACAATTAATGTTCGAGGACAAAATATTTGATAATAAAACCAAATACAAACGTTGAAATGCTGATAATTGAAAAAAAAAAAAACAAAACAAAAGAATAGCCAACTAGAAATCAGATCGATGCATCAGGGAGACACATTTCTTAATTTAAAATGATTTACAAAATGTTATAACATCAAATTTCAACATATAATTTTATAACACTATCCGTATTTTCATGTCAGTATTTCGTACTGGGCTGTATATAACATCGTCGACTAACAGTTCACCAGCAGAGGCATCGACGTAGTGGTATACATTTGAAGTTATTGAACTGATATATCAAACATAAGCACATCCAATTAACCTATCAAATATATATAAAATCTGAAAACTCCCTCAAGGTTTCTATGGTCTATCAGTTATAGCATAGATGTATGGGTTTAAACATCTATGGTTATGGAAACATTAATTACCTTTTAGTTTTATAAATATTAAAATTTATTTGCCATGATAAGTTGAGCTTTGAAAATCCCAAATGCATTGAATGTTCGAGACATTTCGTATTACAAAAACATTTTAACCAAGACAGTTAGTATCTAATCAATGATCGATAATACACATTTGTAAAGTCAAATTATGCGTTAAATTCATCTCATCAGAATTTGCTTACGATCTACCAAACGAAAATCTACAGACATAAAATAATGTTATATTAATTGTATTATTTGAATATCTAACTATCAATCATTGTTATCATTGTCTTAAATTTCAGACAAGCAATTAAGTCTATGGTTGGATAATAACAAATTTCTATTTCTATTTTTACATCTCTACATTGCTAGCTGATTATATGTATATTTCTAAAATATGTGATAACGCCACCATGCAGTCTGCTTTTCAAATTGAAATTCTTAAGGACCCCACCCCCTTCCTCTTGCAACTAGCGCCAAGCCGTTTTGCTCGGTATGAACAGTCATATATTTCATATGTCTCTGGTATGAACAACCTATTTATAATGGCAACAAAAGCTTGTAAAGTGATAATGTTAGTAATTCTTTCTCGTAAACATGTTGGGGAAATGTATGAGTCAAAAGGGTACGTATATTAATAAAAACATGACCATATTTGCGATGCAGCATATTCTATCGACCGAAATACGTAAACGCTAAAGGCTGTGGCAGATATCAGCACCAAGAAAGCAATCAAGATAAGCAGAAGAACTTTCTGTCTCTGCAGCATTCCCAACTTCATGTTTACAGTGAACGTTTAAAAGTTACTTTTACTGTAAATTGCATTAGGATGTCACAAATTAAGAGCTTTTTTGTACATGAAATGTTGACTCATTTATACATATATTAATTTATTGTTACATGATTAAAGAAATAAATTGAATTTTACTCTTAAAGTTAAAATTATAGTAAAAACATTTTAAAATAGTCATTATCGATTTTTTGCTTACGAAACACAATTTGTCGACTTTGAAATATAACTTCAAGAAATATCTAAATGAAACGTGAAACAAGAAGTCAACTGTTTTACTCACAGTCTCCTGGGGCATTGAACTTTGAAGATCTTATTTCATTATATTTATATTTTCATTTAGGTGTTTAAATTTGTTTTAAGCAAATTCGAATTTCTTAAAACATTTCAAACTAATTTTTGTTATTTGATGTGTTTGATAACGAAACGCGCGTCCGGCGTATAAAATGTCAATCCCGGTATCTATGATGATTTTATTTGCTCCTGTTCATACGATCGTACAATAACAGTAGTAACAGTAGATGATACCTTCTGTCCCTCTATTGTTATGTGGAACATTAGAGTGGAAGGACAGTACGTAGTTGTTACTGTTATTGTAAGATTGTATAAATAGGACTAAGAAGACAACAATAAGAAGAAAATAAGTAGAAATCAAAAATTAAAAAAAAAAAAAAAAAAAAAACCGGAAAAGACCCATGCCCGAAACGCCTGTGATTTCACTTACGGACGTAAGGTTGACATTGTAAAGGCGCTTTAAATTGACTCTAGCAGAGATGTGATTACCGAAACACAAAGATTCAGAAAATATGTCAAAGATAAGGGATTTCATTTAGTAACGTGTGCTGATATTGGTTCAGAGAACGAGCGGTTTGTGTTCCTGGGAAGGAAGTTAGAATTTATTCGAAAAATATTTATATGGTCTAAAAACTCATATGGTTAATAACCAAACGAGTATATATTCATATGGTCCAACCATACGCGTCTGGTCGGTCCGGAATATATATACATGTGATGTTCAGTAGTTGTCGTTTGTTGATGTGGTTCATAAGTGTTTCTCGTTTTTATATAGATTAGACCGTTGGTTTTCCGTTTGAATGGTTTTACACTAGTAATTTTGGGGCCTTTATAGCTTACTGTTCGATGTGAGCCTAGGTCCGTGTTGAAGACCGTACTTTGACCTATAATGGTTTACGTTTATAAATTTTGACTTGGATGGAGAGTTGTCTCATTGGCACTCATGCCAAATATCTATGTATATGAATGTCAAAAAAAGATTTTGTTCATTGCGTCTTCATAAATAAGAGGGTTTGCCTTTGTTGCACACGCGTTCAAGATCAATTTAAAAAACACCAGTGAGTACCAGTTAGAATTTGTAATATTAATCTATAAAACTCAACAACTGTAATGACTATGCTATTATAAAAAAATCCAGCTTTCGTTGGTGATGTTAATGGAATCAGCGCTGTTATTGAGAAAGTTGGGGTTTTTCGATCTAAATGAGGAAACCAGCATCTACGTTTATCATTATTGTAGAAGAAAAGATTTAGACGATCTTTAAATTTAAATTGAGAATAAATGTCTAGAATGCAGAAAAGCCAAAATTTCGTAATTGTTTCAAAATTTTAGCAACTGGGATTGAAATATTCTAGCAAATCTGTTCAACTATTAAGAATCAAAAGTAAAACTCAAATGACAGCATTGAAAATGTAATTCCTGATAAAAAATGTAAAAAAAGGAATTAGCAATATGTTCCTTATTTTATTTGCCAGTGGATATAGACTTCCAAATAATGTAAATTAAATTGTGTATATTGTGCGTATTTTTTCTAATCATCGTCACTGTATTTGAAATGTCCCTAGTTTTTGTGACTTTTTAATATCTATAATATTGAATTTGGTAATAAAAAAGTTGTTTCATTAGGTTTACCAGAATCAATTTTTGAAGAATATGAATCACTGAAACAGACCTCAACCTTTCTTTAAGGTGCATGACAGTACAGAAGATTTTAATTCTCATTCCTAATTGCTTATAACTCGAGGTTATAAGATGTCTGCATCACTCACCTGGTATCTATTCATATTAAACGCAAAAACTCCTCCTTTTTAACTTCTTTAAAAATCTTCAGTTCTTGTCCAAAACACAAAAGAGGGTAAAAAAAAATCATTTAAGGGCAACCACTACTATCTACTAACTTTGTTGGTAGAATTTGACCTGATTGTAGATCTTGTCTTGCTGATCACTTATGCTGTTTGAAGTTTCTATTTATCTATTATAGTATTCAAGATAATAGGCAAAATGAAAAAAACGTAGAACTCCAATCAGAAATTGTCTGACAGTTTTGACATTAACAGATAATAGGTAGAGTTCAACATTTCATTTCTGCCACTGTCAGATTTTCTCTATTTATAGCATTTTTTCAAAAATAATAGACAAAAAAAAATAAATTACATTTTACCCCTATGTTCTATTTTTTGCCATGTCGGCCATCTTGGTTGGCAAGCAGGGTTGTCGGGCACAATTTTCAAACTAGATACCCCGATGATGATTTTGGCCAAGTTTGGTTAAATTTGGCTCAGTAGTTTCAGAGGAGATGATCTTTTCAAAAGTTAACGTACGACGGGGACGACAGATGCCAGGTGAGCTAAAAAATAGCCAATCAGAGTTTCAAATTGTCCTGACAGCCATGTTATTTTTAAACAATCAGAAAGCAAATCGGATTTTAGTAAAGGACCTGTCATACATCATTCCTGCCTAGTCTGATAAATATTGACCAAGTTATTTCAGACGAATAATGATGACAATGTGGTATAATTGGAAACTATGTGCCACTAACATTACCATCTTTGCCATCTAATCAACATTTAATCAAGATTATTTGTAATGGGTCTTCAAAACATCAATCTCGTATGGTTTCAATACATATTTTTACAAAATACGCATGACTTTACGTGCATTTGTCTGTTGGCTGGTTTTGTAGTCACATTGTCCATGCCTAATCCATGGACAATGTGAGCTAAATTTATGCGTATCTCCCGGTAGATCTAAATTTCCTCTGTCTGAAAAAAACCACGTGGGCATATTTTAATCTTTACTGGTTCATTTCAAATCTATTAAAACTGTACTTGACCAAAATCTTATGTTACATGACAATATATAAAATTTCTAAATAATTAAGTCAAGCTGTTCTTAAATCTCATTCCAGATTTTTTTTAAATCAATTTTTTTTTTAGGTCTTAAGAGGAGCACAACTTTAAATTCAACACAATCATTGCTGTCCTACCTGTTCTTTATGGTTCATGACACCATATAAGATTGCTGAAGATGTGGGAAATAGTCGAGATATTTCAATTATTATCTAGAAAGATGACTGTAAAGAAGAGGCAAACACATCTTAGGATCCCTATAAATCCCAAATTTTGCTGAACAAGGGGTTGAGATAGGTGTATAAATAGCCAAATAACAAAGTATTTGCTCTTCCTACTTTGTGGAGCAGTATCTACTTACCCTTCATGAGCACCTGAGATCACCCCTGGTTTTTGGTGGGGTTCTTTCAGCTTATTTTTCAGTTTCTATGTTGTGTTCTGAATATTGTTGTTTGTCTTTGCGTTGTCAGTTAGTTGTTTTGTTTATTTTTTTTGCCATGGCATTGTCAGTTAGTGTTTGACTTTTGGTTGTTTTGTTTGTTTTTGCCATTTGTCAGTTAGTGTTTGACTTTTGGTTGTTTTGGTTTTTTTTGCATTGCGTTGTCATTAGTGTTTGACTTTTGGTTGTTTTGTTTGTTTTTTGCCATGGCGTTGTCAGTTAGTGTTCTTTTGGTTTTGTTTTTTGCCAGTTGTCAGTTAGTTTTGACTTTTGGTTGTTTTGTTTGTTTTTGCCATGGCGTCAGTTAGTGTTTGACTTTTGGATGTTTTGTTTGTTTTTTGCCATGGTGTTGTCAGTTAGTGTTTGTCTTTTGGTTGTTTTTTTTTTTTTGCCATTGCATTGTCAGTTAGTGTTTGACTATTGGTTGTTTTGTTTGGTTTTTTTGCCATGACCTTGTCAGTTAGTGTTTGTCTTTTGGTTGTTTTGTTTGTTTTTTTGCCATGGCGTTGTCAGTTAGTCAGTTAGTGTTTGACTTTTGGTTGTTTTGTTTGTTTTTTTGCCATGGCATTGTCAGTTAGTGTTTGACTTGTGGTTGTTTTGTTTGTTTTTTTGCCATGGCATTGTCAGTTAGTGTTTGACTTTTGGTTGTTTTTTTTTTTTGCCATGGCATTGTCAGTTAGTGTTTGACTTTTGGTTGTTTTGTTTGTTTTTTTGCCATGGCGTTGTCAGTTAGTGTTTGACTTTTGGTTGTTTTTTTGTTTTTTTGCCATGGCATTGTCAGTTAGTGTTTGACTTTTGGTTGTTTTGTTTGTTTTTTTGCCATGGCATTGTCAGTTAGTGTTTGACTTTTGGTTGTTTTGTTTGTTTTTTTGCCATGGCGTTGTCAGTTAGTGTTTGACTTTTGGTTGTTTTGTTTGTTTTTTCGCCATTGCGTTGTCAGTTAGTGTTTGACTTGGTTGTTTTGTTTGTTTTTTTGCCATGGCGTTGTCAGTTAGTGTTTGACTTTTGGTTGTTTTTTTTTTTTTTTTGCCATGGCGTTGTCAGTTAGTGTTTGACTTTTGAGTTTGCATGTCCCTTTGGTATCTTTCAGCCATTTATTATTATCTGGACACAAATGTATTAAGCCATTTCTATATAAAGCAAATGTCATTGCTGCTAAAAACAAAATCAAATTTAAAATTTTATTCAAACTAAGTTCTAATTTTTGGTAAATCTGAATGTAGAACACTATTTGGTAAAAAGGTAAACATAATACAAAATAAAATCCCTATAAAAGAACCAAAATCTAAAATATACTTAAATAATATATTAAGTTTCATTAGTACAAAATATCATGACAAAAAGTAGGACAGTGTTAAACAAACAGCAGATGAATTTTCATATTATACCACTATATTGATATTTGAATAAGATACCTGTGAAAAAAATGCATTCCCTTAGGACACTCTCTTGTCTCACTGAAACAGTGTCTGTAATATTGCCAAAGAATATGTATGTATCCCAGATTTTCTATGTTAAATGTATAAAAAAAAATTAATTAGAAGTCTTCTTTTCTTTTAAATTAAAGCTAAAGTCTAAAATTAATAATTATGTAATTATGCATATCTTCATTTGTATTTCCTATTGAAATAATTCTTGTTTAATTCTTATTGAATAAAGACTTTTTTCACCAGAAATTTTGACAGCAGGGCAAGGTTCATACTTTCTTGTCAAATAAAGCCATATTAAAATTATGAGGTTAAGTGTTTCTTAAACTCTTCAATAAATAAACTACAGAATAGAAGATGAAGTCTATTGTAAAAGCAGACTATTCATCTTTATCGTCAATTTGTACATTTTACCTTTGATCTTTCTGCCTAATATTTTTAAGATCATGGACAGTTGAAATTGATACTTTAACATGAAAATATTAGGCATGATGAAGGTACAGGGCTAAACAATCTCCACGTCATCAGTGCAGACTTTTCAATGTCACATGCTCAAGTCCATCCATGTCTAATTATCAATAAAACCAAATGCATGAAACTTCATTCATACAACTTCAAAGTCAACACTGAGGGTAGTGACTATCCCAAATATTTGTATGCATTAATTGACCTACCACTAACAGTAGTTTTACTTATTCATACAACTGAACAACTATCCCAAATATTTGTATGCATTAAAGTAGTTTTACTTACTATTTCATTTTACTTCATATTCTCAACCAAGAGTTAAGACAAATGGCTGATAAAAAGAATAATGGCATTTTATTTTTTGATACCAACTTCATCAGCTCGAATATCAGCTTGCTGATAAAGTCAGTATCAAAAACAAAAATGCCATTATTCTATATGTCTGTTTCTAGTCAGGATCCCTGTCACTAGTTGTCTATTGTAATATTTTTAAAATCTGGATCAGTAGACTAACAAAACGCACAGAAATGAACAAACACAAATATATCATATAAAATCAGTACAGGAACTCTACAATAACAGTATAATAGATAACAAAATAATCAACAAATAATACCATATCAAACAATGCTCAACTCATATTTGGTTCTTCTGAAGAAGAAAAAAGAAGGTATATTTGGTTCTTTCGAAAAAATAATATCTGATAACATAAAGTATTGGAAAAAACTGTTCTTCTTTTATTTTAACACTTTCATCAATAAATATAGCTAAATTAACTAAGTAAAAGTACATTAATTGACCTACATAATCAGAACTATGGTATAATTGTAAATGTGGGAGTAACAACAAAAATCAACAAATCATAATATCAATAAACAATCTTCCATTTAGAGGGCTGTTCGCATTCTTCTTCAGATTCTGAACACAATCTATTAAATGTTGTTTCTGGATCAAATCCTAAAATCTCTCGCTCTTCCTGAATTCTGAATGAAAATGTTGACACATAAGTTCCGACAAAATGTCTAAAATAGAAGAATGATGTATTGATAAATGAATGGAAACATTGGTTTCTGGAGTAAAAAAAAAATACTACATCAACAAATCTGCCTTTTAATAGCAAATAAAACAATGTTAAAATGCACAGATATTTAGAGTGTATCTTTAATTTTAGGTTGGTTATAAGATTAATTATTTCAAACAAAATTGAGTTTAATGTATGCCCATTTGTTATACATTAAAAAGAAAACTTAGAATACTTTAATCTACTGATTACCAAGGTACTATGCCCAACTTTATAAGAATCATTCTTAATCTATGTATTTAATGTCATATAAAAAGTGTTACTTAGATAGCAGATGGAACTGCATCATCAACAAAATGTCATCTACTTTTACATCAGTTTAAAAGAATCCATTATCAAAATCCCATTTGTTTCTTTAATAAATATGAAGATTCTTTTCAAAACCATTTTCTTATAGTGCAAATATGATCTTTTCAGTCTAGTTTAACATACCTAGCATGGGCTGCTATCCATTGGTCAATTATTGCCACACCTCCATCTTTATATTTTTCTCTAATTTCTTGTGTTGGCTTGTATCGATAAATCTCTGCTTTCTTAAAAAAACCTTTCAGTGTTTCAAAATCTAGAAAATGATAGGCTAGTATTATTACAATTTTCCAAAAATAATTGAACTTAGAGAAATAAAATGGAAAGAGACATGTGTTTACATTGAAATTAAATGAAGGCATTTTATACAGAAGATTATTTTTAATAGGTGCTGAAAGCCTACAAGATTACTTTTTTAAAACCTTTTTTCTTAAACATAAAATCATCAACTCTTCAAGATCAGAGCTAAATGATAATTTTGCTTGATTTAACTTATAAATTACCACATTGTTTCTAGATTCAAACTGCTCAAATTTTGTATGTAGGTCATATATTTTAGATATTCCTGTATTCTTAAGCACCATCATTTTTATAACTGATCTCAAAGTCTTCAAAAATTATTGAACAGAATTGAAAATGCTATTTTTTAAAATAAAGCAGTACATGTACTGTTGCTAAGTACTTAAAAAACTAAATGTACTGAAAACATGAACAAACATGACAAAAGAGAATATAAAATCTTATAGTAAAAACTCTAAACTTGAGGACTCTTAATCAAAGATTTCTGAAATACTTTCACTAAATTTAGTTTAAATGAAATATCTAATCAAGGTCCTACCATTTTCATCACAATCTGATGCTATAAATACTTTCTTCAGTTTATTCTTTTTCAGTAATTCTTTAATTTGTTTGGCAGCATATTTGAGACTTGGAACTTGTTCTTTATGTGCATATAAATAATCTTTCCTCCGTAGATGTACACTTATGTATGGACCACCTTTTGCTTCACCATGATTCTTCTGTAACAAGATATAAATAAACATGATGCAGGTTAATATAATTAATATGGTTTAGTGATAAGTCATCACAACAGTTTTATCAACTTCTTTACACAAATAGCACTGTAATGGAAAGAAAAAATAGCCCAAAATAAAAGAATGTGTCTGTCTGAGGACACGAATGCCCCCATTCAAGCTTCAAACAAACAAAATGGGACTGACAGAAGGACAGAAAGACAGAAGGATGGAAAGTTGGAAGGACGGACGGTCAAGGGTAACACTTAATGGCCCAGTCGCATAAAATGATATCTATATATATATTTATAAAAATAATTTAAACTTTTAAAGCAAGACAAGACATACATTGTGTATGCTGCTAATCCGCATTTGCTTAATTATAACAATTCAGACCTTTCAAAAAGATAACTGAAAAACTAATGGTTTTAGCTTCATATGAAATTTCTGGAAAGAAGAGGTGGGGTAAAAATATCAATAGAGCATCAGCCCAACAATTAAAGCATATCCCCTAAGGACTACAACATCAACTGAATAAATCATGTAATCCAGGGTAGAAAATCAAGTTACTTCTAACGAAAATTGAACAAATATGAAATTGTCAATCTTTATGTATCAAAAGCAAATTGACATGGAAACAGTCCTTTAATGTGTAAGCTATCTTAAGGAATATACTTTTTTCCTAAAAGGGAGCTTCAAGCCTGTCCCAAGTGTTCTCTAAATGAAAGCTCCAATTAATGCATTACATATAATGTTATACAAGAGCTGCCATAATGAGATGCATTTTGTACTAGGAACATCCTTGAAGCTTTTTGTCTAGAACAAATATATGATCAATATGAGAAGACATATTCAAACCTTCATTTGTGTCCAACTTTTAAGAACTGTTTTGTCATTTTCATCAGTAGAATCAAGATACTCTCTTCTAAACTCATCACCAATATCTCGTAAATGCTTTGCAAATACCATGCTCCTTCTGGCCTGAAAATTAATTTCATATTATTTTACAAGAATATGCACTAAATTGAAGATTTATATTACTATTACAATTTGAATTTTAATCTAAGCAATATTTTCAATAAATCTTTACACTATGTATGTTTTTCTTGAGTATGTCACTTGTTTATTGTTCCATATCAAATATGATTGATTGATTGATAGTTGGTGTTTATCACCACTTTCAGTATACTATTGGCTATATCACTGCGGCCAGTTTTTATTGGTGGGTACAGGAAAACTGGCAATCCTGGTCAATTGAATTGGAGTTGAATGCACTTGTTGTGTGTGGGGGTTTGAATTCACAACCTCAGTGTTGACAGGCTAGTGATACAGTAGAAAAACTACTTAAACCACTCGGCCACCAAGGCCCCCATAACAAAATATGAGAACTGTTCAACAGGAGTTTGTAAACAGCAAATGATGGTACATATATGTACAAACTGTTAGTTAACAAAGCAAAATATCCAAATGATAAGAACGGGAAGCAATTTTTCCTTTTTATCATTAGGTATGACTTTATTAGGTTGTCTATGATTGATCAACAATGTCTCTATTTAATGTTTGTCCTATTTTGTTTTCTCCCTTACTACAGTCTCCAGAATTTAAGTATTAACAACTAAAAGTATGCTTGAAACTTGTTTTAATTACTGCAGACCAATAAGTCTCCAGAATTTAAGTATTAACACCTAAAAGTATGCTTGAAACTTGCTGCAGACCAATAAGTCTCAAATGGTATGCTTGAAACTTGTTTTATTCAGACAATAAGTCTCCATTTAAGTATTAACAAAACTTGAAACTTGTTTTAATTACTGCAGACCAATAAGTCTCCATCCCAAACTTGTTTTAATTACTGCAGACCAATAAGCCATTTTTTTTGTTTAGCAATATCCAAATGGGAATATTCACACCATCAAAACTTATTTCTTACATCCCAATAATTGGTGCTATGCTGTCCACTTCTTCCATGAATGAGCTGTTCTGCTCTATCAAGCATGACTGACCTAAGGGAAATAACCAGATATTGGCTGTTTGACAAAAACATTTCTAAAGTAAAACTATTGTTAAAATGTCCAGATGAATAGCTCATTTGATATTTGTTTTTAAAGAATTTTTAATCTGAAAAGTAAACCCAACATTTATAATGCAGACTGTTCATCTTAATAAAGATTAATGATGTTGTAATAAAAAAGTGATTATGGTCAGTTAAAATAATATATTTCTTTCCCCAATTCAACTGGACATTTCTTCCAACTGTTTTCTTTGCACTAACCTTATTATTGCCATAATAAATCAATAAAATATCAAATGTATTGAATATATGAACGAGATTGTAGTAAATTGTATGATGTGCTGAATCTTACTGACACTCCAAATAATGAGTACAAATTATATGTTATTGAAATATTGAAACATAAAAGTCTGTGAGAACATATATTATAGTGATTTATTATGGCCATGGCTAAAGCAAGAAAAAATGAACAAAAAATGATGACAAACCACAGGTGGCAAAAGAATGTGACTTACAATCCAAAACATAGAACTAAATTCACTGTACTGTCCATGTATAACTTGCTCAGCTCTTTCTAACATTACCGACCTGTAGTGGGATAAAATTTAGTCAAAACAGCTTTTGCCACAATAAAAAAATGTTTAATAAATCTACATGATTACAGAAGCATCAAACCTCACCTTGTACCTACTGCAAATTATTTACTTGTTCTAAGTACCAACTGGTATATGTTTCAAAGTGGCAGATTAAATCTTTGTATTCAACTTTGATAAACAATTTACAAAGGATTTCTTTTTATATGAATAAGGAGATGTGGTATGACTGCCAATGAGGCAACCAGAGTTCAAATTAGTGGATGTAAGCAATTATAGGCCACCATATATATTTTCTCAGTTGTTTCAAAGATTTAAAGTGACATATCTTTCCCATAAGATCCTTATGACTATTTTCTGAGAGAGATCATAGCTTTAAGCTACAATAATAAACTATTGTGATTTGCTTCTCACAACCTAAATTAATGTGTATGACAATATTTGAAGCCAGCATACACATTGTAGATTGTTATCCTCGCTTATCATTTAGTTTGGATTATTTGGGCATTAGTTTGAAAAAGCAAATGATTTCCCAATGGCTTTATACTAACAATTTGGGTTTATGTCAATAATTCCATTTCCTATGTATAAGCACTTGGTTACTGGATACACATACAAACAACAATGTACCATAATGTACATTGGTATAAACATATGCATTATATGGTTAAGAGCTTGAGAAATTTTCCATCAATATCTGATTAGGACTTAAGATGTGGATATATATTTATCTTACCTCCTATACATTTCTAGGAATATGATTGGTTAAAAGCAACCGCGTGGAGACCGTGTATATTCCATATTGGGTTAGTAGGCAGGGCTTTTTTTAATACACGGTTAGTAGTGGTGTTACGTCCCTTTATAAAAATAAACTGTTATCACAGAGATATGTCTCGCCTTTTGTAATTTTGATAATGCAAATGTTGAAATTAAAATAGCAATACTTTAACATGTAAGTTATGCAAATATTCAAAGTCGATGAACCATACTGACGGTACATGGCTAAACAATCTCCATGGAATGAGATGTGCCAATGCTAATACAACTGCATACCATATAACATTGACTTATTATAAGTCGCTCCTTTAAACAAACCTAAACACAAACATTAACTTGTAAACTATGTAAAAGTTTCAAAGTCAATGAACCATGATCAGGGTGGGGCTATATAATCTCCATGGAACGATACTTGCAAATGCCAATAAATTTGCATACCAAATATCATTGACTTAACATTAGCAGTTCATCTTAAACTGATCTAATCACAACCTAATACATGTAAAGTAAGCAAAAGTTTCAAAGTAAATAGACCATGACTGAGGGGTGGGGCCAAATATTCTCCATGGAAATGAGATGTGCAAATGCTTATACAACTGAACACCAATTAACATTGGCCTACCACTAATGGTTCCCGTTGAACTGACCTAATCACAAACTAATACATGTTAACTTAGCAAAATTTTCAAAGTCTATAGACCTTGACTAAGGGGGCGAAGCCAAATAATCTCCATGGAAATGAGATATGCCAATGCTTATACAACTGCATACCAAATATCATTGACCTACCACTAGTGGTTCCCCATAAATTGACCTAATCAAAAACTAATACATGTAAACTATGAAAAGTTTCAAAGTCAATAGACCTTGACTGAGGGGGCGGGGCCAAATAATCTCCATGGTAATGAGATGTACCAATGCTAATACAACTGCATACCAAATATCATTGACCTACCACTAGTGGTTCACCATGAACTAGACCTAATCACAAACTAATACATTGTTGACGCCGCGAAACAGCATACCTACATGCATATGTATGTCTCGCTTTTGACTCCGTCAAGGCGAGACAACAACACGGTGTTGAGGAAAAATCTTAAAGGTTTCAACAGACGAAGAAATTGATGATGAACCATTGAAATAAATTCATAAAACACATTTAAAGCTGACAAGTTGTTATTGTTGGCATTTGTTTTTGTATATACCAATGGAAGAAGGTTCTTAATACTAACGGTATTGAAGACTTGATCACTTTGGTAGGCCACTAGTCTAAATACCACATGTTAAGATAGTCGGCAAGATAAATTGTTACATAGTGTGCTAGTGACCTGATACGATATATATGGGGTCAGTAAATTCCATATGCTCTCACCCCATATGGAATTTATTGACCCAATATATTTCATATTAGGTCACTAGCACACTATGTAACTAATAGTATACTGTAGTGTGCAAATATGACAAAGTCCATGTCTTGCCAAAAAATCATCTAATGAGGAAATAAATTGGACAATCAGATGCAAAGGTACAAAAAAATGTACATCAAGCAATAAGGGTCTTCTTCTAAACCCCTGATAAAAAATTAATGAAAATTTCTCATAATCTTCAATATATAATGCCAATGTGTGCCTTCTATTTTGTTTTTTTATCCTTCCTCATTATTTTTCGAGTTTTCCTATGCATATCATAACCTTTGCCATTCCATTGGAGGGGAGACTCACAGTACCTCTTATTACATTTATTGGCAGTTTGTTCATAGATCATTTGCAACTTTATTTCTCAAACTACATGTACATTCAAAGATACAAAAGCTGTACTTCCTGTAGGTTTATAACACTATTTCAAACGTTAGGAAATAGTTTCCAAAATTGGTTAAAGCGTTTTTGAGTTATTGCCCGACATGTTCACGACAAATGGACGGACAAATGGAATGACAGACGGACGGACAGACGGACTGAGGTATACCATAATACGTCCCGTAAACAGGCATATAAAAAATCATTCATTGTTCTAAATTAGAAATTGTAGATTTTGATTCCACCAAATATATACCAATTTTACCAAATGTCGTCATTTAAATTTATAATAAAATTTCTTATATCTATGTAATGGCTCTTGATTAATTGTAGATGTTGATTATAAAAAAATACAAACATAACCCCAATTCATAAAAAAAAAAATGACACTGCTATATTATGAGTTTGTTTTATATATATAAAATTACAAATACATAAAAATAAGCATGCATTTGTTATAATAAATACAATTATGATTGCAAATTCATAGTTAACAGAACACTTTATTACAAAAAGAAATCCTCAAAAATTCTTTATACTAGTGATATGTATGATCCATTATACCATTATACCATGTACAGTAGATTTTCATTCTCTCATCTAATCCCCACCTGGTCCATTAATATCATGAATATTTCATAGTCTTTTATTTTTCCTGTGTATTGTAGACATGTTAGCTTCAGCATTTTATGTCTGTATCAATATTTGCATATGCTCTAATCTATATGAATATTTCTTCTTTCTATCAAAATTTGCCATTGTGATTTGATTTTGTCAACTGAATAGATCGCCACAGTTTGAAAACTATAAAGTGGTTATCATATAATTTTATAGTGACCAGAATGAAAAAAGATTTGTTATGGAACAAATGCAGCTTATTTCATGCAGTTTCAAATGTCTTTGAACAAGTTTATCAGTGGCAAAGCAAGGCAATTAAAATTCTATCTACAGTTTACAAAAGCCATAACAGAATCCATCATATGCTTATTCCTATTGAAAACTTTAAAAAAACAAATAATACATACTAACTAGTAATGCAATAGATTCAGAAGCTTTCAAAAGGGATTTAGGGCAATCTGAGCTTTTCAGCTCCCTCATGAAAAACAAATAAAATCATTCCACCCAACTCAAATTTTTTTGTAACTAATCTACACATTAATTAGATGTGGCCTTAAGTATTTTTATCAGAATATAAGAACAAATAAACTTTATATTTCTGAATTCAAATGACAATATTCATCAATACAATCTCCTATCATAATAAAAACATATATATAATCAATGCTACTATTATTGATTGATGTTGTTTTCTTCATGTCCAATATCCAGTATTAGGAAAATGTACTTTTTAAAAACGAAAGTAAGGTTTCAACAGCATAAATTTGCACAAATAAAGAGTCAAAGCAGATATTGGTACACTGATGTTGCACACTTTGAATGATGCACTGTCAATTTAACAGTTTATGTCAGAACATAGAATTTATATAAAAAGTCAAGTTTAATATCGTTTTTATGTCAATCATTGTTTGTATGATGCTCAACTGATTACCATGACTGCCTTTTGTTACTAAGTCTTAATGGATTAAAATTGGGATAAGACAAAAAAATGTCCTGCTGGCTCAAATATTTTTTGGAAGCCTGGTCCAATGTCATCTTTCATATGCAGGAAGAGAAAAACAGTTTAACTATCATAACAATATATCATTTAATAGATTCTGACCAATTAGAGAAAGGAATGGAGATATATGATTGCTACTCTTAACTCAAAAAGGGTCAGCGATTGTTTCCTCATGATAAACCTATGAGAAAGTTGTTTCAATGGTCCTTTTACTTGAGATGTTGCATTCTCAGACACTTGAGTTTTAAATTTAGCGTATTTCTGTGTAGAAAAAAATCTGTTCCCACTCCACAATGAAACAAGAAAAAATTAAAGTCATAACATGTACAGTAACAACTTATCTGTCCTATAGAGTAACTATTCATTTTTTGTACCTTTACCAATAAATGTCTTAGTATATACACGGAAACCACCTCTATCTATCCATTTTACATGCACTTGATACAAGATAATCATTTCAAAAATGTACCAAAAGTTGACCATTTCTATCTTACAAAATTTTACTCACAGCCCAATAAACAGAATTGCCAAATCTATCATGAAGTAGAGTTTCTGCTCTTGTTAACATCACAGACCTAAAATGTAATACTTGTAAAGGCTCTTGTCATGCTGACCTGTTAGAGTCACATGTGTCTAATACAAAAATAGTCATGTGATAGTAGGGTGAGAAAATTAGAGTCACATGTGTCTAATACAAAATTAGTCATGTGAGAATTGGGTGTGGATGTGAAGAATCCAAAGTTTCGAACTCCTTCACCAACATTACAACTGTAACCAGAGATGAGGGGGTGGATTCCCACTTCCCAACCCACTTAATCCAACTTCCCTACCCTGCTACACCCTATTCCCTTCCCCCCTTACTCCCAGATAAAAATCAGTCAAAAATTTTTCCCAGAATATCACTATTTTTACTCTCCCTCTTCCCCCAGTTCCCATCCCTCATTCCAATGTTCCTTTACCCCTGTCTTCCCACTCAGAGATAATGGGAATCAAGTGAACACATGTATAAAACAAGAATGTGTCCATAGTACATGAATGCCCCACTTGCACTATCATTTTCTATGTTCAGTGGACCCTGAAATGGGGTCAATACTCTAATTTGGCATTAAAATTAGAAAGATCATATCATAGGGAACATGTGTACTAAGTTTCAAGTTGATTGGACTTCAACTTCAGCAAAAACTACCTTGACCAAAAACTTTACCCTGACTTGACCAAAAACTTTAACCTGAAGAGGGACAGATGGACGATAGGATGAAAGGATGCACAGACTGAAAAACATAATGCCCCTCTGCTATCGTAGGTAAGGCATAATAAAAACAAAGCTAATCATGAATTTTCTCTACTTCATAAATATTCAAACCATTTGCTCATGTCTTGACAATTTTCATGATTTTGTAAATGACTTCATATTTAGAAACTACCACCCAGTTCTACATGAATTACTTATTTTGAAAAGGATTTTTACAAGAAAAGATATGTTATAAGATGACAGAGTATTAAAACTAAACTATTTTAAATGAATAATTAGTATTCAGAAATCAGTGTTAAATCAAAAGTTGAAAATATCAGAATGGAATTCCAACTAAACATAATGAATTGTGTATTTCTTGGTATTTATCTTTCTTTCTTAACAGTACCGGGTAGATTCTTCCACTTTCTGGAGCACCACAGGAATATCTTGATAGAATTCCAACCAAATATGTCAAAAGGAAGCAGAAGTATGCTTGGAATTTCTCCTTGTAACAAAATGGACAAATTTGAAAAGGTCAATGCATGAAAAAAATGTAATCAAATTAACTTTCAGTTATAAAACTCAATTAAATTTTGAAACACATATTAACTTAGTGCTGTTCTATTAAAACGAACATGGTCCCCAGGAAGGGCACTTTGAAAATGGGGTAACCACCTATAGAGGCAATTTTATTAATTTCTTTTACATTTTCACTATACAAAAACACCCCACCCATAATTGAGATTTTAAAGTGCCTTCCTTGGGTTCTATAAATGCTTTTATTGAACAGCTCTTAAGAATGGCTCTACATTATTCAAACATAGCTGTGTTGCAATACAAAGAAAGAGAGATAACTCTACTTACCTTGATGTTGTATTTTTCATCAAAAATGACTTCATATTACCAGCTTCGCTCTGTACAGAAAGGCAAGCAAACTTTTTGGCATAAACATTCTCATAGCCAAAGAACCATCCTCTCCATTTACCATCGTCATCCTAAAAAATAATCATTTTGTAACATCATACTCTTTCATACAAGTACTGTCAACCTTTACAGCACATGCCTTTTGAACTGAATGTTTTAATAGAAATACTAATACTTACAGAAATTGTAATACAGAAAGCTATTTTTTTTTACATAAAAACAAAAACAAAAATTTTGACGACAAAGTGTCATATGGATGCATCATAAGCCAGGATATAATTCATTTTTTGGCAATTTTTGCAAATGCGTTCAGCCTTTGTTCATAATAAATATCTGTCTAAGCCCTTCATATGAAAACTTATCCACAATCTGTGTACATTTTTGGTCCTTATTCAAGTCTACACTTTCAACATTACTTTAAAATGGCTGTATTTGGTACTGGTTTGATAAGACAATTTCAATGTGTTTATGACATCCCAGTGACATACAAATATACATTTCTGTACTTAAGTTTCAGATTATATCATCTTTTTTATTTTGGGATTAAACTAACATCTTGAAAGCCTTAAAAGAATTTTTCATCCTACAATTTCAAGGACAAAATAATGGCTCCTTAATCATACCTCCTACTTAACTCAATTTCAATACACATGATACATAGACAAGAAAGATGAATTGATGTTGAAAGTATTTAAACTTGTGTGTTGACAATGATGCCAAAAAGTAACACCTACATTGTATGATGATATCTACTACATTTGTCCAAGGTTCAAAAAACGAAAATTACCTTTTGGTAAGGTACTCTATCTATACAGTCTCTGATGTCCATTTTTTCTTCCCACTTTCCATTAGTCCATCCTTCTTTGTATCGCTGAAGGTAATAAATTTCTTCCACTACTTCTTCTCCCATTACTATAATTTTAAAATGATCTTACATACAATTTAAGACAGTTAATATAAAAAAATTAGAATGATAAAATATCATACATCAATTCAAAAATATGATGCTGTAAAAAAAATAATCTAAGTTATCCCCTTTGATGACCTTTTTATATGAAAGAGAGTAGCTACCTATAAATTATCTTCTGTCTGATCATGTTCTTACCCTTTCCCTTGCAAGGTTATACTTATCATACAGAGCAGTTGTCTTTAATCTTCCAGAGGAACTTTTTTGTTGATATGTGGAATTTCTGCTTCTTTTTTCGAGTCATCCTATTTTATTCAGCATTTTGTAGTTGCCCACTATGGTGTTATAAATTTCTATTGTATCAGTGTTCTCCCAGGCCCTTAAAGGACCACGGGCCCGATGTATAATTTTGACCGTGTGTATCGGTCTTACCACGATGTATAATTTTTGACCGTGGTGCTAAAATTTTCAGTAAAAAAAAATCGAAATCGGTAAAGTTTTAAGCGATTTGTGAATTCTTTTCCGTATGGTATAAAATTCCAGGTGAAATTTGACCAGTTCAAACCAGTTTACCCAGATTGTTGACACCACGTGATCGATTTACCTTATGGGGTTAACCTTGTTGATTGCATTTAATCATGTAATTAACACTTGTTACATTATTCTTTTGTGTTTTAATTAGGAGTTCATAACTTTATGATCACTGATAACTATTTTATGGCTTCACTCACAACCCAAGCGCTGACCTGTGACAAGTCTGCAAATACTTTGTACACAAACAGTGTGAACCCGATAGTTGCACACACGCCTGTACATTGTTTGTGCATAATAAAGTTGGCTCATTAGTATAGTATAATATGTCTGATTAAACCATGGCCAAAATTTTCTTAAATTATGACATAGTTAGGAGCTACCACTTGATTTTTATGGGGGCTAGGATGAAAAATTTTGTCCTGCTTTTTATTTTAATTGTAATCTCTGTCCTGCCTTTTTATTTTTACTCTATTCGGTCCTGCCTTTTTTTTACTAGTTTATCCTGAATTTTTACACAAATTGTCATCCTGCCTTTTTTTACCAAATTGCTCATCCTGTCTTTTTTTTACTCAAAACTCCTGTCCTGCCTATTTTTTCAAATTTCATCCTAGCCCCCATAAAAATCAAATGGTAGCTCCTTTAGTGCATGATATCGGGTTTCAAACTATAGTATCTGTGAAGAGGACGGACATCTGTACATATCACATGACCCTGTTAGTTCACGAGAATACTAAAGTTTATTTGCAATTAATTGCAATCTATTCTATTTAATAAATAAAATGCATGACTGTACCTTCAAATTGGATATCTATCCACAATTAATGAATAACAGAAGTAATCTTGCAAATTTTATCCATCAGCACATGTTAAATCTATTTATATCTACTTCCTGTCATTCAGGCGGGAAAAATAGGAGACTTTGTTGTTGACATTGAATATGGTTACTTATAGACCCAAGATAAATTTATAGGTTTAGGAATTCTTTTAAATGGATCATGACAAATAAAGATTTAGATTTCAGTGCAGTATTAAGTCTGTATCAATGTTTGATTATCACCAAAGACAAGAAAGGTTAATATTTACATGAAATCTATGGCAAAATTTGTTTAAATTTATGAAAAATTTCTTTATTTTTTAAATTAAAGATAGAAACTGGTTCAAATAATAAAACAATATTTGTTCTTGTTATTTTATATCTCCTTATGACAAGAATCCTTTCACATACAACAACTTTCTTTCTAGAAACTATAAAGTTTTTTTAAATTGAACATTTTTGGTCTCCTTTGAATGATATTTTATTTTTATTGATCATGGATTTTATAAAAGATTTGATTACTTTAAATTTAGATGAATACTTTGTAATGAATCATGTTTTATTTATTTTAAAAAATATTAAAGTATACAAACTGTTTATTGATTTACTTTTTTTTACCAATAATTTTCTGACTCAATGTCTACATAACACATGTACAGTACCACAGTGTTAAAACAAAACAAGAGACATACTGCAGTAACTAGAAATATAGCTAAGCGACGTGACGCGACACAACTGATTGTATGAATCATTTCACCAAGCTGTCCACACGCTGTTACCCTGGTGCTATCCAAAATCCTGGGAGAACACTGTGTATTGTTTATGACACTCATCTTTGTTGTCTGTCACTATGTGCATAATTTGTATGTTGTATTCATCACCCCAATTTTTGTGTAAATGCAATAATATGCCTAGTTTTTGCTATTCAACATTCTCTTATCGTGCTTATGCACAGATGTCCAATTGGGTTTTATTTGGAGTTGTTTTCTCTGAATAGCACTAGGTTTAGGAGTGATGTTCTTATCATTTTAAGACAATGTTCACTAAGTGAGGAATATACTTGTCCCTTTCCAATTGTTTCAGATTTTGATGTCAGATATTTTGAAATTGTCAGGTTTATATGCACTTTAATGTCCTAGAACCAAGGTAAAACTGTTACTGTAAACCCAGAAATTGGTTCTATGTTATTGCCACAGGATGGGTTTCACAAAAATAAACACTTGCATTTCAAATTTTGATAGCTATATTTGTTTGTAGCATTTCCTGTAATGGCAATACTTAATTTCGCATTTTTGTCCATTGTTCAAACTATATTGCAATAATAAAAATGATAACTGGATGTAAAAATTTATGATTTTACTATTTTTTATTATGTGCAATCTGAATAAGCAAACTGTCACTGCAATAAATGCATAATCACATGTGATAGTTCAAGTTTCATTAAATAAATTACAAACCTGTCAAATAATCTTCAAATTCAATAACAGGAATGTGTTCTCTTAGACTTGCAAGGTCGAAGAAAGTTGACCACTTGACCTTGATCTGGTTGAGGTCTTGTGACTTCCAATGGTAAAGTCTTCCCCATGGTGGTAGTACAAGAACCCAAGGTTCATCATCATTCAAAAATTTGACTAAATTTGCAACTCTCATAAAAACATCCCGTCGTAGATTAAAACCTTCTCCTGGGTTAACATCATACAGCAAGTACCTATAAATGAAACTTTTTTATAAATAATCTGTCGTCAACAATAGACATCATGGATATGATGGATATGATGGAATGATCAGCAATTTAGAAAATGTTAGTTATTTAAATAAAGCAGCTGATTTCTTCATACAGGCTAAAAGATTTAACCAACAATACTAATAAAATAAAATTTGTAAGGCGTTCCGCGGAACCCATTGTCAAAATTTTCAACATTTTTTCCTGGATACTGTATTTTGGTCATAAACAAGCTTCTGTCCCAATTTCATAAAATTCCATGTAGGTTTGACAAAGTTATTGATGTCCAAAAAACCACAGACTGAACCTAAATGTTGACGACACTGATGACGAAATCTAGGATCGCTATGTCTCTCTTTGGCCAAAATAAATTTCGCAGGTTCAACAAAAACTACATTCTTTACAGAAGTTAAAGAATGAGGTAATCAAATTTGTACAAACTTTTTATACAAGTTATCAGCTATATCTATTTAACTTGGGTTTGTTTGTTATAATCAATAAAATACAACACTTCAATGATAATAGATATCATTGTCCGAAATATTAATTTCGATAACCCCCCTTTAACAAGATAAAATTTCATGACAATAGTTTTATGAAATATTGTCTCCATATAGACAAAACATTACTATAGATAACCTCCCTTGAACCATACAAAATTTTACAACAATTAAACTATGAAATTTTGTCAATATATAGAGAAATTTTCATCGAAGAATTGTCCTGTTGACAAAATATAATATTCTAAAATCATGAAATTTTGTCGAAGGGGATATTATTCCATAGTACAATATTTTGCTTTACATATTATGTGTCAAGAAGAATTATAAACATGATAAACATGATAAATGGTAACAAACATACTTACAACTACAATTTCAATAAAACATCAAAATGGCTTTAAATTCTATTATACCGGTATATCATGTATATGAAATCAAAGTAAACAATTTCTTGATGCTACATTATTTGGTCATGACTATTTTTAACCCTGCCACATTCTGTATGTGCCTGTCCAAAGTCAGGAGCCTGTAATTCAGGGGTTGTCATCTGTTACTTTATATCATATTTGTTTTTCGTTTATTGTTTTGTACATAAATCAGGCCCTAAGGCCAAAAGAAAATATATGTCTAAAGTTACATCAGAAAAAATTATAAGCTAGGTAGGTAGGTATTTCTATTTTATTTTTTGTGACATGATTTTGAGTCTTACCGTGGTCCGAGTTGTCTGTGGGCCAAGTTTACCCTAATTTTTAATGATTGGATTATTTCCCTTGGTTATTAGTTGGAAAAAAATGGTGGCAAATTGTTTATTTCATCACAAAAGTCACGAGTTTCCTAAAAACAGTTGTCATATTCACGATTGTGAACATTGGGATGTATCAGGCAATTGATTAAATTTATTGACAAACCTTTCTTCGCTTTTTGACAATGTTTGACACGAGTTCAGTTAATTTTTCACTTTACAATGGAAATAAAATTTCTTAGGGTCGGTCGGGTAACCGTATGCAGACATATATTTTTTCTATGGCCTTAGTTTTCTCGTTTGAATTGTTTTACATATGTCGTTTTGGTCTTTTATGGCTTGCTATAGGGTATAGGTACTGCTCATTGTTAGTGTAAACATATTTTATTAATTAAATTCAGGTCAAGTAATGTACACAAATTGGCATTTACATATTAATACAAGTGAATAATTAATAGGATCCAGAAACAAGCTGTTAGCTTATATTAATCCAATTCCTAATTCAAATAAGAACATTTCATATTGTAATACTCAAGGAGTAGAATGTAAAAAAAAATAACAATGTTACACTAGATGAAAAACAAACAAAACATGTACATGTAATAAGGTTGTGAACACAAAAGAGAAAAAAATTTACATCAGGAATACAATAATAAAGTGTATGTTTCTGAACGGACACAATTATTTAGATATAAGTATTACTTGTTGAACAAGATGTTTGAAATCATATGACAAATCTTTTGCTACTGAGTATGAATGTTTGAACTGCCAAGAATATTTCAATGTTTTGTTCGTAGCTGAAATCCGTTGAACCGTATAGCAAAATTTCTTCCAACAAGAAATGTATGATATTGATGTTATAAAAATGCTGTTCACGCATGATGGGAAATCGGGGGCAGTGCAACAAGTAATGCGCTGTTGTTTCTATAGCACCACATAAACAAAGTGGTGAGGCCAATATATTTTTATGAAGGCCATGTGCATGGTGACCTTTAGTTGCTATAAACCTTCTACGTCATTTGGTTTCAGGTGGAGAGTTGTCTTATTGGCAATCATACCACATCATCTTTTTTTTTTTATATTCTGATATTTGGCTTTATATTTGAATATAAAATTGAAAATATCACATAAACATGTAAAAGCATATAGGATGCAGTCCGGTAAATTGGCCCACATAAGGCTTTGATCGTATGTAGTTCTGCTTAATTATATACAAATTGTATTAAATTTAATATGAATCGATTCACTGACAAATCAATTTTTAGAAGTTTATCTCATTTCCCCAAAAATATCTGAAATAAATTTTTAAATCAACAAAACAAGTGGGTCATCCTTGCTTTTATTGGAAATGTGTTTGTCCGTTAAATCCGCCCATGTACAGTAAATATGTATGGAGGGCCAGTTTATCACAAATTTATGAAAGGAAAAGGTGATCTATTAATAAACCACTTATGAAGAGATTCAAGATAATAAAAAAAAAAAAATTTCAAGTCAGAAATGAGTTTTGTAAGCAATAATATGATTATCGTTAGCTTTAGGAACTGTATTATATATATCATTAGATGTTTTCGTAATAAAGTATTTTTCTTTAAAATTTGACATGCAGTGATGATAAGTACAGTTCCTAGTTATATATATAGCACGCCTTTTACGAATTAACGTATATTAAATATGTTAATGAGTAAGGCGTGGCTATATATGATTTGTAACATAAATGGGCTATGACAGACGTCAAAGGTTAAATGCTGACCAATTAAACTTTACTGTACTTTTCAATATGTCAATCAAATAGTGGTGTGATACTATATCTGATTTCCAGAAAATTAACGCATGCAGCAGATGTCAGTTGGATTTGTATGTCAGATACAGGTACATTTAAACGAATTGTTGCCGTGGCATTCAGGCTCGATAGCCATTTACGTATTATTGAATATTTTTTCTCCCAAAAAACTCTTGAAAAGAGGGCGGGGATTGCAAAATTTTATTTGATGTTTATCTGCCCTCCAACTCGAAAATGGCATGTAATTTAAAAGGAGTTTTATCGTTGTGATAAGAAGGAAACATTTTCTAATACCAATTATGAAGGTAATAAATACTATTCTTCCATTCCCAAGAACTGGAAAAAGATCGGTTAATTGATTGCAGTGGTTGCATGTTGAATGAGTGGAAGATCCAGGGACAAATATTTGAAGCATGATCAATTCACGGAGATAGGCCTTTATAGAATGAAAAAAATTACTAAACATCCAGTGACATATATTTTTTAGAATATTATTAATTTCGACACGATAAAAACAGGTATCCAACCAAAATAACAATAGGAAAATTCATAGTCATTTCTATTACATTTTGTTTTATTCTTTCATTAAGTGGAGGAAATTAAACGACCAAAATTTCCAGAGACAATTTTTTGGAAATATTTATATAGTCACGATAAAAAAAAAGTATCTACCAATTTATCAATATCGCCTCTTCGTTTATAGACCACGTTATTCCTTTTTGTAGCTCTCATCGAGCATTCATTTGTTTCAAGTACAATGTATAATATATATAGGGAATCATTTTTAAATTGGGGGTTAGGTTTACAAGTTTGGCTAGTGTTAGGGTAAGTCCCATCACCCCACCCCTTTTCTCGATTTGTTTTTGATATATTGTTGTGTATGCCTTTTGTTTACATTTATTAGGACATTTTAGGGTCATTGATTTCATAGTTTAGTAGGCCAAGGAGGCGGAGCTAGACAGTGAAATAACAACTTTCGAGATGGAAGTTAGAGCACTGGTCTAAGCTCCTCCCATTCTTTGCTTTTCCTATGACAAGCGACACACGGCGGGACTGGAGAGTGCAATAACTATAAAATCATTCAGTTAACGCACTCCTCTAAAAATAACCGAAGTTAACTCACTCGAAGATCAAAGGAAAAATTACCATTCATGTTACAATGAATAAAATAGCAGACGAAATATTTACGGAAGTGACAATTATGGAAGTAAATAGGAGTTGGCGGGTTTACCTGATGGGCGGAATTACCGGACACTACTGTACATGTAATGTTAAATGCATAATTAAATTAGTCACAGGATGATGTCACGATTATCTGGATTGATCTGATGATGTGTCAACTTAGAACAGTTTATAGAATGCAAAAAAAAATAATTTTCTATAATAGATATAGACACACAGACTCATGTTCTCAGATACTTATTTTATGCAATGGTAAAGGCCCCTTCTCTCTTTCTTTCTTAGACCAAGGATTTTCATAGTATCCTTGCTTAGACAGAAAGGAGGGGGCCTTTAGGCTTTACCATCGCATGAAAAAGGTGCCTGTTGGCTCATATCATGCACGATTTTGAAGCTGAAATGTAGGCCATTTGTATATCGCACAATACCAGCCTGTCTACATACATTATAATACCAGAAACATTGAGCTCATATAATTTGTGGACTATGACTCTACATGTATGTCTTGCAGTCTAGCTAACCTCACAGATTTTGCCTCTCCAAATTCAGCATGCGAATGAGTATCTGGTTTGAAAACGTCAACTTTTTCATGAGCATGTGATGCTAATACAATAGTATTAAATAATACAATGCAGAAATGTGTCTTGATTTGCATTTTCTAATCCTGTGTTGCCACGAAAGCTTCCTATTTTAACTGCTTCCGTTTAAAAGGGACGTAACTCAATTTGAAACAAGAACAATTCCCGCCATTATTTAATATTATAAATTAAAAGAGGGGGGCAAGGGGGGGATCCAATAACAGCAAAACGGCAAATTGATTTGGCTTAAAACAGATAACAAGGAATTGAAAAAGGATAAAAACAGATAACAGTAAATGAAATACTAAAATCATTCGGGTCCAAGACCAATCCAGCATATCTTATTATAATCCTTTGTAATAGATTCCATTTTCTATAAACATATAAACATGTGTTTTAGAGTTATCTAGAATTGGTTTACTCAATGTAAGATAATAATTTTGTGTTATCCAAAACAAGTAGACCCAACCCTTGGATCACTATCTTTGTAGATGATCTACTTTTGAGTAAAAAGGTCTACAGAACAGTATAAATAAGTTTAGTAGTTTCTGTGAAAATTGGCAACTTCCTTTAATTAAATATAATAAATAAAACTTAAACCATCATTTTACAGCAACATATTGCCAAAGGGTAGTTTCATTTCTTTACTACAATGGCAATATGATAAAAAAATGAGTTAGAATATAAATTCCAAATGACTCTTATAAAGAGCAATGTTAACCTTATTTCAAGTTTAGAAGACCTAGTAAAACAAGGCAAGAAAATCCATGTTTTTGGTTAAAGCCAAGGTTGCTTCATTATGAAATCTTCCAATAGAAATTTCTGGTTATCTATTTGATAAAGAAGTTCAATTAGTTTTAACTGATAACTCGGAGATATCCTGTTTGAATAGCTTAGCTGCTATATATTTGTTTTTCTTGTGTTCATTTCTTTTAGAATTGTAATTTCTTTGCTATATTATGTTTGTTTCTGTTTTTGTCACAAGCTAATTATGTTTATATGACAATAAAAATATTATATGATATAATGGCCATATGTTTTCCTTTGTGTAATATTAAGAATTGTTCGAATTTAACATTTACATATGGGGATACAGGGAACATTATCCTTATATACAGGGAACATTATTCCCATATATATGTGAAAAATCAAATTCGAACGATTCTTAATATTACAAAAAGTGAAACATATGGTCAGGGATACATGATGAGAATCGGCATAGGTCCATACGACCTTAACAGAAACACCTTTTTAAACAGGGCTGAGTCTGTGTTTCTTATTGTATAAATTTTATACAATACGGAACACAGACTCAACTCTCTGATTCTTTTCTAAGAATACACACACTAATTTATTACAAGCATAGGTCAGTTTCTTAAAAGCACCAAAAAATGTTGAAAAAGTATTGAATTCCATAACAAAAAATAATCATACATTGAGTAAGCCTGAATTCTAGAAAACTCTAAATACATGTTCATAGAAAATGGAATTTATTACAAAGAATTATAATAAGATATACTGGAATTGTCCTGGACCCGACTGATTTTGATATGTTTAAAGGATGTGAATGTTACTGGAATCCCTCTCCAGATAAGGGACCACCATATTACCTGTGGTAAGACCCAAATGTTGAATGATTTTCAATTTCTACCAAAAATAGGCTGTCAAAATGGTAACATTCCAATTTCCAATAACAGTTAACAGCAAATACATTCTCACAATAACAGATAACAAAAATATGAATAGTCTTATAACAGCTAACAAGGAATAAGCCAAAAACAGCTAACAGCAAATATATTTTCAGAATAACAGATAACAAAGAATTAAAATGCCCCAAAACAGCATAACAGTTAAACCCCTTGCCCCCTCTCATTAAATGTCCCAACAGTTTTGTACTGTTAGATGACATTCCAGATTTTTCTATAAAATCTTTGACTTTAATATCAAGTTGAGTTTGTTTCAACCTGGGAATAGTATAAATGTCAATTGATGTTCCAGGTTACAAGTGAGACATATAATAGGATACATTTCATGTTTCTGGTGCCAACACTCATTTTCTCAACACAACTGAATTTCTGTCCATATCCAATTTATCCTCATCATTTTCAAGTGGCAGTTCGAATTTCCCCGACCTCCATTCCGGACTTCCTCTATTTTTACAAGACCTACCTCAGTATTGTATCTATTGTTTACTTTGTTCTCGTCCTAGCTGAACATGTATGAAATATTTGCCACTGGACATTAAGCAACCAACAATCAATCAATCAATCCAACACTCATTGTGGGATCATGGATTTTCAACAAAAAGGGGGAAGGATATAATGAAAGTTCCAACAATGAATATCTATTTCTTTATAGGATACTTTATTTATAAATGACAATGATTACTCACTTAATTCTCTCCACTCCCATTTCGATGTAGTAAAACAAAACTCAACACATAAGTAATAGTAATCATATTTTGGCATAAATAAACATTTACAATCATACATATGTCATAAATAATTTCTCATTTAAAGTCCATATTAATTATAAATATAACTTCCAAAATATATAAGTGCACCAGTCACTTCAGGCTTCATATTCCATTCTGAGGATCATATTCCACTCTGAAATGTCGGAATTACTTCGTGCGACGTTACGCGCGGTTAATGTATAACGTTTTGAACTTCTTATTCTTCTTAAAATAGCAATAGCAAAAATCATTATCATGTTCAAATTTATTTCAGACGATAAAACAAAAAGACTTATAATTAAATTTTGATCCTTACTGTTTATCAATGGGTAAATCGTGTTTAGTTTGACTTACAAAAAGAAGCGGATAAGAAAAAAAGTGTATGCAAAAGAATATTTAATGTATTGATAGTAAACAAAGCATAGGCAGTGGAATAAAACATTCATTTCCCTTTAACTCGGGAGAAATGAAGATTTGCTCACCCTCGAAAAATCATATTTCCCTCGGGCAGAGCCCTCGTGAAATATGAATATTCTTGGGTGAACAAATCTGCATATCTCCCTCCGGCACTGAAAATAAATGTATAATATCATATGCATTGCAAGGGAGACAAACCAATACTATTTTGTAGTTTAATCATATTCCAGATGTCATTTGCCGAAATATTATCAATTATGGACTTTTGACGAAGTCAATACGTTATATATGGACCTGTTCAGATTATTTTGACCGAGGACGAAGTCCGAGTGTCAATATAATCTAACAGGTCCATATATATAACGTATTGACTGAGTGAGTCCTTAATTTCTATATTACATATGTAAATAATGTATTAGGAAAATGACGTTCAGTGTTCTTTCTGTGGATTTTTTAATTGTATTTTGCAAGAATTTTAACATGTTACTGAAAACAAGGATTTATATAGTACTATAGTACGGAGGCCATGGATTTTTTTTCTGGACAAACTTATAATAATATACGAAAAAATAGAAACAAGGCGATAAAATAACATTTGAAACACGTGATCGTCATATCCAATGAAAACATTAGAATGCTACACCATATGTATATTAATAGGTGTTCAAAGAAGAACAATGTTATCAAAAATTTGTCCCAAATGGCTTTATGACTTGGTCAGGAATGATCAGGAATGCTCACAGGGAAATGTCTTGCCCGTGTAACTGATGATGGATGGGCAATGGCTGCTTAAGTTCAACTGCAAGTTAATATGCATATTAAGAATGAGAACATGTGAATCTAATATGAATATTAACCCTGCTTTGTACTAAACAGACAGGCTGAAAACTGATGAAAATTGAATTCTATGTTGAAAGACCAAAAATGCAGGTTTTAATCTAGGTATAACAGAACATTTGCATTATCATTGACCCATGAATATAAGGTCAATTTCAGATAAACCCTGTCAGATGCAAATATAAACCATACTACACCTTACAATCATTTTATACACTCACTATAGTTCTGACCTAATCATAATAAAATGCACTGCAGGTCACAGTTTGTTACAGCCACAGAGGTTGAACCATGAACAATTGGGGCAAGTATGAACACAATATTCAAGCTTGATACAGCTTTTAATTCAAAACTACATTTACCTATACCCTAATATCCAAAATCTAAAATAAGTTAGAATCAGCATTTCAAAGAACTCAAAAAATTCAATTTTTAATTTTTTGATTTTGGACCCTTTGGACCTCAATTTGAACTAGTTTGTTAACAGGGCTAAAAATCCAAAATCTAAATACAGATCACAGTTACCAGTAGATTCAGCATATCAAAGAACCAAAGAATTAAAATTTTGGTTTAAATCAAACAAAGTTTAATTTTGGACCATTTGGACCTCAATGTGAACCAATTTGATAATGGGCCCAATATCTAAATACACAGTTTGATTATATAAAAAACCCAAAGAATTTAATTTTGGGTTTAAATCAAACTTAGATTAATTTTGGACCCTTTGGACCTGAATGTGAACCAATTCGAAAACAGAAATACACAAACATGGTAACAGATTCAGCATATTAAAGAACCCAAAGAATACATGATTCTCATCGAAATTGAAATTGATCAAGAAACAAATAATGTATACAAAGTATTGGTGTTTGTTTGGTTCCTAATTCATAAACAGTTTGGGCCATAATCACCAAAATCAATTCCAACTTTCCCTTTTTGGTTTGAAATCTTGTATAATAATTTCATAGAAATCCATGGATTTATTCTCAAGTTATGGTCTGGAAACCCCGGAAAATCTTTTTTTTAACCTTTATTCCTAAACTGTTAGAGCAATAACCCCAAATTCAATTCATACCTTCCTTTTGTGGTATGGGACCTTGTGGTTTTATTTCTTTGAGATCTATACACTTATACTCAAGTTATTGTCTGGAAAACATATGTCTACAGACCACAATGACCACATATCCACACCATTATAAAATGGCAAAAGTTTTGCAGTCTATAAATACTTAATGTTGACCACACTTCAAAAAAAGGCCAAGGTCAGATGTATCTCATCAGACAATCATATTCACATTACAATCATTCTGTACACCATACATTGTTGACCTAGAGAATCTGACCGAGAACAGACCAAATCATGGAACCTAAATGATGACCAAATGGTGCAGGATAAGCCACTCAAATTAACAAATTTTTCGTTAACCTTTTTCTTATCCAAATCCATGCAATGTGATACAAAATATATCTCTTCATGTGAGAAATAGATCACAGGCAATAACCATAAGAGAATTAATTGTCCTTATTACACATAAAACTGTCAAATTATTTTAAAACAAATAATGTACACATACCCTTAAAATGGAATCAAGATAATGTTCATATGCCAGATTAAACCAGACCATAAGGCAACTGCATACATAAGACATGGATTAACTCATTAAATTCTTCTACAGTCTGGATTATGAAGTTTTATATCAGGAGCATCCACTGCTAGATCTGTATCCCTGTGTTTTGTATCTGATGAGCCTTTATATAAACTAGATCATTTTAGAATTCTAGATCTATTTAAAGACTTGGCAGCCAATCTGGTAATCAGCAAGTCCAATGAACATTTCTGTCATGTAATTCCTAAGTATCATTTGTGTCAAGTCTTGTTTAAACTAGCAAAGAAGTTTCTGTGACATTTAAAACTCAAAACATGATGTTGAAAGATACCAAGAGATGGAAATATAAACTGTTGACACAGAGATATGTCTTGCGTTTTTGGTGGTATAATGCAAATGTTGAAATTAAATTGCAATATTTAAACTTATTATCTATGCAATGAACCATGACTGACGGTTCAGGGCAAAATAAAAACACCATGGAAATGCTAATGCTTATAAAACTGCATACCCAACACCATTGACTTATCAATATCAAAACTTGAGGAACAAAATGTTGAGATGCCCCCATTTGAGAATAGAACGGAAAGTATAATTAGTGATATTCAAATAACAGAGAGTGAAATAGTCGATATACTTCTTACTTTTGATCCTAAAAAAGCATCTGGGCCAGACAGAATCAGTCACAGGATGCTTAAAATATCCCCCCAAAAAATTGCAAAACCCCTTAAAATTATATTTAATAAATCCCTGTCCCAAGGTAAATACCCTTCTTCATGAAAATAGCCAATGTAATTGCCATATTTAAGAAAGCAGATGCATCCCTAATTAGCTGTGTAGGAAAAGTAATGGAGAGGGTAGTCTACAAACATATTTATAACCATCTACATAGGAACAAACTTATTTATATGTATCAGTCAGGATTTTTACCAAAACATTCAGCTGTACATCAACTTATTGAACTTTATAATACTATATCTCTTGAAAAAAAAGAATTCAGTTGCTTAGTATTCTGTGATTTTTCCAAAGCATTTGATAAAGTATGGCATAATGGACTTATATATAAAATGAATTCTTATGGAATAAAGGCAAATTTACTTGCATGGACTAAAAATTATCTTTTTCAAAGAAAACAAAAAGTAGTTATCAGAGATTCGTCTTCGTCATTGTCCATTGTTTTTGCGGGGATACCCCAAGGCTCTGTTCTCGGTCCCCTTTTATTTTTGCTGTATATATATAAATGATATTGGCGAAAATTTAATTTCACTGACTAGACTTTTTGCTGATGATACGTCGCTGGGATATTCCACCGCAATCATTACAGACTTAGAGGTAGTAGTTAATCATGATTTAAACAAACTCAATGATTGGTAAAAAATTGGTTATATAATGTCCTTTAACCCAGATAAAACGAAAATAATGATTTGCTCAAATATTAAGATTCCAAGTAATTTAAGTTTTTCTTTCAATGGAAGATCAATATCTAACACATCAAGTCATAAACACTTAGGTGTAACTCTCTCCCAGGACGCAAAGTGGAATGAGCACGTAGAAAATATTTCCAAAAATATCACAAAGCATTTAGGAGTCTTAAGAAAATTAAAATTTAAGATGAAAAGACAGAACTTAGAAAAAATGTATCTGGTATATATTCGTCCTATATTTGAGTATGCTTGCGAAGTGTGGGACAATTGTGGTATTTGCTATTGAAACAAATTAGAAAAACTTCAACTGCAAGCTGCGAGGATTGTAACAGGACTGCCAATCTTTACTAAAACCGAATATTTATATTTAGAGACTGGCTGGGAACCCCTTCACAGTAGGAGGCACAGAAGAAAACTCCAATTATTTTATAAGATGTACAATGGTCTCGCTCCACAATATTTATGTGATTTAATTCCCCCAACTATACAAAGTACAACTGTTTATCCACTGCGTAATGGCAATGACTTAATAGTCCCCTTTTGTCGACTCTCCTTAACAAATTCTGCATTTATTCCCTCGTCCATCAGAGAATGGAACAAACTTGATAATTCTATCCGTACACTTGATACCTTATCTAAATTCAAACGCTATTTGTTGAATAATACATACGAAGCAACGACTGTACCTAAGCATTTTATGTATGGTCCGCGGAAATTGAGTGTAATTTTAACACAGCTGCGATGTTCAGCCTCATTTCTAAATAACGACCTATTTGAATCAAATATAATACAAAGTCCATATTGTGCTTGTGGCGCTCCGCGTGAGGATTCATTTCATTTCTTCTTTAATTGCAATAAATACGCTGATATAAGGAACGATCTATTAACCAACATTCATCGTTTACAAGTGACAATAAATCTACAGTTGCTCACTGAGGGTAGCCAAACTTTAACATACGAGGAAAACTGTGAAATTTTAAAGAAGTCTTTAAATATATAAAAAATCAAAAAGATTCCTTGTAGTATAATCAAATAAGATATGAATGAACAAAAACACTGTGTCCACAGAATTTCATTTATTTTATTTTTTTTTTTTTTTTATATTTGTATTATTTCCTATTTTTCTTTTTTTCTTTTATTTATATTTTTTCTTTTTCTCAATTCTCTATCCTTTTCCTTGTTAATTGTGTTAGGCTTTTTTTCTTTTTCTTCTTCTGACTGTGCAAATGCCTCATTTTACTATTACCTTTAATATATATCTACTGAACTGTGCATGCTCTGTATAATTGTTATTGTAATATTATGTAAAGGAGAAGACTTCATAAGTTGGTTAAACTTGTGTCCGATCCTTTTTGTATCTATGAGCAAATAAAATCGTTATAAACTAAAAAATTGACTTATCAATTGGTTTCTTGTTAAACTGTGAAAGTTTCAAAGTCCATGAACCATGATAAGAAGTGGGACCAAATAATCTCTATGAAAATGAGACTTGCAAATGCCAATACAACTGCATACCAAATATCAGATATTAGTCACTCATCTTAAACTGATCTAATCACAAATCACATGTAAATAATGCAAAACATTCAGTCAATAAACCATGACTGAGGCTGGAGCTGAACAATCTCTATGGAACTGAGATTTGTAAATGCTTATACATCTGTATACCAAATATCATTGACATACCACTTATAGTTCTCTTTCAATTGACCTAATCACAAACTTATACATGTAAACTAATTAAAAGTTTTAAGTCGACTATGACTGAGGGAGAGAAGCAAAATAATCTCCTTAGAAATAAGATGTTTCAATGCTTATATAACTGCATACCAAATATCATTGACCTACCACTAGTTGTTTTCTTTAACTTGAACTTATCACAATCAAATACATTGTTGAAGCTGCTGCTTATGGAAAAAGCATGCCCAAGTCTCGCTTTTTCAACTTCGTCCATACCATACAATAAATCAGCTGTGTGTTACCCTTGACCACAGAAACCTCTTCCCCCTTTATTTGTCATTCAGACTCAAATAAAATATAAGATAGGTTTTTCTCAATTAAATTTTTATTTACCTATTTATTTATATCATTATCATGCATCATAATATAAAATACCCAAATGAAACCAGACCCATTCTGCTCCATCAAGTGTGTACAAATACCAAAGAAATTGTAATAATAATAAGTTTTTAGTCCCTTTATAAGTAAAAGGAGGAAAAGGATCTGCATCATGGGTAAAGTATCATTGGTTAAATATTACAATTATACAAAATAACTGACAGAGCTGAGGATTCTTTTTAGTTTCTTGATACCAGTTCCTAGACTTGCTGTTTAAATAGAATTTAGAAAATCAATTCTGTTCTGAGATACATGTCTTAAATTTTAATATCCTTAGGTCTTAAAGGAATATTTTGTTTGCTTTCCAATACTTTTAAATACCAAACTTAAAAATAAATTTATATAATTCCATAAAATATATGAATCCTCAGTTTGTCACATACGAAGAGGCATTTACAAATATAACAAGGAATACAATGGTAAATACTAAGATAAAAAATGCATAAAAATACATGAATCAAATTCATTTATGAGGTGTACTCAATTTATTTACTGGGTTATTTAAATAAACTAATATTGTGATCTGTGCAAAAATTATTAGATCACCAAGGAAATAGTTAACTGCATTTCATTAAACATTTATAACCCCAAGCTCTTATATTGTATATAAAGTTTCTTTATAATTCCTCCCAATTTCTAACCAAAGTCAATTCTTTATATCAAAGTAGGATAGTTATTTAACAATACATGTATGATATAAGTATTTTTTTTTATTATTTTCTTGGAACCAGAACTTTTTGCCCAAGAAGTAATAAGTAATTATTTCATATAAAATAAAAAGAGGAGATATGATTGCCAACGAGACAACTCTCCACCAGAGACCAAATGACATAGAATTTAACAACTATCAGTCACCTACAGCCTTCAACCATGAGCAAAACCCATACCCATAGTCCATATCCTTTAGGAAATGTGCCATAGTAAGCAAGTATATCATCTGTTTGCTCATCCGTCTACAACTTCCAATCACAATTAAAGGATTGAATTGTTTTTGCCTAAACTTTCAAATAATCTTCAGTATCTGTTGGCATTGTGTATATTTTTTTCACATCCAAAGGTTCCCCAATCGAAGAATGGACTTTTCCATTTATAAAATTTTATTACTCATATTGAAGGATAGGTTGGTTCAGCTGATAAGAACATAGATTTAGTTAGAGCAAGATTCTGCATTTATAAATCTTGTAATTTGGTCAATCTTCAATGACCACTTCAATACTTATGTTCATTCATTTTTCTATTTTATCCACTGAGAAGAGTTAAAAGCATAATAAATGTCTGATCTCATTATGTAAATTTATATTTTGAATTGCATGTATATATTGATTGATTGTTGGTTGCTTAACGTCAAAATATATAAACTCAATCATACTTAGGCTTGGTATAACAAGATTTGACAGTAAAAACAAATAAAACCACATAAAAACCACTAAAATCAGATAAAACCAGATAAAACACAAATCTTGTTATTACGCAAAGCCTTATAAAATTTACATTAAAGCTACAGTGGTAATATATATCTGTGTGAACCCCAAATTTATTTTGAATTTAAGTCATTAAAATTTTGTCATAATGAGATCCAACTACTAAAAACATGATTGAAAACAAATATATTTGAACCAACCTATCCTTCACATGATAAAATGGTGGTATGAGAAGCTTCTTTCCCTTTTTACTCAAATACTTAGGAGGTCCACTAATTACAATTGAGAACCCCAAAATTTCATTATAATAAAATAAAATACACACAGCCATTAGATACAGAAGATAATCTGGAAGTTTAAATGAAAACCTTCCAATAGTTTATAAGCTGTGGATGAGAGATGATGATGGACAAACAGACAGACAAATCTTCTTTAATAACCTTTTTATGCTCAACATGAGTGCAGATGGGCATGGGATTTGGTCCTGCCCTGGGTCATATCAAAGAATTGAAAATTGGTATTTGATGCTCCCCTGCTAAGCATTCAGCAATTAGGAGTAGGAGCAAAGACTGGTCAGCTGGAAATCAGAATAATGTGTTCAGGTAGGGTTAGATGTCTTGTGCAGACTTTTACATTATGAACTAGCACATTAAAAAAATCTTGCATTTTTAATTATCCATCCATCCTTCAAAATCAAAACTTCTTTTACAGGATCCTGGTTATACATGTGGAGGGGGGAGGTAATTGTTTAGAAGCTGAGTACAAGCCTCAAAAATCAAACATTAAAATATAAATAATCATAAATGAGAAAAAATATAGAAATCAATCACACAAAAATGAGAAAATATGACAAACTGCAAAAACTATGTAATTATTTTCACTTGAGTGGTCTCAGATGCTGAATAATGCATTTATAATATATAAACAAAACCAATAAATAAAACTGACAGCCATTAATTTGTATGAATGTAAAGAATGCAGAGTCAAAACAAACCATCTAACTAAACATTTTTATTTCTAGTTCATATTGCACCAAAAACTCAGTACTTAAATTGTTTAATAGGGGATTTGTTTTATTCCCTTTTAGTGTTTGGCCATCAAAGTCCTACTTAATAGGTTTCTAACCAGAAAAAATCATTTCACAAAGGACTTATAATTCTTAACCAGTGTACATAACTTAAAAAATATATGTAAACTGAAGCAAGTCTTATGGGTATCTTGTGAAACCATACATCATACCTTTGGGACCTCTCAAATAACAATAATTTCACAGTTTTTTTTATATTTCTTCAATCACAAAACAATAATTGAATGCAAGAAAAAATAATGAAATAAATATTTATAATTTGAATAATAAAGCATTAAAAATTAATTGCATTTATAATTCATTCTGCTTATAAGACAAATATCTGCTGATTTTTTTACAAAAGATAGCAACAGTTCATCCAATGGTTTGCAGGATTGTAGTCTGAGGATTTTACCATACAAGGAAGGCAGCAACAGCAACTCTTTCGACTGAAAAAGAAACAAAGTTAAATTTCAATTGTTGATTCTTAATTTTAAAATAATCTAACAGGAATAAAGAAACAGACATTAGTGTATGTTAAACAATTTGTTTATTACTTATATTGATTACTCAAAAATATATAGTATCAAAAATATCCGATTTTATTGTTATCTCCCCTTCATATATCTTCTTCAGATCTAGTATCTGCTTTAAAGGGTACATTATTTTAAAATGAAAAGATTGAATACTGATTTTTTTTAATTGTAAATTAAAAAAACTATATATATTGAAATCTATTTAGTGACATTCATCACACTATAACATAAACACATTAAAGTTGTATGTTGATGAATAAGTTCTCACCTTATAACAGCTTTATCCCAGCAAGTAACCCAATGGAAACCTGATGCTAACCTGGAATATAAAAGTAGTCAGTTATACTAAACTTTCCTAAAAAAATTATTACACATGTACTAAATTTAAAATTGCACTAGGATAACAAAAAATCATGGAAAAAATATTTGGTATTCTGAATTATAAACTCAGTTTTATATTTACCAAAAAAATTCAACCGGTATCTCATCAGTGTAAAATTATTTTTTTGGTACTAAAGAACCTTATGAAATTGATTTCAAATATTATATTACTAAAAAGATGCTTGATTACCTACCAACATGTTAACAATATCAGACATCCAAGTCTTACTCCCAACACCATGAATACATCATCATTATAACAACCTAAATATAAAAAAAATGAAAAAATTATTACTTGTTTTACAGGTCAATCTGTCTCTAAGAAGACTAACAAAATAATGCTATGTTTCATTTATTAAAACCTGTTATACATTATCATCTTCACTATATAAACTTTAAACTGCTAGAGATAGAAATTGACCTTGTGCAAGGGCACGTATATGTATAAGACAATGATTTTGGAATATTCAATCGCAAAATTGGATGGTTTTGTTCTCTTTTGATGGTTCTTAAAATCATTTTCATAACAGCGTAGACAACCCCAATACTTATGTTGGTAATAAAACTAACTTGATTAATTACTGTAAATTCAGAAACTATTGCAATGTTTTTATTATTGCGAAAAATGCAATATGGTTGTATTGGCAATAATTTAAACTAGCATTTTGAAATTTTTTATATGAATTAAACAGGATTTTTCTCAATATCGCAAAAATTAAAATCGCATTTTAGTCTAAAATTACAAAATCGCAATAAATGAATGGTTCGTGGATTATGTAAATTGTGAAGAGTCAAAAATTAATTTTATGGTTCAGTAAATTAAAAATAAATTATAGCTATTCATTTTAAATAAATTTCTATCAAAAATAAGGCTCAAAGAACTTTTTATATTATTTATATTAACCATAACAACTTACACAGATGTTGGCGTATGAATATACAACGTCAGAGTGGGCGTCTCGCCATAAAAATTGACAACATTGAAAATAAAAGTAATACTTTTAACCAATCAGAAGACAGTAAATACACAAATTTATTTATTAATAATTGCACGCAATAATTTCTGAATTTACAGTACCTTTAACTTGTTTGCCATTGCAATTGGCTATCGATAACAGTGATTTTACGCTCACTCAGTCTGTCAGAGGCCTTCCAATAGGGATTTAAATAGAATAAAAGAGCAAAGTACATGTAGGCACAAGAGAAGAAAAAAAGAAAATAATTATTCAACATTTAAATCAACACACAAGGTTTAGTCCTCTGCTAGTAATTCGTACTATTTGATGTAGGCATTTAGAACCTTTGGCGACCCCAGTTTAAATGTCTATAACACATTCAATGTGACAAGTGGGCATTACAGACAAACTTTCACCTTATCTGACCCAGTCAATAGATAACATAAGAGAGCCAAGAAATCGTCTTGTCCACGCTTTTATGAAAATGATTCTATATCAATTCAATATTCAAACAGTTACAGACTTTGCATAAAAATTTGTTCGACCCAAATAAGTTTACAAATTCATTGATAATAACTTGCATACAGTTGGTTTCTATCCAACACAGCTCACTCGATACCAGACAGAAAACAAATGTAAGACTAGATACTCTAAAAATCAAACACTGATAGAAAAGAACCCTTAAAAAATAATGTTAAATGCCTATATATATATTATTACCATAAAATTTGTGGAATATATAAACTTACCACATATTTTTCATGGTAAAGCCTCAGACTTGGTGAAGATTAAATTGACCATCTCCCTTAGAGCTGCTCTCCCGGCTGACAAGGTGACTCTCCTCGTAATCTTAACATATTTTTTTTAAATATAGTTTTATACATTAAATATATCAGATGCATTTCTAATAAATCCCCTTTCTTGAAAATTTCACCAAATCAATTGTTAATGACCCAAGATTTCTCCCACCCTGCATACTTATTATCTAGAGCTCTGCTTACATTTATTTTTTTTTATTACAGAGCTCTAAATAATAGTCAATATTAGCTAGTATACATCTGATATTAAAAAAAAAATGTACAAGCATGAATATCAAAGTAGATGAAAATCCTAACATTAAGGGAATTTCAAGTATGTGGAGTTAAACAGGGGTATAATAAATTGCCTCCCTTTGACCCAAATTTCACCCTGTTCGGACTCCACATCCTTGTTATATTAAACAAAATAAATAAAATAGTACAATTAAAATTAAAAAATAGATTGATAACAAAAATCTAACACATTTCAATAAAATATTTTGTACTGATCGACTTATGGTGGCAGAGTGGTCCTATTAGTAGTTCAACTACTGTATCACTAGCCTGTCAACACTGAGAACCCTCACATGAAATGTGTAACTTCATTCTTAATTTGACTAAGGTTTGCCCGTTTCCCTGATGAAGGTGATGTTTTCACCAGGCACTCTGGCTGTCTCCACAAATAAAATTTACAGCCAAAATTATAGTAAATCATGTTAAAGTGGTGTTTAACACCAAAATCAACCAATCCAATTTCAACAAGATGTTCTTCAACTATGCCTTTTGTAAAATTATTCTTTAAAAATATCACCTTGGTTACAAACCAAAATCAGCTAAAAATAACAAAAAAAGTGCAAAAAATATATTTCTAACTTCTTAACTTCATAAATTCCTCTGCATTAGAGCACCCTTGTCACATATCTTAAAGATATTAAAATTAACATGAAAGAAAAGGTTGTAAGGGGATGTATTTACTGCAGACCATTATTCATCTTTTTAGTTTACACTAGAGAGGCATTTGCTATGGTAAGGTATTTTGAAATGTTGCTAAAAAAACAAAAATAATTAAAACTTTTCCTAAGAAATTTAGTGGAAATATTCACATCGGCAGATTTAATTGCATTAACTACATGTATAAAGTAACTTGTAAAATTTGAAAGTATCTCAAATCCTAAAATAACAAAAAGATGGCAAAAATATATACATTACAATTTGCAAAAAAAAAAATACATTTCAATAATTGAACATTTTTTTTTTTTTTTTTTTTTTTCTTTTAGATTATCCATTCTTAAACTGCTGGAAGTGTTTTGACTAGACATGAGTATAAACGGAAAATAGAAAGAATTTTTGTAATGTCAAATACAAGTTAACCTACAACTTCCAATCTTGTTGAAAATGGAGAATCTTTACATATTTTTTTTTTTTTTGTTTGTAAAAAAATTATAAACATTTTCTCAAGCATACACAAAAATAGTCTGAATTACATTCTTTACTGTTGCAGTTATATCACACAACCATTTTATGCAGCCACAGTTATCTGAAAAAGAAATATACATTACTCATGAACATTGAAATAATATTTAATGCAAAACAATTATAATTAACTGAGCATTACAATTATAATGTATAGAACATTTCTTTTTCTTTGTTATAAAGTGATTTGTTGACATAAATTTTAAAGTACCAGTATTTCTTAGCAATAAAAGGATGAAAAACAAGTCATTGGCTGATGTCTTGACAAATATCTTTTTAACATTGTTTTATAGCTATATATAGTATATCAGGCTATTAACTTGATTGAATTTTTTAACATTTAGTCATGTTGAACCTTTATAGCTAACTATACAATATAGGTTTTGCTCATTGTTGAAGGCATAGGGTGACATTTAGTTGCATCCACATCATTTGGTCTCTGGTTGATAGCTGTCTCATTGGCATACATACCACACTTACATATTTTCATATATGGGGACAACTATAGATAACAAAAAAACTGAAATCCCAAGATTTTGCATTATACATTATACTTTTTGACTAATCCCTTATATATCTTTATATCTCCTTCTAAATTGTTTATTCAACTATAAGTAAAGAAGACATTAATATGTAAGATTTACATCTGTGCTTTAAAATGCTCTTGGATGAAAAGTTCATAAATCTATGTATTGATTCTTACCATAAAAGTCAGCTCCAATGCCCACTCCCAGCTTCAATCCTTACAGACAAGCTGTGATGCTAACCTGAAATATAAAATGATAATTCATTAATAAAACCCTGTAACTCGGAAACGTAAAATTTAAAATTTATAAAAATCGAAAGGGAGCTCATGTCAATAGATATAAACAATTCACCACAATTTCTTGCAAGTTGGTGAAAGCATTCTTGAGTTTTTGTGCGAAACCCCATAACTCGGAAACGTAAAATCTAAAATTTATAAAAAACAAAAGGGACCTCACGTCAATAGATATAAACAATTCACCAAAATTTTATGCAAACTGGTTAAAGTGTTTTCGAGTTAATGTACGCATGTTGACGACGGACGGACAGACAGACGGACAACGGTATACCATAATACGTCCCGTAAACGGGCGTATAAAAACTGTTTAAAAGGTTCTTTGTTGGTATTATGTATGTATATTGAATAGATTGAATGATTGGTTGTTGGTTGCTTAAGGTCCAGTGGCAAATCATTAAATAGAAATAGTCTTAAAATGTGTTATATATGTCAAGAACATATGGATGAGACAGCAATCCAACAAGCCAACACATTTTTATGTAAACAATTCAGATCCTAAACTTTACTCTTATTTGGTTACTGATATAATAATAAGAGTAGATTCCTGTAAAAAATCTTTTAAGCGTTCAAATCTTGTTTTTCCATAAAATATTTATAATACATTTGAGTTTTCCAAAACAGGACTAACATACTGGTACATACCTTTGTATTAGCTGTATAAGACCACCAAGTCTTATTCCCACACCATGAAAACATGTCTCAGAAAGAACCTGAAATGAAATTATAATCAACACATTATACATTTTGTAAATCAATTTATGTGTTACCGATAACCTAAAATTTACTAAATATTGTTCTGATTTCTTATTGCAGGTAGACAATTGTATAAAATCATTTTTTTTTAAATCAATATAAAAGATAGAAAAGTAAAAAAACGTCAGATTTAAATTCAACTGCACAAAAAATATCTGAATATTTTACAAAGTTATCTCCCATTGAATGCAAAATCGTGTTTTAAATTGTACTGGTCTTTTCTTGAAGTTTAATGACTATTTTTAGGATTTACTATTGATATTTTAATAGAAAATTTTGTTCATGTATCTTGTATCTTTAAATACTAAACTGGTAAATTAATTCATCAATGGTGTTTTAAATGCAATATTTCAGAAGGGTCTGTTATCTTAAAAGATCTGGCTAAAATAAACTTGCCTTTTCTATTTTCATGGTAAAGAGTCAGACTTGGTTGAAGATTTAATTGACCATCTTCCTAAGAGCTGCTATCCTGGCTGACAAGGTGGTTCTTCTCAATATCTTATTGTCAATCTATGTTGTGTCCATTTGTTTTTAGAAAATAAAGTAACATACATAAAAAGTATCAGATGCACTTTCAATTAATAAACTTTTGAAAAATTTCAGTAATTATTTTAAGTGACACATAATTTTTCCCACCCTAAATTTCTATTATCTAGAAAACATCTGATATGTAAAAAAGTGCATAAATGTGAGTATCCAAGTAAATAAAAATCTAACATTGAGGGAATTTCAAGTATTTGAAGTTAAACACAGTATAATAAATTACCTCCCTTTGACCTAAATTTCACCCTGTTAGAACTCCACATCTTTGTTATATATAACAAAAAAACATAAATAGTATACCAGTAATCAAAATAAAAAATAATTAAATTACAAAATTCAACACATTTCAATAACATATTTAGTGCGGATGGAGTAATGGTGGCTGAATGGTCAAAGTAGTTCAACTACTGTATCACTAGCCTGTCAACACTCTGAACCCTCACATTGTAGGTGTGTTTAACGTCAATCTTAATTGACTAGAGTTGCCAGTTTCTCTGTTGAAGGGGATGTTTTCACCAGGCTGTCTCCACAAATAAAACTGGCAGCCAAGATATAGCAAATCATGCTGAAAGTGGTGTTAAATACCAAAATCAATCAATCTACTTTCATCAAGATATTCTTCAACTATGCTTCTTGTAAAATATTCTTAAAATAATATACCCTTTGTTATAAACTCAGCTAAAATGACACAAAGGTGAAAAAATATATTACAATTTGCAAAAATAAAAAACATTTCAATAATTGAACATTTTTTTCTTTTTTTTTTTTTTTTTTCTTTTCTTTTTTTTTTTTTTTTAGATTCTCCATTCTTAAACTACTGGAAGTGTTTTGCCTAGACATGAGTATGAACAGAAAATAGAAAGTAATTTTTGAAATTTCAAAGACCTATTAACCTACAACTTCCAATCTTGTTGAAAATGGAGAACCTGTACATAATTTTTTTTTTCTTTTTGTAAAAATTATAAACATTTTCTCAAACATACACAAAAATAGTCTGAATTACATTCTTTACTGTTACAGTAAAATCACATAGCCCTTTTATGCAGCCACAGTTACCTGAAAAAGAAATATACAGAATTAAACGTAATTGTCAAAATCTGAAAATTGAAACAATATCAAATGCAAAATAATAAATAACTGGTCATTATAATCATGATTCATAAAACCTTTCTCTTACTTTGTTTAAAAGTGAATTGCTGATATATTTTTTGAACTACCAGTCTTTATTAGCAGAAAAGGATGAAAAACAAGTCAATGGTAGATGTCTAACATATTTCTTTTTTACATATTGTTTTTTTTGTATTGGTTCTTACCATAAAAGTCAGCTCAATGCCCACTCCCAGCTTCAATCTTTACAGACAAGCTGTGATGCTAACCTGAAAAATAAAATGATTAGTCATTCAAGATTGTTTAAAAGGATCATTTTTGATATACTGTATGTATATTCCATATTTTGAATGATTGATTCATTTGATTGTTGGTTGCTAAATGTCCAGTGGCAAATTAAATAAACGTCTATAAATATGTAATAGAAGTTGAGAACAGCAAACCAGCATCCCAACAAACTTTTACATAATCAAATCAGATAATTAAGTTTACTCCTTTAAAGGCAATTAAAGAAAGCAAAGACTTCTTACCAAACTCCTACAAACCTTCACGCTTAGAGCACATGCTATTTCCAAATACATTTTATAATACTTTTTCTTTTTTCAAAACAGGACTAACATACTGGTACATACCTTCGTATTAGCTGTATTAGACCACCAAGTCTTATTCCCACACCATGAAAACATATCACAGAAGAACCTAAAAAGAATTAAAAAAGACACATTATATATTTTACAAATCCATTTCTCTATAAATATAAAGTCACTATATAATGTTCTGATTTCTTACAAAATGTACACAATAGTATCAACACAAGTTTGTAAGATAAACTGTTGACAGAGATGTCTCGCCTAGCAGCGGAAAATGAAAAACATCTGATGATTAGCAACATTGCTAATTAATTCGATAATTTGTTAGTAATGCAAATAAATACAAAATGTCATTGATCTATAGCAAGGAGTAACTATTAACCTGACTAAACAGAAAACTTGACATAATAAAAATAAAACAAGTCAAAGGTTTTTGTTTGGAATTTAACTGCACAAAAGTGATGTGCAAATTTAACAGTTATATCCCATTGAATGAACAAATCTTGCTGTTAATTGTACTTGTCTCCCCTTGAAGTTTTAAATATTTTGATCGAAAATCTTGTTCAAGAAAATGGTAACTTAAATTATAAAACTTATTAAAATTAATACATCAATGGTGTTTTGCATGCAGAAGATCAGAAGGGTGCTGGCATGTTGTCTTAATATGCACTTCTTGTCCAATATTTCTAGAAAATGTATACAAATATTTGGCTTAAATAAACTTGCCTTCTTAATTTCTTGGTAAAGCCTCAGACTTGGTTGAAGATTTATTTGACCATCTTCCTTGGAGCTGCTATCCTGGCTGCTTTCAAAGGTTTTCCATCATAGTTTTTTATGCTAATCAGTCCACTGAATCCATTTTATCTAAGTAATGAAATGTCCTTTCCATTGTACATTATAAAATGTACAATAGTCACCAGAATGTTCCAAGGCATCTCACATTATTTTTCCAATCATGGAAACTGAAGAAATTCTCAATTTAAAATACAAATAATTTATTAAATTCATTTAAAAAGTACTGTAAAAATACCAGACATGCTTTTAAACAGGTAACTTGTATTTTGATAATTTACGAAATGTATTCTGTACCCACAATTTCTTCCACTCATTAAAAGTATATTTTAGAACTATGTTTACATTTTTTTTATTTACAGAGCTCTAGATAATAGCTTTTATATAAGTTACCAGACATCTGATATGAAAATACTTATACAAATGTAAGAAAAAAAGTACAGTGTAGTAATAGTATAATAAACACATATAAATCAACATTTTTAAAATATTTTGAAGCATAGTTTAATCAAAAATATCTCATTTTCAAGGTTTACTACTCATGTACATAGTAGTCATGTATAGTCCCAAAATTTGTAAAAGCCTCTATAGATTTGCAAACTCTCTGTGAATTCCAAAAGATATGGGTTAAAAACTATTTATTTTACCTTTGATGAAAAATTACTTAGTTCCCAAGTCAGGAAAAAAATTATCAAACAATTCCATAGTACCAAGTGGACAACTTAAATATTTGTACAATCATTGTGTGAAGTTAAAAAGATTGAGATTGAAAACTGCAGGAGTTGATTACACAAAATCAGTACCATCTTTGAAAATTTTGGAAAACAATCATCAAGATCAGAATTAAGGGAAAATGGGGAAATTCCTCAAACAATTTCATATAAGCAGGTACACAACTTCAAAATGTATGCAATTATTCTGTGAAGTTTCAGTGGTACAAGAAAAAGAAGCTGAAATGAAAAATACAAATATGATGCAAAATGATATTACATGTATCAAGTATGAAATCTTTAGATTTAATAAAAAAATTTAGAAAGAAAAAATTAAGAACTCAAAGAAATGATATAAATACTGATTCTTTATAATAAAAATTAATTTCAATACTTTATAATTTAAATTAATTTCAAAACTCAAATGGCACGTAATACTTCAATAAAATAGATTTTACTTTTTACTTTAGTTTTATACTTGAAAGAAAAATAGTAGCAAAATTTACAATTGAAAAGTAAAATTTTTGTTCCCAGATTATTTATGATAGCATTTTTGATTGGTTATATCAAAATTTGTTTTATGTAAGATTACTTCCAATGACTTTTGTCAGAAAAAAAGGAAAATCACTGATATCTTGACCATAATGGACTGAGGCAAGGTTACTGCACTCTCCGGAATCATTGGTTCCTTAAATAGATAAGAACCAGAAGCAGCCAATATACAGACTTACAGGAATCAGCTCTTTTTTGCTACGGAAAGAAAACAGATTACCAGTTAAATCTAAAACAGTCTGGTTATCTTTAACTTTTTTAGTGATTAAATCCCCAAAGTCTGAAACAGGGTCTAATATAAATCTAAAACTGCTTGGTTAACAGAACTGATTGTAAGCTATCGCTCAGGCAAAAATAATCACGTATATAATGCCTACCCATGTTAAAACTACAATAAAGTATAGCTTGCAACAATTATTTCTTAATTATTATGGACTAATGGAAAACTCCTTTGAACTAATGAGGCTAAAGTTGGATCCCTGTTAAAGAGTCAAGCTCTTAGATTACTCTTTGTCTGGCCATGAGTTTCAAAAAGGATCCAATGAAGAATAGCTGCAGTCAGTTATTGATAATTGGGTTTTACTTATTTTATTTTTTTAAAGTATTTTATGATGGCAAGTGCTTTACCTATATTGTAATTACCAAATTTGAAAAAGATAGAATGGTTTGATACCAAGGAGCAAATTAATTTATGTTGTAATTCAAACGGTATGATAGGGTTAAGATCAGTCTAATACCTTTTTCAATAAAAGATCTAAATTGTATAAAATGAGCTATATTTCAACAAACTTATGATTTGAAATTTGAAATTTTTGTGTTGTACAATCTACTCCTTTTCATGTACACATGATAAATAGAATAAAATAGACCAGTTTTCAGCTCCTTTTTTGTGATCTTGAAATGATCCTGCTCACTGTCAATACTTTTGATTGCAAAAAAGAAAAATTGTTTCAAGAAGCTGGACAAAATTATCCTTTAATATATTGATCACAGAATGGCTTGGGAAGTTAAAAAGATTAATTTTCTATTAAACAGGAAATTTTTACAAAGAAATGCTTAAACTCAAGACAATTTAATTTTACAAATTACGATGAGCAATTGTTAAATGGGACTAACAAGTAAAATTAAAACATTAATACCAGTTGTCAATTATGGTCTCATAATAATGAAGTTATCATTAAATGTCTGGAAACTGTGGATGAAAACCTAGTGTTGAAGGTGAGAGTTGAAAATTAACCCAAGGTTGAGAAGCTTGAAGCAAAGGGAGATAACTACTGTAAGATATCGGGATTGATAAGTTAGATAACTCTTCACTTGGAGATGATGATAGTTTCAGATAACTCAAAATGAAGTTTTTAGGGTATTGGAAATCATTATAAATTTCGTTGGTCATCTCAACGAGATTGATTTTCTCCCTTGAGCCGGTACCGCGAAAGTGAGAAAAACAATCAAGTTGAGATGACCAATGATAATCTGTTTATCGCTATTTTGCTTATGACGACGTTGAAATTTACATTGACAATGGCACGTGCAGCCTTAGTTTCTAGAGATACTTTCCATATCTTTCTACTATGCTGAGAAAGGAAATTATCAGTAAGATCAAAGGAAAATTCAGTAAAATAGTGATAATAATATATATATCATAGAAATTTATTATTGTTCACCAAATATTAAGACTTGTACAAGCTTTCAGTCATGTAAGAATTAATAACCTTTGCGATTATGTTTATAACTCTATAATAAATGTAGATTAAACATCTAAATTCTTTTTTGTATGGCAGAATTTTCGTTATGGCTTGACTGTTATAAAAATGTATTTTTACTTCTTTATTATCTTAATAGCGATCAGTGCTTTAAAGATGTAGATACCCAGAAACAATTTTGAAGAAGATAAAGTATATCTAAAAAACTTTTGGGATCATTTTCCACTTCCCCTGAATTCAACTGAATTTACGAGAATATGTTTTCTAGTTTTCCATTTCATCATAATATGTCAAATACAATTTAGATTTTGATTTTGATTGAAGATATTCATTTTCAATTTTGAAAATAAGAAATTAAAGAAAGTATGAAAATTGTACAGATTCAAAGTTCAAAGCAGCTTTATGCTCAAACATTTGATTATTTTTTATGACTAGAAATATCAAATATTTTCATTTCAGAATTACATATATAGATTCCTTCGAATGGTAAACACCACACCCTAAATACCTCAAAACCAAAGAACCATCCAAAGAACAACTGAAACAAACAGAAGATATAACCAACCCTACTACTTAAACACCAATAAGCAGCTTTGTTATATGTTAGTAAAGACACGCAGCGCTCCAAGCATAATGTATTTCTGAAATGATCATTTGATATTTGTTAAGTCTACACCAAAACTCTGAAGATAAAGAATGTTTTGCTTCGGAACTTTGCATGCACTAGACTACGAGTTTAAATCAATTTCAAGTACTATGTTATTCTATAATCTGACAACTACAATGCTTTGAAAATGTAAAAATTTTAGGAAAATTATTATTTCACTATAAATCTTAAATTTTAATTTAAATGTCTTAGGAAAATTTTCATTATAAATCTGAAATTTTAATTTAAATGACATCTTTTTTTTTTAACGAAGAACCAAAAAAAATGCATTTACTCATTATCTTTTGATTTTGCCATTTGATTAGGGACTTTCCGTTTTGACTTTTCCTCAGCGTTCAGTATTTTTGTGATTTTACTTTTTTTTTCACCACAAAAAAAGCACTGATAGACCTTTAAGACAATGTTAAAAAAACTTTCAATCGTTGGATCAAATGACAGTCTGTAGTGGTGAAAATACAGAGAAATTAATCATAACCAGGATAAACCTCATCTGAAGTTATTGCAACTATCATCATCTCTGTATTGATAACTTTTAATATTAAATTAACACCCCAAATATAAAGAAGGCATTATACCCTGGGTTAATCTCCAACTTCTATATTTTGCTTCTTATGTTGTTGCACATTAATAAATGCATAATTTAACTATTGAAAATTATGGACAAATCTTTTACTGCATTCAAGAAGAAAAGATAGACATGTTTTGAGTACAGGTACTTGGCTATCATGGATCAAATGATCATTTGGCTACTGTTGTAATAAATAACATGAAAACTTTCACAATTAAAAATTGCTCATCATAATCCTTCAGAAATATTAGAAATTTTAATGGTGAATATTTATAACAAATATAAAAGAAGACTTTTTCATATAAAAATAACTAATTCAGAATTAAAGTATTTTTAACTTGGGGTGTACTGGATGACACACAGTACATCTGTGTTATAGAAATTTCGCCTGCAGATTAACCACATAGGAGTAGTAGTAGAAGTAAATGTGTGCATTTTCAAATCATCAAAAGTTGAGATATTTAAAAAATTACTGCATTCAAATTTTGTTCTAAATACCAGTACATATTAAGAGTAAAAATATGAAATTTAAATAATCTGAACCCAGTCATATTTTTTCAATTGATAAATACTTCACATAAACATCTAGTCTTTTTTTAGTCTGGGGGTTGGAATCCCTCCTTTTATTCTGATTCCTCTTTTTTTTTAATATGTGAACCTTTCATGGTGTTCCTAGGTTTGGAACCCCCCTTTTCAAAATGGCTGTATCCACACATTGTACTGACTCAACTTCCCTAATGTAAAATAATATACAAAAATGACTTCTCTGAGCATGGTCCCTGGGTCTTACTTTACAAATGTATAGCTCAATTGGATCATGTAGTTTAAATTCTTTCAAATTTGTAAATTCATTTCATATGAGTTACCTCCCCTTCACTCAGTGAAATTTTAAAATTTTCTATCATGGAGGGGCTTAAAGATTTTATAGACTTCAATGTTATTTACTTTTGAAGCCAAAGGGAATTCAGTATAAGGACTTTATTTTTAGTGGGAATTTATTTCACCCTTATCAGAACTCTGGAATTAATGAGTAATTTTTCTGACTCAGTGAGTGAAAGCTTCATTCTTTTACACAAATTTTGGTAGCACCCCTTGCTAAAGCCCCCCATAATGTAAGATACCAGTGTTTTCATGGAGTAAGACTGAGTCATCATTATCTTAACTTGACTCACATGAATGTTAAAATAGATAACCAATATTTTCTGTGAAAAAAAGGTGTGCATGTTATCAATTTAATAAATTTTGGAGCATATTTTTTAAGTTAAATTGAAGTTAAAATTTTGTCAAACATGAAGATACTTCAAAATAACAAACAAAGAATAATAATTCTAAAAAACTATATTTGAAAATTATGTGCCATCTTTATCTTGTCACATTTAAAATTTAGAATTGAAGAAAGAATGAATGAAAAAAACACCCTTGACTTTGTCAATTTGTAAATTTGTTAACATATCAATTACTTAATTACCCACTTCTGTCCTGTCCTGGTAGTAAAAAACCCATCCTAGTAGTACTTCTGTCCTGGGTCACCTGAGTTCATCCCCTGGTCTCTGGTTGGCTTGATGTTGTACATTTTTAGTTTTCAGTTTAGTGTTTTGTAGACTTTTGTCTGTCATTTCTTTTGGTTCCAACTTCCTGGATCACCTGAGTTCATCCTTGGTCTTTGATTGGGTTGTTGTACATTTTTTAGTTTGTGTATTGTTTTGTATATTTTTGTCTGTCCTTTCTTTTGGTTATGGGGTAGTCTGTCTTTCTTCATCCATACTTATAAAGGTATTTAACTTATTTTCTTCTGTGTGTTTTATCCCATTGACATTAATACCACATACAATTTCTTTATGACAAACTTACAAACATAGGACCAAAAAAAATTAAAAATACGGTATACCTATATTCTCTGTATAAACTCTGTAATGGAAACAGATAATAAAGATTAGTGATGTGTTTGAGAAAATTGTTGTCAATTCCATCGAAGCAGATCTCTAATAAGCCATATTCAAGGTTTATGACTGAATCTGCCTCTGGTCCCCATCTGTAACAAACATTAAATTTACAAATTAGTAGTGTTGGGGAATGTTGGCGTCACTTCTATCAAACAGGCCCTTTAACAATCTCAGAGTAGAATGATCTTGTTACTATTGTATAGCGTTACGAGAACTATATGCTACTCTCCCTAGTCTGCTACAACGGAGTCTATCCAAGGTCTATGACTGAAACATCCTCCCAGCTGCATCTGTAACAAAAATAAAATTCATAAATTAGTAGTGTTGGGGAATGTTGGCGTCACTTCTATCAAACAGGCCCTTTAACAATCTCAGAGTAGAATGATCTTGTTACTATTGTATAGCGTTACTTGTTACTATTGTATACTATTGTATAGCGTTACGAGAACTATATGCTACTCTCCTAGTCTGCTACAACGGAGTCTATCCAAGGTCTATGACTGAAACATCCTCCCAGCTGCATCTGTAACAAAATAAAATTCATAAATTAGTAGTGTTGGAGAACGTTGGCGTCACTTCTATCAAACAGGCCCTTTAACAATCTCAGAGTAGAATGATCTTGTTACTATTGTATAGCGTTACGAGAACTATATGCTACTCTCCTAGTCTGCTACAACGGAGTCTATCCAAGGTCTATGACTGAAACATCCTCCCAGCTGCATCTGTAACAAAAATAAAATTCATAAATTAGTAGTGTTGGAGAACGTTGGTGTCACTTCTATCAAACAGGCCCTTTAACAATCTCAGAGTAGAATGATCTTGTTACTATTGTATAGCGTTACGAGAACTATATGCTACTCTCCTAGTCTGCTACAACGGAGTCTATCCAAGGTCTATAACTGAAACATCCTCCCAGCTGCATCTGTAACAAAAATAAAATTCATAAATGTCTTTGGTAAACCTTAAAATGAAATAGAAATACATATAAAACATTACACATAAAAACATAAAATAAAATGGATCAACCAACCTTATTTCAATTCTTTGAAGTAACTTTGCCCCCTGAAATGAAATATAAATATTTATTATACCTCAATTATCATTTTCTATATAAAATAAGTACACAATATTTTGACTTACAAGCTTTGAACTATTGGACGGTCAATAGTTTCCAACTATTGGACCTTGTTGAAACTACTTGACTGCAAGCTTCATTATATTTCATGGGATTTCCAATGCAGCTATAATGGAGGATTTTGAAAATACCAGGAGAGTAATTTTTACCTATTGTATCTAGGGTTGACGTCAGTGCAAGATGTAGCCTTAGCATTTCAGAATATTTATGAAGTAAACGTTATGGTTGGGTTTCTGCTTTATATATTACGATAGTTGATTTATCACAGCCATTTATTGTCTGTTGTCTTTTTTTGATATAATAAAACACTTACGGACTGGATATTTGTGGAAAAGTAAGTTTATTGTCCCCTCGGATACAACTATTGCCCTCGGCTACGCCTCAGGACAATAGTTGCACCATGAGGGACAATAAACTTACTACTACATTCATACACAGTCAATAAGTATACAATATGCATTACACATAAACATATAAAAAAAAGAAGATTATTATATATAAAACAACCTTTTTTTTAGTTCTTTTAAGTAACTTTAAACCTTTATAGAAACTTGAATTATTTTTTTTCAAAGTTTTTTTTACCTCACTTTACCATATAATTTGCAGGGAATAAGACTGCTGTCAAAAAATAATATAAGATTTTTACTTTCGAAGAAAATTTCTCTCAAGCTAGTCAAAAATGGAAGCATAAAAATTTTAGTTTTACCTGTGAAAGAATATTTTATGGGGACCAAATTAGTCAGGGATGCTGTTTTTTGTGGTTGCTTCCTTTTTATTAAATTTTGACATTTCTTTACTTTAAAGATCTGACCATGCTGTACATATGTGCAACCATCCACTACTATTGGTCAAATTAAATGTTGCATGCAATACAGACCAAAATGAGGTTCAATTTTCGTCTTGGAAAACAATAATATATCAGCTATGTTTTTAAGCTCAATTTTACAAAATTTACCCAAGTGGCTGCTTAAATCAAATCATTACTTCATTATTTCATTTTAATTAATGTTTAAAAAAAATCCTGTTACCCTTTAAGGGATAAATATTTTAAATGTTTTTTTTTTTCAAACTTTAAAAAAAGTGTGGAAGCTGGCTAAAATACACAATATAATTAAACGTTTTTTATAACCATTTCAACCTCAAAAAAAAAGATAGTCTTTCCTAAGCGTGTTTCTAGCTTAGCTTTACAAATTTGTTCGTTAATTTTTTGTTGAGGAACAGTGACAACCTCTTTGTCCAAAAAAGTTTACTCTAGTGCATAAACCCTCAGCCTTGCTATCAAAAGTAAAAAATATAAATTAATGGAATATTGAAATCAAATCTTCTCAACACCTGGAATAGATAAGCTGGGTTTTAATCAAACTCATTTAAACTCTGCAGACACTAAATATAAGTCAACAGTCAAAGTCAATCAGATGTCTGGCAGTTATATGAAACTAAGGAACATATGTTTCTATGTGAGACCTCATCTAAGAGATCAAAGCACTTTAAACTACCAACAATGATAGAGTGCTTTCCATGTCCTCAAACCAGGTCACCAATAGTGCATTTAACTCTATTGATCATGAGTACCGATACTTATTTGTCAGAAGTCTCTGTGCATCAGTCAAAGTGCTGGTGAAATAGTCTCTACAGAGTAGAAATGAGTAAAATCTTTTAAATAAAAATTCTTTTTCACAAACTTGTATATTAACATTATTAAATAATATTTGCATTATGAAGTAGGATACACTTTTGACATGTTAGTGTGATGATGTGGGTCTCCATGCTGTGATGTTTTGTTAGAATGACATCCTACATCACTGCCTTATTTTTGTGGAAAATGAAAAAAAAATGTGTTGATGTAAGCATGGCAAAGGGTTATGTTAACCACCAATTTCTGTAATTCTTTATCTTCAGTTATCAATTATGAATATAAAAGACATTACAAATAGGAACAATTGAGAGAAGAAATTCAGTTTCTTTTAAAATGAAATTTTGCTTCATTTAAAACACATAAGAAAAAGCTATCAAAGTTACCTCCCATTGATAAAAGGTGATTTTCATCAAAACAACTTCCATTCACTTGTAAAAATTTGAATAAATTAAAGTACCAGAGCAATTGATAAATTAACAATGTTAAAGGCCAATGATAAAGTATTTAAAAAAATAACAGGATTGAATTTTTTCTCTTGGTGTCATCTCATAGATTTTCAAAAATATTTAGTTGCATCTGGTAGTTTTGTTTAAAAGAACATAAATTAGCAAATCTAAACTTTGAAGCCGTTCAAAAAAATAATTCTGCTTGAAATTATGTAGTTTGATTTAGGCATTGCACAAGTTTTCATATCAACAGGTTTAAAAATTTGAGCACTTTTCAATTCATTTCTAAGGGTGGGCTTTGAGATATGAAAAAAATACTTTCGTTGGGTTGCTGCTTCATTGATGTATACCTGCATCCCCTTTTTTCCTAATGAGGATCTAAGAAAAAAATTATAGTGTCCTGATGCATAATTTTTAACCAACAAAAAAATACTTACCATGTATAATTATAGACAAGGTTCTTACCACACTCTTTGGTAACTACAAAGATGGATATCTTACTGTACACATTGCTTACTCTTCAAGGTCATTGCTCAATTTTTGGGTTCCTGAAAAATATCGGTTTTCTATATAATATTTGAAAGGGTGTAAACTTATATTATTTCTGGTTCTTTAAAAAATTTCAATCTAAGACAGTCATCATGGTCATATGTTTTCTTTGATGCATCTCCTTTAATCATTGCTATCTTTCACTTAAATTCTAATACTGTAAATTTAGAAATTATTGCAATGTTTTTATTATACAGGATTTTCTCAATATCACAAAAAATAAAATTGCATTTTAGTCTAAAATGACAAATTCGCAATAATAAATGCATGCAACAATTTCTGAATTTACAGTACATGTATATTTATCTCAAAAAGATATTAATATTGTCCTGTAAAAATAACCGATCAAAATTTTTTTTGCATGCAAGTATCATTAACTTTGATTATGGTTATTGTTCCATGACCTATGGCTGTTTATAAACAGAAATTGTCTCAATAGCAATCATACCACATCATCTTATTAATACCAGTATTATTTATACTGTCAAACCCAGTCATTTGTTTTTTTCTTTCTGTTCAGATTTGTTAGCTTATAGGTTGAACCTCTGTAAATATAGACAATGCAATTTCCAAAAGGAACTCCTTTTAAGGATAAAAAAAAAAAAATTACTATAAAGTTTCGTAAATAAACTGTTATCACAGAGAAATGTCTCGCTTTTTTGTAATTTCAATAATGCAAATGTTGAAATTAAAATAGCAACACTTTAACATGTAAGTTTTGCAATTATTCAAAGTAAATGAACCCTGACTGAAGGTACATGGCAAAGCAATTTCCATGGAAATGAGATGTACCAAAGCTAATACAACTGCACACCAAATACCACTGACTTATCATAAGTAGTTTCCTTTAGACAAACTCAACAAAACTAATACATGTAAACTAAGCAAAATTTCAAAGTCAATAAACCATAACTGAGGGGTGGGGTCAAATAATCTCCATGGTAATGAGATGTGCCAATGCTAATACAATTGCATACCAGGGCCAAATAATTCCATCATTAACCTACCACTAGTGGTTCCCTACCACTAGTGGTTCCCCATAAACTAACCTAATCACAAACTAATACATGAAAACTAAGCAAAAATTACAAAGTCAATAGACCATAACTAAGGGGGCAGGGCCAAATAGTCTCCATGGAAATGAGATATGCCAATGCTTATACAACTGCAGACCTATTATCATTAACCTACCACTAGTGGTTCCCCATAAACTAGACCTTATCACAAACTAATACATTGTTGACATCGCCACCGCCGAAAACAGCATACCTATGTCTCGCTTTTTTACTCTGTCAAGCGAGACAAAATCATATCCTGGAATCTTAAATTCATATGCACTATTATTCTTTACAAAGTTCAAAACACAGGGCTGTGCAGTATATTTTCAACATGTTTATGCCTTTCAAAGCCTTTTTAATAAGCAAGGTAATTAATATTGTACTTAAAAAAAATCATTTTAATGTTGAAAATTGATGAAGGAAATGTAATATTCAACCAATACAAACCTTATAGATGAACGCAACTGGCGATTTCTTTTATATTGTTGTATATACTATACAGCCTAGGTTTTCTGTAGGTCTTCTTTAAGTTTCTGTGGTTTAACAATTCATCAAAATGAGAATGTTGTGGATAGTCTTTTAAATTCTCTGAAATACAAAATTCAATTTACTGTTACATATATATATATGCCTTTTCAGCTGCACTGGTTTTCTGTGATCAATTTGCTGTAATATATTCAAAAGCATATACAAAAACATTATGATTGGTTTAAAAAAATCTTAAAAATGGAAATTAATCAATGATATAATGTTGTTTTTTTTTTGTGTGTGTACAATCAATGAGATTACCCATAGTCCTTAGATTTTGAAAAGGAAAATTACATTTGTTGCGTAAACACAGCCAACTTTGCCAAATGATTATGATGAACTAAAACCAAAGGAAATTACATACAATAAGCTTTCCAAATAGATACTATGGTCCCAATTTATTATATTAGTAAACTCAAGGAGATGGTGTTTATAACCTCCTTGTTTAATTAAATATCTTTTACTGACCTTTGTGGCATTTTAAATAGCTACTGAAAGTACAATTTCTTTGAAAAATATTGATTTTAGTTGAAATGATAGGACGTTTTTTCAGTGGGGACTCACTTTTGTCCTGACTGTATATACTCTGAGTCTAGCATTGTTGAAAATCTATATAATGGCGTATAGTGTCTGGTTTTCCTATCTAGATGACTTTAAGTTCCTAGAATCCAAGAACTGAAAAGAAACATTTAATATTAAAACAAGTCAATGAAAAATGTTATACTGTCTAGAATTCCTTCATAATATAAGTTCCAAGTGGAAGAAATATTCTGTAATATTGTTTCCATTGGAACAAATATTACAGTATTTGTTCCTTACAGAATAAAGGGTATAGAATATTTGTTCCAACAGGAACAGATATTATGACATTGTTTATAACAAAGTTTCCAGGGAACTTCTGTCAATATAGGTTGACAATACTTCTCAAATAAATAAACCAACATGCAGAAATGGTTGAGTCATCATTGTGTTTCCCATCCAACCTTATTATGTATCAAAATTTGTGAAATCTTTAATTCTTTAAAAGTGATTTTCTGGAACTAAAAGTTTGATAATGTACAGTAGAGATTGGCCATTTTGTACATATACCAAGGGAAACTTCGAACAAAGCATTATTATTTATAGTTTCATTGCATTCGATAGAAAATGGAATTTTGAGACAAATAAGATAAGATAAGATAAGATATAATAAAACCAGATTTTTGTAGAAAATCCACTGACTTTAATACTGAGATTTTCGTTATAAATTCTAAACATAGATTACTTACTTGTTTGTCCATGGTGTGCTAGCTTTTAATTCCAAAAAACTCGTGGTGAGTCATTAAAGTCTAGCGCACCCTAGAAGGTGTACTTGAATAGGTCCGTATTTACATTTGTTTTAACCAATATCTTAATTTATAATTTTGTTTTAAGGAAATCATTGCTAGCACTGCATGTAATTATCGTCTATCAATCAAGCACCGAATTGTCAAATATTAGATTACAAGGGGAAAGGCTGTGGATTTTCTATAAAATTTCCATATGTTTAGCATTGAACATGTTGAATCAACAGAAGGGTACATAATCCTTAAAGTAAATAATTATTACTACATTAAATACCTTAAACTCGTCATGAAACTTTAATCTTTTTCATGTCTTCAAAAATTTTAAGGAAATAATGCAAGTCTTTGTCCAAGTAAAGATCAAACTAATTTGAATTCAAATCCTAACCTGTAAGTCACATGATCATACGTACAGGTAAAAATCTTTTCACTTGAAATCTACTCACTTCATACTTGAGTAACTGGCTGGGTAGAAAAATATAATAAATGAAACCTGACACAAGGTGTTTCTCAAAATATGTAACAGAATTTTGTTCAGATAATAAAGCATTCCCCTAAAGGGAAAATGAACAGTAAAACCTAAAAACATGAGGCTCCAATAACCTGCATAATTTTTGAAAATTTTGCATGATATTGTCTCAGTAAAGCATTTAAATGAGTACATACCTAAACACTGATATTTAGGTTAACTCAGTTAAAAAAAACGTTTTTACAATATGAACAAAGTTAATTTTGGACCCTTTGGGCCCTTATCATAGTAAAATGTGGCAAAAATAAAAAATCCAAATACACAGTTAAATTCAGCATATCAAAGAACCTCAACAATGCAATTTTTGATGACACTTTAGACCCCAATGTGGACCAATTTAAAACGGGGCCCAAAATCTGAATACAAGAGTAGATTCAGCATATTTTAAAAAGTTTGATTGATTGATTTTTGGTGTTTTGGTGTTAATATCAAGATCAGAATAATGTGATAAAGAAGAATAGTTATACACCAAACACAAATCAGAAAACGTTTTACTATCACGGGGGTCATAGGACAATTTCAAAGTCAGAGTGACCCTACTTTGGTAAATGATACACCCCAATCTCCATGTTGTATCAGCATAACAAAATTGGTCTACTTAAGTTCTATGGTACAGAAATTATGAGTGACCTGACTTTTGGATATGACACATCCTTGAAGCCCATGATGCAACTGCATACCAAGTTTGGTTAACGTAAGTTGAATAGTATAAAAGTAACCTGACACAGACGGAGATTTTTTCAGACACATGCAAGCAACCAATAACAACTTTGTTTCTATATTGGAAATAACTATTCAAAGAACTGATTATGGTCCCCACAACAGTCACAGATTTGGTGGATATTATAATGGATCATAATGTCTCTACTGTAGATGAACAGCTTACACGTATCTAATATAGTAATATGTGTCTGTCATATAAACTTGATGCACCTCATGATAGTGTTGGTCAATTTCTAATTCATCCCACAGTTTAGAATAAAAGTAGAGGTTTGGGATGTGTTATAGAGAAAGATCGTGTATTTTTAAAACCTATGGTTTCTTCTTTTAAACAAAATTCTTATTTTCATCCATAAATGGTGTAAAGTAAAAGATTAAAAGAGTAAGACTCTTGAATGAAGATCTCTGTTACAGTCATTTCCATTGCAGTCTTGGATACAGGTTTTTTGTAATAATCTTGGAATGTCACCAATTTTATTTCTAATATTTGAGTAACAGACACTCTTATAGTCACATTAATGATTTTGACATTATATAGGCATCTGTTGAAGATCATATCAAGATCTCTTCCTATTGTTTTTGTTTTGTTATGATGTGTCTCATTGGCATATACTCCACATCTCTTTTTAAACTTATTCATTCAAGCTGTTATTTCAATTTTGAAACTTAAAGAATCGTAGCAAGCATGCTCATGTACCCCATGCCCCCACATTGTCACCGAACAAACAAAATCTCACCAGAATCCTAAGTTCAAAGACTCATAACTCCTACAAAAGATAAGTTCTTGTAGATATACACATCTACATATATGTCCTATTTAACTACAAAGTTTCATGAAATTCTGTTATGTGGTTTCAGATGAGTTGCTACAACTAACTGTTGCAGTAGACCCGCCAGTAGTATATTTAGACCAAAATTCTAAGTTCAAAGGGGCATAACTCTAAGAAGAATAAAAATTGAATCATAATTTCCTGTCATTTTGCACATCTATTTACTATGTCCTTAACAGTAACCTACACAGTTTGATTTTGATATGGTTTCAGAGGGGTGGGATGGCAAGAACAGGACTGATGAATAGACAGACAGACTGACAGACAGATCTACTTTCAATATTATTATTTTCTTTACACTTTCACCTCAGCATCAATTGTGCCTATGTGTTTTTTATTCATTGTATTATATGTAATTCTAAATATTTCATGAAATTTTTGTCTTAAGTATATTCAGCGGTTATGACAAAATGGATTAGTAAAAACTGACTGTTGTCAATGTAACGAAAATAAGATACAGTCTGTGTTTGAGGCAATAAATTATGTCAAAAATGAAAATTCTAAAACAGAATATGAAAGTAAATTTTACTAGCTTAAAAAATGAAAGATACAACAATGAAAAAATTATATAATCATCATGTCCATCACATTTCATCATGTAGTACATCATACATCCATTATGCCATCATGGTCATCGTATCATCATCATCATCATCATCATCATCATCATCATCATCATCATCATCATCATCATCATCATCATCATCATCATCATCATCATCATCATCATCATCATCATCATCATCATCATCTCATCTTTCATCATTCTGCAATCTATCAAAATTTTATCATATATATCTTCTTTATTAAAATCTATATCTTTGCAATATATGGAGATGTGGTATGCCAATGTTAACTCTCCATCAAGTCACAATTTGTAAAAGTAAACCATTATAGGTCAAAGTACGGTCTTCATTTTACCATGTTAATTGTCCATTATCAATACTGCCAACTCTTGCCAATTTCGCATGAGATGCCAGTCTTTTGTCCAGCAATACTAAATTCTTTTAAAAGAATAATCACCCAAATTAAAAACAGTATTTTCTTCCATGAAAAGGGTCCCATGAATAACCTGTTTGTTTGTATTTATTCATTAGACCTTTGTGTACACAGTTGCGGATCCAGAGGGGGGATCCAGGGGTTGGACCCTCCCTTTTTTTTTAACAATCAATGCTTTGGAATGGGGACATATGGTTGGTCCCCACCCCCTTTTATCCTGGGTTGGAACCCCCTTTTAAAAATGGCTGGATCCACCCTGCTACAACATATATAAAATGATAAAATACTAATTCATTTGTTATATATCTATATTTTTTTTAAATCAAGCATCATTAGTCATGAATTTAAAAATTAATCAAAATAAAGAACTTAAGTTGAATAGTTAACATGATTCTGTGATTTTTTTTAGATTTAATTAACATTTCAAATGTGCTCGACTTCAACACACTGTATGATGGTCATGATGGATGGTACATTCATGACAAATAAAAGTAAAAATTCATGTCAAATGATGTTAACGGTAATTTTTGGTGCATGACAATAAAACGTACACTTTCTTTTAGACGATAAAAAAACGGCTAATCAGTTTAAATTAAAAAAAAGTCAGGGACACAAATTCGTCGGACAAAATAAATTAATAAATATAAGTTAGATTTTATGAGTCGTGGCATATGCACCAGACAAAAGGTGTTTTGAAATACAAGGAAAACCCAATATATCAACGAAGAAGGGCCTCTTTGCTGAGCATAAGATTAAAACTTGTCACCAGGTCTTCAGCAATCTGCTTTTAATATTCATTTACAATGACAACACATTCATCATTATAACAGAAACCAACATTCAATGTGTTGTAAGCGTTACATTTTTCACACAAGAACATTTTAAACAGTGTATTTCTAAAATGACCGAGAGTCAACTTAATAACATGTGTTTTGTATTGCACCATCACGTAAAAATAACATATATATAGAAAATGACAAATTAAAAGAAGAAATAAAAAATAAAAGCAGCAAATTAAACTATCTATACATAGATAACACTAATCAATTTACTTCCATGGTCAAACTTAAGAGGCTAGACAAAGACACGGGAACATAAAGAGTGAAGAAAATAAAAACGCTCTGAAAGAAGCAAGTAAATCTTATAAAAAGAACTAAATCGAAGTTATAATGACTTCCAAATGAATACCGCGAAAGATCTTAGAAAACTGGCTAAATCTGACCCAAAACGGCTTTGGAAAAACTAAATAGTATAGATACCAACAAATCAAATAAAACTGATGCTGTTAAAATTGAAGATTTATATGAACATTTTAAACGTCTAAGCCAAGATGAAGTGATTGAAGACAACTCAGACATAGATTTAACAAAGGTACCACCAGAGAACATTAACAGAATTTTAAATTCTCCAATCACAGAAGAAGAAATTTTGAATGTCGTCAAAAAACTTAAAAACAATAAGGCTTCCGGATATGATGGTATTGTGAATGAACATATTAAACATACGGTTAAGGAAATGTTGCCCATCTATCACAAGTTATTCAACATTGTTTTAAATACTGGGAAGGTCCCGGATTCATGGACAATGGGAATTATTCAACCTATCTTCAAGAATAAAGGCAATATATATGATCCTAGCTCGTACAGACCAATAACTTTAGTGTCATGTCTAGGAAAACTTTCACATCGATCTTAAATGAAAAACTTGGGAACTTTTAATTGAGATCAATCTGATTTCCTAGGCTCAAACAGGATTCAGAAAAGGTTATAGTACATTGGATAATATATTTGTATTACATTCATTAATATCAATTTATCAAGCTCTTGAAAAAACTCTTTTGCACTTTTGTTGATTTTTCGAGAGCCTTTGACACAATCTGTCATACATCTTTATGGATAAAATTACAAAAGGCGAATATTTCCGGGAAATTTTTTAAGGTAATATATAGCATGTATAGTAATGTTAAATCGTGCGTTAGGAATGGTAAAGAAGTGTCAGCCGTTTTTAACTGTAACATTGGAGTGAGACGGAGAAAATTTATCCCCCTTTTTATTTGCTGTTTATCTAAACGATCTTGAGTCTTTCTTTGCTGAAAATGATGTTCAGAACTTGCAAGTAATGAAAATATTTGCCGCAATTATTTGCATATCTATATAAAACTTTTCGTTCTTTTGTACGCCGACGACACTATAATTATATCTGAAACGGCCGAATCAATGCAACAAGCCTTAAATGTTTTTGAAAGATACTGTGTCGGATGGAAGTTAAACGTTAATTTATCGAAGACAGAGGTTGTTGTGTTCTGCAAACGGAAATCACGAACATTACCAAAGTTTCAAATATTTAACCAGTCTATTGGAATTCAAGATTTTTATCCATATTTAGGACTAACTTTTAACTACAATGGTTCATTTGAAACAGCGAAGAAACGTCTTGGCGAACAAGCACAGAAACACTTTTAGTCTTTATACAAAGATACGTAACCTCTCAATACCTGTCGATTTACAATTACAACTGTTTGATGCACTTATACTTCCAATTCTGACATATGGGTGTGAAATATGGGGATTCGGAAACAATTACATGCTGGAAACATGTTCAAATGGATTGACTATATTAAATCGATTTTAGACAATTCCGGACTTAGCTATGTTTGGACTCAGCAATTACCATTAGATGTAAATCAACTAAAATCGTTCTGAAAGATAAACTTAAATATGCATTCATTCAAAATTGGCATAGTCAAATTGACAACTCTTCCAGAGGAGAATTTTATGGTCTTTTTAAAACAATGTTTGGCTTACAAAACTATCTTGTACAACTATCACCAATCGAACGTGAACATATTTCAAAATTAAGATGCTGTAATGTAAAACTTCCCAGTAGAGCTGGGTAGATGGTACAATATTACAAAAGACGAGAGGACATGTAATTTGTGTTTAAATGCTATTGGTAATGAATACCATTATTTATTTGAATGCAATTCTGTATTAGTAAAAGTATCAGAAATCAGCACATTACAGAATAATATATTAAATATCCCAGTGCAGCAAAATGAAAGGACTACTATCATTGGTTAATATTAATGTATTTAAGAATGTATCTTTATTCGTTTCAAAGTTAACGAAAATATTATAAAGTAAAGTAATTATTAATATATTTCATTTCTAAGTTGTTCTATTTATTTCTATGATTGTATGTGATTGTATTTTGTATATATTTACCTCTTGTTTCACATGTCAATGTGACGGAGTGTTTTAAATAAAGCATATTGTATTGTATTGAAGAGCGAGGAACACGATTCCTAAAAAGAGAAACTTAAGAGCGAGGAACACGATTCCCTAAAAAGAGTGATTTAAAAGATTTTTGCATTAGATTTCGAGTTCTCAAATTTGTTTTAATAGTTCCACCACATTGATGTAATGTCATTACAGGATGATACTCCCATAACAAACCGTGCATACATTCATTACATGTACATATGTCACCAATTAACACAAGTTGTATTGTTTCAGATTCAATTTAATAAAACAAACAGTGGCATCCTGTTGAGCATATATAAGACATCGTAATTGGAGAAAGGAAAGACAATCAAGCGATAGGGTGCCTGCTGATAATAAAATTCATTTGACAATATATCAATTTCGAGCTTTTTAATACTAGTCTAGTATACCACCTTTTCATTTTCTTTAAATATTATCGAAATACAAATGATGGAAAAATGTTGTACGGGTGAAAAAAATTGAACAGCGAATCGTTTATTATTATTTAAATGTAAATGTATACTTTATCATTTATCATTAAATACGTTTCGCCAAATATGAATAAAAATATCTTTATATAGTCTCTATTATATGAAATTATACGAACTATGAACTATCATGAACAAGAACCCTTATAGTAAAACTCCATTATGTCCTTTGAACAGATGAGTTATCCCGACGAATACAATTTAATATAATTAAATATAATTTTATTTTGTATTCCCTATTTATCGTTTCTATTTGAACAATAAAAATAGCCGCAGTGAACACTTTGAATTTGAACTTATTATGTATTATTTCATTTATTTAAGAACAACTGGAATTTATTTTACATGTATAACAGTATGATCTCGCTAATGTACGTTGTTTTCGTATATTATTACATTTGTGTTGGTTATTTTTTCAAAGACAACTTTTCAGAACGCCGGAGACCTACGAATTTCTTAATTTAAACTGATTTTTCTGACATCAAAATATAGCTTTTTGACAGGAGTATTCAACAGTATGTGTTAATAGTATTTCCTTCGCATATTAAGCGTGCTTCAATTTTTTAGTTACTGCTGTCTCGTTTCTTTTGAGGTAATTCATCGTTATTTACTGATGTGAGTAAGGAATTTAGATAATGAAATTTCAAAAATCAGAGACCTAACAATGAGATAAGATAAACTGATTTTTTATACCACCAGAAAGGTAAATCTATGTAGAATTCGGTCGTATGTGTTAATAAGAGTTCAGATGATTAACAAAATAATATGAAGAGTTAATGAAGGGTACCCATTTATTTCCCCATTTCTTTCTATATTAATCGAACATCATTAAAAACATTGCACTCCGGGTGTCGCTGATAAGGGTAATCGGCCATTAGTGTCCTTCATTCTTGGGTATGGCCAAATAGACATCAAATTCATCAATCTGCATTATCTGAAAAAGACTAACATCTTCGATTTAATAAGGTATAACGCATGTACAAAAATATTCAAGTAATACAAAAAAAAAAAATGGGCGGGAGGGTGGGTAATTTAAACATATGATAAACGTGTTGAATTGACCAGTAAACTAATTCAAATGACCAGGGAATATAAAATTTGCTAGAAGTGAACAGATATTTCTATCAACCAATCAAAGGAGATTAAAATACGAACGATAAATTATGCATATTATTACATTTTATTTGTATATAGCGCATTAGCCATCCTACTATGCAGGAGTGCGCCGATCTAGAACGGCGATTCATACCTGTAGAAAGAAAGAAAGCATACAAACAGGTAGCGAGTAATGTCGAAACTATCCGAGATGGAATTAAGCATTTTTAATTAATTAAAAATTTACCGATAACTGAACCAATGATATCAGTGTTGTTATGATAGATATAAGAAGATGTGGTATGAGTGCCAATGAGACAACTCTCCATCCAAGTCACAATTTGTAAAAGTAAACCATTATAGGTCAAAGTAAGGCCTTCAACACGGAGCCTTGGCTCACACCGAACAGCAAGCTATAAAGGGCCCATAAATTATTACTAGTGTAAAACCATTCAAACAGGAAAACCAACGGTCTAATCTATATAAAAAAACGAGAACGAGAAACACTTATGAACATCATCAACAAACGACAACCACTGAACATCAGGTTCCTGACTTAGGACAGGTGCAAACAAATGCAGCGGGTTTAAACGTTTTAATAGGCGCCAACCTTCACCCTACCTGAAACAATAGTGTAACATCACAACATAGAAAAAAAGTAAAATCACAAAAATACTGAACTCCGAGGAAAATTCAAAAAGGAAAGTCCCCAATCAAATGGCAAAATCAAAAGTTCAAACACATCAAACGAATGGATAACAACTGTCATATTCCTGACTTGGTACAGGCATTTTCTTATGTAGAAAATGGTGGATTAAACTCTCACTTGTATGACAGTCGCATCAAATTCCATTATATTGACAACGATGCGTGAACAAAACAAACAGACACAATAGGTAAAAATGTCAAAAATAGGGTACAGCAGTCAACATTGTGTTATCATCTTAATCACTATAAAAACAAACAAATTTAACGAAGAAGCACAAAAGGCATGATACATCAAATTTAACATCCTCATTTTGCTTATATTATACGATTTTATTTATCTATGTAAAATCCACCCATAAAGGATGGAAGGTTTTAAGTACTGGCGTAAAATCGCGCGTTTGAAATCGCACAGGTAGACATAAAATAATGTTGTCGTTCAAAGTATGACGGGATACATAAATACAGAGTCACGTAAAATGGATATCACAAAAAAAACAGACTTAACAGTACAAGTAATATTAATAAATAAAATAATTATGTGGCTCAAAGTATGACGGGATACATAAGTACAGAGTCACGTCAAATGTATATCACAAAAAACTGACTTAACAGTAAAAGTAATATTAATAAATTAAATAATTTTGTCGTTCAAAGTATGACGGGATACATAAGCACAGAGTCACGTCAAATGGATGTCTCAAAAAACAGACTTAACAGTAAAAGTAATATTAATAAAGACAAATAAAAGAATACTATAACACGTTATTAAGATGACAAACAACGTCAGTACGCAAATCTATACTTCAAGACCATTGTATATTATTTGTGAAGTTGATACGGAATATTTATCATCCAGTTCTCGGTACCTTCCGATGAACTTTTTTAGAAAAAGGACGAGACGTTCTTTGACATACCCCTGGTTCATCAACTTTCTGCTCAGACACTGGTGACGTTTTACAAAGTCTGAGTAGGAGCTGCAAGCTCTTGAATACCGAATAAGTTGGGAAACGTTACGGTATATCCCATATGCAGGTGAAGTTGGTATATTGCTACTAAGGTGGGGAAATTGATAATTTCAAAATTAAAATCGTCTCGTTTGTCATAGATTCTGGTACTGATATGACTGTGTATGTCAAATTCGAGGTATAAGTCTAAAAATGAGCCGGAGGAAGCCGTGTCTGTTGTTTCTTTAATTTCTAGTTCTGGTGGATATATTAATGGAACCCAATCAGAAAAGTTCGGATTGTTAATGGAAAGAACATCATCAATTTATCTGAAAGTGAAATTAAATAACCTGGCTTCTTTGATCTTCTTGTTTTTGACAAGTGTCTGAAGGAACTCAGATTCATATGAAAATAAGAAGAGATCGGCAAGGAGAGGCGCACAGTTAGTTCCCATAGGAATGCCGACAATTTGTTGAAAAAGTCTACCTCCAAATTCAACAAATATGTTGTCAATAAGAAACTCCAGCATACTGATCACTTGCTTCTCTGTGTAGCATGTTTTATCCTTTTGTTCACTATTAACAAAATATGCCTTATGGTATCCCAAAGTAATATATTTATAGCGTATGCTACCATTTTATGATGAAAAGCATTGTGGATTATTTCTTTTAGACGGTTTTTCAATTTCACATGGTGAATGGTGGTATACAAGGTATACAAGGTTGAAAAATCAAAAGTTTTTATAGAACTATTTTCAGAAAAGACCGAGATTTAAAATTATCCAGAAGTTCTTTAGAGTTTTTAAGAATCCACATATGGTTAATACCACTACGCGAGTAAATAGTTTCACAGTATTTCTGAAGATCCTCTTTCACTGCGGACAGAATTTTAGTCAATCTAATGGACAATTCTTTAGTGGAACATGCAGATGAGCCGGCAATGTACCGTTGTTTGTACGGAATTTTGTGAAGATTAGGTATCCAATACAAACAAGGTAAGTCCTCCGATTTGTTGTTCAATGCAATGTTCATTGAAGCCATGAAGGACTTATGATTTGCCAAAATCTCATCCTTGTCAAATGATATGTTTTGTATGTGGGATTACCTGAGTGCTCATTTATTCCTAATTCTTTTACAAGACGCTCGTAGTAATACGATTTACATATAAAGACAATATTATTTGAAGCTTTATCCGCAGGAACAACAACATACTTATCTTGAAGAGATGATAGACATTTCACAGCCTCTTTGTCTCTGAAAACTGACTTAGGTCGATCATTCACACAGTTTTTCAACTTATGAATGCGACGTTTTATCAGAGACCTGATTGTTTTGACCCATTCTGACAAAGTGTCCAGTTGAACTCGTTTAGCCCATGCTCTGGCGTAGTCCTCAATGGAATCCATAATTATTTTGAAGTTATGGTTCCAATTGATGTGTTGGGGTTCTCTAAACTTAGGACCATGAGAAATCACCTTTCGGAGATTTTCATGTTGAATTATGTTTAGATCCCCAGTAATAACATGGCCAGAGGGGCTGTAATTGTAAGGCGAGTGGGAACAGTCACATGTCAGAGGGTTTTTGGGTATTGTTCTAAATCAAGGTCCTGTAATGCTTGTTTATAGTCAAATATTTTGGGTGCAATGGTTTTGGTGTAACTGTAGGATACAATAGGAACAGACTGATTTTGAAAATAAATAGGAATTTTAGATGTTACCTCCTTGTGATGTAGAACGTTGCTGATGTTGATTGCATCAATTCCTCTGTTGGTAAAGTAAACAGGAAAGAATTTCTCTTTTCCTCATGTAAAGGTTCCGATCTTACTGGTTTAAAAGACAGAAAAGAGCTACATCACAAATTATACTGGCAAGTCTGCAAATTGGAGAAAATGTATTTATGCATCCTTTGTCAAGTGCATAAGCTCTCAAACATTTTAGAAAATTAACAGGCAGTGAAAAAGAATAGTTCTAATGTAATGTAGCCCTAGCGGATGATGAAGATGAGAAAGAAGGTCATCAAAGCTCCCAGAGGGCGATCTAGATATGGAAGACTTTTAATATTAGGCCGATCGTAACGTTTTGCCCATGACTACGTTGGTTTCGTAAGGTAGTATTAGATAAACTCATTACATTAACATCACTGCAGGCTGGACTTGACAAATTTCCTACTCCTTTGACATTATCATTGCAACCATATGGCATTGCACTACCTAGTTCCCTTATCCAGAAATTTTCTCTATCTTTTCGGAAAGGAGTACTAAGTACAGGGCTATTTGTGTGGTGATAAATTTTCTCGATGATGCGTACTTTCATAGATAAAGAAGGATCATGGCCCGGTTGATTAAAATGGTTATAAAGAACCCTGAATTGCGGATCTAGAAAAGACACACTATAAAATATCAATTGAAATGGCTTAACTCAATCAAAAGACATATTAACAAAAACAAGTGAACATACACTAAACGAATAAATTTGATCTATGACACAATGTAAATACAAAATTAATAAAACAAGGGGGTTAGATGTTTGACAATATGAGAAAGACAACCATAACCTTGGACAAAATGCCGCCAAATAAAACAACGTACACAGGTAAATAAAAATAATTTTGTTGTAAGGTATATACATGGAGTACGGAAATAATTTTCACAAAATAAATAATTTTGTTGTTCCTAGTACGAGAACAAAATTGAAAATGTATAGCCTATATTCACGTGACGCATTTAATGTTCCTTATCTTCAATTAATTGCTTTTGTTTTTTATTGTAAATATTTAAATAATTCAAAAAGCCCTTCTACATATTCTCAAATTTGAAATTCCATTTTTGCTCTAAGTTTGTTATATACCACTTAACAATTGATGAAGTGCCGACAGTGTCGGTTGTTTTTAGAGAAGGGGTGGGTAAAGTTACTGAACGGAAACAGTTTAGTCCCTTCTCTACATTATTAGCACTTTATTCATGTCATACAATTCTGTTTTCCTGTGTTATTGAAAAATCTGTTATACAGAAAAAATGCAATAAAATGAAGCTCATTACATTGAGCGCCTAGTTTTTAAGTGGCTTTCTTAAGTTGTCTATTGCTGGTGTTAATCTCACGGTTATTGTGTTATTTTTTACATGAAGGAGGCACAAGATGAATAAGAAACTCGTGATTCGTTTGCGTCATCCATTTTTAAGGATGCCAATCACTTTCCAATTCTTAAAAGTGTATAAATTATCTTGAAATTTGATCATTTTGCTGGACAAATTATTTGAAAATGTTTTCGAGATTCTTAGTTCAGCATTGTTACGGCAGAAAATCGCCTTTAATTGTAGCCAACAAAAGACACAAATCAATAATAAAATTTAACAAGATTTATTATACACAAGTTTACAAGAAATATTACATAAAAGAAATGTCAACTTAACTGTCAAAATATATGTCCAATCTTTTATCTTTCCTTTATCCGGAAATCTTCTCGGAATCCACAGAATATTATATCCAATTGGTCACAATCTAGTATGATGTAGTTTGTAAATAAAAGTGTCAATCCAACTGCTGAGAATAACAATGTCTAAGTCTATCTATGTCTATCTATGTCTCTATGTTTCTATGTCTCTGTCTAAACCTCTATATTCAACTAACTTTTGGGTCTGCATTTAAACACCCAAACGGAAACCTCTAGACAACGCTAGAAATATAAATTACGCATCCCCCGTTATGATCATTCTGGAAACGCTATGTAAGTGAAATAGAAAGTTCCAACCATTCCATGAGCATCAATGAATGTTCCAGCGAATCCCAAACTGCATAGCTGCAACACAATGTGTATAATTTGCACACAATATATAATGTAAACATTCTTAGGCCACACAAAACAAATCAGGCCAACCAAACAGATATGATAGTTACAACATCATAACACCTCCCCTTAAAAAAGTTTGAGTGTAACAAAACTTTTCATGAATAATATGTACAAAAATGCATAGTATATACAAAGTGTTTCAATAAGTTCTAGATAAAGCATCTGCTATTACATTATCTTTACCTTTAATATGTTTTACAATAACATCATATTCCTGTAACAATAAACTCCACCTAGTCAATCTCTGGTTCTTGTTTCTCATTTTATGTATGAAGGTGAGAGGATTATGATCAGTATAAACAAGAATAGGATGCACAGTGGGATTTAAATATACATCAAAATGTTGAAGTGCAGACAACAGTGCAAAACACTCTTTTCAATAGTTGAATAATTTTTCTGATGTTTATCTAATTTCTTAGAAAAATATGATATAGGTTTCTCAACATTATCATCTGTCTCTTGATATAAAACAGCTCCAACTCCTACATCACTTGCATCAACGGCAAGTTTGAATTGTTTTCAAAGTCTGGAGTGATCAGAACTGGACTATTAATTAAAAGTGATTTGCTATTTTCAAAAGCGTTTTGACAATTTTCACTCCAGATGAATTTAGAATTTTTCCGTAAAAGATGAGTCAATGGTTGAACAACAGTAGCAAAATTCGAACAGAATTTCCTGTAAAATCCAATCATGCCTAAATATCTCATAAGTTGTTTTTTATTTGTAGGAGGAGGAAATTTAGTAATTGCATCCACTTTAGCCGTAATAGGTTTCACTTGACCTTGGCCAACTGTATGCCCTAAATAATCAACAGTGGCCTGGCAAAATTCACTTTTTCCAAGATTTACAGTCAAATTTGATTGTGACAATCTATCAAAAGTATCATATAAATGTGTTAAATGCTCTTCCCAGCTATCACTACATACAATAAGATCATCAATATAAGCATAACAACAGTCTAAATCTTTTATAACATTATTGATCATTCTTTGAAATGTAGCTGGAGCACTTTTCATGCCAAACGGCATTACAGTATATTGAAATAAGCCATCTGGTGTGACAAAAGCTGATATTTCTCGAGCTCTCTGTGTCAATGGGACTTGCCAGTAACCTTTCAATAAATCAAATTTGCTCACAAATTTTGCTTGCCCAATATTATCAATGCAATCGTCTATCCTTGGAATCGGATAGGAATCAGATTTTGAAACAGAATTCACTTTTCTGAAATCAGTTACGAAACGAAAGGTTTTATCTGGTTTGGGCACAAGCAGACAAGGAGAGCTCCATTCACTGTTACTCGGCTCAATAATATCATTGTCAAGCATATATTTAATTTCTTTTCTCATAAATTCAAGTTTGAGTGGATTGAGCCGGTAAGGATGTTGCTTAAATAGAGAAGCATCACCTACATCGACATCATGACAAACAGCAGTGGTTTTGTTTGGCACATCTGGAAAAAGATTTTTAAAAGAAAATACCAAAGCTTTTAATTTTTCTCTACGATCAAAAGACATATGTGCAAGTTTTGAATCTAAATTTGACAAAATTTCTGAATTTTTCAATCTAACTGTCTCTTCCAAAGTTTTAGAACTAAAAGGAGGTTCAATTATATCTGGTTTATCATGATTGTTCTCCAATATAACCATGGCTAAAGTGGCAACTGGTTTACTCTCACTTTCATTAGTACGCTCAAAATATGGTTTTAACATATTAATGGGACACTCTATTTTGTTTACGCCGACCTGATGTTTTTACAATATAATTCAAATCATTGATTTTACTCTCTATGGTATAAGGACCATAATATTTAGCTTGTAATGGATGTCCAGGGATTGGCAAAAATACAAGTACCTTATCACCTGGCTCGAAAACTCTGTCCTTGGCATCTTTATCATACCATATTTTCATCTTATTCTGAACAGTTTTTAAATTGTTCTGAGCAATATGACAAGCAGTATACAATTTTTCTTTAAATCTAGATACATAGTCTAGAAGATTCAAGTCAGTGTGTTCAGTAAGCCATTTTCCTTAATCAATTTTAAAGGTCCCCTTACAGTATGACCAAATACCAACTCAAAGGGACTAAAACCAAGGATTCTTGAACAGCCTCTCGGACCGCAAAAGTAAAAGTGAACACCATCATCCCAGTCCCTGTCAAATTGAAGACAAAAAGTTCTGATCATGTTCTTCAATGTTTGATGAAAACGTTCTAAGGCACCTTGAGATTCTGGATGATAAGCACTTGACCTATACTGAGCAATCCCTAACTGGTACACGACTTGCTGAAATAAACCTGACATGAAATTTGAACCCTGGTCGGACTGTATAGACTTTGGAAGTCCTACTAGCGTGAAAAATTTGATCAGAGCTTTGACAATAGTAGGTGTCTTGATATTCCTTAACGGAATAGCCTCTGGAAAGCGAGTGGAGATACACATGATTGTCAATAAATACGCATTTCCGGTCTTGGTCTTCGGTAAAGGTCCAAAGCAATCAATTAGTACTCTGGTAAAGGTTCTTCAAAGGCTGGAATAGGCAGAAGTGGTGCTGGTGGTATTTTCTGGTTAGGCTTACCAACAACCTGGCATATATGGCATGATTTGCAGTATTCTGCGACATCACTTTTTAGTCTTGGCCAGTAGAAATGTTGTAAGATCTTAAGGCAAGTCTTCCTTATACCTAAGTGTCCAGCCATAGGTGTCATGGGCAAGACAAATAATGTCTTGCCTATAGACTTTAGGCACCACCACTTGGTATACCACTCTCCATTCCTCCTCTGGGGTAGCATCAGGGGGCCTCCACTTTCTCATTAAAATGCCGTCTTGATGGTAATAGCATTCGGCCACTTTGTCTGCTTTCTCCTGTGGTTGAGCCCTCTTGCTGAGCTGAAGAACCTCAGGGTCTTTATTTTGCTCTTCGACAAATTTCCTTCGGTCTAATGAATGGCTGTTTACGTCTGGCCATGGCATAATTACATTCTTGCTAATACTAGGTGGTCTTATTACGGCCTTCTCTGAGCTACCGGGACCTTCAATGTCGGCTAGAAAGGTGTCAGAAAGGTCCATGTAATCAAACTGGTCTTCTTGCAAATCCTCATTTTGTTGTTTTCTAGCCATCGCCCTAGTAACGACACAAGCTGGATACAGTTCAGCATCATCTTCAGGTGATTTAACATCCACCACCGGTTCACTGGTAACAATTGGTTCAGCAACCACTTTATTCCTAGCTAGATCATTTCCTAGCAATAATGAAACACCCTCAACAGGGAGATTAGGACGAACACCCACAACAACTGGTCCAGTTATCAAATCTGACTTCAGATAAATACGATGGAGGGAACATCTATACAACCTAACTCCACACCTTGTAACAAAACGGAGGCACCAACAGAAGTCTCCTCGGACAAAGGCAACACACCTTCTAACAATAAAGACTGAGAAGCTCCAGTGTCCCGTAAAATCTTAATAGGCTGAAGAGTAGTATTATCAACAATAGAAACAAACCCATCAGACATAAAGGGTATATAATCCTCCATGTAATCACAAAACTGGACTTAAACGCCTGACTCGCAGGACATTCCAACGTATGGGTAAAACGGGTGTCGTACAAGCACTGGTCTTGGGCTTATTATCTCTTTCATTCTTCTTCTGGAGTCTAAAACAATCAGCCATCAGGTGACCATTCTTCTTACAATAAGCACAAGTCAGTGACTTCTTCTCAAAAGTATCAAATTTTGGACTAGACATATTATAACTAGACTGACTCTTATTCTGTACAACAGGTTTATTATCAGTACGCTCAGTGCTTTGATTCTTGTAATTTCCACTGAAGTATTAAAATTTTGACCTTTGAAACTTCTCTTATGTGAAAGGGTATAATTATCGGAAATAACAGCTGCATCTTGTAATGTCTCAACAGTTTTGTCATCTAAATGTGTTTTAAGTCTAAATGAACACACTGCTTGAACTCTTCTAATAACATCAATTGTCTTAAATTATCAAAATTTTATTTATTTTCTTTGACGTAAGCCATTTATCAAATAGATCTTCTTTTTCCCTAGCAAATTCAACATAGGTTTGTGAATCAAACTTTTTATAAGACCTAAATTTCTGTCTATATGCTTCTGGCACTAGCTCATAAGCTTTCAAAACTTCCTTTTTAACCGTGTCATAATCAGAACTATTTTCTGATGAAAGTGCTGAGTAAATTTCAGCGGCCTTGCCCTCAAAAACACTTTGCAGCATTGTAGTCCAAAAAGGCTTCGGCCATTTCAAATTTTGAGCAATTTTCTCAAACTGTGGAAAAAATTTGTCAACTGTTTTTTCACAAAATTTGGGAACCAAACGTATGTTTTTTGCTGCATCAAAATTAAGATGTTCTGATTTTGACTGGAATTTAATGTTGCTTTCTTCTTTTGCCATTTCAATTTTCATTTTTTCAATCTCTAACCTTTCTCTCATTTCAAGTTCTGCCTGTTTTAATTTCAATTCATCTTGTTTTAATTTAAATTCATCTTCTTTTTCTTTTTTCTCCATTTCTAACCTTTCTTCTTTTTCTTTTTTCTCCATTTCTAACCTTTCTTCTTTTTCTTTTTTCTCCATCTCTAACCTTTCCTTCGTTTGAAGTTCTGCCTGTTTTTCTTCTTTTTCCAATTGTTTTATTTTGATTTCGTTTTCCAATTGTTTTAATTTAAATTCATGTTCTAATTCAAGCTGCTTTAATTTGGTAGCATTAACATTTTCGACCTTAAGTTCAAGAGCCTCTTCACCAAAAATTTCTGAGTCAACTAATTTGTCTATTAACAAATTTTTTATAATTTGTTTTCTCATAGATACTCTAAAGTCTAATTTCAGATGTTTAGCAAGCAACACTAATTCCTCTTTCTTTAAATTATCAAACCCTTCCAGGTCTGGCGTTTTCAAAAATTTACCGGCATCAAATGCCATATTGTAGAATTTTGTTGGCTAGTTCTAATAAAAATACTGAAAAAATCTTTATTAAGATATTAACGTGATCCCGGACGAGCCCCCAATTTCTGTTACGGCAGAAAATCGCCTTTTAATTGTAGCCAACAAAAGACACAAATCAATAATAAAATTTAACAAGATTTATTATACACAAGTTTACAAGAAATATTACATAAAAGAAATGTCAACTTAACTGTCAAAATATATGTCCAATCTTTTATCTTTCCTTTATCCGAAATCTTCTCGGAATCCATAGAATATTATATCCAATTAGTCACAATCTAGTATGATGTAGTTTGTAAATAAAAGTGTCAATCCAACTGCTGAGAATAACAATGTCTAAGTCTATCTATGTCTATCTATGTCTCTCTATGTTTCTATGTCTCTGTCTAAACCTCTATATTCAACTAACTTTTGGGTCTGCATTTAAATACTCAAACGGAAATTTCTAGACAACGCTAGAAATATAAATTACGCATCTTTTGTTATGATCATTCTGGAAACGTTATGTAAGTGAAATAGAAAGTTCTAATCATTCCATGAGTATCAATGAATGTTCCAGTGAATTCTAAACTGCATAGTTGTAACACAATGTGTATAATTTGTACACAATATATAATGTAAACATTCTTAGGCCACCCAAAACAAATTAGGCCAACTAAATAGATATGATAGTTACAATATCATAACAGCATAGAGTCGAGGCTTTTGTCGCAGTAGGTAGGCTACTCAAATGGCGAGGACATATTTTCTTAATGCTGTATTTGACAACCGATTTAAATCTTTCAACTAGTAAAGGTCAAGTTCAAAGGAGAAGGTATGATAATGCCACTTTGATGGCATATTAAAATCACGAAGTATTATAACTCTTTCAAACAACATCGTCCATGCATTAAAAAAAAATTATGTTCAAAAGACACAAAAGTCTTCCAAATATCACAAATAATATACTAGTTGGAGGATAGTTGTCCCATTAGTAATCTGACATACAACATCGTGTAAAGATTGCACGTAAAAAGTTATTTCGCCTCACTATCGTCTATAATACACCGATTGAAATATCGTTTCGAGTAACTTACATGCTTTTGCTCATAAAAAAATTAACCAAAGTTGTACGAGTAATGAACATTTTGGTAAAATAGATGTCATTATAATGGCATGCTGGAAACCTTAAAGACAGATTGAAAGATTAGAAGAATAGTTAACGTAGATACCAATATCTTGCCATCATTTAGGAAGGAATAAATCATTCTTTTGAAGACAATAAACTCCTATTAAAAAAAATAAATTCTCTGAAACTGAAATCATGAGGACGCTTAATTTTTTAAATAAATACTTTTTTTTTACACTTTGAGGACACGTTTTTTTCAACAGACATATATCATTTATATGGGAACCAATTGTACTCCTCATCTTGCCAACTTGTTCGTTTATTTATATTAAGCAGACTTCCAAGAAGGAACTTCTCCGTAAGAATAAAAAAAAGTCGGCCTTATCATTTAATTTCACGCTCCGCTATATGGAAGTGTCCTCTTACTTAAAACTAGTTTGATTACTAAGTTGAACGCATCTATCCCATGGCACTTGAAATAAAGGATATAACAGACACAGTTAAGTTTGTCTCATATAATGACTTACATCAAGAATTTGACAATGAGGTACGATTAAAAGCTAAACTTAGGACAATAGAGACGATTTCAGATATCATTTTGGGAACTTTCCAATTTTATGAAGAAACACCCAAGCAGCGCCTGCATATGGAGTGTAGATCTCCAAGTTGATACAATATTAAAGAGATTGCGTTTCCTATCATTATTTCCTTAATTATGATAGAGGATTGGTCTTACAAGTGGTACATTTGAAGTCGTCCCTTCGAAATTCGTGATTTGGTTGGCCGTTATTGCTTTGCATCACAGCGCGAAGTAGCTATTAGTTGCAGTATATATACACGCTTCTTAAAATTATTACTGAACAACAATTAGTTCTTTATTGGTTGCTTATTGGTGTGGCTTAGATTCTATTGGCATGAATCAATTATAAAGTTGAACACGTCAGGAAGGGACTATATACGGATGGTCTCACAGTACGGATATTCTAGACTCGATCGATGAATCTATAATACTAAATGAGAAGACATTTTTTTGTGTGTAGCTTATCCGCCTTCCAGATCAAATCAATCAATATGTCTCTCTACCCTAAATGTAGTATGCAAACTGTAGTTCGGAATGCTTCCTATTGATAGTTTGAAAAAAAAAAAAACACAAAACACAAAAAGATTCCCAATGTCCTATCAGTCATTAACATCGGTTTCGGAGTTCATGACCGCTTCTTTTTTAGGTATTTTCCTCCAGCGTTGGAGCAAACGCACACACAAGAAGCTGTCTCTTTTAAACGGCAACGGATGAAATCTAAGCACTATAAATTAGTACAAATTAAAACACTGTATACAGAGACTCCAGAATAATAGTTTCACTTGCACAAATATAAACACATTAATATACATAGTATATACAAGTAAGTCTCACTGATATAAATGGAAAAAGGGAGGGAAAAAATGTCCTGTCTCCAAATGCTAGAGATTCAGAAAGATTTGTATTTCCTACTTGAAACTGTCTCCTTTAATCCAGTAGAAAAATCCTTATTATATAAATTACAGTGTAAGATAATTTTGATATTTTTACACTTCACTGATTACAAGTGAACAGAATTTATATATTCTATTGATAATGTGCTAAATGCCATATATTTGTTATGTTGTAGAATTACAATGAACTATAAGGGATTATCATAGTGAGCACCCTTTATTTCGTCGCGTTAAATTTTCTTTAAGGGTACACAAATAAAAGTAATTTTATGATTAAATGAACTAGAAAAGAAATAGAATATTAAGCAAGCGAAATGCAAATAAAAAATAACTAAAGCTGGTTCTTTATTACAAATATAATTGTAATTATAAAATATTGAAATACCGCACAAATTATGTAATCTATAATGCAATAAAATGTCTATTTTCGTTGGACTTATTACTTTATACTGTAACCTAATGAAGGTAAACTGGAGGGAAGAGCACAGATATGATCATCTCTGCGATGGACTGCTGTATACATAGCGCTGAAGGAGTAGAACCCATGAACTGTGGTAGCCAACAGGAATCATTGATGTGATCAATGGTGAGATGTATCCAGGAATGTTTAACAGAGGATTCGTTTGGTAAGTAGAAGAATGAGAGTAAATACGCGAAAGTGATTGAATGAGAGACAGTAAGAGAGTGAACGAGCGAGAGGAAGTGAGTGAATTAGCGTGAGTGAATGAGTGAGAGTGAGCGAAGGATGCAAAAGTGAGTGAAGAACCGAAAGTGAGTGAGTGAAGGAGCAAACGTGAGTGAAGGAGCGAGAGTGATTGAAGGATTGTAAGTGAGCGAGTGCAAAAATGATATTCAATTGAATTGATTTTTTGATTTTTGGTGTTTTAACGCCACTTTTAAGCACCGCTTTTGGGCTATTTCGTGGCGGCCAGTTTTTATTGGTGGAGGAAGCCGGAGTACCCGGAGAAAATCACCAACCTTCGATAGGAAAACTGACAATCCTAGTCAATTAAGATTGGAGTCGAGTGCACCCGCACGAGCGGGGTTCGAACTCACAACCTCAGTGTTGACTGGCTAGTGGTCACAGTAGTAACTACTTAGACCACTCGGCCACCGAGGCCCCCGATAGCCAATTGAAATCCCCGACGTAGTAAATGGTGAGAGGGTTCGCTGGGTAAGCAGGAAATGAGAGTGAATTAGTGAATGAAGGAGTGAATAAGCGAGAGTGAATGAGTAGTGAGTGAAGGAGCGAAAGTAATTGAGTAAGTGAGTGATGGAGCGAGAGTGAGCGGGTGAAGGAGCAAAAGTGAGTTAGTGAGAGAAAAAGGGCAAAATCGAGAACACCAATTTACTTGTACCTGACAGGAATTATTTCTTCATTAGAAAGAGTTAATATTCAGCCAGAATTAACTTTATCGCGTGTCTCAAATATTTCAGGATCTCCTTAGATACGATAATTTTGACTCATAGATCTGTACTATTTGCGTTATACCGTCTTGGTACGTCAATAACCTGATGTATGATTTTCTATACAAAGTATTACAATTGCAGATGGAATTTACAATTTGTATCGGCGACCATTTTGTCATGTTACTTTCATCTAAATCTTAAACAAAGTCAACATTGTTAAATATACTGAAATACTTGATTAAACTCAAAATTTGTGTTGGAGAATTTATTGCCGATGGTTTAGCGTTAATGCACGTATCTTTGTCTCTTGTTTGTTTACCAAAAACATCTTTAATTGACTTCTTTCTGGTATTTGTCTCATCCTTAATTCTATAACTTTTTATCTGAAAATAATGGTTCTCTTGGTATGACATATTAGAATATATCAATAAAGAACTACTAGTATTTGAATAAACGTACAAAAACCAGAAATATACATACGAAAATACAGAATCCCGACTCATATTAATGACTAGGAGACGAATATTGCTAAATTATGCAAATGAATAAAGTATTCATAGGAGTCACGTTCTTTGTAAGTATCTTCATGTCTTTATATGTTGGAAATATTGGCAGGGAATTGCATAGAAAATGTCATTAAACAACAACTGGAGTTAATATAAGTTCCATAAATATCGGGTCTATAAACCTGACGCCTGTAAATTAATTGTTTTGATTAATTCTTTGCTAGAAAGCTAACAAACAATGCAAATTTTTATATCTGTCCATAATCTTTTATGGGGGCTCAAAATCTTCTCATTCAATTTGATGTTTAGCCCACTTATACGTGTTATTTTATATTATAATGTAAGTGGCTTATATATGTGCAAAACTCGCCCCAACTAAAATAATGACATCATTTTCCTAATTTCTGTAATAATTCTCAAAATATATTTAGTGTCGCTGTGCTGTTCAACTTGTTCGTCTTTTTTCAATGCGTCTTGCATTGTCTTTCGTTGTTTCTGATATGCATTTTTTTCTTCTTATGTAATTTACCGGAAACCATATAGTTGTAGTGTAACAGTTCTTACAATTACAATATATCTTGCATAAAATAATTAATTTCAAAGACTAATCTCGAAATCTGCATGAAACAAAGAAAACATACGACAACAGTTTTGTTCCATAATACAAGACATGTACGTGACAGGAATGCTTGAGACAAAAATTTTGGAATAGAAAAGAAAAAAAGTAAATAAAAAAATAAAAAAACGGAAGAAAGAAATAGTCAGAGGCAAAAAAGAAGAAATGATTCGCATTTAACTAAACAGAGCAATCACCATAAGGTCTTCAACAATGGACAGAAAAAGCTAGACGTATGAATGGTCGCTTCTACGCTTTCTTTTTTTAATGCGCATGTATTCCTACAACCTAGAAGATGAATAAATGGAAATGTTGGATATACGTCAATGAGAAAACTGACCGACAAAAAAAGAGATTCTGAAATAAAAAAAAAAACAACATTAAAGACATCGAAAGATGTCGAAATACAGTCTTCAACAATGGCATATTGAACCAATGAATACATTAAATTTTAAATCACTACCAAGTAAAACACCATTGGCACCTGAGGTTAACCCTATTTTTGGATCAGTTTTATGTGGGGTTGATGTTGCTCAATAGTTACTGTATTGTTTTCTGTGTAATGGTTTGTGAACTGTCTTTTGTCCATTTGTAGTTTTTATTTCTGCCATTATGGTGTATGTTTTTCTTCGACGTTTAAGCTGTGATTGCCAAATTAGTATCTTCTCCTTATCTTACAATATAAAAAAAGAAAATTCAATCTGTTGACAATACTTTCGGGACGATGATTTGAAGGGAAATTCCACACAGTATTATAAGTTGCTTTTATTTATAGTATGTACAGGTAAATGGGTTTGTATGAATACAGCAAAATAATTATTACTAATATGTCGTCCGTATACAAGTTTCTGCTGATTTGTCAAAGTTTACAGTGTTTTTCGGTAATATCTAGTTTAGTAAAACATTGAAAATTATAGTGGAAACAGAACAAACATGCACTAAGATGGAAGCATGACACATAAGTTCTTGACGGAATACCATTCAGTTCATAACCAAATGAAAATATTTTCAGGCCGAAAGTAATGGCTTCTATAGCTTTATTGCTAACAACAAATTTAGTATCACCGAGATTTCTCAAAAGAACTTTTATTAAATCAGGATGATTGCTTTTTAATGTTTGGTTTTATCCTACCAAGCCAAATGCCTATAATTCAGTGGTTGCGTTGGTTCATGTCTGTCATATTTGTTTTTCGTAAATTGTATTATATAAATTAGGCCGTTAGTTTTCTCGTCTAAATTTTTTCGCATTTTTCATGTTGGTGCCTTATATAGCTGACTATACGCTATGGGTTTTTCTCATTGTTGAAGGCTGTAGGGTGACCTATAATTGTTTTACCTTCGTCATTCGAACTATGGGGGACAGTTATCTCATTGGCATTCATACCACATCTCCTTATTTTTATATTGTAGAAACAAGGGTGCGGAAGTTTAATCCAATATAATTTAAAGAGCATCAGACGTAAAGTTGGAATGATAAATTTTGAATTAATGCAGAAAATGAAAGTTTTTTTTTTCTTTTATATATTTTACAATGACCTTTTCGTTGGTACATATTACTCAATTAAACAAACATATAGCTACTGTTTTATGTTCCAAACTTTAAAACAAGGATATCTGAATCAAAAATGTATATCTTCAATCTGCAATTTATAAAGTTTGCATGTATAGTACAGAACAATGAACAAGTTGATCTTGATATCCCATTCCAACTATCAGTAAATTGTTGCTATGCACATTTCCAATGATTAATCATTTCATTTTTTTAGTGCGAGGCTTCTCGCATTTCTAAAACACTTTTTAATTGAACATTTAATTTATTTATCATGAAAAACACTTATAGTTTAAAACAAATCGCGGAAAGTTGATACTTTAGACATGGGCTTTTCTTTTTTGAGATTCCATCTGGTTCCTTTTCTGAAGCATCAAGTTATTCAAAAGCATTTATTACTAAATGGATTGATATAACCATCATGCACTTCAATACAAAAATATTGTTCATTAAACATAGATTAAACCTATTTAATAATCAATTTATTATTAGACAAAACAGCTGCGTTTCTGCAGCATAAAAACGAATCGCAATGATGTTAGTATGGTTGCACTTGATATACTTTACATCAAACTAAAAAGCAATGCAATGTATCAATATCTGGAACATTCGTGAAACGAGTACTTCAATATAACAAATTAGAAAGCATAAATAATTGCGTGTGAAGTATAGCACACTTAACAAGTCGATAAAAAAGTTCCTGCCAAAAGTTACTGTCAATATAAAGTTTCAATACGCAGCGCAATTTCCGAGTGAGTTTTACGACTGCAACGTTAACATTTTAAGGTTTACAGTTTAATCCACAGAAGAAAAAGAAAGAAAAAAAAAGACTACAATGGGCGAGACAGGCCTGCATAATCAGAAATGACAAAACTGAATTCAATACAGCTCCCACAGAACTGGTTGACTTCCCTGTCAATCATTTAGGCGTTGGTTACAAGATGTCATTGTCTTCGACGGTGGACACACCCATTATTAAGGCAAAAAACACATCTTTTCATGGCATGCCACAGGGCGTATGACATTTGGGTCGATTTTATAAATTTTCAATCTTTCATTTGCGCCGATTCAATAATTTCAAGTTCCATTTGCTCCTTTTTACATTTTAGTGCTGTCTTTTTTTTTCATGGCGTAAAGAAGTTTTATTGTCCTTTGATATTTTAAAGGCTGAAAAAAGATTTTTATATCATTTGACATTTTATTGCTATACTCATTTATTTTAGTGGATGTAAACAAAATTGACTTGTTTTGCTTGAAATCTTACTTCCACCTCCCCATTGTGGGCAGGGGGCAACAGTTATATGCATGTTTTAATGTATAATTCATAACATATGTATAACTGGTTAGCGGAAGAGGTTTATAATGATAAATAAAAATAGTTTTCACCTGTAATTTACCTGGTAAAACAATCGGCGCAAATGAAAGAAATAATCGGCGAAAGTGAAAGAAAAAATCGGCGCAAGTGAAATGCAGATCGGCACAAATGCAAAATGCCGATGTCACATGATTTGAACATAAAACATGCCGTAAAAAAATCCAACTTTTGAGCTGTAAGCTTTATTTGGACGATGATCGAGTTAATGAATTAAATGTTTACATATAGGTACTTAGTATTTAACAAGTATATATTGCATATTTTAAGATGAAAAAAAAATCTAGTGTTGCGTTTTTAAAGTCAATCGGTATATTTCATTTATTTAATGCAATACAATTACGGTTTCAAATACCTCGTTGGATATTGATACTTTGGACTTTATGTTTTCTTTTTTATATTTCTTCTGGTTCCTGTTCTAAAATTTGTGAAGATTTTACTTACAAAACAGTTGGCAACAAGTTTGCAGAATTATCTGAAGGCATTTACCGCAAAAAGCGCTAGCATTTGAATTGATTCCATATATGTTTTAGGACTGAAAAAGAATACGTTTTAAAAATAAGAAAAAACGTCTATGAGATGGCAACCTATCAGCAAATTTTCACCAACTGAGATGCACATATATTATGTTTTGCAATGAACCTTCAAGGAAATGTATCCTACTACTTCAACTGAACAAACAAAACTTCATTATTTTAATTCTAAGTAAACAAACTTGATAATTACACAACCGTTATTCACTATCATATTTGTGTATGTATTTACATTGATTTTTCGTCAACATCCAAATGTTTTATGACCTCATCGTTGCAAACCGATATATCAATTAGTGTCGGCATTTTATAATATATATATTGGGAATTTTCTTGACCTTTACACATATAAAGATAGGCATGGAGCACTAGGTTATATATTATAGTAGGTAAGACAAATCATGATTTTACGGTTTATCATTACATGACTTCATCTAGCATTCGGCTTTATATTGAAAGAAACTGTTTTTGTTTATTATTATATGCATGCCAGTCGTTTTAAAAGAAAGTCGTGTTATAAATTTGAATACATCTTTCATATATTTGAATTCATATATAGCGTAAACCTTGGGTCTTGCTTTCTTATACTGTATAGCCAAATGTGAATTTATCATACTGTTTATATTATTCTTCTCTTTTTGCATTTACTGCAAGTTTAAATGTTGTTATATAGCATCACATCAACTTTGGTTTTGAATGAAAACGCGAGTTTAACTCCGATGTATAACAAAGGCAGAACAATTATAATATTAAATTTTATATTTAGAACTTTACACTGAAAATGTTGAAAAAAAGTTAACTGGCGTAGTTACTATTTGACAAGACCCATTTGTGGCTTTGGGCTGTTTTCTGCTCTTTGGTAGGGTTGTTGTCTCTTTGACACATTCCCCGTTTCCATTCTCAATTATATTTACTAGTAAAATTGTCAACTTTCCATTATGAAAAATATGTATATACTGTACTAGTATTGTTCTACAAATATGTTTATCCTGTATTAGACATATTTGTGTGTATATGGTTATGAAACAGCAATACGAATTATCTCTTTGTCATAAAAAAAAACATTTCTCGATTGTAATACAATTTTAAGACACAAGACAATATAAATATATTTGTGCCATAACATTTCTTATTTGATACAAGACAATTGCTTTAAGGAAAAGAATAGCAAATACCAGTACTCAAATTTCTGTTATGTCTAAGCAAAGAATTGTTTAATGACATATTACCATTAAATACACCATGTCTCTTTTCCTAACGAATCCTCAACTTAACGTAATTATCAGCTTAGATCGATTTTTCTTCAAATCTATAGCTATGCTATCTCCAGTAATTTACAGTTTTAACTAATGTCTTGTCAGAACGTCTATCAAAGTTGTCACTAGGGGACGTTTAACTTTACAGAATAAAGAAGTTCAAATACAAGTGCAAAACAAGTTTATAGCAATCGTCTGATGTGTCATCACTACTCTGTAAGATCGTGCACTTTGACTTCTGTTATTAATTTGATCAAATATATTTTTAAAATCTACACCCACACGAGAGAGAGAGAGAGAGAGAGAGAGAGAGAGAGAGAGAGAGAGAGAGAGAGAGAATTGTCAAAAATATTTGACATTACAACAGACCACACCAACGCCAAAAATCCTGACAACTCCGCAAAAAAAGACATGAAAACAAAGCAAACAGCAACGAACATTGGTCTACATAGCTTTACTTGGTACAGACACAACATATAGTTAATGAATAAGTTACAACTAATGTTCATCTTGTTTGCGTGGCTTTCTTTTGACGCATGTAGCTGTTGTATCTATGTCTTTTGAATGTTATTATGCATGTCACAATCGTCCAACAAGGCTTTCTAATGAAAGTTATGCAGAACAAGCAACCGTGGTTTATATCTCTCACAAGCAGATGTTATTTACCAAAGTTATATCATGCACAATTATATATACTATATTTTGTACATTGTCGGAAAAAATTACATATTCCTGCAAAGTTCGAATATTGTTTATTCTGTAACTTAACATTGTCGCCTTTTAATGTATTGTTTTTCCTTCCCAACCATTGCATTTTTTTGAGTGAATTCGACATGACAAACGCGGACCGAAAAAAGGACCCCAAATTGAACTGTGACTAAACAGTAACTTGAATGAAACCGTTCGCTCTCAGCAAAATCAGAATACCCGGAGTTTTAATACGTGTGTTGTATATGCATGCTACTTATTCAGGACAGTTACCCCCAATAATGAGATCATGTTTGTTCGTTAAGTGTTTTTCAGTGCAAATGATTTAAAATAGAAAGCCATTAATTTCTTACATTATATTTGTCAATTGTCAAATTCCTGGATAAAAGCCTTGAAGATAATATAGATGGACCGTGTTTCCAAATCAAATGAGTGTTAAAACACTATAATTATTTTATACTTAATACAAGACATATAAAGAAGCGCCAATAAGACGCTTCCCGAAGCAATGAAACCTACTGGACAATTAGCTTAACTGAGTTTTGACATTAATGTCGGTCTTTTAAAAGCAAGCAGAATTGCAGTAATAAAGATCCCCTCCAACAAAAGAAGGAACCTTAAAAAGCAATGTAATGCAAAACTTGTCTCTATTAGTATTGATTATTCCTAAACTAATGTTATTTAGCAGTTTCGTGTTACTATGACAGTTTGACATTCTTGTGGATACAACACATTTTAAACATTGATTATTACAAAAAATAGTCCAATGTTGATCTTTTATGTTGCGTCTTTTGAAGAAAAACATACTCGTATTTATCATTCAATCGTTTATATTGTATACATTATGTGAACGGTAAAATTGTTGACATACAGATATTTGCTAGACGGAGAGACTACTCGTGGAAACATACCAACAGATTTCTAGATCTGACATTGGCGTGCCAATCACATTTTGTTTTGTTCATGTTGAGCACGTTGACACCGAAACAATTTTGTGCTTGGACATAGCCTGACTTTAACAGTACACAAATTAAGTTTACGAGAATGCCCTTCTCTCTTGCAAACTTTAAGGTATATTCTAAAACCGGCTTTCGAACCTATTGTATACCGTATACCAGTTTTTGCTGTGTCCAGTTATATCTTAAATGCATAGGAAACTAACAAATAAATAGATTCCATTATTCAGAGGAAAAATCAATAAAATGTTGCTTTTTTATGTTACAATATTCAACTTCATTAGGACAGTTAATATTTCCAGAACATTGTGCGTCTGTCCCATGAGAGCACATTTCTGGTACAAACAGCTTAAACATCAGGCTGTACAAATACTCGCACTCAAACGAAGTCTGGCCAATTTAAGATCAATATCAAAGTAAAAAGTAATTTTAACACATTTGGAGTTTTCCCCAGTGTGTTTCAGATATCATCACATATATTTCTGCAAAATAAAATGTACTTCAGTTTTTATTCCTTATCATTTATCACCAATGTGATATGGAATGATTAGGATTTTAAAACACAATAGTCGTGTTCAAGGAATGTTGACTGCAAATGAGAACAATTAATTATCAAATGTAAAATTTTGAAAAGCAATTATATATGTAAATATTGATACACGATTGCATATACGAGTTATCGCTAACATTTCGGCTGGTAAATTGAAATACGTTGAGAAGGAAAGGCGACGCCAAGTCGACAGCAGACTTAGAGGGGACCAGGAGGGGACAGACTTCTATAAAACTTATTCAAGCATCGAAGGAAGCAAAGCTTAAAAAGGCAATATTTCAATTCCGATGCGCTGTTTTATACACACATTTAAAACATAAAAATCATTTAAATATAGACTGACAGTAACTTGGTATGTTTAACAATTCAAAAAAATGATTAAAATATATATATATATATATATATTTCGAGGCTCAACATTGCAATACACGCACTAAACAGAATACGATCATCTACTAACAAAAAGTAAAATAACGACAAAAATACCGAATTTCAAGGAAAATTCAAAACGGAAAGTCCTTTATCAAATGGCAAATCAAAAGCTCAAACACAACAAACGAATGGAAAACAACTGTCATATTCCTGACTTTATACAGGCATTTCCTTTTATAGAAAACAATTTGTCTGAATACAGATTGAGTGCAATGATTTATTGAAAAGGAAAAGAGATCAAGCGGAACACCTCTTTTTACAAACATGGTCCATTTCTCGAAATCAGACACTGCATATGTTTTTGAAAACTGTATGTTGCCCGATAGATATATTTGGTTATGTGTGTCATTAGGTTACTGTCTCATTGACGTAAACCCCACATTCATGTAATACATATGTATCTTGTAATACAATGAATGTATTCATCGTATCTCTCCTTACATTTGCCAATCCATTGCATCGATTTAAGTTGTTAGTACAAAAGCAAAGTCATATGAAATGAATAAAGCTAGCTTTTACTGAACCATTAATTTATGAGTCTCCCTGTTTTAGTATACATTTTTACCATACTTATTCCTTTGATTATCAGTTGTTCACGAAAACTGTACCACTATGTAATGACGCAATACGCCAGTAACACAAAACCCCATGCAACTAAGCATAACCCCGTATTTGTAATCGTTTATCTTGAAAAAAATAGGAAGAATTATTAAATTTTACTTTCCCAATGTCCTGTAAAGCTAGCGGCTTTATTTGAATAAACATATAACGATGATGTTATTTTAAAACTTTCATTCAATGCCGTGTTATTTTTGTAATTTATTTACAAGTGTATGTGGAAGGTCATAATGAAGATTTGTTATTCAGTCAATAGTTCAAAACAGTATAAAAAAAAACAAGTAAAACAGAAGAAAAGATTTAACGTGGCTGCACATGTGTTTCAAATGTTTCTAGAAGAATTTTTTATGAAGTCGATGGGGTAAAATATCCATTTGTCGGAAATCAAAGAGCACAAATATTTCATATATTGATAAACCATTTTTACAATTATCTTGCGTTTCGACATTCGACTTAGGTTTCTGTAGAGCCATTGTACGTGTAGCGTTTGTGTTTATTATTTTGAATATGATCGAGTTGAATGTGAATCAGATTATTTTAGAATATTAAGTTTGTATCAGGTCGGCCATACAGTCAGAATGTTTGTACCCACAACCCAATAAAGACAGTCAGTATGGTTATAATGTATGGTATTTTAAATACGTTTTAAACATTTGCAATTGGGTGGCTCTAGTATGGCAATTTATAGCTGAAACATGAACTCGTAAAATAAAATCCAATGATAGACAATGTCATATACTACCATATAGTTCTTAAACAGGTCGGGAACACTACCTTATATGGATATTCATAGATTAGCATACTTATGTACTCGCACGTGTTATTGTTTATTTACGTATGACGCATTTTTTTTACCTGGGTTTTTGACCAATCCCTAAATGAGTACACGTGTTATTTACTGAAATACAATACATTTTTTCGTGCATTGTGGAATAAACAATTTCGCTTAGTTTTTCATTTGTGTATCCACATTTATAGTCAGTGATATAAAGTATTCCTTCCATGCTCAGATTAAAGAATGGCTGTTTCTTTGCGAAGAAACGAGTGTTTGAATTACCCGAAATATAGCCATTAATATGATTGATGATTACACGAAGATTTTAGATATTCGTCCACAAGACAGCAACGTAATAACCGAGTGAAAAACACAATAACCCATAAGATAAACTTTCATTCAGATAGTTAATAAAATAAGGGATCTTTGAACTTGAGCACTACAAAGTTGATTAGATATTGAAAATTAATAAATACTAGTTTGATATTTGTTTGTTATTTACCTCATTTTGTATTATTCATTTAAAATTCAGTATTATTCTATTATAAGTGGGCAACTTCAATGGCTGCAAAACAATTTTTGTGTATATATATTTTATTTCTACAACACTTTAAGTTAGTTATCAATAACCATTAAAGAACTCTTGCAAAAATTCTAAGAGTTTCGTAAACATATGGGTGGCCTGTTGCAAGTCAACATTTCTATCCGCATCAGTCTAACAAATCCTAAATATGCCTTCCTGTCGGCGTTTTGCATTTGCGCCGATCTGCATTTCACTTGCGCCGATTTTTTCTTTCATTTGCGCCGATTATTTCTTTCATTTGCGCCGATTGTTTTACAGGTAAATTACAGGTGAAAACTATTTTTATTTATCATTATAAAACCTCTTCCGCTAGCCAGTTGTACAAATGCTATGACTTATCAATTAAAACATGCATATAACTGTTGCCCCCTACCCACAATGGGGAGGTGGAAGTAGGATTTCGAGCAAAACAAGTCAATTTTAAGGTTAAAAGCACTCTGTTTACATCCACTAAAATAACTGAGTATAGCAATAAAATATCAAATGATATATATATATAAATCTATTTACAGCCTTTAAGATATCAAAGGATAATAAAACCTCTTTATGCCATGAAAAAAGCACAGCACTAAAATGTTAAAAGGAGAAAAAGGAACTTGAAATTATTGAATCGGCGCAAATGAAACAACCAAATCGGCGCAAATGAAAGATTGAGAATTTATAAAATCGGCGCAAATGTCATACGCCCCTTCCTGTATCCCGGTAGGAACATTTTGTTTTATCTACCTTTCCATTTATTGTTAATTTGTCCTCGTGTACATGCATGAAGTATTTGCTATTGTAGCAATCAACAATCAATCATATGTGTTGGTTGTATACCTCGATATTGCTTATTGATTTTAGTCCTCGTAATTAATCAACTTTCTGCCATTTAATTTTTCAGTTATTTCATTTCCGTTGCAAAAAGAAATTAATTCCAAAATGCATCATGGAATCTTCTTTGATTAGTCCACACGAAACTGACTGTGATTAGTTTCTGATATTTATCTCTGGTTTTTATGTGCTACAAAAGAATGTACATGAAGGAATTCTGGATACCCATCACTCAAAATGACCCTAATTATTTAATAAAGCGAACAAACAATGAATAGAATTTAAGAAAATAAGGGAAGCAACCGTTTATTAAAGGGATTGTGAATGTGCAATCAAATACAGTAATTACCTGGTCGAGGAAGTTGTCAAGAGGGTAATAATACTATTGTTACCCTCGATTAGGAGAATTTGCGAGGATGTCGAAGGCCATTACGTTACCATGGTTGTGTCATAAAAATATACTGGTCATATGTTAACACCAGGACAAATTTGTACATGAACCGAAATGTGTTAATTTGGATCCTGTCATTGATTTTAACATGATTGTATTCTTGTCCCGCTTTTGATATCATTTTAACCGTATACCAAAGTATTGTTCATAGCCTATATAGTACCTCATTATTTACATTTTGTATTTTGACTGTACGTCTAGACTTCTTATTATTCAAGAACATCGATTGAATATACAGTTAGAGAAACTTATCCTAAACGTATAAGTAAGGAAGAAAAAGTTGACTAAGATTTTCTATTTCAGATTTCTACAACAATAAAACTACTTTTTCTTTGCTTTGGGTTTATGTCTTTAATGATACAACATATCCGTTCTTATCCATTGGTCAAAAGAGAAGATCAAATGTTCAATGATTTGAAAGACATATTTTTGGTGCTCTTCACAACTTCGTCATTTATTTCGGATTCAAACTGTCCAGCGCTACTGATAATCGAAACGCACGTCAGGAGTATATTTATTTTTTATGAGTTTTTTTAATACTCAAAATGTATCAGTGACCATAGTTACGACTACAGTGGTTACCATGAATACAGCCTTGGAAGAACTCGAATACACCAAGTTTTTATTATCTTGTTAGCTAAACACATGTACTATTTTTTTCATTGCTATGAAGTTGGATATTATAAAAATTAAAATTATTATTAAATAAAACCACGTCAAAAGGATGTTGAAAATTTTACATTTAATATTGTATAGAAGGAAAACACTTTGTATTTTGGGATTTTTAAAGTTACGTCTCGATTAGTCGAGAAACCCGTGTGGTGCGTACTGTATTCTGCATCATAAAATTTGTCTTATCTCTTTTTAAAATTGTCTCTTTACTGTGAACACCTTATAGATCTTTCCAACTATTCACAACCTAAATTATGTGCCTGATTAGACTGCTTTATAATTACAGGAAGCTGCGATTGATTAAACATCGAATCATTCAAGTCAGCTTGATAATTGGAACATGATACAGATGAGAAAGATTAAACGGAATATTGAAATTTCTACGTTTGATTACATCTGTATGTAAACCAACAGATGTTAGAATAGAAGGCTTTTATTTTAATATTGTTGATAAATATTCATCTTGTCAGATATTATGGATGTAAACATGAAAATATAGTCTTTATATATTGTTTAAACAGTGATTTACAACATTCACCATCATTACCATAATTACGGAATCCTAAAGAAATACTGTTGCCGAAGGTATGTTATATTTTTTTCATTTTCATTGTTAAGATTAATTAATGCAGAATAAATGTTCCTGTTCTGTTCTATAAAACAGGAATAACAAAGCAGTTTCAATGAAGTATATGATGATTTTCGTTTAATTGACTGGTTTGTCTCTTCATACGGCGTGTTCTTTCAAAGATAATTGTTACATGCTTGTGTTTGATATCTAGGTTATGTGCATCTTTATTGTTATATAAATTTGCCTCACAAATCGATCGGACAAACATGTCGAATAATGATCCATCGACTCATATTATTAAATTCAAAGTCCGTGGGTGTTTAGGTTTGTTAAGCCTGCCAATTAAACTTCTGAATCAGCATTTTTGTCTATAGAAGAAGAATATTTATTGTTCCAATTAAGGGCCCTTAATTGGTGGGCAGCATGACATTTATACATACAAAACAATACACTTTGATTTGTGACATAAAAACCAAGGTCTATATTATGATATGCATTGAACCTATGGAAAGAGTTACTGTGGTGTTAGAATCGTCGCTTTTCACATTTCTTCATGAGGGTGTGGATGGGGGTTTACAGAATAGAGAATAATGGGCCATAACATATAAAGTATAGAGAAAAATAGACAAAAAAAAAGAGAATAGAGAATAATGAGGTGCTAAACTATAAAGAATAGAGAATAATGGGCAAAAAGTATAAAGAATAGAGAATAATGGGCAAAAAGTATAAAGAACAGAGAAATATGACCTAAAAAACTAAAGAATACAGAAATGAAGGACCCCCATCCAGACCATCCTTCATTAATCACCATTTGAGATTCAAAGTTTTAAAACCAAATGTATAAAACATTTAGAAGTTTAGTACCAAAAGCAAACACATCTGAACATAAAAGCCAAAAAGGTCTACGGTTCACTTTTTCTGAGGAGATTACTAATAATAGTTTAAAACTTATTTTTACCAAAGTTATACATAGAAGAATATGGCAAGCCGTTCTCGTCAAAACTATGTTTAAACCATTTTTTTTCGAAAAATTGACCCACTGAGAATTAAAAAAAAACACACTGAGATTAAAAAACATAAAAACACTGAATTAAAAATTACACACTGAGATTTCATAAAGACGCACAGAGATTACAAAAAATGTTATGCATGGAAGAATATGGTAAGCCGTTGTCGTCAAAACTATGTTTCAACCATTTTTCGAAAAATTTACACACTGAGAATTAAAGAAAAAAAAAAAAAACACTGAGATTAAAAAACATAAAAACACTCACTGAGAATTAAAAATTACACACTGAGATTTCATAAAGACACACAGAGATTACAAAAAATGTTATGCATGGAAGAATATGGTAAGCCGTTCTCGGCAAAACTATGTTTCAACCATTTTTCGAAAAATTTACGCACTGAGAATTAAAAAAAACACACACACTGAGATTAAAAAACCTAAAAACACACACCGAGAATTGGATTTTACACACTGAGATTTCAAAAAGACACACTGAGATGAAATAAACTGAAAAACACACCGAGGATTTGAAATTAAACACAATGCGAATTTAAAAATACACACTGAGATTTGTGCGCACTTTTAATGCGCTCATATCTAATTAGCATACTTAATCTGAATCTATTACAAACTTAAAACAACTAGGGGACAGAACTCGTTAGTCCTTCAGTTTGGCGCCAAATGTTTTATAAAAAAACATTAGAAATACTACGTATAGAAAAACTACGTTATTAAAGACCAATAGAACAAGAAAAATACCCACTTACTCTCATTACAAATTATAACCAAATGGTGAAAAACCTTATTAAAATTATAAGAAAAGCTTGAAACAATCTGTAAAAAACGTCTTGACCTTGTTGTAGGGTATGAATGATTTGTTCATTGTTGAAGACCCTACATCAACTGTCAAGATGAAGAACAGGAATAGAAGCCCTGTTCATTGATAATTTTCTATGTTTTCTATGTATTGTGTGCGATTTTGTCCCATGTACATTTACTCCATATCCTTTCATTTTCTATTTTCAAATAATGCAATGAAATTTTTACCCAAGTGCCTATTATAGCATATATGATATAAACGTAACAAAAATATAAAAGATTACCTTGCGAAATCAGGGTAACAGTTGAACGACTTTTGAAAAGGGACCCATGCTCAAACAGTTTTAAGCAAAAAATCAAGATACACTGTTAGTAATAATCTGAATTATAGGCAACAAACTTATGAATATGAGTTTGCATAAAAACGATGTTATAATAAGTCTTGAAATTTATTACGAATGTTGGTTGAAGTAACCGCATTTCATCATAATGACAAGAGTCCGGGAGACCAAGATATTGGTGATCTGTTAAATTATTCATCTCATGAATATTCATTAGTAATGTGCATATTAATCTCAGTGTGTATTTTTGAAATCTCAGTGTGTAATTAACAATTCTCAGTGTGAATTTTTCAATTTATTTCATCTCAGTGAGTCTTTTTAAAATCTCAGTGTGTAATTTTTAATTCTCAGTGTGTGTTTTCGTTTTTAAATCGCAGTGTGTAATTTCGAATTCTCAGTGTGTTATTTTAAGTTTTTAAATCTCAGTGTGGTTTTTAATTCTCAGTGTGTAATTTTTTCGAAAAAAGGGTTTAAACATAGTCTTAACGAAAACGGCTTGCCATAGAAGAACACTGTTAAGAATCAGTAGATCAGAATTTCTTATTTGTAAAAGTCCACGTCCCATTGAGGTTTATCTTCTCTCTTAGCGATCTTCGCATGCATAGTATTTTCCTTTACATCTCTGAATTTTATAGTCACTGCGTTCGAAAAGAAATTTTGTTTACCAAGCAAAACGGAGTATCGCTATATACAAACCATTCTACACGATAACTTTGTATAAGTAAAAGTAATCTCAAGCATCTTCACAAATATTCGCACTCCACAGAGTACAATTTATAAAAAAGATTCATCATTTTTGATATAAAGTATAATTCATTGCAAACATTTTATATATATCTTCAATAATCTGATCACCTGTCTACGATATTTTCTATATGTATAACAGAAAGCTGGCATGGAGGTATATGTTATTTTTATGAAAGGCATCTCAGTATATTGGCTTCAGATATATTTTAAAATTCAGTATAGTTACCCGATGATATGAAGTTATAATTGGAATACAAATCAAAGGTTATCTATATCAAATAACACAGTCTTTATTGTACGTTGTTCATTCAGAAAGGGATTCTATTCATTCTAGTAAATGTTTATTTCTTCAGGTTTCCATTCTTGTAAAATATCAATTGGATTTTGTTTTTATTTTTTCGTCTATTTCAATTGTAACATATGGTTAATGGTATTCAATACGTCTGATAGTATGTGTTTTGAGAACAAAGCGACACGATATTTCCATTGCACGAATATTACTTTTCTTAAAAAATAATAATCAGAAAACACATTTGATTATTGCTGCTACAGTATCATCGCACAATGTAAACGTGAAGCTTCTTTTTAATATTAGACATAGTTTATATAGTTTACATGGTCGATATAATGGTTTCTTGTTAGAAAAGAAGATAAACAAAAAAAATGTACCGTTGTTTGTATAGTTTTGATTTGTTGTTGATGTTTTTGTAATTTAGAAATTCCAAAGAGGAGAATCTTCGTTGGTTTTACTCATGGGAATGTATAAAGAAGACTGGAAAGATGTATGATTTACAAGAATTTCATTTGTATAAGTAATGACGTTTTTGTATTTGTAAGATTACCAAAGTATCCTTCTATTATAAGAATTTCGTCGTAAAATTGACAACAGACTTATTGAGCTTTTTTCTGTACAAACATTATATTTACTTGTAGGGTATCGACGTCAACTTGCGGAAATGTATTCCTCAGTTTTATACATTACTTAAGTGTAGCAAGAGAATTTTTTTTATACATTTCGATGAAGTTTACTCTTTTATTTTAAAAAGGCGGTATCAGAACCCGTATGTTTAAGAATTTGATAATCTAAATGTCTTCATTGAAGGCATTTTCTTCCAGATTTTTCGTTTATACCCAAGAGAAAAAAAGCCAGATATGAATATATTGAGGAGATTGCCACTTTTCCCGAACTTAAGCGCATTTTATGACTACCAACATTCTTTAAATGTTACTCTGATGACAGTTTATCTTGCATATTAAGCGCTGTTCTTACTGAATTAAGAATTTTTCTGTTCTGCTCGGTTTGATGTTTATATTCTTGTGTTCTAATCGAATTGATACGCGGTAAATAGGCTATGCAAAATATTTTTCTGTTCATCAATATTATTGAACTACGATATACAGTCAACTTTATTTCATATGTAGAAAAAAAAAGCACATACATGTATATATGCGTAAAATATCTTATATAATTATGATCATATCAGGTACAAATGTTAAAATCAATAAACATTATGTTTAAATGATGGGATTTTATGTTAAAACTACATTATTGTTAACATTTTTCAAAAACATATAGATAATAGATGATTGCTTTAATTTACAATGTTTTAGAAAGATAATGACAATCAGATGACGTTAGTCATGCTTTTACTTTGACATTTTCCAGCAACGCACGAAAAACCACGTTATGACATCATTTAAAAAACTTTTAAGGTGATATGATGATATGAAAGTTCAAGGTTCAACTTAATATCTTATATTGGAAGTTCTTTGGAATATTATGCTTTCAATATCAGAACAGGCATTATTATAACCTGACATTTAAAATAAAAGAAGATATTTTAAGCATTACGAGTTACTTTAACTTACATATATTTTAACTTTGTTTTTATTTGCTGGATAATAACAAGTAAAATGCATTGTAATTCAAAAACCATGCAATCTCTTACTTTATAAATATAAGGAGATGTGGCAATGAGACAACTGTCCACCGGAATTCAAATGACATGGATGTAAACAAATAATAGGGTACCATATGGCCTTCGACAATGAGCAAAGCCCATACCGTATAATCAGCTGATAAAGGCCCCGAAATGAAAAAAATATAAAAAAATTATTATGAAAGAAATTCTTAACAGTTTCAGATACAAATTATATCATGTTGGTTATGGATGTCTTAAATGCAAAATTTACCCAAACATTTTATGTCAAAACGGTCTTCAACAACTATGTATATATAATTATGTAGCTCTGAATAACATTATTATTTCATAAATAATGTTAAATCGTTGTAAAATCTTTACGGTGTATTATACACTCTTTCATATTCGAATTCCAGTAAATTTTATAAACTTTTGAATTTTGACTCTGTGAGTGAATAAAATTCAGGAGAAATTGGTTCTAGCTATTTTGAACATTACAGCATTGATTTTATGTGAATCTTGAACATGATGAATTGAACACCCAATATATTTGAAACCTTTTCAACTTTACTGTATTAACATAGATGTGATTTATTACTGATGGTAAAGATAGATTGTCACAGCTGCTGTAAGTTACTTAAATCAATGTTTCAGAAATGAATTCGAACAAAGTCTTTTGTACACGATATGAATCAATTTTAATATTTTTACATGTTAAAATTTGTATAATTTCAGGTCTGAATGAGTGACATACATCTAAAACATGCATGATGTTCATAAATGTTCATTGAAGCATATGCTCTGTCTACTTGGCTTTCATTTACTGAACACAGGCGGTATGAAATTATTTTTTTTAAAATATATTTTGTGTTATTATTAAGTTAAAAATGAAAATCGGGAAAATAAAATTAAATGCAGACACTTCTCTTATCATAATTTATAATTTATCATTTATTAACAGAGTATAATCAGCTTCCATGTTTAAAATAAACTGACGTACAATAAAGACTTGTAAATCGGAAAAATATCATCCACGAATAGCCATTTGTTTGGAACAGTTTTCATTTTATTTTAGTAATCACACTTGTCATACAGTATATAGATGTGCCACACATAAAACGCAAGACTTCGATGATCTAATTAAACCAAATTTCGTTTGAATGCGATTTGAAAATAATCGGCACTATCATCGAATCATCGTTTTACATGTAGCAATAATATAAATCCCTACATTATTCATATATGATTAATAGACTGCCCTTGAATTTTACTAGATAATATTTTGTTCGCTTTGGAGATTCCGTATATCGTCAGGTTATCGGAATTCCAATGGACTAACTGTGCACCACTTATTGCGGACCTGTTTTGTATTGCTATGAGTTACAATTTATGACTAAAATCAGCAAAGACCCATCGAAACAACATCTGATACAAAATTTAATAATACTTTTAGATATTTGGATGATATATTGGCTCTCAATAATGACGACTTCAGTATGTATACTAAAGAAATTTATCCTGTTGAACTTACTTTAAATAAAGCTAATACTAACAATGACCACTGCCCTTTCCTCGATCTTGATATCTATATCATTAACGGAAAGCTTAATACAAAATTTATGATAAAAGAGATGATTTTCATTTCCTATCGTTAATTATCCATTTTAGATGGTGACGTTCCTTGTCACCATCTTACGGTGTTATATATCTCAACTTGTACGATTCGCTCGTGTATGTAACAACGTTTCAGATTTTAACGAAAGAAATTTATGTATTACAGAAAATTATTACACCAGGGTTTTCGATATCACAAACTAGTCAAAACATTTACTAAATTTTATCATCGGTACAAGGACATCATTCGTAAATATAGCTCAACATGCAGACTTCTTATACGTTCAGGTATTTCATCCAATCTTTTATGGTAATATTCTTTATAAAGCACTAAAATGTCAGTATTCACCTCAGAAGCTAACAAAACCTTTAAATAGACTTATTAAGAAGGGATATAGTTACGATACTGTTGTCAGGTCATTAAAGATTGCATATTTTGGCTTTAATATTGATTCACTTATAGGGTCTTTGCATCGGAACTAAACACATTTATTTAAAACCAGTTGTTGGCATGACACGGGTTATGCTCTTCTCATATATTTTATGACGGTATGATACTAAACCCTAACGGAGGATTGTGCCTGATATTCATATGATGAAGACATAATCTTTCAATCAGTTTAATTGAGGTCTGGAGCTGGCATGTCAGTTAACTGCTAGTAGTCTGTTGTTATTTATGTATTATTGTCATTTTGTTTATTTTCTTTGTTACATCTTCTGACATCGGACTCGGACTTCTCTTTAACTGACTTTTAATGTGCGTATTGTTATGCGTTTACTTTTCTACATTGGCTAGAGGTATAGGGGAGGTTGAGATCTCATAAACATGTTTAACCCGCCGCATTTTGCGCCTGTCCCAAGTCAGGAGCCTCTGGCCTTTGTTAGTCTTGTATTATTTTACTTTTAGTTTCTTGTGTATAATTTGAGTTTAGTATGACGTCCATTATCACTGAACTAGTATATATATTTGTTTAGGGGCCAGCTTAGGACGCCTCCGGGTGCAAATTTCTCGCTGCATTGAAGACCTATTGGTGACCTTCTGTTGTTGTCTGTTCTGTGGTTGGGTTGTTGTCTCTTTGACATTCCCATTTCCATTCTCAATTTTATTTAACATTTGGATTGTATATAGCGTTCACCGTGTCGTCAAATACTAAAAGCTTTCATAGTCAATACACAGAATCATCTTAAAGAACTGATTATGTAAACCAGAGACGTATTATTTGTCTCGGTGTAAACTAAATAGAGATTTTGTTTTACCCTCAGCCTTACTGATTGATGAATTCTGTTAATCAATTGACAAGTGCTCATTCAGGAGTAATAGATGAGGAAGACTTTTGTCTACTTTAAAATTATCCCTGTTATGTATGGTTTTATGGTTATATATATATATATATATATATATTTTAACTGCATTTTCATTGGGATGTATATCTGTACAGACTACCCGTTGAAAAATTAATTATTTCAATTAGGTGATCGAGTTCCAGACGAGCAGTTGTTATTCCAAGATTTGATGGTAGGATATGAGAAGTCAGTTCGTCCAGTAGTCAACTCATCGTCAGTCTTAACTGTAACAATAGGTCTAAAGCTCAACCAAATTGTAGACTTGGTAAGATGATAAGTATATGAGTACTTTATCTAATTTTGGAATATTAGAAAAAGGTCAGCAATTAAGTACAATTCTGAACACACAAAAAAAAAAAACAAAACAAAACAACAAAACACCGGATAAAACTAACATCATATGCTGACCTATTCGTTTGATGTGTTTGAGCTTTTGATTTGAATTTTCCTTGATTTTCGGTATTTTTGTTATTTTACTTTTTTCTATAATAATGCAATATTGAAAACACTTGTCATCTACTGCACAATTGCCTTTAAAGTTATCTTATTTTTTGTTGTTGTGGTTGTTGGAAGCGCATTTCAGTCAGCTGTAAGAGAAAGGAAAACGATACGAAAGGGATATTCAAACTAGTAAGTGGAAAACAAACTGACAATTCCATGGCGAAAAACGGAAAACGACCAAAAGACAAACAACAGTACACAAACACAACATAAAAAACTAAAGACTGAGCAACATGATTCCCACCAAACACCGGTGTGATCTGAAGGGTAAGCACATCCTGCTCAACATGTTACACCCGACAGAACCTGAAACAACTAGTATTATACATTTGTATTATTTTTTGTTCTATTTCATGTATTTAGTGGAGGTAATCTTAAAGTTTCTATACCTTAAAATCTTTTGATGAAAAAAAATGCATTTTTATTTACCGCTTTTGCTTGGAGGACTCGTATACATATATAACTCGAAAACACAGCATTAATTATAGATAAATTACTAAACGACTTTTCCTACTGAAATTGTATGATTTTTTTATATATATTATTTGTAGGATGAAAGACATCAAGTCTTAACAACGAATGTGTTCATTGATCAGGTAAAGTTATTAGCTTTTCAAATGTTATGGAAAAAGAAAGAAAACAGATAAGAAATGATTATCGCGCTTTTGATGTTAGGTATACTGTAAAACATTAATTTGTCTTGATACTATGATATAAGACAAAATGCACTTAAATCAAGTTACTCTTTTTGTAAAAGATATAAGCTATCTAAAAACACATCTTTATTTACACTTATAAACGTCCATGCCACTGAAAAGCAAGGATAATCAGATATATGTACATTAGGTATGTCATGATAATAAAAGATCACCATTTAACATGCCAAACATCTTGAGGGGATATAGACAGTTTAGAGAATATTATACATTTGAGTCTGTTTGGGTTTCTCATTCAATTTTGTCAATATAACGAAACTATGAACAATTGTCATACAAGTGGGAGGTTTAGCTAGCTATAAAACCAGGTTTAACACACCATTTTCTTAGTACTAAGTCAGGAATATACCAGTTGTATTCCATTCGTTCCGTTGGTTGATATAGTCTAAAGTTTGATATTGTCAGGTTTTATGGACTCCCCCTTTTTTAGATTACCTTTGAGTTCGGTATTATTGTTAATGGTTTTTGTATAGAAAGTATAATATCCAAAATTAGGAAATCACGCAGTTACTTTTTCGTCTTGCAATAGCTGTATAATATATAGAATTTATAAGAGCATAAAACAAAATTGAACCATAGACATGCAGAACAGAGTAAATCGCCTAAGGTCAACTTAGTCTGAAGTTTCAATTCTAGTAAAGGGTTCTTAACAAATTAATCGTGGCGCAAATGGACGCATTTTTGGCGCAAACAGATTTATGTAGAAAACTGATTAAAAACGATATTTCACATCATAAATTTTACGGTAATATTGTACTTAAAGCGCGGAAATCACTATGTGATCCGTGTAAACTCATCGAATCTTTTAACAAACTTATTAGTAAAGGTTATCTTCCCAATGTTGTAATTAGATCTTTGAATATAGTTTACATTGGTACTAATATCGATTTTGTCATCAGCAAACTAAAACACAACTAAATTTGTATTCTTTTCAAACGGGATGTATAAAGACACACCCACGTTCATTTTGATCTATAAAGAGGTTCACTCCTAACTATCCAACTGCCTGTCGATACATTTATGTTTGGCATTGTACAAGTCATGTCTTCTTTGACTGTCCATGACGTTAAAATACTAAATCCCTGGGATGTGTTTTAGTTGATTTTAGTCTCTGATGCATGATTTTTTATTATTAATTGTTTTTGGCTTTTAACTAGCTGTCAGTAACTGCGAGTACTCTTAAATCGTACTTTCTTGTTTATTTGACCCGTTGATACTAATTGTAATGCTTTTTTGTTATTTAATATTTACTTTTTCAGGGTTACATCTGGTCTATGTACCAGCTTTAAAAGGTGTTTGGTATTACTATAAATTTTCACTTCTTCGAACTATAAACATCAAAATTATTTATTTTGTAAAAATATTTCCTTTCTCCATTTGAACTGTACACGTTTACCTAACAACAAAATTATTTTCATTTACCTGTGTTTAAGGTAATTGCAAATGGCTGATATTTTTGTTTAAGCATATTCTTTTTCTTAAATTGTTTAACATTTCACAGCGGTATAACATGTTACTTTAATTATTCTTCCCTTAGTTTATTTATTTTGTATTTACATTGTATCATAGATCAGATTTATTTGTTCAGTGTATGTGTGAATATGTCTTTTGATTGAGTTAAGCCATTTCAATTGATATTTTATAGTGTGTCTTTCTATGTTGTGATGTTACATTATTGTTTCAGATAAGGGTGAAGGTCTGATATCATTAAAACTTTTAAACCCGCTGCAATTGTTTGCACCTGTCCTACGTCAGGAATCTGATGTTCAGTAGTTGTCGTTTGTTGATGTGGTTCATAAGTGTTCTCGTTTCTCGTTTTTTTATATAGATTAGACAGTTGTTTTTTCCGTTTGAATTACACCAGTAATTTTTGAGGCCCTTTATAGCTTGCTGTTCGGTGTGAGCCAAGGCTCCATGTTGAAGACCGTACTTTGACCTATAATGGTTTACTTTTATAAATTTTTACTTGGATGGAGAGTTATCTCATTGGCACTCATACCACATCTTCTTATATCTATTTTCCCAATTACAATTTAATTTATCACTTGGCATACGTATACCACACATCAAGCATTATCCTGTGGAACTCGGCAATCCTCCACCCCCTTTATGTTTTTTTTTCTTCAAGTGTAATAGTGTAATATAATGTAAAGAGTGGAGTCTCTGTAGTAACTTAGTTACCGTATGGGAAAGGGCCGGATAAAATAAATTCGTTCATAAATAAATTGTCAAAACAAATGTTAGTATCTTCCAAATGTTAAGGAACTGTCCAAAGGATATACATTGAAATTTTGTAGAATCAGTCAGGACAAACTTAAGTAATATTATAAAACATTGGAAATATTCATCTTTTAGGGAACACTTATTAAACTTTTGTCATAATGTGAAAGCATTGGTAAATGAGTCTGATAACTCCCCAATGCAAGCATGCCCAATACCTTCTGTGGATTGCAAAATGCAACATTTTTACGTAAAATCGCCAGTTTATGAATAAATGTTCATTCATTTAAGGAAACATTTGCCATCCACAGAAATTTGTGATCATGCCTTTATACACAACTTTTAATTTCTACTACCGTTAACGGTTAAAGTACATTTTTACCGGTTTTGTCTTATTCCTGGTTTTGACTTTTAATACTGGACAAGAATTTGGAATTATATCGCGGTTGATGCATTCATGAGAGGGAATGAGTACCATGTCTAAACTAGACCACAATCCGTCTTGAGTTCATGTGATTCCGATGCTTTTAAAATTATTAAGAAACGAAGGTTCTAACTCGCTCAGGTAGAATTGACCTTTATAAGTTAGATGGCATTGGCTATTATTCTTAGGTGTTTTTTTTTTGCCATATAGCTCTCCAAGAGTTTCGGTTCTTATTCATCATTGGCTTTCAATATATAGACAATAAGCAATATGATAAGTAGAAGTATTGCTAAAATTATTTTTCAGGAATGGAGAGATGAACATTTAATGTGGGAACCTGTTCAGTATAACAATGTAAAGTCGCTACGAATACCGACTAAACAAGTGTGGTTACCAGATACGTTTATATACAACAAGTAAGTAAAACTATATATAGGTACATTAAGTAAATTTAGAAAAATAATACACCAGAAATTCTGATTCTTTTACAATTTGTTTACCTATATTATTATGTTATATCAGTATATTACCTACAATATATATTACAAACATAACTGAAGGGTTCTGCAATTGAAATATAACAAAAAGAAATGACACAAAAGAAATAACACAAAATGAAATAACCATGATAACACAAAAGAAATATCACAAAAAGAAATGACACAAAAGAAATAACACAAAAAGATACAACACAAAAGTAAATGACATAAAAGAGAAATGGTTAATCATTTAAAATGAGAATGAAGATACCAAGGTGTCAATTAAAAATCATTAGTTCAATAAAAACGGACAAAGCCATGGCCAAAAATAAAAATAACGAAATGACAATCAACAATTACAGAACATTACACAGAGAAATACAGATTTGGCAGCACAAACCCCTCCATAAATCGGTATACTATTATCTAAATTAGCTACATCAAATCGCCGACAGGAAAAGTGGGAGTATCACGATACCAAAATAAGCATAGTAAATCATCTGAAATATGCTTCTATTCTGAATTGTAGTGCTGATGACGGCTCCACCGGATTTATGCAGGGAACATACATACTAGTGACTTATGATGGGACAGTTTTATGGCCAGTCCCAGTTAAACTAAAGAGTTCCTGTAAAGTTGATATAACATATTTTCCTTTTGATGACCAAGAATGCATACTCCGTTTTGGTTCATGGATTTATAGCGGAAAGTGGATGGACTATCAGTCTATAAGTAATGCAACTCCAATAGACCTCACCTCTTATGTCAACAACAGTGAATGGGACCTGTTATCGGTCACACTACGTAAAAATATCCGTCGACACTCCTGTTGTCCTGATCCCCATCCAGATCTTACCTATATTTTACATATCAGACGTAAAACATTTTACTACATATTCAATATTATTGTTCCATGTGTGATGCTATCAATCCTAACTTTATTGACATTTTGGCTGCCACCTACTTCTGGTGAAAAGATCACACTTGGGCTATCTGTTTTCCTAGCTTTTTCCATGTTTATGCTTCTAATAGCCGAGGAAGTACCTGCAACATCTGAAGCTGTACCGCTCATAGGTTTGTTCGAGTGAAGTTTTAGTTTTCAGTAAATACATGAAAATATATATCGATTGATAAACAAATAAATAGAACAAATAAACTCATCAAAGATACCAGGATTAAAATTTTGTACGCCAGACGCGCGTTTCGTCTACAAAAAAAAAACCTCATCAGTGGCGCTCGAATAAAATAGTTAAAAAGACCAAATAAAGTACGAGGTTGAAGTAGATGACACAAAATTCGGAAAGGTTTTACCAAATGCAGCTAAGGTAATCTATTCCTGGGGAAGAAAATCCTTAGTATTTCGAAAAATTCAAAGTATTGCAAACCGTCAATTTATAATTTTTTCAACATAGAAGTGCAACTTCAGACTTGATAGAAACGTATTATATTTTCATCACATTTTATGTCAAATACATTTGTACGTAAAACTTATATTTTATACTTTTTATACTTTATTATCACACTTAATCATTTAATAATTTCAGGAATATACCTTTGTGTTGTTATGACAATGACCTCTTTGTCTGTAATAATGGCAGTAATGGTTATCAACCTGTACAATCGGGGAATAAAAACTAAACGAGCACCTATGTGGTTAAGGATATTTGCTTTAAGATGGATGTCAAAACCACTATTCCTTAAGCATGATCTGTATAAGATTGCCAGTTCCATATCTCTTGTAAGATGTTCTTTTACATAATGAACAATTGGCAATAGTACACAAGCTGTATTCTATTACTGTCTCAATAATTTACTTATATCTGATTTATAAATTGTCAAACGTATATCATATATCGAAAGTTTTCAACTTTCAGTAATAAATAAGTTAGTAATCAGTCCTATAAATGTAGAAAAAAACACAGTAAAATATTCCAGAACAAAGATTTATAACATATCTTGGGTAACTCAAAGTATTATTTAAATCATTTTTGTGGAAGAAATTGAAACTTCAAAATCATCCAGTCTCTGCCTTATTATGTGTAAATGTACGCAAATTTGTAAATGTAAATTAAACTTAGTCAAACATTGCGAAATTGTCTGTAAATTTTGCAAACAACATATTTCTACAGACAATTCATACAATTTGTTGTATTTACAGGAAGAAGAAAAAGAGGGTTTATATCTATGTAAAAAACACAAAATTCAAAATCAAAAACCTTCAAGATGGAAATCAGTATCAGATGAAAATCAAATTATAGTTCCGTCATCGTCCTCAGTTAGATTTAGGAATAGAGGCAAGTCAGAAACTGCATCAAATGAGGCAGATGTTGAATTAGAAGAAACAATTTGGCTTAAGAATGACGAAATTCACGAGCACTCATGTCAAGTGAGAGAAACAGAGTATACCACAAATCGGTCAATTAACAATAATAAAAAGGAATCAAAATTTATTGAATCAAATACACAACTAAAGGAGGTTGCTATAAGACCAGATGCTGAAGTTGAACTAAATCTAAACGCTATTCAGTGTAAAACGCGTAACGAATTAGTAAAAAGAAAATTTATTGTAGCAGAATGGCAGAGGATTGCCACAGTTGTCGATAGGGTATTATTTTGGTTCTATTTTCTTGGGACGCTAGCATCATATCTTATAATACTCGTTTTTGTTCCAAACTCAAAATATTCAGAATGGAGTGATGCGATAGATGATGTTAACGATATTGATATGGATACAAAGTGATTGACAGTTAGATCATTCTTTTTTTTACACTATAACGATAAAAGAAAAACCAATTAAAGAATTTAAATTTCTGAATTGTCGTCATTTTCATCTGTTTTTTTGGGGGGTGTCTAGTTAAAAAAATATGTCCGATGATCCTACCCCTTCTGCCAACCAAAATGACCGACATGATACATAGAGCATAGAGGAAAAGGTTAAAAGCAGAAATGTTCAGTAAGACATCATCTACAATAAGTCAATATTGCGGAAATCATCAATAGGAGTTATCGCCCTCAAATGACGATGTTTACCATTTTGTTTTGGGCGTTTTTTTTTTAATGAAACGATAATAAACAGATATAAAAACAAGGAGATGCGGTATGATTGCCAATGTGGCCACTATCCACCAAAGTTCAAATGAAGTGGATGTAAGTAGTTATAGGCAAACGTACTGCCTTCAACAATGAGAAAAACCCATACCGTATAGTCGGCTATAAAAGACCCCGACATGAGAAATATGAAACAATTCAATTGAGAAAACTGAGCCTAATTTATAACAAAACAATTTACGAAAAACAAATATGACAGACATGAACCAACGACAACCACTGAACTACAGGCTCCGTACTTGGGACAGGCACATAATGAATGTGGTGGACTTCTTTTAAACTGAGTTTTACTGTACGTATTGCTATGCGTTTCTTTATTCTACATTGGCTAGAGGTATAGGGGGAGGGTTGAGATCTCACAAAAATGTTTAACCCCGCCGCATTTTTGCGCCTGTCCCAAGTCAGGAGCCTCTGGCCTTTGTTAGGCTTGTATGTTTTTTAATTTTAGTTCATTTATATGTTTTGGAGTTTAGTGTGACGTCCATTTTCACTGAACTAGTACACAATTTTATTTAGGGGCCAGCTGAGGACCACCTCCGGGTTCGGGATTTTCTCGCTGCGTTGAAGACCCATTGGTGGCCTTCGGCTGTTGTCTGCTCTTTGAAATATTCCCCATTTCCATTCTCAATTTTATTAAACATGTTTGTGAGCGCTCAACTCTCCCCTAACCTGGGACAGTGGTGTTACAGCACAACATAAGAACAAACTAGAAAAACATCTAACAAAAACACAGACCGGACGTGGCATGGTATTGATACATCCCTAACAACAAAAAAACACACGAAGTACTGATCTGAGAGTACTCACAGTTACTGACAGCAAGTTCAAAGCCAATAACAACTTATAACTAATAAAAAAAAATCATGTATCTTAAGACTAAAGGGAGAATTTTAGAAATCAAAAATGATTCTCAAGGCAAGATCTACTGTCACAAATAAGTTGATTTTGCTGAACGAATTTGTCAACTCTTCAGATGACTTAGTTCCCTTACATGAGATTTTTTCCATTTGTTTGCATTTGGGACTATTATCTTCAAAATTATAATGATGGATAGATAGAAATGTAAGCCAAAGTGATTAGCAAGACCAGATTTGCAAATCGGTCAGTTGTCTTAAAAGAATTTTTGTTTTAAATGACGATTTTCTCCCCTTTTATGTGTTTTGGGCATTTTTTTCGATATTCATAGACCTTTTCAGTTTTACCAAGTAATAAGGTTGCAAAGTCCTCGGGGAAGATGTCATGACCTCACCTATTTGGCTGACCTATTGGAGTCCTTATTGTCGCAGGAGGTAGAAGATACCAAGAGGACAATGAAAAAACATAATTCGAAGATAAACAGACAACCATGGCAATAAAGAAGACAACGAATCCCCCCAAAGAAACTACAATGAACACTCAAGAATGAGACACAGGGGTGAGCTCAAATGCTGCGGAAGTCTTAGCAGATCCTGCTCCACTAGTTACATCCGTAAAACTACTCATGGCAAGTACAAATTTCTATCTACATAGTGTAAATTACGTTGCAAAGTAAAATTCGGTGGAAAGAAATGTGGATGATTAAACTGTAAATCGTAATTCAGAGTAGGTGTTACTTTATTTTGCGTTACTATAGTATGTCAAAACATGTAATCTGTACGTCCGGTGGTTTTAACTATATATCGTGCAACCCTGTTGTTTAATTTTGTTCCAGTATCCCATGGTGTTTGGGTTTGTACATCCTCTGGGACCGCCATTGTGGATTCGAGCATAGCTTTCACAATTTTTAGGACATCCACTGTGACCAATGTACCTCGCCATATAAGCCTGGATGCAGTTATAGGAACATAAATAGTCGTTGGCACATGTCTTATAGTCTGAAATGAAATAACCAATTATTGTTATAATCATGTTATCATATTGTGATCGAGTCTAATACATGCCACATGCACCTCCGGGGGAAACTGATCTCATGCATTGCTTTTAGTGGTGTTCTTGATTCCATCTTTTAATTTCATTTTAAAAGTGTTTTCAGGTCGGCTGTTGTAACTGATTTATATTTTTTCCGCTTCATATGGATCTGATTTGTCTAAGTGGTGTACATAAAACACAGATTTTAGGTATATGTCTATAAGATTGCAACCCAACAGCAAAATAAGTAACGGTTTCTCGTTATCTCTTTGTTTTAGTTACCTACGGAAATCAAATTCGGTGTATAACTAATGTTCAATAAAAAGATGCAAATATTGACCATGAAATAGATTAGATTTGAATGAGTAATCATAAAGCCGCAACATGTAGGCATAACATTTAAATGAGTAAGCCTAGAGCAGCGAAAATGTATAGTGAACATTTAAATGAGTAAGCCTATATCTAAGTTTTCTTCGATAGAGTGTACGCCGTTTTCTTTGATTCATAAAAGATGAGGGTATAGAGCCAATATTTGGACCCTGACATTGTAAAAGTAGTTAAATTATTTAAGCTTTTCAAAGTTAACGCTTTGATGCTTAAAATTGGAAAGTGTAGTACAGAAACGTGATATCACTATGAAGTCATAAAAATATCCAAATTTACGCATTTGACCTATTAACATAATTCTACGTATAGTTTTTGGTCAAAATATATATGAGCACTTGCACAAAAAGATATTTTACACATATTTAAGAATATCTTTGGACGTATCTGTTGTTTTCCACTAAATGTAAGAAGTTTGAAGCCCTAATGTTAAAATGTAAGACAAAATTCAAAAATATAAATACCGATGTCCGACAGACAGACTTTTGAACGCGGAAATATGTAATTTGGTAGAATTAAAATACTTTTTTGATTTTCGAATTTGGGTGATCAATAAAATGGCCTTATCGTACCTTTTTCCTCTTAGAGGCGGGATGTTTTATTGACCAATGACCAGCGGTAAACAAACTTTTCAGATAACTACAAACTGTATCATTTACCAATAGACCGAGAACAATTCGTGAATTTTGCATTTTGCAGAGGTTTTAATAACTACCGTCGCAAGAGTATAGATCGTAGTAACAGATAGATTTGATCTACAGACCTACATTAAATATTATTATTATACTTCATGTCAAAATACTAGATTTTGATTGGTTAATACGAGGGAGACAATTTACTTTATTATACTTCATGTCAAAATGCCAGATTTTGATTGGTTAATACGAGGGAGACAATTTACTCTATCCCATGGGAAATACTCTATTACCCTTCACGGAGACGCTTGCTCAAGTGTGAGCTTTGATAAATACGGATGATTGTTATGTACAAGACGACATAGTTTATTACTTTGAATTTGAAATTTAATAAACAGTAATAACAGAACATTCAGTATAATAAATTAAATAACACATATCTGATAGGGTGATAGAGCAGATTGTTACCCCTCGAAAAGACATTGTCAACCTTGGCTTTGCCTCAGTTGACAATGTTTTCTCGGGGTAACAATCTGCTCTATCACCCTCTCAGCTATGTGTTATTTATATACTATCCCATGGAAAATACTCTATTACCCTTCACGGAGACGCTTGCTCAAGTGTGAGCTTTGATAAATACGGATGATTGTTATGTACAAGACGACATAATTTATTACTTTGAATTTGAAATTTAATAGACAGTAATAACAGAACATTCAGTATAATAAATTAAATAACACATATCTCAGAGGGTGATAGGGCAGATTCTTACCCCTCGAAAACACATTGTCAACCTTGGGTTCGCCTCAATTGACAATGTTTTCTCGGGGTAACAATCTGCTCGATCACCCTCTCAGCTATGTATTATAATGTTACCTCCTTTGGGTTGTCCACAGTCGATCCAATATGCCTCTTTAATCTGGAAGGGTCCACAGGACAAAGAACCAACATCCATACGACATCCTATATTGTTGTTGCAACGAGACTCTACCTATAGACAGAATTAGGAATTACATGAGGCTTTTTACATATAATAAAACTAGTGGTTATAAAACCATGAATAAAACGTTAAAAAAATGAAAACAACACGTTATAAATGTCATGCGTCCGAAGCACTTTACTGGATTTACCTTCATCAGGAACGCCCAAAGCCGAATAATTGAAAGCCAAGGATGTATAAGAACCGAAACAATTGAAGAGCTATATAACCAAATGGTCCTTAAAATATAGCCAAATCCATCTCAGGTCAACTTTAAAGGAGGGGTAAGAAAATTGAGTGCATGAATTAAAAGAAAGAGAAATATATTAGATCATAAGAAATTAAAAGTGAGCAATTATTGCTGAAAAACTTATATTTTATTCAATCGTTTTCAATGGTTCATTATGCCCAAACTAACGGAGTATATTGACTGACATACTATGTTTTCTAAGAAAACAAATTGTAGTTATAAATTATTGATTGTCATACCATTATAAATGACTTAATTGTTAATTTCCCATAGTACACCATGCTACGCTTCTTTATCATATTTCCGTGTTCAGTGAAATGCTAAACATAGAAAAAAAAAACCAAGTTCGCTGATGTGACCACAAAGTCATGGTAAATTACATTTGATCAAATTTAAAACTTTAACTTGATACGGGATGGACGAACGGACACACAAACCGGTAAAAATACTGCCCCTACGTTCGTAAGCGGGTATCAAATATGTGTGCATAATTTTCAGTTTGAAGGCACATATGTAAATAAATAAATTTGGTGTATTTACTGTTTTCTGATTGGTTAAAAGTATTACGTTTATTTTCAATGTTGTCAACTTTTATGGCGACACGCCCACTCTGACGTTGTGTATTCATACGCCAACATGTGTGTATGTTGTTATTGTTAATATAAATAATATAAAAAGTTCTTTGAGCCTTATTTTTGATAGAAATTTATTTATAATGAATGGCAATAATTTATTTTGAATTTATTGAACCATAAAATTAATTTTTGACTCTTCACATTTAACATAATCCGCTTCGCGGATTATTCAATGTGAAGAGTCAAAAATTAATTTTATGGTTCAATAAATTCAAAATAAATAATAGCCATTCATTAAGTAAATCTTACCATGCAAATACACCTCATGCATTTATCAGAGACAAGTCCATTAGATTCCTTGGAATCACCAGAGACAAGTCCATTAGATTCCTTGGAATCACCAGAAACAGGTCCATTAGATTCTACTGAAATGATAAAATATCCAACTGCTAATTATGCAAACATTTTCAATTTATATATGTTGACAATTTTCCAAATTGTAAAAGGTAAAATACGAGATACATACTGCATTCTTTACACTATTTCATATTACTGAATTCAACATGTTTATTAGTCGTGTGCGTCAGATAGAATAAATTTGCGAAGTTTACATCTTCCTTGTTTTGTCTTGGTCACATCGTCTTGTCTTGTTTAAAAAAAAACAACATAAGTTAAATTGTGAATGTGAGGAGACCCACACGTAGCCACTGGCTAAATTAAGAAAGAATAAAATGACATAAATTACATCCTGAAGAGATTATTATACAAAAACAATGTATGGTAATAAAACATTAAACAAATGTGTGTCCATTCGACACACAGCCTCGCTTTCACTAAAACTTTTCACTTTTCAGACAGTGAACCAAAAATCCGTGGCAAAACTCTAATTTGACTTTAATGTCTTTAAATGTTAACATCATAATGGGGATTTGTACTACATGTAAGTGTCAAGTTGATGTGACTACAAATTCATTGTTAACTACATTAGACCAAAATGTTGACCTTTATAAAACCAACACTGGAACCTGATCAACGAAATCCTGGACAACACTCTAAATTGATAATTCCTTTAAAGCGTACACATTAAAATGAACATGTGTACCAAGTTTCAGTTTGGTGCGACCTTCGTGGTTAACTACCTTACACCAAAACTCTAACAAGAAGGACTACCAGACAACCGGACGAACGGACGGACGGACCGTCACACAGATAGAAAGGAAAACGCAATACCCTATTATCTTTGGTGAGAAATAACCAGCAGTCTGGATTCATCTTCTACGAACTGCCAGAGGTTACATCATAACATTGATGATCAAAACGAAGAATATTTCGTATCAAATAGGGTGAACATTTGGCATTGTAGCCAATTTAATTTTCAATATTTTTCGAAATAAAGACTTGAGTATATTTTTTTTTCAGATTGTTTTGTTGTTATACAAACCATCTACTTCACGTTGTTCAAATTCCACCTTATAGGACTCCAAAATTTCCTTTAGTCCGCAACAAACTGTAATTTAATGCATACAAGTTTACTACATATACATCCACTATTTCGCAGTATTATTTTTTGTTGTCGTCTTTTTTTTTTAACACTGAACAGATTTAAAATTAGAAGTAAGCACTATCATTAAGTTAAAACCGAGATTTGTTTTCCTTTATTATATATATATACAAATACGTCTTAATCTCATTTAAAAAGATTAATCATCGTGCATTATATTTTGCGAAAGAAATCTCTTTACACTTGTTGAGAATAAATTAAAGGAAAAATAACAAAAACTCTTATAAGGACATGATCAGAGATGATTTAAAAATTCAAAACTTACCATTCAGTCCGCAAAGCAATGTGAAGAATAGTGAAACAGACATTTTGAGCTCAGTCATCTTGGATCTAAAAGGAGGAAAAAATATAACTGAAGATATCAATATTCAATATATATATATATAACAAGCGAGGAACAAGGACACAATTTTCTGTAAACACGAATTTCTATAAATATATTGTCTTTCCGGTCATGAGTCGCTTTACAAATGATAATAGAAAGTAAAGTACTTATTGTGTACAAAGTTTAAATCAAAATTGTTAAATGCACTAAGAGGAAGTAATGATACAGCTAAGTAAGCATTTACACATGCCTATGAATATATATAAAAAGAAACAATGAGACAGTAACAAAATCCATCACAAAGTAAAGAAAAAAAAATAGTTGTTTTACCTGTTTTTCCAAATAGTCCGACCATAATTATGTTTATGAATGTGTTTATTATTTTCAATGATTGATAAGTTTAGTTTTATTATATTGCGGCTTATCAATTAACATGTCCACCAAGGTTTATTGTAGAACCTAAATGTATGACTGATATATCGAAGCCCTAAAAGATAGACAATGGCGAGATCTGATTACATGTTAGACGACTCCATCAAATAAAGGCTTATTGCTTTTAAATAATCAAAAATGCAAGATCTACAAAAAATATTTTTAACCTTGAATTGATTTCTGATATGAGTTGTTGCCCTTAATGACAATTTCTTAAGCGATTGCCTATTATCCTGAAATATCTAATAGATTGGGATTCCCAATTTATTTTTTATATAATGCTGCCTAAATATTTATTGTACATAAATAAGTTGATCTATTTTAAATGGCTATTCATCGATTGTGCATTGTAAATGACGGATCATCTTTCAGCGGCAAATATTACATGCATAGTAAGACTGAAAACATGTAATAAAGACATTGCATCGTACTAGACCGACACGATAAGTAGAATTTTTATTGTGATAGCTCTCAATATACAGGAAGTGATTCGATACAGACATGATTTATCACATGGCTTTCTTAAATTCTCCGTTGTTAGATCTAATAACTATTAAGACAGTAATGTTCGAACTCACTAAGAGAAAGTTGAACTTCGAATTATCTATACTTTTTACCGTTTAAATATCCAAATATTAATATGAATGTCCTTGCTTTCAAATTTTTGAGTTTTAAGCGTTCCTAATTTAGGCAAATCCAGAAAGTGCTTTGGACGCTCCAACTTTATTAAGAGTTGCTTTCATTTTTTATTACAAGGTCAATACCACTGCTGGTGGATTGCAGGTCCCCATGGATATAACCCCTTTTATGAAAAAGTTTGACTTTTTGTCAACTATAAAGAGTCAGAGATAGCTACTACATGTATATTTAAAATTTCCGTTATACTTATAATCTCTTTGTTTCCAGCACAATTGCTATCAACTGGACAACCAATGTTCCAATTACTTCCCACTGTCCCTCAACATATTTGTTTTCCCGTACTAAATCCAAGCATGGTAATATTTATATTGCGTTTTAAATTAAAATTCTTGAGTCAAGATTTCCGATACCGGAAATTAGATTGCTTGATAGGCTATAGCTATAAGTACACATGTAATATGACAATGAAGTATTTAAAAATAGTGTCTACATAATAAAGAATTGCACAAAATTCATAAATAAAATGTATGTTTATTGTAAATTAAATAATTACACAATATCTGTCATCAATATAACCAAAGTTGTACATGTATTGATACGACCATTTTTGAAATAAAAAAAACTACCCAGTGACTATCAGTAAAAACAAACGAGAAGACTGAATTTCTTCTTGCCTGATACAAATCAAAGTATTTGCAAACAATGTAAGCGAGTGAATTATTATTCGGGATATATGACTCACATGTGTAAAGATTATACTTAGAATGTAGAGATACACCCAGTACAAACCAATTTGAAAGCAAAATTTAAATTACCAAAATTATCAAAGATATTATGCATTTCTTGTTTTGTGTGACTATGACATTTAAGATCATAACAATTGAAAGGTGGGACAAAGTTGCAACAAAAACCCAACTTGCGTAAAATGCAAATTCATTCTGAAGCAATAATCGAATAAACCATTTTTTAACAACTTCATCAATCGAACTGGTTCTGTTTGTGTGTAAGAAATAACAAGGGCAATGGACAGAGTTACGAAAATTTAAGCAACTGTAGATAGGGGGAAATAAACTCTTCTCTATCGAATGCAAATAGCCAAGCAACTGATATATCACCAACGGACAGCGCAATAAAAAATACAAGTTGTTATTTCCTTAAAATGATGTGCTTATCTGATATAAATAGTTACATTTTATTACTCTGAACTATCAACAATAAGTCATGCTCAAAATTTAAGATATATGTTATCCCAGATAATGACTATAGCTACACCGAAAGTGAATCAATTGGTTTTTATTTTAAGTTCAGAATTGGCAGGGTTACATTCTAATTATTTTGTTATTTATTTGATGCTATTTAATGCCACACCTATATATAGTCGAATACTATCCATAGAGTAGGACATTGCATAAATACCATGTATTGTAGTAAGATCCCGACATTTCTGTTAAGGAACACACTGGTTCAACTTCACCAGTTGGGGTCTGGTAGAGCAGTTTTTATTTTTACGGTAAAGCATCTTTCCTCTAGATATCTTTTAGTTATTTTAATCGTTGGGTTGCAGTCTAATTGAGTATGGTTATTTGTTCAGTAATACATATATTGTAAAATACTTTTGTTATAGAATTTAAAAAAAAAAAAGCAGACATGCAAGCTAATATTGAAATACTAAAGTCATACTATCATGATTGCCATCGAAATTAACAGTTACAATTTGAATACTTTAACAACCAATACAACTTGAAATAACAAAGAATCCGGACATTTTGTTTTCAGACATATTTTTTCTTGGCATGTCGGAAGAACGAAGGATTTATTTTTGCAGCCTTCAGTAGAGTCAATGATTTAATTTGCGCAAAAAGAAACAATATGTTGGCAACGATTATTAAAAACTGTAGGGAAATAAAACATTAGATTACGACGAATAACAATATATGTTAGGTATAAAGATATAATGCGCACAAGAAAACATCTGACCTATAAGTAGAAATCCCGGACGAATCGTTAGAAAACTAAGATTAATGTATATCCAAATCTCGTACCACTAAAATTATGCACAGCTATATTTCGGCATCATTTAAACAAGACAAATTTCTAGAGAATTAAGTTTTTTTCGGTATAATAATTAGTAAGTAGATCAATGAAATTTTTATAAATATTGGACTCCACCGTCTAGTGTTAAAAGTCAAACTAAATTTAATTATTCAAATTAATTGTATTCCCATTATAAATTGCCAATGTTCATATATTGAAAGCGCGTTATTTCATACACAGCCCAAAGTTTCTGTGGGTGTTTATTTTGTACCTAAACCATTAATAGAAATAACTGACCAACGATTAGAATCTAGACAAAATTGCAGGAGAAGTCATGTTATTGCAGGACGGTACCGATCCAGCAACCTAGCGGACAGCTGGGCATTGTTGGCGTATTTAATAAAAGTTAGGATAAATAACCTTATGAATTTTGCAAACAGTTGAACCTAGAGAATTCCATCACAAACAATGAGGGGTGTTATGTTAACGTATGTTTGATTGTAATTAATGTACACATTATACAGAAATGTCAATTTAAACCCATCAAATATAGTAGTTGTGAATAATAAAACTTTTACTTTAATGCAACTTTTCTAATTAATGTACACACTATGCAGAAATGTCAATTTAAACCCATCAAATATAGCAATTGGGAATAATAAAACTTTTCAAAAACTTTTACTTTAATGCAAACTTTTTTTAGGTAAATTGGTATTCCCTGCTTGTACTTTATTCATTGATTTACCTATGTTCATTGCATTTTGTATTTACCGTTTCCTCAAGCGCCTACTAGTCCATTCAAAACAATAGTAACAGCAAAAACAAGAAAAGTCAATACAACCAGAAATATATAGCAACTTTTGTGTCCTAAAATTTCATCCTCAGCACATTTTAGGGCTGTAAATAACTATCAATTATTATACCTCCTGTGATAAAAATATGATAAGTGGCTAAAAGATGATGATAGATTAGTGTTAAAAGTCCATTGGCAAATAGTACATGCATGTCAGGACGAGAACATGTTAATAGTGTATGAATATGAAACCCGAGATAAACTACCGAGGCACATTATTCTGACTCCGAACCATCCGGTCTTCACTCATGCTCCTAAATACCGCGTGATTTGCGAAGAAACTTCAAATTCTAATTTTCAAGTCTTTGGTTTTGAACCTGTCGGGGATTGAAAATACGACCTCTCGCCCTCGAGATGAGCACGCTACCACAAGAAAACTGATGCGGTAAGTGGAAAAATGAATGAATAGATAAATTAATGAATTAACAAGCTGATACTTTAAAATCAAAAAAATGTTTTGAGAAATGTGTTATACTGTAAACATATTGTCGGCGTTATGCAATTCGATAACTCACCATTTAACTTATAATAATGATGGAACATAAGCAACCTTACATTTGTTTATAGTGAATTATGCATAATTATTAAACGGATTATAGGGAATTGATGTCTCCGAATGATACAATGTTTTACCAAAGAGTCAGACGTAGTTTAAAAAAAACCCCGTGACCATATAAAATTTCTAGTTAATTATTATATATTATGTAGCTCAACTGCAATCAGCAGTTACTGTATCGGAAACTATTGACCGGTCAATAGTCATACAGAGGAAAGAAAATAAAACAGTAACATTGTTGATCAAACCCAAGTAATAAATCATTTTTAAGATATGATATTTCAAGGCATTGAACTACTGAGTCATCACTTGAAAATGGTAACGTTGACAAATGTTTTGGGAAAATTTGTCATACAATAAGAGGCTAATTGCACAAAAATTATCCTCTGAACATGTATCATAAATATTCTCATACTTCGAATGGCCTATAAAGCAAAAATCAACAATACTTCGTTTTAGTTAAAGATCTTGAAATTAGTATGCAATTCTTGATGGTGAAGCTACCTTGAAATCAAAATTTCTTTATGAAGTCTTTTTATGACCTGCTAAGCGATATGAATTTCGCTTATTGTTGAAGGCCACACGGTGACCTTAGTTGGTTACTCAGTCTGACTAAAACTAGCTCCCACTATCCACTTGCGTTTGTAGGCTTTAGTCAGATTGTTGGTTACACCTTGTCCTTTGATTATCATTTGTATCATTCGCAATATTTCAACAACGCCTTATTTGTATATTGAGATCTTTTGTCATACCTTTCACACTATTGTACTTTGTGTAGATACTAGTGTGTTTCGTCATACAGACTTTCTGAAAACAAAATAAACTAGACAAAATGATTCCCCTGCACTCCACTCTGAAGTAAATGTATTATAACAAAGTCAATGTAGGACTTTCTCTGAGATATTATTGTGTCTGGGAGACACAAATGATGCCCCCGCAGATGCAAAGTGTTATTTTAAAAATACACAAAGTTGAACATGGGAGCACATAGGTCTATGGTTCACTGTAGGAGGAGTTATCCGGAAACGCTATGCACCTCTTATGCAAGTAAATTCTCAAAAAAATGAAAAAGTTCAACCATCTCCAAAAAGAGCAAATATTAATAAAAATCAAAATCCTGACCATAAGCACACCTTCAATATATGTACAAACAGCCAACAAAGTGAAAATTGATTTACAGTGCAGCTACTATGCATAAGCAATGTGTAATCATATACAAAGCTTCTAAAATCATAAACATATTTGATTGATTTGCAAATAGCAAATAAAACTGTACCAACCTTTTATAGCTTACTATGCGGTATGGGTTTTTATCATTGTTGAAGGCCGTACGGTGACCTATAGTTGTTAACTTCTATATCATTTTGGTCTCTGGTGGAGAGTTGTCTCATTGGCAGTCGTACCACTTCTTCTGATTTTTACATAACACACTATGATGAAAATGATGTGCAAGTATTTTAACAGTCACAGTGTTATTGTCATGATTCAAAGTGATTGATAATTTTGTAATCATATTATTTATACCTTCTTATTCATAAAGTATATCGTTGAAATCGAGGAACTGAAAACAGAGTACATTTTAGCACGACTAACTTCTAACTGGATAAATTTACAGTCGGCGTCTTGTTTATTACCTTTCTGCAGATTTGTTTGAAAACAATCGAGGCGTTATTTCAAGACTGAAATAATCCGGCGATTTAAACCCCCTTCCCATCCTTTAAAAAATCCCATCTAGTTTATTATAATGTCAAGCACTACGAGTCATCGAGCACTCAGAACGATACAGCCTTCTACTGACATACGGAGATGAAACAGATATGCGTGGTTTAATTACTTTATTTTTGTTTAAATTCAACATAAGGTTATTTTCTGTTGGTAAACATTAAGGCAGAAATTAAAGATTTATTGTTGATCTGTTATTTATGCAAACAGCAATCAACGAAAATTACGTTACCGTCAAAGTCTATAGTCTCTGTGCCTTGCAGAGACGTCATAAACGTCGTTAAACAGTAGACGGTACAATAGAATCCCTTAACAACGTCCTTAGTAACGTGAAGTTCCTGATCCAACAGTGATGCTAAAACGATGGATAAAAGTGGGGGAGTTAATGAAGATAAGTATACAGAGCTGACAGAAAAGTGGAACATAAAAATAACTAAAACACCTACTAGCGAAATATCTAAATTACTGCCTTTGTTTTATCCTGCAAATCAAAAGAGAGAACGCTATATTAAAGAAGTTTTCGATTCGTTAGAATTTGATGTGGCTGATGTTGAAAACCTTTCTAATAGTAAAGAACAATTATGGAGCGCTATTTCGTTTTTACGTGGATCTGCTGCAAAACTGAAGTCTATGAAGCTGAAACGTAATGTATCGGATACCAGGAAAGAAGTTATATTAACTGTTGAAAAATTTATGAGCAAAATTAATATATTACTTTTAACTTTAATAAGGACAAAAAAGATTCCCGAGAGTCTCTATGTGGACGTATTCATGTCGTTTTTAGATATATTTGGAATTCTAGGGATACCAGGTGAAGTTTTCAATCGAAAGACTCTTTTAGCTGGAGAAATTTATAGTCAACATCCTGGTTATTATCTTTTACTTCAAAATACTGCTGATTTATGTTTGAACACAATCGGTATATTATCTTACTCTACAAACAACTTACAGAAAAGGTAAGACGAATTATTGACCAACTATTTGTAACTTCATATTTCATTTATATTTGTTACTTAAATCATTGTGTTTGACTGTCCAGTACATGTACAAAAAATCATTTGTTCGCAATATACTTGTTATTTCATAGATTAGTTTGTTCCTCCTGTTGCCCCTTAAAGTGAGGAATGTACTTATTTTACTCTAGACTGTGTGTATTCCAATAATCTATAGTAATACATAACAGTAACATTGAATTTCTATTTTATGTATAAATGTCTGTAACAGACTTTCGGACCAGCGACATAAGTTGTACTTGAGCTCTCAGAAATACAGATGTTAAATCCGATGCCTCATGTAGAGAGAGTGCCACACACTCTGTACGTTAAGAACCCTTGCATCAACTCTTTGAGGGGCCCATAGTTGTCCTGCTGCAAGGCAACATTTCTGTGTCCCTATCAAATATACCCTCATTTTCAAGTGTCAGTCATTAGACCTTTATCCCGGACGGCCACTATTACAGAATATTGCAGGATCTACCTATTGTATTTATTGTTAATTTTTTCTCGTTGTGATTATGCATGACATATGTGTCACTGGACGTTCAGCAACCAACAATTGATCAATCTCAGAAATACATTACAAAATTTAAATATAATGTATTGGTCGAAAGATTACGTTTTTCTTAGTTGAGATTTTTTGATAAACGGGCGATAATCCAAATTGAACCTTGTTCCATCGCATGAATAATATTTATATGTCCGATACCTACTTTGTATGAATTATATCCTCTATTTGTTATTTTATCTGTGGATATATGTACACTGTACATTTGTTATAGTGTATCTTGTATATTTACAGTTCATTATATGCTTTCATAATACTATTTCCGATAATTTTGAGAAACAATTTCTACAATTTGATATCAGGAAAATTTGAGATATGAGGAAAAGAATGTCGAATGCGTCCCTTCTGAAATGTAATGACTAAATTGATGAATAGTTTTATGAAAACATATATAGCCGACTATACGGTATGGGTTTTTCTCATTGTTGAAGGCCGTACGTTTGCCTATAATTGCTTACATCCACGTCATTTAAACTTGGGTGTACGTTGTCTCATTGGCAATCATACCACATCTTCTTATTTTTATATAAATATGCGAGTGGTACGATACAGTGGAGGTTTTGCGATAAAAAAGCAATAGGCTAAAAAAAAAAAGAAAGAAAATGCAACCCCTAAAAAAACTTGTTACAGTAGCTATGTACATGTAATAAGTACGTGCAGTGGCGGATCCAGAACTTTTATAAGGGGGCAACTTACTGCCATAAGAGGGGGACCTTTACAGTCATGCTTCAGTGATTCCCTATATAATCAACCAAATTTTTCCCATAAAAGGGGGGCCCGGGCCCCCCTCCCCCCTTGGATCCGCCTATGACGTGTACCAATAATTAAGTCGCCCATACCGAAGAGACTTGTGTTTGATACGTTTCGTTTTTTCTACTTCTTTTTACCTTAACTTGTCCGACTATATAATGTTTTCTTGCTAACTCTGTATGATTGACAGTTTTTATTGTTTGATATCCTTTGGGTCAGTATCCAAACATGTATGCTATTAACTTGGTTATTCACATTGAACTTGTGTTCCTCTTGTGTCAACATCGTAACAAAAATAACTTATTTTCCTAAAAAGATGAGAGATTGTTTTATTATAATAACAAAAGGCCCGCATAGATGAATGAAATTCAATGTAAATTCTAGTATCGGCATGAAGTAGGAATTCACTTGTTGTCTGTAATTATTTGATTTCTAGTATTTTTTTTTTGACGAACTGATTTTCATATGTCTTTTCTCACAAATGGGAATCGAAAGTAGAAACGGAGATCTTTTGAGTGTTATTTTTGACCCGACGACATCAGATTTGAAAAAAAAAAAAAAATCGATATCGAAGTTTTAAAATATTAGATTTATTAAAAAAAGATTGAAAATAAGAACCACAAATATCTATATGAACAATAGGATAACATATTTCAGTAATCTGTTTTCAGCATAATGAGTCTGATAAGATATAACCTATAACGGTTTACTTTTATAAATTTTGACTTGGATGGAGAGTTGTCTCATTGGCACTCATACCACATCTTCTTATATCTATAAGACAAGACAAGACAAGACAAGACAGGGACCAAGACCATGACACGACACGACACGACACGACAAGACATGACACCTCTACACCCACCCCACCCCCACCCCACCCCACACAACTCCACACAACACAACTCGACACAACACAACACAACACAAGTTTATCCCACATCTCCTTTTATTCATACGCATAAAACCTAAAAAATCTATACATACAAATACAATGGGATGTGTGGTTTACGTGGATGAGACAGCAACACAACGACACAAACAAGTTATTTCCCTGTTTGAATTGTATTACACTAGTATATTTGGGACCCTTTATAGTTTGCTGTTCGGTGTGAGCCAAGGCTCCGTGTTGAAGGCCGTACTTTGACCTTTAATTGTTTACTTTTTACACATTGTGTGACTTGGATGGAGAGTTGTCTCATTGGCACTCATACCACATCTTCTTATTTATATTAACGACAAATAGAGGTAAAACAGTTTTTAACAATAGACATTATTATATGACTATAAATTTTCTGTTTTTTCATTGGCTTAATGCATAGGTTATCTTCTTTTGTGAAACATTATAATAAAAATTAAGTTAGAAAGCTGCTTAAGCAGATAATGCATTTAGTACAAAACAATTTGCAGTTGAATATCTTGCAAATGCTTGAAAATTGGAGATGGACAGAGACGTCATATAATAAAACAATTGTTGACTTTTGATATCAGTTGATGAAATGATTTATCAATCTCATCAGAAGTCAATAAATGTATAGTATAGGGTAGTAGTGGGAGCAAAGGAGGAGTTATGAAGAGAACCATCATTAATTCGTCCCCTGAAATTGAAAAAAAAAAAAAATAATAGCAAACTTATTCAGGCCCCTAAAATTATGTTAATATCACAGTTGCTTTAGTCTGGAAACTAGTGCAGAAAGGTCACTTGTGATGTCACTAATAAAATTACATTGTTTGGGCCTATTGTTGAAGTTTTCCGTTATTTCGTTTTCAGTTCATCAAAGGAAAAGATCAACAAAGAACCGACTAAAGCGTCTACACCTAAATCTACCTTAAAAAAATCACCAAATGATAACAATGTTAACTCTTTTGCACAAACACCGTCTACACCATCGTCAATACATGAGAATGCAGAACCCGAGACTTGTAAAACGCCAAATCCGGTACCAAAATCTGATTGTATGATGCGTGAAAGAGTTTCACCACTGGACCAAAGTGTTAATGCTGGAAGTACATCGGACACGTATGGCATGTATTGTCATATACGAAAAAGAACTGTAGAAGGCCGAATTAAACTACCAGCTGTTAAATTGTCTCCTCCTAATGGAGTTATCAATAAAATTCCAATTATCATTACACTTGCTCCAGACGAAACTGTAACTGAAGGAAGTAGTGAACCAACCAAGACTCAACAAGAAGAATCCTCTTCTCAATCTGTCGGTCGTTCAATAGATTCTTCATTTAGAGCACCGGGCAGAAAGCTTAACATTCCTAAAAGATTGTTTTCAGGTGTCAGATCAGCAATCGAGCAGGAATTTCCAAGTTTTCTGCAGCAAACACCTAAACCTGGATTTTCAAAAGGCCCACTGCCAATTATAGTCTCTACACCAGAGGCCACTGAAGCAAATATAAAACGAAAGAAAATGATATCGGAATCTACAGAAAATAATAAAAAAGAAAACATTCAGTTGAATGGTTCAGACGCAACTATGTCCTATTCTAGTGCTCAAAATGAGATAGCCTGCAAATATTCAGAACCGATAGACAGTAGTGAACGTTCAAAGTCAATTTCTGTTCATCAAAGACAGATTAAATTTACCAAAAATGAAAATCAGGATGTTACACCGTGTAATTGTATTTCTATATCTTTGTTAGAGGATGACAGCTCCCATAATGGTACTGTAAAAAAAGAAAGAAAATTTTCCAGCGTATCTGATATCAGACAAAAAGAAAACACCACTATAAATGATATGCCTCGATCTGAACAAATACGAAACAGTGCAGGAAATAATAAAAACACATCATCTAGAGTAACAGGAAATCACGTGATTAATTCTGCAAATTCCTCTGAACCAAATGAATGTCTATACAATAAGACAAATAGCGAAAACATACTGCAAACACAAAATAATTGTCAATTTTCATCGAGTAACTCAGACATGGGCCTTCACGACTCTGTTTTGAGAAATGAAAATTGTGAGAATGTCTCGACTCAATATCAAAATAACAAAATGTGTATTTTTGAGAAAACAAAGAAACAAAGGTACAGAAAGAAAAGAAAAAGATACAGAAAAATACCAAATCAGGTAGATATTACTTGTGTTCAACATGCAAACTGCATACAACACAACAATTATCATTCACAGAAACATAGGAATGAAAAAAGAAGAAAGCAATTGCATAAAATTAAAACAGAAAAACATCAAGGAAAAGAGCGTGTTAGCAGTGATTCGGGTGTGGCTGAGTTGAACTTCCATGGAAAGTTCGATGGCGTACATGTATGTGTTTCCTCGAGTAGTTTCCCTCAAAACTACATAGATGAGAGTAATACTGTCTTATCCCATTCCGGTGGACCAGATAAACCTGTATTTACTGCTACAACACAAAACAGTGTTTACTCTGTGAAATTAAATTCAGAATTTATATCAGTACAAGATGAATGGGAATGTAATCAATTCAAAATAGATAAAACTGATGCCGAAGATTGTGTGCATACACATCAAAGTAAACAAAAGACGTATGCCCGAATGAAAACTGTTGAGTGGTTATTACAACAACCGCTATGCGTTCCCGATACTTCTGAAGCTTTCACGATATTAGATAATTCCCCGAAAAATATTAATGTCGATGAATACCCGGATCAATTGTTCACTAATGACTACACTAAAGATTTTGTAAATTATGTAGTAGATACAAATTACAATGCTGCAAAACCATTATATACACACATTCCAGATGAATTCGTTCGAAGTTTGCTCCTTGAATGGCCTCACACAAAGACCAAACCAGTATCAGTTGGCTTTATCTTACACAAAACTAGAGTTGTTGTTGTCTCCCTTGAAATGTGTCATGATCATTTCGAACATTTAACCATAGACGGTGTTGTTAAAACAGATGATATAGCTGTAGTCCGTTATTCTTCGCCGTTCGATCTTTTAGACATGAAGGACAGAACATGTCTTTCTAAGATTTTATCTCGAATTGGAACTGACTGAAACACTGTTATAATCTGAATGTGGAGTTATATCTATGATGAAAAATGTTTTGGCGTGTAAGCATATGCAAATTTAATATTAAAAAAAAAACAGTAAACCATGAACTTATTTTAAAATTAAATCCCTTAGACAAGACAAGGTTGTTTTTACTCTGTTTTTTTCTCTTCTTCCAATAAATTGGGAACTATACCACATCTCCATTTTATAATTTTAGCAGCCGGATAACAAAAACGGATAGGCATCTTTCGAAAGGAATGTTTGGTTGATCCTTCCGGTTTATCACAAATAAAGGAAAAAAAGAAAAACTGTTTCGATAATCCCAAATTTGTTCCCATTCCAGTCATTAGGCGTACTTGTATAGATATAGTTTAAACCCGCCTTTCTAGAAATAGAAGTCTAAGTGTATTACTTTAACCTTGCCAAAATCTATAATGTTTCGTTGAACAAGAAAAACATCATCTCGAAAAATAATGTTGATCTTTTTCAGTACTACAATGAAATGATACCCCTTTAAAAAGAGACGGAAGATACCAAGGGGTCATTCAAAGTTCAAACAGCATTATCACCTCAGAAAACATTTTGTATTCTTTTATTGAACTTCTTTCCAAGATGACATTATAATTACCACTTAAATTAATTTCAGAAATCATTTTAAGCTTTCAGTGAAATAAAAGACAGATCGCCGATCAAATTGGACATCGAAACTTACTTGTATTCGTATCAAAAATAAAAGTATAAGCTTTCAACATAGCTTACTTGACACTATGGTTTCTGACAAAGTGGTTTTGAAATTTCTTTTAAAAGGGACAGAAATATCAAACTAACTGTAAAGAGTATCACAAAATCATCTGCGACTTCCTTACCTTTTTTTTTATATTTATGCAAATTTTGAAAGAAGAAAAACGCTGATAAAAAAATAATTGGATTTTTTGTTAAAATACTATATAAATATGGTTGATATTCGTATAAGTATTTCAAAATTAACTTTATACAAAATCGTTTCACTTTTTAATGAACAATTATATCAAAGCAAAACATTCTCTCAGAAATCTATTTGATTGCGAGACAGTTGAGAAATCGGCACACAATGTTGTCGCTTTCTGGCATAAGTACTATACCAAGATACTCAATACTTGGTTCACAAATTCTAGAACGTTCGTTAATGCTATATAATATTCTACTAGAGAAATGATAGCAGAAGAAAACGTTGATATAACATATTAAATGTGAGATGCTGCTGAACAGCTGTCAGAACACCAATTCACCCATTCCAATTTAGAACATATGTAAATAAACTCATCATAGATACCAAGATTGAAATTTTGTATTTGAGCCAGACGCGCGTTTCGTCTACAGAAGACTTATCAGTGACGCTCGAATAAAAAAAGTTAAAAAAAAACAAATTAAGTACGAAGTTGCAGAGCACAGAGGACCAAAAATTCCTAAAAGTTTTGTCAAATACAGCTAACGTAATCTATTCCTGAGGTAGAAAATCCTTAGTATTTCGCAAATTCAAAGTATTGTAAACAGTTAATTTTATTATTATGACCATATCAATGATAATTCATGTCAACACATAAGTGCTGACTACTGGGATAGTGATACCAAAGTAACGCTACTCTGACAATTAAGTGAATTTGATGTCATTGTAAACTTAAACTCACAAACAAATTTGCATAAATGGAACTTTTGGTGAAAGAAAAATATATTTCGACCATTTTGAACCCAAATTTACTTGTCCATGATTTTGAATTAAAAATCGAGGATTAATGCGATCCATAGTATACTTAATTAGGATTTCCAAGTAAGTATTGGTAGTAATTTCACGACCTTGATGAAATGATTTTTCGTGAAAATAGCGCACGATAAGCTCGTAGATGTAAGAATTCTTAGGTAAAATGATAGGATGTTTCAAATCAATACTCAGATCAGCATGTCGGATGCGGCGACCTACTCGGATAAAACCGTCCTGGTCAAGAAAGGGGTCAAGTTTATACAAAGACGACTTCCTTTGCATAGTATTGTTTCGCACTTAAACGGAGTCGTTGGCTTCAAACGGTCCTTCAAAACCCAATGAACGCAGTATTAGTATTTCTTCCTTAAAGAAAATGGCTTGAACTTGTTTGACAATTTCAAGTTCAGCTTGTCGCATGTCTTTCACATTGACGGATAAACAGGTTCCCTTCGGACGTTTCTAAGATTCAAGCAAAGAGCTGTCGCATGTTTAGCTCTGTTCCAATCTGAAAAGTGCTCAAAAAGTTCAAGTTCAGAAGGAGGCAAACAAGTATTTGTCGACATGACTTTAACCTTTCTAACTTCCGAATCATTCAATAACGGTTGTGATGTATCCAACAATTCGTTTCTGATTATGTGTTCCGCATTCCATAAGAAATCTGGTCCCGTAAACCACTTTGATTCGCTCAATGTGATCGGCGTTGCTCCACGAGAAGTAATGTCGGCTGGGTTTTCGGCAGAACTGACATAATTCCTCTGAGATGGTACGGTGTTGTCGCGAATCTGTTGTACTCTGTTAGCCACAAACAAGTGAAAACGCCTCGAATCATTAGCAATATAACCTAGTACTACATTACTATCGGTCCAGAAATACTCAATGACCTCTTTATCAGAATACTCAAGTTCATCTCGCAAAATTGAACTGATTTTCACGGAGATTACTGCAGCCGTTCGTTCTAGCCTGGGAATCGTAATGGGCTTTAATGGAACTACCCGAGATTTTCCAATGACCAGAGTACAATGTACTTGTTGTTTAGAGTTGGCAAGGCGAATGTACGAACACTGACCGTAACCATTTGAACTAGCATCTGAGAAGTGATGCAATTCTATGAATTTTACTTCTCCGAAATCAGCCGGTTTGAAGCATCGCTTGATTTTCAATGATTCAATGGCTAGCAAGTCTTGCTTCCACTTTTCCCATTTGATCTGAACATTTTCCAGTAACAGAGTATCCCAATCGATTTGATCTTTAAACATTTCTTGCAAGAGCTGTTTCCCAACAAGTATGACGGGAGAAATAATACCAAGCGGGTCATATACCGAGCTAAGAGTCGACAGCATTCCACGCCTTGAAGGAGGCTCGGTGTTAAGCGTGATACGAAATTGAAACATGTCTGATTCAATACACCATTCAATTCTTATGTCTTTGTCGTAGGAAGTTTATCATTTGATAAGTTTAAATTCAACTCCTTGGCGCGATCCTTTTCTGGTATGTGCGCTAGAAGGTCCTTAGAATTTAACAAGAATTTTTGCAACCGTAGACCTCGCTTATTGCAAATTTCTACACTTCCATGTATAATGTTTACAGCTTTTGTAACGTTTGACACAGATTTTAGACCATCGTCAACGTAAAAATCACGTCTGATAAAGTTCGATACTTCGGAACCAAAATCGGCTTCATAATCATTAGCAAGTTGTTAAAGTCCGAAATTGGCACATCCCGGGGATGATGCGGCCCCAAATAAATGAACGTTCATCCTGTATTCGCACGGTTCTTTCGAAAGATCTTCATAATTGTCCCACTACAAAAATCTCAAATACTCTCGGTGTTCAGTTCTCACTTTAAACTGTAAAACATTTGTTCAATGTCGCAGACTACCGCAATAGGCTCTTGACGGAATCTACAAAGTACTCCTACGAACGAGTTAGTAAGGTCCGGGCCTTGCAGCAAGTAATCGTTTAGTGATTCACCCCTGAATCTAGAACTACAATCAAACACAACATGGACTTTTTCGGGTTTCTGTGGATGATACACTCCGTGATGTGGTATGTATCAAACACGACCTTCGTTATCGGATTGAGACGGTTGAACCTTCTCTGCAAATTCTTTTGTTTTTAAGTCATCCATACTCTTAAAATAGTCATTTCGGTATCGAGCATCATTGCGTAAACGCTTTCGAAGATCTCTGAATGGCTTGAGCCTTGTTGTTCAGCAATGTCGGTTCGGATCCTTTAAAGGTTAAGTGCATTTCATAGTGTCCATCATTTACTCTGATTCCGCTTTCAAGAATGTTCAAAAAACGTTTGTCATCAAATGACATCGACTGTTTGTCATGAGTTCGTTCGGAAAAATCGAGTTCCATCATTTGCACTACTTCAACGGGACTGACTACCTCTGTACGATTTCTAATAGTAAAGAATACATGGTTTTCAAGCGCTATCATTCTGTGAGAGTGTGTTGTCGACGCATTATCAATGCAGCTCGGGTCCACAATAACAACAATACCCCATCGGAGTTCCGTTCTCTGCGCGTAAGGTCCATCATCAGTTGTCGGAATAACCTCTTTAGGAGTCAAAGCACGAGCGCAATTATAACCTATAAGTAGTCCGAATTCGCAATCGCTTACTGGCATCACCCGATTGGCAATCTTCTCTCACTGCGGCCAACTACTCGCCTTATATCACCAATAGGTATATGTGCTCTATCTGCTAGTAGGACGTTGCGGATAAATGTAGACGGCAACGGTATCGTTGGGTCGATATCGTAAGCCCTAACCATCAATCTATCTATCTTACAGCTATCGACTATTGAATTCTGGGAATGCCTGGTTGATAATGACAGCTTCATGTCGGCATCAAAAAGTCCAAGAGTTTGGCGTGTATTGTCCAAAATGAACGTAGTACCAGACTGAGTATCTAAGAGTTCGTACACAAATATTTCATGTTGTTGGTTATCAGTATGAGAGAGATAAACAGGAACAATCATCGAGCTTTTTCCACAAGACTCGGTTATGCTCATTAAAACCGCACCAGTTTGGGACGAATAAAGTTCCTTTTCCGCATTACAAGGTCTATATTGATGCGAATCGTTCGAATTTTGTTTTACTACATCACCATGAAAGGCTGTCTGATGTCGTTTTGAGCAAAGCTGCACGTTTCGCGTTTGTTACACTGTTTCAATAAATGTCCAGAGCCTAAACAAGCAAAGCACAATCCTGTCTTTTTTGCAAATTCTTTATGCTCTTGTACGGATTTTGTAAGGTAGTTTCTACATGAATCATGTGTGTGTTCAGCGTTGTAACAGAACAAACAATTCTTATTAGCACCGGATTTACTTTCTTTGATCCTAATATAACTAGTCGACTTTGTCTCCGTCGCAAATGCATTTCTGCGTGGTGTATCACGGTCATGTTTAACACTTCAAATGTTTGTGTCCGTATTTCGTGGTGCACTCTCCGTTTTAAGAGAATTAAGAGAAGTAACGAGATCGTTCGCAATCGTTGATTCTCGTTCGATAAACACAGAAAAAGTTTGAAACGACGGAAATGTCTGATGATCAGTTTTATGTTGAGCGACAAAACGTCCGCCTTCGTGTAACTATCCAGTCGGGCAGTTTTGATAAAAGTTTTCGGTTCTCACGATCATCGTTAAGAACGTTCAGATTCCTGATCGTTTTCATTGCTGAAAGACACTGTTTAATGAAATCAGAAAATTTCCTAAATCCTTAGCTATCACGAGACGCTATCTTAGGCCATTTTTCGAGTCGGTCGCGAAAAGCCTTACCTACAATAAAAGGGTCACCATACCTTTGGTCTAGAAGTTTCTTAGCTTCAAAATAAGAGTCATCAGTTGAGGAGTGAGTCGACGAGAGACCGACAAAATCATGACAAAAACGAAAACCTACGAAAAGACAAACAACAGTATATAAAACTCAACATAGAACTAAAGACTGACTCGTCAAAAAGCTGTAAAAGATAGGCGAAGGAAACCAAAGGGACATTCAAACTCACAAGTCGAAAATAAACTGACAACGCCATGGCTAAAAAGAAAAAAAAAAGACAAACAAATAACAGTACATGTATATAGAAAACACAAAATAGAAAACCAAAGACTGAGCAACAAGAATCCAACCAAAAACTGGGGGTGATTTCAGGGGCTCCATGTAAGCTATGATTTTTCGAAGATTTGAACAGAATTGTACATGTACATACACAAAGAAAGGTTGCTGTCAGTGAATGACTACCAAGTGAATGTAAAAAATTTTTTCTCCTTATCTTAACACATTCATATTTTGATTCTTGACGGCATTCACTACATTAAACTTTGAAACCTTTCTGCAATCAACCATGCATATTTTTTCGACGTATACTATTTGTCAGTTAAATAAATCTGTGAAAAAGTACATTCCAAGCCGCTATTTGTTTGTGGTTGAAAAACGACTGGTTTATGACAGAATTAAAAAGAAATAAAACATATTCAGAAATAAAATTCTACATTAATTTAGATTTACAACCTTCTTTAGGTATTTTTTTCGAATAATGTACATGTTCAATTAATTAAAACCATAACATCTGTCTGGTAAATGACCGTGTTGGTTGACTGGTTGTAAAGTACATGAATTAAGATAATAAAAAAATTCAATGGCCTGCTTAAGGGCATATGATACAGTTACAGGGAAGGTAATGAGTCGCTTACGTAAAATGTTATTTTTCTCGACGTAAAAATGTGGCGTATTGGTATAGACCGAATAATCTGTCTATTGTGTGTTTATATATGTCATTTATATTTCCTTTTTATCCTTTGGAATTTTATTTTATTTTTTTGTGTCCACACGACACAAAAAAAAAATAATAATAAAAATCCAAATGATAAAAAGGAAATATGATTTTTTTATTATTAATGACATATATAAACACACAACAGACAGATTATTCGGTATAACGTATTGGGAAAAGATGCATTTTTTGACTAATTTTAATAATTTGCTTAAAAACAAATATACATGTACCCCTCTTTTTTAAATGACATTTGTTTTGGTTATACTAATTTTATAACAAAAAAATCAACGATGATTTTTTTTTTAAATTAGATAAATATACAGCCAAAAATGCCTTAAATGGCCATTTTCTTATGCATCTGCTTCAGTCATAATTACGTTCGGTAACTCTGCATGTTACTGGTCTTTTTTAAATGATTATGTGTAATTTACTGGTTGCCAATGTGATTTATGATTTAGTACCTGTATTAACTTAATTATGAATCATTATTTATTTTATCATTATACATGTATGCATCAATCGGATGGGCAACTGCGTGGTTTTTCATGTCGACAAGTTTAAAATGCACCATAAAACCGCTTTTCACCACACCTTCCCTCTTGTTATACCAGATGAGCCAATCACTTTTAAAGATCTGGTTACATGCATGGTTTTACCATATTGGTTACATAAATATGTGTGTCTTTCTATGTTGTGATGTTACACTATTGTTTCAGGTTAGGGTGAAGTAGGGCGCCTATTAAAACGTTTAAACCTGCTGCATTTGTTTGCACCTGTCCTAAGTCAGGAACCTGATGTTCAGTGGTTGTCGTTTGTTGATGTGATTCATAAGTGTTTCTGGTTTCTCGTTTTTTATATAGATTAGACCGTTGGTTTTCCTGTTTGAATGGTTTACACTAGTCATTTTTGGGGCCCTTTATAGCTTGCTGTTCGGTGTGATCCAAGGCTCCGTGTTGAAGGCCGTACTTTGACCTATAATGGTTTACTTTTACAAATTGTGACTTGGATGGAGAGTTGTCTCATTGGCACTCATACCACATCTTCTTATATCTATGTAACATTGAATATTTCATATTTCCTAAAAACATGTGTTAGACACCATGTTGTATGCATGTGTTCTTTTCTTTACAATTGGCATTTTGTATTAAGTGCTTATTTCGACATAAAGTCTATGCTAGTCTTTTTTTTTAATTAAAAGCACGTAATCTATTGTATATCTCTAGATACCGTTGGTGGAAACTGTATTACGTTGACTTTATGGTGAAAGTATTGATGTTGAACATAAATGAATTATTGATTCCTCAATATTGCTGAAATTGTTGCAATTATATTACCAGGTCTTTTTTTTGTCTAAATCGATAATCGATGAACCAATTAGAATCATGCTTTTATACAACACTTATATAGGAAAATAAAGAACGATATAAAAGAAGAAGATATGGTATGATTGCCAATGAGACAACTATCCACCATGTCCACCAACGTTCATAGTCAATTAAAGAAAAAAAAATCTGCTTTCATTCCCTAGCTTCCACCTTCTACGATTTAAAAATCATGGCGAAAATTAAGTGTGTAGTCTCTGAAAAATGTCATCTAGGGAAGACGACAACAGTAATGTTGTGAGTAAGCCGTATCAACATCACTGTTGTCGTCTAGGGAAGATGACAACAGTGATGTTGATACGGCTTACTCACAACGGGTTACGCACATGGCACAATGTTGAAGATTCATACAATGAAATTAATAGACCTGGTAATATCAGATGATCATGATTTACTGTTGCAAAGCCAAACACTTTTCATTAATTGACAGACTGCCATCTTTCTTCCAAAATAATGGTCTTGTAGGTTTTGAATCAACCTTGCAATTGTCTTATGAATATTTTGATGAATTGATCAATGAAGAGGATACCAGTTCGTTCGACGTAATTGTGGAAAAAACCAATAGGTATTCTACGAGTACACTAAATGCTAGTGTTACAACTCCACAAAAATGAGAAAACATCCAAATTTGACTCAAGTTATATCCATAAACAGGTTTTAAGGAAGTTTTGAGTTTTTGCATTGTAATGACAACGGTTTATCTGTTGAAAGAGGAAACTGGATATGACGCACTTCATAAAGTTACCGATATTATAGAACTTTGTAACAGGATCTTTGAGGAAAGTTACAGGTACGACAAGCAAAATCTATACAATGTATGCACGTTGAACTAAGATTGTTTCAAATCAATGAATTTTGTTAATTTTGCAATCCACATTGCTGTATAAATGTGGTATAAATTTGTGACATAATAATAACAATGGAAACTTTCACAAGTCTGACCATATACCAGAGGACAAAGGAGAAAAATTAATACAATTCATTTATAAAATTAATATATTTTATGTAGATTCGATGATTTCTTTAAAATATCAGTAGATATTGTGATATTAACAATAAACATTACACAGAAAAACGCCGGACGTACGGTTTCATCTACAAAAGACTCATCACTGATGCTCGAATCAAAAAAAGTTAAAAAGGCCAAAGTAAGTAAAAAGTTGAAGAGCACTGAGGACCCAAAATTCTAAACGGTTTTGCCAAATACAGATCCGGTAATCTATTCCTGTGGTAGAAATTCATAGTATTTAGAAAATTTCACAGTTTTGTGAACAGTTAATTTATAAGTATGACCATATCATTGTATTGTATAATATCAGTTTTGTAAACAATTAATTTATAATTATGAACATATCAAAGTCCAATAGCTGATATAGCTGCCAAGTTGTTTTGCAATGCGATGTTGGAATATTTTTTTTTTTCAAAATACAAACCAGACTTGTTGTAATCACTTTAGGTTTTAGTTTCAAAGCAGATTGTAAAAATAATAACAACACTGGACGGCGTCAAAGTGATGAGAAATTATCTCATGTGCCTTTTAAGCAAAGATGTTTTCAATCCGATTGCAAGACATTGTCATTTTTAACTTGGTATTGCATTTTGTCATTATTTACCAACCTTCTTATTACAGATGTTGTATATTCTATTCCCTGTAAGCATGGTAAGGTAAATTCAAATATCAACGAGTGGCTGGTTGTTTTCTTCGGCAAGAGCAAGAGATTTTTTTCTGCGATAAAACGTATTTCTGTAAGAACATCTTTAGGCCTGATACATGAGGACAGATCTATGGTTGGCCAAATGTATAACATTAAAGATGTTTCTGGGCGGCGTTCAAGATATACTGGTTCGGAGTTTGCTTGCTTAAATCCCAAAAGAATAATACTTGCTCCTAAATCTCATAGATATCTATAGTAAACAATATGAAAACTGATATCATGTTGTATTTTAATTAAATTGTTAAATTAAGATAACAAAGATTATATATTTCATTAGATACATGAAGGTACGTAATTTTTAAAAGAAATATTACAATTGATGCTATAATCATGATAATGAAAGCAGATTTTGCAAAAGTACAAAAACAAAAATACACATCTTACAAATATTTAAAATCTTATTATAGAACTTAGACACACACATATATATAGATATAGTGTAAATCAAATAAACCGAGAAAACTATTACGTTTTATTAAGCGCATATTCGTGTGTCTGAATTCCAATAACAATAAAACACATACTAGTATCAAACTATTGTATTTCAAAATGCATTTTTCAGTTAATGTAATTCCTTGTTAAATGTCCTAAATTTAGTACTTGAACTATCGAAAAGTTTGTAAAGTACTCCGGACAGAAGCATCGTAAGTAAACTCATGAAAGAAACAGTTAATTAAAAATAATCACCATATCATTGTATTGCATAATATCAGTTTTGTTAAGAATTAATCATTATTACCATATCAATTTACAGTATATATAGCATTAATAAATTATATACAAAAGAGAAAGGGGAAAGATACCAATTCATACTTATAAATCAAATACAAACCGACAATTTTTAGCAATACATGTATCCCCAACATATTACATTATTTCAGGCTTTCGCAAAGTTTTTACATTGATTAAACAATGAAAGACACTTCAGAAATACATTGCTGTCGAAACTGTATTAATAGCTCTCATATTTTATTGTCTAATTGCCGATCAATTATCTCTATTTGTATATTTTATAAATATTTATTGTTAATCCATCCAACCCTTAAGTTCAACAATACATTTAACTAAAAGAAATAAAAAATCAAATCCGTTTAGATACCAAACGTTTTGCTTCAAAAATTGATTATAAAGTTCACGTTTGGCATTCGTTGACAATATTTTGACAATGGCGGTTGCTGTCGGAAATTAACACAACACAAAGGGGCTGTGTATGATAATTGAAATGATATATTAGAAATATTTTAAGTGTTTCTTATTGATTCTGAGAAATTACTAGTTTCACCTTCACTTTAGTATATATATTCGAAACAGTCTTTCGTTCACAAAAAAAGCTTTACATGCATCAACAAATTCATCGTTTACACTCACATCGTAACTCATTTCTGAAAAGATGAAAAATATTTTGCAATATATTTACGATGAAAATCAAATAACTTGTAGTAACAAACGTTTTTAGCCATTGTTTCAACTTTAGGCAGTGTAGAATCAAACATTGTTTTTTTTCTTTGAGAACGTGGATACAATTTGTTTGTTTTTGATAGAATTTCAAAATTTCGAAAAAAATTGCGATAAATTAGTTTGCAAACGTAGACTATCTACAACATTTGTCCATGCAAATAAACTCATCATAGATACCAGGATTGAAATTTTATATTTGCGCCAAATGATTTCATTTTATCAGTGTTTATATCGCAACTAAATTTGACACATTATTGTCATTCCAAAAATACCACACGTAGTTAAATTAAAAAAAAAAAAAAATACATGTAGTTATAACATCGGCGTTATCAAAGAAAACCGTTGAAATATGACACTCCTGATCACGGTGTTAGTGTTTACAATATTTATGTAGATTAGTTTTGTCTTCTTTATAAAATTATATTGAAATAAATATAACATAACCTCGAATGAATGTTAGATCAGGTGACATACATTTTTTTTGGTCTAAATTTCTAAATCATACATCCCACTGGTGACCAGTAAATTATACAAAAAAAAAAAAAAAAAAAAAACAGTAACATGCTGAGTTACAGAACGTAGTTGTGACTGAAATAGATGCATATGAATATGGCCATTTAAGATCAAATACGACAACTACCACAATTAAACGCGAGAAAGAAGACGTATATTCTCTTTCCGAATGGATTAAGGCAGAGAGGTCGTTGATAAATCAGAATAAAAAAAAAAAAAAAAAAAAAACGGAATGGGTCTATGAATACTCATGCTACATCAATCTTCAAAGACCCAAATCTTGTAAAACACTTATTCTACCTCCATGACAAATATATTGTTCTCCCTGCATTTAAAGCCCCAAAACAACATCGTGTTTGTGTGTAAATCACATTACATAAACTGCTTGATAAATGAATTAGGTATTGACAATTTACTTTGAAACTCAACATATACCCCCACGACACTTACCAGTGAGGAATTCCTAGATAAACATAGGTCTTTTCTATGTTCCTTTGGAATTTCAACCAAAGATGAAGAACTGGATCTTCCTTCACCGCATTGGATACTTAAACTGCATAAGTGTCATTACAAACAACGTTATATTACTGGGTCTTCCAAGTGTTCCACGAAACCTCTTTCTAAATTATTAACATAAATTTCATCAACAATCAAAGCCAATTTATTGTGAAGCTACATATTGTAGTGGCGTGAATCAGATGTGGATACTTAAAAATTTCCAAGATCTTTTAGAGTACATAAAATCTAAGACTCTTTCATCTTGCAAAAGAATTAAAAATTTAACGTTTCTACACTTTATAAAAACTAAAAGACAAATTGAAAGAGTTGGTCCTGCTTTGTTTCATCAAAAAAAGAATGGCCAACGTAGATACAAATATCTTGTCTGAGGGAGGGATACATCGTATTTTGTAAAAAAATCCCTCTGATTCAAACAAATTTTTTTCTGAAACTGACATTATCAAGATGCTTGATTTTCTTGATTGACAACATATTTGTTAGGTTTGAAGGACATGTTTTTCAACAAACAATCGACATTCCCATTGGAACCAACTGTGCTCCTCTTCTTGCCGACTTGTTCCTTTATTCATATGAGCCTGAATTAATACAGGAACTTCTTATGAAGTACGAAAAGAAGTTAGCAGTATCCTTTAACCTCACTTTCCGCTTTACAGATGATATTCTTTCACTTAATAATTCGAAATTCGCATCTATCCCATCGAACTTGAGATAAAGGATACAACAGATAAGTCTGCCTCACATCTTGATTTACATCTAGAAATTGACAATGAGGGACAGTTGAAAACAAAACCTCACGACAAACGTAATGATTGCAGCTTCCCAATTGCGAACTTTCCATTTCTATGTAGCAACATTATAGCACCGCCTGCATAAGGAGTATATATCTCCCAGTTGATACGATATTCCAGGGCTTCTATTTCCTACCATGATTTCCTTGATAGAGGATTGTTGCTCACACGGAAGCTATTAAACCGAGGTTTCTAAGTGGTGAAGTTGAACTCATCCCTTCGTAAAAGAGGGACGAAAGATACCAGAGGGACAGTCAAACTCATAGATCGAAAACAAACTGACAACGCCATGGCCAAAAATAAAAAGACAACTACCACAATTAAACGCGAGAAAGAAGACGTATATTCTCTTTCCGAATGGATTAAGGCAGAGAGGTCGTTGATAAATCAGAATAAAAATAAAAAAAAAAACGGAATGGGTCTATAAATACTCATGCTACATCAATCTTCAAAGACCCAAAAACACTTATTCTACCTCCATGACAAATATATTGTTCTCCCTGCATTTAAAGCCCCAAAACAACATCGTGTTTGTGTGTAAATCACATTACATAAACTGCTTGATAAATGAATTACGTATTGACAATTTACTTTGAAACTCAACATATACCCCCGTGACACTTACCAGTGAGGAATTCCTAGATAAACATAGGTCTGTTCTATGTTCCTTTGGAATTTCAACCAAAGATGAAGAACTGGATCTTCCTTCACCGCATTGGATACTTAAACTGCATAAGTGTCATTACAAACAACGTTATATTACTGGGTCTTCCTTCTAGGTTTGAAGGACATGTTTTTCAACAAACAATCGACATTCCCATTGGAACCAACTGTGCTCCTCTTCTTGCCGACTTGTTCCTTTATTCATATGAGCCTGAATTAATACAGGAACTTCTTATGAAGTACGAAAAGAAGTTAGCAGTATCCTTTAACCTCACTTTCCGCTTTACAGATGATATTCTTTCACTTAATAATTCGAAATTCGCATCTATCCCATCGAACTTGAGATAAAGGATACAACAGATAAGTCTGCCTCACATCTTGATTTACATCTAGAAATTGACAATGAGGGACAGTTGAAAACAAAACCTCACGACAAACGTAATGATTGCAGCTTCCCAATTGCGAACTTTCCATTTCTATGTAGCAACATTATAGCACCGCCTGCATAAGGAGTACATATCTCCCAGTTGATACGATATTCCAGGGCTTCTATTTCCTACCATGATTTCCTTGATAGAGGGTTGTTGCTCACACGGAAGCTATTAAACCGAGGTTTCTAAGTGGTGAAGTTGAACTCATCCCTTCGTAAAAGAGGGACGAAAGATACCAGAGGGACAGTCAAACTCATAGATCGAAAACAAACTGACAACGCCATGGCCAAAAATAAAAAGACAAACAGACAAATAATAGCACAGATGACACAACATAGAAAACTAAAGACTAAGCAACACGAACCCCACCACAAACTGGGGGTGATCTCAGGTGCTCCGGAAGGGTAAGCAGATCCTGCTCCACATGTGGCACCCGTCGTGTTGCTTATGTTATTACAAATCCGGTAAATACTGTGGATTCATTATTATTCGTTGGATACCAATTTTCTTGGGTTTCGTGGATACAGGTGAACCACGAATTCAAATGTTCAACGAATTACAAATTTCCTATAGGCTTTGAATGCAGTGATTGGCAAAACCACGAAATCAAATATCCACGAAAATGGAAGTGTTCCTCAATCCACGAAAATTGATACGCACGTAAATAAATGGATCCACAGTAGTCTAATTCGGTAGGTCACATTCGTGAAAAGGGAAGGGTATTGTAGTTACGACATAAGGAACATATCCGATATCATCTATGAAACGGTTATTCCATGACGGTCAACCAACTCGTGATGGCGTCCGTAAAATTTACGAAGGGATAATTTCAACTTCACCATTTGGACGGACGCCATCACGAGTTGGTTGACCGTAATTGATTATCTGTTTCACAGATGACGACGGATAGGTTCCTATCGTCATACCAACAATCCCGTCCCCTTTTCCCTGAATTAGACTTGTCAACGGCTTTGTACTTACATGCATATGATCAACATGATGGGTGCCACATGTGGAACAGGATCTGCTTACTCTTCTGGAGCACCTGAGATCATCAGGTTTTGATGGGGTTCTTGTTGCTCAGTCTTTAGTTTTCTATGTTGTGCTTTGTGTACTGTTGTTTGTCTGTTAGTCTTTTTCTTTTTTTTTTAACCATGGCGTTGTTAGTTTATTTTCGACTTATGAGTTTGAATGTCCCTTTGGTATCTTTCGCCTCTCTTTTATGACTCATAGCGACATCACAGGTGACATTTCTGCACTAAAGTTTTCTTTTTGTTTTTTTTTTTAAATCAAAATTTTATTATTTTGTTTGTATTATAAAAGAATTTTTTACTGATATAAGATAAAATATTCTTAAACAAACTTTTTTTAATGTTTTCATTGCATTTTAATGTAACTTTGTCAGATGTTTAATTGATGGTTTGTATATTTTAATTTTCTTTAATGTGACACTGAGTTATAAAAAAATCATTGGACCTGTACATTGTATGTATTCATAAAATCACCATTTTCCATCTATTTAGTTTTAAAATTTTTGTTATGAAATTAATGTTTGTGAAAGAGATTAAATTGTGCTGAATATTTTTATTTACTACAAGGATGACAAATGTTTTTTTGTTGTATTTTTTCTATGCATGTAATAAAATATTGTTGCATATATTCTTCCAGTGCACCTCATTTCAAACACCAGGTTTACATTTTACGTTACCTGACATCCGGTTTTTATTATTTGTTTTATTTAATCTTGAACCAATGGTTCTTTATTACAAAATTTGTTATTTTTCAAATTTGTATCTCAAAGGATAAATGCTCTCAACCATGCATGTTTGCCAAATTTTTGGGACTTTTGGTTCTCAATGATATTTAACTTTGTTATTGATTTCGCCTTTCAATTATTTTCATTTGAGAATCAATGATGAGTCTTATATAGACAAAACGCCCCCTGGTATATAAAATTAAAAGCCTTGTATCTATGATGAGTTTTTACAACCTCGAGGTCGATGCCACTGCTGATGCATGTTTCGTCCACTCGAAAGTATCACAGCTTCAAAGATCACTGTTGCGGTCCTTTTCTGTAAATTGTCTGCTCATAGAACGTTGAAATCATTTAAATAAATACGCTTGTTTTACTCTCAGGCATAGATGGCTTTAGCAAAATATGGCACAATGCTTTGATTAGAATTTTCGGTTTTAATGTTCTTCAATTTTAAAACTGATTCTTTTGAATTAGGTGGCACTGGTGAGTTTCACGTAAACGATACGTGCGCCTAGTGAACTAAATTATAAGCTTGGTATCCGCGATGAGTTTTGACGGACACAAGCATGATAAGATAGACCGTTATGGAAAATGTGTCATATATGAAATAGGATATGTTTCACGTGCCGTAGCAACAATCTGGCCAATTTTTCTCATTTGCGATATCAACGCACGTTTTCTATCATATAGAATGTGTTTCTGCATTTGCAACACATATTATATATATATATAAAAAAAAGAAACATTTCATTCTTAAATAAATACGCTAATGATGCACAGAATAAAAAACAAATTAAATATAATACATGTATATGACTACATATATATTAGATAGGGTAAAAAGCTATACCTCCACACATATCAGAAATTGTATACGTCATATAAAATCTTCAATAAACACATGCACATGTTTCAAAATACAAAATGTAGCTTTATATTGAGATGTTTTAAAAGATTGTTTTGATATATTTCATCTTTTATTGTTTTATTATATTGAACATTTTAAATTCGTTTCATTCCTTTCTCATTAGTGTCCTCTCATTGTTTCTTTCAAAATTCCATAAACTTCTTACTTGTATATTTGTTCCAAAAATCTATTCTCCTACCTATAATGAGTGCAAATTTGACATATTGGATAAAACTTGAGGGGACATTCAACTTTTGAGGAAGTAAAATCATATTCTTATGGGGTTGAAAAAAGGTCGATTATGAAATTTCGGTATCGTTTATGCCATATTTTTTTAATAAGGCTGTTGATATTGTGCCAATGCTGGAATGTTTAAACAGGGAAATATTTATTCATTTTGGTGTTTTCAATATTTATAGTATTTCATAAGTCGTCAATACGATTAATAAACTTATATATGAATAACTATCTCATTAAAATGTTATCGAGCGTTCAACTAGCAATCTTTTTTCAAATGTTAATTAGCTTTAATTGTAAATTTGTTTATGTGATCTTTCTAAACGAACCCCTGTGTAAATAAAAAACCAGGTGTCTATCATTTGTAATTATTTTAACTATTATTAGAGAATATTTGATATTTCAAGTTAAATCTAGTAACCTGGTTTGGTGAAACTTTCTGGAGGCTTCTATTAAAACGTGGAATTTAGAAGATACCAGAGACTTGACAACTTCGCTATTGGACCCCATATAATGTCATGAGAAAAGACATAACAGAATAAAGAAGACATAATTTGTAGCTAGTAAACACTAAAGACGTGCTCCAAGTTCGGCCATGAATGTTTGGTTTTTCTATTTGAATAGGAAACTGGTGTACCTACATGTTGGTTAACCACATGTCTTATGAATTCTAACATATCAGGTAAAATAAAAGAATAATGCCACAAAAATAATGGTCCATTTTAAGAATTATGTTCCAATGTTGCCATATTACATGTATAATAGTACATGCGATCTTTGAAAAGGGGCGATTTCGGATTTTTCAATATTTAATGGGTAAAATTTCAAATTATCTGCAATTTGCGTAGGAATTATATAAGTACTTGCGTTATATTTTCCTGTTTTGATTGATGATTACAACTTCGATAAGCTACAGTAAATTACTTTTAATGTTAAAGTCATATGAAACGAGTTTATTGTAATTTTAATGTTATCGAAATTATTAAACTAAGTCATGCATATGTACTAAACTAAATTCTGTATGCATTTTTGTTGTTTATGTTTATTACGAATCTATAACGTTATATCGACAATTAATATTTCATTCAGTGATTGTTGATCGCAAGCTTATTGACTTTCGAGTTTGTTGCCGTAGTTAACCAAATCGTGATATTTCCATTTGTTAATTAAACTTTTCCTTAACTGTAGTTTAATGATTTATTGTACTAAATTTGCTCTTTAAGAATCAGTTATTACTTTTAACATTACAGGACACGTTTGTTTACGTTCTTACATTACGGTTCCCCCCTCGCACTTGCAGTGTGCGGTAACCGAAGTTCTAACAAGAGGTCTCATAGTTAAGGTCACTGCATATGGGATAATATCGGCGGATTAGTGTACGGGAAGATAATATTCAATAGCAGTATATCTATGAAGATTTTCATAATGTAAAGGATTGTCCTTTACAGGAAAGTTCATGTTCACTTGTTTTATAGGAAAACTGAGCCATTCAAGTTTATAAAACATACTTAACTTTTTTTTTAAATTTGAAGTTTCATATGACTTTAATGTATGAATGACATCACCAGGTCGAAAATCAGCGTTGTTAAAGTTGCTTAATAAACTGTGTGGGTATGATTATGATGTAGTATCATAAATCATTTTTTAAGTAAAAGCTTTTCATGTGCATTAAGATATCGACACACTCAATCGAAAAGTGTAAGGTCATGGTTACATGTATATAGTGTAATATAAATGCTTATGTTTTATAATTGGTAAGGGGTTGGAGAAGGGTTGCTCGTACGCACCTTTTTTAATTTGGAGCGATTTCGCATTGCACATAAAATTTGTTTCTTTAACACGGTAGTTAAGTACGTAATGTCAATATACAGTTGTAAAAGAGGGATAACGAGTAAAAAACGTTCTACAGTAAAATATGGAAAGCCAGTTGTAACCCTATTAAAAACCTAAATTTTAAAAAGCCCTCTACCGCGATGATCTAAATGTTCACTTAGAGGGACTTTCCTATATTGCAACTATCTGATGTGTTGTCGATGAATCCGCGTTCTCTCGACTAAATTATTTCCGGTGTGTCTGATGTATATTTCTTTACAGCCGCAGCATTTAATACAGTATATCAAATTTTCATTTTTACATGTCGGTTCTAGCATATATAGTTTGTCCGGATTATATCTCAAGTTCGCTTCCGATATAGATGTATGTACATGTATCACATCGAATACCCATGCATTTCGACACTTGGAATTGTTTTTTCCTCTGTTTGGTCGAATTTTACATGGGTCAATAAACGGTTTAAGTTTTTCGGTTGCCTTTTGCCTTGAATCATCGTTTCTTGATTTATAAGGGTACTTAATTTTCAATTTTGTCCAAGGATTGGTAAATTTCTTCTCGCTACGGAATATATATTCCGGTAACGAGCATTGTGTGTAACCACAAACGGTGTCTTATCATATTCAGTAGATCTTTCGCGTGTTATCCGTAGTTGTGCAATCGGGATTTGTTTAGCCATTTCAACACCCCATTTGAGGCTTTTCGAATACTTTTGTGAAATAAGAAATAATTCAAGTTCTTATAATCGTTCATCCTTTACTCTTCATCCTCAACTACTGTGCAAATTTTCAGAAACAGAAGGGGATATTCCTTTGTGTATGTGCGGGATGGCAAGAATGTTTTAAATATTGGTGCGTGTCCGTGTCTTTATAGTAAATATCGGTTTTCACATCAATGCCTTCTTTAATTACCAAAATATCCAGAAAAGATAGTTTATGAGAATTCAATTCCAAATTAAACTTTATAGCTGTATGGAGACTATTGGGAATATCGGAAAACATTTTCAACTCTTCGTCGGAATTTGTCCAAATTATGAAGCAGTCGTCTAGATATCTCTTCCAGGAAGTTTCAAATTTTCTGGCCGTTTCCATATTCTCAATATCTTGATACAGTTTCTGTTCTACATCACTTCGGTCGAGTAAGTTGGGGCAAATGTTGTACCAGTTCCTCTCGTTTGTGTATAGTTTTCCAATCAGAATAAAAAAATATTGTTTTTCTAAAAAATTACGGATTTTAAAACGAAATCGATTGTAAAGCGACTGGGTATTGCTTCCCTATGTTTTTCTATTGCAATTCCCAGGTAATGTGATATATTTGTATACAAACTTGTTACATCGAAAATTACAAGGCGGGCATTCTCCACTGTAGTCATAGGTAGATGTGATAAAACATGTTTTTTTATACTCAAAACTTTTAACAATTCTATATATATGCATTGCTTTTTGCATAATCTATATCAAATGTTCCCATTACTAGTCTTCATATAAGGGAAATAAAGCTATACTTGCAAATGTATTAGGAATTGTTTACGTCATATAAAATCTTAAATAAACACATGCACATCCCTCTGAAAGAAAGGTGTCATGTAATACGGGGATATTCAAAATTAACAACAAATGAATTGTTATATTACTTTTAAATCTAAATTTGGATCTGTTTTGTTAATGGACTGCCTGATATTTATTGACTTATGTGGTTTTTTTTGTATGTTCGGGTGTATACAATTTATATTATAACATTTATTTCTAATTGTTTGTTCCTTCCAATGTGTAGATATTAAATTTTAATTCAAATTTTTTTTCAAAACTTTAAATGTGCAAGGTGGAGTTTTTGTTTCGGAATTGTAATGGAATTTTGAATTTCGCGCAAAGGTGGTCCCGAACTTGTTCAAAAGCCAATCATAAGCCGAAGCAAGTACAATGCCTACAGAAGGTCACACGATGGCACCCGAACCACACACGAAAGCAACACAAAGATGTGAATTTGTATTACGATGTTTAAACGCAGGACACACGAAGGCAACACGATGACTACTAGTATACGATGTCGTATTGGGAGTACGATGCGTTCGAACTTGGTCACGAAGGCGTCACGAGGCCTCCAGATGGTATAAAACCTTCTGCCGGTCGTGGTGAATTTGATTTTTTTACCTAATTGTTTGGTCCTTTATCCTTACTTTACAAGTTATTTTAATTTCTATGTTAAAGTAATTTGCAATCAAAATTTTAGAAACAAAATTTATTACTCCATAGTGCACTTTTTGCTTTGAGTTACAATTCAATATGTGAAAATAATTTGTTCATCATTACAATTTTAGTGTCTATATATTGATTTTACTGTCACTGCATTGTGGGAATAATTACTGGCGCATCCTGTCCTACTATGGTACCGAACAAACCTTTGAGGTAAAGTAGTGACCCAGGTATATTCTAATTTGCCTCCCATTCTGGGTTCCAGTATTCCTTGCCCTCTAATTGGAAACATCCAGAAGAACTTTGTCATTTCTCCATGCCCTGGGATGACATTCAGGTTTTTTTCGGTGGCTGGATATCTCTTCTGATGATATTGTGAAGAATCACACAAGTTGTGATGATTTTTCTGTATGTTTCCGGCCTCGGCAAAACTCGAAACTTGTGTGCAAGAATAGCAAAGGCATTCTCCACTACACGCCTGGCTCTAGAGAGTCTATAGTTAAATATTTTCTCATGGTGCTCAATTTTTTCTGATGAAAAACGGGGTCATCAAGCACTTGTTGATCCCAAAAGCATTCTCCCCTACTATGTAGTATGGGACAGGAATGTCATCACCACATAGAAACTTCTCTTCAGGGAGAGTGAATATGTTGTTCGGACTTGCCAGGCCTGCCATTAGTTCTAACCCTTTGTATATACTGGCATTGTTCCTGGAACCATCAAATCTGACATAAATCCAGATAAACTTGTAGCTATAGTCTGTCGACAAGGGCCATGAGAACAATGTTGAAGAAGCCCTTGTAGTTTCTGTACAAAGAACTAGCATTCCAAGAACAGGGGACCGAAACATGCTTACCATTCAGAGCACCACAGCAGTGTGGAAATTTCCATTTCTTCTCCAACTGCTCAGAAATGGCGGTCTACTCATCAGTCGTAGTAAAGACACTAGATCGTCTCAACAGCAAACTCGGCTTTGATGGTATCGCAGACACCATTGATGATAAGGGAGATGGTGTTTGGAGCAAATCTGAAGTTGAAAGACATGCTTGGATAATTGTCAGCGCAGGCCAGGTGTCGTAGAAAGATGGACAGCTTGAGATTGTGATTGAAGCTTTAGGAGGTTCACACGCCTCTGTTCTGTTGAGTTGTTCAGGACAGTCTGAGAAGATTCTCTGAGGCTTGCCTTTTATATGTCCACGTTACCATGACACATGTGAAACGCTTGAGCTACTCAAATTCGGCTGTCTTTGCCGACACCGTGGTCTCATCTCGATGTCATCGTACTATAATACGACGGCTACACAACGGCATTGCGAGGGCCTCGCGTAGTCATGTGGCCTTCCTAAGACAATCGGACAGCTTCTTGCTTACTTCGTATTGTCTTCTTTAGGCGAAAATGCCCGGTGGCCCCGATGATCATACGAAGTAAAGACGAAGAATTATAGTCATTTCGTACACTATCCATTTCGTATCCCCAATTTCGTACCCTGACCATTTCGTACCTTGACCATTTTGTACCTCATGGAATATTAACATGTATACCATTTCGTACCTCATGGAAGATTTACATGTATGCCATTTCGTACCTCACGGAATATTTACATGTATGTCATTTCGTACCTCATGGAAGATGTATATCTGTTTCATTGATGTGCGATTTCGTACATCATGGAAGATTTATATGTATGCCATTTCGTACCTCATGGAAGATTTATATGTATACCATTTCGTACCTCATGGAAGATGTATATCTGTTTCATTGATGTGCGATTTCGTACATCATGGAAGATTTATATGTATGCCATTTCGTACCTCATGGAAGATTTATATGTATACCATTTCGTACCTCATGGAAGATTTATATGTATATCATTTCGTACCTCATGGAAGATTTATATGTATACCATTTCGTACCTCATGGAAGATTGGTGAAAACTGTTTCATAGACGTATACTCTCGTGTTTATCGTTTTTTTTATATAGATTAGAGCGTTAGTTTTCCTGTTTGAATGGTTTTACGCTAGTCATTTTTGGGGCCCTTTATAGTTTACTGTTTGGTGTGAGCCAAGGTTCCGTGCTGAAGACCGTACTTTGACCTATAATGGTTTACTTTACTAATTCTGACTTCTTTTATCTATGTAACCTCTGAATAATACCATTGATATAGATTGCCTAACAATGTAATTTTAACACACTATTTAGTATGTAAATATAAGAATGTTTAAAATATTTACAAAATGATGAAAATAAACGCAATATTTCGCTAGACTAACTAGCTTTATCAAGCGTGCATCTATCCAGGTGAAATCGGATGTAGATGATAAGAAACTTTTGCATCTCAATGTATATGTTGCACTTGAATTTAGCTGCCTTGAAAATAATACATAATTTGGATGAAGTTCAAGATTTTTACAAAATTAGCAGTTGAAGTTAGTAACGTCCATTGGCCAATATTTCAGAATAAAAAGGACGATGCTTTGTACTAAATTATTCTTTATCTTTCCTGTATCTTTTCTCATCTTTTTCGTTAAGACCATCAGGTTCTAAAGTGTGGAGTTGGTGGATCCAAAAATTTTCTCTTTGGCGATTTCCTTTGCTATGTAATCTGTTTTGAAGATAATAATATAAGTGCCTATAAATAGCAGCACATGACATACAAATCTATGGGAGTGTGGATTAATCAGTACAGAGATTAATTCAATTACACAAATAAAATTATAGATTGCCTAACAATGTAATTTTAACACACAGTAGCACGCATTTCACAAATGTTTGTGTAATCCATTCAAATCTATCGCTATCTTTACAACATGGCTAGCGCACTGCATTTCAAGAAATTAAGATCTTTAACTAAAAAGAAACTACAAACTGAACATCATTTATCAAACTTAAAAAAATATATTCAAAGTAGAACTGTACCAAAAGGTTTAAACATCAAAGTGAGTCCCCAGGCACCGGGACATAAATCCAAAAGATTCATGAGCCGTTGGAATGAAATTCTGTTTAACTGTTCAATCCAGCTACTTCAACTGTTACTTTCTTTTACAACCACAAATTACAAACAAATTGTAAATGAAATATCAGATATCATCAACAATAGTAACATTTCACGTGACGATTTACCAATAATTAAACGTCGCCTCGCAGATATTGAAAAAATTGAACTATCCAAACATAAAGAAAAACAAAGGAATACATTTCAAAGAGATAAAATTCACACTGTCTATTTAAATCAGGATATGAATGATATCAATACAACAAACCATAAGGTCCCTAGAAAAAGAAAATTCAAAAGACGGAAACAAAAAACTGAAAGCATTGTTGTAAATTTGTCATCTAAAGAACTTACACGTGCTGAAGAATCTCTTTTAAGTAAAGGTTTAAACTTCTGTCCTATCCCATCAAATGTAAATAACTTTCAGCTAGACGAGGACTGAGACCAATTCGCTAGACGTTTACGCTTGAAAGATTTTTTTTCTACAATAGGGGCAAGAAAAACCTTGAAGAAGCTGTATTAACAGATTCAGATACTGACACCAATGAAGAAGTCACGCCCATCCCAAAATTTGAGAAAAGAAGTTCATGGAAATCACCTAAGAGTAAAAATGATAACTTGGAGTCATTCATTAACTACGTGAGGTCTGATATAAAGTCCTGTATAACAAAAACAAGAAATAATAATTTATCCAAGTCAGAAAGCATTGCTTTGAAAGCGTTAAAAGATCAAGAGGATATCGTAATAAAACCTACCGACAAAGGGGGCAGATTACATAGCAGAGGAAAATTGCCAACTTTCAAACTCCATTTTTTATAAACAATTAACCACAGATCCAACACTAAATACTATTCGAAGGATCAACACCATCCTTCAAGAGATGTTCGACAAAAAGCATATAGACAATGACACCTTTGATTATCTCCGACCTCTTGAGAACGAAGCGAAGGCCGGAAGATTCTATATGTTGCCTAAAATACATAAAACAGGCAATCCAGGTCGACCAATTGTTTCAGCAAATAGTCATCCAACTGAAAAGATATCAGAATTTGTAGACCATCATCTAAGACCTCATGTGAAAGAACTACCCTCTTACATTCAAGATACAACTGATTATTAATGAAAATGGAAAGCCTCAATCCTCTACCAAGCAATACTATACTTGCATCCATGGACGTGTCTTCTTTATATACCAACATTCCACAAGACGAAGGAATAGCAGCGTGTGAAGAGGTATGAAACACTCGTAGTGAAAAAAATCCTCCAACTGAGTGCCTTGTTACACTTCTGAAACTAGTGCTAGAGAACAACAACTTCTCTTTCAATGAAAAACATTATCTCCAGATAGACGGTACTAGTATGGGCACAAAAATAGCCCCGTCATATGCCAACATATTTATGGGCCAACTTGAAAAACGCCTCTTGGCTAGTGCTCCATACCAGCCCTTATCATGGTTCCGATTCATTAACGATATTGATTTCAAATAGACAGATTCACAAGAACATCTTAATGAATTTCTAGGACACTGTAACTCTTTCCACCATTCAATAAAATTTACATATGAATCATCTATGGAGAAAATAAACTTCCTCGACACTACGAGTTACATCAAGAACGGAACCATTATAACGGACCTTCATTCCAAACAAACGGACAAACATCAATTCCTTTCTCCTAAAAGTTGCCATCCTAAACACTGCTCCCGTGGCATCCCATTCAGCCAGGCATTGCGAATCAAGAGAATATGCTCTACTGAAAATACGCAAAATGCTAGACTTGGACAACTACGTAAACATCTAGTTGTTCGAGGATACAATAACTACATCATTGATAGCGCTTTCGAAAGAGCAAACAAAACTAGTCGCCAAGAACTTCTAGAGTACAAAGATAAGAATAAAGCAGCTAACAGAACACCCCTTGTACTCACTTACCATCCTGATTTTAAAAATGTGTCTTCCATTGTTCAGAAGCATTGGAAAATTATAGAAAATGATTCAAATCTTAAAAAAGTATTTTCCTCACCACCAGTCATGACCTTCAGAAGACCACAAATTAGTGACATCTATATTAGCAAAGCAGCCTACTCCATCTCCCGGTTGCTTCAAACAATGTGGTCGAAGGAACTGCTTGTGTTGTAAAGCTGCCAATACAAGCAGTTCTTTCATCAGCTCCGTTACTAAACAAAAGTATATCATCTACTCAAATTCCAACTGTAAAACGGAGAACTCAATTTATATATTAACATGTGACACTTGTGGCATTCAGTATGTGGGAGAAACAATGGACACATTTAATATTCGGCTCAATAACCATCGTTCATGGTACAAAACCAACAAAAAATGTCCTCTCACAAGACATCTTCGTTCAACGAAACATTCTTTTGATAATGTTACCTTCCAAATCATAGAAGTCAACACCGAGTGGGACACCACGGCGAGAAGGAGAAGAGAAAAAATTTTTGGATATACCAACTCCACACTTTAGAACCTGATGGTCTTAACGAAAAAGATGAGAAAAGATACAGGAAAGATAAAGAATAATTTAGTACACAGCATCGTCCTTTTTATTCTGAAATATTGGCCAATGGACGTTACTAACTTCAACTACCAATTTTGTAAAAATCTTGAACTTCATCCAAATTATGTATTATTTTCAAGGCAGTTAAATTCAAGTGCAACATATACATTGAGATGCAAAAGTTTCTTATCATTTACATCCAATTTCACCTGGATAGATGCACGCTTGATAAAGCTAGTTAGTCTAGCGAAATATTGCGTTTATTTTCATCATTTTGTAAATATTTTAAACATTCTTATATTTACATAACAAAAACTGAAAGCATTGTTGTAAATTTGTCATCTAAAGAACTTACACGTGCTGAAGAATCTCTTTAAGTAAAGGTTTAAACTTCTGTCCTATCCCATCAAATGTAAATAACTTTCAGCTAGACGAGGACTGAGACCAATTCGCTAGACGTTTACGCTTGAAAGATTTTTTCTACAATAGGGCAAGAAAACCTTGAAGAAGCTGTATTAACAGATTCAGATACTGACACCAATGAAGAAGTCACGCCCATCCCAAAATTTGAGAAAAGAAGTTCATGGAAATCACCTAAGAGTAAAATGATAACTTGAGTCATTCATTAACTACGTGAGGTCTGATATAAAGTCCTGTATAACAAAACAAGAAATATAATTTATCCAAGTCAGAAAGCATTGCTTTGAAAGCGTTAAAAGATCAAGAGGATATCGTAATAAAACCTACCGACAAAGGGCGCGGGCAGATTACATAGCAGAGGAAAATTGCCAACTTTCAAACTCCATTTTTATAAACAATTAACCACAGATCCAACACTAAATACTATTCGAAGGATCAACACCATCCTTCAAGAGATGTTCGACAAAAAGCATATAGACAATGACACCTTTGATTATCTCCGACCTCTTGAGAACGAAGCGAAGGCCGGAAGATTCTATATGTTGCCTAAAATACATAAAACAGGCAATCCAGGTCGACCAATTGTTTCAGCAAATAGTCATCCAACTGAAAAGATATCAGAATTTGTAGACCATCATCTAAGACCTCATGTGAAAGAACTACCTCTTACATTCAAGATACAACTGATTATTAATGAAAATGGAAAGCCTCAATCCTCTACCAAGCAATACTATACTTGCATCCATGGACGTGTCTTCTTTATATACCAACATTCCACAAGACGAAGGAATAGCAGCGTGTGAAGAGGTATGAAACACTCGTAGTGAAAAAATCCTCCAACTGAGTGCCTTGTTACACTTCTGAAACTAGTGCTAGAGAACAACAACTTCTCTTTCAATGAAAACATTATCTCCAGATAGACGGTACTAGTATGGGCACAAAATAGCCCCGTCATATGCCAACATATTTATGGGCCAACTTGAAAACGCCTCTTGGCTAGTGCTCCATACCAGCCCTTATCATGGTTCCGATTCATTAACGATATTGATTTCAAATAGACAGATTCACAAGAACATCTTAATGAATTTCTAGGACACTGTTACTCTTTCCACCATTCAATAAAATTTACATATGAATCATCTATGGAGAAAATAAACTTCCTCGACACTACGAGTTACATCAAAACGGAACCATTATAACGGACCTTCATTCCAAACAAACGGACAAACATCAATTCCTTTCTCCTAAAAGTTGCCATCCTAAACACTGCTCCCGTGGCATCCCATTCAGCCAGGCATTGCGAATCAAGAGAATATGCTCTACTGAAAATACAAAATGCTAGACTTGGACAACTACGTAAACATCTAGTTGTTCGAGGATACAATAACAACATCATTGATAGCGCTTTCGAAAGAGCAAACAAAACTAGTCGCCAAGAACTTCTAGAGTACAAAGATAAGAATAAAGCAGCTAACAGAACACCCTTGTACTCACTTACCATCCTGATTTTAAAATGTGTCTTCCATTGTTCAGAAGCATTGGAAAATTATAGAAAATGATTCAAATCTTAAAAAAGTATTTTCCTCACCACCAGTCATGACCTTCAGAAGACCACAAATTAGTGACATCTATATTAGCAAAGCAGCCTACTCCATCTCCCGGTTGCTTCAAACAATGTGGTCGAAGGAACTGCTTGTGTTGTTAAAGCTGCCAATACAAGCAGTTCTTTCATCAGCTCCGTTACTAAACAAAAGTATATCATCTACTCAAATTCCAACTGTAAAACGGAGAACTCAATTTATATATTAACATGTGACACTTGTGGCATTCAGTATGTGGGAGAAACAATGGACACATTTAATATTCGGCTCAATAACCATCGTTCATGGTACAAAACCAACAAAAAATGTCCTCTCACAAGACATCTTCGTTCAACGAAACATTCTTTTGATAATGTTACTTTCCAAATCATAGAAGTCAACACCGAGTGGGACACCACGGCGAGAAGGAAAAGAGAAAAAATTTTTGGATCCACCAACTCCACACTTTAGAACCTGATGGTCTTAACGAAAAAGATGAGAAAAGATACAGGAAAGATAAAGAATAATTTAGTTCACAGCATCGTCCTTTTTATTCTGAAATATTGGCCAATGGACGTTACTAACTTCAATCACCAATTTTGTAAAAATCTTGAACTTCATCCAAATTATGTATTATTTTCAAGGCAGCTAAATTCAAGTGCAACATATACATTGAGATGCAAAAGTTTCTTATCATCTACATCCAATTTCACCTGGTTAGATGCACGCTTGATAAAGCTAGTTAGTCTAGCGAAATATTGCGTTTATTTTCATCATTTTGTAAATATTTTAAACATTCTTATATTTACATACTAAATAGTGTGTTAAAATTACATTGTTAGGCAATCTATAATTTTATTTGTGTAATTGAATTAATCTCTGTACTGATTAATCCACACTCCCATAGATTTGTATGTTATGTGCTGCTATTTATAGGCACTTATATATATATAGAAGTCTATAAAAGGACCAACCAGCAAATTTACTATGTACCGGATCGTCTAGAATAGACGATACTGCGGAAAAAATTATATAAGTCTGTATTGTTTAAATCATTGACACCGACGAAGGCTATTTGTTAAGCCGAAATATTTGTCAACACGATTTAATAACAACATCTTCGTATAATACCATCTTATATTAGTATCGTTGTGCAAATTTTTAGATATATATATATAATTGTATGGCTTTCCAACTACCGTTTTTTACCTAACATTATTGAAGAGACATTAATTGTCGAAATCCGGATATGGTGTACAAAAACCTTTGCACCTTTTGTTTGCGGTATACCATCTTTTCCGCAAGTTTATTGTTTTCTGTTTAGTATTAAATTTATAATTAAGATCCATTTATTACATCGGTGATCCGTTTATTTGGCAATCGCCAATGGCAGTCAGCAGGTTTTAAGAACATTTGTTGTTCGACCTGTTAGTCAAATGCGTTTTGTTAAAATATACTTTTTCACTTTTTTGGTCTTTTGGAAAATGTTGTTTGTGCTGTATTTGTTAACAGACAACGTTATTGTTATAAGTAATATATTTTTCAATACAAAAGGTTAATTTCAATCTACTATAAAAACAAAGTTTAGTACAATGCAATATAAAGCAAGCAATGGACCTGTAGCTGTTTTTAGATTATGTTCCAGATTTTGTAAAAATATTGCAGGGAAATATAGTGCCGATAGGTACTATTAATGATAGAATATGTTTTAACTGTAACGATAATACAATTGAAGATGAGAAACATGTAATTTTGAAATGTGCACTATATATGCAGAATCGTGCTGTATTGTTTAGTGATGCTAATTCTTTTTGTCATGATTTTAATAGTATTAGAGACATATACTACTTTTGTTTGATAGTATGTCTTAGATGGTATAAACTTGTAACCAAAGACATGCGCCGTACTGGGGTATTGTTTTATAAAGGTACCATTCTATTTAATTAGATTAGAAATGTTGATTGAACACACATGTCATTTGAAATTGAGACTTGTGCCTAAATATTGAGATATTTTAAATTGATTATCGCAATGCGTATTTGAACCTACATGTATACATCATATGCATGGATTATTTTTTTAAATAATAATTTTAGAAAAATTGCTTTACACACTAAGAATACATACAATCTAAGACTCTCTCATCTTGCAATAGTATTAAAACATTTGACTTTTCTACACTTTACACAAGTATTCCCCATTCCAAACTAAAAGACAAATTGAAAGAGTTGGTATTACTTTGTTTCATTAAAAAGAATGGCGAACGTAGATACAAGTATCTTGTCTTGGGGAGGGATAAATCCTACTTTGTAAAGAATCACTCTGATTCAAACAAAAAATTCTCTGAAACTGACATTATCAAGATGCTTGATTTTTGATTGACAACATATTTGTTACGTTTGGAAGACGTGTTTTTCAACAGACTGTCGGAATTCCAATGGGAACCAATTGTGCCCCTCTTCTTGCCGACTTGTTTCTTTATTATTATGAGGCTTACTTCATACAGGAACTTCTTAGGAAGAAAGATAAGAAGTTAGCAATATCCTTTAACTCTACGTTCCGCTATATAGATGATGTTCTCTCACTAAATAATACAAAATTTGGTGACTATGTTGAACGAATCTATTCCATCGAACTAGAGATAAAGGATACTACAGATACAGTTAAGTCTGCCTCATATCTTGACTTACATCTAGAAATTGACAATGAGGGTTGGTTGAAAACAAAACTTTATGACAAAGAGATGATTTCAGCTTCCCAATTGTGAACTTTCCATTTCTATGTAGCAACATTCCAGCAGCGCCTGCATACGGAGTATATATCTCCCAATTGATACGATATTCCCGGGCTTGTGTTTCCTATCATGATTTCCTTGATAGAGGATTGCTGCTCACAAGGAAGCTATTAAACCAAGAGTTCCAAATGGTGAAGTTGAAGTCATCCCTTCGTAAATTTTACGGACGCCATCACGAGTTGGTTGACCGTTATGGAATAACCGTTTCACAGATGATATCGGATATGTTCCTTATGTCGTAACTACAATACCTTCCCTTTTCACGAATGTGACTTACCGAATTAGACTATTTACCGGATTTGTAATAACATAAGCAACACGACGGGTGCCACATGTGGAGCAGGATCTGCTGACCCTTCCGGTGCACCTGAGATCACCCCCAGTTTTTGGTGGGGTTCGTGTGGCTTAGTCTTTGGTTTTCTATGTTGTGTCATCTGTACTATTATTTGTCTGTTTGTCTTTTTATTTTTGGCCATGGCGTTGTCAGTTTGTTTTCGATCTATGAGTTTGACTGTCCCTCTGGTATCTTTCGTCCCTCTTCTAAAAAAGATATTTACCACACGTTTTTGAAATTTAGAAGGTTAGATCATGATAAGGATACAAAATATATGAACTTAAATGAGTTTTTTCTTTTTAGGATTTATTGCTGTATGATTTAAATATTAAAGTATAGCAATTCCTACCTGTCCCACATTGACGATGCTACCATTGTAAACAACTATCACATTGAAGTGCTTCTTGTCTTGGACGAGTTGTACTATCACAACTTAAACACGTGTCGCCTGTCATTTTGTTTTTGCATACTTGCCGATTTGGCTTGTACTTTTTATGGAAGACCATCTTCAGACAAAGTAATCTATTGGCTGTCTGTAATTTCTCAAATTGAAAAGCCATAGTAAGTTCTTTGATTGGTCACATTAGGTGCAAAAACTTATGCAAACACTTTGACTCATGGCTTCCTTTTTGATTAAAAATCAGCTTGTGTCCCTTTTTACTGCATTTCCTGACAAAAACAACTGTTAATAACTATAAAAACAGTTGCAGATAATTATAAAGATAAAGAATAATTTAGTTCACAGCATCGTCCTTTTATTCTGAAATATTGGCCAATGGACGTTACTAACTTCAATCACCAATTTTGTAAAATCTTGAACTTCATCCAAATTATGTATTATTTTCAAGGCAGCTAAATTCAAGTGCAACATATACATTGAGATGCAAAGTTTCTTATCATCTACATCCGATTTCACCTGGTTAGATGCACGCTTGATAAAGCTAGTTAGTCTAGCGAAATATTGCGTTTATTTTCATCATTTTGTAAATATTTTAAACATTCTTATATTTACATACTAAATAGTGTGTTAAAATTACATTGTTAGGCAATCTATAATTTTATTTGTGTAATTGAATTAATCTCTGTACTGATTAATCCACACTCCCATAGATTTGTATGTCATGTGCTGCTATTTATAGGCACTTATATATATATAGAAGTCTATAAAAGGACCAACCAGCAAATTTACTATGTACCGGATCGTCTAGAATAGACGATACTGTGCAGATAAGGAAAAAATTATATAAGTCTGTATTGTTTAAATCATTGACACCGACGAAGGCTATTTGTTAAGCCGAAATATTTGTCAACACGATTTAATAACAATTTCTTCGTATAATACCATCTTATATTAGTATCGTTGTGCAAATTTTTAGATATATATATATAATTGTATGGCTTTCCAAATACCGTTTTTTACCTAACATTATTGAAGAGACATTAATTGTCGAAATCCAGATATGGTGTACAAAAACCTTTGCACCTTTTGTTTGCGGTATACCATCTTTTCCGCAAGTTTATTGTTTTCTGTTTAGTATTAAATTTATAATTAAGATCCATTTATTACATCGGTGATCCGTTTATTTGGCAATCGCCAATGGCAGTCAGCAGGTTTTAAGAACATTTGTTGTTCGACCTGTTAGTCAAATGCGTTTTGTTAAAATATACTTTTTCACTTTTTTGGTCTTTTGGAAAATGTTGTTTGTGCTGTATTTGTTAACAGACAACGTTATTGTTATAAGTAATATATTTTCAATACAAAAGATTAATTTCAATCTACTATAAAAACAAAGTTTAGTACAATGCAATATAAAGCAAGCAATGGACCTGCAGCTGTTTTAGATTATGTTCCAGATTTTGTAAAAATATTGCAGGAAATATAGTGCCGATAGGTACTATTAATGATAGAATATGTTTTAACTGTAACGATAATACAATTGAAGATGAGAAACATGTAATTTTGAAATGTGCACTATATATGCAGAATCGTGCTGTATTGTTTAGTCATGCTAATTCTTTTTGTCATGATTTTAATAGTATCAGAGACATATAATACTTTTGTTTGTTAGTATGTCTTAGATGGTATAAACTTGTAACCAAAGACACGCGCCGTACTGGGGTATTGTTTTATAAAGGTACCATTCTATTTAATTGGATTAGAAATGTTGATTGAACACACGTGTCATTTGAAATTGAGACTTGTGCCTAAATATTGAGATATTTTAAATTGATTATCGCAATGCGTATTTGAACCTACATGTATACATCATATGCATGGATTATTTTTTTAAATAATAATTTTAGAAAAATTGCTTTACACACTAAGAATACATACAATCTAAGACTCTCTCATCTTGCAATAGTATTAAAACATTTGACTTTTCTACACTTTACACAAGTATTCCCATTCCAAACTAAAGACAAATTGAAAGAGTTGGTATTACTTTGTTTCATTAAAAGAATGGCGAACGTAGATACAAGTATCTTGTCTTGGGAGGGATAAATCCTACTTTGTAAAGAATCACTCTGATTCAAACAAAAATTCTCTGAAACTGACATTATCAAGATGCTTGATTTTTGATTGACAACATATTTGTTACGTTTGGAAGACGTGTTTTCAACAGACTGTCGGAATTCCAATGGGAACCAATTGTGCCCCTCTTCTTGCCGACTTGTTTCTTTATTATTATGAGGCTTACTTCATACAGGAACTTCTTAGGAAGAAAGATAAGAAGTTAGCAATATCCTTTAACTCTACGTTCCGCTATATAGATGATGTTCTCTCACTAAATAATACAAAATTTGGTGACTATGTTGAACGAATCTATTCCATCGAACTAGAGATAAAGGATACTACAGATATAGTTAAGTCTGCCTCATATCTTGACTTACATCTAGAAATTGACAATGAGGGTCGGTTGAAAACAAAGGTTTATGACAAAAGAGATGATTTCAGCTTCCCAATTGTGAACTTTCCATTTCTATGTAGCAACATTCCAGCAGCGCCTGCATACGGAGTATATATCTCCCAATTGATACGATATTCCCGGGCTTGTGTTTCCTATCATGATTTCCTTGATAGAGGATTGCTGCTCACAAGGAAGCTATTAAACCAAGAGTTCCAAATGGTGAAGTTGAAGTCATCCCTTCGTAAATTTTACGGACGCCATCACGAGTTGGTTGACCGTAATGGAATAACCGTTTCACAGATGATATCGGATATGTTCCTTGTGTCGTAACTACAATACCCTCCCTTTTCACGAATGTGACTTACCGAATTAGACTATTTACCGGATTTGTAATAACATAAGCAACACGACGGGTGCCACATGTGGAGCAGGATCTGCTTACCCTTCCGGTGCACCTGAGATCACCCCCAGTTTTTGGTGGGGTTCGTGTTGCTTAGTCTTTGGTTTTCTATGTTGTGTCATCTGTACTAATATTTGTCTGTTTGTCTTTTTATTTTTGGCCATGGCGTTGTCAGTTTGTTTTCGATCTATGAGTTTGACTGTCCCTCTGGTATCTTTCGTCCCTCTCATAAAAAAAATATTTACCACACGTTTTTGAAATTTAGAAGGTTAGATCATGATAAGGATACAAAATATATGAACTTAAATGAGTTTTTTTCTTTTTAGGATTTATTGCTGTATGATTTAAATATTAAAGTATAGCAATTCCTACCTGTCCCACATAGACGATGCTACCATTGTAAACAACTATCACATTGAAGTGCTTCTTGTCTTGGACGAATTGTACTATCACAACTTAAACACGTGTCGCCTGTCATTTTGTTTTTGCATACTTGCCGATTTGGCTTGTACTTTTTATGGAAGACCATCTTCAGACAAAGTAATCTATTGGCTGTCTGTAATTTCTCAAATTGAAAAGCCATAGTAAGTTCTTTGATTGGTCACATTAGGTGCAAAAACTTATGCAAACACTTTGACTCATGGCTTCTTTTTTGAGTAAAAATCAGCTTGTGTCCCTTTTTACTGCATTTCCTGACAAAAACAACTGTTAATAACTATAAAAACAGTTGCAGATATTTATTTCTTTGTTGGTTAATTAACCTCATATTTTTAGAGTTTAACAATTAATTAAGGACAAATCCTGCAAACAAAGAAAGTGTAATTATAATTATTAAAGTTTCCAAGTGCTGCTTAATCAAACCAAGCATCGGTCTTTATAAAATATTTACGTCTAGACGCAAAATTTTATTTATGCTATATTTAAAAAAAACATTAAAATCATGAAAATTATACAAAAATATGATACGAAATAATTAACATGTATTAAGTCCATAAGGTACGAAATGGTAGATGCATTTGGCCCATAGGGTACGAAATGGATATTATCGTGGGTACGAAATGGTAAGTGTTGGGTACGAAATGGTAAATTTGGGTACGAAATCGCAGAGGTACGAAATGGTCAAGGTACGAAATGACTTGCTTCCAAGACGAAGATACAACGATTTGACAAGATGCCCTCACGATAGTCTCACGCAGGGCAAAATGGACATACGAATTCAACACGAAAATGAACCTTCGCAAGGTCTTTCGGAATTTTTTTGGCATGCCAAAGATTTTACCACCGCTCACGAAGTTGCTGCCGGAGCCTTAGAACTCAACCGGCGGTCATACGATGGCTTAAGATGCCCTCACGAATGGCCCGATGTTTTTACAATCACACCCGAATTTGAACATTTCCTTTACCATGTGTCCATCTGATGTCAATTTCGGGACAGTGTGACACCTGTATAGAATAAAGGGCAAGTAAAAAAAATAATTGTTTTCTAAAGGAAAGCCAATTACATGTTTTGAAAACACATTTACCAGATGACGTGTTGTCAAATATGTTATAAAACCTAGAATCTTCACAACATCAGTCTCATGTTTGTTTATGATTTAGATTTGTTTTATCCCTCACTACTTAGTAACGGAAGGTTCTATTACATTATATGAGGGGCGTTTTCCGTGTTTTCACTACTGAGTAACAGAAGATTCATTTATATTATGCGACGGACGTTTTCCATGTTTTCATTACTTAGTAACAGAAGATTCTATTATATTATGCAAGGGTACGTTTTTTTATGTTTTCACTAATAAGAAACAGAAGATTCTATTACATTATAGGAGGAAATTTTTCATGTTTTCACTACCTAGTAACAGAAGATGTTATTACAGTATGCGAGGGAGTTTTCCTATGTTTTCACTACTTAGTAACAGAAGATTCTATTACAGCATGCGAGGGACGTTTTTCATTTTTTTTCACTACTTAGTAACAGAAGATTCTTTTACATTATGTGAGGAACGTTTTCCGTGTTTTCACTACTAAGAATCAGAAGATTCTACTACATTATGCAAGGGACGTTTTGCCTACTTAGTAAGATTCTATTACATTATGCGAGAAAGGTTTCCCGTGTTTAACTTCTTAGAAACAGACGATTCTATTATGTAATATAAGGGATGTTTTCCCTACTTAGTAACAGGAGAATCTATTACAGTATGCGAGGGGCGTTTGCCATGTTTTCAATACATCAATTGTCTTACCCGTGCAAGCAGTTAGAACTGAATTGTCTTGAATTGGCGGAGTAATACTTAAAGTGTCAAGCTGTACTTAGGAATTTGTGCAAAACAGTAAAAGTCGCGAAGGTGACTGATTAATATGAGAGTAACCGGATTGAAATATATGCAAAACAGCTTAATCTCTAAACAAGGTACAATTTTTTGTTTTCAAAATATAAAAACAAGAGGCAACATTTTAATATTCCGTCATATCAGATGATGTTGAGATCAAAATGACAGTTAACCCTAACTCATTTCCTAGTGTTAAAACAAGACTGTATATTCAACTTGTCTCCAATTAAACACAAATATAGATTAGGGGTTTCAATACCATCCCTGAAGTTTTAAAGTTATGTTAATCCACAGTTTACTTAAGGAATGACTGTAATATTTTTTCTGTCTATGACGAAATAAGATTATAAATGTGGTGCACACTGAATAACCCGCGTATGGGGCTATTTAAAAGTGAGCACAACATTTTTAAACTTATTTCGAATAGACAGAAACTATATTATAGTCCTTCCATATAATTTGATTCTAAATTCTATTTTTAAGGAGTAAATAATGAAAAAAAAATGTTGATGACGTCACGGTCAGAAGACAAAATTATGTCTATGAGCTGATAGACAAAAAAACTTTCAGCCAATCAGAAGACGTGTTACATCCCAAATAAAATTATATGAACATCTTAAGGTAGCACAATACAAAGATTTTTATACCTCCAATTCCCCTCTTTTAAACTGCTGTAACTTTCTTAATAAAGCATGGATATTTATAAAAGTGGTATGTATGGAAAGCTAAGAGATTTATCTTTCAAATGAATGCAGTGTCAGTATTATGCAACCATTATGTAATCAATTATAATGCTATTAGTGTAGAAATCTCAGTCTGTGTACTTAAATGAATTTAGCTTTGTCATCTTGATTGTAATCTTATTCTACACAGCATGAGCTCCATAACCGTGTCTCAGATTTTTCCTATGATGTTCTATTCTCTCTCAGATACGGATAAGGTCACAACTCCTCCCCCACTGACTAGACATGACCCATTAATTATAACAGGATAAAAACAGAAACCTGAGATTGCTAATTAAATACATTCCTCTTCTTTATCAAGGATTACAGTCTTTCAAAATCAAATATTAACTGTATCAGAATATACTCCTTCACAAAAAACAACTTGTTTCAAATAGTAATTAACATAAAGTAAAATTTATTGATGCAATCCTCCCCACATCAAATGGAATTTTCCATTAAAGTGGAACATTAAAAAAATTATGTTACTTTGCCTCATGAATGCTATATTGCCTTCTTGTTTTCACAGGAAGCAGAAATAGGTACTGAAGATGCCAACTATGCCTGGCCAAAAAGAGGTGCTTAATTATCTCAGATCTATGGCACCTTTTGATGTGAAAGGGGAAATAAAACAGGTGTGTATTTCTTTATTTTTATGATTTTTGGTCTTGTGTCCAGTGGCAAATATTTCAAAATTATTTCATTCATGATGACATTATTTTGATGACAGCCATAAAAACCAAATGGGATAACAAAGCAAATGATCTAAAATAACAATAAAAACAAACAAAATACTGAACTTGAATACATGAACACTATCAAGAAGGGTATTAATACAAAGCTAAGTCATCAGTGGCTTTGTATATATTAAAAATTTACAAGAAACCCACTAAAATATGAATCATAATATTTTATACATCTATAATAAAATCAATAAATGTAATCAAATTATGAAACTGAAATCTGTCATATTTTCTCTATTACAGAAGCCCACAAAGTGTCCATGGTGCAGTTTTGTGAAGTTGTTGGCAGGAAAAATGAAATAATGGAAACTTGACCAAATTACACACATGAAATAAATAGATAAATGTTGTAATAAGTAAAGAGTTTAGTCAACATTTGCCTGTTCACATGAACCCCTCTTATGTCCTTTCATGGGATTCCCACATTTCTTGCATTTCCGTTGTGTTTTGTTTTTACTACTTGTTACAGAAACAGACGCACTACTATAGTATTGTTTCTTTGCATAACTGTCATCATACTGCAATGAGTCCAGTTTTCCAGCTTCCATGGCTTTGAGGTCCTTCCTTCTTTGTTTTACATGAGCACTGTGTTTGTACGCTGCATGTTTAAGCCTTGTATCATCAATTCGCATCCATAATGATTTGTTGTTTATCCCAATTTTTAAATTCATTTCATCAAATAGCTTGCTGTTGTAATTATTCATTCCTTTGTTAAAATGTCCAACAGCAAGTGGACAAGTAAGTACTGGACTTAAGAGATTTTTCAGAGGTCGGTAACTGCTTGTTTCTAACACTTTGTCAGTCTGCCATTTGCACCATGATAACTCACCCTTTGGGCAATATTGATGTTGTGGTTCTTTTATTGTGCTTGAATAATGAAAAAGTATGGCCATCACATTTTTTTGCATTGCTACGGCATCACCTTTGTTCTTTCTGATCGCCATACCATAAAATACTTGAAAGCTGTTGATTAATTTGTTGGTAAGTCTACCCTTCCCTGTCATTTGCTTCCCATCTGCAAGTTTTTTACCTGTAAGAGTAACGATTTTCATTCAGCTGTAAATATTTTTGAAAAATTCTGTAATAAAAATTCCAATTGAAAGAATGGAGAGAAATAAACCCAAAAGCCAAAAATAAAAATAAAAAAAAAATAAAAACCAAACAAATAAGATAAGTTTTTACAGTTTCCAGCACAGATTTTTTTAAAGTGGCAAAATATGATTTTTTCGGAGGGGGGAGTGGGGGTAAGTGATTTTTTTCCAATTATATATCAACATTTTTTATATTAACCTTTTTGGCATGTTGTTTCATCACACTCAGGAATGACAAAAACTTAGTTTAAATTTCTACTATTTGATATTTGTATGGTTTATAAAAAGCATTTATTCCAAGGAGAAAATACAAAAAACAGTAATCCTGTAATACTAATCCTATTTAACATCCAGCTGTGTCAATATGTTAACATATATCATATGACATTTGTGTCAATAAATTAATTGATAATCTAAATCCTCATTACTTTAATGCATAAAGTATATATGCTACTAATATTTGAAAAGACAATCTGTCTATGAGAAATTATTGTATATATACCGATTATTTTTATTGCTTTTGATAAAAGATTACATACCTTTGTTTTGGTCAACTGGGTCAATATCCCTAATGCGCTTCGAAATGAGGAACTCAAAAGTTGTGTGTAAACAAAAAATCTCTGTGTAGTAATACTGGACATGTTTCTATTTTTACAAATGACTGAGCTTAACCATTTGTGGTGATTAGGAAAGTAGAGGAACATAGAATAAATGTGTAAAAACTATGGAGCTATTAAATGTGTTCAAAGTATTAAATTTTCAAAGAACTTATTGTGTTAGAAAAGGGATTTTTTTACCACGAGGAGCCGCATCACAAAAGCATGTTTGGGGTATGCTAATTTACGGAAAAAGTAATCTCACTTCGTACCCCGAAAATTTAACCACATATGTGAAAATGTCACAGCTTCGAAACGAGCTATCATACATATCCAAGTTTACGATATGGACTGAGCTACAGGAAAAAACGTAACCATTACCGCCTATGGAAAACAATTAAAGATATAGAGCCAAATTACAAGAAGATTTTCAGCAGTTTTCAGACTGATTTATGGATGATTGCACCTTGTTCACCAGAAAAAATTGTGAAAATGACGGTTAGTAGTCTTTTATTTATACCTAGTTACCCCAGCTGGTTTTAGATAAACATTATCGATAAAGATCAGCAAAAATTTTCGCTTTTGAAATGCATTACTGGCACGGGGCTGAACACTTCTTTTAAGCACAATCATAACTTTGTTTACACCGAGAGATCCGAAAGGCACTTGTTATTTACTTGAAAAAGGCATGAATTTCTTATGGATACATTTAATATTAAATTGTAAGTAAACATGACACAATAAAGTCTTTGTTATGTAATTATCATTCCGGTCTACAGGAATAGTGATAATCAAGGGAAATAGCACACTTCATACGAGTAAAGTGTGATACATCATCACATGTGCTTTTAACCAATAATTTGACCCCTGGTCATTAGAAATTATATGCAAATAGACAGACAAACATGTATTAAGAAAATCATGAATTATTATATTTTAATGCACACTAGCAAATCACAAGATATTGTCTTTTCTCAGTGAAAAACGGAGAAGGGTCAAACCTTTTGAAAACAATAGTGCTGCACCTATTCAATTATTAAGCTACTACTCATTGCTCCTAATATACAAATGATATAAAAGGTTTAAATGAAGGTTGATAAGCCACAAGGGAGAAGCATTTCTCTTTCTTTGCGATAAAACTTTCAAGAATTTGATTTTTTCTCTCTCAATAATACTTATGTATTTAAATCAAATGATAACACAGCCTGAGTAATTTTTTGTCTTATTTCAGTTCCAGAAATATCATTACTATTTAAGCTGAGACGGCAAACTAGAGGTTTTAAAAAGTTCTGAATAACTGGTAAGCATTTGTTTAATTAGGCAAGCTCTAAATTGTTTATTTATGGTATTCATGCAATTGAAATTACTCGGTATGTTAAAAATATGCTGACATGAAAACTGCTGCTATGGTCTTGATAAAAATGCTTAGTTACTGATCTTTTCGACTCCATATTTCGAGTTAAACCTTGCGGCAACTGTTCCTCATGTAAGATTGCAAACTATAATTAGCATTATTTTGATCTGTCGTTATTTAATGACGCCATAATACGTGTGATGTCACAATGTTTCCTTTAAAACCTCAAGTGCATTTCTCACTGATAAAGGGTTTTCACTGAAATACATGTAAAAAACTTTTTTTTTCAAATAGAAATATGTGAAAGGACAAGTTTTGAAAATTTTCACTTCATTGCACTCTAATTGTATGATAGAAATGACATTCACAGTAGTTTAGAGTGGTTTCTACAGTATAAAATACCAGATTACCACTGGTAAAAATAACTAAGTATTTTGGTGGTTTTTTTATGATATCTACATTTTTGCATAATTTCTCAGTCAAAAAGCACTTTTAGGCACCAGAAAATTTTATTGAATCCTTTTACAGGGTCTGTGTATTGTAATTTAAGGTTATAATCAGATGTTTTGTCCATGTTTTGACTAGTAAAGGTATACTGGAAGAAATTAATTATACATACACATTGTATTCAAAATTAATAAATATAGCAATAAAAGTGTCATTGCCTAATAGTGATGAAACAATTTTATTTTTTTTCAGAAATGGACAAAAATACACAGATTTATTCAGAAAGTCATACCAATGAAGATCACATAAAAATATTTGGAGAAATCAGAACTATGGATTTCAAATTGGGCCAATATCCCTAAAGCGCTTCGAAATGAGGAACTCAAAAGTTGTGTGTAAACAAAAAATCTCTGTGTAGTGATATTGGACATGTTTCTATTTTTTACAAATGACTGAGCTTAACCATTTGTGGTGATTAGGAAAGTAGAGGAACATAGAATAAATGTGTAAAAACTATGGAGCTATTAAATGTGTTCAAAGTATTAAATTTTCAAAGAACTTATTGTGTTAAAAAAGGGATTTTTTACCACGAGAAGCCGCATCACGAAAGGATGTTTGGGGTATGCTAATTTACGGGAAAAGCAATCTCACTTCGTACCCCGAAAATTTAACCACATATGTGAAAATGTCACAGCTTCGAAACGAGCTATCATACATATCCAAGTTTACAATATTGACTGAGCTACAGGAAAAAACGTTACCATTACCGCCTATGGAAAAACAATTAAAGATATTGACCAAACTAATCTCTTCAGATGTTTTCCCATGCGTCCTTGTATGTGAGCAACACAATCTTCTTTCTGTATTATAATGTTTGGACCATAAGGATGGGTATCTACAACACTACCATATGCTATCCCCATCGCCCACAAATGTTGTATACTGTAGTTCATTGAATTCTTCTGACCTTCTAAATAGCATGACAGCACTTTGAGCTTCCATGGTTTTTGCTGATCCTTCATGATTTAGAGTGCACACTTTGTCATGTTCAACAAATCATGCAAGAAATTCTCTTGTGTTTGTTTTTCCCTCACGGTCCCATTTTTTACATCCTTTACATTCATTGGACAAAGTCACATAGTCAAGTACTTTCCCAGTATCAATAGATATAACACTTACAAAGCCATTCCTTGCACTGTATCCCACATGAACTCATGATCCATCCACAGATAACGCACACTTGCATGGTCCTTCTCCATCCCATTCTGAGGAATCACTCTTTATTTTTTTTCAATTCTTCAGCTGACTCTAACATTGTGTCCCTACATGTCTTTTCTGCTACCTCCTTTAATGCTTCAGTGTGAATTTTATAAGGTTTATAATTTATAGGAGCTGGAAGGTCCATGATAGAACAAAATTTCAACAGAGCACTTCGAGATTTTCCAATTGTCCTCATTGCCAGGACAGACAATCTGTTAATGTCCTTAGAATGACCAGATTCATATCCAGTATTGGAATCTGAATAAAATTCACATATATGGTGACAGTTCCCACAAATTTAGTGAAGTCTGGAGCAAAACCCATGTTGGCCTGGCAAGATTTCAAGCTTAAGGGATCCGATGTGACAATTTCGGCACACTGCTGCTGATAAAACACTTTCTTGCAAAGGTTTAAGATGAATTATAAGTCTTCCGTGTACTCCTGAATTCGCTTCATCCCCCCAACCTCATCACCATCTTCTTTTTCATCTTCCTCTTCGTCATCATTTAAATCATTAACAATATCATCATCATAATCCGATTCCTCATTTTCAGACTGTCTTCTTTAATGTTCCATTCAATGTTCAAATCTTGGTTTCCAGTTGTTCAAAAGCATGTGCCTGGTTGTAATAAGAGCCTTTGTCAGATTCTTTAAGAGAATACTTATGCTCTATGGGCATTGACTTTTTATCTTTTGTAGATTTTTTCCCTCTTTTCCTTTTTTTTTGATTTACTATAATCCATCCTTTTTTTATAAATAACTTTCAGCAGTGAAAAAAAAAATCTTCCACATGGACCTCTTCTGTTAATTTTGTCTGGGTTACTGATAACAGGTCAAATCATTGTCCAATTATCTCAAAGATAAACAGTTATAAAGACCGCCCACATGTTTTATCTACTCTTGGTCAGCCATGTGTGTTTGTTTACCAAACTAATTAGCATCAATAGTCATTAACAGTAAAGAAATTATGATTTATTATTTCTTCTATAGGTCAAGTATGTAAATAAGTAATAGAAAATGCCAAAATTGAAATTTTGGTATAAAAGTGTATCTTTTGTATTGTGCTACCTTAAAGCAGCATAAGCTGTCAAATTCATGATCATCTATTTGCCTTTAATTCTCATATTTGATGTAAAACATACTAAAACGTACATTCAAATTACAAAAAGTTCAAAAAGGAACATTTAACAATGGATTTACTCGTTATAATGTATCAGGATTTCGTGCGTATTTTAGACAAGACTAATAACTAACAACCGAGATGAACTCCAAAGACTGCTGACAGTCATATAACCTGATATAAACATAAACATAGTAGTCATAGATAGTAAGCACGTGCAATTGTATAATAACGATTTTTATAGGTCTGTTTGATTTTTAAAACATGTAAATCATCGTTTTAACTGTGAAAAGAATGATTTTATGAGGCGCAAATCAGTCATTGAAATGGTTTTTTTGTGACTTCCTTCTTTCATATTTAAATGTTGACATTCGTTACTATTTAATAACTGAACAGTTTGAATGCGCGTGATCCATGGTCAAATCAAATATTGCATGAATACAGATTTAAATGAGTCATTTTATTGACTTGCAAGCCAATAATACATTAGCGATGTCTTTGAGCTTATTTTGGACCAAACTGATAGCTTATAGCGAAGAAGTATACCAATGTCAGGTAAGAAAATCCAAAGTCCATGTATAAATACAAAAATATCAAGATGAAAATAGTCACAATCATATGTAGGTTAATAGAGTCAGACCAAGGGGTCTTTGATATATATGTGTCACATAATCTTCTCTTTTTCTTTGCATTCAATGATATGACGTTATTTATGTTTATATTTATGTATGATTTTAATCTGTTCCAGTTTATGGTATGCATGTATCATATAAAAAGAAGAAAACATAAGGACGCGGAAGGGGTAACTTTATTTATTCACTTAAATGCTAATGTTATCAGTATTGACAGACCCGAAACAATTTTTGTCAATAGAAATGCAGAACACTTTGATAAAAATATTGGAAATGATAAAATCTGTAAAGTGTCAAATGATATTATCCTATTTCATTTTAATAACGTCAAATTGATGAAACTTGTAAGACTAAAATGATTGATAGTTTAATTTTTTTTTCCAAACCGAAACGGCCATTTTGATTTAAGCCAAAGAAAATCTGAAAAGATTAAGTAAGTTTTTTGTGATATTCAGTGTTGTAGTCATTTTTTGACGTTTCCATATTAATTATGATTTGACACTTTGCTTTCGCTCACAGTAAATCATGGTCTGTATAGCCTCTTTTGAGACTATAAATGACATGTATTGTATATCCACTATGCTTTAAATAAATACCGAATTGACTGAAACGTGACTGCACTAACTTTAATTTGTCTATTAGAAAGCAGACGTTCCGATCATTGCCTACAGAATGAATTGCATCATCACAGACCTCTCTGGTATTTTTAATCTTAAAGCAGCAATTTGACCACCATCCGAACAACAGCCAATTAATCTGTTCAGTCTATCTAAGAATTAAGTTCCAATATTAATTATCTGTATAGAACATTTGTTGCTGAACTGCCTGAAACGTGATTGAACATATTATTTATAGTTATATTGTCTAAACAATACCATATTACAACTAAGAATATATTTTCAAAATCTTTACAATAATTCATTTGACAAAGACATCTCAGTTTGCATTTATGAAAAAATGGTGATTTTCAATCTGTGCAAGTTAATTTATCCATGTCGTGTGGATGGACTAACACATATGAAAAAAGTTTGTATTTTTTATCAGTTTATGATAACAGTAGTCTAGAACCGCAAAGCAAAATGGTATGTTATTGTCACTGCTTTAAGTTTGCAGATTTACCAAATTATAACCTAGGTACGTATCATTAATTAATTTTTACAACAAACGAAGGTAAACTTATTATAGAAAGGGATATATATATACATATATATATCTTACGATCCTTTACGATAGATATTTAGCTAATCTGCAATCAATTCCATCTTCATGCCTAATATATCATGTACTGTGTTACAACTCTAGATTGTACTGACGAGGAACGGTAACACTAGGCCACCAAAAGCTGAATTATTAAGTTCAGTCTAGGTGGCCGAGTAGTCTAGAGCGATGGACACAGTGCAGGCGGTGTTGTCGCTATATTCAAATAGCATGAGTTCGAATCCTGGCGAGGGAAGAACAACAATTTGCTTCGTCAAATTTGCAGATTTAACATTGATGTGCTGATATTTAGTTATATACAAGTCTAAATTGAAAACAACGTTCAAACCTGTGATTGCGTTGGATAAAAACAGCAATTTTTATACGTGTGCATGTACAACAAATTTTTTGGTAGAGGGGTCTAAATACAGCACAAACAACATTTTCAAAAAGACCCAAAAAGTGAAAAGTATATTTTAACAAATCGCATTTGACTAACAGGTCGAACAACGGATGTTCTTAAACCCTGCTGACTGCCATTGACGATTGCCAAATAAATTGATCACGAGATGTAACATGGATCTTAATTATTAATTTAATACCAAACAGAAAACAATAAACTTGTGGAGAAGATGGGATGGTATACCATAAACATGAGGTGCAAAAATTTGTACACTATATCCGGATTTCGACAATTAATGTCTCTTCAGTGATGTTAGGGATCGAAACGGTATTTGGAAGGCCATTTAATTTACCTCAATTTAGGATAGACTCTTGAATTTTGAAGAGTCGAAATAGGATGAACGGATCATATAAACCCGAAGGAAATTATAATACAAGTCCAAACGAAAAAATATAAACAGGACTAAATTGAAAACAACGTTTAAACCTATGATTGCGTTGGATAAAAACCGCAATTTTTATACGTGTGCATGTACAACAAATTTCTTGGTAGAGGGGTCTAAATACAGCACAAACAACATTTTCCAAAAGACCAAAAAAGTGAAAAGTATATTTTAACAAATCGCATTTGACTAACAGGTCGAACAACTGATGTTCTTAAACCCTGCTGACTGCCATTGACGATTGCCAAATAAATTGATGACGAGATGTAACATGGATATATATATATATACAAGTCATAATTGAAAACAACGTTCGAACCTATGATTGCGTTGGATAAAAATCGCAATTTTTATACGTGTGCATGCAAAACAAATTTCTCGGTAAAAGGGTCTTAATACAGCACAAACAAAATTTTCCAAAAGACCAAAAAAGTGACAAAGTATATTTTAACAAAACGCATATGACTAGCAGGTCGAACAACGGATGTTCTTAAACTCTGCTGACTGCCATTAGCTATTGCCAAATAAAATGATCACCAGATGTAACAAAATGGATCTTAAATATTAATTTAATATCAAACAGAAAACAATAAACTTGCGGAAAAGATGGTATACCGCAAACAAAAGGTGTAAAAAAAAGGACACCATATCCGGATTTAGACAATTAATGTCTCTTCAGTGATGTTAGGAATCGAAACGGTATTTGGAAGGCCATTTAATTTACCTCAATTTAGGATAGACTCTTGAATTTTGAAGAGTCGAAATAGGATGAACGGATCATATAAACCCGAAGGCAAATATAATAGAAGCCCAAACGAAAAAATACAAAAACAAGTCTAAATTGAAAACAACGTTCAAACCTATGATTGCGTTGGATAAAAACCGCAATTTTTATACGTGTACATGCAAAATAAATTTCTGCGTATATATATATATATTGTATAATTATTTCTGTGACTGTATGGTACGATCCTTTACGATAGATAATTAGCTAATCTGCAATCAATTCCATCTTCATGCCTAATATATCATGTACTGTATTACAACTCTAGATTCTACTGACGAGAAAAGGTAACACTAGGCCACCGAAAGCTGAATTATGAGTTCAGTCTAGGTGGCCGTGTGGTAGAATGCAGGCGGTGTTGTCTCGATATCCCAATAGCATGAGTTCTAATCCCGGCGAGGGAAGAACAAAAATTTGCTTCCGCAAATTTGCAGATTTAACATTGTTGTGCTGATATTTATATTAGTTATGAACATAAAATGTGTTTTCAGCCGTGTATCACCTTCACTAGTGATCCAATGGATGGATTTGTCGGAGAGTTGTCGTTTGTTTAGACGTACTTATCAAAATAATTATTTCTGTGACTGTATCTTACGATCCTTTACGATAGATATTTAGCTAATCAGCAATATTGCCATCTTCATGCCTAATATATAATGTACTGTGTTACAACTCTAGATTCTACTAACGAGGAAAGGTAACACTAGGCCATCGAAAGCTGAATTATTAAGTTTAATCTAGGTGGCTGAGTGGTCTAGAGCGATTGACACAGTGCAGGCAGTGTTGTCTCGATATCACAATAGCATGAGTTTGAATCCCGGCGAGTTAAGAACAAAAATTTGCTTCCGCAAATTTGCAGATTTAACATTATTGTGCTGGCATTTTGAATATCTATATATTTATTTCTGTGACTGTATTGTACGATCCTTTACGATAGATATTTAGCTAATCTGCAATCAATTCCATCTTCATGCCTAATACATCATGTACTGTATTACAACTCTAGATTCTACTGACGAGGAAAGGTAACACTAGGGCACCGAAAGCTTAATTATGAGTTCAGTCTAGGTGGCTGTGTGGTACAGTGCAGGCGTAGTGGTCTCGATATCCCAATAGCATGAGTTCGAATCCCGGCGAGGGAAGAAAATTAAACATTATATATATAATGTGTTTTCAGCCGTGTATCACCTTCACTGGTGATCCAATGAATGGATCTATCGTAGAGTTGTCACTTGTTGGGACGTACTGTAGCGTAGCTGTAGCGTACGATCCTTAACGATATTTAGCTAATCTGCAATCAAGTCCATCTTCATGCCTAATATATCATGTACTGTGTTACAACTCTAGATTCTACTGACGAGGAAAGGTAACACTAGGACACCGAAAGCTGAATCATTGAGTTCAGTCTAGGTGGCCGTGTGGTCTAGAGCGCTGGACACAGTGCATGCGGTGTTGTCTCGATATCCCAATAGCATGAGTTCGAATCGCGGCGAGGAAAGAACAAAAATTTGCTTCCGCAAATTTGCAGATTTAACATTGTTGTGCTGATATTTAGAGTAATTATATGTTTGTGCTGTATTTAAACCCCCCTATCAAGAAATTTGTTTTCCATGCACACGTATAAAAATTGACATTTTTATCCAACGCAATCATAGGTTTGAACGTTGTTTTCAATTTAAACTTGTTTATATTTATATATACATATACTATATACTAACTTAAAATACACCTTAAATATTAAGAACGAATGTTTAGATTATAACATTTTAAAGAATTTTATTTCATTTTGTAATGGTTTTCTTTTCATTATCCCCATGGTGTACCCAATCATCCACATGCAAAATTTAAGATCAAGCTGACCATCTACTCACTTAAAGAAGTATTTATGAACAGTAGAATAATTTCTATAAAAAGATCTCGAATAAAGTTCATCCAGATTTATGTTTTAAGTCATAGGATACGCACGTCTTTCTTGTGGTGGGATTGAAAGGATATTTATATGTGTCTTTAAGTGGTATTTCGGGAGAGAGAAAAAAAACTAATATTTATGCATATATGTAAATGGATTATGCGTGTTTTTCGTTTAATAAATCTTGGATGTAGAATCGTGTGAGAAAAAGTTACATGGTACAAGAAGAATAAATTTAAAGGTATGTAACACTCTAGTAAAGGTTATTTAACTAATAATGGTGTGCTCGATTTAAAGTCATATCTGAAACTAAATATGATTCCATATTTCAAACCATTCTATTAGTTCAAATGAAATTAAACAAGAAAACCTTATTTCATGTTTCATGCATAACCCAACATTTTTTTTCGCTCCCTTTGCTCATAACAACGAAAAAAATACCATACATGTTTAAGAGTCTTAAAAAGCAATACAAGCACACTGAAGATATTTTTTCATTCTTTCATTATCAGAAAGGAGGCAACAAATTTTAGAAAAAAAAAACCCACGTGATTAAAACATTTCTAGATTGCGTTTTGTATGTCTTTAACTTAAGTGGAAAACTACTTTTTGATTTCATTTAAACATTTCAAGATTAACGCCGTCATTTGCACTGCCGATATAACTGTTATATTTGGCACTGGATATATAACAACTTTGAAGGAATTCGATTTTGTTACACGTTTCAACACAAACCGTATTCAAATGTTATCCATACTCCTCAAATTCTTTTCATTAGTACCATATTCAAATTATGACAACGAAAAATCAAATAATATACCGAATACGTCATTTTGACCATTTTAGTTTCTTGGACTATTTATTCTATTTAACCACAATATTATTGTAGAAACTATCTGAGTAATATTTCTTTTTTTAATGTACATAATAAAATGGAACAAACGATTTTTGCTGTACAAAATCAAAATACAGCAATTTAAATTTCAAGCAAATGATATCTTAAACGGTAAAAGTAAAAGCAAATCTGTAAGTGAATTATATTTTCTCTAATTTTCCTTACTGTATAATGCTAGAGTGTTCAATATTACAAAAGACTTAAACTGAGTTAACACATTTGATATTTTGTAGATGCACAGAAGAGAAATGGCACTCAATGGAAAATATTCGTTTTTACCCGTTTAAATACTATCCGTGACAGAAATTTGGCCAAGATTTGCATCGGAAAACAAATTGTGGATAATGTGGTGGAATTTTAGTGAAAACGATATTTATATTAAACGATGGAATTACGACTCGCAAATAAAAGTTGTTTTTTAATAATAAGATATTTGGTGTTCATTGTATTACTACGAGGTCATCCCAATTAAAAAAACTCCGTTTGATATCGGCCGTTTTAGTAAGTTTTCATCTTCTTTCAATATCGCGTTACGTTCTTTAGAACTATTTCCATGGGTGAACACTTTATTAGAAAGTGCCCATGGAAATACCCAAAGGGCAAACGTCCGGATGAATGAAGATGGACAATAGAAAATAACTCTCCATTCCTGAAAATAATGTAGAGTTTGAACAAAAGATTTACGTCACAGGTATATTTTAATTACTATCAATGGACAGCTTTGTATTATATTATGTATATCTACAACCATCAATCAATCAATCTTGATTTCAAATATATTTTTCCCGTGAAAGTAGATAAGATATAGAAAAACGATATTTCCACAAGGAGTATCTATGTAGCGGAAACTAAATGTATATTTTGGATTAAGCAATTCCTGTGGTATGAAAAGAATTTTAGTGAGTAAAATTAACTTATTTAGAAACTTTAAGAACCAAACAAAAAACTGCTTGAAGATATTTTTAATGAATGGACTGCTTCTCATCCGCAAAAGCTATGGTTTACTGCAGCAATATCTGCCCCATTCTCTTATATAATGTTACCCCGGCTTGTACAATATTAAATTCCTCTTTTCCAAAACAAGGAATTCACTATCGATAATGTTATATACATGTAAAGACAAATTTTCAATCGTTCTTGTAATTATCTTTTGGGATTGAAGTATAATGTGAACCCTAAAACATAGATAGATATGTTTATGAGGTTTTGTTGTACTTTAACATAATTCTTGATTAATATGTTATTCACATTATGCAATAGTAGACCTTGTTGCATTATTTGTTGAATCTGAAAAAAATGTTTAATCAAGGCTTCCTCGACAAATTGGCAGATAAAATTGTATGTTTTGGATTGCTATATCATCGCGTAAACACAACATCCCTATCTATCCATATGAAATCAACCTTCAGTGGATGTTTAGTTTTTTGATGTGACTGACTATTTTAATAAACAATTATACAGCTTTTAAAAACGATTTCATTTGTATTCATTTGAAGAGAAATAGGGCGTCAATGTCATCTCTAGTTCTAAAATGTTGCAGAAGATGAAATGTAAATTTCCATTTTATCTTTTTTAATTTCATTTACATTAGATCGCTTTATAAAATAGACATTTATTAAATGAGCAAGTATTTGATCATAATTTAAGATAAGTAGATAACATCTTAAAAAATTTATAATTGTCAAATGTAAAACTGGTTAAATACAGACAAAATAAGGGTAGCCATTTCGTCTGTACGGCAACTATTTAACATACCTGCACAAATCATCTATTAAATTACTAATATAAAATTACTTTAATTCTTTTTTATTTTTATTCGATCCAAAGTCAATTTGTCTAACAGTGCTTAACACATGTAAACAAATGTGATGAGCATTATGTACACAGATAAATCCAAATTTTAAATCTTGCTATTTCGTCCCTACAAGGGTTCATTTATTGGCTTATACATATATGAATTTGAATATAAACACAATAAGCATCTGATTAATTTTGACCAGAAAATAAAGCAAATTACATGTGTGCTAAGAATTGAATATTTTTTTCTGAATCTATTTTTCAAATTGATTGTTTTTTTTTTATTAAACTAGTTTTGTCCTTGTTTGAATGATATTAAATATTTCATTGTATGGCTTGGAATTAAGCTCGTTTTTAAAGACCATAAGCGAGCATCATTTGTGCATGTTACTCATTGTCGCATACAAATTACCCTCATATTTGTCATTGCTATGTACAAATTAGCTTCGTTCTTTTATAGGTGCGATATTTCAAATCTTTTGTTTTAACAGTTTTTCTGCATTCATATAAAAGTTGCGACAGTGTCCAGTTATAGAAATGTGTGCGAGCACAGCGATAAACAACATAGGCGTTGCTTATTGAAATCGACACTTAAGCGGTCTATCAAAGAGAAAGCAATTTCTGTATAGTGATTATATCATATCTAACTTTGCATTTCAAATAGCTATATATCTATATTGATTTATATGCTGTATTTTATGTTTTATCAACAGGTCATCGGAAAGGGTAACTACAGATGTCGGAAATTAACATAAAGTGTTGAAGCGTACAGTGAAGTATAAATATTCATATTTTCTCAGGTATAAATTATAATTTCATTTATAATTTGATGAGTATCATTAGTTATTTACTTGAGCACACAGGTAAGAGATTTAAAATGTTAATATTTGTTTATTCATTTTTATTTTTCTCTTGGTTAAAACTTTATTTCAGATGAGTTGCTTTCCCCATTATCTAGTTTTTGAGATACTATATATGTCTTCATATTTCTTTTTATTAATTTCGATTTTCTGCTTTTTTTTTTTTTGTTTTGTTTTGTATGTTGTTGATTTTTTGGAGTGAGTGCTTTTTTCAGAAATTTAGGAGTAATTTGTATTTTGAGTCCGTCTGTCTTCATTTCGGTTATTTGTAGTTTGTATGGTTTTTCGGACGGAGATTAATATAGAACATAACGAAATAGACAGCTTGTTGTGAATATCATCATATGCAAATATTATATGCACAATGTAAGAAAGAGCTCGCGTTGAATTTGTTTGCATCATGGTGCCATTCTTATGATAAACGGCAGACGACCGGACAGATGTGGCTTACCAACTGCATAGTTCTAGATAAAAAAATTGTCATTTAACAATGTCATCGAGATGTGCTATTAAATGCACCTCTTATTATTCTGGCTATTCACATCATAAAATTTTGTATTTACTTTTTACATTCATATTATGAAGTTACATAAATATTATAAGTGCATTTAACTTCAGAAACTATTATATAAAGCTTTGTAAAGTAGTAATATATTCTTATTTGAAGTGCCGAATATATTATTTTATTTTAACTACTTATAATTTGTCCTTCTAAATCTGAATTATACATTTCGCCTGATTCATGAATGTAGAGGAATTGTAATGCACCACGAAAAAATAAAATGATCTTTTGATTAAATTTACAATTCCCTTTTTCACTTTTTCAAAATGCTACTTATCACTGGAATTTTGCTTTAAATGAGCAAAATGAATGACTACTACCGGAACAAGAACTGCCTACCTTTCTAGAGCATCCGCGCCTAACTTGCGTCCAACGACGGCTTTTTGTTTATAGTATGTTATAGGAATAACATGAGATTTTTCCTTTTTAATGTATTGAAATCCATTACAGTTATTTTCGTGTTCTCCAACACTATTCATGACGTACAATGTAAAATGTTCATCCAGAATTCATAAGTGTTTGTTTAATAGTGATACTTTGCATACTGTTGCTTATATTATCGTCACTTTTCTTTCTCATGCTGCTGTTTAGTATTTTCTACTGACGATTTTAATTGTTCCTTTTTCTCTCCTTACTGACAAAACACCATAGTAATTACCTATGTAAGAAAAATATCAGCTGTAAAATGTATATCATAAATTTTAAGAATAATTAGAAAAAAATGCTTTTCTAAATAAAACAGTAACCATAAAATGAATATTTTGTAATCTTAAATTAAATTCAGCGTGTACAATTATCCAACTCAAATGACCTTTTGAGAAATATGTTTGAAATATAATGAAAAACATTATCAAAATACAGCATTCACGGTAATACAAATCATATAACGTCTTACTTGTGTTTCTGGAGTATTTATATTCATATAACATTAACAAGATGGTTAAACCATTGCCTTTTTGGCGTTAACATCCACCCATTCATCCATTCATCCATTTATCCCGTTATCCTGGGCCGATCAAACTAATATAGTAAAATGACTTCTTACTTATTCTGACTAATCACTAAGAATGGCGAGTGATGCTTGCACAGCATGAGACGATTACCATGTGGACGCACTCATTTTCGCTCATTTTTTTATTGATTAGTTTCTTCTTGACGGATTTATGAAATTTGAACATTGGTAATCCCATAATGACTCTATTTTTTTAACACATGTAATTAATGTTGTAAAAAAGATTGCAACTGGATCATGGGCGACTTGTATCAATTCACATATTTATAGTTTCAAACAATAATATAATATTTCTTTCATTTCACCTAAATTTAAATTCTACATATTTAATTTGTGGCTTAACATTAACATAATCGTGTATTTATACACTGTTTGTGACGCTGATGTAGGACAGCTACGCCGGAAATATTAGATTATCGGACATTTTTGTATCAGCGGCTTCAATTCTGAACACTTGCTATCAGAAACTGCAAACATTCTTTTATATGGTATAATTCAATCAGGTTAACATATATAGGTTTTTACTGGTGTATAATCAAGTATTGTACTCTTTTAGCAAAGTGTGTTTAGAACAGCTTTATACTGAAAAACTACACGCCTGTTTTCGTTTTCTCAAATAATTTTTGCGTTGTAATGCTAAATATATTTTCGTTTCTAAATTGTTAAGATTGTCTTTATGCCTGTCCTTGTTATCAATTTTTATTAAATCCAAAACCACATGTTACTTAAGATGCGTCATAGGAATTAATTAGATTTAACTTTCATATGTATAATAACATAATAATACCAGTAATAAAAAGGATATTATTAACAGGAATTATCAACAATATTGTTCAGTACAACAGACTGTTTTCTGCTCTTTGGTCGGATTGTTGTTTCTTTGACACATCCACCATTTCCATTCTCAATTCTACACTATAAACCAACACGCAACTCTTCCAAAATTAGCTACAAACGACGGTACACAATTTGGAAAACAGGGCTAAAATATGCTTGGTATTACAGGAAGCAAGCTAAGAATAACATAGCTGTAAATAAATGGTGCTAAAACATGTACTAATTTAATGATATATCACTTGCGATTTACAATTTTAAATACCGTCGTTTTCATTAAAATATTTTATTTTTATTTATGAAAGAAGTTTTAAAGAATGATTACATTTTATGACATTTATGGTGTTCAACTGATTTATACAGCAGATATAAACTTTAAGATTGTTTGATGCGAATTTCAGAGATAAAAAGGTGAAGAGTTTAGCTTTTAAACAATAACAAAGGTTTATAGTTTTCACTCGCTTTCTGAATACAATGTGTTATCTTAAAAAAAAGGAGAATACAACAAAGAAGGAAATAAAAGAAAGCTAAAAAGAAAGAAAATAATTGAAAATATTTTAATTTTTTTCGACTGAACGAATTCATTTTGATTTCAGGAAATTTTTAAACGTGATACTTTTCTCAATATAATGATTATTTTCTTTAAAATATTTCCAGTAAAAATAAGAATATTGTTTGTGTCAGTTGTGTTTCCTATGAGCCGTTAAAACGCTTCATATTTTATTATTTGTCACATGATTCGCAAAGAAACAAAGTAATTACCATTTCGAATAACAACCAAATTTTTCAAACTTTGGTAAATTGACACCTAAGCATTCTTTTCTCATATATCATATTTCAAAAAGTGAATAAGAGAGGTTGCTAAATTTATATCACATAAACGATGGGTTAGAATTCAAGATCTGTGTAAAACATAAAGCTTGCAATTGCCAGTTTTATTTCAACAAATGTTTAAATTAGATTAAAACGCAAATACAGAATAATTAGGGATTTTTATAAGTTTTTATTGTAAAGTGTTAGAGCTATTTGCAAAGTCCTATTCAAAACACCAGAAAAAAGTAATGCTCATTAATTTTCTTCTTCTATTATGTGTGTTTTGATGCATGAAATAAAATTTAGTAGATACTATCATCAGCAATGTCATCTTTATCATAAATATAATATCTTTAAAAGCAATTTATCATATAGCTAATCACTTTCATCAATATTTATCTGATAGAAGGTTATATTTTTGCATACAATCTAGATATTAAAAAAATGCAAATTATGTAATTTCGAAGGCTCACGTTATGTTCAAACATTTCTGGAACATAGACATTTTTCTTCTTAAATTCTTGGCATCTAGGCTTTGTTATTATGTGTAGATGAGAGAGAGAGAGAGAGAGAGAGAGAGAGAGAGAGAGAGAGAGAGAGAGAGAGAGAGAGAGAGAGAGAGCTATTTTCGAAAACATTTAATAAGTTAATAATTACAATTAGTTTTCGATATCATATTATTTCTATAAAGAATAACTGGACAAGGCAAGGCTTAAATGAAGTCCCGTTTTTGTTCTATAACTGTAGAATATTGAATATATTACAACGGGACTAATTCTACTTTCTTTATAATGTAAATTTTTATTTTAATTTAACCCGTATTTAGAGGGTAAAAAGTAAAACGTTCATAATGCATTTCGATTTTGAATACTGTAAACACACTCAACAATTTTCTTTGAATATTTAGTTTGAAACCAAATCACTAACAGTTAATTTATCACTTTATGAAATCTGAGCCTTGCGAGCTACTTATTATAACAAACATTCTTGTATATTTGACGTATAACAAATTAGAAACTTGTGGCTGACATGGCAGATAATACATTTAATGTAAAATATGAATATGCTGTATAAAGAAAATTTAAATGTGACGTTTAACACATTGCATAAACAAATCAACGGTATGATACAACTAATTTGGGCATATTGTGTAGACCACACACATCAGATAGCATATACCATTATAGATAAAGAATTATAATGAATAACAACGCTTGGGACGCATTACATTTCCAAAGTGTTATTTTCAGAAACTGGAATTTATTTTAATGCTTAATAAATAAGTTACACATTTAGAAAAGTGTGGACTATAACTAAGGGGACGGAAAACTGAGCAATAAAAAGAAATAGTTGTTACAAATTGAAATCACGGAATATTGTATATTGTGTAACATGACCGTAACAAAAATCATGGCTTTATTGAGTTTCTCTGAATATATAATCAGTTCAATTCGCTTATTTCACCGGCTAAATGACTGCAAAAGCTTGTCTTTTAATAAGAATTATTCAAACATTCGTTGAATCAATAATATTCTATTGATTTTACATCTAGTTTCACACACCTATTAATTCAAATGAAAAGCCATTAACTATAAAAATCAGAATGAACATATATTTGTTATCTTTAACAATTAGCACTATCATTCACGAGTGTCACACGTCAACAAACAAAAAGATGTGTTTGATTTTATATAAATCAAAAGTTCGATGAGGTTCTAAAGATTCCGTAACGTTGAAATGAATTATGTGCAAATGTTTGAAAATTCCTTATATGGAAAATGTCACAATTAACTGGATTTGAAAATGACCATTTTGATCAAGGCGACAGTAGTTAACCGATGTTTAAGTGTTCTAAATCTGTCTTACTGGGTCATGTTTAGGCTGTCAGTCAATTTTCCGTGAAAACCAATGTAAATTCAGGAATGTTCAGAATTTCTATCAATATAGATATTTTCAGTTTATTTTCAGAATGTTCGGCAGCTATTAATGACCTGAGCAAAACAATAAATACTAATACCGAACCCTTTAAATGTTATTTAAATGTACTGCAAATATTGGATTTTCTTGTCTCGTGTTGATACCGCCGCTGGTGGCATATTAGTTCCCGGGAAAATCATTTTTCTTAAATTACCAGTTCATCAATTTAGAAATTATTAGGGTTCCAATTCCATTAAGCAGAGTCGACCTAAAATAGATTTGGATGTGTAACTGTTGTTTGTCTGTTGGTCTTTTTTTTTTCTTTTTAGCCGTGGCGATGTCAGTTTATTTTTGACTTATGAGTTTGAATGTCCTTTTGGTATCTTTCGCCTCTCTTTTAAATTCTGAAGTTTGACCGTTCCTGGTGAAGATTAATCCAGAAAAGTGAATTGATAATTCATTACTCGGCGACATATGAAATTGGCATTGAGATCTAATATTCGTGATATGCCAGAACTTTATAAATATAATTAATATCAGGAATTGAATTATTTTGCCGATTTTATCATGACGATAAATCAATTACTTTAATGGCATTTTGTTTGCAAATAGAAACAACACTTGATAAATTTGTTGCGTTCTCTCCTTTTTTTTTTTGGCACCAGGAATACAACCTCAAATCATATCTTTTGGCATTATGAGGAAACAGAATGATCGCTTCTTTATATTTTTGAATTTGCGTTTATAGTTATATTTTCATAATTCGTTTAATTGAAAATCGGAAAATACAAAGTAAAATAATACAAAGTCTGACGAAACAACTCTATAGACAAAAGAGAAAATACAAAATGGCAAAAGGGCAGCAATACATCAAAGAAAACAAAATTTAGCTATATGGTAAAGGAAACTGGGTATACAAATGAATACAACAGATAAAGTTCCATGTTCCAGCAAAGTTTTGCTACACTTGAGATTTAAATATTCTTTTTGGGTTTCTTGTGATGGTTATACAGTTATTATTTAGGAAAACACAACAAATTTTTTTTTTTGACATCAAGCATACATGTATGGATGCCGATAGCACCATACATGTATGACGTTTCTGATTCAATCTAGTTATCAATATATAGTTGGAACCGTTATTTGTGCAAGTCCTGGATACCAATTTAAATGTTCTTACAAGCGAAGTTAAATTGCTGGGTCTTCCAAGTCCTCCACGAATCCTCTTATCAAACATTTAACATCAACTTTGTCAGCAATCAAAGCCGGCTTCAGCGTTACTGTTTACCTACCTACACTAGCGGAGGTGCTAAACAGATATGAATTTTAAAAATTACAAAATAAAACATTTAACTTTTCTATCCTTAACATTAGTATCTCTAATTATTTACACCTAGCTGTATTTGACAAAACCGTTCGGATTGTTGGGTCCTCAATAATATTCACATTCGTACTTTACTTTACCTTTTCACTTTTAAGATTCGAGCTTCACTGATGAGTCTTTTGTAGACGAAATGCGCGTTTGGCGAATTAAATTGTTAGCCTGGTTTCTGTGATGATTATATGATAAAGGCAGATTGAAATAATTAATCCTGCTTTGTTTTCACAAAGATTTAAATATCTTTTTTCAAGTAGGGATTAATTTAGGCAACAGTACTTTATCAATGTTCAAATCCCAGAAATCGACCAAGAAGACAAAAAAAAAAAACAAAACAAAAAAAACACATACTAAGAGAATCGCATGAACTTCATTAGGTGCAAGACCAGGTGTGTAAAAAACCTCTGTATATAACAATAAGATTTTAACAAAACTTTGCCGATTGTGACATTTTGATCTGATAAACTTTTAAGTCTTAATTTACATCTGAAATCACAAAAAGGGTTAGATGAGAACAAATCGTTGTGACAAAAATAATAATATGGGCTTTCCACTTATCTGAAGCAATGTTTGGACAGCGCCTGCATATGGAGTATATAATTAAAGGTAACAGTAGTATACCGCTGTTCGAAACTCATAAATCGATAGAGATAAAACAAATCCGGGTTACAAACTAAAACTGAGGGAAACGCATCAAATATAAGAGAGAACAACGACACAACAAAAACACAACATTAAAATGTAACACACACAGAAACGAAATATAATATAACATTGGCCATTTTCCTGACTTGGTACAGGACATTTTAAGAAAAAATGGTGAGTTGAACCTGGTTTTGTTGCATGCCAAACCTCCCGCTTTTATGGCAACGTCAAACACAACACCAAAATGACAAAATTACATGACAGGACTACAATACAAATAAATGGGAGAACATATAGGACAATATATACCAGAGCTTGTGTCCTATAACAATTTCATTAATAGAGGTTTGCTGCTTGCAATCAACCTATTGGACTAACGGTTCCACGTAGTAAAGTTCGAAAGTTTTACGCCATCATGAGTTGGTTGAAAGTAATGGATATCTGTGTCACAGATGACCATGAATATATTCAATTGTCGTAACCCCAATCCCGTCCTCTTTTCTTCGATTGTGAATTCACCGAATGTGTACTAGCCATGTGTTACGTGACGGGTGCCATTAGTTCAGCAGGATCTGCTTACTTTTCTGGAGCACATGAAATCACTGTTTTGATGGTGTACTTGTTGCTCAGTTTTTCGTTTCCTATGAAGTGTTTTGTGAACTTGTGTGTAACTTTTCTAATTAGTGTTGAATGTTCCCTTCCATCATTTTTTTACGAATCTATCCCCTTGAACTTGAAACAGAGGATACTTAAGAGACAGTTTAGTATGTTCCATTGCTTGACTTGAACTTGACAATAAGGGTCAGTTGAGATCGAAATTTTACGACAAAAGAAATGAATTGCATGAATTAAGCTATTACAATGTTATCTTTCCATTTCTACGTAGCATCATTCCATCAGCGTTTGTGTATGGAATATATATCTCAAAACTGAAATACAGTATTCCAGAACTTGAGTATCCTATCATGATTTGCTGGGGTTACTACTTTCAAGGAAGCTTTTGAAGTAACCAGTTCACAAACCTGAGAAAATCAAACGTTAGAATATATCAACCAGCGGAACGAATTAAAAACGATTGTCATATTCCTGACTTGGTACACGCATTTTCCGAATAACTACTATTGCTTATATTTAACCTGTCGATTCAGTCGGTATCTTCTGTGATTTCTTAAGGTGTTTTTTACGTTGATTTGTATGTCCCGAACGGATTTATGAAATTTGAACATCAGTACACTACTATTGCCGTTAATGTACGAGGTAAAAGCTTGATATAATGTCACAAAGCTCTGATGAATTTAAGTTCTTCGCGATAGGACTTACAAACCTAAATATTATCACAATTTTATAAGAGCATGTTCATCATCATCATACAAGAATAAACACTGGACGTTAAGCAACCAACAATCAATCAATCATTCAAGGATATTCATATGGTCACTTTCAAGGAGTTTACTCGTAGAAATATTTCTTGAGGACATTCCTTATGAATAACGATTAGAATTTTTGAAAACAAATAAGGAGTTTTAAGTGGGCTTGGAATGATGAAACACAGAAGCAATAACAACAATAGGTAAATAAATAGAATTGAAAAATAGCCGAAGTACTTAGGTCATACAATGGACTTCTGATATCTTGAGTTTGGATCGGTTTCATTTCAAATACTGGATTCCATCAGATAAAAATGGGACATGGTACAACGTATTTTCAAACTCTAAAATTTCTGCATTTTAGTTTCAGCTAAAATAATATCCAAACACTCATAAACAAGAATTACCCATATCAATGTTATTATATATCCAGTTTTACAAATTTCATTAATTTATTTAAATTGTAGACTTTTCTTGAAATTGATTTTTACCGAAATATAAAGTAATGTCATTGTACTGATTTCTAAAGCAACGTTTACACCACGTATTGATACTTTTATAGATCGTTGAAATACACAAGCCAGATCCTTGTTTATTTTCGTTTGAATTTATTTTCATTTTATCATTCCGGCCGTCTTTAAAGGTGACTATACCTTATAAACTTTCTCTATGTTGAAGGCTGTACGGTGATTTATTATTGCTTAAATCCACGTCATTTGGTCCATACCACATCTCTTTTTTTCTATTCTATACCTCAAAAAAATAATTAAATACATTTTGTAATATATTATGTTATAATGTGATATGCATCAAATCTGACCGCAAAATGACAAATTTCTTGTCAATCTTCATTTCAAATGATACAAAGGCATTAAAAACATATAATGATGATCGCTAATTATCGAGCACATACAGATGATTTATAGATTTTTCAAATATTTAAGGTGTGTTATAAGTAATCAAAAGCTGTCGAAGATATCACCCTCTTACAATAATTTAAAGGAGAGTACAGACAACCATTAATCACCGAAACATGGTTAAGTTGTGTAGTATGAACGTTGCTAAACAATGTTTATTATTATTTTTTTAAATATTTTAAATGTGAAATTATCTCAATATAGTGGAAACTTTATAATGATGAGAATTAAAACTATCAATTTAAGCATGATAAAATATTTTGTGTTCTTTTCAGAATTCATTTTGTAATATATATGGAATATTCTATCGTACTAGAAAAAACTACGAAACAAAATGTCGAAAACATTGTACGTAACCATCATCAGTTATATTCAATGTTTTGTTATTTTATTTTACTGTTGAAATTTGTTGTTATGTTGTAATAAATAATTATTAACTTTGAGCGATGTATTATTGTTGACCATGCGAGATTCTTTTCGGCGTACCGGTCATCAGCTGATTGTGTGATTTTTTTATATTATTACGTAGGCCTCAAAGGTAAAATAAACAAAACTAATATATCTTAAATCAAAAGTAAATGCAATTAATGTGAGTTTTTTGTCTTTCAAAGCAAAAACAATGTACAAAATTAATTGCAGGATAAAGACTATAAATGTTTAGTGTCTTTAAATATCAGCTGTATTTGACTCGGCTCGAAACAGGAGTAATATCTCACTGAAGCTCGCAATACACCTGTTTCTTAGCCTCATACAAATACATTTATATATATTTAAAGACACTGAACAGTTATTTTCTATATATCTGCCTTCTGGTCAACTACGGATCTTTTACTATTAACAGTATTAATTTTTATTTGTACATGTGCTTAAAACACCAATATTTTTAATACGTAAAAATACTGGATATATCTGCAAAATATTGTATTAGAAGTAATTGAGACGATCTGTTTAGGGCACACACTTCTTAAAATTAATAAGTTGAAAATAAAGGATACCAGGTGTATGGAACAAAATTAAATGAATTGAGCAAAACCAATTGATCAAACTGTCAATGATTTTTTCATCTGACAGTAACTTGTGGGAATATATCCGTTTTATTTGACAAATGAATATATGTTTATATATATTTCCCTTTACTCGTTTTTGGCGTACCAAGCTTGGTATCTCTGTTGATCTTTTTCAAAGCAATATGTAGACTTGTATTTGAACGAAAAATTAAAATATAATAAATAACTGGATGGCTTGTTCACAGTGGAAATCTAGTGAACATGAACGAAAGAAAATTCACTCTTCTTACGAAAAGTCGAGAGAATCAATAATAAAAATCGGTGACGATACTGATCAAAAGGTATTTCTAACCAACAGTTATATATTTTAAAGAAATTATTTGTTTAACAGTGTTATTTGAAATATATATGTAAATACACGATATTTAATGTTCAGTATTTATCGAGATAATTACATTAGAAGTTTACGAAGCTGTAACTGTATATTGATAAAAAAAATCATGTACGTACAAAACCTAAAGATCTTTCGGATCACCAATTTTCAGAGTCTTCTACAAAGTCCTTACCATGTTACAATGTCCCAAAATATACTTATTTTTCACATAAAATTGTCGAGTACACCGATCTGCTCTTGTCACGTGAACATTCAATTCAAAAATATTGTCTTTCGTGAATTTAAGTGTCTGTCTGTGAAGATTAAAAATCAAAGACAAATATTTTGATAAAGTAGTTATCTTCTGACTTTTTATACAATTTTAAGAAAAGGTCGTCTCGATTTTTGTACATGTATTTGCGGTCTTCTCAATCTATTCACATTAAATGTTTACATCGGGATAAGATCTATTTGAATTTGCTTAGTAACTTAATTTCAAAAGTATTAATCTTTGCTGTATATCAATCTGATCTAGATGCATCTATATACGGATAATAAGAATGTTCAAGAGAGGTATACAGCCAGTAGAAAATAAACTAAAGTTGGTACTCCAGGAATTTATTCGCAAAGCAACATTGTAAACAGATTTTACATCAAGCTCTAATAGCCTGCTGTACTTGTCGTTTGCTATTTCAGTAAGGGAAATGATAACATTAAATAAAAGTTTTTTATTTCTATATATTAACCATTTACCAGAACGTTTTTCCGTGAATTTATAATTGATGGCGGCCTTGCTAAAACAGGACAAACATTGAAAAGCTCTTATTTTCCGTGTTTACACGGGAAGTAATATTTTGTCACTAGATTTCCACTGTTCAATAACATGAAACGTAGTATTTCTGATAATAATTGTTTTCCAAGAATAGTGTGATAGTGGTAACAATTTAACAGTGACCATTTAGTACAATATTTCAAATTAAAAGTCTCTCCGGTAAATCCTAAACATGTACTACCACTTTTGTAAAAATTTACAATTATTGTATTAACAAATTTCATTAACTTATCAAAATTGTAGACTGTTCTTTAAATCGATTTTTACAGATTTTCAAATATTTAAGGTGTGTTATAAGTAATCAAAAGCTGTCGAAGATATCACCCTCTTACAATAATTTAAAGGAGAGTACAGACAACCATTAATCACCGAAACATGGTTAAGTTGTGTAGTATGAACGTTGCTAAACAATGTTTATTATTATTTTTTTAAATATTTTAAATGTGAAATTATCTCAATATAGTGGAAACTTTATAATGATGAGAATTAAAAACTATCAATTTAAGCATGATAAAATATTTTGTGTTCTTTTTCAGAATTCATTTTGTAATATATATGGAATATTCTATCGTACTAGAAAAAAACTACGAAACAAAATGTCGAAAACATTGTACGTAACCATCATCAGTTATATTATCACTTCATATGGTATAAATGCATGTCCTATGACAAACTGCAAATGTGTTGGAACACAATATGTGTGTTCAAACAGACAGTTAACGTCAGTACCAGATGGTATAGAAGCAAATGTTACATTTCTGTAAGTATTGGTAAATAATGCTGAAGACTTTAGATATTACTTATGTATGCATTCTGCACAAGCCATGCTTTTTTTTACACTGTGTCATTTTGAATCTGACTACTCCAGGTAACTTTCCAAAAATCTTTGAAATGTAAATAAAGTATGGGAATCCACATTTAAAAATTGCAGTGGCTATCTCAGGAATGATGCACATTAAATATAAATTCAAGATGTAAGAATAGTATTTAATATTAATTAATCAACCGAAATTCCATTCCGATTATGAAGTAAAATATTCAAATAAAAAATGATACGTCGCAAACCTTAAATTGAGTGGCACTGTTTATTTTGGGGATACATTTTGAATATATCAGTTTTCGATATTCAGATGGAGTACACGAGTTCTAGATACATGAAATATTGTACAAAGCTTCAAATAATATTGTCTTTGTATGTAAATCGTACTACTACGAGTGTTTTGTAAAACAGAATTAGGAATAAATGAGTATTCAGGTTATCCCACATACAAAACATATTATTTGACAAGGATGAGATTTTTGAGAATCATAAGTCCTCAATGGCTTCAATGAACATTACATTGAACAGCAAATCTGAGGACTTACCTTGTTTGTATTGGATACCTAAGCTTCACAAAATTCCATACAAACAACGGTACATTGCCGTCTCATCTGCATGTTCTACAAATGAATTGTCCATTAGATTGACAAAAACTCAGTCCGCGGTGAAAGAGGGTCTTCAGAAATACTGTGAAACTGTTTACTCGCGTAGTGATATTAACCATATGTGAGTTCTGAAATACTTTCAAGAAATTCTGGATAATTTTAAATCTCGTACTGTCTCTGAAATTAATTCTATCAAAAATTTATCTTTTAACCCTGTATACTACCATTGCCCATCTTCTAAAAGAAATAATTCACAAAGCTTTTCAATATAAAAATGGTAGCATACGCTATAAATTTATTACTTTAGGATACCATACGGCATATTTTGTTAATAGTAAACAAAAAAGTAAAACATGCTACACAGAGGAACAAGTGATCAGTATGCTGGAGTTTCTTATTGACAACATATTTGTTGAATTTGGAGGTAGACTTTTTTAACAAATTGTCGTCATTCCTATGAGAATTATCTGTGCACCTATTCTTGCCGACCTCTTCTTATTTTCATATGAGTCAGAGTTCCTTCAGACACTTGTCAAAAACAAGAATATCAAAGAAGCCAGATCATTTAATTTCACATTCAGATATATTGATGATGTTCTTTCCATTAACAATCCAAACTTTTCTGATTGGGTTCCATTAATATATCCTCCAGAACTAAAAATTAAAGAAACAACAGGCACGGCTTCCTCTGCCTCATCTTTAGACTTATACCTCGAATTTGACATAAGCGGTCATCTCAGTACCAGAATCTATGATAAACGAGACGATTTTAGTTTTGAAATTATCAATGTCCCCACTTTAGTAGCAATATACCAACTCTACCTGCATATAGGATATACATTTCCCAACTCATTCGGTATTCAAGAGCTTGCAGCTGCTACACAGACTTTATAAAACGTCACCAGTGTCTGAGCAGAAGGTTGATGAACCAGGGTTATATCAAAGAACATCTCGTCCTTTTTCTAAAAAAGTTCATCGGAAGATACCACGACATTGATAAATATTCCGTATCAACTTCACAAGTAAAATATGATGATCTTGAAGCATAGATTCTAGGTACTGACGTTGTTTATCATCTTAATAACGTGTTATAGTGTCTTTTATTTGTCTTTGTAAATTATTAACCTTTACTGTTTAGTCCATTTTTGATAATATCCTTTTGGCGTGGCTCGGTACTTATGCATCCCGTCATTGTGTTGTTGTGCTGTGGTCATTTTTTGTATTTTTTGTCTTTCCCTTTTGCTTATGTGCTTTGTCTATATGCCATTTTGGTTTTCTTTGTTGACAGATTTGTTTGTTTTTATAGTGATTAAGATTATAACACAATGTTGACTGCTGTACCCCTATTTTTGACATTTTTACTTTATATGTCTGTTTGTTTTGTTCACACATTGTTGTCAATATAATGGAATTGTATGCGACTGTCATAAAAGTTAGAGGTTTATCTAGCTATAGCATAGTTTAATCCACCATTTTCTACATAAGGAAATGCCTGTACCAAGTCAGGAATATGACAGTTGTTTTCCATGCTGGAGTTTCTTATTGACAACATATTTGTTGAATTTGGAGGTAGACTTTTTAACAATGTTCAATAACATGAAACGTAGTATTTCTGATAATAATTGTTTTCCAAGAATAGTGTGATAGTGGTAACAATTTAACAGTGACCATTTAGTACAATATTTCAAATTAAAAGTCTCTCGTAAATCCTAAACATGTACTACCACTTTTGTAAAAATTTACAATTATTGTATTAACAAATTTCATTAACTTATCAAAATTGTAGACTGTTCTTTAAATCGATTTTTACAGATTTTTAAAGTAATGTCATTTTATTGATTTATCAGATGAAACAATGTTTACCCACGTATTAATACATATATAGATCGTTCAAATACAAATCCAGACCCTTGTTTGTTTTCATTTTGTCATTCCGGCCTCTCTTTAAGTTGACTATACGGTATTCGTTTTCTCTTTGTTGAAGGCCATACGGTGATGTATTGTTGCTCAAATCTGACCGAAAACAGACAATTTTGTTGTGAGATTCATTTCAAATGACACAAAGGCACTAAAACATATAATGATGATCGCGAATTATCGACCACATACGTATGCACTATAGATTTATTCAAATATTTAAGGTGTGTTATAAATAAGCAAAGCTGTCGAAGATATGGCCTCTTACAATTATTCTAAGGAGGGTACAGACAACTATCAATCACCGAAACATGGTTAAGCTGTGTAGTATGAACTTTGCTTATCAATATTCAATAAAAAATTTTAAATATTTAAAATGTAAAAATATGTGAACTTTATAATGATGAGAATTTAAAAACTATCAATTTAAGCAAGACAAAATGTTTTGTTTTCTTTCAGAAATTCATTTTGTGATATATATGGAATATGCTATCGTACTAGAAAAACTACGAAACAAAATGTCGAAAACTTTGTACGTAACCATTTTTAGTTATATTATCAATTCATATCATGGCATAAAAGCTTGTCCTACGGCAAACTGCATTTGTGTTGAAACACAATATTTCTGTTCCAACAAACAGTTAACGTCAGTACCAAATGGTATAGAAGCAAATGTTACACTTCTGTAAGTATTAGTAAATAATGCTTAAGACTTTAAATATTACATATGTATGCATTCTGCACTACCGTGCTTTATTTTATTGGCATCTTGAATCTGACTACTCCAAGTAACTTTCCAAAAATCTTTGAAATGTAAATAAAGTATGGAATCCACATTTGAAAATTATAGTTGCTATCTCAGGAATGATGCACATTAAAAATAATATCCAGATGTAAGAACATTATTTAATATTAATTAATCAACAGAAATTCCATTCCGATTATGAAGTAAAATATTCAATTAAAAACGATACGTCTCAAACCATAGATTGAGTTGCACTGTTTATTTGGGGATACATGCTGACTTTATCAGTTTTGATATTCAGATAGAGTACACGATTTATAGATGCATAATAAATTGTAAACAAAATCAAAATAATACCAAATTTTGTATACATGTATACTTCGTCTAAAACCCTAATTTTGACCAAATATACATTTGTTTTGAAAGTTACTTGAGAATCCTGAGAACACAGAGATATATACAAGGATGGATTCGGAAAATAAATATATTAAGGAGATGGTCGAAGTTAGAACGTGACAATGATTTCATACTTCACCATCTTTTCGCGGAAAGTATATAAAACTAATATTGTGATACAGCTTCCTTGTATATTTGTTTTGAGGAAATACAAAGCAAATTCTAGAAACAATAAAAGCTTGGGAGAAGATAAATAACTCAGAATTATACGTTTTCAATAAAGTCAAAGTTATTTCTATGAAATATCTAAATATTTAAGAAAAACAAGAAAAATAGTGACATTTTCAAATATGCAATTTTCTCTATTATATGTTGCCATAGTTACTCATGGTATGTAAAAGTTTTTTCCTTTTCTGAATACCATTATTCTTAATGCTAAAGTGCTTTATAAGCTTGTATGTTGACTTCTATGCATTTGTATATACTCTAATTTTGGGGGTCTTAATGCTCATATTCCCTTAGGATGACAATAATAAAACATTGTTTTTAAATTTCTTCTTAGTAAACATATATATTAATGTTAATGTATATGTTAACTTAAATCAATCTGCATACAACCACTCCATAAACATATTCTGTAGGCAAAGGAAAACCAACAATAACGAATGATATGACAATAGTGAGGAAAAGTAGCACCGTTTATCATAGCATATTTAGATAGGACGACTTCTTGTTTTTGTCTTATAAAATGTCCGTAAGAGAGGCGAAAGCTACCAAAGGGCATTCAAACTCATAAGTCGAAAATAAACTGACAACGCCATTGAAAAAGACCAAACGAAAATCAACAGTCTACAAAAACAACATAGGTAACCGAAGATTGAGCAACACGAAACCATTAAAAACCGTGGGTGATCTCAGGTGCTACGGAAGGGTAAGCCGATCCTGTAAAATGAGAATGGTTACTGTTTCTTCTTGTGTTCTTTTTGTATCAAAGGTATATACCAATAAATATTATGACTCTTAAAATTAAATAATATCAGGAAGTATTTACAGATATTATGAAAATATATCTATCAGCTGATAATTATAGAAATATATCCATTATTGGCCGTAAATTGTAATTAATAGCAGTTAAGAATAAAATGTTATTACGTAGCCACACACCGACAACATGTATCTTAATTCTTATATAATTTTTGATAGGTTATATTTAGATGCTGTTTTATTGAACGAAATGTTTTATTCAGATTGCACCTATTTAGACTTTAGAACATCTGAAATAAAAATTGAAGGACAAATTATTTGAAGTTAGAAATGATATATGAAAATCTTCTTGATCATTTAACCGGAACTTACAAAATAATTTCGGACCACACATTTAAATTCTATGATTTACAAATTTTGATTTATGTGTCGTGAAATTGTAAACATTCACAATATTTTTAATTATATATATTAATATGTTAATTGGTTTGAAGTAGAATTTGAAGTAGAAACGATCTTTATCGTTTGTTCATCTTAATTTTGATTGGTGCATCATGCGCTCACAATTTTAAATATTTATTGCAGATTATAGGGAAAATAGATTAATGGTTGAATTCCTATAAATTATATGTATCGTGCATTTATTGCGAAAAGCAGAAAACTTAAACTCCTTTATGAAAAAAGAGAAAACGGTAGTGTCTTTCACAAAAGAAATTTAAGAATATCATTGCTAAGTCGGTCACATCTAATGAAGAATCAGCTGATTATGAAATATAAGTTCGAAAGGTTCCGTCTGTAAAGCAGTGCCTGCTTATTTCCTGTATAAAAAAAACTTTATACATATAGCATGTGATTTTTCTACTTCAAAACTTCTTTTTGTAATTGTTTAATTTTCAGGTACAATAGAAGATTTGTACATGTATCATTTATGCTAATGTGTTTATGTTAATCAAGTTATAAATACTAACACATTTCACGGCTGTCAGTCCTGTGATATTTGTACCTTGAAGTTTGTGAATAAGATGCAATTAAAATATCATTAGCTAGAAATAGATGTAATCTTGAATTAGCAACAAAACGATCTAACAGTGAAAATAAAATCTCTAGTATGACAATGACTGAAAATAAATATTAAAGTCAAAATTATGGTGAAATATAAGCAACATAAAAGAGCAAATGATGTGCTTATAGAAGCAATGGTAAAACTATTGTTCATGCCATATAACTCACATAGCATATTCACAAATATAAATCTTGTCAGGTATTTTAAAAGACACGAATATAAGGTCTTTGTACTGGTGAATAGAAGGATATAACTAGACCCTTACGTCTGTAAACCAAAATAAAATGGTGCTCCATGTGCCATTTCATAATAACTGACATATTATTAGAAATGTGTAACGAATTTTGTTAATCGGCTGTTCATAATGGGTTGTTCCTTTCCTCAATTGTACTTTTTTTTATGGACAATGACTTTGTTTAATCGATAAAGAACAAGAATAACGTTGATACCAAAGATGTATTGTGTTATTTCCATATTTGTCTATTAAAACGAAATTTACGATACATCTTCGTTTACCTTATATGTTAGACGTACATTTAGAAAAAATGAATCTCGTCTAAAATAGTAATGCGATGAACTATTAAGACATCAGAAATGATTATATACCGTTAACATTTCTTAAAACAATGAAATCGGAAGCCGAATCTCACAAGCATATGTGTACATGTATATAAAAGATTGAAGTTTATTTATACTTTTCAAACAAAACATTGATTACGTTAATCTTAAAAGAATAAACATCAACATATCGGTTGTTATCAATTGCTAAATTTATCTTAAAGGCATTAGCTGTCAAATTCATGTTAACCGATTTGACTCAAACTCTCATATTTGATGTAACATACTAAAACGTATATCCATCAAACAAGAAGTCTTAAATAAACAGTTGACAATGCATGGACTCGATAATATATATCCATTTTATGTATTTTAGTCTAGACGCCATCTAATTAACCATCGAGATGACCTCCGAAGACTGCCGACGGTCATATAACCCGATATAAACATAAATATAAATATAAATAGATAGCGACCACGTGCAATTGGATTTTCTAGGTCTGTTTGATTTCATGTTATAGGTTAAAACAATATGTTAATCATCGTTTTTACCTGTATAAGAATGATTTTTTGTGGATTGAATCAGTCAACGAAATAGTTCACCCTTGTTTCACTTTCAATGTTGACATTCTTTTCCTTTAATAGCTGAACACGCCTATTACATGCGTAATCCATCTCCAAATCAGGGTTAAATTGAAGTCCACGTGAATACAGATTCACATGAGGTCAATTATTCACTTGCAAGTGAATAATTCATCAGCGATGTTTTGGAGCTTATTTTAACAAATTTGGGCCAAACTAACTGCTTGTAACGAAATATTATTTCTAAATTCCGTTTTATTTTAAAATACTTGAAACAAAAGGAATGGTTTTGGGAATTTTGTCTAACTCGTAGCTAATGCCTTTACAATTACCTTCGTGTTGTAATGAATATCATTATTGTCTAACCACAAGTTGAATCACACTTCTTCATCAGGGAATACGTTGGCGGCAAAAGCATTGCAAGTCGACGATACTTTCAGCGTCTCCATACCGTTTGGTTTGATCTGCAGTATTTGTCATAGGCACCATTCGATGAATTTGATGCTTTTTTTTTGTGTGAAAGAATATACATTAAAATACCTCACAGTAAAATTGAATCAATCTGTTGGCTAATAAAAGATCACGTGGTGTGATTATCGTCAAAATCGGCAAGGCAGGTGAATAATCTCGACAAATTTTACCCTTAAGGAATAACCTATTATTTACCGCCGGTGAGTCTTATTGTACCGTCCGGTGAATGAATAATAATTCACCGCCGGTGAGGCCAATATTTGTTTGGTATTATAAAACAGTTACGGCTCTATGAATCAGGAGATATCCAAAATTGTCAACCATGCATAGGGTAGTTTCCCTGGCTAAAGCCCTCGGGAAATAACCCTTAGCAGGGTTGAATATTTGATATCCCCTCTGAGGGCTGTAACAATATATTATCATACGATAAAGCCTAACATACAATCTTAAATTTCTAAGTAGAAATGCAAACGCGATTCTCTAAAATTTGACTGTAATATTTTACTGTCTATTCGAAATAAAATAAATTGATGTGCACACTGAATAACACGCGTACAATGTAGCGGGTTATTTTAAAGTGTGCACCACATTTAGATTATTTCAATAGACAGAAAAATATTACAGTCATCCTATAATTTAATTCTTAATTCCTTTTTTAGAAGCATATCATGAAAAAACGTTGTTGACGTCACGGTCACATGACAAAATTATGTCTATGAGCTGATAGATAAAAACTTTCAGTCAATCAGAAGACATGCTACATCCAAAATTAGATTATTTAGTTAATAACTTAAAATACCAATCACCATTGCATGTGTACAGACACATCAGACAATACCAATCAACATTTTAAGCCGTTAATTATGTAAACGCTCACCGATACAGCTAACTTATTTCAGTATCGTCTTATTCGAGTTATTTTATACTTAATCGAAGCAAATACTGGTTGACTTAAGGTACACGAGGGCATTACACAATCAGTCGTCAATAGTTTTGTACTTGAATTATTTTACTTTGAGGTTGACGCTTGGAATTTTCCAGCTGACGTTACATATAGAATATGTTCTTTAAGGAATTCTATGGATATCCTCTTGATGCACATGTGCTCCTTTCATGGATTAAATGCTTCTTACTCACCCGTCAAAACGAACTGATTATCGTATACTCCCTTCCTTCTATCCAGGCGCGTCTCGCTACAACGCAAATACACTATAGCAAAATCGTGCATTTAATGTAAAGTAAAACAACTACCTTTCCATTTGGACACAATTATCTGAACAATAATATGTAGTAAGACGGGTACTTTGTCCATTTCTGTTAATCATCCCAAGAAAGATTTCTGTCAGGACAAAATGCACAATTAGTTACGTGTATCTACTTTTTGCTCCAAACCGAATATACTGGTGTCTGTACGAAAATGATATTAAGACAATATTTGTTTTATAAGCAAGTGTTAATACAGTTATATCGTAAAATGCGGCATCTCACATGGTATGTTCAATCTGTACGACCTTGACAAATAAAATTGTAACCATTTCGCCTTATTCACAATGCAATAATTAGATGTTTGCCATTTACATTTACCGTTCAGTCATAGAACATTTATTTCACTTTTGGTAACGCTTTGTGTTAAAAAATAATCTTAAAACATATTTTCTCCAATTGAAATGTACTTTTATCCAGTTTAAACTTATTTTTTTTGACGACATCTTGACCAGTTAATGAAATAATCACTTAGATTTCACATACAAAGCGCTTTTCTGGATATAGCTTCATTCCTGTACCAAGTTAGAGTATGTCAGTTGCTTTCCATTCGTTTGATTGTATGAGCTTTTGAATTTGCTTTAGGATTTTCCGTTTTGAAGTTTCCTTGGAGTTAGGTATTTTGTTATTTTCTTTTATATGGAATGCTTAAATTTAAAATTTGAAAACTAAAGATGCGTAAATAGTCTGCAACGTTTGAAGCTATAATGAATAGAAAAGGACTTAAACAAAATAGCTAAATTCATCTAAAAATTAGGTTAACTCTGTCTGAGGAGTTAAGACATTAGTTTCTATGTAATTTCTTAATTTGTGACCAGGAATGTGAATGAAATGAATAATAATTAAAACCAATTGTTCAGAGAACAATTGAAGGTCTTTCACATTAAAAGTCTAAAACAATGATAAGAAGCTACTCGGTTTACTCAACGTTACTATTGGTGTCCAATCAAAGATTTCTACCTATTGTTTTAAAACAATATGGTTTCTTCACTTTAGTCTGAAATAAAGGAGATAATTCGCAACTTCGGTTTTAAAAGATTACTTCTTGTCTCAATTGATAGGATTTTGTATGCTGATTTAAAAATATATGGCTTTGGGTACTTTATCATGAATGAAAGAGTGCAAATGCGACTTCAGGTTAACTGAAGGTCATTTCAGGTTGACGTGAAAAGTCATAAGTCAAAGTCATAAGCCAGCAACCTACTGTAAAATACCCTTTGACTTTATCAGGTCCTAATAGAAGAAACAACAAAGGTCAAAATCTAGTATGTCAAATTAAACTTAACCCTTGACCTCAACGTGACAATGATTTCATACTTCACCATCTTTTCGCGGAAAGTATATAAAACTAATATTGTGATACAGCTTGTTTGCATATTTGTTTTGAGGATATACAAAACAGTTTCTAGAAACAATGAAATGCTTGGGGAGAAGATAAATAACTCAGAATTATACGTTTTCAATAAAGTCAAAGTTATTTCTATGAAATATCTAAATATTTAAGAAAAACAAGAAAAATAGTGACATTTTCAAATATGGAATTTTCCTATTATATGTTGCCATAGCTATTCATGGTATGCAAAGTTTTCCCTTTTCTAAATACCATTATGCTTAATGCTAAAGGGCTTTGTAAGCTTGTATGTTGAAATCTATGCATTTGTATATACTCTAATTTTGGGGGTCTTAATGCTCATATTCCCTTAGGATGACAATAATAAAACATTGTTTTTTATATTTCTTCTTAGTAAACATATATATTAATGTTAATGTATATGTTAACTTAAATCAATCTGCATACAACCACTCACATTAACATATACGTAGACAAAGGAAAACCAACAATAAGGAATGGTATGACAATAGTGGGGGAACAGTAGCACCGTTTATCATAGTATATTTAGATAGGACGACTTCTGGATTTTTTGTCTTATAAAATGTTTGTAAAAGAGAGGCGAAAGATACCAAAGGGACATTCGAACTCATAAGTCGAAAATAAACTGACAACGCTATTGAAAAAAAAAGAAAAAGACCAAAAGACAAACAACAGTCTACAAAAAACAACATAGGTAACTGAAGACTGAGCAACACGAAACCACCAAAAAACATGGGTGAACTCAGGTGCTCCAGAAGGGTAAGCAGATCCTGTAAAACGAGAATGGTTACTTTTTCTTCTTGTGTTCTTTTTTGTATCAAAGGTGTATACCAATAAATATTATGACACTTAAAATTAAATAAAATCAGGAAGTATTTACAGATATTATGAAACTATATCTATCAGCTGGTAATTATAGAAATATGTACTTTATTGACCTGAAATTGTAATTAATAGCAGTTAAGAATAAAACGTTTTTACGTAACCACACACCAACAACATGTATCTTAATTCTTATATAATTTTCAATAGGTTATATTTAGGTGCTGTTTTATTGCACGAAATGTTTTATTCAGTTTGCACCTATTCAGACTTTAGAACATCTTAAATAAAATATTGAAGGACAAATTATTTGAAGTTAGAAATGATATATGAAAACCTTCTTGATCATTTAACCGGAACTTACAAAATAATTTCCGGACCACACATTTAAATTCTTTGATAAACAAATTTTGATTTATGTGTTGTGAAACTGTAAACATTCACAATATTTTTAATGTAAATATATATATATATTAATATGTTAATTGGTTTGAAGTAGAAACGGTATTTATCATTTGTCCATCTTAATTTTGCTTGGTGCATCATGCGCTCAAAATTTTAAATATTTATTGTAGGTTATAGGGAAAATAGATTAATGGTTGAATTCCTATAAATTATATGTATCGTGCATTTATTGCGAAAAGCAGAAAACTTAAACTCCTTTATGAAAAAAAAGAGAAAAACGGTAGTGTCTTTCACAAAAGAAATTTAAGAATATCATTGCTAAGTCGGTCACATCTAATGAAGAATCAGCTGATTATGAAATAAAAGTTCGAAAGGTTCCGTCTGTAAAGCAGTGCCTGCTTATTTCCTGTATAACAAAAACTTTATACATATAGCAAGTGATATTTCTACTTCAAAACTTCGTTTGTGATTGTTTAATTTTCAGGTACACTAGAAAAATTTGTACATGTATCATTATGCTAATGTTTATGTTAACCAAGTTATAAATACTAACACATTTCACGGCTGTCAGTCCTGTGATATTTGTACCTTGAAGTTTGTGAATAAGATGCAATTAAAATATCATTAGCTAGAAATAGATGTAATCTTGAATTAGCAACAAAACGATCTAACAGTGAAAATAAAATCTCTAGTATGACAATGACTGAAAATAAATATTAAAGTCAAAATTATGGTGAAATATAAGCAACATAAAAGAGCAAATGATGTGCTTATAGAAGCAATGGTAAAACTATTGTTCATGCCATATAACTCACATAGCATATTCACAAATATAAATCTTGTCAGGTATTTTAAAAGACACGAGTATAAGGCCTTTGTACTGGTGAGTAGAATGGGATATAATTGGACCCTTACGTCTGTAAAAAAAAAATGGCGTTCATGTGAAATTTCATAATAACCTTGACATATTATTAAAAATGTGTAAGGATTTTTGTTAATCGGCTATTCATAATAGGTACTTCCCATTCTTAAATTGTATTTTAATGGACAATGTCTTTGTGTAATCGATAAAGAACAACAAGAATAACGTTGATACCAAAGATGTATTGTGTTATTTTCATATTTGTCTATTAAAACGAAACTTACAACAGATGTTCGTTTTTCTTATATATGTTTGACGAACATCCGGAAACCATCAATCTAGTCTAAAAATAGTAATGCAATGGACTATTAAGACATCAGAAATGATTATACGCCCTTATCATTTTTCTTAAAACAATGACATCAGAAGCCGAATCTCACAAGTATATGTGTACATGTATATAAAAGATTGAAGTTTATTTATACTTTTCAAACAAAACATTGATTACGTTAATCTTAAAAGAATAAACATCAACATATCGGTTGTTATCAATTGCTAAATTTATCTTAAAGGGCATTAGCTGTCAAATTCATGTTAACCGATTTGACTCAAACTCTCATATTTGATGTGTAACATACTAAAACGTATATCCATCAAACAAGAAGTCTTAAATAAACAGTTGACAATGCATGGACTCGATAATATATATCATCATTTTATGTATTTTAGTCTAGACGCCATCTATTAAACCATTGAGATGACCTCCGAAGACTGCCGACGGTCATATAACCCGATATAAACATAATATAAATATAAATAGATAGCGACCACGTGAAATTGGATTTTCTAGGTCTGTTTGATTTCATGTTATAGGTTAAAACAATATGTTAATCATCGTTTTTACCTGTATAAGAATGATTTTTGTGGATTGAATCAGTCAACGAAATAGTTCACCCTTGTTTCACTTTCAATGTTGACATTCTTTTCCTTTAATAGCTGAACACGCCTATTACATGCGTAATCCATCTCCAAATCAGGGTTAAATTGAAGTCCACGTGAATACAGATTCACATGAGGTCGAATTATTCACTTGCAAGTGAATAATACATCAGCGATGTTTTTGAGCTTATTTTAACAAATTTGGGCCAAACTAACTGCTTATAACGAAATATTATTTCAAAATTCCGCTTTTATTTTAAAATACTTGAAACAAAGGAATGGTTTTGGGAATTTTGTCTAACTCGTAGCTAATGCCCCTTTACAATTACCTTCGTTTTGTAATGCATATCATTATTGTCTTACCACAAGTGGAACCATTCTTTTCATCGGGGTATACGTTGTCGGCAAAAGCAATACAAGTCGACGATACAATCGACGTCTCCATACCGTTTGGTTTGATCTGCAATATTTGTCATAGGCACCATTCGATGAATTTGATGCTTTTTGTGAAAGAATATACATTATTATGCCTCCCATTATAATTGAATACATCTATTGGCTAATAAAAGATCACGTGGTGTGATTATCGTCAAAATCGGCAAGGCAGGTGAATAATCTCGACAAATTTTACCCTTAAGGAATAACGCTATTATTTACCGCCGGTGAGTCTTAATTGTACCGTCCGGTGAATGACATAATAATTCACCGCCGGTGAGGCCAATATTTGTTTGGTATTATAAAACAGTTACGGCTCTATGAATCAGGAGATATCCAAAATTGTCAACCATGCATAGGTAGTTTCCTTGGGCTAAAGCCCTCGGGGAAATAACCCTTAGCAGGGTTGAATATCTTTGATATCCAGCCTCAGAGTGCCGTAATTGAATATTATCATGCGATAAAGCCTAACATACAATCTTAAACTTCTTTTAAGTAGAAATGCGAATGCGATTATCTAAAATTTGACTGTAATATTTTTACTGTCTATTCGAAATAAAATAAAATTGATGTGCACACTGAATAACACGCGTACAATGTAGCGGGTTATTTTAAAGTGTGCACCACATTTTGAGATTATTTCAATAGACAGAAAAATATTACAGTCAGTCCTATAATTTAATTCTTAATTCCTTTTTTAAGAAGCATATCATGAAAAAACGTTGTTGACGTCACGGTCACATGACAAAATTATGTCTATGAGCTGATAGATAAAAACTTTCAGTCAATCAGAAGACATGCTACATCCAAAATTAGATTATTTAGTTAATAACTTAAAATACCAATCACCATTGCATGTGTACAGACACATCAGACAATACCAATCAACATTTTAAGCCGTTAATTATGTAAACGCTCACCGATACAGCTAACTTATTTCAGTATCGTCTTATTCGAGTTATTTTATACTTAATCGAAGCAAATACTGGTTGACTTAAGGTACACGAGGGCATTACACAATCAGTCGTCAATAGTTTTGTACTTGAATTATTTTACTTTGAGGTTGACGCTTGGGAATTTTCCAGCTGACGTTACATATAGAATATGTTCTTTAAGGGATTCTATGGATATCCTCTTGATGCACATGTGCTCCTTTCATGGATTAAATGCTTCTTACTCACCCGTCAAAACGAACTGATTATCGTATACTCTCCTTCCTTCTATCCAGGCGCGTCTCGCTACAACGCAAATACACTATAGCAAAATCGTGCATTTAATGTAAAGTAAAACAACTACCTTTCCATTTGGACACAATTATCTGAACAATAATATGTAGTAAGACGGGTACTTTGTCCATTTCTGTTAATCATCCCAAAAGAAAGATTTCTGTCAGGACAAAATGCACAATTAGTTACGTGTATCTACTTTTTGCTCCAAACCGAATATACTGGTGTCTGTACGAAAATGATATTAAGACAATATTTGTTTTATAAGCAAGTGTTAATACAGTTATATCGTAAAATGCGGCATCTCACATGGTATGTTCAATCTGTACGACCTTGACAATAAAATTGTAACCATTTCGCCTTATTCACAATGCAATAATTAGATGTTTGCCATTTACATTTACCGTTCAGTCATAGAACATTTATTTCACTTTTGGTAACGCTTTGTGTTAAAAAATAATCTTAAAACATATTTTCTCCAATTGAAATGTACTTTTATCCAGTTTAAACTTCTTTTTTTCTTACGACATCTTGACCAGTTAATGAAATAATCACTTAGATTTCACACATACAAAGCGCTTTTCTGGATATAGCTTCATTCCTGTACCAAGTTAGGAGTATGTCAGTTGCTTTCCATTCGTTTGATGTGTATGAGCTTTTGAATTTGCTTTAGGATTTTCCGTTTTGAAGTTTCCTTGGAGTTAGGTATTTTGTTATTTTCTTTTATATGGAATGCTTAAATTTAAAATTTGAAAACTAAAGATGCGTAAATAGTCTGCAACGTTTGAAGCTATAATGAATAGAAAAGGACTTAAACAAAATAGCTAAATTCATCTAAAAATTAGGTTAACTCTGTCTGAGGAGTTAAGACATTAGTTTCTATGTAATTTCTTAATTTGTGACCAGGGAATGTGAATGAAATGAATAATAATTAAAACCAATTGTTCAGAGAACAATTGAAGGTCTTTCCACATTAAAAGTCTAAAACAATGATAAGAAGCTACTTCCGGTTTACTCAACGTTACTATTGGTGTCCAATCAAAGATTTCTACCTATTGTTTTAAAACAATATGGTTTCTCTATACTTTAGTCTGAAATAAAGGAGATAATTCGCAACTTCCGGTTTTAAAAGATTACTTCTTGTCTCAATTGATAGGATTTTGTATGCTGATTTAAAAATATATGGCTTCTGGGTACTTTTCATGAATGAAAAGAGTGCAAAATGGCGACTTCAGGTTAACTGAAGGTCATTTCAGGTTGACGTGAAAAGTCATAAGTCAAAGTCATAAGCCAGCAACCTACTGTAAAATACCCTTTGACTTTATCAGGTCCTAATAGAAGAAACAACAAAGGTCAAAATCTAGTATGTCAAATTAAACTTAACCCTTGACCTCAATTCTTAAGTCGTAAAGCAAGGACCTCAAATTAAAAGACCCTTAGTCCAAACTAAATATGTTTAATAAGTTATATTACCTTACAGCTACTTCAAAGAACTCCCATTTAATATTAAAGTGCCCTTTCAACCAAAATTTATGTGTGACGACATGTCGAAAGTAACAATTTAGTAAAAATATTTGTCGATATCTTATAAGGTATCTGAAGAGAAGCTATAATAAGCCAAAATCAAAATTCAGAATGTGACCTTGAACACTGACCTTGACCTAAATTTCTTTTAATGGACCAAGGACCTCAAATCAATAGACCCTAGGTCTCTTTTACCTATGGTTTACCAGTTACAAATAAATATCACTTATGTCAAATACATAAGGGAAATAACTCTCATATGGAATCTCTGGATTGCTTCGGTCAAAACGAGCAATTTGGCAAAACAGATTTGTCGCTTTCTTTTATGGTTGCGAAGAAGTAGAGATAACAAGTAAAACAATGTTTAAGGAGATAACTCTTACAAGAAGAAGTGTTCGGTTAAACGGTGTCAGTTTTAAAAGCGTATAAACTGTTCGATATCATATACCATATACCAAATATCTAAACGACATCTTGCAAAACAAAATCTTCTCGCAAGAAATAAAAGTCCCGGAAGAAAAAATAATAATCAGAACAAAATCAATAGGTCTTTCCACGGAAAATGATTGAAAACAATGAAAAAATGACGACAATATGATTTCAATGAGAGTAGTATCTCTACGATACATCACATTGACGCTGTTGCTGGGAAGTCTGATTTTCTCTAATTCATTCATCAGGCGATTTTTTTTTAAAATATCGCCTTATATATCATATACAAACTATGTTTTTCTTTCTGATATTGTTGCATCATCATGGTGACGTAAGTTGGTCTCCTTAGTAAATAAATATAGCTATTTTCTTTTTACTCGCATTTGTAATAAAAAATGGTTATGTTCAATTAATTGATAAAATTGCACTTATTTCTTTTACTGCAAATTGTGATGCATACGAGCGGATGATTTAATGTTGGAACATTTGAATAATTTTTAGTTCCAAATGATTGATTAAAGTAAATTATAAAGAATGGTATTTTTTTTTTTTTTGAAAATATTAACTTTAAAATTGCATAATAAAAGTATATATATAATACATTCATGTAAACTTTTGGTAACCATGCGCCTAAATTTGACTGAGGTACATACATACATTTCATATGTACATTCCAATTTCATGATGAGGCTATTGGTGAACATGTTGCATTCCTCTGCGATTTTATAAAAAAAGAAAACGTAATTAAGCATAAAACGGTTAAATTTTACTACTAGTATTGAGAAACACCAGTAACCATATTTATCAAAGGTTGATCAAAATATGTATTTAGTGAAATATCCTAATCGTACCGGTGTTCTAATGCACCATTGCTGTTAACGTTCATTTTGATTGTTTCATAAAGTTTAGTTTGATAAATTTCAAAGCATCAATTTCACGATAGATGATCAAAATTGGCGCGCAAGCGCAGACGTCATGTGACTGATTTCCAAAGGTATGATTTATCGGTGTTTCCTTCTACTTGCATTAGAATGGTGATTCAAGTATTGTATTTGAACAATTGTCGGCATCAACGTTTTATCTGATGGTCGCAAATGTTCGTATACTGGATCCGCGTAGACAGTTAACTTTATTTGCGGTTATCAAATCGCGAATTGATACCCGCAAATCTACAAATACAATACTGGTATCTCTTAATTATGTGAATTTGAGGCAGTTTGATTAAGATTTCACTCTTTTCAACTTCGGTAAATTTTTATTTTAAGACTGTACGGTTAAATCATGTCTCATATCATGTATGATGTACTTATAAAATACATAGTTGGTGTAAATTATTCATCAATAAACGTATTATCTATATTTTTATTATATTTGCCTATTTATAATAAGAACATTGTTCCGTGTTGAAGGCCGTACCTTGACCTATAATGGTTTACTTTTATAAATTGTTACTTGGATGGAGAGTTGTCTCATTGGCACTCATACCACATCTTCCTATATCTATTGTCAATATAACATTCATCACTGATTAGTGACCATTCTTACCGGCAAGACATTTGCCCCAATTGCGAAATATGGCTTACTTCTGACTACACGAGAGTAATGGGAGCTAGATTCTAATTCAGACTGACTTAGTTGGACATTTTAAATAAAGAGTTGCCTAAAATTTCAACTACATATCAGTAAATAAAATGAAAACATCAAGACCTAATGCCAAACATGTATTCAGGCTTAACATCCATCGATTTTCTCAGAATTTGTGTACATATGATCTAAATTTTGACAGATTACATTTCATTCAGCACCATTTATGATCATTCTTACACATTATAATTTCTTTGACTGAAAGCGCCTTTGATGAGTCTAGCTACATATATAAGAAACAACGTCTACTGTACTGAATTTTGAGCCTTTGATCTTTGATGCATATACAAAAACATGGTCGATTCCATTGGCAGCACTTGGACGTGTCCACGTGGTATCTCCAGACCAGTAGCCACATATCGTGTGTTGACATGAAATATCATTGATACAGTCATTTTCTTTAATTTTACTGTTCATTAAATGTTACAATACATATGTAATTCGAAAACAAAGGGTTTTCTACTCCAGGCATAGATGACCTATGCCAGACTTGGAACAACGACTTAGTTTTCATTGCGCTTCAATTCGTAATTGATTGGCTTTCTAATGAAAGAGAGTCTTTCTGTAAGAAATTGTTTTGATAGTTTTTTCAAAATTTCAAGTTCAATTTTGACATGCAAAATACACGTTTTAACCGTATCCGAATTGTTAATAATCTCGTTAATAAGCATGTTCTCTGCTTGTGAAATTCACACAACTGTTGCTTCCAAGTTGTTATTTTATAATCAGACATGATGTCAATTACTTTTGAAGGTAATTAATTACATTCAATTCCAATTACAAAATTTTCAATTAAATTACACATTACATTTGACTTCTTTTACCAATGTAATTTATTACTTTTCAATACACAAACCTGAAGTGCACATAATACTTTGTCTATCGGGAATCCTTAGGACTAGAGGATGGTGAAATTTAATGCTCAAAATGATAAAAGCCTTATTCAATATTTTGAAAATATTAAATTTTGTTTTAATTACCTATTGAAATTTCATATTTTAAACAAAAGAGAGCCCTATTTTTTTATTTTGAAATGATTTTTATTTTGATCACAACTTATTTTTCCTAAAGAAATTATTTCGAAAGCCTGACTTTTATTCAGATATACATTAGTTTTAATCACAATTAATTGATTTAAAAAAAATCATGTACCGTGGGGTATTTTTACAAAATGTATCTCGCTAATTGGCTTAACACCTGCATAACATGCAAACATAACTGTTGTAAAACAGTCATAAAATAGTTTATAATAAAACAAATAGCCAGAGGTTATATTTATTGATTGACCTTTAAAGTTTATTATGTTAAATCAAAGTCTAACAATATCTATCCGAATATAGATGTAGGTAACAAGCTAATTAAGGTACAAGACAGTGACTTACTAATGGTTTCTTTTAAACACAAATTATGGCATGTTTCTACGTCTAGGTTAGTCTATGAAAGGTATATACTATGAAATTTAGAGCGAGGGCTTGCCCGAGCTCTTAATTCATAGTATAAACATTTTCATAGACTATCTAATTAGAACATATTTACAACTCGAGTAATCTTTTCATTGGTCTATTGATAGTTTATTTTGGCTGACTACTTGTATCACAGGTGTTTGTAAAACAGAGCTCATTAACGAAGTTTTGTAAATCTACTCACTAGTATTATTGTAAAATATGTGATTTCAAAAGGCCCTGGACTCCAGAATGAGAAGATGGTAGCTGCTGGTGTAAGTATGTTTATAGGTATAAAGCGGTGTTTTATTATACATGTACTTCTTTACATGGTTAGATGACAAAATAAATTGACCAAAAGCAGGCAATAATTAAATTGCAGTGGAAGCTTTACATGTCTTAAAACATTTTCAATTTCACAGTAAAGCTAAAGCTATTATAAATCTGAAACATATAGATAGAATGTAGTGGCGGATCAAAGGGGTGGGGTGGGGATGGGGGTGGGGGGTTGGAAAAACCCCTTTTGGACGATCAATGCTTTTCAGGGGACATATGGTTGGAACCCACCCCCTCTTATACTAGGGTTTATGTTTTTCTTATTTCAAATTAAAAACTAAATGATGTATCAGAACATGTATATACATATATATATATATAGGTGACACATTCTCTTCAGACATTATTACGGTTTTTCAATTCATGACGTCGTCCTGAACATGCATGAAATATTTGCCACTGGACATTAAGCAACCAATAATCAATCAATTCATGACAAAATAGATCAAGTTGCCTTAATTTCCTTCACAAGTTCATGTGTACAAAGTAATTGCATGGATGATAAATTATCACAATTTTAAGATGACGTTGTACTCTAATCAAGGTATAAAGAACCATATTTGTTACTCTTTATTTAAATGAAAGAAACTTGCAATCGTCAAAAACATTTTTGTAGAGCGAAAGATTTTAATAGTAGGATATTTAAAAATTAATGTGAAAACTATATTACAAACTATTTAATTTAATTTGGAACACAGCATTTTATTTCAAAATAGCCAGTGGCAATTTTTGTATTACGAAACAATGAAATCTTACCCTTGTGGTCATTCATGCGTAGTTACTTAGTACACGGAAAAAGTATGTACTATGAAAACTAGAAGGCAAATTCTAGATATTTGATTGGACGAGAAGTTGTAAGTATGTGCTAAAATCTTTCTTTTTTCTTTTTCTTTTGTTCATTCAATAAAAATAAAGAATCTCCATGGTTGCATAATTATAGAAAGTATATTGTTTAGGCTCTGCTTTGTCAGCTATCTACATTTACTAAGGTCATGGCTTTAAATTTCATCATTTTTGAGAAAACACAAGATTCAATCTTTCTGATCCAAAATTTCAAATGTAATTGAAAAGTAATTGTCAATTACAGACAATTTTAGCTATGTATTCATAACTTTCAATTACTTGTAATTGAAAAATGCCCAATTACACATTACATTCAATCACTTCAGAAATTGTTATTAATTACGGTCAATTACAATTACATATTTCAATTACCCATGTCTGTCTATAATCTCTCAATTTCCTACAAATACTTTAAAAGCTGAAAAGAATTCTACAATGTGTAATTTGGGGAATAAATTATTTAGAGAGTGGTACAATTAGTACCTTAGGCTATTCTATCAGAAAAGAACTTTAAATTTACAGGCAAATGACCGAACAATCAAAATGAAACATCTAAGGAAAATGTTTTATCAAATGGAAACAAAACTTACAAATATTCTTGATATGTCATTCGTCATAAAAGTAAATGTGCAATAAATTATTTATAGGTATATAAAGTGCATTATTTAGAGAGAGACATAAAACTTCCATAAGATTACAACGCATTATTCCTTCAAGTTGGCAATTGAAAAATCAAATTCATCATTTGACAGATGATTTGAAAACACGGAGAAAGACAGTCGAACGTTAAAAACACATTATATGAATTTTTTCTTCCAGTTTATAAATTTAAGTCTACTTGATTTATCAATAAAATCTAAATGTTGTAGAAGAGTTTTAAATTTCTGGTCGAAAACCATAATGTATAAGCTCCATAATAAACAAACTTTACAAAATGCTCGAGGATAAAAGTAAAATTGTTGTCTTAATCGATGCAATTAATCAGATTTCTTCACTTATACCAATTATATGTAGGTAAAATAAGAAGATATCAAAGGATATTCGATAATAATATAAATCAGAGAAGACCAAATAAATCCACAAATAAATGGGAGAAAAATTAAAGCCCACAAAATATTAACCATGATTGAGCAATAAGTACCTAAAGTTTTCCAAAAGAATAAGATGTTCCTCCAACTAATGACACCTAATGTTGTGCACATATGTACCGTAATAGTATTCAAAATTCATTCATGAGCTAATGTAAATTTAAAAATTTTGAGTGAATTTATAATCGTGACCTTAAATAAAGCAGTAAGAACAGTTATTGTCTAAAGCAGAAACCATATACCAAGAAAATTATGACATGAAATATCGTATTACCTGAAATAATGTAGTTTATATTGCATGTGGTTTGCTCATTACTGAATGCTGTACGGTGACTTGTGTTTTGTGCATTGTTAAATCCGTACGCTGATTTGTAATTGTTTATTCGCTAGTTCTTTGGTCTTAAATGGATAGTTGTTTCAGTGACAATCATACCACATCTCTATATATTTGCACGAATCAATACAAATTGTCTTTAAACATGTATAAAACTAATATGATCAAACATGCTTTTACCAATTATTGAGGGCCTAAGTAAACGTTGGCCAAAAGATTATCACATTTTGTATTTTTTGGTCTTTCATGCAAATTCGTCCCATGTATTGTTGTTTATCGCTGTATTAACATTAATGTTATACATGTTACTGCTCCCAATGCGCTTTTCAACAATTCAGACAAGATCTGAAAAATCTAAAACCTTTGGAAAGCTGTTAAAACCGAAAAGAACCAAAATCTATAATCAAATCCGGAGAAGGAACTAGAGCTTTTCATGGGGAGACACGTTCCTTAAATTAAATTATTTATAAAGATTTATAACAGTTACAGCAAATTTTAATAAAAATAATATCCGTCTTTAATGCCAGTTTAGAGTTACCGGGCTTGTGATAGCCTCGGGTACTAACTGTCTGTCAGTAGAGAGACGATTGAAATAATGAAAGTGAACAAGGATTTATGAAATAATCAATGATTTCAACTATATAGTCAAAGCATATATTTCATGATTTTCATATTAAGAAATACAGAATATTCTTTAAAAATTAAATTTATTTTAGTATGATAGGAACGGAAAAATATATACTGAAGTTAAAAAAGTATTACTTGAATACATTGCTATGTAATTAGAGCTTGATCCCGGATTTGGTACATTTGACTTCTTGCATAAAAGAAATAAGTTTGATATTGTAACATATAGCTACAGTTAAAAGATTATTTAGTGTATAAATTATAATATTAAATTCTGTGTTAATACTCGAATTTTCAGTTTAATTTTTATTTTTAAAAGAAATATTTGTAGATGTCCTTGTCCTAAAAAGGATTTTTAACAAGTTATCATTTGTGCAAGTATTTCGCACTTCACACCTAGAGATACCAATCACACCTTAAATATCAAAAGAAGTCAATTAGATAAAGTAAGATAAACAATCTGACCTTTTATTAAGGACGTAAAATAAGATCCCCATCATGTCTCCTTATTGAAGAGATAATACTAATTGAGATGAATTGAAAAGAATTATAGCGAAAGAAAATAGTTATTACGATCAAAACTTATTATTTTCGATGTTCTACAAGTTTTAAATTAGGGTACGCTGACCCACGGTTATGTTGAATTTATAATAGTTTTTGTAACCTTAGATGTAAACAGTATAACATATATGATTTTATGTGACAAGATATACAACAAAATGATAAATCACCTAATCTATTCCCCTAAATTAAAAAAAGAAACAGGTATACATGACTGTGCATAAAGTAATCGAAAATATACGGAAAGGAAAGAAACAACTGCATATTATTGAATGTTATTCAACAATCATCATTCTAGACTCTCTCAATATAGAAAAACTAAAGAAGACAAAAATAAAGTCAAGGGCTCCCACTTATGACAAAAAAAATGTGTGTATACATGTAGCACATTTTTCCGATTTGTCACTGTTATTTACTTTTAAACAATTATTTTCTTTGGACTCTTCCGACATCCCCTTTTTAAATCCTGCATCCGCAACAGATTGATATTTTGTCAAATTTGATACACTTATCAGCCAGTTATATACAAGACATGCTCAGTAAGGTGTGACCATTTGTTCATTATTGAAAAACTCACTGTGATTTTGAAATGAAGAAAAGCAATAAGAACTCTGTTATTTTTTTCTCTTAACATGTCAAGTATGTGTAGAAATTTTAATTCAAGAATCAATTCCCAACATCCTTTCTTTTCCATTGTTATACATCTGTAAGGATTGATTCTCATGTCTCTAATCCCAAATTACCTGACCACATTGTTTTTCAGGAGTTCGTTCTGATGAACTTCGTCGTCAACAGTTTTTTTTTTAACTAATTTGAACCCACTGTATACATTTATATACAAATTAGATAAAACAACATCAAAAACGTATCAATTTTACGCATTTGCTGTTAAGGGCTGGTTTCTCAAAACACGTCAAATCTCAATTAGATGCATGTAACTGTAATCTTTTAGTGTTTTCTTATGAATTATATGTTGTTTTTTTCAGGAATTTAGCACGAAATCGTCTCATCGCAATTGATGATAGCGTTTTTTCTGGATTCACAGAATTGCGACAGTTGTAAGTACATAGCACAGTCAATTTGAACCAATTTAATGTTACAATAAACGTCTTGCTAGTCATCAATTCGACACAGTATGAAGACGTATGCATGCGATCTATGACGTGACCGCAGTTGGAGACTGTCAATGTGCTCAGCGTGTTCAGGTTTAAAAAGGAATACCAGAAAAAAAAATAGGGATGTCGGGAGAAAAACCGATTGCCTTGATTGTTCGACCCGCACAAAAAAGCCTTTTGATACACGTAAAACGAAGATTCACATTATTTCATTATTTATCAAAGGTATCTAATCAAACAGAACTAGGAAAATTGGCATATACTATAACACATGCTTACCTGTCTATCTGAATTTACATTTATTTTGGGGTCACACTCCCATCGAAATGTTGTCGTTCATTCTCATAAACACACAATATTGATATCTATCACGATCATGAAACTGCATTTTGCAAATCTGAAATACGTCTTAGTATGTTATAAATCAAATATTAGATGAGTTGGTTATACATTGAGCGGCTAATGCCGCTTAAAATAAATATATTGTCCCGAAATAAAATAAAATATATGTGTTGCTCAGAACAAAGGATATGTAGTAACCCAGTGGGCACTCGACGTTGTAACAACGTTGAAATTTGGTTGAAATTTGGTCGTGACGTTGATCGACCCAAATTCAACGTTCATCTAACGTCATGGTATTCAACGTTGACTTTACAACGTTGTTTCAACGTTGAATTTACGTCGTTAAAATCAACGTTTAAACAACAACGTTGATTCAACGTTGGGTTAACGTCAGTCAATCGCGACAGAAAAATCGCATTGTCAAAATTGAAGGGTACAGATATATTTGATGAGCAGATCGGACAAGGAGCAGTGCTGTAGTATTATAAACGATTGGATAATAAGTGGCTAATCCAGAACTTTTTATAATACTTATAAGGGGGTCCACTGACTGCCATAAGCGTGAGGGGGCTTCTTTCTGTCATGCTTCCATCCCTATATAATCAATCATTTTTTCTCACAAAAAAGGGGGTAGACCGGATTGCATTGTTTATGCATGGAAAGGAGTTTTGGGCAAGAACAAGTGGTCAGGAGACATCACAAATAACAAATCGGCTTTTTGCAATTATTTTTTTTTTGTGTTTATTTTTTAAGTATCTTGAAAAAAAACAATTCTAACCAATTATTTAGTAATTTGGGTTTGATGATCCTCTATATTTTGGGAGATCTCAAAACCTGTTCATGCTATTTTAATTATATGTATGATCTGTATAAATATGATATATTCTTAGTTTATATTTTAAAATCAAATCAATTTTTTAATTGCTTTCTTTCATTTAAATAAATAGGAGAATTTTTCGGTAAATTTATTTTAATTATTTTTGCCTATTGATATTCAATATATAAACTTAAAATATCATCGATGTACAATGTAATCATAATAATTGAGAAGTTTTTAAATTTTCGCGGTTTTTCAAGTTGAGTTCCGAATATTTTCTTTCAAGCACGCGCACCTCTTTTCAACATCCGTTTAGAAAAATTTGAAAATCATCCTCGAGAAATTATCGCACCAGACTGATGAACAAATAGTGAACAACTGCGTCTTAGGAATATAATGACGAGAGAAGACGTTTCTGTATAAACCTCTTGATATAAGCGTAAGTATATTTTACAGTTAAATTAACTAAGAATCATAATATATACAAACACATTCAAATGATCAAATTATTTATCTCACGCGCATGTTTACGTTCACAGAAATTATGACAAGGTCTTATCTTACTGAATCTGATTCTGTTTCGTGTCAAAACAGTTTAATGATTTGGTTGTATATATGCTCTAATTAGCGAACTAACATAAAACATATCTAGCCATGTACAGAATCAGTAATATCAGAAGGGGGTTATCGAATACTAGCCAATTCGTTCCAATACAACTCAATAAGGTGTGTCTGACACACATAGAAATGGTCTGCTCTTAATTACTGTTTTGGTCTTTTAGATTTTTTCGTAAAATACCACTCATCTTTGATAGTTTCATCTGTATATGAACATTATGGTTATTGCAAAATACAGATCTGGTTAGAATTCATGCTTTGTCTTGTTATTGATGCAAGCTGGGACAATTGTTTCAAATGAACATGTTGTGTTCTATGATTTAAAATAATTGTTTTATAATTGGTAGAATTTGATAACATTTCCGGCTTTTAAAAGTACTCAACTTTTATTATGTAATTCAAATTTATGTTATTTCTCTTCCATGCTTTCAGAAGCTGTTCTTGTCTGCCACAAAGAGACACCAGAATCCAAAATACCTGAGCAGTGTGCAAGACATTTGAAGTGTGTCCGTCAGAGAGCAGAAGGAGTTGCTAGGCCAAAGAATAGATCTTTAAAATAAAATTAATTTTTCATTTTAAAAACCTCTTTTTTGTTAATTTCTATAGTTAATTTAGTGCCAGTAAACAAAAGGCAGTGACATTTATCAATACATTATTTGGTCTACCGGTATGCATCTTTCTGTTCGTTTTACTCAGTTGTATCGGGTGTATAGATAATGATTGAATGAGTAAACAGCTTGGTGATGGTAATGGTTTGTTCCAAATGCTTTCAAGATAAATGTAAAAAAAAACACATACGGTATACCTACAAAAAGTCAAATTTCAGATCAACAAGATATCAATAAAAATGAAAAAAGACACATATTTGAATAAGTGCCAATAAGGATTAATTTACACCCAAAAACCATCACTTCAACCAAACTACAATTGACCTGACTACAACCTAACTCGACCTGATTTCAACCTAAACCCGACCTGATTTCAACCTAACTAAGACCTGATTTCAATCTCACTGGACCCGATTTCAACATGTTATCAACGTCAATACAACGTTGAAACTGCAACGTTGATTCAACGTCAGAATTTCAACGTCATTACAACTTTCAAAACTAACCCAAGTTTCAACGTTGTAACAACGTTGAAGACTGACATTGGATCAACGTTGATACAACGTTTTGTGCCTGCTGGGAAGGTTCATTCAAAAAGTTTGTACCACAGGACAGAGTAGGTTTTTTTCTTGTAGGGAGCTAGAATTTATGTATCTCATGAATGCATTGTAACCATGACCAGACTCAAACTAGAGACCACTCAAGCTAGTTCCAATTCTAGTTTGATCACTAAATCACTAAAAGGTCATTTCATTTCAAAATACAACACAACAATAAGGTCAACATACTGTTGTCAAAATACCCAACTGTCTATACAATATGCGAAGTTGACTGTTTATCCTAGTGATAATTAATGACTAACTAATTTTTCCATAATTTTACTAAATCTATACGACGTGTCTGTGTCTAAACTAACTAGCGACATTTTTATCACGTCTTAGATTGTGGTTTACCATTTACGTCGTCTGGTCTTCTAAGTACCGAACGTGCCCTATGTATGTAAAAGTTAAGATAATTAATCAGCTAGTTCATTTATATGAGTTTTGGTTTAAAGCAACTATATGCACAGGATTTATTTGATTTTGCACAGTTTTGGTTTGGGGGAAAAGCCGGCATGGTTAGAAAATACAAATAATTACACCATTACAAACACAATTATATATTAATATTCTTGCAATGGTTAGAAAATACATAAAATAACACCATTACAAACTCAATCCCAATTTTGTATTCTATTTTTAGAAATTTACCTGTGATAAAATAAACGTCACAAAAAAAAAAACGTTACTTTTTGTGGCGTTGATACATTCGTGTGACGCATAGTTCATAATTCTTTTGTGATGTGCTGGTGTAAATTCATGGAAGGTCTCCGTTTACATGTTGTAATGTACTATTATATTATTTTTTTTATGTATTTCTCTGTCCTGAGTGTTCTTGCGTTTATTTGTACTGTACTCCTGTCACGTAATGTTGTCATTTTAGCGGTATTTATAACAAGGGCAAATAAGTGGGAGGTTTGGCTAGCCATAAAACTAGGTTCAATCCACCATTTTTTCTTAAAATGTCCTGTACCAAGTCAGGAATATGGAAAGTTGTTATCAAATAGTCCATTTCTATGTATGTTGGCGTTTGTTTTTGTAGCAGTTCAGTATTTCTGTTGTTCCGTTGTTTTCCACTTATAGTTGATGTGTTTCCCTCGGTTTCGGTTTGTGACCCGGATTTGTTTTCGCCTAACCGATTTATGACCACTGAACAGAAGTATACTACTGTTGCCTTTATTTACTACAGTTCCCTTTATAAAAGTTAAATTATATGAGTTATATCCCCTTATATTGCTTAGTTGAAAAAAATTTTGAATCAAACAAAATATGTTCTCTTTTTGTTACAAGATCGTAATAATAAGGTAAACATATAATTTTCTTCATTTATATGATATTTTTTTCTTTTTCAGACATTTAAGTGATAATAAGATTATCAGTATAACAGCCAATGCGTTTCAATATCTTACATCGTTAGAACGCATGTATGTATCTGGATTCAAATAACTAATATTGTATTTTGACTGCATTAATGTAAAGTAGCGACGAATTAGATTTGGTTAAACACGGATATGATTCGCTTTCTTTGCAGACAAATATAGAGCAATTTGACGAATTGTCATGTTACTGAATATTTTTAGTGGATGCATAATTATATAATTATCACAAAGGTGTCTAAAAAAATTAAATACTTTTATACGTTTGTACATTTCTCATATTTGAGTTATAATTTAGTCTTTCTACTTGGCAGGAGATAACTCAGTTTTGAAAATTATACTATCGACCATTACAAAATTAATGCATTATACCTAATAGACGTCATGCAAGCTCGACACTTAAGGTTAAATAACAGTTAAGTTGATTCTTCTAGCTGTCATTATATTAGGTACTTTTGAAACACATTTCTAACGAATGATAAACAATAGCACAAAGTAATTACTTTTAATCAGATTATTTTGAGCATAAGTTACAATTTTCATGAAAATAAGATATTCAGATGCTTATTTAATACTAGAAAATGTCAATGGTTTAGTATAAAATCATTTACTCATTACGTATATTTTGTTAAATAATCAGTTGATATGTACTGTAAACGGGTTTGTTTTAGGTTAGTTTCGATATCGGAATTTATGCTGTGCTAAATTGTTTTGTCAAAATAATCCATAAAAGCACATCGAAAGCATCACATTCGATACATTTCTCTTTGATTCAAAACTAACAAAAGTATGCTTCTGTTTTTGTAGATTTCTACAAGGTAACCAAATAACCAGTTTACCGTCAGGGTTATTTTCTGCCAACGTTAATCTTCTAAATGTGTAAGTAAAACGAATATCCTTCTAATGGTTGTTTTATTGTACTTTCTACACACATCTGAATTAAGAACAAATCGGTTATTTACCTTTCATATGATTTTGTGTTAACTTACAGCAGTTATATTACTAATGAATATTAAATATGTGAGGGTTTTTAGCGCATATTGGTAGAGTTACTAAGATTAAATTAGGAATCATATTTTTTCCATTTAATTCAGAAAAAATAAATGAACTATTTTTAACTTAGTAAATAATTTAGTTACTTGATTATGTTTGCCTGATTTTAGCCTCTTAACTAACATGGCCTGTTATTTTTGTCAATAGCATAATACAAAGGTACATTACAAAAACACAATAAAAGCAAGCTCATACAATTTATTTAACTCTCTTGTTTCTGTATTGGCGTCGACAAAACAAAGACACAAGTAAAATTGTACATAATACCATGCTATTCTCGAATAGGTAATATTCTTTGACGTTGTAACTTTAAGGATTTTGTCGTTATTTACACAGTCAATATTTCAATTGCAGATATGTACAGGACAATAATCTTACCATGGTATCAGCTGCTGTATTTGGGGCGATAACATCTATAACTACAATGTAAGTTTATATATAACATACGGGTACCTAAATTGCACCTATTTTGACAGTGTTTTTTCACCTTCGTTTATTTTGCAGCTGTTTCCTAGCAGTTGATATTGGAAATCCCCATGACTTATCTGATCATAATGTATATTGATAATTTTTGCGAAAAATTTGAAATAAAGAAATAGAATGCAGTCTCCACTCCTTAAGTACAGATTGCTGAATGTGTTATGCAACAGTAAACAAATTCATCATTTGACACTTATCATATATATATAAGTGCCTATAAATAGCAACACATGACATATAAATCTATGGGAGTGTGGATAAATCAGTACAGAGAGTAATACAATTACACAAATAAAATTATAGATTGCCTAACAATGTAATTTTAACACACTATTTAGTACGTAAATATTAGAATGTTTAAAATATTTACAAAACGATAAAAATAAACGCAATATTTCGCTGCCTTGTAAATAATACACAATTTGGATGAAGTTCAAGATTATTTACAAAATTGGTGGTTGAAGTTTGCAACGTCCATTGGCCAATATTACAGAATAAAAAGGACGATGCTGTGTACTAAATTATTCTTTATCTTTCCTGTATCTTTTCTTGTCTTTTTCGTTAAGACCATCAGGTTCTAAAGTGTGGAGCTGGTGGATCCAAAAGTTTTCTCTTCTCCTTCTCGCCGTGGTGTCCCATTCGGTGTTGACTTCTATGATTTGGAAAGTAACATTATCAAAAGGATGTTTTTTTGTGCGAAGATGTCTTGTGAGAGGACAGTTTTCGTTGGTTTTGTACCAAGAACGATGGTTATTGAGCCGAATATTGAATTTATCCATTGTTTCTCCCACATACTGAATGCCACAAGTGTTACATGTTTATATATATAAATTGAGTTCTCCGTTTTACAGCTGGAATTTGAGTAGATGGTATAACTTTGTTTAGTGACGGAGCTGAAGAAAGAACTGCTTGTATTGGCAGCTTTGCAACATAAGCAATTCCTTCGACCACATTGTTTGTAGCAACCGGGAGGTGGAGTAGGTTGCTTTGTTAATACAGATGTCACTAATTTGTCACGGATATTTTTAGGTCTCTGAAGGCCATGACTAGTGGTGAGGAAAATACTTTTTTTTAAATTGGAGTCATTTTCTATAATTTTCCAATTCTTCTGAACAATAGATGACACATTTTTAGAATCAGGATGGTAAGTGAGTACAAGTGGTGTTCTGTTGACTCCTTTATTCTTATCCTTGTACTCCAGAAGTTCTTGGCGACTAGTTATGTTTGCTCTTTCGAAAGCTGTATCAATGATGTTGTTATTGTATCCTCGAACAACTAGATGTTTGCGTAGTTGTCCAAGTCTAGCATTTTGTTTATTTTCGGTAGAGCATATTCTCTTGATATATGTATATATAAGTGCCTATAAATAGCAACACATAACATACACATCTATTTGAGTTTGGATTAATCAGTACAGAGATTAATTCAATTACACAATTAAAATTCCCCCCAAGGGTGACTGGGGAAACGAAATATGGTCACTTGGTCTTCTTCCGACCGGCAGTAAATCGCTTGCCAAAGTGGGGCGTCCGTTTGGTTGTGCGGGATGTATCAAGTTTGCAGCCACGTCCGGTCAGAATGGGGACGTTAAATCCGATGCCCCGTGTTAGGAGAGTGCCACGCTCTTTGCACGTTAAGAACCCTTGCAACAACCTTTGAGGGGTCCGTAGGTGACCTGTTGCAAGGCTAAATTTCTGTCCCTATCCAATATACCCTCATTTTCCAGTGGCAGTCCAAATTTCCCCCCACCATCATCCCGGATGGCCTCTATTATTACAAGACCTACGTATTGTATTTATTGTTGACTTGTTCTCGTCCTGAACATGCATGAAATATTTGCCACTGGACGTTAAGCAACCAACAATCAATCAATCAATCACAAATAAAATTATAGATTGCCTAACAATGTAATTTTAACACACTATTTAGTATGTAAATATTAGAATGTTTAAAATATTTACAATGCGATCAAAATAAACGCAATATTTCGCTAGACCAACTAGCTTTATCAAGCGTGCATATATCCAGGTGAAATCGGATGTAGATGATACGAAACTTTTGCAGCTCAATGTACATGTTGCACATGAATTTAGCTGCCTTGTAAATAATAAATTTGGATGAAATCGGATGTAGATGATACGAAACTTTTGCAGCTCAATGTACATGTTGCACATGAATTTAGCTGCCTTGTAAATAATACACAATTTGGATAAAGTTCAAGATTATTTCAAAATTGGTGGTTGAAGTTTGCAACGTCCATTGGCCAATATTACAGGATAAAAAGGACGATGCTGTGTACTAAATTATTCTTTATCTTTCCTGTATCTTTTGCAAACTTCAACCACCAATTTTGTAAATAATCTTGAACTTCATCCAAATTGTGTATTATCTACAAGGCAGCTAAATTCATGTGCAACATGTACATTGAGCTGCAAAGGTTTCTTATCATCTACATCCGATTTCACCTGGATAGATGCACGCTTGATAAAACAAGTTGGTCTAGCGAAATATTGCGTTTATTTTGATCGCATTTTAAATATTTTAAACATTCTAATATTTACATACTAAATAGTGTGTTAAAATTACATTGTTAGGCAATCTATATATATATATATACAAGTCTAAATTGAAAACAACGTTCAAACCTATGATTGCGTTGGATAAAAACCACAATTTTTATACGTGTGCATGCAAAACAAATTTCTTGTTAGAGGGGTCTAAATACAGCACAAGCAACATTTTCCAAAAGACCAAAAAAAAGTGAAAAAGTATATTTTAACAAAACGCATTTGACTAACATGTCGAACAACAAATGTTCTTAAACCCTGCTGTCTGCCATTGGCGGTTGCCAAATAAACGGATCACCGATGTAATAAATTGCTCTAATTATAAATTTAATACTAATCAGAAAACGATAAACTTGCGAAAAAGATGTTAACCGCAAACAAAAGGTGCAAAGGTTTTTGTACACCATATCCGGATTTCAATAATTGTGTGTGTGTGTGTGTGTGTGTGTGTGTGTGTGTGTACATCTTTATGTTGGAAATGAAGTGATATGGTATTTAATTTAATAACAAAATTCCTAGACGCAACCTAAAGCACAGAAACAGCGTTGCTGTAAATGTCAATGAGACTTCTATCCACCAGAGTTCAAATGACGTAGAAGTAAGCAGTTGTAGGTTACAATACAGCCTTCAACAATGAGAAAAACTCATGCCTTATAGCCAGCTGCAAAAGGTCACGGCAAGAAATTAAATGTGAAACAATTCAAACGCGAAAACTAAGGGCCTAATTTATAACAACAAGCACCGTTATAGCGAAATTTATAGCTAGATGTATATCAGGCAACTAAATCTATCTTTCTAAATTGCATTAAAGAAAACAAATATGATTTAACAAATCACAGAATTACCAGAAAGAAATGAATTAATATTAAAAGCTAAACAAATTGTAAAATAAGCTAATGAATGAATCTATCTTTCAGGCAAATGACAGAGAATCCGCTTGTATGTTGCACTATGAGAGATTTATTAATTTGGAAAAACAATCAATCACGTCTGTCTGACGGTTCCTTTACAGCAACGTGTTATGACTTTAATACAGAGACTAATATCAACTCATTTGATTCGTCAAATTGTTCAATAGGTGAGTAATGTAAAACGTACATTGTATTGCCGATTCCGCAAAAAACTATTCTAATTTGTTTTCATTGGAATATTGTGTTTAAGGTATACATATATAAAGGGTGAAATAGACCAAAACGTCATTATAATAGTTTACTCAGAAATGTATTTATGTAAAAACATTATCCCACTTTATGGTCAGTTTGGGCGAAAGGGCGAGCAGATGGGCGGTGAAAAGTGTGTGCCTTATTTGTGTAATCAATTCCTCCTATAGTTTTAAACCAAGATCCTTGCATCATTTCAGGAATATTGCATACATGCTAAAACTGTGCGATATGGAATTGTTTTCAAAATAAATCACATTTTTCCAGACTTGGGTTATTTTTCAGCAATATTAAAACATCTCCTACAGTTTCAACCCAGATCTCTAATACTATACAGAAAGATTATACATGTTGACGGTGTGCACCTGCTTTTATATTTTTCTGGACTTTGAAATTTGAGACTTTGGCCTATTTTTGAATTATAAGTTGCTTGACAGTGGATTACGTGGATAGACGCCTCTTGTATCGTACACTACGGTGATAGAATAATTACCAGATCAAGGCCTTCATACTATGTATTAAATCCGGTGATGATACAATACAGTATAAGTAAGATCCATGTCCAGGAAAGATTGAATTACGTCTAGATAATTTTGATGTGGGTTCATTTCATTTACGGTAAATAATCATGACATTTTTACGCAGGTGTTCAGTTAATTTACGCGCATTTCCCCCATGACCATACAGCTTAATATTGTTAAAAATACAAACTTATGGATAGGTAGTTATGGGGTCCATAGATAGATTTTTTTGATAATTTGCCAAAATGTTGTTTAAATTGTGCTTTTTCAAAAATATAATGAAAGTATGGGTGACGGAGTTTTTTTGTATCAAGCTACAGGTTGTTCAGATTTTGTATATATCATACACTTTATAGATTTGTACTTGCATGAGCAACTAGACGTCTGCCGAACGTGGAGCAGGATCTGCTTACCTTTCCTGGGCACCTGAAATCAACCCCGGTTTTTAGTACGGTTTTTGTTGCTCAGTCTTTAGTTTTCTATGTTGTGTTTTGTGTACTGTTGATTGTCTTTTGATCTTTTTTTACTTTTTGCTATGGCATGGTCCGTTTATGTTCGACTTATTAGTTTGAATGTCCCTTTGGTATCTTTTATACATGCAAAAAAAAAAAAAAACACAATCTGTATGAAGGAAAACTAAATGGATAGAATTTTAAGATAACAAATTAAAAGATAGCTCTTGTAATCTGCTTTCAACAAATAAAAAGACAATTTAGGTCACGTGACACATTTTCGTATTCTTCTTATAAAACAAAATATTATCCAGTAAATACTACATATTCCTTTATAAAAGTTAGATTATCTGAGTTATTTCCCCTTAAAAAAGAACATATTTTGTACTTGTTAAACAGTAGAACTGTAATAATGAGATAAAATACACAATTTACTTCATTAAGATGAAAAGTCTAACAAATGAATTACATTTCTTTCTCAAAATTTGCAGATTTTATTAAAAAAAAATCTAGGCCGATTGTTTTCTGCTATTTTGACATTAACAATGGCGGAAGACAACTTATGTACCTTAAATACAATCAAATTATTTTAATTATTATAATTGCAGCACATTTTAATACATTGCATTCCTTCGGATAGAATTCATTCCATGACCAATGTTGAAAGAACGTTTAAATGTTTGGGCATTCACGTTCACTTTATCATTTTTATCATTATTTAAATACTATATAAATAAGAAGATGTGGTATGAGTTGCAATGAGACAACTCTCTATCCAAGTCACAATGTATAAAAAGTTAACAGTTATAGTTCAAAGTACGGCCTTCAACACGGAGCCTTTGCTCACACCGAACAGCAAGCTATGAAGGGCCCCAAAATGACTAGTGTAAAACAATTCAAACAGGAAAACCAACGGTCTAATCTATAAAAAAAACGAGAAACAAGAACTATGTATATGTCATTTGACTTTGGGGTCCTCTGCATTTCCAACTCGTAACGAAAATCTGTTTACCATAAATAAATTGCGAACCTTCATGTAATTACAATTACATTGTAAACATTTTACATTGATTAGTCACAAATATTACAACCCGTCATTTGAGAATTTTTGCCCATTTTTATAATAGAAGTTACTGGACAATGGAGTATGTGGACAGATTCCTCCTGTTCAGTGACCTGCGGGGATGGAATAATTACCAGATCAAGGACTTGTGATAATCCTGCGCCTAAAGACAGTGGTCCTGATTGTATCGGATCCAGTAATGAAACAATACAGTGTAACTTAGACCCTTGTCCAGGTAAGATTGAATTAAGTCTAGATAACTTTAATATGGGTTCATTTCTTTTACGGTAAATCTCAATGACATTTGAGCGCAGGTATGCGGTAAATTTACACGCTATTTCTCCCATTATCATACAGTTTTATATTTTTAAAATACAGCCAAACCTAGGTTAAGGTAGATTGGGGTCCAAAAAAAATCGATAGAATTTTTGATAATTTGTCAAAATTTTAATTAAATTATGTTGTTTTTTTTTCAAAAATAACCAACAAAGTTGTGGGTGACGGTTTTTCTCACAATCAAGCTACTAGTTGTTAATTTTTTTTTTTTCAAATAAGGTATATATTATTAGATAAAAAGACAATTGGGGTCACGGAACTTATTTTCGTTATCTTCCTATAAAACAAAAATAGGTTAATGCACTTCAAATTCCTTTATAAAAGTAAGATTATTTGAGTTATCTCCCTTTATAAGGCTAAGGTAGGGGAACATGCATTAAACAAAACGTATCCTATATTCGTAAAACAGTCGTAATAATAAGATAAAACACACAATTTTACTTCATTAAGACGAAAAATCTTACAAATGATACATTTGTCTCTCAAAATTTGCACATTTCATTTAAAAGATCTATGCCGGTTGTTTTCTGCTATTTTACCATTAAAAACTGCTGAAGACACCTAATGTACCTTAAGGTAGATTCACTGTATACCACCATCTTGGATTGAACAATAGCAGTACACAATCGGGCTAGTTCTTTGCCTAAATCTGCTAATTTTGAGACAGATTTCCAATTACATGCAAGACTGTTTATTTGTATAAAGAAAAATAAGTGATTTATCGCATTATCCAAAATGTTTTAACAAACACCAAATATTTGTGTTTTTTAGTATCAATTTTTTAACCCAGCCATTTAAAGGGAGATAACTCGTATAGTAAAAAATTTATACTGGAATGATAGTGAAATTCTAATTTTTTATTTCTAGCAAGAAAACAAGTTCGGTGACACCATTTTAATTTTTATTTTCTTAGAAGCATTTAATAAAACCTAACTTCTCATATTTTATTTCAAAATTCAATTTCATAGATTTCTTTTTATTCACAAAAATGTGTTTTTTCATCAACAATCTATGCAAATTTGGGCATTTTTGCACGACTTGTAGCTTGAAAAATATCACGGTGACCCATACTTTTTATCATATTTTTGGTATAGGGTAAAATATCCATTTTGGCTAAGTATAACAAAATTTTATCTGAGGAAATATATTCCGATGATCCACCTTAAATACAATCATAGAATTTTAATTATTATTGCAACAAATTAAATTTCTTCGGATAGAGATCAGAGGTTGTGGTTTACCCTTGACTATTCAATCCATGACAAAGGTTGAAAGAATGTTTAAATGTTTCGGCATTCACGTTCACTGTATCATGTTTTATCGTTATTCAAATACAATATGTCCTACTAGCGTTTCAATTTTATATCACCTTTAATATTCTGCAGTATATTTTTAGAACCATATGAGCTAAATCAATTTAAATATGCTTATTAAAAACTAGTGGTCCTTAGTTTAAAGCTTTGCTAATTTATTTTTCATTTCTGCTATCATTGATTTGCTTGGCATGTGTATATGTAAATAAACTTGTATATGTGTTCTTGCATGTTTGTCTGGTGTTATCTGTTATGTTTGTACTTTAAGTAGTCGGTTCTAAAAGCTCTCAAGAGCTCATGTTCTACTGTGTTGTATTCGTTTTACTACAGTTTTCAACCCAGATCTTTGCAACATTATAGGAATATTGAATACATGCTAAAACTGTGCGCTTGCTTTTATGGTATTGTTTTAAAACTAAAAAACTTTTTCCAGACTTAGGTCATTTTTCATCAAAAATTATGAAAGAGGGTACATATTTTGTGTATTCAATTTTTCCTTAAGTTTTCAACCCAGATCACTAATACTACACAGAAAGATTATAAACATTTTGAAGTTGTGCACCTGCTATTATATTTTTCTGGACTTGGAAACTTAGTTATTTTATAGCAAAATTAACAATTTCCATGTGATTATAATTACATTGTAAACATTCTACATTGATTAGTTACAACCTTGCCATTTGAGAGTTTGACCCATTTTTGAATTATAAGTTGCTTGACAGTGGATTACGTGGACAGACTCCTCTTATTCAGTACTCTATGGTGATGGAATAATTACCAGATCAAAGCCTTTATACTATGGTCCTGATTGTATTAAATCCAGCAATGAAACACTACAGTGTAACTTAGACCAATGTCCGGGAAAGATTGAATTACGTCTAGATGATTTTGATTTTGCGGTAAATAATCATGACATTTGAGCGCAGGTGTTTAGTAAATTTACGCGCATTTCCCCCATTACCATACAGCTTAATATTATGAAAAATACAGACAAACTTATATTTAGGTAATTAAAAAAGGTAGTCCAAATTAAAATCGATCATTTTTTTTTATAATTTGCAAAAATGTTGTTTAAATTATGATTACAAACGGACCAATTTATGTGGTTATGGTCTTGCCTCATTTATTGAGCAGTTCCGTTCTAAAGATAACGATATCTTTGATTCTACTTTTGGTAAGTTGGTACTTGTTTGTGACAATGATTTATCGTCTTCTATTAACTCTAAACACTAATTAACATGGCGGAAGCTTTATTATGCTTATATCTTTATATATAGCCAACTGTTGTCTTAGCAAATTTAAATTGTTTTCCGATTTATTGAACCTGTAATTTAAGTCGTCCATGTACAACGCAGTAACAAATACCTATCATCTATAGTAACCGTGTGCTAATGCTATACGATTACTGAAGTGGATTGCTTTCGTCCTAAGAAGACTTTTTACCGATTCCACAAAATATGAAGAAGAATCACGTCCACTCACGTCATGAATGATCGTCAGAATTTCGGAGACAACTGGAACAAAAGACAAAACAGTGACGTGAACTGGAATACATAGTTTGTTATCCTTCAAGCTGTCAACAGAACCAGACTGAACCCATACTTCTTTTGTAATTTTAAGCATCAGGTAGAAATGGACAGCCTGAACAAGAACATCAGTATCATCTGATTTGATAACAATTCCATCCTTACCGTCTTTCACCAAAAATAGCATCAGCGTAAATAGAATGGATACTCATTGTGGTATCTGCCTCTTCGTGGTTACAACGTAAAGAAGAACAGCTGATAACACCACCGTCTGTCAGCTTTTTGAGAATTTCCGATTTTGCTTTGATGTTATTCACGGCTTTATTGGCATCGCCAATTGAAATGTCGCTTGCAAGTAAAATGCTCGATTAACCTTGTCCTTGATGAAAAAAGCACACAATGGCATCCATGTATTGCTTCTTAAGTTTAGCCTTGCATTTACAGTGATTGCAGTAGGTTTAACTAATGTTATTTGGTCAGGAAGACTGGTACATTATCAACCTTGATATAATAACATTTCTTTTTGTCACGAATAAGGTCTTTGTTTAAAATTTCAACTAGCCTCTCAAACGCCAAATCCTACATAGATTTATCAGTGCAATGGTCTTTATGCCAAGCATGCAGTAAAACATACGGCATGATAACTGCATTATTGAGCAAATTCTCATGCTTTATGCCGTATATCATATCAGCGTCGCCTGCTCTAACAGCACCATCATTTAGATTTGCGAATCTTCCAGCATGGTATGTAATGTTTTCTCTTTATAAGAGATATTTTCTTTCAAATTATACACTTTGATGTATCGAGAGGGTCAACATTACTTTCAACTAACAAAGAATTGGATAAATCTGGCTTCATATCTAGTGCTTCTCTTTCAGCAGTGCTACTGATTTCAATTTTTTTTTTTACTTGTAAAGCTTTTAAAACAAGATCTGTGATACCTTAATACGGTGGAATCAGTTTCTGTATCATTTTGCAGAAATCATTGAAATAAATAAGTAAATCATCACGTCTCACTGCTGCAGCATTTAACACACTTTTATTCTAGATTGTGTTACTATACTTGAAATTTTAGCAAATACAAGAATACAGGTAATGTATTTGTAAACTCCAGTTTCAGAGCTCCTTTTCTTGGCATCGGACGGAGCCAGTTTTAACGAACTTGTATAATTGTCCTTTTACCTGATTATCCAACAGATCGAACACGCCTGAAAACCAAACGCACCCTACAATGGTTGTCACTTGCACGGTTAAATTCAACAAACACGACTAAACAGCAATACCTAACAACATGAATAAATCTCAAAGCTTCAGAAATTCTAAAGTAAACACGCAATACGCTTGATAATAACTACAAACGGCCATCGCAAAATTGTCAATGTGGGCTTATACCTAGAAACCAGAACAGTGTCGGTTCATGTATGACAAATATCTGGAATTTAAATGCTGATAACATGCAGATGTTTAACCAATTATATTGCTTATTACTAATTTTTTTTTCAAAAAGTAAATTGGGTCAATTGAAGTATTATACTGCGTCTTAACGGTTGTACCTTTAAAATACACATTTGTTGCACGTGCAAAAAATGCTAGGTGAAAAACAATGTTTTCCTGTGATTTTTTTCCACAATTGTCAGATGCTCTGTGCTTTAAAAATATGACTAATCAAAAATTCCCTTATAATGTATGAAGTTCAAGAGTAACCATATAACCTATTTAGTTCACAAATCATGTTTCGAAAGGAATTAACTATGAGATTAATCTATCGAAACAGCAGTGGATCTTCGGTGACAGTTAGGTAAAGTCAGTTAAGGTCGGTTTTAACGTCATTGGCACCACATTTGATATTTACGATAAATATTTTTCTGAAATTGAATAATCGATAGACAGTTTAAGACATTAAAATTACATGTGGTATTGAAGTAATTTAAACTCATTAACTTAGCTTCTTTTTCAACATTTGCCGCTCCCCTATAGTGCGAGATCATTCGTGACTGGCTTAATCCTTTTGTCTGACGATGACATGCAGTAAACTTTAAACCAAAGAATGAAATGTGTAAGAAACATATTAATACTTCCTACTAGTTGTTGCATGTTTTTCCCGAAGAAAATAGATAACATATCGGTGTTTTCATATTGGGTTTCAAAGAAATTATAATTAAATATATATCTACATGTAAATTATATATAAACACCTGGTTTAAATTAAAAAAAAAATAAGAATTTATTAAGGAATTACAAAACATGCTTACGTAGTTGTTGTGACATCTAAAGTACAAAAAATATTAAGTTCACAAATTTAGAAAATAACTGATGAGTCAAATGGCAGAAAGGTCCTATTTACAATTTCAACACCTGGGTGATAATCGATATGAATCCTTATGTTTGACAAACCTTTTTCATTTAAATATGTCATCATGTTGTTAGTATTATTAATTGATAATTTTCATGAATCTATAGTAGAATCTATAGTCCATTTTTGTATCAATTTCGTTACACGATTTATTTATGGTTTCCTTTCTATCCTTAGTTTTTACTTTTTTGGCGGAAATTACATTCCTGCTGCATACAAATCTTTCGAAACACAAAGGTTTTTCCACTTCACCAAGCAAAGATTTGGCATAAGTTTTGAAATTGTGTTTGGGCCTCAATGTTCTTCAACCTCGTTATTGCTTTGACCTTCCTACTATTCAGATTCGAGCGCCACTGATGCGACTTGTATGTGGACAAAAATGCGTCTCGTGCAAAAAAAATACAAGCCTAGTATCTTTGGTGAGCTGTTACATTGTACAACCACTTAGTCAATGCCGCTGTTGTAGTCTCGTTCCTGATGGTATTGCCAACTCAGTATAAGCAGCACTTCTGTGCTGATACGAAATATCATTGAAACAGTCCATTTTACTTATTTGACTTACACCCTATTTTGCCCTCATACCTTCTTCGCGTTTCATCATTCGGGGGAATCTTTTTTAAAGAATTTTTAATATTTTTTAGGTTTGTTTGGCCCATTTAGGACCTCCTAAAATATACATTTGAACTCGACTTCACGAATTTAAATCGTTATCAAGAATTGAACAATTCGTTATAACATATTAAATTCGTCCTTACGAATTTCTGAAATTAGTTATAACAGTTTTTGTAATTCGTAATTACGAATTAAATTTGTTATCACAATTTTTTGTAATTCGTGATAACGGATTAGAATCGTAAAAACGCATTCTATAAATCGTGATAACGAATTGTATAAATCGTTATAACGGATTAAATTCGTTATCACGAATTCGTAGAAATAGTTATCTCATTTTTTTTGTAATCTATGATAACGGATTAAAGTCGTAATAATGATTTTTATAAATAGTTATAACGGATTAAATTCGTTATCCGAATCTGTAGAAAATTGTTTTACGAATTTTATCCGTTATCACGAATTATACAATTTGTAATAAAGACTTTAAATCGTTATCATGAATTACAAAAATCTGTGATAACGAATTTAATCAGTAATCACTCATTCGTGAGAACAAATTTAATCCGTGATAACAAATTATACAATTCGTTATAACGTTTTTAATCCGTTATCACGAATAACAAAAAAAATGTGATAACGAATTCAATCCGTTATTACAAATTAACAAACTGATATAACGAATTCCATAAATTCGTTATCACGAATTTAATCTTTGATAACGAATTCTACAATTCGTGATAACCATTTTAATTCGTGATATCGAATTCGAATTATTTTTTTGTGAGGGGTCCTAAATGGGCTTCCGTACAAATAACACACATTCGTGAGAACGAATTTAATCCTTGACAGTGAATTATACAATTCGTTATCACGTTTTTAATTCGTTATCACGAATTACAAAAATTGTGATAACGAATTTAATCCGTTTCGATTTACAAAAACTGTTATAACTAATTCCATAAATTCGTAATAACGAATTTAATCTGTGATAACGAATTCTACAATTCGTAATTACGATTTTGATTCGTGATATCGAATTCAAAATATATTTTGGGAGGTCTTAAATGGGCTTCCGTATGTATTCCTTGTTTGCCTTTTAACACTGAATAATTTTAGATTCCCTTTCAATATATATTAATCAACGTGCAACTAACAGGCTGAATTAATGTTTTACTTTCAGAATTTGCAACTTTGGTAATCAGTGTTGTCTTAGGAATTTGTGGTGCTACCGGAGTTATATGTTTGATCATATTAATCTTACTAAAGAACAGGTCGCGCAAGAAAGTGAAACAAAAAAATACGAAAGACAGAACGTCAATGGTCAGTAAGTCATTTTGTTTGTTTGTTTGATAGATTGTTTAATATTTGTGTGTACTTATACAAATAAATAACGAAACAATATTATCGGGAACATACATGTATGTAGTGATTTAAGAATTTAACCTTCAATTTTTACAAATATAAAGCTGGTTCCAATTTGTAACACGTTTATCTCAGTTTCGTCACTTTAATTATACCCCACGCAACGAGTTGCGGAGGGTATAATGTTTTTGACCCGTCCGTCCGTCCGTCTGTCCGTCCGTCAGTCCGTCCGTCCGTCAGTCCTGTTTCTTGTCATCGCAACTCCTCTCAAACCACACAACAGAATTTCACGAAACCTTTTTAGATAATAAGGACATACTATGTAGTTGTGCATATCGATAGGAAATTACGATTCAATTCTTTTCTAGGAGTTACGCCCTTTGAACTTATTTACTTTAATGTACTACTGCAACAGTTTGTCATCGCAACTCCTCTCAAACCACACAACGGAATTTCATGAAACCTTTTCAGATAATAAGGACGTACTACGTAGATGTGCATATCGACAGGAAATTACGATTCAATTTTTTCCAGGAGTTACGCCCCTTTGAATTTATTTGCCCGATATACTACTGCAACCTTTTGTCATCGCAACTCCTCTCAAACCACACAACAGAATTTCATGAAACCTTTCCAGATAATAAGGACATACTACGTAGATGTGCATATCGACAGGAAATTACGATTCAATTTTTTTCCAGGAGTTACGCCCTTTGAACGTATTTGCCCAATATACTACTGCAACCTTTGTCATCGCAACTCCTCTCAAACCACACAACAGAATTTCATGAAACCTTTTCAGATAATAAGGACATACTACTTAGATGTGCATATCGACAGGAAATTACGATTAAATTTTTTTCCAGGAGTTACGCCCTTTGAACTTATTTGCTTCAATGTACTTCTGCAACAGTTTGTCATCGCAACTCCTCTGAAACCACACAACAGAATTTCATGAAACTGTGTAGATAATAAGGACATATTATGTAGATGTGCATATTGACAGGAAATTAGGATTCAATTTTTTTCTGATACAATTTTTTTTCTTACCCTTATTTTATTTCTCCAATGACAATGTGGGACGTGGGGTATGTGAGCGCGCTCACTAAGGTTCTTTCATTTTGATTTACTATAATAGTAAAAAACAAAAGACAGTTGATCTGTAACCATAGTATTATTCTTATATTTTATATTTTGAAAACTAAGCATTTCTGTTGCCAAATTATCAAGCAATCTCAAAATTTTGAGGTCCGGCTTATAAAGAATGTTCAATGCATTTACATTACAAAACATGTTTTGTATTCACCAATTTTTGTTTCCAGGAGAAACATCATGAAGCATGGACATAGATGCCGACGTAATAATGAATACGTCACACCATTGAACGTTTAAAGACCACGGTATTAAGAATTTAGAGTTCGTAATACAACTAATGGTAACGGGCGCTTATGGCGAAAGATTATGGGGTAAATCAAAACTGCTATAAGAACAAAACGATCAAAACGATCAAAACGCAGGATTGTTTTGTTTTTTTTTATAAATTTTACTCTTTATGTAATGTTTGCACCAATGCACTATTTTTCTAAGATGTTTAATACAATATACATGTTTTACCATCAATGATTGTAAAATAACACTTTGCGTTACTATTAATCTTCTTTTTGATGAAGTAATGTTTGCTTGAATTTTAAAATAGAAAAAAAGGGGATTTGAGCTTAACGCGAATGAAACCACAAAAAGCAGCAAAGGACAACAAGATGCATCCCCAAAAAGGGATATTTAGATTAAATATAACGGAAACTATCGATTATATGTCTTCAACCCCGATAACTAGTAAGACAATAACACTTAAACTAAAGACAACCACCGGACGACATACTAAAACATGGCAAGGTTAAACGAGAATTATGAGTAATCAAACCTTGAAGTCTTCTCTCTGCCAAATCGTTTTGCATTTGATATCTAAATTGATACGTTACGTATGTGCATGCTCACATTAGAGCTAATATCCTAATGTGTGTAGATTACGACTTTGGTTGGCTTGCTTGCTTTGTCTGTAAATAGTTAAATTTGATTATTTGATAATTTCCAATCAAATCTAAATATAATGTATACATGTTTAACTCCGCCTATTTATATTTTTTGCATGTGTCAATCTAAATTACAATGCTTGAGCAAACGTTTATACAAACAAAGCAAGCAAGCCAACCAAAGTCTTAATCTACATGCATTAGGAAATTAGCTCTAATTGAAAATACCAACATACATTATGGTATTAATTGATTATTCTGTTTTAAATTTGCTGGAAAGTTAGCCATGTAAGTTATGTATGACAAAACAAAATTCATAAAAAGAGTTCGGTGCGAGCACTTTTCTTACACCTTTGAAAAATGACAAGTGTACATGAATGTAGCTACAATGGAATACTTTTATTTGAAAAAGAATTTCATTTCTGTTTATTATATACATTTTAGTTACATACACCACTAGTATTTGTACATACTATAAGATATGTATATACAATTAATACCATGCTGCTGAATGAATCTGAAAGTAAACGAGTGATGTCTTTTTGTAAAATATACTGAAAAATAATTTAAATATTTAATTTATATCTATGTGGAACATGTGTTCGATATTCTAATAGAAAAAAAAAATGATATAACGGTTTGTAATAGATAAGACTGTGATATAGACTATTTGAATGTGTTATGATCTTTCTTTGTATGATAAATTGGATTCCGTGACCGATATTTAAGTGTTAGAAGAAATCTTGAATAAATCAGAGTTTTAATACTTTTTGCTTTATTTCTGTAACTATGAGCATTCTATCTGTAGGAAATAAAAAGAAATTATCATATTTTCATTGAACAGTATCAACTACATGTGTTAAATAACCTTCATTTAATGTTAAAGATACCAATATTTATTGATCGGTAGTGCCCGTATGTAATATGCGGTCGGGAATTCATATGAGGCATTCACAATCCTAAGTCGAAGAACTTGCAACAACATACAGGGTCACAAGACGAAAAATCAAGCAACATTTTTCCTCGAATGGGACATCACCGAATTTGTAACCTACATGGGCAACACGACAGGTACCACATTTGAAACCGGACATGCTTATCATTCCGGATCATCTGAGATCACCCTCGGCTTTTTGTGGGGTCCGTGTTGCTCAGTCTTTCGTTATGTTGTGTTTTAAAGACTGTCTGTCTTTTTTTTTTCTTTTTTTTTTGCCATGGTATTGTCGGTTTGTTATCGACTTATAAATTTGAATATCCTTTTTATATCTTCCACCTCTCTTTTACTCTTATACCTTTCCTATTTTTATAATTACACGACATAATCAGATAGAATAAACCGTATTAAGACAGTAGATACAATTTATGTAGTGTAAAAAAGAGAAGAAAAATAATAATAGAGAGTAGTGTTCCGCAATGAAGCGTTTTTCAAAGAAATAACTGAAAAAAAAACATTAAAATTTTCCTTATTATCGTAATATAAATGTTAATATATAAACTTTATAGACATAGGGTGGTTTATAGAGCTTGTCGTCCTGTTTATACATCTGTCAATTTTTGAAAAGTGTGTATTGACTTTGCTAAAGGGTTTGTGTCTGTTTGGCTGTGTGGGATGTATAAATACAAAGCCACGTCCGGTCGAAACCGAGATATTATAAAATTGTATAAATTCGATGCCTCGTCTAAGGAGTTTCCCACACGCTCAGCACGTTAAATAACCATTGCTACAACTCTTTGAGGAGTCCATAGATGGCCTGTTGCAAGATAGAATTTTAGTCGCAATCGAAGGAAACCTACCCGGTCTATCTGCTATGCATGTAATGTTTGCCACTGGACGATAAGCAATCAATCAATCCTTTTATTTATATATTTTTTATCCAATTAAGCTAAACACACCAGTACTTCAACATAGAGATTAAAGAATGTAAATATTTACGCGTGTGAATGAGAGATCGACTAGTTCAATAAGTTTTTCTTTATCCGTTTCTTTTTGTTCCAATAGTACTTCGCATTCTCGTCTGTACACTTGTTCATCTTTTTTTCATGGTCATTTGTTAATTTCAAAAATACTTTTGGATGAACTCGATTTTGATTACTCCCCTTTCCCTAAGGAACATTTTATTTCATGTAATGAATTCTCTAAAATGTTATATGAAATATGCGCTATTTTCAAGTTCACAAGTTTATGACTTAATATTAGTTCCAAAGTTTAATAGTCATGTATTGTAAAGTGCAATGTGTGATTATCAATGAGGCTTTTGTCATAATGCTGTTGGAGAATTTCAATAAAGTAAAACAAATCTTTTTGACTCGATATTACCACTGATGAGTGTTGTGTAGTCGAAAAAACGTTTGTCTGGTGTACTAAATTATAAGACTGATGTCTTTTGTCCGGGTTATGGAATGCATTAATCTAAAGAATGGATAGACAATTACATTAGTATTAAAATTGTAAATAAGTCATTACAGTTTTTAAAACAAAATTAACTAAAAAAGTTAAGTCATACAAATAAATGTCTTAGGTTCCGGGTAAATAACTTTAAAAAAAAATCCATAGAAAAAATAAAATCAATGAACTTGATTACAATCTTATGAAAACAAGATGAAAAGTACGCTTACTACTCAAGATATGCAATTATAAAATACAACTTGATATCATTTTATGGGTAATTGCAATGTAAATATCTTACATAAAATTTAAATGAGATATGTACATGTATTTGAATATATGAACTTATTGATTGATGTAAAGAATGTTTAGAATAGAGGTATATGCTCCATTTTATGGCGAAAATAATTATATTTGATTTAAAAAAGTAGCCTTGTACTAAGCCTTTTTTGTTTTGTTTAGAAGTACAAAATCAACATCAAGTTTCCATATTTTCGGGGTTTCCAAAATGAGTACCATATGATTACGTTCATACTTCTAGGTCGAGGCCGCTGCTGTTAGTCCACCGAAAGTAAAATCTGGCCAGAAGTTAGGGCTTCGATTCTTGCATGAAAAAAGTGACACATTTTGATTGCAAATGAATATGAAAATAAAACTTGATAAATTTCGTGCATCCGAAGCGCATTTATGGAATTATCTTCACCAAGAACGGTCAAACCTTAATATTTGAAAGCCAGGTATGTTTAGATATATATATAAACAAGTCTAAATTGAAAACAACGTTCAAACCTATGATTGCGTTGGATAAAAACCGCAATTTTTATACGTGTGCATGCAAAACAAATTTCTTGTTAGAGGGGTCTAAATACGGCACAAACAACATTTTTCCAAAAGACCAAAAAAGTGAAAAAGTATGTTTTAGCAAAACGTATTTGACTAGCAGGTTTTTCGGATTTCCGCGACAATCAATGTCTCTTCAGTGATGATAGGAATCGAAACGGTATTTGGAAGGCCATATAATTTACCTCAATTTAGGATAGTCTTTAATTTTGAACAATCGAAATAGGATGAACGGATTATATAAACCCAAAGGCAAATATAATACAAGCCAAAACGAAAAAATATAAACAAGTCTAAGTTGAAAATATATATATATATATATATATCCAACTCGTCTAAACATCAGCCCAACAATGTTAGATCTACAAATTTTTGTTCTTCCCTCGCCGGGATTCGAACTCATGCTACTGAGATATCGTGACACCAAATCGCCTGCACTGTATCCGACAAGCTAGACCACACGACCACCTAGGCTTCACAAAAATAAAGCTTTCGGTGGCCGGGTGTTACCTTTGATACAGTGCAGGCGATTTGGTGTCACGATATCTCAGTAGCATGAGTTCGAATCCCGGCGAGGGAAGAACAAAAAATTAGCGAAAGCAAATTTACAGATCTAACATTGTTGGGGTGATGTTTAGACGAGTTGTATATACAGAATGTACACAGCCATGTACAAAATGTATCACCATCACTGCTGGTGATCCGATGGATAAATCTGTTGTAGAGTTGTCACTGGTTCAGACGTACTTATATATATATATATATTATATACATGTAACTATACACAATATAAGGTCAATGTCAGACAAATATCAACTTTTTTTAATAAGGATTAGAAATTAATTAGTTACCTTGGGGAAAGGTGAAGTTTACCGAGGCCTGGCTTCTTCGGTTAATTGCCGAATACTAAAAATATTTTGTTGACATTGATCTAATATTGTTTTATATTGCAGATTAAAAGGACTAAAAATTGTAGTTATAAAATGTTTACACAAAAAAAAATATTTTTCCGTCCCTTAACGAATCTTGATTGTGAAAAAAGTGACGTGACATTGAATCGACATTGCACGAAATATCCCTTTGTTACTATATTTTGTTAATAAAGACAACAGAAAGCGCTCTAGCTGCAGTATAAATACGCAGATACGTTAAGAGCAATATGAGCAAAAGGGGCCAAAAATTAATAAAAAAAAATCATCTAAGGTTAACTTTCTTTGCCAAACCTTAGTATATTTTAGAAATTTCTTAATTTATCAACAGAATTCAATAAAAAAAATATGTTATAAATCATGTCTTGTCTGGATTTACTTTCATCAGAAATGCAAATGTTCAGTTTATACAATGTTTAAATATACTACACCAGAGGCGAAATATACTACAGGGATATGCAAAAGAGAGGCGAAAGATACTAAAGAGATATTCAAAACAAACTAACAACGGCATGGCAAAAACAAACTGACAACGCCATGGCAAAAACAAACTGACAACGCCATGGCAAAAACAAACTGACAACGGCATGGCAAAAACAAACTAACAACGGCATGGCAAAAACAAACTAACAACGGCATGGCAAAAACAAACAAACAACGGCATGGCAAAACAAACTGACAACGGCAAAACAAACTAACAACGGCATGGCAAAACAAACTGACAACGGCATGGCAAAACAAACTCACAACGGCAAAACAAATTAACAACGCCATGTCAAAACAAACTGACAACGGCATGGCAAAACAAACTGACAACGGCATGGCAAAACAAACTGACAACGGCATGGCAAACACAAACTAACAACGGCATGGCAAAACAAACTGACAAAGGCATGGCAAAAAAAAAAAACGACGAAAAGACAAACAGTACACAAAACTCATATTAATAAAGGAACAATTCGGCAAGAAGAGCACAGTTGGTTCCCATGGGAATGCCGATTTTTTGTTGAAAAACACGTCCTCCAAACATAGCAAATATGCTATCAATCAACTCATAAGTCGAACACAAATTGACAACCCCATAGCAATAAATAAAACAAAACGACCAAAAGAAAATAAAAGTCTACAAAACACAACATAGAAAACTAAAGACTGAGCAATACAAACACAACCATAAAATTGGGTTGATCTCAGGTCCTCCGGAAGGGTACACAGATCCTGCTCCACATGTGGCACCCATCGTGTTGCTCATGTTAGTACAAATTCGATGGTAGGTCTAATTCGGGTATGTCAAATTCGAGGAAAAGAGGACAGGACTGTGGTTACGACAATTGGAACATATCGGTCGTCATCTGTGAAACAGATACTCCATAATGGCCAACCAACCCGTGATTGTGTCGGTTTTGAATGGATGGCTTCCATTTCACCACTTGGAATCCTTTGGTTAATAACTTTTTTGAAAGCAGCAACCGTCTATCAAGGAAATCATGATAGGAGATGCAATCTCTGGAATATCGTATCAACTGGGAGATATATACTACATATGCAGGCCCTGCTGGAATGTTGCTATATAGAAATGGAAAGTTTACAATTGGGAAGCTGAAATCATCTCTTTTGTCGAAACTTTTGTTCTTAACCGACCCTCGTTGACACATTTTAGATGATGGTCAAGATATAAGGTAGACCTAACTGTATGTGTTCTTATTGCCTTTCAGGATTTACCTTAATCAGGAACACAAATTTTCAGTTTATACAATATTTAAACAACTAAATCTTAAGTTGAATAAGCTCAGGCCAAACTGACCTTTTATAGGGATTTTGGTTGCCCCTTTAAGGCCATATGTACTTGTTTTGCTATTAAAGATTTATATATTAGGGTTCACAAATAATAGTCTACAAAACACAAAATAAAATATTGAAGACTGAGCAACACGATCTCCACTTGAAACCGCAGGTGACTCGTGTGATCCGGAAGGGCAAGGAGATACTGCAGCACATGTAGCATCCGTCGTGTTGCTCATGAGAATACAAACCCGATGATAAGTCTTATTCGGTTAGTCACATTTTAAGGTTGTCCATATATTGAACTTAGACATTTTAGTTTATGTCATGTATACCTCTAGCAATTTAGCTTCTACAATATTCGATGTGTACAGCGATTACACAGTTTTAATATGCACCTCCTATTTTGGACACATTTGAAAAAAAAAAATTCATGTTTCCCAAGTGTGGAACTTAGTAAATTTTTTCATTGAATGCAATAGAGGATTCTTTGTTTGTGTTATATGTAACTCTAACAGTCTTCCTTCGGAGTTCGCACAGGGATTTCACACAAAAAAAAGGAGATGTGCACCTTTCTTCTGGACGGATTAGAATTTTTTTCTTATACATTTTCCTTTTGACGAACTCTGTTGTTTTTGTTATTGAATACTTTAGTGGTTATTTAGTATGTTTACTCAAAAACTTACTTCAACATTATTAAAAAGTTGCATTTTGGGCCTGAATATCCCAGTTATAATTATATTTCAAAACCAACGGAAAAGAGAGACAAACCTGCAAATCATTCATATGTTGTTAGTTACAAAAATCATTAGTTTGTCTGGGATTTTTTCTTAAATACCACGGGAAGTCAAATTGTGTTTGTCTGTTGTTGTCTTCAAAATAGCACCATGTCATGCATGTCCAGTCCAGCTTTTGCCTTGTTTAATATACATTGTTATCGCAATTTGTAAAGTGTATTTAATCGTACTACGCTTGCACTTTTTTCTTTATGTTTTTGTCCAATTACTTTTTGATTATGTTTAGTCTGCCTGTGTTTTAATAAAATATAATTCATTTTGTATCGGATTCTTCGAAGTCTTTGTTTTTACATCACATTTTTCATTTGAACAGTTGTCATATTCAAAAGTAGTATATTTTATGTACTTTGATTAGCATAATTTCCCCCGGTGTTTGTTTAATTTGTTACCTTAATTGGTCCACTTCTATATTATACTTAACAGTTACTGGATCATAAATTTCAGTTCGAATATATTTACATGGGATAAGTAGGGAAAAAATGTCATTAGTTACAAAGTTCTCAATGGGTATTTCAATAATTAGATTACTTCATGTTATTTTGAAAACCTATTAGTATTTGCACAATGCAAATGTCAATGAATTGCATCTTGCATTATGTTGTCTTTGTAAAATTGTTTGGATGTACGTCTTTGTTTGTTGTCTATATAATGAGAACTTATGAAATACTTTATAACCATATAGTGCCCTAATTATTCGATCGGACGATACTGCATGCACCTATGTCGTCAACTGAAAACACTTTGATTGAATCGTTCAATTTCCGGTTTATTGATAAGCAGATAAGGATTGAGTGCCATCAATCATATAGTGTTTGCAAATTCAGATTTTATTCGGAAAGCCTCTATTACGATTAATCAAGAAAAAGCTTTATTGACATATTTCATTTTGCTAATGTTGATCGCAGTTGCATATTTTAGAGTATTTTTCTTCAGATTAAACGGATTTAAAAAAGTAAATTATTGAAAATGTCAATACCATATTTGACCTACATTTGAAAACAAGTATGAAGAAAGAAAGAGATAAAAATATAGAAGTTAAACGACAAAAAAGTGTTATTTACTATTTCACGTCATAGCACTAGGTAAACCTTGCGACATCAGAAATATATATTTATTTTTTCAATCTTAAAGACCGTTTAAATATAAACGTAATATGTTGCTCAGTTTTCTATGTTGTGTTTCGTATACTGTTGTTTGTCTTTGTGTCTTTTGGTTGTTTGCCATAGCGTTGTCAGTTAATTTTCTAATAATAAGTTAAGATGTCCTTTTGGTATCTTTGGTATCTATCGCCTCTCTATCCAATATACCATTTGCCTAATCGTATGGCATTTAAATATCGTCACGTTACACTCATGAGTGTTCAAGTTATATGGAATGCATTACAAGAGGTGTACTCATGACACAAAAGACTGCACCAACAGGGTAATGAGAAAGAACCAGTCATTCGATAATACATAAGTTTGATATCACCATCACAAATTGGTTGACCGATACGATTTGTCTGTTTTTCAGTACACAAAAGAGGCAGAAAATACCAAGAGGTCAACCAAAAATCATTAGTAAAAAAAAAGACAGACAAAACATATTTATGAAATCTCTCTAACTATATATATATCTCTCTCTCTCTCATTGATAAACATTGTTTGCTTCTAAGAATAACCTGAACAAGAAAGTTCTTGAGTATAACAAGGTGAAAATATATCTTAACAAAGGTCGCTGAGTACATTTCACGTTATATTTTGTAATACCAGGTGCATTTTATGCTGTGCTTATGTTTGTAGATCTAAATTTAGATATCTTTTAGAATCTGCAATAAAAAGGAAACACTTTCCTATCGTCTTTCAATGATAGTTTTCTAAACTTGATCCCGTTTCAATGTTCTGAAAAATAATCATTAATGTGACTATTGAATTACAATTGTCTGGAAAGATTTATCACTTCCGTTTGATGCTTCTAGCAAAACGGGGAACGAATGGAACGCAAACAAAAATAAAAATGCTTTACATTTACAATATTTTTGATGTTCTTTTATGACAGAAATTGATATTCTTTTACAGAGATAACGATCTTGTTGGTTGTCTTCACCCAATATAATAAAATGACAACTATTGTTTTAAAAGAATTCATACAGTCAATATAATGTCCAAACAACAACTAACAGAAAGGAAAGAAATAAATATTCTTTGTGAGATTATTGTTTCGATCATGGATTAAATTTTATGTTTTAGATTATAAGTCATTAGTACTTTCCTGGATCTGGTATTTGAAAATATGGTATCAGATTTTTGCATTTTTATATTATCTAAAGTTACATGCAATTATAATCAAAATGGCTTGTATGAACATCTCATGGATTCTTTTTACATTTAACTACGTAGAAAATCATTGAAGCAACTGTAGTTGAAGACATTTTTCTCGCTGTGTTGAAGACCCATTGGTGGCGTTCGGATGTTTTCTGCTCTATGGTCGGGTTGTTGTCTCTTTGACACATTCCCCATTTCCATTCTCAATGTTATTTGCAAAAATAGAAAATCTAAAACACACTACGGGTAAACCTAAAATAGAAACGAAGATTAAAAAAACCTGCAAAAACATCTTTCAACAAAGTGTAACTATTTTGAAGGGGAAAGCATATTAATCTTCCTACGGACCATTCGTTGTTTACATGAAATTAAGAAGATGTGGTATGATTTCCACCAATTGACGTAGAAGTTAGGTCAACGTATGACCTTCAACAACCGATAACTTTTAAGTTTTCTCTTTTCAATTGTTTCACATTTGGTTATCCTGTGTCTTTCTATAGCTAATAATTATATAGTATGACTTTAGCTCATTGTTGAGAGCCATAAGATGTCCTATACGTAGTTGCTCACATATACGTCCTTGGGATTTGAATAAACTCATCATAGATACCCGGCTTCAAATTATGTACACCAGACGCATGTTTCTTGTACCAAAATCTCAGCAGTGACGTTCAAAACAGGCTAAATATATAACTGTAAACAGTTCATTTTTAAATATGATCATATCAATGATAACTCATGTCAACACAGAAGTGCAGACTAATGAGCCGGTGATACCCCGGAGGGAAAACCTCCAACAGCAACGGCATCGACCCAGTGGTTGCAAATGAGCTCATTATTAATACCAGGCTTAAAATTTTGTACTCCAGACGCAAGTCGTGCCATTGACTAACATGTCCATCTTTTTATTTTACATCGATCTGTTTGTCACTATTATCTATAATACTAGATGTGCCAATTGCTTCGGCTTCTTTCCGATACGGCTCTTAGAGTATTCTTAGGTTTTATTATTTTTCCGTTCTCTTCTGGATAAACATTGAGTATATTTCACGGATTTGTCTTTTTTAAATATAAAAGCTTTGCTTTAAGAACACCTATTGCACATTAAATGTAACAAAATACCATCCTATTAATATGACCAATATGGTCATTGCAAAATACAGAAACAATACAAATTAAGATTACTTTGAAGCGCGCCGACAGACATGTATATGCTAGATCACCCAGCAGTAAATAAGGTATGATTGATGGTTGGTTGCTTAACGTAAATTATGATAAAAAGGTATGAATAGAGAAAGTAATTCGGGTGGATTACTTGCTTATATCAATAAACAGATGGACAAAAAAAAAAAAAAAAAAAAAATAAAGCAGTTTACATCATAAAAGTTGTCTTGAATTAAATTAACCATAAATATAAAAATATAAATGTATACAACGTTATAACCGGCTTGGGCGGATTATTATTTAATAGATTTATAAACAAACTCAGCTTAATGTCTACAGCAAAAAAAAACAAAAAATACAAAAAAAATCGTAATTTTTTGAACGACCAAAAAAAAAAAAAAAAAAAACGATAAAACGGGCATAGGTAACACTTTATGACCCTGTTACTGACTACAAAACAATATCTAATAAATATATGATCGTTACTCAACTAAAAGACTATTTAAATCAAATAAACTCTTTTTTTTATTCAATTTCTAATCATTTGGCAGTTTTATAGCTTACCATGAATAAAAAAAATAGATGAGCGCCGAAAGCAATACTATATATGTTAGGATAATTTCAATTAAGTTATTCCTGATATCAGACGGGCTTATCTCTTATTTCATAGGTTTGTAAAGAATTTGATGGATCATACAATCTCCTTCCATGTTAAATAAACTAAAACATGTATAGTTAATTTTTTTTTTTAATTATGCATTTATCAAAGCACTGTTTACTAGGTGGATGGTATCTTTAGGTACTGAGAGTCTAGCAGCGGCAGTACATGCTCAACTAATCTTAGTTTTGATATGACACGCCAGAAGAAACATAAACATTTTTTATTTTTTTAGACAAACAAAACATATTTGCTTTCACAAGTAAATTGATTTTCATAGTTTTAGTGTTTCTAAACCTTTGCAATTGTGTTAAACAATTTACCAAATTTGGCCGACGGTAAATGAACAACAACAATCATCAGGATGAAACTTCCATTTGCAGTAAATCAATCTTACCATATACTGTTAATTTTCTATAAAAGAAACTTCATATAAAACAGACAAATACGTTTATTAATGAAGGATACGAAACAAACAACCTTAACTCGATACACGTCAAACAAAGTGCATTTTGGAACAAAGAACAAGTGTTCTCGTCTTAAGTACTTCCTTATCGTTAAAAGTTATATTACTCAAAGTGGAAAGAAATCCACTTTAACTGTTTCAAGTATTATATCATTGGTTGACCATTCTTCAAATTTAATTTCCGCTATATATATAATGTACTTTTACTGTCTTTCGAGAATAACAATACGCTTGCAATTTTTCTGCATCTCATCTAATCCAATAAGCTAGATATCGAACATTATTGATAGGATTTGCGCATACCATTCATACGTGGGTGATTTAGTGCTTTCTATACTGTAAAGACAACCGTCTATTGTTGAAGACTGTTGGTTGTCTTCTAGATATCATTTGATTATTTTTGTATGTATACCCAACCTCTCTTTTTATTGAAATTACACTTATATTTTTATATCAAAAATCTTTAAGGACGCTTAAGTATATGACAAATATGACCAAGATAAGCAATATAGCTGCACCATCTGCGTATGTAAAAGTATACGTATAACACGAGTTTGCTACTCGGAAGCTTGCATCCTTTCTTCTCAAAACCTTATCCACCTTGACCCTTCCGTTCTGTTGCCCATGATGGTAACAGTAGACTGATTTAATTGATGAATAGGCAAATGTTTGGAAAGTATGGTTAAAGCAAATAAAACAAATTAAAACTTGCGCTATTCTGTTTTCCAGCCTCTTTATCATTTTGTTCGGATCTTCATAGAAATCTAGTTAAGGTTGCATTACAGCTATATTGAGTCGATGAGAGCTGAACATCTTACACAAGTAAACCAATTTTGAATTTAAATGGTCATTTTTATCTGAACAGCTCTTGAAACAAGGAACTATATATTACTTAATAGTCATGTTAAGTCTGTCAGCAAATTTTCAGACCTATTCACTGCGGTAAATTCAGTACTGTTAAGACAATTCACTTGCAGCCAATTAAGATCTATTCAGACTCAGTTCAGACTGTATGGTTGTTGTTATTACCTGTACAAAATAAAACCCTTTGACTTATTTTAACAGCTTCTAACTATAAACAGCACTGGGTTGAATGTAAACCATTCATCTGAACTGTACTGAATTTCCAACAATAAAATATCTGAAAATTAATATAAACTCTCCACAAGACCTAAAATTTTTAAGTTAAAACTTTTCAGATGATGCCAAATTCAAAATCACTATTTTACTCATTTACAAAATCAGTATAACGTGTTTGCTTCTCTTTTTTTACAATAATTGGTTGCCAAACAAATATAAGTGATCAGGTCTGGATAACCATAAAAAAACCCATACACAATGAATATAAAATATTACGGTAATATTCAACTTTTTATGCTGTATGTACTTGTTGAAGGAGTACTATGACAGTCAGTTTGTATTCCGACCGTTCTTTCTTTTTCCTAATTAGATACCTCTGTTTGTTGACTGCAAATACCGAAGGTGCCATCAGCTGAATAGTCAGTGATTCGGCACTGACATGAACTATAACACACATTAGTAAAATCTCTTGTTGCTGAATCAAGATATTACTTTTAGAAACTAAGGCTCCAAATAGGCAAAGTTGGCCATATATGCATTTGCTTAATACTTTTAGATTCCTTTTATAGCCCCTAACGTGACTACGTGTTTTCTTCATCCTTGACTTTCAAATGTTTAGGTCTGAGCGTTTCAAGTGAAGGTATATCAAAAAGCGCTTTTGGGGCGCAACATTTATAAAGTGCTATTTTTCTTTGACATAAAAGTCTGTAAACAGATTGAACTAAAACTGTGTACAGACCTGATGACTTTACACCGTCAGATGATTTTAACATTTTGTTGAACTGTGAAAAAAATCAACATGATCAAGTTTAACAGGGAAAACAGTTTTGTTTAGATCATAATTATCATAATATAAGTTTCTCACAGGTAGTTATCTGGATGAATTCAATTATCACTTTCACTGTATATAGGAATATATTTGGTCAAGATAACTTGGTGATGACTGGCTTTGGGATAATTTCAGCTAAATTTATTTCTGTGTTTACATGTAATATCATTGATATGGTCATACATATAAATTAACTGTTTACAAAACTATGAATTTTTCGAAATACTAAGGATTATTCTACACCAGGAATAGATAACCTTAGCTGTATTTGGCAAATTTTTTAGGAATTTTTGGTCCTCAATGCTCTTCGTACTTTGTGTGGCCTTTTTATTTTTATTTATTCGAGGGTCACTGATGAGTCTTTTTTAGACGAAACGTTCGTCTGGCGTACAAATTTTAATCCTGGTATCTATGATGAGTTTATTGTTTCACTTGTCTACATTATAACAAATGGAAGAAAAAACTTCTGTACTGTCTGTTCACCTATAAAACTTTCGACATTACGTTCATTTATTCCCGTATACGCTCAGTTATTCCCGTATACCCTATGAATAGTATTATCTTCATAAACCATACATAGAATGTAGCACTAGTAAATACATTTTAGTCTCCAACAGTCATTTTGATCTTAACACCTGAACAATTGATATTCCGTCATTGTTAGTCGTTCAGTCAATTTTCAGACTTATCTACAGCGGTAAATTCAGTACTGTGCAGATAATTCGCTTGAATTCAATTCGGTACAGTTCAGTAGCTTTTCAAGCTATTCAGTATGATGTTGATGTTGATGTGTACAGGTAAATAACATCTACTGCACAGTCTGAACATAGATCTTAATTGACTGCAGGCGAACTGTTTGAATTTACCGCAGCGTATAACTCTGAAAATGGAATGAAAGACTTAAATTGTCATATTGAATTATTGTTCATTCTTTTAAGACCTGATCAGATCAAAATGAATGTTTCAGATTGATATTAGTTATGCGATTGTCATACAAGTGAGAGGTTTAGCTAGCTATAAAACCAGGTTTAATCCACCATTTCCTACATAAAGAAATATACCAAGTCAGGAATGTGACAGTTGTTTTCCTTTCGTTTGATGTGTTTGAGCTTTTGATTTTGCCATTTGATAAAGAACTTTCCGTTTTTAAATTCCTTGGAGTTAGGTATGTTTGTTATTTTACTTTTTACTACTATAGACATTTGGCTATGTCAAGATAGGGACTCAGTAGTTTTAAAACCATTAAATTGATTATTGAAAATACTTTATAACTGCGATATTGTCTCAGAAGAAACGAAACTAAGGAGACAAGTTAACAGCAAGCTGTTTAAGTTAAAGAATAGAAAAATAAGCTTCGAATATTATTTTAACAATGAAAGGCAGTAGAACAGCTTTAGGCACCCTGGTTTTATTGACAATATTTTACCAGGTAAATTATTGTTTTAATTTTTTTTTTCAGTAATTTTACAAAGTATTGAAATATGCTTATCATTTGCTATATTTTATGAATGCAAACTTTACCAATATCAATCCTTACCTTTGCCTACTAGTATTTGATCAGATGATAATAATGTACATGGAAACGGAAATTAATAACCTTTTTATAGATTATACAGCGTGAACACATTAAATGGGTAGAACACTGCTCATAGATATTTCAGACTAGCATACAGTTTGCCATATTCCGATTGAGTGAATTTTTTAAGATGGATTTTAATTTCCACAAATGCGTTTAATGAATTTGAAAGAATATTGCGTTGAACAATGTACAAATATAAGATGATGCCAGCTGTTGTTCTTACTTAAAATAAATATAAGTATACTTATTGCATTTGAAAGCTGCATAATTCAATATCTAAAATTGAAAGATGAAAACTTTATGATACTTATATTATATGTTGTCAACAGTTTAATTCAAACTGAAAGACGAAGTTATAAAATTGTCCAAGTTTGTTATGCTTCAATGTTGAAAAAGGTAGTTAGACAAAGTTTTTTTGTATTATCTGGGACACCAATGAATATTTCTATCTTTTGATTTCTGATTGATATTGGCTTGTTCTAGAATGAAGTTCAATATTATATCGTCAAGTGGTTAAATTAACAGCTCAACGTATTGGTTCAAGCAACTGGTACATTGTATTTGCTTTCTTTAGAACAAGAGTGCTACAATGAAATCTGTAACACAAAATTAATTACTCGTTATCAAATATCCATATGTTCAAGGATTTTAATTGGTTTACTTTCCTGTTCACGGTTCTATGACATTTGAAAATCCAACTCACATTTGTCCAACAAGTATAAACAATAGATTGGTTTGTTGTTTATAAAGCAATTAAAATTGTTGTTTTAGGAAGTTATAGTGAGACCTGTATACAATGTATAGTATGATTTTCATATTATACTTTTTAATAATAAATGTAAATAATAAATAAATTCAGAAAAATTCAAATATCAATGGGATACTTTATAAAAAGTCTTCTAATACTCTTCAACTTCCGATTATAATCTAAAATAAAAATATTTATGACAGCTTGAGAAAGGTTTTTGTCTAACAATTTTAGATGATGATGATGGATAGCTGCTAAACGTCCAGCGGCAAATTAATATATATATATTCAGGACGAGAACATGTTAATGTAATATGAATATTAACCTTGCTTTGTACTAGACCGACACACTGAGCCTGATTTTTAACGTGCTAATTTTTTAGATGTGTAGTTTAGTAATGCTTTAAATGTATTTCAATATGCCTGTGCTGTTTCTATGCATTTGAAATAATTTGCTGCTTATACATCTTATCTGCATGCTCTGTGTTTTAATGTTATGTATATGTTATTTATATTCGGTAAAAGCTCATGTTTGTATTGTTATATGTGAACCGAATCAAAATAAAACTTTCGTATTCGTATATTCGTATTCGTGCTAGTTCACACAGTAACAGTTCTCAGGAAGACATGTCACCTAACATGGACACATTATTCTGATTCCGAGCCGACAGCCTTTGCTCTTACTCCTTAATGCCACCCTCTGAGCGGAGAGGCAGCTCATACCAATTTTAAAATCTTTGGTTTGACCGGACCGGGGTTCGGACCTACGACCTCCCGCATCCGACATCTGAACATAAATTCTCAATATGAAATAAGGAGATGTGGTATGATTGTCAATATGACATCTATACACCGCCAGATTTCAAATGATGTGAATATAATCAATTATAGGCCACCATATAGCCTTTATGTTGAGAAAAATCCTTCTCGAATAGTTGGCCAAAGGTCCCTGACAAGACAAATGTGAAACAATTCAAACGAGGAATCTAATGGCCTAATTGTCTTACAAATCAATTTTCGAAAGACAAATATGACAGACATGAACCAACGACAACTGCTAAACTACGGTCTCCTGACTTGGGACAGGCACATAGATAATGTGGCGGGGTTGAACATATTTGTGAGTGCTTAAATTTCCCCTAACCTGAACAGTGATGTAAGAGAACGACATAAGAACAAACTGTAAAAATCGTATAGTTGCAATTATCGTTACGAGGCACAAAAACAGCTTACATAAAAATTAAAGACACAAAGCATCGATATAAGGGTACTCACAGTTAATGGAAGCTATTTCAAAGTCAATTACAAGTAATAAATGAATTATGTTCTCCCAGACTAAAGTATCAATCAGGTAACAACCAAGGGAATTAGTGTAAAGACGTCCTAAACAGTCTGAGAAATGCATGACGCATGTCTGTTAGAATTATATTTCTACCAGTATCATTCTTTGACTTCGAGTGAATATTATAAACAGCCACAATCCTGCACAACTAGTCCTGATAAGAGCTTAACAAATATATACTACATACATCTTGCACAGAAGTATTTGCATAATACAATTATTTTAATATTTTGAAATAATAGTTGCCAAAGTACTTGATACTTCAGTCGGAAAGAGTAACAGCAGAACACCTGAAATGAAATTTAAAACGCCTAAAGTATAAATCGAACAATTTGCACGATCACTTTATTTTGGAAGTGATACGCAAGTTTTATATTTAACGCAACTGTCATACTTCGCCCAATTACATTTAGGTAAGAGGAGGGTGAGAGACTTTGGTCAACAGGTGACCGAAACAAATGGTCAATCGTAAGTTAAAAAGAACACACAATTCAATTTTGTTCTAATCAATGAAGCTTACACTTAAATTTTGCGAATGTATGATCATGTTCTTTCGACATAATACGTAGTAAAGTAATAATATCAGACAGAACAGATATTATAATATAAATAATTGATTTTGAAATGAAATAAATGACGAAAACTGCATTTATATACACCTTCATTAGGAATGCTTAGCTATTCAATTTCAGGAAACCAAAAATGTCTAGATTTTAAATGCACTAGGACAACAAAACAGATGAAAACCAGTCTTCGATCACATTTGCCCAAGGAGGCTGTAACTATGTCCTGAAAAAAAAATAACATCAGCTGAGAATTACTAAAGTTATGAAAGTATATGAACTACTTACAATTGTTTCACAAATATCTTTACAATCATTTGGTACACTGGTTATAAAAATGAATTGCGGTTATTGCTATTTTGGCTGTTTTTTTTTTTTTATCACGTATAACAAAATACACCCCAAAAATCAAAACAAACGAAACAAAAACAAAACACGATTGTTTATAATCAAAAAGTACATATACGATATGATATTGGCCTATCCTATGTTACATTTAGATATTTCTACGAAGTTGATCAAACAAAAGATTAAAGATTAAAACTGTACTAATGCTTATATTCAATTCAATTTTGAATTGATTTCAAGAAGGAAGCATTTGGATAAGGGCTTCAATCGTCTTGAAATATCTCCGTAAGTTCATAATAAGGCCGCAATCAGTGCAGATAATTCATCTAAAGGATAAGGTTTGTTCTTTTCTGCCGGAAGTGTCATTAGAAATTGTATGCTATACATGCAAAAAGTAAAATAACAAAAAAAAAAAAAAAAAATCCCAAGGAAAATTAAAAAAGGAAAATCACTTAACAAATGGCAATTTCAAAAGTTCAAACACATCAAACGTATGGAAAACAACTGTCATATTCCTGACAGGCATTTCCTTACGTAGAAAGTGGTGGATTAAACCTGGTTTTATAGCTAGCTGAACTTCCCAGTTATATGACAGTCGCGTTGCAAACGGATGTCTTTTCTTTATTTATGTAATTTGTTAGCTACTCTATTGACGTATGTCCTACACTTGCATTAATTCATAGTCAATAAGGGTCATACGGGGAAAATCTCTCTCATTGATAAATTCACAGAAACCAGAAGCAAAGTTTTATATATGATACTTTTTATTGTAATTGTAAGAACACGATTTTTCTTTATTTTACGTCGTTTATGGTTGCATAGGTATGCGTTGTCTAGAAATTTCAGTTTGAGTATTTAAAGACGGTGCAGACCTTTGTTTATATACAAATATTGTTAGTTATATATACATGTTTAGTGTACAAAATTACATTGTGTTAGAGTTTAGAAATCACTGGAACAATCATTGATAGGACTTAGACATCGTTAATTTATATTTCTAGACATCAGACAACAAGTTCTCAGCAGTTGACATCAACATTCTCAACAGTTGGATTGACACTTTTATTTACAAACTACATCATACTAGATTGTGACCAATTGGATATAATATTCTGTGGATTCCTGTGAAGATTTCCGGATAAAGAAAAGATAAAAGATTGGACTCATATTTTGACAGTTAAGTTGACATTTCTTTTGTGTAATACTTTTGTAAACTAGTGTATAATAAATCTTGTTAAATTTTATTATTGATTTGTGTCTTTTGTTGGCTACAATTAAAAGGCGATTTTCTGACATAACAACAGCTGGCTATACAGTATGGGTTTTGCATAATGATAAAGGCCTAACTTTGACATATAGTGGCTTAAATCCATGTCATTTGGACTCTGTTGTCTCATTGGCAACCATAAGACATCTCTTTATTTTTTATTACTCTTTTTTTAATTTAACAATGTTAACGTATTCATAACCGTCTTTGTATGACAAAAACTGATCAACTGCTAAAATAGTATAGCTCATTGAATACTTATACATAACTTTCATTGTTCTTATCAGAATAAATGAAAATGACATCAAACGGTGTTAATCACACTGCACCATATGCGCATTTCGAAAATCAATGTCTCTTCAGAGAAGCTCAAGATCGAAATATTTTAAAATCCAAACCTTATACAAAGTATAGGTCACAAACATTTTTGTCAAGCTACAGGTTGTAAAACGTTGACACATTTTGCAGGAATGATAGAGAGAAAGGGCATTATTGTGTGAATAGAAAGAAACCTTAATGTCTGCAATTTTTGCTTTTCATTCTTTGTTGTAGCGTAAATAAGGCTTATTGAATTTAGTTTTTATAGTTTTTCATACCTAACTATACTTGCAATTTCAAATTTGAAGATAAGCTATAAAAGAATTAAAAATTTCTTTAAATTGTAACTATAAATCAAGTATTCCATAATATTAATAATAAATATAAAAAATCGGCAATTAAAATTTTAAGATTTGATTTAATTATAAATCCGAATTCAACAATTATAACGTTATAACCAATTCAGATTTAATTAATCCTACATGGGTTTCCTTGAAATGACATTTTTTCAATTTCTATTATATGATTCTATATATGATAATGTTACTAAGCTGACTAGTATAGCAATTAATATTAATTTTGGTATCATGATAAAAGTTTGTTGGTGGTTGTAATGGAAATGGATATAAGATTGAGCTTGGATATGCAAGAATATGCTTGATGTTTTTATTCATTATGTGCTTTGTAAAATTCTAATAGAAATAAATCTCGAAATGAGCATTTTCAAAAAGCTTTTTCACTTTATATCATAATAATTTGCTAAAATATTTAGTTGCAGTTTTAATCATTCCTCCAAACTGATCAACTTGTAAACTACTTTAGCTCTTTGCTACTGAAAGGTTGTTGATATAAAGCAAGTGTAATGCAAATATTCGTACCAACCAATTTCAATTACCGAATGCTTATCTACCTTAGGATATTGAACAAATAGCCAATATCAGGAACACTAGTTTAGGTTAAGCACTAGCAGTAGCCCAAATTGTTTCACAAGTGGATCAGTTTGAGAGAGGATTTCAAACAAAAACCTGGAAAAAACATTTCGGCTGATTGATGTTTTGAAAAAGAGAAAGCCTTTCAAATATATACAATCAATTTATTAGAGATTTGACTTAAGCTGATTAACAATTTGAAAAGGCTAATGAAGTTTCACTTTATCTTCCACTTGTTGGAATTTTTTATTATTGACATTCCCTAGTACTCTTTAGATAGGTACTTAACGAACATGTTGATATTAATGTTGGATGTTTAAATCAATGAATTTTGATGAATTGTATCACAAAATCCTTATTTAGTAAATTTGAAAAAACGTATTTTTATAACAAGATCAGGTATAAAACTTTGACTTCTACATTTAAGATTAATATATAAATGTCAACTATCTATTCATGAAGTTGAATATCTGTTTTTAACAAAATTAAAACAGTTTGCACGAATTAATAACAGTCGGCTTAGTTTGTTTGTAGGGATTTCGGAGTATTCTTAAGTTTTTCCTAGCAAGTAAATTGTGGTATGGAAAATTTACCTTTTATGTTTACCTATGAATTGGAGCAGCTGATAGCACACCAGAGGAACAATGAAAATGGGCTACAGAAAGCAATGTTGAAATGAAGAAATGGGAATCACGAGGTGAAATTGCCTAATGTTAAAATAACATTACCAAATTATTGAGTTCGAGGATGATGACTGCTCCCAATCGAAAGCATTCATCGGACAGAAAGGATAAAATTGAGGTTCAGTTATGTAGTCATACCTATACGAAAGAAGGGCGGATCCAGGATTTGGAAAGGGGCGGAGTATGTAAATTTCGCGGAGCAGAGCGAGGCGAAAATTTTTGGACCTTTTGGCCAAAAACATAGAATAAGTGTAAAATGCACTTTTAACGGTTCCTGACGTGGGGCATGTATATTTTATAGTTAAAGTGTAAGGGTTGGACTTTTTGATGCCGTATTCTCCCATTAATTGTCTGTTATAAATTGATTGGATGAATCCAAAGCTATGCACTAATATATTTAATGTGGGATTTGTAAGTAAAAATGGACATGGAAAATTCTCGTTTGTTGTAAGGTTAGTTAGCATATCCTCACAGATTTCTTGTTGAAAACAAGATATACGGCCATTCAATGAAATTTACAATACGACAGACACGAACAAAGACAAACTAGCAATTTTATCCAAATGTTTCACCCAACAAGGAAGTGAGGGTTCCAAATCAACCAAAGGCTACGAATGAGTCTGAATTGACAAAAAGTTGTGAATGACGGTCGACAAATGGAGACATAAAGGCCACACCGAGCAGGCAGGTTGAAGTCGGGCCTTGAAAAAGTATTCAGCATATCAGTTCGGCGTAACAGACATCCGGTCAGATATGGGATTTACAACATGCAAACCCCGGCCCCAAAAATTACGCCCGTTTTCATTCATCATGTTCATTTAATGCTCCATAATTCTGTTGAAAATCTTTGTTTCTAATAGCAAAAAGTGGACAAGATTACCGGTATTGTTTTCAATCCAGATACGGCCAGAATTTTGTTTAAGGCATAAATCAGGGTCAGATTTTTTCTCTAAAATATCTAAGATTGCCCCTCAAATCAAATGGTCCATACCTTAGAATTTAAATCTATCTAGAGCTTACTGACTGGGGATTATTATTCAGCAATGTTATTAATGGGCTGGGGCGTGTGGGGTTAAACATGTTTTCGTAGGTAAATAATATTGCTGTGGAACTTTTTTTTCATGAGAGTGTAATAGAGTATTACGTTCTGTTTGGTGGAATTGTGAAATAGAAGTCAATACGTTCTTGCTCGATCCTTACTCGCTTTGAAGGTGTCATGATTGTCAGCCTCAGCCTAAGCAATGTGTTACTGTAATTTGAATTTCAAAATGACTGAGTGACGTTTTTTCGACGCACTGGTCAACTCCACCGTAGCGAATCACACGACTTTGACATAATCAATAATATATTACAGTAAATACGAGAGAAAATATCTTTATAAGTAAAGAATTGTCGCATGAAAATTAAATACACGGAAATGGCAAAGTTCACGAAGTCAAGTCTGATTCATCATTTTACCAAAAAAAAAAAAAATGTGCAAGCAAAGGGGGCGTACGCCCTCTACGCCCCTTCTGGATCCGCCACTGCGAAACAATTTGTATAATTGCTTCAGTAACGAAATATGTATACAATTTGGGATGTATGACTGACGTCATAAATATTGAAAGTTATTCACTTGACAAACAACTTTAAATTTGTAATATTGTATGTACAATTTTCGTACATGTATGTCATACATATACATTTGTATGCGACAGTTTGTTTTTTCCATTTGTTTGTATAGTCAAACGTTTGATTGTGTCATGTTTTATTGACTTCCCCCTTTTTTATTTACCTTGCATTTGAAGTTCGGTATTTTTGTTAAGACGTTTTAGGAGTACGTTACATAACACAGGTATTTAATCAGATTATAAAACGATCTCCAATAATGTATTTTGTATTGCTTTATAACATGTCATACCGTAAAGTACAACGTCTCAATGTCCGACTAGTTGAGAATTTAAATCTAGATATATTGAATTTAGACCTCTCTATTGTTGGAAACAGTATATTGCCTCTATAATGTATGTCTTTATGGTTATTTTTGTCGTTCATTTGCTGTATTATTGACGTACATATTTACCAAGCGTCTCCTTTAATTCATATATATATAGATATATAAAATTGATCTCAAGTTAAGAATAACAATTGTGTTAGCAAATATTTGTTCTTCACTCAGAGGGATTCGAAACCTATGCTTTTGTGACATCGTGGCACCAGCGCCAGCACTGTGTCCAGCGACATAGACAACTCGATAAACTAGGCTTTACAAAATGTAGTTTTCGTTAGCCGAGTAAATTCTTTCCGTGTCGGATTTATCTAGAGTTGCAACACATTACATGATGTATAGTGGCAAGTAGATGGTGTACCTTTCAGATCAACTATGCTTTGTCTGTCGTAAACGATGATAATGTTACTAACATACATTCAAAACTTCTAAAACTATCCAAGTTTTCTAAAGTAAATGTATAAATGGGACGAATAAAAAACAAGTAAGATACGTTATAAGTAGATGTGGTATGAGTGCCAATGAGACAACTCTCCATCCAACTCATAATTTGTAAAAGTAAACCATTATAGGTCAAAGTACGGCCTTCAACACGGAGCTTTAGGTCTTGTTTCAAACGCATCATACAAAATACAAACTTCGGCTCAAGGGTGTCTACCCGATTGTCTCACTTTTTTAGATTAAAGGTAAGAAACAAATGAATATATGGGGGACAATCGGGAAGATGTTTGTGGGACAATTGGGAAGTTTAAATGATGGACAACCGGTAATTGTTTAACGTACTTATTTACTGCCCTATACACCATTAGCGTAAAAGGCAGTAACGAAGATCCTCCACTTTTGTCGGTCGTTGAAAGTTTTCTGTAATGTGCCCCATGTCTGTTGATGTTGACCAGCCTATGCCTCTACGGTTTTCCTGCATGTCATTTTGAGTCTTCCTCTCTTTCTTTTCTTTCTGTGATCAAGTGGAGTGGTGTCTTAGTGATATCCTCTTTCGCTTTCCGTAGGACATGTCCAGTTAACCTCCAGCGTCTTCTTATGAAGTAGTGGCTATATTTTCTTGTCGGCATCTAGCCAGAAGGTTCTAGTTTGAGATTTAATGTTGTCAAAAGATTCGAAGAATCCTTTTGAGGCTGTTGGTATACAGACAGTTTGGTTTGGTCGTGATCTGTCATCCTCCAACATTCTGATCTATACATGAAAGTTGGCATTTGCTGCTTCTCCGGTAAGCGTGGAGCATGGTTGGTCCAGAGTTAGTATTATGTGTCTATTTAGGGTTACATGACTTACCTGTGAACTGTTATCTTGTGAAATAACACGTTTAAAATCAAGTTCAGCGTATTGGTCTACTTAAAAATAGGTTTTATATTCATCATACAACAACATGTTTTCGTATACAATTAATATGCATTTAACTTGACGAATGTCAATGAATGTTTAACAGCCATCCATTCATCTTTTAAATGAAATTATATATATATATATATATATATATATATATATATATATATATATATGTTCAGACAGAAACATATAATATCTCTTCTTCCGACGTGAGAATGTAGGTTGAGGCCTTGCCCTCTTCTTTTTTTAATTATGTAAATTCTATTTCTAAGTTACAAAATAACAATTACTTATGAAACATTGTGACTGTAAATGGTTTTTGTTTTCTCTGTCTCTCTTTTTTAAATCAGTCTCCGTTTATTCTGAGCATTTTAGTATTATATTGACAATATAATGCTTTCATGGTCTGAGTCATATAAACGTCCCCTGAAAAAAAAAAAAAAAAAAAAATACGTGCATGCATTCTAAATAAAAAAAAATCTCCGGATAGTGGTTGTTTTATCTAATTTTGATATTTGTTTTACAAATAAACCTTACATTATAGATATCTTTTTTAATTTGCATCATTTAAACGAAAGTGCATTTTAAATGGTGATTTATTCAGCTATTCGTATTTACATTTATAAAATTGATATGAACTAGAAGTAATTAATTTTAATTTGATATTGAAAGATAAACAACAATTGCATTATTTTTTTAAGAACATTTAACTATATAGAATAATGTGGGACAATCAGAACTTTTCACTACTCATAATTTTGGCCCTTAAGATCAGAAATTTTAGCTGGGATAATGTTATGATATTTTGAAGAAAATATATGTTAAAATGTTCAATTGTTTCAGTTAAAAAAAGATTCACCAATGGCGTCATTTGTGACATCATACATGAAGGTAACATTCGTTAAAACCTGATTTTTTGCATAATTTGGCAAAATGTATGAAAGTTTTTTCTTAAAAAAAAAAACAGTGGCACCACCCCTCGCCCACGCATATGTTTGCTGAAATATTCTCTACATACCAAAATCTTTACTTTTCAACCAAAATTTCAATGGGCAAGGGGTGGTGTCACATATAAAATTACACAAAAAGGTCGAAAAGGGTGACACATTTCTAGGAAAATGAACTAAAATGAAATCTATTCCTATTTCAGGCTAATGTATTTATAGATATGAGGCAGATAGAGAACTGTTCTTATTAAACATTCAAATTTAATACATTTATCAATACACAGTCATACAAATGTACTCAAATAATTTAATTAAAAAACACCTTTACAGATCCGTTTAGGGAGATTACTGGCTTTACTCCTTTCAAAAAGTGGGACAATCGGAATTAAAACCAGATCAAGTATGATATACGGTATTATAGTTCCGGCTTTTATTATAAATTCCTACGCTTTGTGTATTCTTTGGCAATAAAGATATTTAAAATATATAAGGTCGATGGGTCGACAGTTAGCCAAGAATACAAATGATATATTTGTCAAATGGCAGACATGCTTAAGTGAGAAAAATATTGAATTGAGCTCTTTTAAGGTATAATGTACTGATTGACTGGGTATTTTAAGTTCAATACATATTGAAAAGGAGGGAGGGTGTGTGTGCAAAAACATTTATAATCAATTATTGTTAGGAACTATTACTTATATTCTATGATAAAGGTGTTTAGTTGCATGTAGATAAAATTTTTTGGTGATATCTTAAGGTAAGATAAGAGTCACTTACTTTTTTTTTTTTTTTTTTTGGTGAACGTGACGTTGTCAGTTTCTCTTTGACTTGTGATTTTGGATGTCCTCTTGGTATCCCAATCTCAAAGTGTTTGCTGAATAGCATATTTGTTTATTTTAAAGGATGATAATACTAACCATTCAGTCACTGCTTATATTTTATACGTTTGAATATGTAACAATTCTACGACAGACAAACTCAATCGGATATCCTATGGATTTATAGAGCTTACATCACAAATAAAATATTCTCCGTCTGAAATATCCAACATTGCAATGTTTAATATTAAAATTGTAGTAGCAAGTTTTTGTTCTTCCCCCATTCAAATGATGCCTTTCCTTGACAGTTTAGTAATGTATCCATAGTGAAAGTGAATTTTTTGGTGATGTTTTGTTTACATGAATACAAGTTTAGAACTGTTATATAGTATAACATGTTTTGTGAATTATAACAAACTGTTTCTTATAGGTATATCATGTGTTGTAAATTATAACAAACTGTTTCTTATAGGTATATCATGTGTTGTAAATTATAACAAACTGTTTCTTATAGGTATATCATGTGTTTTAAATTATAACCAAATGGTTCTTTTGGTGTTGTTATATAGTAATAACTTCTTAATTTGTGTAGTCAAATTGTTATTATGATTATCTGTCCTGTTTAAAAGATGTCAAAAGTTTACTCATACAGTTAACAATTAATATCAAAATAAAAAACAAATGACAGGCAAAACGAAAACCCAAGACGTAATATATATCGGATGTGAATGAAAGAAGTTAAACGAGTTAGATACATTCAGTATTGGCGTGGATCGGTAATAAAATGGGTTAAATAATAAATTTTCAATAAATAGTCTACTCATTGCCAGTAGTTAGAGTGTACGTTAACATCAGACGACAGTTGATTCTTGAAAAATATCTACAGTTAGAACAATAGACTTACTATACCTCATTTCATTCCCAGGTACATACGACCAGCAATTGGTTGAAGTTTCAATTTTATGTTCAACATTTTTACTTTGAAATTTTTGTTATTCTGGTTTTTTTTTAATACGTCTTTAAACCTACATATCCCATTCCCTATGTTAAGTTTTGTTGTTCTTGCTAGATTTCCTCAATAATAACTAGATGTTTTTTGTACTTTTGCTCTGATTCAAATTTTATCGTGCTTAAATATTTATTTGATTCATTTCCCTCAATCAATTCGATAAACAGTGTGTGATTTTATCCTGCGATTGCTGATATAATTCATATCATAGTCTGAATGCAATTTGATTACCAACATTATCATAAAGGAATGAATATATAACTTTTTTATAATTACCATCATTGTCGTTTTAAATGTATTTGTTACCTTTTCTGTTAAAAATTGATTAAAACGAATTGTGTAGATTTTTATTAGGCAAACGCATTTTTGCCAATAAATTTAGGAGAAGATGACTAGCTTTCATGTATGCATCATGTGCATGGTTATAATTTATAAAATAATTAAACTCCACTGATTACCAAGGGAAAAACCAGCTGATTAGATTTTTTGACATCTACATTTGTGTTTAGATTATAGTATCGTTTTCATAACAGTGTGGACGAGACAATTTTTTGGCGAACTCAAGTCTCCCATTGACTTGGTTAAATTAGGTGAACGTTCGTCTGTAACGCCCACTTATCACGTTGTATCTATTATAGACATTTAAACTGCGGGGTCACCAAAGGTTCTCAGCGCCTAAATCAAATAATTCGAAAAACTAGTACAAGAATAACCTTTGTGTTTTGATTAATATTGAATACTTAAACGTTCTTTACTTTCCTTTTTGTTGTGTTTTGATAAACAGTTTTTATGTTATCGCACGTTCTTTGAACATAAAACATTAATTTAACTAGCCTTAAAAGTTACAATGTATGTGTTGGCTATTATCTTTTTCGGACGTAAAAGCGATCAACCCATTGCGGTTGTCTAATTTTTTCGCTTAGTATCTTTGAACTTTTATCTTGTGTGAAATTTTATTTTAGAACGAATGCATGATCAACTTTCAATAGTTGTGCAATTACAAAACATAGACAAAATATACTTTCGTAAGGTGCTTTTTGTACTTGCAAGATATTGGACAGTAAAAAGCTATTTGGACCAAGCTTTATGAAATTTGCATTTTACTTCACGAAATACTTGTCAGTAAAATGTATAATTTGGTGTATTTTGGAAACTTTTCTGCTAAATACTATACTTGTGAAAAACCCTTGATAGCAAAATGATTATGCACCGACTATTCTTCCTTTTCATACAATAATTGACGGCAGTTTATATATCAACTTCGTCCTTTTAAGATCGCAATGAAAATGTGCATATAATATATGTATCATGCAGGAAATTAATTTTTAAAATGTGGTCAAAATTTGCTGGAAGCGGAAAAAAGCAACAGCTTAATATTGATTGAAATTGAAATAATTGTTATAATTTACACAACGTTACTTTTATCAATATAAACATTTAAAAATTATTATTATCATTTTTTTATTTACAATATTTTTTTCAAAGACCCCATTGGGACTTTGAGATTGAGTACAACCATGAAAGCGCTTTTCTTTTCTTTCTTCTGCTGTTATTTAACTCAGTTATTCTGTGTCATGAATTGGTATTGATGTCATTTCGTATGTTTTTGAATATGAAGAAAAGGGGATCCGGTTGTATGTCAACGAATAAAACGGGCAACATTCATTCTTCAACAATAAAATACGTTACGAGAAAATAAGTTTTGTAAGTAAAAGACCCAAATTCGTGAGATTCAAGAATGATATATCGACGAGTACTGCAATTAAGTTTATGACTAACTATTTTTGGTCAAAGAGACAAAAAGGATCACAAGCACGTGTAACAGTTTCCCCTTTATATAAAAGCACTATACACACAGAAAAGTCCTTTAATTAATTAGATATACATATAGATATATACATACATAGAGGCAATTGAGTTGTGTAGTACTAGAATATCCAAGGCAAATTAATCATATGAGTTCTCTGTATGACTGAATGATTCAAACGATGATCCATGTGAACAATATCCAGTTAAAAAATGATTTTTTTTTTCATCGTCTGGAACTCTTTTCACAAACGAATCCTATGCATTGAATAAATGGTAGGTTACTCTTAAATGATCACAACTTGGGAGTATTTTTTCTCTTTAGATATTTGGTGAATTAACCTCATCGACTTAAAATTTTTACAATGAAAATCCAAATGTGTAAAAGTATTCTTCGATTATTCAATGATATTAGCTCTGAACTTTTGTTATTCTCTAACTTAAAAATGAAACTGATGTTTGTGCTGATATAAAGAATATTTCAAACAAATTCCTTTAAAGTTTTGTGAAAAGAGTTTCATTTTATGAATCGACATGTGTAACAAGTGTTTATTTTAATCCCCACTGGAGGGCCTTTGTCAGACTGAGTGAGCGTAAAATCAGTGTTATCGATAGCCGATGACAAAAAAGTTAAAGGTAAATGATTCAGTATTATTAACAACAAAAGTACTACGCTTGTCCACACTGTTACGGGAATACCTCTAATACAACTTAAAGATTAGTCATTGCCAATGTTCCTTTTAATTGTTAGTAACATTTGACTTGTTATCTTATGTCCATTCATGTTGGTACCTTCTCGCTTATTATATTCATTTACACATATTCTGTAGAAAACAACAAATTTTGTTTTCTGATAAAATACATAATAAATATGACCTATATAGAGAAAAACTAAGAACTGTAATTAAGATATTTATGAAGTGAATACTTGTTGTCTGTGATTTTGTATCTTAATGTTGTGTGTTGTAATTTTATTACAAAATCTATATTACTCCTTTTAAAGAGATCGTAGATTTATTGCCAAAATCGTGTCCAATATGAACAATTAAAAATATAATGAGTATAATTTTCTTCTAGGTTACAAAAAATACGCATATCGTTGTTTGTTATTTTCCATTGTAATAAAAGCTTTTATGTTGGAATAACAAACTGAAGTTATATTAACCTGAAGATATTTTCAGGAAGATATACTGAAAGAACCTGTTTTATTGCATACTAATGAATTAAATAGAATGTTACTTGAAAACATGAAGTCTCAAAATAACGATCTATCGATATAATTTTATTTCTTTGGACATTTACTGTAGTTCTAACAGAATTTTCTTTTTAGTTTCAAATCTTGAATATACATATATAATAGATTATGAAATCCAAAACAGGAAGTAAAATCATCAATCATTTGAAATTAGTTCGATAAAATGTGAGATCTTTAAAAACACAATAAGAATGAAATCAGAAGCAAATTCTTTTGTGTTTTCTAATTCATACTATTTTAATCGTTTTAGTCCTTTCGTTAAGAAATTTGATTGACAAGATAGAAATAATATGGCAAGTTCCATATAATTTTGTTAATTATGATAGAAGAAGGGAAATACATTGCGTAAATGTGTATGAGTACTTAGAAATAACCAAACAGCTGAAGACCTAATATAGACATTTATATATCGTTTTTTTTTTTTTTTTTTTTTATCAATGGGCCACTTTCTTAATTAGTATAAGTCTTAGCACTGTCATTGTCTTCCAGTATGATGTAGAGGGAAACGACATGGTTTAACTTCGACAGGAAAGTTCCATGTCTGCCAGCCTTGTTGTCGTCTGTCAGATACCATTGCTTCATGTTTCGCAAGTGTTTCTTATTGACCTCCTGGTATCGATTATACCAAGTTTCTGTGAGCTCTACTACTACCCGCTTTTAGAACTCTCAAGTATTTTCTTTCAGGTCCCCATCAAACGTCATATACAGGATTCCTCTTCTGTCCTTCTTTACTGAATAGTTCATATCTGTTCTCGTCTGCAATCTTATATATCTCCTGTTGAACTAAGTGTCGTCTTTCTTTTATGTTATTTCCGTTCCACCTAATTGCTAGTTCTTCTCATATCCCTAGTATGTCCTAGTACACTTTTGCAAAATGTCTTTGTATCGAAACTTTCCACTTGCTCCCCGTCTATATCTTGACATCTTGCCTCCCTAATTTAGTCATCCTTGGAAGCATTTTTCTTACATTCCTGTTCGACTGGAAATATGAGCAAGTTTCGTTTTGTTGACGTGCTATATAACCCTGATGAAGAAAACCATTGTAATTCACCTAACCATCTTTTGATAGCGGTTGATTTTTCTATATGTGCCCTTGATTGGTGTTATGGAAATGTCATATATCTTCATTGGCCACATCAGTCTGAATAGCAGTCCATGCTGAAAAATCCATGATTGGAACTTTCCTGACAGTGTTTCTTGTTTTACACCACGCAAGATGTCGTCGGACCATGTATACCTAAACACTACATAGGATTTTGTACAACGCATTGAATTTCTTCATACTAGATTTTCAGTCTAATTGTTGTCAATTGGTTTTTTTTTCACTTAGTACATTGATTTGGTATGCCTAGTAATTTTGGGGCCCTTTATAGCTTGGTGTTCGGTGCGAGCCAAGACTCCGTGTTCAAGGCCGTACTTTGACCTATAATTGTTAAATTTTTACACATTGTGATTTGGGTGGAGTTTTGTCTCATTGGCACTCATACCACATTTCCTTATTTCTATTGAACTGTTTACTCACCCATGTGGCTGTTTTGTCCGTTGGTTTTAGATTTCATCTTACTTGGTTGTGTTGTCGTTGCGTTCCAATATGGTCATTCATGTTGGCAGAAGCTTTTGACCTCCTGGTCTCTCCTTTGCAAGGTTCTTAAAGCAGGTTCATGCGATCTCCGCAGTTTTCGTTTGCGATCTTGATTGATATATTCTTGAAATAGAGAATGAAAGCGGGGAATATGTCAATTTGTGACAACAAAAAGATCAAAGAGCAAACAAGAGTCAAAGGCTACCAATGGGTCTTTAACGCAGAGAGAAAATCCTGGCCCCTAAATAATGATATATTTAAGAAATTTGAACCCCGGTAAAAAATATACCAAGGGGACATTAAAAACTCTCGTAGTCATGATCAATCTACATGTATATATATACACGGCAGGTTATTCCGTTCGGTCCTAATGTATACCCTAAAGTTCCCTTGGTGTCTTGGTGACATCTTTTACGCCTTTCAAAGTTGATTCTTTCCCATCTAGAGGTTTCAGAGTATGTTAAAGTGCCTATATCCTGCTATTTCCTCTACTTTTCATCTGAATGTGTGATTTGGTGTCACGATATCTCAGTAGCATGAGTTCGAATCCCGGCGAGGGAAGAACAAAAATTTGCGAAAGTAAATTTACAGATCTAACATTGTTGGGCTGATGTTTAGACGAGTTGTATATACAGAATGTACACAGCCATGTATCACCATCACTGCTGGTGATCCGATGGATAAATCTGTTGTAGAGTTGTCACTGGTTCAGACGTAGGATGAACGGATCATATAAACCCGAAGGCAAATATAATACAAGCCCAAATGAAAAATATATACAAGTCTAAATTGAAAACAACGTTCAAACCTATGATTGCGTTGGATAAAACCGCAATATTTATATGTGTGCATACAAAACAAATTTCTTGTTAGAGGTTTAAATGCAGCACAAACAACATTTTCAAACGACCAAAAAGTGAAAAGTATATTTCAACAAAACGCATTTGAGTAACAGGTCGAACAACAAATGTTCTTAAACCCTGCTGACTGCCATTGGCGATTGCCAAATAAACGGATCACTGATGTAATAAATGTATCTTAATTATAAATTTAATACTAAAAGAAAACAATAAACTTGCGGAAAGATGGTATATCGCAAACAAAAGGTGCAAAGGTTTTGTACACCATATCCGGATTTCGACAATTAATGTCTCTTCATTGATGTTAGGAATCGAAACGGTATTTGAAAGCCATACAATTTACCTCAATTTAGGATAGACTCTTGAATTATGAGGAGTCAAAATAGGATGAACGGATCATATAAACCCGAAAGCAAATATAATACAAGCCCAAACGAAAAATATAAACAAGTCTAAATTGAAAACAACGTTCAAACCTATGATTGCCTTGGATAAAAACCGCAATTTATATATATATATATATATACACACATAATTACTCTAATTATGAGCACAACGATGTTAAATTAGCTAATTTGCGAAAGCAAATTTTTGTTCTTCCTCGCCGGGATTCGAACTCATACTATTGGGATATCGAGACAACACCGCCTGCACTGTGTCCAGCGCTCTAGACCACACGGCTACCTAGACTGACCTAAGATTCAGCTTTCGGTGGCCTAGTGTTACCTTTCCTCGTCAGTAAAATCTAGAGTTGTAACACAGTACATGATATATTAGGCATGAAGATTGAATTGATTGCAGATTAGCTAAATATATATATACATATATATATCTTTTTCTGCAAGTTTATTGTTTTCTGTTTAGTATTAAATTTATAATTAAGATCCATTTATTACATCGGTGATCCGTTTATTTGGCAACCGCCAATGACAGTCAGAAGGGTTTGAGAACATTTGTTGTTCGACCTGTTAGTCAAATGCGTTTTGTTAAAATATACTTTTTTACTTTTTTGGTCTTTTGGAAAATTATGTTTGTGCTGTATTTAGACCCCTCTAACAAGAAAATTGTTTTGCATGCACACGTATAAAATTTGCGGTTTTATCCCACGCAATAATAGGTTTCAACGTTGTTTTCAATTTAGACTTGTTTATATTATTTCGTTTGGGCTTGTATTATATTTGCCTTCGGGTTTATATGATCCGTTCATCCTATTTCGACTCTTCAAAATTCAAGAGTCTATCCTAAATTGAGGTAAATTGTATGGTTTTCCAAATAACGTTTCGATTCTTAACATCACTGAAGAGACATTAATTGTCGAAATCCGGATATGGTGTACAAAACCTTTGCACCTAATGTTTGCGATATACCATCTAATTTCCGCAAGTTTATTGTTTTCTGTTTAGTATTAAATTAATAATTAAGATCCATGTTACATCTGGTGATCAATTTATTTGGCAATCGCCAATGGCAGTCAGCAGGGTTTAAGAACATCAGTTGTTCGACCTGTTAGTCAAATGCGTTCTGTTAAAATATACTTTTCACTTTTTGGTCTTTTGGAAAATGTTGTTTGTGCTGTATTTAGACCCTTCTACCAAGAAATCTGTTTTACATGCACACGTATAAAATTGCAGTTTTATCCAACGCAATCATAGGTTTGAACGTTGTTTTCAATTTAGACTTGTATATATATATATATATATATATATATATATATATATATATATATATATACGTCTAAAATTTGCACAACGATACTAACTAATATAAGATGGTATTATACGAAGATGTTGTTATTAAATCGTGTTGACAAATATTTCGGCAACAAATAGCCTTCTTCGGTGTCACCGAAGAAGGCTATTTGTTGCCGAAATATTTGTCAACACGATTTAATAACAACATCTTCGTATAATACCATCTTATATTAGTTAGTATCGTTGTGCAAATTTTGAACTTATATAATTTTTCCTTATCTGCACAGTATCGTCTATTCTAGGCGATCCGGTACATAGTAAATTTGCTGGTTGGTCCTTTTATAGACTTCTATATATATATATATATATATATATATGAGTTCGAAATGTCTATTTAGATGTGATAAATTAGCAAATTCACATAAAAATGACAAGGATTATTCAAATAAACTAGCTAGATTTACAAAAAATACAATGGTATATGCTAATATTTGTAATTTATCAAATAAAATCGATGAAGTGTCTATCCATCATTTCTATCCATCCGGTTTCAATTTTTTGAGATCGGCATGGCTCGTTAACTTGAAGACCGTATCAATAGTAATACGGTGTTTGCAAAAGCATAACATTACACAAAAACAAAGTATTTTTAAACTCAAGAAAAGGGGTCGTACATACACTGAATGTATTAATATGTTTATTTAATGCTAAAAACAATATAATACCCTGTTTTGCGTTCCAACGTTGTTTTCTTCCTCAGGATTAGGTAATCTAGCTGTATTTGGCAAAATCTTGAAATTGTGGGTCCCCAATGAGTGTCACTAGTCTTTTGTAGACGAAACTCGCGTCTTGCGTTAAAAATTATAAGCCTGGTATCATTGGTGAGTTTTTTAAACTTCACATTCTTTCAATTTTTGTAGCGATTAAGTATCGCCTTTTTTAAAGTGAGTCTTTTTTTGTTGTTGTTGTTGTATCCTGTGACCATGGGTGAATAGGAATACTTGATAATTCGGAAATTGCACTCCGCGAATAGGATTAAATGCGTTTTACTGTTGTCCCGTAAATGAATTCCAGGTAATTATCGACTTTACAGATCTTTATTCTCAATAAATCATATACTTAATACATAGGTATAGAGAAGACATTTATGTACAATATTTACAATAAGACAGAACAAACAAAACAATTTCTAAGACAATATATGAAGTACAATTTAACCAGGAGCACATATACCTGTGTTGATAATCTTAATAAAGTTACAAAGTTTATTCAATTTTGAGACATAATCTGCTTGTATTTAACAATATTACCATTTGTAAAGTAATAATGAGACATACAATGTTTCCTGTTTTCTTCAAAGTATGTTCATTCTAATATGTAATGAAATTAATCGTCAATATTATTTTTATTACAAAGAAGACAAAGTCTATTATTTCTAACTATATTATTCCATATACACTGTTCAATAGGTAGCTTGTGATTTGTGGTCCTAAATCTACATAAAATAGTAGATAGTTTGTTCCAAAGAATTACAAAATAATCTTCTTTTTCAAAACAGTCTTTTAAAAGTTTTGTAATTAAGTGTTTTTGGTGAGTTTTCAAGCAAAGAAAACCAGACTTGTACAAACTGATCTTTAAGTCTTAGTTGATGAATGAAACTAACCATTTGCAATTCATAAATGATTGAGTTTCCCACACATTAGGAATATCACATTCATTTGGACTAGTCTTTATTCTGTTTAACTATGAAAAATGCACATTGTCATTAATAGATGTTAACTGCCATATCACATAATCTTATTTTTATGGGATAGCACAATTTATATAAAGTATATGATAGTTTTGTCTCTTTACCAGAGTTTAATATCCTCCAAAATGAAATTAATCTAGTTGTTATGTTCAAGTCTATAGAACATCTCTGAAGCTCCCCATAAATCACGTGAGAGGGTGTTGATGTTTTCAGACTTAATAATAATTTACAAAATTTTAGATGTACCCCTTCAATTATGTTATTTTTTCCAATACCCCATACTTCACACACGTACGGTAATATTGGTCTTACCATTTTATTCTGATTAGTATTAAATTTATAGTTAAGATCCATTTATTACATCGGTTATCCGTTTATTTGGCAATCGCCAATGGCAGTCAGCAGGGTTTAAGAACATCTGTTGTTCGACCTGTTAGTCAAATGCGTTTTGTTAAAATATACTTTTCACTTTTTGGTCTTTTGGAAAATGTTTTTGTGCTGTAATTAGACCCTCAAACAAGAAATTTGTTTTGCATGCACACGTATAAAATTGCGGTTTTATCCAACGCAATCATAGGTTTGAACGTTGTTTTCAATTTAGACTTGTATATATATATATATATATATATATAAATTGCGGTTTTATATATATATATACATAATTACTCTAAATATCAGCACAACAATGTTAAATCTGCAAATTTGCGAAAGCAAATTTTTGTTCTTCCCTCGCAGGGATTCGAACTCATGCTATTGGGATATCGAGACAACACCGTCTGCACTGTGCTCTAAACTACACGGCCGCCTAGATTGAACTAAAGTTCAGCTTTTGGTGGCCTAGTGTTACCTTTCCTCGTCAGTAGAATCTAGAGTTGTATCACAGTACATGATATATTAGGCATGAAGATGGAATTGGTTGCAGATTAAATATATATATATAATATGAGTTGCAAAAGTTTTGTAAGTACCTAATTGAGTCTGTTCAAGAAACACGTGCACACTAAAATCTAGAATTCGAATTTTGATTTGAATTATCTTTATAGAAAGTAGATAGTAACTTGTTGATTCTATATGCTCATGCATGATTTTCGGATTAATACATCAACACATTTTAAAATGTCTATTTATGTGTGATAAATAAGTAAATTCACATAAAATGACAAGGATTATTCAAACAAACTATAAAGTTACAAAGTTTATTCAATTTTGAGACATAATCTGCTTGTATTTAACAATATTACCATTTTAAAATAATAATGAGATATACAATGTTTCCGGTTTTCTTCAAAGTATGTTCATACTAATATGTAATGAAATTAATCGTCAATATTATTTTATTACATAGAAGACAAAGTCTATTATTTCTAACTATATTATTCCATATACACTGTTCAATAGGTAGCTTGTGATTGAGTTTCTCACAAAACAGTTAGATTAAGTTTCACAATCACTTAGACTAGTCTTTATTCTGTTTAACCATGAAAACATTCATTTAGACTACATTGTCATTAATAGATGTTAACTGCCATATCACATTATGTTATTTTTATGGGATAGCACAATTTATATAAAGTATATGATAGTTTTGTCTCTTTACCAGAGTTTAATATCCTCCAAAATGAAATTAATCTAGTTGTTATGTTCAAGTCTATAGAACATCTCTGAAGCTCCCCATAAATCACGTGAGAGGGTGTTGATGTTTTCAGACTTAATAATAATTTACAAAATTTTAGATGTACCCCTTCAATTATGTTATTTTTTCCAATACCCCATACTTCACACACATACGGTAATATTGGTCTTACCATTTTATCAAATATGTCCAACTGACTACATATAGAAAGACTATGTTCCGCTAAAGAAAAATTGAAAATCACATGATGGTCGTCTCCTTGAAAAAAAACACGACCTTTGTTTAATCAACATTAACTTTAAGCCTCCATACATTTGTGTAATCTAGAATACAATTTAAAAGTTTTCGGAGTTCTGTTGCGGACTCGGCCATCAAAACAGTATAATCATCATACAGAATGATAAAAAGTTTTTTAAATAACTTTTTCTTCAAACTCTGTTGACACTGATTTTAGACCCTCTATATTACAGGTTTGCAAAAATGAATCAAGATCATTTAAAAATAAAGAAAAAAGAAAAGGCGATAAATTTTTGCTTTGTCTAATATATTCAACTTTATTATTACATTATAGATGTACATACATTCATTTATTTTATTTAAAAGCATTTTGTACCACAGTGAATCTTCCCAAATCGTGTAAAACGCTTTTTCGAAATCGACGATTGCACAAAATATGTTTTTTTCTTTTTTTTTTTTATTTCAAAGCTTCAAACAATGAATGAATTAGAAATAAATTATCAATTGGTGAACCCATTCTAAAACCACATTGGTTTTCGTTTAAAATAATAAATTCTTTGTAGAAAAGATTTAGTCGTTCGCATATAAAATTGCAGTAAAAAGTTTCCCCATACAACTAAAAATGGTAATAGGTCTAAAAGTTTTGGGGTCCAACTTGCTACCTTTATTTTTATAAACAGGCTTATGTTACCAATTAGCCAACTGTCAGGAATAATACCAGTGTGAAATATAACGATAAATAATTGTTCGTATAATTCAATGAATAAACCAGCTGTCGACTTGATATATTCATTTATTATACGATCATCCCAAATGCTTTATAATTTAAGAATTTCGTCTTTTTAAATTATCGTGTTTAAATTTTCATTAAGCCTATCAAAATCATTCGGGTTTAGAGTTGGAATATTTGTATTTTCTTCATCATCTGGGGAGGAGTTCAAGTTTTTAAAACAATCGAACAATTTGGTATAAGGGATGTCGGGTTGGTCTCTTTTTTCTACTGTTTATTAACTTCCAATACTCTTTTGAGTTATTGGATCTCAATATGTTTATTTTTTTAGCCATTTTCTTTCTATGTGCAATAATTGCTTTATCTAAAGTCTTTTCATATTGTTTCTCCGAAGATTTCATTATTTGTCGGTTTTGTTCTGATCATTTGTTCTGATCATTTGTTTTACAGGCTTGTTTTTAGATTCTTCGAACCGCTAGTTTTAGTAACTCAAAATATTGCCAGAGTCATATATATATATATATGGAATTTTTTATACCGAATTGTACATAAAATACTACTAACGGGAGAATTACTGAGAAAACGAAATTTAAAACAGCAACCATACAAATGTCCGTACTGTAGAATCTTACCTCCAGAAACTATCGAACACCTTTTTATCAAATGTGAGGTACTGAAAGACTTTCGGGATTTAATATATAACATACTTATAAATGAAAATGAAATGAACAGTTTTTGAAATATGTATAGACAACTGCATACTTTTGAATGTAAAAATTGAGATAATTCATTATATATTTGGTTATGCGCACAGTATTTGGAGTTTCAGGAAATCGACAAATGAAAACCTTTATGAAAAGTTAATGGTTAAGTTCCACAAAGATGAGAACTGTCACAGAAATCTAAATGAATTTAACATTAATATACTATGTAAACTAGAATGATTTTATAATTTAACTTTTTTTGAGAAAATAAAACAATCAATTATAGAGCACGATGATGAAAATGTTAACATAAAATGTATAAATCGCCTATCCCAAAAATAATTGGGGTATGTAAGGTGTGATTAATAAGATATTTTTATTGATAAGACAAAATATTAAATACAAGAGCATGATATCACCTGTATATGCATAAATTTAGGTTTCATGGTGGAAATGCTCAAACATGAAAATAAATATTACATATATGAATATAGCTAGAAAAATTCAACTTATTTAGATATCTCTTCTTGTTATATCCTTTTATATTTCATTTTATTTTCAAAACAAATGTTTCAAAATATGAATACTTTAGTCTAGATTCTCACTTTCTTCCTTCTACGCATCTGTAAAACACAACTATGCTACTTTCTGTACTTTTAATACAAACTTACATACTCGTAACGTTATATATTTTGACTACTTTATTATTTTTCCTAAACAAATGAGGTGGGCAGAGCCTTATATACATAGATTATCGTTTCTAGGTAAAGAACAGACGCAATGATGGAGTCTACTGGAGATGTGCTACTAGAACCTGCCTTTCAACTATTCGCACCCTGAACAACATACCCATTGGATTCAACCTGGTACACAATCATCCACCAAACCCAGCCAAACTAGAGGCGATCAAATTACTTCAACACAAAAGAAAAGATGTCGAGCAGAGACTACTCCTGATCCAGCAATTTACAAATAGGACTCGTCACCAACTATAAAGGAGAACCAGACATTCATCAACTAATAAGCAAAAAGTATACTTAACAACAAAATTATTTTCATTTACCTGTGTATAACATGACGCAGGTTTTTCAAAAGTGATGATTTTCTAAAATTGTTTAACATTTCACAGTGGTATCATACTTTAACTTTGTTTAAACCTGTTTATTTACTTTTGACCTTAATTGTTTATCCCTTATAATTTTTATTAACTATGTATTTGCATTTAGGTATTACAGATCAAATTTATTCGTTCATTGTGTGTTAATTTACGTTCTTTGATTGAGTTAAGCCTTCCAATTGATATTTTATAGTGTGTCTTTCTATGTTGTGATGTTATACTATTGTTTCAGAACAAAGGAGAAGGTTTGGTACCATTAAAACATTTTGTTTGCACCTGTCCTAAGTCAGGAATCTGATGAACAGTAGTTGTCGTCTGTTTATGTAGTTCATACGTGTTTCTCGTTTCTCGTTTTTATATAGATTAGACCGTTGGTTTTCCCGTTTGAATGGTTTTACACTAGTAATTTTTGGGGCCCTTTATAGCTTGCTGTTCGGTGTGAGCCAATGCTCCGTGTTGAAGGCCGTACTTTGACCTATAATGGTTTACTTTTATGAATTGTTACTTGGATGGAGAGTTGTCTCATTGGCACTCATACCACATCTTCCTATATCTATGGCAGCAGTTCTACCTCTCGTACCACATGCAGAAGTAGAAGACGTCTGATTCCATGCACTGTACGAACTGGAAAATTCGGGCTCAACCGCAAATACCACCACATTTACAGACTACGTCACAACATACAGGGTTGAAGGCAACATACAGCTACGGAACCATTACCAAACCGAAGGACCAAGGACGACAAATCACTTAGAAGGATGACCCAGCGGCTTGAAGAAGATGATCCAAGTGCAACACCCAAACATCTATACGCTACTTAGCTACCTTAAAGAAGAGAAAGCAGCAAACGAAGAGACTATTATCCAGTAACATGCCGGGGGAGTACGACCAACAAAGAGAAGGAAATACATCCAATTCAATTAACGCCTACAGGAACTTAAAGATCGTCTTCAGAATGGTTAAGTTACTGTGTTTCAGTATGCTAACATTGCCTCTTATTTGCTACACTGGACTAAATTTGTTGCAATTATATGATTTTAATATATGTATTATGTGTGCTTTATTGTTTAACATATTTATTATATGTGTGCTTTATTGTTGTACTTATGTATTATGTGTGCTTTATTGTTGTATCTTCTGGATTGTGTGTACTTTATATTATCATTTTTTTCTGTTATATGTGTTTCTAAATGCTTAATTGTAACTCTTATGTAGAATTGAGTAGTGCTTTTAAATGACTGATATTTTATGACTTTATACTATATTCTATGTTTGATGATATTTTAATTGTACTTAATAAGTTTGGTGAAAACTTTAAATATATGTTCGAATATAGTATTATGTGTTCGCGTTTGTTTCATATTTTATAAGTTACAATTATTAGCTACCTGTAACAATTACCTGCCTGTACCTGCTGCACTATAAAACAAATTAATTACTATCAAAACAATGTCCAATTGTCTCAATTTTCCCAAAACATTTCCCTGATTGTCCCACAAAATTTCATTACCTTTTTACCTGTAATTTCAAAAAAGTCGGACAATAGGAAAGACACCATTAGTATAGCTGAATTATGTTTTTAATATTTTATAAGGTACCCATCTTGTAAACCTGTTTTTTTAACCAATTTACTCAAACTCTTAAGTGGTATACTGCCGAGGATTATAATTACGCATTCTATATTTGATTCAAAAGCGTTATGTGTCAAAATATATAATCAGTCATCTAAACATTGTCCATTTTTTAAATAAATATTGAACAATAAAAATTTAATATGTGGAAAAAGAGAACTCGTTAAAAAAACCTAAGTCCGTTACTGAAAGAGAGAGCGAAAGATACGAAAGGGACATTCAAACTCATAAGTCAAAAACAAACTGACAACGCCATGGCTAAAAATAAAAATAAAAAAAAAAAAAAAAAACAGACAAACAGACAAACAGACAAACAACAGTACACAAAACACAACATAGAAAACTAAAGACTGAGCAACACGAACCTCAACAAAAACTGAGCAAAAGGAAAGCAGATCCTGAACCTCAACAAAACATATCCCCTATCATCTGTGAAACGGATATTCAATAACGGCCAACCAACTCGTGATGGCGTCCGTAAAATTTACGAAGGGACGATTTCAACTTCACCACATGGAACTCTTCGTTTAATAGCTTCCTTGTGAGAGTTTCCTGTATAGTCATAAAAGGTCATTAATACATATGATAATTATGCTGAAATTTAATAGTTGTTAAACATCAGCCTACAGGGACCAAAGATCCCCAGTGTACACAAAGAAAGGATGTTGATTCAACATAGATCATGAGTTACCATTAGTGCACGACATGTAGCATAAACTACGTTAACATAGAAAGGATGTTGATTCAACCAAAACAATGAGTGCGCATTAGTGCACGACATGTTGCATAAACTACGTTATATGACTTATAAATTTGAGAATCTTTTATTCTGTAAACTCGAGAACAACAAGTATTTGAACACTATGAGACTTTTACCATTGTAGTTATTAACGCTAATATTTAAGATCAGTTATTAATCAACGAGCTTTTTATGAAGGACCTTCAAAGTTTCAATAGTTTCTTTGAATGCAGTATGTAGATAAAAGTTACGGGAACTTCAAAACGATAAATCAAAATGTCTTGGACAAATATTCTTTGGAGTTGTTCATTGTATCAGTTGTTCGGCTGTATACACATCCCAGAATCTACAGGCATTCTAGAAGACTTTCAACTTTTAAATATAATCCATTTATCAATTGTAATCCGTCTCTGTGCTTGGTAGGATTGTTTATCAATCGGCGGATAAGAACAAAGATTCATTAATTGTTTATATTAAAATCATCAATAAAGAAGGCCTCAATTTAATAAGTTGCAATAGGAATGTAAAGTTCTTTCAAAACAATGGGAAGACATTTTAGTGTTGCGTTATTCAATTTAATTTTCCTTTTAGGTATGTATTATTTTTTATACATGTTGTATGTGTGCTTGAAAATAAATTGAAAAACTTAATAAATATAGATACAATATATTATGGCATACAATATCGTCTACGAGGGCTACATATGTTTAACCCGACACTTTTTTAATACAGTGGAAATTTTGAAGTCATCAACTGAAATTGTAAGTATTCATATTCTAATCATCTTCGTAACCCTGTGTATCGTTGTCACCGGAATTTGGGTACAACAAAAGCGGAGAGAAGGGATAAAAATTGAAAACGGTAAGATTTTCTCTTGATTTAATGAGTTTTAACGCTTATGTAAAGATTTTCCTACGTATACTGTTTTAATCTTTGTGCTTACAAATACCAAACAAAGATAAACTATTGTGTTATATCAAAAATTTCTGTAACTGGTATCTGACATTTCGAGGGTGATCGCCTTTCTTCGCCCCACAGCCATACTCAACTATTTTTCTTTTTTTTTTCCCAGTTGAATTTTAAGAATATGACAATGCGACTTCCAATTCTATGAAGTTCATTTACAGAAAGATGTTTGATAAGGGTATTGATATTATTATTATGTTATTGTTTTCTGGAAAAAAAAGGTAGCCTTTGTCTACACGCCACAGTTTCATAATAGCTGTTGAAAACTCATATAGGAAAGTTGTCTTTTGAAAACAAATGTTTTTTTTTTTATCTTATTATTACATAATATACTTTTATTATCGTCATACTACTTCTTACTGTTGTATCATGATTGTCAGAGCGAATTTTCGAAAGTCCTATTAAACATTTTAATTACCCTATTCAAATATTTCAAGATTGGACAAACTAAGTCGTTTTTCATTGTTTTTTTTTTCAATTGTCGGTTTCTTTTCTACTTATTATTTTTTATTGATACTTTAATATCGTCCGCAACTTTCTTTATCACCTATGTATACATAATGTAAATATAAAGTTCACCTTCGGCATTTATGTCAATGTCACGGCAAATTTTGTGATAGTAAAAGAGAGTCGAAAGATACAGAAGGGATATTCAAACTCATAAATCGAAAACTAACTGACAATACATGGCAACAACATAAAAACAATCAAAAGACAAAAAGTATACAAAAAACAAACTAAAGATTGAACAACACCAACACCACCAAAAACTGGGGGTGATATCAGGTGCTCCGGAAGGGTAAGCTAATGCAAGTACAAACCCGGAATAAGTCTAATTCGGTAGATCACATTCGAGGAAAAGAGGACGGGATCATGGTTACGACAATATATCCGTCGTCATCTGTAAAAAACAGGTATTCTAGAACGGTTAATGTTCGATACGTTTAGTAAGGTAAACTTTACATGAGTTTATTTTTTTATTTTCATTCTTGAAATCTTATTTTTCAGTTACCGTTCGCAACAAATAGAGATAAACATTCATCGTTTAAGTTGATTAAAACAAATTATGTTGTTAATAGTCATATGAGTAATCCCATTTCCATCCTCATTCACAGTTACATTGATCAGTGGAAAATGTCTGTAGCAAATGTCATATCGACACATTCGTCACACCTCGGGAGCGTTAGATATAGAGCAGCGGAATCTACCGAGGTTTGTCGATTGATAAAATGGTAGTCGATTACCCGTAATATGGGTACTATTTATTTTTTTTTTTATTGGATACTTTCTAGCTGTACATATCGTTTACTAGGGATAGAAATAAAATTTTTAAAAAATTGGAATAACATCAGATATGCTTTAAGAAAAGAAAAGAAATAAAAGATCATGTTACTGATTTATTTGCTACATTTCAAATAAATTTTCTAAATTCCTTTCTAGAAAATTAATTTTGTTCTGTTATCTCTCCTTATAAAGCTGTTATGATACTTTATATTAGTCACACAGTTTCTGGTCCTGTAGTTGCATCTAATATTTGTAAGCTATAATTGTATGTATCTTATTCAGATTTAGCCCTCTTAAGGGATGAATAGAGAAAAAAAAATTATTCAAAGAAAGATACTGAGCTCCATCCAAATACAGACGAGAGCACAGCCCAAATATTATTTAATTCAATATCGTTCAATAACAATGCTTTGATGTTTTTCCTTGTGAAAAAAATAATATGTTCTTAATTATTGTAGTAAAAATTACGTCAATTTCACACTTTGCCCGAATTCCTATGTACATGGAACACTTGTATTATACCCCTACTCTAAAAGTGAGGCTATATTGCAGTTGCCTTGTTCGTCCGTCCTTTTAAAAAATATTCTCTGTTGCACTTTTTTATAAACTACTCCACAGATTATTCAGCAGCTTGACAGTGATGAGATGTAACGTGTGAACAATTCTTTTGATATGTCAGATAACCATTCCTTGTTTGACATACTTATGTTGAATGAACTTGAAATTGTTCGTCACAGATATTTCAATATAACTGATAGCGTGACTTCATATTTGTTCAGCAGCTTAAAAGGGATAATTTGTTATGGGGTCTGTCATACACATATTACTGTTTGACAATACTTTGATTTATGACTGTTATCATGCTTAGCACTACAACGCGTGTATTCTTGCGTTTTTCTTCTTTTTGTAATAGTAATGGAAAACTATCTCAAATCTACAACAACAATTTTTTTGAATATTTACAACTTGTCATTTCAAGCATGAATTATGCTGAACTGGGTTTAAGTGAAAACAAATCATGTTCTCAAAATATAAGATTTTTTAAATTGTTTTTTTTTTTTTCTTAAACTTTAATTATTAGCAAGGACGTAGTATTAACTAATCTAACTATTATAAAATAAACACATATCAAAGTTTGGTAACAATAAGTTCTTTTTAACAGCGATAAGACACTTTATAGAATTTTTTGTTCTGATGGGTTTGGTTAAAATATTGACATGAAGTGCTTACATTTAGGAAAATATGAACTTTGGCCTTTTTTTTTTTTTTACTAGAGAACTGATAGGACAATGTATTTGTTTTGATGCCTACAATGCCGTAAGCACATTGTGTGTGTTTTTTTTAATCACCACAGTAATTTTTAGGTATTAAGATTCAAAGCACTGTTTGATGAAAATTACGTGATATAAAATTTTATATTTATAGCAAGTTGTCGTATATTTAGAAACGCAAATTGCCGTACTGTTATATTTGTCACATCGAGGAAGTTGCCGTACATTAAGTTTAAGTCTTTTCCAGTTATTATTTTGCAAATATCTTTTTTTCTAGAGGATATGAGGAAATGTGAAGTCATACTGGCACGTTCTTAAAATTCATTTGATAAAAGAGTGAACACAGTTAAATATATGGTCTGCATAGCGACGGGGGACAAAATTTGCAGGTATCATGTGCACGATTTTTTAATAAACACAAGGCTTGTCTTTGCTTGGTATTTGATTGCATAGAAAATGAAAGCGGTATTCATAGGAAAATCGTCCCATAAGAGCAATACCTCATCAAATCAAAAGAAATGGTTTAAATGAATATCAAAGAAAATCCTGCCTTGTTTATTTTCTTTTTTTTTTTTTTTTTTTTTTGCTTAATCTACTGAAGAGTAAGTTATTGTTATGCATGAACTTAAAATGTACCAGAAGAATGTTTATACACGTTAAAGGGTAACATCAATTTATCTTTTTAAATTATTCTTTTATTACTACAGCAATAAAAATCTTTGTCCATCCTATATACATGAAAATATCCCATTGGGAGTTTGTTTGATGTTATCGTTCTGTAAATTCTATGGCAGTTTTTGCAATTTCATCAAAGAAACTATAGACATATTATCTAAAGATATTAAATAAAATATTGACTCCTCTCCTTTTCTTAAAAGTTTACTCAATTCAAAAATAAAAGTGAATGCTTTGCAACTAAAACAAGAAACATATCGTTTTGTTAAGTATAAGAGATAGTATGTACAGGCAAACTATTTTTTAAGATTAGTATAATATTCATATACGATAATAACTATTTTTGAGACGACCCTTTACATTTGACACTCTTCTATCTGTTGGTGTCGTTGTCAACTGTAGGTGTATACGGTTTTTCAAAAGGTCTATTATTAAGTTCACGTGCCACTATATAGACAATGTCATCTCAACAATTAATCAATTTCGAAGACTATGTTGATTTCAAGAATTCCATTAAACATGAAATTCATGATTCCACGGATACATTTAAGTCTGCTTCATACATTGGTATATTTATCGCCTAGTTGAATGAACATCCCTGGCGTTTCCTACCATAATGTCCTTGACAAAAAAGACCAAAAGGTTTAAAGGGTTGCTAATAGTATTTCGTATTAAACCAATTGAACCAATGATTCTATATGTTTCGGAGTTTAGTGTGACGTCCATTTTCACTGAACTAGTACACATTTTTGTTTAGGGGCCAGCTGAAGCCCGCCTCCAGGTGCTGGATTTTCTCGCTGTGTTGAAGACCGATTGGTGGCCTTGATCTGTTTTCTACTCTTTGGTCATGTTGTTGTCTCTTTGACACATTCCCCGTTTCGATTCTCAATTTCAAAAGTTTTACGACCTTTTTTGGTTTCAAGTTATTGAAAGAGAGGCGTAAGATACCAAAGGGACATTCAAACTCATAAGTCCAAAATATGTTAATGGATATGTTCCACTTGACGTACAATGCAACCCCAACCTCATTTCCGCAATCATTGATTAATACACCACCGAAGAAGACTTGTCGTCGGATATTTACTTGCCATATACAAAGGATAGAACAGTAAAAGTACTGCTAGCCCTAAGGCTTTTTGAGAACCTGAGTTCAACAATAGATTTTTTCAAAGGTTTCCAGGTTCCGTTAGTATTCTGTGTTGTATCTCTGCCATTTTATTTGACATAGCCTGTATTGTTTCTATCGGTAACGGTCTTGTCTAGAAAAATGGATTTTATTTCATGTCATGCATGGCGTTGTCAATTTATCTTTTCTTTTGTCCATGGTGATGTCTGTTTTTATTTGAGTTAGGATTTTTAATTGCCGCTTGAATGTTACTAAAGAAACCAGGCTTATAAATGTTTCCGTCAGACGCGCGTTTCGTCTACAAAAGACTCATAAGTGACGCGCGAATAAAAAAGTTACAAGGCCAAATAGAATACGAAGTGGTAGGGCATTGAGGACCAACAATGGACTTCTAGCTGTAAATTTATAAACCAAGGAAAACCAATTTGATCATTAAAACTGAAGAAAAAACCTTGTGATTGCAAGTTATGTATTCATTTTGTTGTTGAAGCAAGTTCACAGCATCTAAATATAATATGTTACATTGAAATTTAATTTTATTGCATTATAATAAAAAAAAAAAAAATCGAACAACAAAAAATTAATACAAAATTAATATAAATAAAATAGAAGTTTGTGATTAAAAGTTTTGATAGATACCGCTGATAATACTTATGGGAAAACATTTTTCATTTTCTTCATTTTTATATCGTTAGGCTAAATTATCCCTCCTGAAGGTAAATTTAATATAAACTGACATATTAGTTATTTTCGAAAAATTTGGATATTTCAGTTTCACACGGGTAAAACTCTATACAAAAAAGTTACGACAAAAGAGACAATGTTTCGTTCCCTTTTGTAATTTGTTTTCCTTTTTGGACGGTGGTGTTCCTTTGATTCCTTCTCTTTTTTCCCTATTTGTTCGTTGTTTCCTTGTCTGTAGTGACGGTTTATATTTCAATGCACGTAATATCTGTATAACTGGTATACTTGGATGGAGAGTTGTCTCATTGGCACTCATACCACATCTTCTTATATCTATATATGATCAAGTCAGAGAATTCGGTACGAAAAAGTCTTAAAACCGTTGCAAACTTTTTTTCACAGATACAAATATTTGGTTTGGAAGTTTAGATGTAGAAACCTTATTACAAACCGGATAGCACATCTCGCGTTTTACGGTGATGTTGTTTGAAGAGCCCGTAAATTTGGATACGATCCATGTAATAAAACTTATTATTTCTTTGAATAAGCTTATTCTTTCACGATATCAACTTAACACTGTAGAAATATTCTGAATATTGTCTTTATTGGCAATATCATTGATTTTTTTTTATTAATAAATCAAAGCATAACTAAATATGATCCTACATCCCGTCTATACTTATATTATGGCATTGCATAAAGTCGTGCTTTTCTAATACCGTTTAGATACATCTTTACACTAAATCCATTGGATGTGTACTAATTGATATTAAAGTTCGCAAAACATGATTTATTTATTAGTTGGACTTGGCTTTGAACTAGCTTCCGGTTACAATGAATTCACTTAGATCAGTACTGTGTCTTTTGCTACATTCTGTATATTCTTGTTCCAATTCAGTCATTTGTTTTCGTTGGTTGCTGTCTGTCATATTTGCTTTTGTATTATGGCTTTTATAACTTACTATACAGTATGTGTTTTGGTCATTGTTGAAGGCCGTACGGCGACATGTAATGCTTACATCAACAGCATTTGGATTCTAGTTTTCTTATTGGTATGCCATTTCTTCTAATTTTTTATAAATATCTTCTCAATAGAATGGATAAGTTTAGAAAAAAACCCTCACACTAATTATCAGTGCAATTTACTAAAAACTTAGCTTTGAAAAAAATTAAATTAATTGTCTTCTTCTCCGGATGAACAAGTATTGTGATTTTCTGATACATGCACAGAATGTGAAGGCCAATCAGTGAAATTTCTTGTTTCTACGAACATATGTCGTGGGTCGTGCACACTTTGCCGAACAATTTAATTTTCCTTTTGTTACGACCTTGACAACTCAATAAAGTTTTCCGCGCGATAAAAAGTAAATTAAAAACCTTTTCTGTTCACACAAGTCATCTGATAATGAATTTTCAATTCCTCAACCTTAAAAATAATCGTTCTATTCTAAATGTATATAACTACTGAACATTCATTGACGTCAATATAGATATTTTTAATTTTAATGTTCAAAAAATCCAAAACAAAGCTGTCTTAGGACTAACACATGTCTTATGATGGTCTTACGACATATCTAAGTCCTAAGTGAGTTTCACAAAGTGGTCCTAACTTAGGACATCTCTTTAAGTTAATCATAAAGTTAGGACTTCACAAGAGGTGTTTTATGATGGTCTTAGTATAGTCATAAGTTAAGACATCGTTGTGATGTCACAACATGAATTTTAAACAAATATGACTGCTGTAGTTTTAATGCACCTCAGACGACAAAATATTCAAAATATACGCAGAAATAGAAAATTCAGAGACCCTGACAATCCTTTGGATTACTTAGATGATGTATTAATTTTACAGCATGTATTCTCCTAAATCTAGTTTACCGGAAAGTACTGACTTGTTCTTTTCTACGGCTCTGATTCTGTGAAATTTGGACTCCTTTTTCTGCTCACAACTAAATCCATATAGGTTGACAGATCATCAAAATGATTTATCAACAATGAGCATTGATGTATTTATAGCACGAATGCTTGATTTTATCCTTTAACCTTATTGCAACCGATACAGACTGAGTGACAAATTGAATTGAACTCGCTTGCACAAACAAAAATTTTCATTATTTTATTCTTTTTTCCCCCATTTTGTATTCAAATTTTCATATGTATATTGGTGTATTATTAATAGATTATTTAATATATAAATTACACTTATAAATTTTGAAAATGAAAATTATTTATCAATACGTTTAGTAATTTATAGGAACTACATACTACATTTACATGAATTTTTCCATAATTCCACGTTAATTTTTAAAAATCTAAAGAACTTGCGACAGGTTTAGGATATCTTTGCAAAGATCATCCTAAGACAGCTTCGAGGCAGGGTCTGAGATATGTCCTAAGATAGTCATAAGATGATCATAAGACATGCACTAAGATATATCTTATGATAGCTTCGTGAAAACTGTCCACGGTGCATAATGTTTATGTAAAATTAATATTGATTACCATTGGTCTTTTCAAGTTTTATTTGCCTTGTTGGCTTGCGATTTTTGACGTATACATTGTACTCCAAGACGTTCCTTCCTACATCCTATTATTCTATATGCAAAATTTCTATTGACTAATATTGACAAAATAGATTATGAATATTCATACTAAGTTTGCATGTATTCAATGCAATAACATGTTATGAGACACAAAAAGACCATTACTATGATGTTATTCGGAAGTAGAATTCAACAAAACATATCTAAATTTTCGATTTTACAACCTACATAAGTATAGCAAAGTTGCAACTTCGAGTCGATAAGTTTAAATTTCAATATGATAAATTCATAATTAAAAAATGAGATCTTGGATAGAAAATTTAAAGTCAAACATTTAAAATAAAGGACTGTGACGACAAAGTTGCTGATTTTGAAAAAAAAAATGAACTCTTCAATTGAACTGAAAAATTTAATCATGGAGAGTAAACTACTTCCTCAGTGTCCACTTCACAAAAGTTGAAATTCCTTCAAAAGTTTTTTCACTACCTGCTTCGGTACTGATATGATTATAACATCGCTTTCTTTTTAGGTTCAATATTATCCGTAACGGTTGATATTGCACCTAAATTCACATATAATCCGGCTGGTCAAACAACCTGAATAACACTTCCCTGAAATTTGTTATCTAAGGTTCTAACTCCTTCAAGCTATTCTTTTTGGATTAAGGTTCGGTTTCATCATATCACCTCATCAATTTTAAAGACAAATGTTGCAAAGCACTTTTACCTTCATGACAAATATGTTGTTGTCCCTGCAGATAAAGCCCCAAACAACATCGTTTTGTGTAAATATCATTACATAAACTGCTTGATAAATGAATTAGGTATTGACAATTCACTTGAAACTCAAAATATACCCTCACGACACTTACCAAAGAGGATATGGATAATCATAGGTCTGTTCTATGTTCCTTTGGAATTTCAACCAAAGATGAAGAACTGGATCTTCCATCACTGTATTGGATACCTAAACTACATAAGTGTCCTTACAAACAACGGTATATTGCTGGGTCTTCCAAATGCTCCATGAAACCTCTTTCTAAATTATTAACATCTATTTTATCAGCAATCAAAGCCGGGATCCAAAGTTATTGTGAAACTGCCTATTCTAGAGGTGGCGTGAATCAGATGTGGATACTAAAAATTCCAAAGATCTTTTAGAGTACATACAATCTAAGACTCACTCATCTTGCAATAGTATTAAAACATTTGACTTTTCTACACTTTACACAAGTATTCCCATTCCAAACTAAAAGACAAATTGAAAGAGTTGGTATTATTTTGTTTCATTAAAATAATGGCGAACGTAGATACAAGTATCTTGTCTTGGGAGGATAAATCCTACTTTGTAAAGAATCACTCTGATTCAAACAAAATTCTCTGAAACTGACATTATCAAGATGCTTGATTTCTTGATTGACAACATATTTGTTACGTTTGAGGACGTGTTTTCAACAGACTGTCGGAATTCCAATGGGAACCAATTGTGCCCTCTTCTTGCCGACTTGTTTCTTTATTATTATGAGGCTGACTTCATACAGGAACTTCTTAGGAAGAAAGATAAGAAGTTAGCAATATCCTTTAACTCTACGTTCCGCTATATAGATGATGTTCTCTCACTAAATAATACAAAATTTGGTGACTATGTTGAACGAATCTATCCCATCGAACTAGAGATAAAGGATACTACAGATACAGTTAAGTCGGCCTCATATCTTGACTTACATCTAGAAATTGACAATGAGGGTCGGTTGAAAACAAAACTTTACGACAAAAGAGATGTTTCATTCATCCTTTTCATTCCTGATACATGTTGAGGTACATGATAGTTTCTTGAAATGAGGGACGAAAGATACCAGAGGGACAGTCAAACTCATAGATCGAAATCATCAAACTGACGGACGCCATGAGTTGGTTGACCAAAAATAACCGTTTCAAGATGACAAACAGACAAATAATAGTACAGATGACACAACATAGAAAACTAAAGACTACATGTGGAGCAGGAACCCCACCTGAGAACTGGGGGGTGATCTCAGGTGCTCTGTACTATTATTTGTCTGTTTGCAGATCCTGCTTGTCGGTTTGTTTTCGATCTATGAGTTTGACACCCTCTGGTATCGTTCGTTTGAAAAGTGCTTCAAACGCACGAAATACTTTTACTTTTATTTTCAATATTGGCTTTAGTAATTTTAGAGTTTATCATAGAATGAGTTAGGTAATGACAGAAGATTCTGTATGATCTCTATTTATAAAACAAAACGTCAATCCAAACTATCTTCAATTCCATGCTCGTTCGGATTAGAAGAACCACCGAAAAATGCGTGGTTTCTTAGCTGACTGACGGAAGTGTTTCAATAATTGGTAATGAACTCATACTCTGATATTATGGGTATGTCTATTGTCTTTATATTGTTTGAACAATCATATAAACGAAATCAACAAGTGTTTGCGTGTCAGTATTTCTGTCAAAGGAAATAAAAGTGTGTGTGACCCATCTTATGCTTACTGTCTGAAACTTAAGTTTAAGTATATTAAAGTGAACGTTTTATTTATAATAACCAATTTTTATTTTTTTGGTTTATATCGAAATAAGCGTTAACCACGGTCATTGAAACCTCATTCTAGTTGTCATTAAATTGTATGCGTTAACAATTTCAATTTCTATAACATTTTGAGTGAACAATCAATTTGCCTGAAAAACAAATTTAAAAATAAGACATGCATATGCTTTATTTGAAACGATTCTATTTTTTAAGGTGAAACACAAGTATTGGCCCTATTCATACAGTAAATAAAAATAAACAAATTCAAGATTAAATAACATGTTTATACATGTACAGTTTTGAGACGCAAAGTTTTTTTAATTAAAAAAATAATAGACTTATATCCAGTATTAAAACATATTAAAATCTACGAGCAGACGTTATTAGTCACTTTTTACTTAGGGTTGTCTTTCTTTTTAAGTAGTACGAATGTTTTTGTGTAAAATCAACAAATACATATTCATATTATTTAACCGTTGAAACACAAACAATATCTCTTCATATGTCCATACCAGTTAACATAACTTAATATAATTATCTCTTCAGGGAAAAATAACTGTGCTAGTCTTTTAAGAACATCAGAATTCCAACTATTAGAACAGTATACTAACAAATTTGTATCAACTGGAATATTATGGCAGAACACAGTTTCTAGTATATTGCCCTGTGCAATCAGTTGCAACAATGATTTACAATGCATTTCATTCTTTTATGACAACGAGATATGTCATGGATACGACAAAACAGTTCCCATCGTTGCCAATATGATCTCTTCTGTGGGAAAGGAATTTTACCATACAACAGGTAATATTTATATCTTTTGATAATTATGCCATTTATTGGATAAAACTTGAGAGTTAACACGTAGTGTTATTGTTTCAAAGAGCCAGCTTTTAAGTACAAATAGATTTCGAACAGGAAATCTGCAACAGCTATATTCAAAAACATAAACTAATTATAAAAGCACTTTCGGTTACCTTTCTGTACTTTCCATTCCCCGTTTCCATTTTCAATTTTATTTCATGATAAATTTGTTATTTTTCTGACAGACAAAGCCCTGACATTATTCTTTTAGTAAGTAAACACATCTGTACATGGTTCAAGTCATTTGTAGGTAAAATTGCTGTTCTTTTGTTATAAGAAACAAATGAACACACGATGATGAAGTAGGACGGATGCATTGAATACCATATGGTCTCAGCGTTTTAACATTCTCCATAACATAGCTGGATCTGAATAAACTTGCAAGAATTGTTTCGAAATCAGTACCATTAAGTCTATCAAAACCTAACAATCCGAAGCGGAGCTTGAAAAATTGTAAAGATCTGTTTAAATAAAACAATCAATAGTTTTTTAATGGAATAAAACCATTACATGCTGAATTGTAAACTGAAAGACTAATTAAAAGAACTAATGCTGTGCATGTACTGAATTTGTGTCATGGATGGATACCCCCATATCCTTTGTTTTTCTATTAATTCAGTTTTTGATAAATACGAAAACATATTATACAATGATCTTTTTTTCAGGAAGGGGTAAATATGACGAGCATGAAGTCTGTTTGGGTTATATTATTAAGTTTGTCCACATGGTAAACTTCTCCTGATTGGTATGGATACTTTTTCATTGGATTCCAAAGATGTTATCCAATTCCATGATTCAAATATCTAAATCAATTTTTTTTTTTTCTTAAAAAGTAATTATTATTAGTTTGAATCTGAAAAAAAAAAAACGCATGTAGTGTTTTTTCATCAGTATGAAACAGAGTATATAATATGGCTTCTCAGTGACTAATTTCACAAATCTTACAAGAACTAATAACCGTAAAACATGAACAAGTCTGTATAAAGTTCGATCAATTTGTGTCATCATATTTTTTATTATAAGAGACCCTGTCCTGTATAAATGTACATACATATCATATTCCACTTAATGTTTAAAGCATTGTGCCTTATAGAACCCGTTTATCATGTTGAAGTAAAATAAATGATACTATTTTATACAACAAGGTTTCATTTTGTATCTTGACTCAAACATGAAAGTCAGCAAGGAGGGAAAAAAGTGAACTTTCTATTATATATATGTATGCATGTATATATAGTGCAAATGCATTTAAGTATAATTATTTCTTCGATTCTCGAAATACTTTGTTACCTTATCAAATTTCTGCGAAAGAAGGGTTTAATCTATGATAAATACCTATTGGCTTATTTTACATTTTTCAAAGAATTTTTAACAATATGAAAGATTAATATCAATTTTTTTTTTGGCGTTATTATATAAAGTATAATTGCAAAAAGCTAGAAAAACATGAAGAAGAGGAAGATTACAAAGTTTTGCTTTCTGGAGACTTAGCTACTATATATTACCAAACGAGAGAAAATATTTCTGTGAATAGGTGATACATTCTTAAATAACTTATGTCAATAGGAATACCCATTAATTTTCAAGATAAAAGGAGCTAATATGCTTCATATGATAAAAATTTCAAAACAACTTACATGTGCATAATATATAAGGTCATGGTCAATCATAAAACCTCGCAACAACCCAATATATGTTTATACTTCTTTTTAAGGACATTTTGTTTTATTGTTTGGTCAAGGACACATCACATGTTAAAACTAACGATGATCTTTACTTTCATCCTAATTATGTCCAAGTAGTCAAAGAAGTCCAAACATCACTTCTAAGTAACCTTACTACTTAGATAAAAGAGGCCATTTTAATTAAATAAAAAGTTTAGGATTTCGATAGGAATTCTCACCGCATACTACACATTAGGAACAACTAATAGCTGTACAAGAGAACTTTACCACTGATACAAGCTCTAAGTTTTACAAACCTATTATTTCAGATAATTCGACAATAAAAACAAATACAGAAATGTCAACGGTAGAATACGCCACTTCATCGCAGAGGATTACACCATCATCAAAAACAACGGCTTTACAAGAAACAACAGCATTACAAGTAACAACGACATTACAAGAAACAACGGCATTACAAGAAACAACTACTCTCACACTATTCGAACATTCAACAACATACACTCTTGTAAAAACCACACCAATAGATAGTACTCAACAGGAGCCAACAACAGTTGGCACTGAACAAGAAGCATCAACTTCCAACATTCGTCTAGAATCAACAACAGTTAAAGCGGGTTCATCATCTGGTTTTCGTTTTTATTGCTAAATATATTTCTTAATTTCAAGATGTTAAATTTGTATTACATTTGTAGAAAATTATTTAGCACCGTTGTAGTCAACATTTTATTACCATTAATATTTGTCTACGTTCCTTGCAAATTAATTTTTCCGCATTATTCTTTCTATCTGTTTATGCTTTGTAGAAAGACCATAATCATAATGATAGTATATTTATTCACCCCTGTAAAAGTGTGTAGTAATTTTATGTACCGACAAAAGAGTGATGTTAAAGAATATATAGTAATTTTATGAGTTATCTTATTTCCCATAGTGTGCCAACTTAATGTATTGCTTCTTTACGTTACAGAATGGTGCTCTGGTGATCGTTTTGCAAGAGATATAGTTGGAGGGAAATGCTATAAAGCTTTTGACCCACCTTTGTCTTGGTCCGATGCAGAGGTGGTATGCCAGGGGGGAGGAGGAAATTTAGCCATATTAGATACAGATGATAAAATAGATTTAATGGCTTTTATTCCAGGTAAGAAGTGTTCCTAATAAAACAAACTGTTGATATTATCATTGACTAATACTTTTTAAATTGATACTGTATATTTTGATTTCGGGAAATTATAGTTTTGACCAGAGCAAAATATGCCTGTTTTGAAAAACGAAGAAGTAATGTTCTATGCATATCGTGTACATTATTGCACAATGTTTAAAAAAAATTCATAAACAAGATTTTTTCCTTTCTATAAGTTTCCATTTAAAACATATATTTGTACTGATTTAAAATCGGGTAATGATAATTTACAGATTCCTTGTTAACCAATCGATGTGCATTGTATTTTTTACCAAATCATAATAAGACGCGTCACACTATGAACATTTTGTTTAAAATGACAGATTGGTGCATGTTTTCAGTTATCATTCCGGACCTTATTCTGGTAATTTATTTTTTATTATGTAATGAACAATCGCCCCATGAGCTTTAAACCAATGAAAACGACCATTTATACTCCCAATTTCACATGTAGTCTTCCAAGCGGATGTAAAGCTAATTAAGTGTGTCCTACATGTATGTTGCATCAAAATAAATGTCCTTTGAAATGCCTTTAAAGACTTTGTTAATCAGAAAAGCTGATAATGAAAATAAAATAAACACATTATAAATGTGGTCACCCAAAGCACTTTTCTGCATTAACCTTCATCAGTAACGCTCAAAAATCCACATTTGTAAATCAAGGATGTTTAGACCTATTCTACCCTAGATTCTGACAGTTCGAATCTAGATCAGATTTGGACAGTTCTAGCCAAGAACAGTTTTTGACAGTTCTATTCTGATCCTAGAACAGTTCTATGGCAAATTATGCTGACAGTTTTGAAGAGAGGTTAAAACTGACCCTAGCTGTTTATAGTTGAAGAGATATAAAACCGAAAGGTTCGCAAAAGGAATAGTCAGAACCATCTACGGTCAACCTTTGGCTTAAGGAGTTGGACTCTTAATATTTTAAATTTTTTACATTTATCAACGGAAATTTTATACAAATTAATGTAAGTTATAAATTATGTTGTTGGCCACGCACTTACTACTTGGCAAATGATACACTCGAGGGTTTAAAGTCCACCGGCAGTCGTATCTAACAAGTAAAGAAATGTATTTTTTTTTTAAATAGTTTGATTGCTTGTCATAGATATTCCCATTCAAATTATGCCGAGGAATGATTGATTGTGTTTTGTTCTACACTGTGTGTGATTTTTTAGTTTTTGTTAAAGATTTACAGTGAAAATGACATGTTGCTAAGATAATTACATTCTATTGACGTATGTTATGACAGCTTAGACGGTAAAGAACAACTTTGGACTATATTTACATTATTTCAAATAAAAATAGATAGTATTCAACAGGAGCCAACAACAGTTGGCACTGAACAAGAAGCATCAACTTCCAACATTCGTCTAGAATCAACAACAGTTAAAGCGGGTTCATCATCTGGTTTGAGTTTTATTGCTAAATATATTTCTTAATTTCAAGATGTTAAATTTGTATTACATTTGTAGAAAATTATTTAGCACCGTTGTAGTCAACATTTTATTACCATTAATATTTGTCTACGTTCCTTGCAAATTAATTTTTCCGCATTATTCTTTCTATCTGTTTATGCTTTGTAGAAAGACCATAATCATAATGATAGTATATTTATTCACCCTGTAAAAGTGTGTAGTAATTTTATGTACGACAAAAGAGTGATGTTAAAGAATATATAGTAACTTTATGAGTAATCTTATTTCCCATAGTGTGCCAACTTAATGTATTGCTTCTTTACGTTACAGAATGGTGCTCTGGTGATCGTTTTGCAAGAGATATAGTTAGAGGAAATGCTATAAAGCTTTTGACCCACCTTTGTCTTGGTCCGATGCAGAGGTGGTATGCAAGGGGGGAGGAGGAAATTTAGCCATATTAGATACAGATGATAAAATAGATTTAATGGCTTTTATTCCAGGTAAGAAGTGTTCCTAATAAAACAAACTGTTGATATTATCATTGACTAATACTTTTTAAATTGATACTGTATATTTTGATTTCGGGAAATTATAGTTTTGACCAGAGCAAAATATGCCTGTTTTGAAAAACGAAGAAGTAATGTTCTATGCATATCGTGTACATTATTGCACAATGTTTAAAAAAAATTCATAAACAAGATTTTTTCCTTTCTATAAGTTTCCATTTAAAACATATATTTGTACTGATTTAAAATCGGGTAATGATAATTTACAGATTCCTTGTTAACCAATCGATGTGCATTGTATTTTTTACCAAATCATAATAAGACGCGTCACACTATGAACATTTTGTTTAAAATGACAGATTGGTGCATGTTTTCAGTTATCATTCCGGACCTTATTCTGGTAATTTATTTTTATTATGTAATGAACAATCGCTCCATGAGCTTTAAACCAATGAAAACGACCATTTATACTCCCAATTTCACATGTAGTCTTCCAAGCGGATGTAAAGCTAATTAAGTGTGTCCTACATGTATGTTGCATCAAAATAAATGTCCTTTGAAATGCCTTTAAAGACTGTTAATCAGAAAAGCTGATAATGAAAATAAAATAAACACATTATAAATGTGGTCACCCAAAGCACTTTTCTGCATTAACCTTCATCAGTAACGCTCAAAAATCCCATTTGTAAATCAAGGATGTTTAGACCTATTCTACCCTAGATTCTGACAGTTCGAATCTAGATCAGATTTGGACAGTTCTAGCCAAGAACAGTTTTGACAGTTCTATTCTGATCCTAGAACAGTTCTATGGCAAATTATGCTGACAGTTTTGAAGAGAGGTTAAAACTGACCCTAGCTGTTTATAGTTGAAGAGATATAAAACCGAAAGGTTCGCAAAGGAATAGTCAGAACCATCTACGGTCAACCTTTGGCTTAAGGAGTTGGACTCTTAATATTTAAATTTTTACATTTATCAACGGAAATTTTATACAAATTAATGTAAGTTATAAATTATGTTGTTGGCCACGCACTTACTACTTGGCAAATGATACACTCGAGGGTTTAAAGTCCACCGGCAGTCGTATCTAACAAGTAAAGAAATGTATTTTTTTTTAAATAGTTTGATTGCTTGTCATAGATATTCCCATTCAAATTATGCCGAGGAATGATTGATTGTGTTTTGTTCTACACTGTGTGTGATTTTTTAGTTTTTGTTAAAGATTTACAGTGAAAATGACATGTTGCTAAGATAATTACATTCTATTGACGTATGTTATGACAGCTTAGACGGTAAAGAACAACTTTGGACTATATTTACATTATTTCAAATAAAGCAACTACAGTATGATATCAGTACACAAAGAAAAAAATATTTGTCTTTCAACCTGTATCCCATAAGCTACTTTTGAAACTGTATAGCTTTAAACATATGCAGAAGGGAAATTCACTCCTGAAATATTGCATTTTATTATTGTTGGTTAATTCATATATTATTACGAAACATTGCAAGAGTGCCAAAAAGAAGATTGCATTCGTATGATTATATTATTCGTGCATTTATCATAATTCGTGGTTTTGGCTGTAACTCTTCTATAAAGCTTAAGTCTGTTTTCTTGACTCAAATTTACATGAGGTGCTCTAATGCTCCTTTTTTGTCTAACACACTAAAGTATTACAAAGTCGTGTGATTTTTGCGTACACAAATCGATGGATATGTGAAAAGTTTGAACTGTAAGGTCTTTCTTATATTTTTGAACATTAGCTTAGATGTAATGGACAAAGAAGGAATAAATTAAATTTTTCTATCAAAAATTACAAAAGTTCATAATTTTGACACATATGTGTATGTCGGGAAAATTGAGCGCATGTTAGTAGCTAATAGATATGGACATAAAAGGTGAACTTGATATAAACAAACAACACAGTGCATTATTGTGGTTGATACTCACATGTAATCTTCATTGGCGTGTCTAAACCATTTGATAATTGACCAAAATGTATGTACTTTCAGCAAAACCTTTAATTTAAGTTAAGATTTCAGTGAGAAAAAAATGACATGTGTGTTCTTTTTAGAATTGTGTTTAGAGTTGTTGCTTCAAAACATAAATATTTAGTAAACGCATGTCAAACTCTAATGTTGATCTTTTTAATTCAACTAATACATATGAACTGAGTATGAAATATAAAAACAACACGTAATACATTTAATGCGTCCGAAGCGCTTTTCTGGATTTACCTTAATGTCTTAAATATTGAAGGGCGTACTATGTCGATCTATAGTTTTTATGTTCTACGTCATTTGGTCTCTGGTGGAGAGTTGTTTCGTTGGCAATCATATCAAATCTTCTTATTTTATATTTATGCATTACATTTACACCGGGTCGGTACTGATTTGCAATGATAAGTTTCCATTTAAAACATATATTTGTACTGATTTAACATCGGGTAATGATAATTAACAGATTCCTTGTTAACCAATCGATGTGCATTGTATTTTTACCAAATCATAATAAGACGCGTCACACTATGAACATTTTGTTTAAAATGACAGATTGGTGCATGTTTTCAGTTATCATTCCGGACCTTATTCTGGTAATTTATTTTTATTATGTAATGAACAATCCCCATGAGCTTTATACCAATGAAAACGACCATTTATACTCCCAATTTCACATGTAGTCTTCCAAGCGGATGTAAAGCTAATTAAGTGTGTCCTACATGTATGTTGCATCAAAATAAATGTCCTTTGAAATGCCTTTAAAGACTTTGTTAATCAGAAAAGCTGATAATGAAAATAAAATAAACACATTATAAATGTGGTCACCCAAAGCACTTTTCTGCATTAACCTTCATCAGTAACGCTCAAAAATCCACATTTGTAAATCAAGGATGTTTAGACCTATTCTACCCTAGATTCTGACAGTTCGAATCTAGATCAGATTTGGACAGTTCTAGCCAAGAACAGTTTTTGACAGTTCTATTCTGATCCTAGAACAGTTCTATGACAAATTATGCTGACAGTTTTGAAGAGAGGTTAAACTGACCCTAGCTGTTTATAGTTGAAGAGATATAAAACCGAAAGGTTCGCAAAGGAATAGTCAGAACCATCTACGGTCAACCTTTGGCTTAAGGAGTTGGACTCTTAATATTTTAATTTTTACATTTATCAACGGAAATTTTATACAAATTAATGTAAGTTATAAATTATGTTGTTGGCCACGCACTTACTACTTGGCAAATGATACACTCGAGGGTTTAAAGTCCAGCGGCAGTCGTATCTAACAAGTAAAGAAATGTATTTTTTTAAATAGTTTGATTGCTTGTCATAGATATTCCCATTCAAATTATGCCGAGGAATGATTGATTGTGTTTTGTTCTACACTGTGTGTGATTTTTAGTTTTGTTAAAGATTTACAGTGAAAATGACATGTTGCTAAGATAATTACATTCTATTGACGTATGTTATGACAGCTTAGACGGTAAAGAACAACTTTGGACTATATTTACATTATTTCAAATAAAGCAACTACAGTGTGATATCAGTACACAAAGAAAAAATTATTTGTCTTTCAACCTGTATCCCATAAGCTACTTTTGAAACTGTATAGCTTTAAACATATGCAGAAGGGAAATTCACTCCTGAAATATTGCATTTTATTATTGTTGGTTAATTCATATATTATTACGAAACATTGCAAGAGTGCCAAAAAGAAGATTGCATTCGTATGATTATATTATTCGTGCATTTATCATAATTCGTGGTTTTGGCTGTAACTCTTCTATAAAGCTTAAGTCTGTTTTGTTGACTCAAATTTACATGAGGTGCTCTAATGCTCCTTTTTGTCTAACACACTAAAGTATTACAAAGTCGTGTGATTTTGCGTACACAAATCGATGGATATGTGAAAAGTTTGAACTGTAAGGTCTTTCTTATATTTTTGAACATTAGCTTAGATGTAATGGACAAAGAAGGAATAAATTAAATTTTTCTATCAAAATTACAAAAGTTCATAATTTTGACACATATGTGTATGTCGGAAAAATTGAGCGCATGTTAGTAGCTAATAGATATGGACATAAAGGTGAACTTGATATAAACAAACAACACAGTGCATTATTGTGGTTGATACTCACATGTAATCTTCATTGGCGTGTCTAAACCATTTGATAATTGACCAAAATGTATGTACTTTCATCAAAACCTTTAATCTAAGTTAAGATTTCAGTGTGAAAAAATGACATGTGTGTTCTTTTTAGAATTGTGTTTAGAGTTGTTGCTTCAAAACATAAATATTTAGTAAACGCATGTCAAACTCTAATGTTGATCTTTTAATTCAACTAATACATATGAACTGAGTATGAAATATAAAAACAACACGTAATACATTTAATGCGTCCGAAGCGCTTTTCTGGATTTACCTTAATGTCTTAAATATTGAAGGGCGTACTATGTCGATCTATAGTTTTTATGTTCTACGTCATTTGGTCTCTGGTGGAGAGTTGTTTCGTTGGCAATCATATCAAATCTTCTTATTTTTATATTTATGCATTACATTTACACCGGGTCGGTACTGATTTGCAATGAATGTGGGACCCTATGATTAGATTTCTCACTAACCTATCGTCAGTGTAAGATACCCACTTTGGAATGATACTATTGATTGCGAATATCCATTTATTGGAAAGTTTTATTCTACGTTCCTTTTTTTCTTCACAACTAAAGTAAAATCTTGTCGCTAAAATCAAATTCCAACATGGAATTTACCTTGATAGTTTTTTCCCTCTCTGAATGATTAATTGTCAATTAGCTTGTAAATGCCAAACGTCATGATTTATCTGTTTTGAAAAAAAAACCACAAGGTCAAATACCATATTGGCTTTCATAGGTTTGATTTCGCAGTATGATCTCTTCAGTAGTGTTTTTTGAACTTACCATTAATGGAAAATAACCCAATTCTTATTAAACATTTTGGATTGATAACGCTTCGTTATTAAGCTTCAATACTTGTGGTATTTTGTATAAATATAAAAATAAGAAGATGTGGTATAATTGCCAATGAGACAACTTTCAACCAGAGACCAAATGACAGAGAAGTTAACAACTACTGGTTGAACAAATAGTTATGTACGTTTCAGATATTAGCCCACTTCATTGTGCTTTAATTTAATATTTCAATATGACGATTTTTTCTCTTCGTAAACAGATTTCATTTAAGTCGTGTGTTTAGGGGTACACGTGCTTGACGCCATATTGAATTTACAACGTCGTTTGTAATTTGAACGACGAAGTAATCAGAGGACATTCCTGTGGCTGTTGCTGGCTATGTAATTTAGTTTTTTAAAGCTCTTTCTGTATTTGTACACATGTATTTGGATAGTATATTTTCTTTAAATTCTATTGATTTTATGTATAATATTTTTTAATTTCAATATCAATGCATTAATAAAAGCTTAACCGACTTCCTATAAATGTGCAATATCAGTTTTTCCGGATTTTCAAATCTGAAACGGAGACAGTTTCATTTGATAATTAGTAGTATAATCTCATCAAATATATTATAATGGTCTGTTTTTGAATACTATCCAATAAAGACGTTTTAGTAGCATATAGTTTACAAATAACACTAACAATTCAATGTTTACTTTAGATTATCAATGTGCACCTGGTAAAATTGGACCATTTGTCAATAAGTGTTACTGGACAACATCAGACCTTCTATCGTGGGCGGACAGTGCAGCAGTTTGTAATGATAATGGAAGCATATTGGCCTCATTTTCGGATAACTCTACATACTTTACTGTCATAGACGGTCTTGGAATACTCAATGGGTATGAAATACAGAATGAGTTTATGTATTACTCTTTTTACGATTGTGATCTTCTGAAATACTTGATTAAGTATTAAAACGGCTGCAGGATCCCAATTATTGTCATATTAATCAAATACATGTGTATATCTGTTTGGTTGCTCACCGAATTTTGTCTATGAAACGGAACTACTAACAACTGTCATACAAGTGGGAGGTTTAGCAAACAAAACAAACCAGGTTTTGTTCTTATGTTGTACTGTAACACCACTGTCCGAAGCTAGAGAAAAGATTTAGCGCCCGCAAACATGTTTAACACAGCCACATTCTGTATGTGCGAGTCCCAAGGCAAGAGCCTGTTATTCAGTGGTTGTCATTTGTTGCTGTTTATCATATTTCAATATCGTTTGGATTGTATTACACTAGGTTGCAATATACAGTTGGGAAAAAAATTTAAAAAATACTCTCATATAGTTGTACCATCTCCTTATCCTTGCTTTCTTACAAATTAAGCTTACTGTTTGTGTCATATATGTGCATATGTTTGTAATCAGTATTTTCCATAGATTTGAATTCCAGTGGTTAAAATAGTTAGATTTAATTCCTTGTTGGTGTATTAATGGCAATAATCATTTGCTACAAAATATTGCACAAAGGGGTGCGAAAAAAGCATGATTTTCATATAAACCCACTTTCAAGGCTTAATTAGTCATCAGCTGTCTAAAAGTGAATTTTATTGCACAATAATTTTCATATTTGAAAAATCTACCGGGGTCAAAATGCGAAACCATTCTTCTAAGTTTGTGTTGCTACCTTAATCATTTTGAGACCTGTTAAAGATTACTATGTGCAGTATGGTATGCGGTACGTTAACTTATAGATATTCACTTCTACGTCATTTCGTCTCTGGTCGAGAAATGTCGCAGTGACAATCATACCGCATCTTCTTATTTCTGTATTTAACCACTCTTTGAAAATACATTATTATTTCACATCATGATTGCATTCAACAAATGCTGAAGAATAGAAAATCGTAACTTCTTTTCATATTAGCTCTTAATAAACCTTCTACTCTGACAATCTGTCATCATATTATGTAATCCGATGTGTAAAACCGCTTTTCGTCATTCCCACCAATAGAAAAATTTGTCAGGCAAGTCATTTCAAACATTACATTGGTATACTTTTAAAAGCTTGCAAATTTGGGGATTTGGTTCTTGTATAATTATGAAATTTTCAATCTTCACAGTAAATAATAAAAATAAACAATATTTTCACTGATTTATTTATTCAAAACTTGTTTGACCTTCTGTCGAATTAGAGCTTGACATATTGTATAAGTCCAGAACTGAAAAAGAAAATATATAATTGTTTTTGGGATGTGGGATTAATGCCAGTTAAGACAGATGACGCGATCCAAAATTGATTCTAATTTGATTATTTGTGCTGCAGAAATCACTCCACAAATTACTTGTGATGACTATACGTTTCTTATTTTTTTGGAAAGTAAACTTTTAGGCATAAGTATATGAATGTGCTGTGTTTTGGATATCAAATTTATTTTTTAACTTTTAGCTTAAAGTTTATGACTTAAACTCCATCAGGTCAGCTCTGCCGTGCCCAAACTTGGTTAAAGGATTAGACATTCATAAAACAGTGAATTGATTGATCATATAGAACAAATGTCCTGTAGAAAATAGAAAGCGGAAATGTCAAATAATTTGAAGCACAAATCTCCTGCGCCGCTTAGAATTCTGCAATTGCTATTAAAATTTAACAAATAAAGTAGTAATTCATGTGCTTTGTATGTGCTTTTTATTGGATTTTTTATGATACATTGATTCCACATGGGAGTAACTTTAAACCTGAAATGTGAAATAAACACAATGTGCGAAGTAAGAAAATGTAACAAAATGTTATCTGTTCACTGCTGCTTTGAAGTTATAATAGACTGAAAGAACAGTCTTTTAAACCATTCTTTTAATTAGCAAATTATATGTATTTATTAACTCTATACAAAATGTTTGACTTTTTCGCATAGTGGTGTTGCATGCAGAACAGGAGACGCTGACACTGTGTACTCAAACAGTCACTTTTCAATTGGAGGTCATGTGATTCCCTTATTTTTTGTTTGTTACCTTGATTTATCTTTTCTAATCGATTTACGAGATTTGAACATCGGTAAACTAATGTCCAATTTATGTACTTCATTACAACATATTTCCTTTATTGTTTTAGCACTGAACAGTTTTGGCTTGGTATCAACGATCGTGTGGACGAAACTATTTATAAAACATATGATGATCAACCTATGACATGGGATAATTTTGTCTTTAATGGTCACTTTTGGAAAGACTGTTGTGCCATCATACCAGCAGAAAATTATTTGTGGTTAGAAGGCAACTGTGATAATGAAGTCCATAAAGCAGTGTGTGAACATCCATTAAGTAAGAACATTCTTTTTTACTATTCATTTTATTGTCAGCATTTTAATGTCTTGCTACATTTTTAACGTTTTACGTAATAGAAATAAACGATGGCGTGTATAAAAAAAGTAAAATAACAAAATACTCCACGGAAAATTAAAAACAGAGAGTCCCTTATCAAATGCCAAAATCAAAAGCTAAAACACATCAAACGAATGTGTATATTGTATATCGATAGCTATGCTGCTAATATGATTTTAAATAGAAGCTCACGTGACCAGTAGCAATCCCTTTATAGCCAATCCTCATATGCTAAGGGATCTTGATTAAACATGTAGAAGTGGTCATTTAGAATAAAATAATGTATCTCCAATATTCATAGCTCCGACTTCCTTGAGCAGATTTAGCAATAATTTTTCATCCTTGATTGTTATATCAGCTCTTAACGTTTGTATAAGGTGATGGGTTTGCATTTTTTTTTTTTTTTTTGCCTTGATGATCAATAATAGACATTATTGTTGAAATACACATCAGATGGTTGAACATAATTTGTACCGTTACATTTCTGTTAAACATCAGCATTGGGTTAATACGCAAGCTGTTTGGCAATTTTCAGTTTCTTAAATTAAGAAAGAATACACTTGTAAACCAATTTAGATTTGAAACGGTCATTTTGATTGAAACAGTTCCCAAAAGACAGAACAATCATTTATTAAGTCATTTTTAGTCTTTCTGGTAAATTTTAGACTCATCTACTGCCGGAAATTCAGTACTGTTCAGAAAATTCGCTTGGAGTCGATTAAGATCTGTTCAGTCAATGTTCAGACATTTCAGTAATTGCTATTTAATACCTATATATATCCTGAATTTGCTGAAAAAGCTAGTGAACAGTACTGAATTAACAACGCGTATTATAGAATATTCATCAACTATATAAATAAACAAGTTCCGGTCACCATTTTTATTATAATCCTGTATCTAGTAATATCAACAGTTGTAATGACGGATATGCATAAATCTTTCCAACTTTGTTTCATAAATAAGCTTATGATGATACACATATCTTGTTTAAGAAAGGCATACATCATACTTCGTAAAAAAACAAGATTCAAGCAAAGTATTTTCTAATACTGACACCATATGATGCTTGACATTTTAATTGGCAAATATTTGTTACGTGTTTTCAACAAAAGATCGGCAGTCTCATAGGAAAAAGTGTACGCTTCTTCTTGCTGTATTGTTGTTCCTTTATTTTCATAAGATAGACGTCATACAGAAAATTATCAGAAAGAATTCAAAGAAGCTACCATTTTGTTTTTTAATTTCACGATTTGCTATTTAGCCGAAATCCATTAATTGGAAACACAACTTCGAAATACTGATGGATTCAGTCGAGGATTATGCCAGGCAATGGGTTAAACGCGAGAAAAAAGATATAGATACTCTTTCCGAATGGATTAAAGCTGTGAGGTCGTTGATACAAATCAGAATTAAAAAACTGAATGGGCCTATGAAAACATATGCTACATCTATCTTAAAAGATCCAAATGTTGCAAAACACCTGTCCTACCTCCATGACAAATATGTTGTTGCCCCCGCACATACAGCCCCAAACAACATCGTTTTTGTGTGTAAATCACATTACATTAACTGCTTGATCAATGAATTGGATATTGACAATTCACTTGGAAACTCAACATATACCCCCACGACACTTACCAAGGAAGAAATCCTGGATAATCATAGGTCTGTTCTATGTTCCTTTGGAATTTCAACCAAAGATGAAGAACTGGATCTTCCTTCACTGTATTGGATACCTAAACTACAAAAATGTCCTTTCAAACAACGTTATATTGCTGGATCTTCCAAGTGCTCCACGAAATCTCTTTAATTAATAACATCAATTTTATCAGCAATCAAAACCGGGCTTCAAAGTTGTTGTGAAACTAGCTATTCTAGAGGTGGCGTTATCAGATGTGGATACTAAAAAATTTCAAAGATCTTTTAGAGTACATACAATCTAAGACTCGTTCATCTTGCAATAGTATTTAAATATCTGACTTTTCTACATTTTACACAAGTATTTCCCATTCCAAACTAAAAGAAAATTGAAAGAGCTGCTCCTGCTTTGTTTCATAAAAAATGGCCTACGTAGATACAAGTGTCTTGTCTTAGGGAGGGATAAGTCGAACTTTGTAAACAATTACTCTGATTCAAACAAAGATTTCTCTAAAACTAACATTATCAAGATGCTTGATTTCTTGATAGACAACATATTTGTTACGTTTAGAGGACGTGTTTTCCAACAAACAATCGGTATTCCCATTTGAACCAACTGTACTCCTTTTCTTTCCGACTTGTTCCTTTATTCATATGAGCTGACTTTATACAGGAACTTCTTAAGAAGAAAGAAAAGAAGTTAACAGTATCCTTTAACTTCTCTTTCCGCTATATAGTTGATGTTCTCTCATTAAATAATTCAAAACTTGGTGACTATCTTGAACGCATCTATCCCATCGAACTTGATGTGGGTTTCGTGTTGCTTAGTCTTTAGTTTTCTATGTTGTGTCTTCTGTACTATTATTTGTCTGTTTGTCTTTTTATTTTTAGCCATGGCGTTGTCAGTTTATTTTCAATCTATGAGTTTGACTGTCCTTCTGGTATCTTTCGTCCCTCTTTTGAGATAAAGGATACAACAGATACAGGAAAGTCTGCCTCATATCTTGACTTACATCTAGAAATTGACAAAGATGGTCGGTTGAAAAACAAAACTTTACGACAAAAGAGATGTTTTCAGCTTCCCAATTGGGAACTTTCTATTCCTATGTAGCAACATTCCGGCAGCGCCTGCATACGGAGTATATATCTCCCAGTTGATACGATATTACAGGGCTTGTATTTCCTATCATGATTTCCTTGATAGAGGGTTGCTGCTCACAAGGAAGCTTTTGAGCCAAGAGTTCCAAGTGGTGAAGTTAAAATCATCCCTTCGTAACTTTTACGGACGCCATCACGAGTTGGTTGACCATTATGGAATATCTGTATCACAGAAAATGATATGTTTCAGTTGTCGTAACGACAATCCCGTCTCCCGAATGTGACCTACCGAATTAGACTAATCACCTGGTTTGTAGTAACATAAGCAACACGACGGGTGCCACATGTGGAGCAAGATCTGCTTTCCCTTCCGGAACACCTGCGATCACTCCCACTTGTTGGGGAGGGTTCGTATTGCTCAGTCTTTGGTTTTCTATGTCGTGTTTTGGGTATTGTTGTTTGTCTGTTTGTAGTTTTCTTTTTAAGTCATAGCGTTATCAGTTTATTTTCGACTTATGAGTTTGAATGTCCCTTTGGTATCCTTTGCCTCTCTCATATTATGTATGAAATTTCGACGAATTTTTTTCAGAAACTACAAATCAAGTGATTTAGTTTTCACATTCACTAATCATAAACTTCCTAATTACGGAATACTTATAGAGGAATATCAATAGGAGCAATAGTTCAAAGTCAAACTTTTTTCCTCAGTATTTCATTAATGATATCTTAGAAATCAAAAACAATTGATCTTTATATTGCTAAAATAAATGATCTAGGCATGTTATGAAATATAGAAAATTTCTTAATATTTGTTTTTTTTTTTTGTTTTTTTGTTTTTTTTTTGCTTATAGTACATTCAACGATACGTTCTACATTTTAACTTTTATTTCAAAACTGTTTGACTCAATTTTTCAGCTACAGAGTTTTGGGTTGGTGGAAGTGATTTAGTAACTGAAAATCTCTGGAAGTGGCAAACTAAAGCCAACATGGATATGGCTAAATGGCATGGGTCACAACCAGATGGAAGCACAGCACAGAACTGTGCTACTTTGAAATATGATTTATCTGGAACCAAATTTGCAGACGAAGACTGTTCACAATTACGGAATTTTATATGCGAGAAGGCTATTCATTGACTTTTGTGTATATGCAAACCAACAGTTTTTTTTTTTTTTTTAATAAATATAATATTAATGCTGCAATATATAATATATCAATTGACGCAGTTATATTTTGAAACACGTAGATATTTACATCATTTGCAAAGTAAAGGGTTTTAGCTAATATCTTGCTTTGTCATTAACGTCCTAAATCATAGCAATATAAAAAATAAATACAAACAAGCTTTACATTGCAAGCTTATTTTATATAGATTGAAAAGAAAACTACGAATGTGTAGTTATCATTTTATGATAGTAAAATCCATTACTTGTGTCTTTTGATATAATGCATTACATATTATCTTACTATTCTATTTTTATTTCACGTAATTGGACATGACGAGCTCGTAATCAATGAGCAAGCACCTTGTTCATGTATATTATGTCAACAAATGATATATAAACCTAGTTTATCAAAGAACCACGCGATGAGCGTACGCATCCACAGTTGCACGTTGTTCGTATTTTAGTGAGCTCTTATCACTTAAATAAAGCAAATTATTTACAGCTTAACGTCAGAATTGAAACATCCCTGATATGTTTTATTAGAAAAACTTACAAGGAACACTACAGTTCAGATGTTGTTTCTCTCATCGATAAATCGTAATATTTCATCATGGCTAAAAGAGAGGCGAAAGATATCAAAGGGACATTCAAACTCATTAGTAGAAAATAAACTGACAACGCCATGGTCAAAAAAAGAAAAGAAAAATACCAACAGACAAACAACAGTACACAAAACACAACATAAAAAACTAAAGACTGAGCAACACGAACCCCAACAAAAGCTGGCGGTGATCTCAGGTGCTCCGAAATTAAATTCCTATTCAAACATTAAAGATGAAAAGTGAATATAAGTCTGTATATTGACATTTTGAAAAGGTCTTTTTGGTTTCATTATCTCTTAAAAAAGAGAAGCGAAAGATACCAAAGGGACATTCAAACTCATAGTCGAAAATAAAGTGACAGTGCCATGAATAAAAAAAGAAACAGACAAACAGACAAACAACAGTACACAAAACACAACATAGAAAACTAAAGACTAATTTACACGAACTCCACCAAAAACTGGAGATGATCTCAGGTGCTCCGAAAGGGTAAGCAGATCCTGCTCCACATGTGGCACCCGTCGTGCTGCTCATGTTAGTACAGACCCGGTGATAAGTCTAATTCGGTAGGTCACATTCGAGAGACATGATTGTCGTTACGACAACTGAAACATATCCGTTGTCATCTGTGAAACAGATATTCCATAACGGTCAACCAACTCGTGATGGCGTCCGTAAAATTTACGAAATGATGATTTCAACTTTACCACTTGGAACTCTTGGCTCAAAAGCTTCCTTGTGAGCAGTAACCCTCTATCAAGGAAATTATGATAGGAAATACAAGCCCTGTAATATCGTATCAACTGGGAGATAAATACTCCTTATGCAGTCGTTGCTGGAATGTTGCTACATAGAAAAGAAAAGTTCCCAATTGGGAAGCTGAAAACATCTCTTTGGTCGTAAAGTTTTGTTTTCAAATGACCAATCAGTCGACAAGAAGAGGAGTACAGTTGGTTCCCATGTGAACGCCGATTGTATGTTGAAAAACACGTCCTCCAAACGTAACAAATATGTTGTCAATTAAGAAATCAAGCATCTTGATATTGTCAGTTTCAGAGAATTTTTTGTATGAATCAGAGTGATTTTTTACAAATTACGATTTATCCCTCCCTAAGACAAGATACTTTTATCTACGTTGGCCATGTTTTTTTTTATGAAAAAAGCAGGACCAACTCTTTCAATTTGTCTTTTAGTTTGGAATATGAAATACTTGTGTAAAGTGTAGAAAAGTAAAATGTTTTAATACTATTGCAAGATGAAAAAGTCTAGGATTGTATGTAAGATCTTTGGAATTTTTAAGTATCCACATCTGAATCACGCCACCTCTAGAATAGGTAGTTTAACAATAATTTTGAATCACGGATTTGATTGCTGAAGAAATTGTTGTTAATAATTTAGAAAGAGGTTTCGTGCAGCACTTGGAAGACCCAGCAATATAGCGTTGTTTTTAAGGACACTTATGTAGTAAAGGTATCCTATACAGTGATGGAAAATCCAGTTCTTCGTCTTTGGTTGATATTCCGAATGAAAATAGAACAGACCTATGATTGTCCAGGATTTCCTCCTTGGTAAGTGGCGTGGGGGTATATGTTTAGTTTCCAAGTGAATTGTCAATACCTAATTCATTTATCAAGCAGTTTATGTAATGTGATTTACGCACAAAAACGATGTTGTTTGGGGCTTTATCTGCGGGGACAACAATATATTTGCCACGGAGGTAGGACAGGTGTTTTGCAACATTTGGGTCTTTAAAGATTAATGTAGCATGGGTATTCATAACCCCATTCAGTTTTTTAATTCTGATTTGTATCAACGACCTCACAGCCTTAATCCATTTGAAAAGAGTATTTACGTCTCTTTCTCGCGTTTAACCCATTGCCTGGCATATTTCTCGACTGAATCCATCAGTATTTTGAAGTTGTATTTCCAATGGATAAAAATCAATCATTAAATCAATCATTTCTTGAGTATTTAATTAATCATTAAAGCTAAGGAATTAAGTTCGAAACAGGGACATGAACAAGTGCGAGAAAAGAAAACATCTTGATTCTATTGTGTAATGTTTGACTTTTTTTCCGGTAAAATTTTAGGAAATTTGTTCTAAAAAGAGGGGGACAATTGTACTGTTTTTTTCTCTTGTTCTATTGTCAATAATCGATTAATGTCTTACTTGCTGTAATGTATCTTCTTGACTTTAACAATTATTTTTGAAAGTCAAGAATTTTTTAGAAGTTTATATTTGGAAATGTCATTTAGATTATTTAGAATTTTTTTCAAGACACATATGTTGTTGACAAGAAGATTTTCTCCGTTCTTTATATGTGTTGTTATATGTCATATTTAGTTAATTCAAGATAATTTCTGTATCCGATTAATCTATCACTAAAAATGGTTTATCTTTTACTGGTGTTTATTTTAAGGATAAGGCCTGTAATCCATGTTCCACAAAAAAAATATTTCTCGTATTACACTAAATGGGGTGTTACATGTACTTAATTGGCCACAGTGCCAATTCAGCTTTCTCATCACTTAGCGTCCATCGTCCATCTTCGTCGTCCTTCAATTAACTATTTTTCCCTAAGAAAACTATAATAGATATATAAAACTAAATCCAGCAAAACTTATTCAGCAAAATGAGACTTCGGTCCATACAGTTTCCATTCAACACAAATACAAAAATGTATTCTTATTGCATTGTGGCAATTTTATGCTAAATACAAGGAGAGTAATACAGCCTCCTTTGGGTGTCTAGTTCTTTTCAAACTTCATCATAAACAATTCTAGGCTGAGATTGACAAAATAACAAACCTTAAAGAGTTGAATTTGTTCTGTTAATTCTTCATTTTAACAATACACTGGTACAATCAGGTATGGCTGGTTGTTAATATTACCATCTGAACTTAAACCTCTAAGATAGTCGCGAGGTTTGATTAGTTGAACCTCAAAGGTGTTGTTCTTGAGTACTTGTAATAAATTGTAACTTATATCACACGAAAAGTCCTTGTGGGAAAGAAAAGTTTCAAAGTTATTTGATTATTTTGTTCAGAGTAATCAAGCATTATCATGACGAAATAAGTGTATTATTGAACCCCATTCATATAATTCAAATAAAACATAAATGTTTAATGCAGAGTACTGAATGAGTTGTGAATTACTTACCGATCAACAAACAAGCGTTGCACTCAAATTCTTCAACTTAACTCTTTTGAACGAATTGATTTTCCCTAAGAACCATACAACAGTCAACACTATAAACTACACGAATATTTCCTCCTAAGAATGGACCTTTCTCTCAGGAAACGGCTAGCAAGTTTATATGTAAACAACCGGATATTGAATTGTTGTTCATTATTAATCAAACTTACAAAAAGTGCTGATATAGAATTGAGAATGCAAATAGGGAACGTGTCAAAGAGACAACAACCCGACCAAAGAGCAGAAAACAGCTCAAGTCCACCAATGAGTTTTTAACACAGCGAGAAAATACCGCACTCGGAGGCGGGATTCAGTTGGCCCCTACAAAATAATGAATACTAGTTCAGCGAAATGGACGCCACACTCAACTCCAAAACATATAAATGAACCAAAATTAAAAAGCATACAAGACTAACAAAGGCCAGAGGTTCCTGACTTGGGACAGGCGCAAAAAATGCGGCGGGGTAAAACATGTGAGATCTCAACCCTCCCCCTATACCTCTAGCCAATGTGGAATAAACAAATACACAGCAAAACGCAAAGTAAAACTCAGATTAAAAAAGGTCTGAGTCCGATATTAGAATAGGAAACAGAAGAAACTAAGCTTATGTTTTCCCCTGATTTATTAATAGCATCATATTGCATCTGTAATGGTGTTGCAATTTATTAATTTGTGTGGGAGTTATAGCTTTAAATACGTTGTGGTTTGTGTTTTTTACTGTTGGAAGAATTATATTGATTGCCAGATCAATGTCATATTATGTATTCTATAATTGATGGGCAGCGTCTTGGACGCATGTGTTTTACAGTTTGGACATTCCACTTGTTATTATTCTTACTTGCTTATTCATATTTTTTTTGTATTATACAAATTGATTTGTGTTGCAGCATACTTAAAAAAGCAACTGCCGAATTCCGAAGAATGAAGAGTACCTGAATCGGTTATCAAAAAATAAAATTGGGTTAAAAGATTAACTGATGCAACTTGTGCAAACTGCAAACAATTTATATGGGGAAATCAATATATAAAGATTCATAGTAAAAAAGTTTATATTTTAGTCATTGGGTAAAAGAAAACATTATTTTTGTTAATGATGTAATTGATGATAAATAGGAAATTTCTCATAGAGTATTACATAAACTGAAAAAGAACAAAACTTGATGGCTGAACTATGTGCTTTTCGAAAAGCCTTACCCAAAAGATGTAACGAAAAATTTAGAGTAATATATCAAAACATACTAAAATTAACATACCACAAGGTATTAAAATGTTTTGTCATGGATATTGTATTACAATCTGGACAAACTTAAGTTCAAAGAAATTTATGATATTATAATGAGGTGTAACAAATAGCTTCCAGTAGGTTTTTGCTCATGGAAAAACTAATGCACCTTTAAAAAAAAAAAAAAAAAGAGGCGAGGGATACCAAAAGGACATTCAAAGTCAAAGTCGAAAATATACTGACAACGTCATAGCTAAAAAAGAAAAAGACAAACAGACAAACAACAGTACACAATACAACATAGAAAATCAAAACCAACATAGAAAATGTTATTTAATGTATAAAAGAAAATTTATTTGTTACTTTCCATTTTATAAAAGATAACAGATTGAACATTCTTAGATGAAAACTTTTGCATACCATTTTATAGATCAACCATAATCTGTATCGTTGGAAAGTAGTTAATAGTGAAAACTGTGAGCTATGTTTCAAATGTGATAACTATAACCATTTCTTCTTTGAACGTACATGGGTTAAAAACTATTGGGCATTAATACACAAAATATTTATGTATTTCAATATTAGTCAACATTTTTTGTCTTAAAAACTTGAAAATCACCCTGTAAATAGGATATTAAATATAAGATGTTGAATATAACATACTTAGTCATATTATACTACTTGTTTGCTTTGTGATTTATAAATGCTTTTATTTATTAGAAAAGAAAACTAAATATATGAATATGCTGTTAGTCCTAAAAGAAATTGAAACACAATTTTACATCATACGAAAAATAATTTTTGAGAAAACTTCATAAGACTATCTTAGAAATTAGATTCTTATCTCTTTTGATTGGGATGTCTTAGTACCACAGTAAAAAAATCATGGGAATAAGAGGGAGGATTAATGGTTATCGAGAACTGCTTCTTACTTAAATTTTTTTTAAATACCAGAAATGGTATATTATTCTATGTTTGAAGTAATTGAATGTTGAGATATTAATTAAAAGATAATCGTAATAAATTCAATAATACTGACCTTCCGATGCAAAAGATTAGAAACCATGCTTCTACTTTCGGTTTTAAAATCCGAAACTAAAACTAAACAAAAGACGAACAAATATTCGTTTTCTTTTTCCTTGAATCTTTGATATGACACCAAAAACGTATACATGTTTGTAGAATTACTCTGTAAATTGTAACTAACACATATAATATATAGATGTATAAGAAGTTAACTAATGAAATCCCCTGGTTCAAATCAGTAACTAATAATACAGGGTGGAACCATAGTGTCATTGTTGTAGCACTAAGGGGCATTGTTAACAATTATTAGTACAATAAAATATCTGAAGTTGGTAAAATAACAGAATACCTGTACAACAACTTCACAAAATTGTTTGCACTTTCACTGTTGTTGAATAAGAGGCTTTTTTATTGTTATTAACATCAGATCACGATAATAAAGATTGTTTGTCTTACTTGACTGCAGTACAACATATTTAGATAGCGTGACCATAATTCATAATTGAAATAAGGGGAGGATATTACAAAACCATGGGTCGCAGGATGATACAGGACCGATAGCGAGAATGCCATTTTCACATATGTTAGTGTACATAATGTACGTATGAAGTTGGAAAGAAAAATGACACACTTTGAAGAAGGCCGACTCATATATTCACTTCAATGTATCATTTTTACGGGAGGTACTGATTGATTAAATCAACAACGAATCATCTTGAAAATCACCCTGTAAAATTGAAACCAAATATAACAGGAAGATTCCTTGTGAGGAGCAGAAAGGTATTAATTCATTTTGTACAAATAAGTCAAATAATATCTAAATGAAATATTTTATATATTTCATTATTTAATACATTACATTTCGATATCCGAAAACCTAGATCTTATATCACACTCAATGTTATATTTTAAGCTCACTTGGTAATAATGGGATATATATTAAGCTATTGTGATCACTTGGCTTTTTTTTTATTGTCAATTTTTATTTTTTTTATCTTTATCTACAATATAATTGAGAAAATCAAATCCACAATCTATCTAAGGGTGTCTAGTTTAAACTTCTGTCCAGTGATTTAATCGTAAAGCCAGCATGATCGTTTTTACTTAGTACATAAAACGGAAGTGAACATGGGTGCCGAAATGTTTACGATTTTTAAAAAAGAGTTAGCTTACTTGAAGTTTATAGCAAAATGATAGATATAGCTATCGATGACTTGCAAACTTTGATTCAGGTGATCAATGTATAACCTAATAACGACTCTTACTTTTTTCTCTTTAGTTGTCAGTCCTCTTTATGGATATTGTATTTTTATAATTGTATGCTATAATGGATAGTTTCACAAAACGTATGATTACTATCGCCGTGTGCATGACATAACATTTCTGGAACAACCATAGATTAATCAGGTACGCTCAAACACAAAAGTTTGAAAAGCCACAAATATTTAATGTTTGATAGCATAAAAAACAACAAATAGGAACTAGAAGCATCGCCAAAACCATCTAACATAAAGGACCACTAGTTGAAAAGGAACTGCTTACTATTGCGGAGCTCTTGATTTCCTCCCGGTTTTCGCAGGGTTTGTGCTCCTCAATCTTAATTGTTCTGTGAAATGTTTTGTGGTCTGCTGTTTGTTGGCCCTTTTTATTTGGTCAAAGTGTTGTCTTTTTTCTTCGACTTGTGGTATTTGATTATCCTCATGATATTTTGTCTGCCCATCAAGGTGTGCATCAAATTTTTGCTTTTAAACTAAAATCTATCACATTTTATACGGAAATTATCACAATTCATTTAGATAAAATATAAAATTCCACCTTATGATTATCACAGTGGTAAATTAGCTCTTATGTTATTATTGTATTTATACAATTTTATAATTTTATTTATACAAGAATTGAAAACGAAAATGCTACTCGCAGTTTACATTTTCTTGATACTCATTATGTACAATTAGATTTAATTATCTACCATAAAGTCTACCATATATGGTACAGTGTGCCGAATATAAATATTCTTTGTGGTTGCTAAAGTCAGTATATAGATACCAATTTCAAATATGTCCTTTACATCAGAGGTGTTCATAATGCCCAAAAGATTTCTGATTGGCCTGAAAGTAGCCAAACATGTGTACAACAGAAACGTGAAAAGTGAAAATTAGATAGATTCATAAAGAACTTTATATAACCAAAAAGTATCTTAAACATAGCAAAAGTCATCAATGGTGTTTCCAATATTTCTTTTTTATGTTAACTATCTGTTATACTTTTATTACATTCAATCTATATGTATCCCCAGCAACATTTTCCTGTTATCATTGTGTTTGTGTTCTAGTTGTAGTTATAGACATTTTATTCTCAAATAGATTTTTAGAAAACTGCAGATTTTTTTAATTAACTTTTTATCTTGCGAACAGTTTTATCAACACCATTAATTAAAAGAATATTATAAAGGCACGTGACATGTGTCTTGTATACATTTTTTCATTGAAAGAATTTGACCAAATTTAAGGGCTGTACTCATCGATGCTTTTCTTATAGAGGCTAGCATTCGTTGAATATGGTTTTTCCTAGATTTTTACTTACTGTAAACGAGTTGAAACGCGAAAATAAAACGGCCGCGAATATTTCAAGAAAAGCTGATTAATAAGATGAAGACCATAAATGAACGTATATGAATAGGATATGTACAGGACCACTGCAGAACACGAAATTTATACACCACAGATCTATACCGAAAATCATTACTTTATGTATTTTTATATGAAGGGCAATGTTAGAAATCACAACTTAACTCATGTTAGTCTAATCAACATGGGAGACATATGAGGCAAGCGGATATTACGGATATTGTTATATAAACAATTGTGTAAAATATGTAAATAACAGCTGTCAATCAGTTTTACAATGGTTACCTCATTATATCTGCTACACAGACTAATCAGATCAAAAGATATATTAATTAATAAGCAGTAATCTTGACAACATTTAATTGATCCTTAATATGAGCCTAATACGTCATTCTTCTTTGTTTATTATGTATGTGTTTTAAAAGCAAAAATGACTAATAATTTAAACTACTTTTACATTAATAAAGCGACAAAATCACTTGATTTACGACAAATGTAAAATTGTTTACTTTCCAAATCATGTATCATTAAATACTTATGTAGGACACCGGGATATCGCGAATTCAAAACTGCACAAATTAAGATTTGGTTGGGGAATTGCGAAAAAAAGACGGCGCAAAATTTTCCCGGTTTACAGTATGTAGAACCCTTTATGCAATTTCTATAACTTTTTGTTTGAGTTTATCCGTCGCGTTTGTAATGCCCGCCTTACACTACAAATTGCATGTCTGGTGTACTGAATTAAAGGTTTTTTTTTTCAACCATGTCATTGCTCCTTGTCCTGCCATACCTGGGGATATGATCAAGCTGTGCTGACACCAGTTAAAAATTCAAAGTTAATAAATTTCTTGCGTTCGAAGCACTTTTCAGGGCTAATTACCTACATCAGGAACGCTAAAGCCCAAATATTAGAAAGCTAGGGAGGAATACAGACGCATAAATGTTAAGAGCTAAATTCATCCAAGATCAACTTTTCCTGAGGGAGTTTAAACATTAGTTCCTTAATTCTAAGTAATTTCTTTTTTTTAACGGGGAATTTTAGAAAATGTTTGTTTTGAATCATGTCAGTACTGAACCACTGTCTAATGAGTGTCTATATATATTTCCTACTTTCATTAATTTACAGTAATAAAATGCTATAATTATTCGAAACATTTAGATTTCTACCACAGATTTAGATGGCCTTAGAAAGAGTTGGCCAATTTATTTGATTATTCTTTTTGTAATTTTGATGTTGTTTTTTTGTTTGTTTCCAATGCTCTTCAAATTCGTTATCGATTTGGCCATCAAATTATTTTGATCCACGCGCCACTGATATATATTATGATTACAAAAATGGTTCTGGCATAATTACCTTTACGCCTGATATCTTTAATGATAACCACTTGATCGATGCAATTGTTTGTGGACGTATTGTCCCCAAAGATATCACCAACCCAGTTGTCAGCGCTTACGAACTGACTTAAATATCATTGATGCGGTAATTTTCCGTAAATTGACAGCTCATGAAATGAATAAATAATTCGACGCACTATGGTTTTTCTATCTCAAGACGTAAGTGGCTTAAGCCAGATATCTCCAAACAGTTTTAGATGTCTTTGAACAGTCCAACAACAAACTTAAATATGAATGTAAAGTTTCAGTTTACACCCATTAAAAAAAAATATTCACATTTTAAATTACAAAGGCTCCATTGTTTGAATATGAATCAGACAGAGGTGATTAAAGGATACAATAGCAATTAAGTGTTGATCACCATACAATTTTCTATGTTTGTAGGAACAAAGAATAGAATATAGTATAGAAAAAAAGAGGCGAAAGATATCAAAGGAACATTCAAACATCAAGTCAAAAACAAACTGACAACGCCATGGAGAAAAAACCCGAAAAGCACCAAAAGAAAAACAACAGTATATAAAACACTACATAGAAAACTAAAGACCACAGTTTATATTGTTTTGAAATATCCAGTCATTTTCATGCTATATTTTCATATTGTTATAAAAATATTCAGTCATTTAGTGGTTTTATATAATTTCATTAATAGTGCTTTCGATTGATGCAATTATATGAGCGTGTGTTTCTGAGAGAAAAAGTATGTAAAATATGTTTTTAATAAGGATTTATCCTATTGTTTACTTACAGTCCAAACAAAGAATTTTTATTTATGAATTATAAATACCCTGCAACATATTTATTAGCTATACATGGTTTGGATTAAAATCGATTACATGTTGACGTTATAAACTAAAGCATTTAAAGTAAGGTGAATCTTTAGTTAATATTAATAACATCAGGACTCCGTTGACTTCAAAAAGACTGAATAGTTTAAAACAATATAAACAATCGCATGAAAAGGACTAAATATTTTAAAACAATTTAACAAATCGCATAAATGAAAGGGACCTGAAAGATTTGGTTTTCACTTTCTTTCTGACCATTTAACAAAACGTGTCTATTGAAATATTTTTTATATTGATGATTCAAATTGCAAGCAACGATGCACGCTCCACAGGAAAACCGTTTCAGATTTATCCGTTTCGTTCAATCAAGTACTGTAAAGTCACTTCACTTCGCTTGAAGCAACTTTGTACATTTATTTCAGAGTGTTCAGATATTGTTCTTAAGCAGCTGTGCAAACCAATAAATACTGAACTCTCTGATAGTTACGGAACAGTGCTCGATTGTCTGCAAGCGAAATGTCCGAATTAACCGCAAGGAAAAGTTTTGACAAAGTATGTAAAATTTACAACTTAAGTTTTCACATTTGATGTTTACCAAATAAATGCATGTTAAAGATCCAAACGGTGAATTATGTTTTATTTAGATTTGAAGCTAAACCATTTACATTTTGACAATATTCAAAACAAAACCGCAAGGAAAAGTTTTTACAAAGTATGTAAAATTTACAACTTAAGTTTTCATATTTGATGTTTACCAAATAAATGCATGTTAAAGATTAAAATGGTGAATTATGTTTTATTTAGATTTGAAGCTAAATCATTTTCATTTTGACAATATTCAAAACAAAGTTATTGAATGTATAAAACAATGAATAACAAAAATACCATTGAACAGCGAAATGAAACAAAGACAAAAACCTTCAACAAAAGATTTCTTTTTAAACTGTTTGAATAGTTTGTAATCAATATTCATGATGGACAGTATTGTTAATTTGTGAAAAGACATTGGAAGGCACAGCGAGAAGGAAACGTCATGACAATGTTTACAGTAAACAATAATAATTATTCGTTCGTAAGAATTAACTTTTTATAGCTAAAGTTTTATAGTTGTACGAACTTCCGACTGAAAACAAGGACACATAGTGTTAAAATTTTAGTGTTAAATAATATCTTCAAATTTAATTATACATCTTGACATCAAAATTGCAGATTTAGGAACTGTCCTTAGGCAATGATTTGGATAATTTTAATTTTGATTATTTTTAATCAAACAGGTATGTAAAATAATTAACTATAACGTCCTAACATTTTGTTAAATCTTCAGGGAATGGTTAGATACTTTTTCTGTTAGAATTTACTTGCTGGTTTGAATATTCAATATCCTGTTTTATTCTTTCTTTTAGATAAACCTGGGTCCTTCGGTGTTCCTTATTAAAACATTTCCTCTATTTACCAAGAACTATTAAACAACTTTATTTTTCAGACAAACTAAATTGAAAATCTTAAAATATTACAGCAACAGAATCTCACTTCATACTTGAATGTTTTATGATTTTATAGAAGGTCACTGTATGTACATCTATGCTTTTGATAAAAATATGTTCAAATCGATAACGGTTGAATAAAACAAATTTCCGTAAAACGTATAAATAGCTTAAACATTAATAAATATAATTATATATAGAATTAAAATATTAGAACTATTATGACATTATGTAAATTAAAGAAAACATTCCCCTGGATATTTAATTTAATAATCAATGTAATAGGGATACTTGATTGAATGCTGTACACTAAGTATATTGTTAAACAGCAAGGTGTGCAATATTGGAATTTTATGAATATTTAAAAAGTATGAAAAAGGAAAATACAAATAATTTGCAAAAACAAATATCAAGTGAATGTAGAAATGAGCAGGATTAATAATTTTGTTTTCTATTACAAAACCGTTTAAAATTACTAACGACGTGGATAAAGTAAATGTAAGATCATAAAATGTTAAACGTCCATGGAGACATAGATCGTTTTAGCCAGATTTGGCACAACATGTCGTAAATTTTATTTTTCAACTTTATGTTGCAATGTATATATGCTGTCAATTTTATTAATGATTTACAGTTTGTGCCTTTGTCTATATTAATGCATTCATTAAATAATGACATAAAGGATACCAGAGATAAAAGAGGGACGAGAGATACCAGAGGGACAGTCAAACTCATAGATCGAAAACAAACTGACAACGCCATGGCCAAAAATAAAAGACAAACAGACAAATAATAGTACAGATGACACAACATAGAAAACTAAAGACTAAGCAACACGAACCCCACCAAAAACTGGGGTCGATCTCAGGTGCTCCGGAAGGGTAAGCAGATCCTGCTCCACATGTGGCACCCGTCGTGTTGCTTATGTTATTACAAATCCGGTAAATAGTCTAATTCGGTAAGTCACATTCGTGAAAAGGGAAGGGTATTGTAGTTACTACATAAGGAACATATCCGATATCATCTGTGAAACGGTTATTCCATAACGGTCAACCAACTCGTGATGGCGTCCGTAAAATTTACGAAGGATGATTTCAACTTCACCATTTGGAACTCTTGGTTTAATAGCTTCCTTGTGAGCAGCAATCCTCTATCAAGGAAATCATGATAGGAAACACAAGCCCGGGAATATCGTATCAATTGGGAGATATATACTCCGTATGCAGGCGCTGCTGGAATGTTGCTACATAGAAATGGAAAGTTCACAATTGGGAAGTCGAAATCATCTCTTTGTCGTAAAGTTTTGTTTTCAACCGACCCTCATTGTCAATTTCTAGATGTAAGTCAAGATATGAGGCAGAATTAACTGTATCTGTAGTATCCTTTATCTCTAATTCGATGGGATAGATTCGTTCAACATAGTCACCAAATTTTGTATTATTTAGTGAGAGAACATCATCTATATAGCGGAACGTAGAGTTAAAGGATATTGCTAACTTCTTATCTTTCTTCCTAAGAAGTTCCTGTATGAAGTCAGCCTCATAATAATAAAGAAACAAGTCGGCAAGAAGAGGGCACAATTGGTTCCCATTGGAATTCCGACAGTCTGTTGAAAACACGTCCTCCAAACGTAACAAATATGTTGTCAATCAAGAAATCAAGCATCTTGATAATGTCAGTTTCAGAGAATTTTTGTTTGAATCAGAGTGATTCTTTACAAAGTAGGATTTATCCTCCCAAGACAAGATACTTGTATCTACGTTCGCCATTCTTTTAATGAAACAAAGTAATACCAACTCTTTCAATTTGTCTTTTAGTTTGGAATGGGAATACTTGTGTAAAGTGTAGAAAAGTCAAATGTTTTAATACTATTGCAAGATGAGAGAGTCTTAGATTATATATACTCTAAAAGATCTTTGGAATTTTTAGTATCCACATCTGATTCACGCCACCTCTAGAATAGGCAGTTTCACAATAACTTTGGAGCCCGGCTTTGATTGATTATTAAGTCTCTGTTATATCTAGACTCATATTTAGTGATTGAAAGAGGGGTCGGTTGAAAATTAAGCTTTACGAAAAATTCTATTTCGTTATAACACTTCCGGGATCATATGAGACTGAAAAGCAGTAATGATAAAGCGGTAACCATACTATGGGTAAGAGTTAAAATGTATAATTCTATTACGTTAAGTTTAATTCTTAAACACATTAAAGCTGAAAGAATTTTCATCTCTATCAATCTTTCTCTTTATCAATATTTTGCAAATGTTTTTGCATCTGACTAGCGCACTTTTTTGTAAGATATGGTAAACAGGCAATGAATCAAGCTTTGCTTTTGAGTTGATGAAGATCTAACATTGTGAGCTATTGTGTCAATGTTCGATTTTGCCATTACTACTTTTATCCATATAGAAATCGTAAATCTTGATAAAGGCTCGTGTGGTTTGACATAACTAAGAAGGAATTATTCATGTTTCCTCTAAACAATTTAGAACGCAATATATATTCTTTGTTTACAGTGGATACACAGGGTATCCTTACTGGAGGGTAAGCCTTTTTATCTACCGCTTTGTTTAACTAGTTGATTCAAGACAAAATTAAATTCTCCTTTCACCCTGTGATCATGATAGATAATTCAATTGATGGAGGTCGAGCTGCATTTGTCAAAGATATTAACATCGTTAATTTTAATGTTCAATCTTTAAATTATTAGTATTACGCTGGTGATAAGCTACGTAAAATAGTAGAGCTTTACTGACATCATATGTAGATTAATATCGAGGTCGCGGTAGACGAAAAGTAAAAGTTCCCTTCAGTTATCTTATCACCATTGATTCACGTCCTTCTGCATTGCCATGCACTGTTAACCCCTAAAAATGAAAGTACTCATTAAGTTACATAAAAAAAAGCTACTGTAACCCATATATCCTTCTTGCTATATAGGACAACCCGTTGTATTGAAAAAGTTTTCTATTTAAATTTTTGATGTTCCTCAGCAATTGGAACGCCAGAGTTCTCGAAAAGTGGTGATCCGAAGGTTTTGACCACCAACATTTGCAAAGGACCATCATAATTTTGGTATTTTGCAATAGTGAGAACCAGCGGATTTTCTTCAAGGACTACCACTAAAAATAATTTGAAATGTTTAAGAAATTTTTATTTACAAAAAACAAATTTAAACACCAAAATAAAGAAAAAAGGAGGATTCAATGCTCCAATTGCTAATGTGTAAAACAGTTGACTTCTTGCTTTACAGTTCATTTAGTTATTTTCGGAGTCGACATATTGTGTTTCGTAAAGACAAATTAATAATGGCCATGTAAAATGCTTCTACTGTAATTTTACCTTGTGAGTAAAATTCATTTTATTTCATTAATCACGTTTCAATGATTACAAAATTATTATCTAAGTCAAAATTTCTGTTTTAGAAACTCTTAATTTATGACACCTTGAAGGGTTATGCCGTACGCAATTACTGTTCAATTTCATCATATTATTTACCCTACCCGGACCATACGCGTATGGTCGGACCATATGAGTTTCTACGCATATGGTCATGACCATACGCATACGGTCAAAATACTCATATGGTCCGGAACATATATATCGTCATACGTCGTATGATTTTATAAAAAAAAACAATTATTTCACCTTTTCTTTAAATTTATGTATTATAAAATATTATTATTATTATCATCTTCATTATTTGTAGTTGATGTCCGTCTTGACATAAATGACATGCATGACTGATTCTTGTCTCTAAAAAATTTAATAACACAATTACCGAACTCCAAGGTAAATTTAAAAAAGGGGAAAGTCCATTAAAAACTAACAAAACTAAACCCTCGTTTATATCAACCAACGGAACGACTGGAAAATAATTGTCATACACATATAGTCCTGACTAGGTAAAGGAATTTTCCGAAAAAAATAATTGTGGGATAAACTTGGTTTTATAACTAGCTAAACCTCCCACTCGAATGACAAGGATATGTAGTTCCGTTGATTACGTAACTGATATTAAAGAGTAATTTTATATACAACATAATAATATTTATTCTTAGCTTTATATATATTTTCCTTTCTTATTCTAATTGATTTGGTAAAATAGAGGCACTGCTCTGTTTGCTTAAATTTAACATATTTGTGCATGTTCCTGTTGATATTCGCCTATCTAAAAGCTTTTTTCAGAATAAATTTTTTCTCGTGTGTCTTTTCTTAAAAATTAGAGAGATGCAAGACTTCCGAAGTGTTTGCTATTGTAGTATAAGTTGAAGATTTGCTACCTTAAAATCGATTAAAACTGATTGTTTAAATAAACCCGACATAGGCTATTGACTGAACTTGAATATTGTGTATCAGCTTTGGTAAGGTTGCCATAGAAACCACTAAACACCAAAACCCAAGGTACGTGGATTAAATATATCGTCCTTTTAACTCCAAAAAAAGTACAATTGAAAATTCACGATAAGTCATGAATAACACTCACACACACATACATGTATACACAAAATAACAAATAAAATGCGTAATACTTTACTGATCTCCCACATAGCTCCCTCCCGCCAAACACAGAAAAAAATAGAACAAAACATACACATGCGTACGCATGAAGGGTGATACCAATTTCCCAGAACGGGTAGAAAATTGAAATAGTTCGCATTGCATTAACTGGAGGCCTCCCATTTGTGTATATTTTATTTTATTTTTTCGGAACAATGTCTTGTATTCAGTGCCAGTTCTTAAAATGATTAATTTGATTACAGTACCACACGAATGCACGACCAAAAGTATAGAAGGTTTTGTGCGTTTGCCTCAGTATGCCAATAAATATGTCACCTCTGGTATCTTATGGATCTTCGACATTGACAGTAAACATTTTTGCGCTATTGAATGTAATATTGATGCACAATGTGTTTCCTTCTTTTACGGAAACAATATTTGCAGTGGTTATGACAAAAACTTACCTGATGCAGGGAATGTTCAGTTACTCTCTGGAATTAACTTTTACCAGAAAAGAGGATTACTTGAAGGTAAGATTATACAAAATAAAATATCTGAGATGAATAATTGTTGCATGTAAAAGAAGATGGTGAGATATGTAAAGTTGGAAAAATAATTATCATTTGAACATCTATGTAGAAATGAAAACTTGATTATTATGGTCAATGCCTTTAAAGAATTATTATGTGTTCGAAAATTCATGAAACATTTTAAAACATTAATACAGGAACAGTTGTTGCATGAAAAAACCTGCCAACTAAAAATTTGATAATTATGGTTTATCTTTCACGAAATACATGTATTTGACTGTTTTTGTCTGGATCATGCCTGAAGTATTCGAATACATTCATAAAGGTTAACGTGGTGAATTGCAACTGAAGAAATGTACATATGTTTCTGAAATATTATTCTATCCTGAAATAAATATAATATGATATGATTGTAGTAAATTTTAATTTGACAGATGTTTATATACAATGAGATGTTATTTCCGATTAAAAAGGCGCATGGTCAAGGTTTTATACCTTTATTATTTTTAGATAGTGATATATGCTGGATTACTATGACCTTTTTTTAATGTTCTATACTATTTCGTCTTGATATATTTATTTGAAAAAGATAAACATGAACTGTAATATATGTCCAAAATAGACTCTTGACAACGTATTCTTACGCAAATCATCAAATTAGGGCATTCTTTAAGAAAAGGGGATGTCGCGATTGCACCAAAACAGCTTTACAATAAAAAACCTGTGTTCAATATTTTATTAATCAAATTATATCAATGACTATTTTTCTAACTTTGTTGAAGAGACAACCACAAAGCATGAAATAACAACAGAACTGGTAACAACAGTACTGACAACAACAGAACTGGAAACAACCACAGTACAACCATCAACAAATATAGCAACAACGAACACAGTACCAGATTGTAACTATTTACTGTTTAGTTTTATAGATTGAATACTTGTTCAAAATAATTCGACGTGTTTACAGATGGGTCAATATTCCTAATGCGCCTCAAAGTGAAATACTCAACTATAAATAGAAATTAAAAAAACGTTCGTGCAATGATATCAGACATGATGCTATGTTTAGTCATTGACTGAGCTTTACCATAAAGATGTAAAAACTTTGGAGTTGTTAAATGTTTGTAAAGAACTGAATTTCCAGAGAATTTAACAGTGTTAAAATAAGGACTTTTCACTTTCTAAAGCGGCATCACGTGGGACCTTTCGGGGTTGCACAATTTTTAAAAAACCTAGTCTGACTTCGTACCCCGAAATTTTACCACATCTGTGAAAATGTTTCAGCTTTGAAACGAGTCTTCATACACATCCAAGTTTACAAAATGGACAGAGGTATGGAAGAAAAGGCTACTATTGTCGCCAACCTGAAATGAATTGCGCATCTTGACCCAGATCTATATTTTAAAGTACACCATCTATTTGAAATATAATTAGAGATATGGAGGTTCAATTTATAGGTTAAAGATATTACCAAAGTCACTTAAAAAGCATAGATTCCAGTTACAGACTGGCGCAATCGTCTGGTCAAATGATATCAGTCGACTAGCTCTTAGTTTTAAACACCATATTCACCTAGTCCTGGCAATTCGAGTATATTGTATAATACAAATATAAAGGAGTACTGAAAAAAGTCATCAAAGAAACCAGACTTATAATTCAGCACGCTAAATGCACATTTTGTCTAAAATAGACTCATCAGTGGCGCTTGAATAAAAACAGTTTGGGGCCAAATCAAATACAAAGTTGAAGAGCACAATGAACCAAAAATTCCGAACAGTTGTGCCAAATTTGGCTAAGAATATCTATGAAACCTTAATGTTTCAATTAATGAACAAGTGAATCTGTTAGCTACTGCTCATTAATAATACCCCCGCCCGCTAAAAGTATAAGGTAAACAGGAAGTTGTTGAGTGATGAATCTGAAAACGCATCACACGGTATAGCTGACTCATATAAACTCTGAAACCAAATTTCAGAAATCCTTGTAATGTAGTTCCTGAGAAAGATGCGACGAAAAATATTCATGGGACGGACGGACTGACGGACGGACAGACAGAGGTAAAACAGTATACCCCACTTTTTTAAAGCGGGGGTATAAAAAGAGCAAAACACAAACCGCATAATAAGCTATAAATTCCCTTGATGAAAATATGAAACAATGCAATAGAAAACACTAAATGACGATCTAAGCTAATAACATTTAACGAAAAACAACTGTTTCTGCTTATGGCTTCTGTTGTGTTGCTCGTGTCAAGTAAAATTCAACACCAATCGTATTCAGTGAAAAGTCACTCACGATTCGGAAGGGTTGTTGCTACGGTCATCTGTTTCCAAGCAATTTTCAAGTATTTGTATATTAATTCTGTTCTGTGCTAAGTGTTATAGGAATTTTAGGTTCGTTTCAGTCATAAAGGAATCATGAACTATGAACATGTCTGAGCATGAATCGCCTCATCTGGTAAAAACATATTCTACGTTAACGTTGTTTCAAGGATATATATTACTATGTATTTCTTCTTTTCTTTTAATTGCGTGAACCCCTGAGAGTATTTAAAAAAATTACATTTGACCATGCAGATGTAAGATATGAAAATATTTTAAGCAATGCAATGACAACTAAGGAAGATTAATTAAATGTGCCGCGTAAAATACGATCGATAAAATCAAAGTTAATCATGCATGCAATATTAGCAGACTTAACAGGGTCAGCGATAAGATATCAAATGTCTATTTATAGACACCGAGTGATGATAGATGCAGGCAGAGATAAGAAAACGAATTTCTAGTTATAGTAATTAAGGATCATCAAAATTTTCGTCAAAATATAAAAAACAAAAAATATATATTTCTTTAAGACGAGAGGATGGTGAATATTCGGTTTTAATCTGATAAATACGAAATTGTAAAATAGTTTTTAGAAGATTTTGAAATTTGTTTATTTATGTTAGATTTTTATAATTTGGACCACAATGTAGCAGAGCTCTGACAATGTACCGTTGTAAACGCGTTATCTAATTAATTAAAAACTCCTGATCAACTGTTTTCATAATTGTGTAAACGAAACTTTCTATGATGTCTTATATAACAGCTACGGTGTTTGGGTTGTAAGTGTTACTTTTGTGATGTAAATGTTGCGTTGCAAAAACAAATCGGTTATTGTACTATTTATTTAAATTTCAGGACAGTAATTGAGTATAAAATTATTCATAATTGATACTGAGAGAATTTTAATTATTCAGAGAAACGCCTGTTGTTACCATTTGTTGACACAATGGCTATATTCAAAGGCCATGCAGGTGGAGTGGGATGTAGGCTTTACGAGTGAGACAGTAGCTTATTCAACTACTGATAAAAATTCTTATATTCAAATGAAATTTTTTGAAATTGAATATACTGTATTTGCTTAATAATCTAATTTTTAAAAAAATAGAAAGACGATATAAATACTCGAAAAAAATCCTAAAAATATCTGCGATGTTAATGAAATTTTTTTTTTATTATATTTACGTATAAAAAGAGGTCTTTTTAGTCGTTAAATGCATTAGGATACCTTGCTTTGTCATGCTCTCTTGTAAAACAGGCGCAAATGAAAGAAAAAATCGGCGCAAGTGAAATGCAGATCGGCGCAAATGCAAAACGCCAGTAAAACAAGATAAATTTGCTGAAAATCATCTTAGAAATATCTGCGATGTTAATGAAATTTTTTTCTTATTATATTTACGTATAAAAAGAAGCCTTTTTAGTCGTTAAATGCATTAGGATACCTTGCATTTGTCATGCTCTCTTGTAAAACTGGCGCAAATGAAAGAAAGCTACAAGGGGTCCCCAAATGACCAGTATAAAACGATTCAAGCAAGAGAACAAAAGGATAGAATGTTCAATAAAAGAGATTCCTCCAAGGCAAAAACAGTTTAATTTCAGTATTTAGAGTATATTCTAATGGATTTGTCACATGTTAGAGGGAATATCTTTATAAATAAGAAAATGTGGTAGAAATACCAATGAGACAACTCTCCATCAAGACACAGTGTTGTCAAAATAAGCAATTATAGGTTACAGTACAGCCTTCAACACAAAGCCTTGGCTCACATCGAACAGCAAGCTATTAAGGGTCCCAAAAAGACCATTATAAAACAATTCAAACAGGAAAAACAAGTCTAATTTAACTACAAACGAGAAACGAAAAACACATATGAACTACACCAAAAAAAAATACAACCACTAAACAACATGCTTCTGACTTAGGACAGGTGCATATAAATGCAGCTGGTTTAAACGTTTTACATGCTAACATTAAGACAGTAGTGAAACATTACCACTTAAAAGACACCCTTCAAAAATTAATGAAAAAGTCGTGTTCAGTTAAAACAGGAACACATTACAACACTTCATAAATGTGGCCCTTAATCAAACTAATATTTAGGAGATGGGTATTCAGTGGTATTTTCATGTTTGACCATAATAGATTTTTTTGTTGTTGTTATCATTTTTGTTTGTTTATTTTCAAGTACTAGGTGTAAACTGTTTTGCCTGGGCTATTAATAGCTTTCTTTATGAATTGGTTTTGGTCATGAAGGTGAAGAGGATACAGTGCAATTCAAATTGGATATATTTACAATTATATTTGCAGGCCATTTTTCATGACACACACATTAAAATATATGACATCAAAATAAAAAGTGACTAGCGTTTAAAGGATATTCTGAAACGAACATTTTGGATCATTCAGAAAAAATTCAGCGATATCCCCAAAGTGTGTAAAAGGTTTTTAAAAGCATTTATTTTTAACAAAAGAGGTTTGTCATCTTAAACTTTAAGAGCACGAAGCACACAACTTAAAAATGACAATATTTACTACCCTAAGCATCACAAAAACCTTGCAGAGCAGGCATAAAGCTTTTAACAATGATCAAAATCAAGCCATTGTTTAGATAACAATGAACATATCTGAAATTTCAAAAAGAAAAGCTTTTAAGGTTCACGTGTTGCATTCCTTTTTTTAAAGAAAGCAACTTGTTAATGCTTATTATTTTACTACTCTCAATGTGCAACAACAAAAAAAGATTCCAAAATATTAATTAAATTGTTTTTAATCTAATTGTTATTTTTCAAAACTTCTTTAAGCTTGGTGCACTGGAGACCGGTATGTAAAGGATCCCGTAACTTCGATATGTTACAAGGCATGGGATACGCAGCTATCTTGGGCTGATGCACGAAATGTCTGTCAAGGAGAGGGTGGGGATTTAGCAATACTGGATACAGATGCAAAGATAAATCTGGTGTCGTCAATACCTGGTATGTTACTAAAATTAGCAAACAAAAATGCAATTACTTATATTATACATAGAAAAAAAAAGATGCAGTAAGACAGGATTGCCAATGAGACAACTTTCCACCAAATATATTTGACTGTTTTGTATTATTATGTCACCCGATCGACAATGTCGGGTGACATATTGCTTTTCCTCTGTTTCTTTTTCCCTATTATTATTTTTTTTTTTCTTCCACCTAATTTTGTCCGGAAGTTTTCTCAGAGCCAAAGGAACCAATCTAAATGATTGTTCACTATAACAAGGAACCCTGACTTTCGAGTTGCAGTGCAACATTGGAACTTAACAATAGCTGCTATCACCATGGAAACCAAAGAAAGGTGAAAAAGTAAAATTTTAGGGTTTGTTGAATTATTTGGATATGCTTAAACTTAAAATCATCGAATTTTTATACAATGTAGCTGTCTACTATATACAGGATTTGGATGATTTTGACAATGATCGGAACTACTATGTTGCCAAGGAAACTGCAGCAAAAATTTCAAAAATTTCAAAATGCTTCAAACTTGATGAAACTTCACAGTAATGATGAGCAACATTTGTAGATGTGGCATTTGGAGTTGGAATTTCCAAAATGGCTGCCGTTACCTTGGAAACAATGCAAAAATGGTCAAAATGCTTCTAAAACCTTAAAGTAGCATTTACTTTCTTAAAATGGTCTGTCAAATCCATTGAAACTTTGATGGTTTGTTCCCTCCCAGGTACCAATGTGGCACCTGTCATTAAATTTTTGGGAATGGTCTCTGTTACCATAGGAACCAGCAAAATTTCAAAATGCTCCAACTGGCAAGTCTAGATGAGACTTTTGACTTAGGAATTTCCAAAATGGCTTCTCTTGCCATGGAAACTGCAAAAATGTCAAAAATTTGAAAATGATCGAAAATGCTCTAAATGCTCTGAAAATTTACAGAAAGATGTATAGCCATGCATATATGTGCATTCCCTGTTTAAAATTTTCGAAATGGCTGCCGCTTAGTGGCAATGGGGGAAGGGTGACATCCGCTATTGCTTGCAATGGCAAATCTAGTTATATTTATGTTTTCATGTTCTTTGATAGTTGAAATTCTTTATTTTGGCATAGACTTAAAATAACTTATTTCGATAAAAGCGTTGCCTGCATGATTGAAAGCGCAGATTAACGCAATATTCAGAAAAGTTTTTGTTAAAATAAATAGTATTTTAACGTGAGTAAGTACTCGCAAAGCACTTTACAAAGAGAATAATTGCAATACAATCCGATCATTGTCGTTTCCTTTAAATAAAAATATCGTGTGAGTCTTTTCAAGCATTATTTTGTGTTTGTGTTATGCTATGATATTTCAAGTATTGGATATTTTGAGTGGAGTAATACGAATTTTAAATTGACAGCCAGTATAATAATAAAAATAATGCTGTGTTAAGCATTGACTTAGCAAAATAATAGCCTCTGTTGGAGACATATGTTTTACTCTGCTTTGGATAGTGCATCATATCTTCAACCTTGGCTGGATACTAGTTTCTCATAACCAATGCTCAACACAACAATATCTTATAAACATTTATCTTGCTAAGTGTAACAAGATATAACTAGATTTGCCATTGCAAGCAATAGCGGATGTCACCCTTCCCCAATTGCCACTAAGTGGCACCCATTTCAAAAATTTTAAACAGAGAATGCACACATATGCATGGCAATACATCTTAATGTAAATTTTCAGAACATTTGAAGCATTTTCAAAATTTCACATTTTGACCTTTTTGCATTGTTTCCATGGTAACGGCAGCCATTTTGGAAATTTCAACGCCAATTGCCACTTCCACACATGACTGTCAACATTATTGTGAAGTTTCATTAAGTTTGAAGCATTCTGAAATTTTTGAAATTTTTGCTCCTGTATCCATGGTAACATAGTAGTTCCAATGATTGTCAAAATCATTCAAAACCTGTAAATAATGGACAACTATATTGTATAAAATTTGATGATTTAAGTTAACGCATACCAAAATTATTCACCAAACCCTGAAGTTTTTGGAGCATTTTGACGTTTTGCATTGTTTCCATGGTAACAGCAGCCATTTTGGAAATTTAACTCCAAATGCCACATCTTCCAATGTTGCTCATCGTTACTGTGAAGTTTCATTAAGTTTGGAGCATTTTGATATTTTTGAAATTTTGGTGTAGTTTCCATGGCAACATAGTAGTTCCAATGATTGCCAAAATCATCCAACACCAGTACATAGTGGGCACCTACATTGTATTAAAATATAATGATTCTAAGTTTATGCATATCCAAATAATCCACCAAACTCTAAAATTTTATTTTTTCACCTTTCTTTGGTTTCCATGGTGATGGCATCCATTTTTTAGTGCCAAAGTTGCACTGCAACTCGTAAGTCAGGGTTCCTTGTTATAGTAAACAACCATTAAGATTGGTGCATTAGGCTCTGAGAAAACTGCAGGACAAAATTAGGTGGAAGAATAATAATAATAATAATAATAATAATAATAATAATAAAAAGAAACGGAGGAAAAGCAATATGTCACCCGACATTGTCGATCGGGTGACATAATTATTATGGATTGTCGAAATCAATCTTGCCAATGTTGACTAGGAATTAAAAACCTGCAACAACCCATACAAAAATGCTTTCCATGTATACACATTATAAAATTAATAGGTCATTGGATATTAGTGGAAAGCACAAACATCCATAGCAGAATTTAATGAACACCGTATAATAAGATTGGCATTGTTATGTTGTTGTTAAGTGTTTGTATGTAGAAATGCTTGTATGAATTATTCTTCGAATGTCTTGATAATCAAGCCAGGACGTTGACTTTCTCGTTTGAATATTTGCAAATTGTTTTTTTATTCAAGGTATTTTATACCTGACTATCTGGTATGGGTTTTGCTCATTGTTTAAGGTTGTATGATGACCTATCTTTGCTAACATCTACGATCTGATGCGAATAAAATGAAACAAGTAGGGTTGAAGTTATTGTCAATTAGACAACTATCCACTAAATTCTTTAAATCTAACCCTATTTTTTTGTGGAGGTCGTGTTGTTAAATCTTTTTTTCTGTCATTGCCATAAATATAATGTGTAACTACGAGATGAAGGATATGCATGATGTAGAATAAAGGAAAAGAAAGACCGACTTGCGATAGGTACATTAACAAATGGAAGACGAAAGATAGCAACCCGACCCCACAAAAATTAGGGTTAGACACAAGAGCTGCAGGAGGGTAAGAACTTCAAGGACCAGTCGTGGTTTATGTCCCATTATTATGACAATGGAGCATAGTCTTTGTGACTTCCGACATATATTTTTGATAAGCGGTCAAAACACAGGCGCTTGGGTACAGGATTTCGATATTACTATTTTTTTTTATTGTTCGCATTGAATATTCAATTAATACCACATACTTAATACTACTATACATGTTTACCTTGATTGGGATGAATTTATCAACTCTGATAAAATCCCTTAGTTTACTGTCCATACTTAGAAAAACAAGGTAAACAATCAAACAAATCGAAATCCTGTTCCCAAGCTTCCATGGGTCAACATAGTCATGGTGGCATCAACTTTACCATGAATTACTAAGTACCCTCGGTTTAATAGCATCTCCTTTATCACCAGGACTCTATTAAAGACATTCTGATCGGAAAACGGAAATCATGAAATATCGTATCAGTTGATCACAGATACGTGTCGTTCATGTACATCGTCCTTGGTTTCAAGTTTGTAAGTGACATCACCAAATGCGACTTATTATCTGTTTTTTTTTCTCTCTCCCATTAACGATACGACATGTGAATAAGAAATTGTTACCCTTGAAGTTCCAAAACACCTAAAGTCAGGCTTAGTTTTAAGTGCGTTCATGCTAGTATAGTTGTCTGAGTTAGATATCTGTCATTCTATTTGTCAGCATTGATGTTGGTGAATAATCACATGAAGATTATTTTTCTGTTCTAGAGGAAATAACGAAAACATCAAGATTCATAAAAATTCTTTTAGAATTTTAAAACAAGATATAACGTGATTACACTCAAGTAAACAAATATACAAAATTTACTTACTCTACTGTTTGTTATTTCCCAATACTATCTAAATTGGTGGACCAAAGAAGATGAACATGATGAGGGCTGACTAAAACATGATTGTTCAATGGCAATCTAATAATGAAAACATAAATACATGTGCTTGATCAAATACATTAAAAAAAAATACAATCCTTTTTCCATAGACTACAAATGTGCACCTGGTAAACTTGGACCAAAAGTGAACAAGTGTTACTGGACAACACCCACCCCACTCGCATGGAGTGATACCGGTACCGAATGTGGAAAAGATGGTGGCATACTAGGAACATTTCCCGACAACATAACTTATTACATAGTTCTAAATGGAACTGGAATAATTGAGAGGTAACTAATTATAAAATCTGGATTTTGTAAACAGTTTTAATGGATATTTTAGCTACTTATATAAATATTTCTTATATGTTTAAGGTACATCAGCGATTAAACCTATAAATTTGAGGTTATCATAACTTATCAAACAGTGGACAGCACCATGACAGAACATATAAGAATGAATGTAGCGACCAGAACAAAACTTGATCCATTAAGACAATCGATTGTTGTCCTTGTTCTCAACATAAGTATGAATGAAAACATACATAGGGTATATGTCAATCAAAAGCAATCTACCGGTACAAAAATCAAAAGGCATCTAAGGATAAATATACGGTTTTATACAAGAGACATCATATTATAAAATATGTGAAGATCTTAATAGCCCGATTATAGTGCTATTGTGGATATATGAGACTTTCTAAGATCTGCTACCAATAGCAAATACCCATAATTTACTCATTGACATTTATTTAAATGATTAACAAATATATTTAACCAACTGAATTCGAATAAGACTAATACATAAATGACTGCTCCCGATTGTGCACTATTCACCTATATGATCATTTTGACTACGTGTATATTTGCATGGCAAATGATGCATGCATAATTAGGTATTTATATGACAGACCTTTCTTGGTATTCCTAATTATTGGAAGATTTTATATAGACAGAAAAAGTATACCTAAAACGACAAAGTTATTTTCATTTACCTGTATATATTATGAAAACCGGTTTTTCAAAAGTGATTATTTTCTAAGGGTTTAATATTTCGCGGTAGTGTTTTGCCATGGCTTTATTTGGACTTGTTTGTTTGCTTTTGGCCTTGAATGTTTGTCCCTAATATTTTATTAACTATGTATTTACTTTCAGGTATCACAGATCGAATTTATTCGTTCATAGTGTGTTAATTTACGTTTTGATTGAGTTAAGCCTTCCAATTGATGTTTTATCGTGTGTTTTCTATGTTGTGATGTTATACTATTGTTTCAGAAAAAGGAGAAGGTTTGGTACCATTAAAACGTTTAATCCCGCTGCAAATGTTTGCACCTGTCCTAAGTCAGGAATCTGATGTACAGTAGTTGTCGTTTGTTTATGTAATTTATACGTGTTTCTCGTTTCTCGTTTTTATATATACTAGACCGTTGGTTTTACCGTTTGAATGGTTTTACACTAGTACTTTTGGGGCCCTTTATAGCTTGTTGTTCGGTGTGAGCCAAGGCTCCGTGTTGAAGGCCGTACATTGACCTATAATGGTTTACTTTTATAAATTGTTATTTGGATGGAGAGTTGTCTCATTGGCACTCACACCACATCTTCCTATATCTATATAAGAGACGTGCCCAGTTTTGCCACTTAAAACGATTGCCTGAATATGTGTTTACTACCTTTATCTGTATCTTCTTTATCAATTTATGTGATTTGAACAACGATTAACTGCTGCTGCCTAAATTAATCAGTAAGCAGTAGTATACAAAATATCAATAAAGTAAGACGTTATGATAAAGGGAGATTCATTTGGACTGCCACTAGAAGCTTGTTTTTCTATGATATGAATTAGACACCGGAACAAAACTTAGGAAACTTAAACATGCTTTTTATTGTGTCTTATTATGGGTAATATCTGTGGTTTGGTTGCCAGTGAGAAAACTCTCCGCCAGACACAAAATGACGTAGAAGGTTAGTAATTATAGGTCACCATTCGGCCTTCAACAATAAGCAAATCCAATACCGCATAGCAAGCTATAAAAGGCCCCGAAATGACAAATGTAAAACCATTCAAAGGTGAAAACTAACGGCCTGATTTGCATATAACAGAAAAGTTTGACTTCATTATTACAACATTGTAGCACTGACTATTGGTGGATTGGTTTGAATGATATTGCAACCGAGGCAGTTTTTAAAACATCCGATGGTAAGGACATGCCTTGGAACAATCTTGTTGATATTTATGGTTATTTCGGGGACGATTGCCTTACCATAGCTCCACTAGAAGATTTCAAGTTTGCTGAAGAACACTGTAGTTTGTCAGCATATAGGGGTGTTTGTGAATCTCCATTAGGTAAGTTATTCCATACCATTTAATCAACATGCATGAATATTTGGTATGCATCTATTATATGCTATAATATATAGTTTTTCCACCCGTATAAAATAAGAACCAATGACAACATTCGCCTTACAACAATGGGAATAGCCTCAGGTGATTCGAAAGGGTTTACAGATTCTGTTCCACGTCCAGTTCCAATCGTGTTACTCGTGGTTGGTACAAATTCAGTGTTAAGTCTCCTTCGGTGATGTCATAGGGAGTGTGGACGGGAGAATGGTTACGACAATTGGAACATATCCATGGTAATCTGTGAAACAGATATTTTATAATGGTCAACCAACTTTTCAAAGGGTGATTTCAACTTAACCACGGGAACCTTTCTTTTAATCGCTTCGTTGTCAGTGTAACCATCTTACCAAGGAAATCATTATAGGAAACTCAAGCTCTGGAATATCGTATCAGCTGGAAAAAATTAAACAGATTTCATGTGTGTGAAGCGCTTTTCTGGATTTACCTTTATTAGGAAAGCTCAATGCCGAATAAATAAAGGCCAAGGATGTATAAGAATCGAAACAGTTGAAGAGCAATATAATCAAAAAAGGACTTGAAAAAAAACCCAAATCCATATTATGTCAACTTTGTAGGAGGGAGTTGAAACCTTAGTTTCTTAATACTTGTAATTTATAACTTTATCAACGGACAATTCTAGAAAGGTTTGTTATAAATCATGTCAATATCGAAGTACTGACTACTGAGTTGATGTTACCCTCATTGTCTGGTAGTCAACTAGCAGCGGTATCGACCCAGTGCTGTAAAAATGAAAACAACAATTCATAAATTTCAGGCTTCAAAATCGCTTTTCTAGATTTGCCTTCATCAGGAACGTTTAATGCCGAATATTTGAAAGCTTATGATGTAAAAGAACCGAAAAAGTTAAAGAGCAGTATAACCATAAAGAACCTAAAAATAAAAGCCAAATTAAACTATGCCTGAGGGAGTTCAAACTGTAATAATTTATAAAGGAGTAGGTTCAAGAAGGATCAATATTGGCCCAATTATTCTGTAAAATTTTAATTCAACAATAATTTTAAACATTTTGTGTATGTAAAATTATCTGACAAATACAAAATCATCTAGCTCTGACGCATTGGAACACGTATTCGGTCATTATGTCATTATGACTTCATATTTGTGCACTCTTATGAAGAAAATTATAATTTTGACTCACTTTTTGGCTAAATTTTAATAGTTTGGCTTCAAACGACATTGGCCATATGCAAGGACCACCAAGATTTTTTGTTAAGATGTGTATCTGATCCATTTACATCTTTGTATAATAGATTTTGTTTTTGATCAATATTTTTTCACAAGAAAACAAACCTTTTAAATGCATAAAAACAGACTAAATATCAAACTTTTGAAGGTGTCATAATGGTTTAAATGAACAGCAGATAGAAAAGGAGTCTAGTTTTTTTTTTTTTTTTTTTAAACTGCGTATTTAAGATCAAAATTATAGGTTTATGCTTATGATATTACTTGGTTCAATTGTTAGGGCCATATTAAGACCTACGGGCCTTGCTTGTTAAAAAACTGACAATTTTAGAAAGGTTCGTTATAAATCATTCGGTACTGACTACTTAGCTGATGATACCATCGGGGACTAATAGCACTGGTATCGACTCTGGAAGATATATACTCTATAATGACATCTCCTTTTAATTCTCCATGCCAAGTTCCTGTATGAAGTCTTTCTCATATGAACGGCTTTAAGAGCACAGAGTGTTTCTATAGAAATGCCGATTGTCTATTGAAAAGCACGTTATCTAAACGTAACAAATATGTTATAAAAAAAAATGTCAGATGCAGAAAGATTTTGTTTGAATCAGAGTGTGTGTTTTTTTTTGTATGAGTTTTCCATTCCTCGAACAAGAAATTTGTATCTACGTTCGAAATTCTATTTTATGAAACAAAGATGGATAATTCTTTGAATATGTTTTTAAGCTTAGAGTGCGGAATACTGGTGTTAAGGGTAGCATCCACATCTGATTCACACTTAAACAAATGTTTATTTGTGTATTGGAATGATGATTGTTGTACTTTGTGTAGTGAATTAAAAGAAACGGATAGGACCAATAGATGTTATAATTGTATTTGAGTATCAGAATTTCACTCGGGATATATTCGTTTTCTTCTTATGTATTCTATGCTTAACTTAACTTCAAGTTCTGGAAGGGCAATTTTGTTATCCTTTTAATTCAAATAGACAAGTAGTTTTGGTTTTTTCCCGTGATTAAACATTTGAAGACGTTTTTGACTGCAGTGTTTTATTTATCTGTCAGAAATAGAAAGTTACGGACAATATTATTTTGAATTTGGATTTATTATAACAGCGGGAAAGGATCAAAACATTTGGCCAGCTCTATTTTATTTAGTATCAGAAAACCTCCAAATCACAAATCAAATGAAAGATGGTTCCTTTATAATAAACTGTGCTTATTTTTTTCTAAACTTCGTTCAGGATTGAAAAAATCAATTAGATGGTACTTTATTCATTATATAGAATTACAAAATTAATTTTTTAAGAATACACTCTGTAGCAACTACTTCGAAAAATTGAAAAATCAAAATGTCAGTTACTATTTTATGGCTAATATATAACATTTAAAACATTCTTTTTCGGGAAATAACCTTATAAATCCAAAGCAACGTCCTTAATTATTTAGCTGAAACTGTGCATTATAAATATAATATTGAATCGTACAATGAATGGGGAAAGCGAGTCTTAGAAACTGTAAGTATTATTGAAATCTCGAAAATCAGTGTATTCTTTAATAATTGAGTATATGACAATATTTAATGTGCATGCACTATTGTTTAACTTTCAATATTCCATAGTTTGTGATTTTTGGATTGGAGGAAGTGACATCGCGACAGAAAATATTTGGCAATGGACAAATGGTGGAGGAATGGACATGGGCAAGTGGCATTCTTCTCAACCTGGTGGAAATACTCTGGAAAATTGTGCTGTCTTAAGGTATGACAGCAATGGCAATAAGTTTGCTGATGAAGATTGTTCACAGACTCGTGATTTTATTTGTGAAAAGACCATTCCTTGAAAACTTTGCGATTAGGATGTCGCTCTATTTACATCCTTTGTCAAGTTGTGTAACAAACACTCGTATTATCAAACAGATAACAGTTTTCGTTATCATATGCTGTAAATATCAAGACCTGCATTTTTTGTATTTTTCTTATTTACATGTATATTTCAGATCAACGTTCAAACTATAATTATCATGTAAGTGTAAACTATATACGCTAACACTTTATAGCTCTGTGTTAATATCCCGATTATGGTTGTAATACTTTATATTGGACGTGATTCATCATCGTCATCATCTTCGATTTCCACACTTTCAATAGTTGATACATCCGCCAGCCCTAATTGTAAATTATTAAAGGGTCATTAGCTATCAAATTCATGTTCACAAATTGACTCAAATTCTCGTATTTGATTTATAACGTACTATAAAGTATATCCAAATTACGATAAGTCTAAAATAAACAATTGACAATGCATAGACTCAATAATATATAACAGTATTTCGTGTGTATTTTAGTCTTAGACGCCAACTACTTAACCATCGAGATGACCTCTGAAGACTGTCGACGGTCATATAACCCGATAAAACATAAATATAGATATAAATAGATAGATAGTGAACACGTGCAATTGGATTTTTCTAGGTCTGTTTGATTTCATATTAAAGATTAAGAAAATAAGTTAATCATCGTTTTTACCTGTATAAGAATGAGTTGTTGTGGATCGAATCAGTCAACTAAATGGTTTACCCTTGTTTCACTTTCAATGTTTACATTCTTTTTATTATTTGCTAAACACGCCTTGTTCATGCGTAACCCATCTTTAGCTGAGGGATTAAATTGAAGGTCACATGACCACGGATTCAATAAGGTCGAATTATTCACTTGCAAGTGAATAATTCATCAGTGATGTTTCTTAGCTTATTTTGACAAAATTGAACCAAATTGGCTGCTAAAAGCGAATTATTATTTAACTATTTCACTTTCGTTAATGATTGAACAAAAAACCCATATTTTATGGGTTTTTTTATATGTCGTAGCTAATAAGTATTTGAAATGTCAGTGATAATAAAATTTAGACAAAAAATATCACACTAACTTTAAACGAAGTTATGTTTTTCTATAGCTTTTATTAATATACATATATATAAATATGATATAAAAGTGTTAGCCTTTTACGTGTGTTGCGTTCAATGCACATGGTTTGTGCGGGTATCCTATTAATTACTTACTATGTTGAAGTTCATGTTTATAGTTAGATGCTTTTAAAATCATGTGGATATATTTTTTAAACTAATTGTAAATCCAAGGTAAAAAGTGGACCACATTTCTAGTCTTCTATTACCCCTGGATGGATGGTTAATTTAATAAACAGGGTCCTTTAGCCAATTATCTGGACAACTAAGGTAAATGTATACAGGAAATATTTAGGAATAAAACGTTTTTATGTGAAAAAAGTGTTCGAATGTATAAGTTATCGGTTAAGAGGAAGTTGATGAGCTATTAATTTGAAAACATTTCACACAGCAAAGTATATTCCCATTGATACTGACAAGACATTTCGGGAAGCTCTTATTTGTAGTTCCTTAGAAAATGCAACGAAAACTTCATACATGGCCTAAATATGTTAAAATATAAAAATAATCGGTAAACAGGAAGTTGACGATTAGTGAATCTGAAACCAAATCACATGGTAGATCGTGTTCATATGAAGACTGGTAAAATATTTCAGATGGATTTGATTTATAGTTTGTGCGAAAATTGCGACATAAAGTTTCTTACATGGCCATTATATGTTAGAAAATATTAAAAATTTAATGTAAGTAATCGGTAAACAGGAACTTGACAATCGATGAATCTGAAACCACATCACTTGGATTAACATATGAAGAGTGATAACATATTTCAGGAAGATCTGATTTGTCTTTCCTGTGAAGATTGCGACGGATTTCTTAGGACCGACGGAGGAAAAGATGGAGAGACGGTGGTTAAATAATATACCCCTCCTTCGAGGCGGAGTTTTACAAATTCAAAGTATCGACAAAAAGGAAACAGTTGTCCGTCACATAAAAAAGTGTTCACACGTTCACAGTCGAACTGCTGACAAAAATTTAGGCTTTAAGTATACTTACAATGCAATTACAAATATAATTTTTCATTTCATACGGACATTTCCTGTAAACTTTAGTGATCGGCACTGATATTTAAACTCGTTTTAGGTATTGTTGAAGTTAACTTATGACGTTAATTTTGTTATACTAGTAAATCGGACGAGAAATATAGGCTTAAAAGCATTTACAGCTATTTGCAACTGTCTATAGAATTTTTATTTCAAAGGAACTTGCATTACCCTTTCAAAATAATTAATTTGAACAAATTATCTAACATGTCCGAATCATTGCTGATAAAGACCTTTGATTTTACTTAAAGGACTAGGTACGAAATGGGGCCAACTTGGCCCTAAAATGAATTGCATTTGATAATTCATCAAATGTGCAGACTTTAAATTTAAATCAAAGTATTTTAATGAAATACTAAAACACTGTTAATTCATGAATAAAGGACGTGCTTTTAATGGTCCTTTAATTCGGTTGACAGATTTGGCTTTTGAACTCTTTACACTACACATCCTCTAAATCTTATCAACAACACTTTACCTATTTATTTGAATGGTCGTTTTAAAAATCTAAATGCAAATTTATACGCTGCAACTCATTACATAAAGTCCTTTTCTCTAATGAGAAAAACAAATATAATGGATATACTTACTGGAGGTGTGACGAGATGATTAAAGCTGCTAATTTTCTCCTTGACAACATTTATGTATGTTTCGACAATGAATTTTATTGATATGTCGTAGGTACTCCTATGGGGACCAAGTGCGCCCCTTTAATGACAGACAAGCACTTTTCTACTGATTTATTTTATATAATTGAGAATGGAAACGGGGAATGTGTCAAAGAGACAACAATTATAGTTTGTTTTTACAGAGTGTCTATTGTTCCAGCTCGCTGGATGAATAGGTATAAATTTCTATTTTTCTGGCCATCCGTTTTTGTATGCTCAAATGTTCAAGATTAGCAGCAATGTCATGTGGCACATAAAGTATCCCGGATGAGGTGTCGGATTGCAAACGCGCGTATGCAGAATTATAGATCGTGTTTTATATTTAAAGATATCCTAATGAAAATTACAGAGAATGTGATTGCTTTAAACAAATATTTAATAGGACAGACTACAGAACAATAGCGTGTGCACGTAAATTGAGAGGAATAAAGCGTGAAATCAAACTAAAATTGCTGATTTACCCCCATTAACTTTAAGCAAAACATATAAAACAATTCAAAGGAAAACGACTAAATGAAATATATTTGGGGTATAATCCCCCTTTTTATTTTATTCTGTTTTATTTATTTCTCGATAAAAAAATATTATGTTTTGCTAATATAAACACAATCTTACTTTGGGGCAGTTTACATGTGCCCTTTTCTCTTATTTCTATGTGTTAAAATCTTAGAGCATTTTAAATAAAAACATCGTGCAAAATCATTTGACGACTTTATTAGAATTAAACTTCAAGGAAATCATTAATTTGGGATCTTCTTTGTGAATCATAGATATCCATTGAAGTCGATAAATCACTGGCACGACTCCAACCTTGCAGGAAATTCATAGGTAAAACATAGGAGAGTCATGTTGGCCTCTATTTCATTAGAAGCAAGAATAAAGTCTGAATAAGCTGTATAATATTAAGTTAATTCATTTGAATTTTTTATTTGTTTTAGTGAATGGAATTTTTTTTTTTTTTTTGCACATTTTTTGGCAAAGTGACTTTCATTCATAAATGTCTTTACTGCATTCTATTTATCTTTCTTGACAAGCTGTTTATATTTACGGAGAATCGGCGTGTTACAAAGAACAGCCAGAAAAAAAAATGAAGTTGGTATATGAGAAGTTTATTACCATGATAATTCTGTTTTTATTTTAGTCTTTTTTTCCATTATTTCTATTTTCGAGAACGTTTTATCTTGAGCTTATAATCAGTAACGTCCGCACGGAGAATGTGCAAAAATGAATATTTCCAATTCTCGTTGTTTGAACGGGGGTTTTATTTTGAAATTCATTCTCCACTGGATGCTACAATAACAACTTAACCAAAACCGTAATAGCAGTGAAAAGCTGTTCTTCCGGATGGCCTGTTTTTCAGTGGTTGTCGTTGGTTCATGTCTGTCATATTTGTTTTTCGTAAACGTTTTGTTATAAATAAGTTATTAGTTTTCTCTATTTAATTGTTTCATATTTTTCATGTCGGGGCCTTTTATAGCCGACTATACGTTATGGGTTTTTCTCATTGTTGAAGGCCGTAAGGTTGCTTATAATTACTATCACCCACTTAATTTTTTTAAGCGAGGTTAATAGGTTTTCCAGAATTAAAACATGTTTAACAACTCAATTTCAAGCACACTTATGTATATTTTATCCTTGAAACTTGTATACATAAAACTGTGGTCGCTTTTCTAAAATAATGTTTAAAAATGTTCTGTAAGATGCAAATCTTTTTACAAAACTGTTAAAACATTTGTTTCTTTTTAAATAAATATTAGTAATTAATTAGTTGACCTACTGCTAATAGTATACAAGAAATAGACCAAACCATGAAAACTTAATATTGGTAAATAAACCATGAACATGAAATCGAGGTCAGATGAACCTTGCTAGACAGACATGTACATCTTACAATCATTATATGCATCAAATATAGTTGACCTGCTGCTTATAGTATCTAAGAAACAGATTTAACCATGGAAAACTTAACATTGGCCAATGAACCATGAAAATGCGGTCAAGGTCATCTGAACCCTGCCAGACAGATTGTACACCTTACAATCATGCCATACACCAAATATAGTTGCCATATTGCATATAGTATCTTAGAAGATGATCAAACTATTGAAACTTATCATTAACCAATTAACCATGAAAATAAGGTCAAGAACAGACGATTCCTGAGAAACAGACATGTACACCTCACAATCATTCATACACCAAATAAAGTTGAGATATTGCTAATAGTATAAAAAAACCAGACACAAAACTAATCACTGACCAATGAACCGTGAAGTTAAGGTCTAATGAAACCCGACAAACTGACATATACAACTTACAATGTTTCCATACACCACATATAGTTACTATATAGTAGCTGAGAAACGAACGTAATCACGTAACTTTAACCTTCATCACTGATCCATGAAATGAGGTCGAGGTCAGGTAAACCCTGTCTGACGGACATGTATACCTTGGAAGAAACCCTTATACCAAATGTAGTTATCCTGTTACTCATCATAAGTACGAAATTCACAGAACATAAAACTAAACATTTTTTAAGCAGTCGCTGAACTATGAAAATGAGGTCAAAGACAATGGACATATGTCAGACGGAAACTTTGTAACATAAGGCATATGTATACAAGGTATGCAGCATCCAGATCTTCTACCCTCTGAAATATAAAGCTTAATACAAATAGTTTACGCCGCCACCGCCGGGTTTTAAACCATATGTCTTGCATTCTGCGATGCTAGACAAAACTTAGCTCAATTATATACCCTTCTCACTGTATGATATTTTTATGAACAATAAAAGACTTTTTTTGCGCATAAATTAAAAAGGTCATATAATAATGAACATGTGAACTCCATCATGATCAGGACATCAGAAAAACCCCTACTATCTAACAATAAAAACTAGAGGTTCTTATAACTCTGTGTCGCTCACCTTTGTTTATGTGCATGAAAGGACTTTCTTTAACATTTAAGACTAGAATATTATTCGTGACTGAAATATCTTTTTCTTGAACCTGTATTGGTGATCATTTTTTTCTATTTACAGTTTCTCTCTATCTTCTATAGTGATTGCCCGAAACACAAAAAAGTATTCAAATCAGCATTTAAGGACAATAAAACCTATACAAATACAACTGACAAATTCATCTACATGTATGCTGTCAAGAATTTGTCTTGCTGATCATTCTTGCTTTTTAAAATTTCTATCTATCTATTATGTTTTCAAGATAATAGGCAAAAAAAAAAAAAAGTCTGGTAAAAATCGTCATTTAAGGCAATTACCACTATAAGGAGTCAACTGAAGATCTCCACAATTGAATTATTTTTTAGATCTTTTCTTACTGATCATTTTTGCTTTTTGAAGTGTCTATCCATTACAGTTTTCAAGATAATAGGCAAAAACTCAAAAAAGTGGTAAAAATGGTTATAAAAGGGCAACTACTCGAATAAGTAACCAACTGCCGATTTCAGCAATGTTGACTTATTTGTAGGTCTTGTCTTGCTGATCATTTTGCTACATTAAGTTTATGTCTTTGTATCATAATTTTCAAGAAAAAAGGCAAAAATGAAAAAAAAACGTAAAATTTGTCATTCAAGGGTATACTAATATCTAACACAGGAAGAGGTCTGACAGTTCTGATATTAAAAGACAGAACGTAGACCTCATCATTTTGAACAATTTTGTCTGGTCAGATTTTTTCATTTATAGCAGCTTTCAAACTACAAGATACCCCAACGATGAGTGTGGGTAAGTTTGGTTTAATTTGAAAAAGTAGTTTCAGAGGAGATGATCTTTTTACAAGTTAACAGACGACGACGGACTACAACAGACGACGGTACGTGATGACAAAGCGTACACTGGCCCTTTAAGAAAAACAATTTTTTTGAACTATATTTATTATATTTAAAAACTGCTAGCACAGACAATGTAAAAGTTATTGAATATCACATAGTCTTTATGATGCACAAGTAACTGCTTATATCACATGGCCATTATAATGTACAAGTAACTGCTTATATCACATGGCCATTATAATGTACAAGTGACTAAATATCACATAGACATTATAATGTACAAGTAACAGTGAATATCACATAGACATTATAATGTACAAGTAACAGTGAATATCACATAGACATTATAATATACAAGTAACAGTAATATCACATAGACATTATAATGTACAAGTAACAGTGAATATCACATAGACATTATAATGTACAAGTAACAGTGAATATCACATAGACATTATAATATACAAGTAACAGTGAATATCACATAGACATTATAATGTACAAGTAACAGTGAATATCACATAGACATTATAATGTACAAGTAACAGTGAATATCACATAGACATTATAATGTACAAGTAACAGTAAATATCATACCATCATAAAGTCATGATTGTAGGATTACTCTGTTTTCTGTTTACTGTTTACTTTCTAGCACCTAAGAAAAGAGAAAAATAGATTTATAAAATTTCCCCCTATTTAGTTAAAGAGAATTTCTGATATTTGACATACGTCATGTACATACATGTCATGTCTTATTAACGATTGTATGAACCAATTTTCTGTAGGAAGAGAGACAGTTTTCACTCATATATAATGTAAATTATTATGAAGCTGGTGTGTTTTCTTTTAACACATTCTAATCAAAATACAGATCATGTGTTCATACTTTGCTAACATTCGTCTGAATGCTTAGTATATTTTATAATAATGAGATGTGGTATGATTACCATTGAGACACAACTATCCATCAAAGTTGAAATAAAGTGGATGGGAGCAATTATAGGCGACCGTATAGCCTTCAACAAGGAGAAAACCACATACCGCATAGTCGACTATGAAAGATTTGGAAAAACAAACATGATACAAAAGGCATTTAGACTTAGTTTACTTACCCAAGAATAATATGTCTTTAAATATAAATATGTTTTAAAAAAGTGAGGCCAAAGACACCAAAAGGACATACAAACTCACAAGTCGAAAATAAAAAGACAACGCCATGGCAAAAACCGAAAAAGACAAAAAGACAAACAACAAAGGTCAATTCAAAGGAGATAGAATTATTGACTTGCAAGATGTTGCACGCTCAAGCATGTGTTGCCCGTTCAGTGAAAAAAGACAGAAAAACAGCATATGTCACCATTCATAGGTGGTATGAAAACAGATTCAAAGGAGATTAAATATATGACTTGCACAGGAATGTGGTTTAAAAAAATGTTTATTTATTAAGATACTAGTTTTTTTCCGAAAACTAATAAAAGAATGTGGTTCAAAGAACCTGTTATCTTACCTTTATTTATTAAGATACTAGTTTTTTTTTCCGAAAACTAATAAAAGAATGTGGTTCAAAGAACCTGTTATCTTACTTTTATTTATTAAGATACTCGTTTTTCTAACATTAATAAAACAATGTGGTTCAAAGAACCTGTTATCTTACCTTTATCTATTAAGATACTAGTTTTCCTAAAATTTATAAAAACAATGTGGTTCAAAGAAACTATTATCTTACTCTTATTTATTAAGACAATGTTTTTTCCTGAAATTGATAAACGGTGTGCTACACACTTCATGGAAATTGAAAAATTAAATATAATCGAGAACAATCAGAAAATTAATAGTATTATCTTTAAAATGCATAGGATAGGAGCTATGGATGATATCACATTCAAAGATATTTCTGCAAAAGAGATCTTAAACCAGGAAGGTTGTATCTTCTGCCCAAATTGTACAAACTGGATCCTGAACTAATAAAAAAGTTCAACAAATGCCAGCGCTGTATAAAAATGTCCGATTCAAATGAGATAGAATTATTGACTTGCAAGATGTTTCATGCTAAAGCATATGTTGCCCGTTCAATGATAAAAAGAAAGAATATGTAACCAATCATAAGGTTAATCCAAGGTCGTAAATACAGCTTTTGATTTTTGCCATTTAATAAAAGATGTCATTCTTTTGTCCGTTTTGAATTATACTTGGGGTTTGGTATTTTTTTCCATTCGTTATTTTACTTTTGTTTTGCCATTTAATAAGTTACTAGTTTTATTTTGTTATTTTACTTTTATTAAGTTACTAGTTTTTCCGAAACTTAATTAAAGAATGTGGTTCAAAGAAGTTGTTACCTTTCCTTTATTTATTAAGATGATGTTTTTTAATAATTCGTTCTTAAAATTATATGTATCTATTTGACCAAACATTGTCTGGATAATTCTTTACAGAATGAATTTGCTACGTAATACGTCAAATAAATTTCATCTTGGTCGTAAAGTCCTAATGTGGTCTAGATGTGATGAATGGGAAAAGAAATATTATCAAACAGAACTTGATAAATTGCTTAATTTTGAAGTTTAACCTTCGAACTTAGCTGAAATAAAGAGAACTACTTAGATCAGATAAACTCAAATATTGTGAATGCTGTGCATATCGCCGCAAATTCTTGTATTCCCACTGGAAAATTTAGACACTATATAAAACCATATTGGAAAAGTAATAGCTTTGATTACTATCATAACGAGCACGGCAAGCTCGTAAATGTGGCTTTCAATGGGACAAGCACGAATCAATAACGAGATTTTTTTATAAACAGTATAAAGATAAGAAAAGAGAATTTCGAAAGCATAAACGCAAAGCAGAGCGATCATGGGAAACTGAAAAATTTGCTGATGAGCAAAAAGCAGTCGAAATGGACATAGGTCAATTTTATTGTATAGTGCGAAAGCATAGACACAAAAAAACGCCTGCAACATGTTTGACCTACGATGGAAATACAGCTACTCATAATGAGGAATTTGCAAGTTGTGGAGTACGTATTTTAGTGATTTATATACTCCTCATGAAAATGACAATATGTTACAGAAAAAACTCGTGAATATAGCAGTCAAATTAGTAAACTGTTTAATCATTTTTTCGATGTGCCCTACACTAAGGATGAAATATCTGAGCAAATTCAAACATTAAAATGTGGTAAGGCGCCAGGACCGGAATATGTATGCAACGAACATATATTATACGGTGGTAAAATTTTGTTGAAATGGATCTGTTATATTTTTAATTTGATACTTAAATGCGAATATGTACCATTACTATATCGACATGGCATAATAATTCCGTTATATAAAGGAAATAACAAAGACAAAAGTAATCCAAACAGCTATAGAGCTATTATCATAACATCCGTATTTGGAAAGTTACATGAAAAAACAGTTCTACGTCGAATAAATAAAATGCTGACTGCACTTGATAAGACTTTTCCGGATCCATTACAGTTTGAATTTGTACCTGAACATGGTGCTATTCCTACTCTGTACACACTCAAAGAATGTATTAACGTGTTCATGAAAAGTAAATCTAAACTTTATGTGGGTTTTCTAGATAACGAGAAGGCGTTTGATAAAATCTGGCACGACGGACTTTTTCTAAAATTGAAAGAAATCGGTGTAACTGGTAAATTATGGAACATTCTTTTCATGTCTTACAAATCTGCTAGTGCACATGTACAATATAATGGATTTACTAGTGACAATTTCACCATATCCCAGTATGTAGGGCAAGGGATAGTACTCTCATCCTGGCTATTCTCTTTGTACATAGATGACCTAATATTGCAGCTTATTTCGACAAATGGTGGAATACGAATTGGTTATTTGAACATTCCTGCAATTCTTCTTGCGGACGACACAACCCTTCTTAGTGCTTCGCCAAAACGTCTACAAGGTGTTCTTAGCTGTGTACAAACTTATGCTTGCAAATAGAGACTTTAATATAACGGAACAAAATGTTGTGTCTTGACCTTTAATAATATTCTGCAAAATGATGTAAAAAATACAGATATCGACATTAAACTTGGAAAAACAACAATAGTGTGTAAAAATTACACAGTTTATGGTACATTGATAACAAATGATAATTAAACGTTTGAAAGGACAAAAAAATGCTGCCAAGAAGTTAAAGAAAAATCTACACTCATTGTATAGTGTTGGATGTTGGAGTAAACCCGAAAGGCCTCACACCGATTACAAATACGTTAATATGGAAACGTTTCGTTCTTCCTACAGCATTGTACTCTTGCGAAGTATAGGGGTCAATTATCAAATTCTGAAACAAAACTTTTAGAAAGAACACAAATATATGCTGCCCGATATATACAGTGCATGGACAAATATTCACCAACGGACTCGACTACAAGTAACCTTGGTTTATGGTCATTAGACGCTGTAATCGACAAATTTAAGCTTTTGTTTTTCGGGCGATTATGCAGGAGTAAATCGAGTTCAACTCATAAAAATTGTTTAACATATGCATTAGTCAATTTGTTCTGGATGAAAATGCCGAACACACAATAACTTATAGTCTTATTACAACTCTTGTTAAATACGACCTAATTTCTCTCCTTGAAACTAATGTAAATGAGGATTACACACCAGAAAAATTGCTGTGGTCGAAAATCGTCCATCAGTCTATTGAAATTAATGAGGAAAACAGATGAAAAAGTAATTTAGAAAATAGAAACGAACTAATACGGTATTCTAAAATTTACACTACCCTCTGTGAACATAGATTAATTCGGTTGACAGTTTTATATCCTGATGCAAAACTCGAACTTTAAGTGTTTGTGACTTTAGGATCGACAGCCATTAAAATAGCCACATGTATTCAATGTAACAAACAGTCTTCTAATAATGGAGTGTCATGTTTTGTTAACAGAAAGAAATGCTATGTACTATAAAATCGTGGATGAACTACCCATTCAAAAGTCAGTGGATATTTTCAATCTAGACGACGATAACCTTCTTGAAGTACTATTAGGAGCTGTTAATGATACAGTGTACGAACTCGATGTTACAGTCTGGTCTGGAATGATGTATTACACAGCAAAACATGTTTACCCAATGTATAAAAATTCAGACATGTATTATTTGAAAACAGATTTAATTTTGAGTTCTGAATAGACATTGATTGATTAACATTTTTTTTCCCTGTAACTGTGTTTTGTGTATTTATCTAAAAATGTATGATATTTTGCTTATTGTGTAAATAATCACTTGTTTCTTTGTATGCAAAATCTTCATATACATGAAGGAAATATAGATTCATTCATTCATTCATTCATTATTAGATTGACACTTAATTTCACACCGTCTTTAGACCAGGACTCTCAGTTCCTTTTTTGATGAGAAACTTGATATTTTTAGAAATTAACTGTCAGAACAGTTCTTAAAAAGATCATTGCAATGTGTGAGGAACACCGTATAAGCATGCTGTCCAACATATCACTCCTTCTGGAAAAAGTAAAAATCACAAAATACTGAACTCAAGGAAAATTCAAAAGGAAAGTCCTCAATCAAATGGCAAAATCAAAAGTTCAAACACATCAAACGAATGGATAACAACTGTCATATTCCTGACTTGGTACAGGCATTTTCTTATGTAGAAAATGGTGGATTGAACCTGGTTTTATGGCTAGCCAAACCTCTCACTTGTATGACAGTCGCATCAAATTCCATTATATTGACAACGATGCGTGAACAAAACACACAGACACAATTGGTAAAATGACAAAATAGGGTTACAGCAGTCAACATTGTGTTATCATCTTAATCACTATAAAAACAAACAAATTTTACGAAGAAGCACAAAAAGGGGCATACATCAAATTTAACATCCTCATTATGCTTATATCATACAATTATTTTTATCTATGTAAAATCCACCTATAAAGGATGGAAGGTTTTAAGTACTGGCGTAAAATCGCGCGTTTGAAATTCGCACAGGTAGACATAAAATAATTTTGTCGTTCAAAGTATAAAGAGATACATAAATACAGAGTCACGTAAAATGGATATCACAAAAAACAGACTTAGCAGTAAAAGTAATATTAATAAATAAAATAATAGTGTGGTTCAAATTATGACGGGATACATAAGTACAGAGTCACGTCAAATGTATATCACAAAAAACAGACTTAACAGTAAAAGTGATATTAATAAATAAAATAATTTTGTCGTTCAAAGTATGACAGAATACATATGCACAGAGTCACGTAAAATGGATATCACAAAAAACAGACTTAACAGTAAAAGTAATATTAATAAATAAAATAATAGTGTGGTTCAAATTATGACGGGATACATGAGTACAGAGTCACGTCAAATGTATATCACAAAAAACAGACTTAACAGTAAAAGTAATATTAAAAAATGAAATAATTTTGTCGTTCAAAGTATGACGGGATACATAAGCACAGAGTCACGTCAAATGGATATATAAAAACCGGACTTAACAGTAAAAGTAATATTAATAAAGACAAATAAAAGAATACTATAACACGTTATTAAGATGATAAACAACGTCAGTACGCAAAATCTATACTTCAAGACCATCGTGTATTATTTGTGAAGTTGATACGGAATATTTATCAACAAGTTCTTGGTACCTTCCGATGAACTTTTTAGAAAAAGGACAAGACGTTCTTTGACATAACCCTGGTTCATCAACTTTCTGCTCAGACACTGGTGACGTTTTACAAAGTCTGAGTAGGAGCTGCAAGCTCTTGAATACCGAATAAGTTGGGAAATGTATATCCCATATGCAGGTGAAGTTGGTATATTGCTACTAAGGTGGGGGAAATTGATAATTTCAAAATTAAAATCGTCTCGTTTGTCATAGATTTTGGTACTGAGATGACTATGTATGTCAAATTCGAGGTATAAGTCTAAAATGAGGCGGAGGAAGCCGTGTCTGTTTCTTTAATTTCTAGTTCTAGTTCTGGAAAGTGCAGAGAAACAATAGGACGCGGAAATTCAGAAGAGGGTGAACTTCTGCAAAAGTTAACAAACGAAGTTAAAGATAAAAAAAGAAGATATATGAAATGAACGTTACTTACGAGCAATAAGAAATATGTTGACACCGAGTTTTGTGTGGGAAACAATAGAAATTCGACTTTCCTCCATAATACAATGTAAGAAAAATGCATAGATTTCTGAACATGATTCAATATTACTTATTGAAATCATCTTAAAGTTAAATTTCAGAAGATTACATGAACAATCAGTGATACAAAAAGGAGTATCTCATATATGATTATGTTTTTATGAAAAAGAATAGCCAAAAAGAATATATTGTTTTACGAAAATGAATAATTTCCATAGGAAACAGACAACAAAAATATTTCACTGGGAAACTATATACATATGCAACTTGTATTCATGAAACGTTTCCAGGAAATAGAAAGTAAGATGGTATTATTTTACGCGTTAGTATTTCTAAGGGAAACATTTCTTAATATATGGTTTCCCTGGAAATAAATTGAAGACAACTTTATATAGTCAGCTGCACAAGAGCATCCCATATATATGTGTGAACCCTTCAAGGATTCACACAACAAGTATTGCAGCTGCCATCTGGCTATTTCCTCTGTTCTGTAAGCATGGGGCATGAGGATTTTGAAAATTTATATCCTGGCCTGGTAACAACTGAAAATAAAATATCTAGCTTGCTTAGGACAGGATGAAAATGAGTATTCTGCAAAACAAAATGCATGAAAACATTGAATTCAAAAGTTTAAAAAAAAATAAGCATGCGTAGCAACAGATGAAAATGAATATTCAATTCGCAAAAATCATCCTGGCCCCAACTAGAATATCAAATGGTAGTCCCCTTATCCGTCTGTCTATGTATATCTGTCGCAAAGCGTAAAATGAATAATACCGAATGGCTTACTACAAAACTTGTCTTTTTGCTGTACAAAGAGAGATTATCAAAGATTTGCTTAGATTTTAACTGCTTATAAAAATTAAATCATATTTTATTATTTTTCACTAAGTGAAGTACTGTCATGTTTTGTATACATGCCCTCAATGAACCATCAGTTGTAACGAGTCAATAAAAAAATGTAATCTAAAGTTATTTTATTTAGTATTCTGTAAGTGAAAGCTGACGCAAAAAGGATGAAGTAAGGAATAAATAATTGCAATGATATCATCAGTCTTTAGGAGACCTAAACATAGAAAGATGATTTGCCTTATTATGGTGTAATGAAATGAATCTTTGTTCAGAGTTGCCTAGTAAATTCAGTTTGTGGTTAAGTTCAGTCTTCATAAAATCACTACACCCAATGCAATGAAATTTAAAATTTTCCAGAAAACTGCTATTTTTGATATTTTAAAAAACAAATTACGTAAATGCAGTTAATTCCCAATTTATATCAGAATCGGATCTTTAAACATATAATGCAGCACAGTTTGTGCTAAAGATCACTTGATATAACATTGCTAGACCTAATATAATAGATATTTTGAATATTTTCCAGAAGCCTGTTAAATTTTAATGAATTTTAGTATTTTCCCCAAAATGCCGTAAAAATCTAAATATTTTGTAACCAAGTCTTTAATCTTCAGACATGAATGTTTGTGCTAATGTTCACTACATATAATAACTACATCCAATATTTGCAAGAATAAAATATTTTGCAAAAATCTATGATGTTTTAAAGACATATTTTATTTGTACATAAAGCTCCTCATGTTTCTACGTATTTATAAATCACTTGTTTTAAATAAAATTTAGTTTGAGCGTTCCTTGTGAAAGTAAATCCAGACGAGATCTTCGGACACACGAAATTTATCACGTGTTTTAGACAAGCGCTTCGGACACACGAAATTTATAACCTGTTTTTTTATTTGACCCCAAATGCAGTAATCTGCTTTTAAATTTCACAACTGCGTATCTAATCTAAGGGTATGATAGTTTGTGGTAAAGTTCACTTTATATAAAAGAGTCCAGTATATGAAAAAAATTAAATATTTTTTTGAAATCAGCTGAATTTTAATAAATTTTTAATTTATTTACCCAAAAGTACAGTTAAATTGAAATCTGTTTAGTACATCTGTCTTTGTGTAAGAGATGTTAAATTCAACAATTTATTCGCAATGAAACTAGTTTTTATGACAGTGCCATTTTCATTGCTAGTGAACCTATTTCTTTTCAAAAGAATTACATTAAGTATTAAAAAGAAAGCTGATAGAGGTAGTGGCTGGATCGACAGTTGTTAAAACCCTTGCCCATGTCATTGCGTTTTGTTTGGAAATCTTTAAAATAGATCACCCGCTAAACTGTGTCTCGTTTTTGAGTTGTATTTTTGTTGCTTATACAATTGAGGAACAGAAGTCGTACGACTTTATTTTTCGGGATAGCCTTAAAGAATTTACGGATTACAATCAACTTTTGAGAAATTTCTTTCTTCAGAGCAAATAGTGCGCATATAATTTGTACGGTATTATAGCCTTTTGTAGGATATCACAGACTAGAAACGTAAATAGCATCGTAATCGCATCGTAATTTCCGGTAATATCGACCTTTTTTTCTGATTTACATTGCCTGCTAGCTTTCGTAAAAGGTGAAAGCGTCGAGTGTTAAAAAAATCAATTAAACACCGCTACATGTTTATGATTCCGTTCAAAGTCAGTAATCTGGTGAAAGGTAACCTTGATATTATCTTATGCTTTTGTCATTTAAAGAATCTATAGAGTTGATGGCAAATCTTTGATATTTTCAAGGGGCGATTAAGGGATTGACATATTGTCTAGACACATATAAATTGCTGAAAACCGTTTTCTGACCTTAAGATGTCTTTCCATTTTTTTTTTTTTTTCGTTTTGTTTTTGACGTCCATGTATAATCGGTATCGCCTTTATTTATATTTGGAACCTGGTGTGTAAAATTTGTTAATCCATTTCTTTTATCCTGACCAATCTTCTATTAGATATTTAGAAGTATGGATCAATATGAGATGAGAAAATTATGGAATGTTTTAAATAATTTTGACAGACCAAAGGATATGATTATTTTGAAAAATTGAATACTTACGACGATCGAGAAGAACGGTGAAGTTACGAAAGTGAAATTTGGGCAGCAGTAAAAGAATTAAAAAACGTGAAAGTGCCAAGGTATCATGATATGATTTAAATGAATATATCAAATCAACCATTCATTTTATGGTGCCATTATATCTGTAATATTTAATAAAATATAAGATTCTGGAGCCATTCATAAAGCTTTGACCTTATTAAATTACCCTTTTTCAAAACCAAGGAGACACCTTAAATCCTAACTTATATAGGGAATTACACTTGTGTCTTCCATGGGAAAATTATTTACTGCAGATTTGAATGGTAGACTTTCAAAACATTCCGAATTATTTGAAGTGATTCCTAAAGCACAAGTAGGCTTCATGGAAGGCAAATTTTCATCCGGATTTATGCCGATGATATAAAAATAAGAAGATGTGGTATGAGACAACTCTCCACCAGAGATCAAAGGACATAGAAGTTAACAACTATAGGTCACCGTACGGCCTTCAACAATGAGTAAAACCCATACCGCATAGTAAGCTTTTAAAGGCCCCGAAATGACAAATGTAAAACAATTCAAACGAGAAAACGAACAGCCTGATTTATGTACAAAACAAAACGAAAAACAGTTATGATATACAGCAACAAACGATAACCACTAAAATACAGGCTTCTGACTTTGGACAGGCACATACAGAATACGGCAGGGTTAAACATGTTTACTGGCGCCAAACCATCCCCATAACCTGGCACAGTGGTGTAACAGTATAACATAAAAACAAACTATAGAAATCAGTTAAAATGGGCTTACTTCATCAAATCTTTGAAACCCTAACAAAAACACAAAAGACGCAAAGTACAGATCTGAAAGTACTCTTGGCTACTGAAATCTAGTTCAGAGCCTATAACAACTAATAACAAATCATGTGTCTAAGACTAAAATATCAATCAGTACACATCCAACACCCAATGGATTTAGTGTAAAGGCGCCATAAACAGTCAGAGAAAATCAGACACCATAATACTTGCTGAATCATCGAGTGATATGTAGAATACATTAGATAAGTTTTAGTTGTATTGTACAGAGAAAAAGTAGAAGAAACAACATACATGATTTAAAATTATATGGTTCAGATTTAGAAATCTTATCTTGGGTTACTGTTTAATTGTAATGATAGAATTACAAATGCCAAGACAAAATTAATAGATCAAGCAGAAAAGGATTGTTATGCTTTTACAGAAAAATAAAAAAAAAATATGTATCCCTATTTATGTAGGGCATAGGACATTTGAGCGAAAATAAAAAATGCACATAGGGTCATTTGAGCGCCGCCATCTTAGGACATTTTAGCGCCGGAATATTAACCTTACCTGGATTTTCAAATAGGACGTTTAAGCGAAATTTCCTGTGAAAATTTTATATGAATTGAGAAAATATTTTTAAAAATTAAGAAAAAAAAGAGTAAGTTTTAAAATAATATATATTTTTTATTTCAAACCCCCTACTTACCAATCAATTCTACTATAATTCATTGGCTATACTATTTTCTTTGTTCTACATTTTTATATTTATAAAGTGAAATGTCCCTTGGCACTTGAGATCTTAATACTAATTCATGTACATGTTAAAATGGATATAGCAGGGGTAAGAGATTATATCTGGCGAACGGAACAGTACTCTTCATCATTCTTATTTTTTTACTATGAATAACAAAATTATTTATTTTGTAAACAATATTTCCGTACTCCATGTATACCTTACAACAAAATTATTTTTATTTACCTGTGTACGTTATTTTATTTGGCGGCTTTTTGTCCAAGGTTATGGTTGTCTTTCTGATATTGTTTTACATCTAACCTCCTTGTTTTATTAATTTTGTATTTACATTGTGTCATAGATCAAATTTATTCGTTCAGTGTATGTTCACTTGTTTTTGTTAATATGTCTTTTGATTGAGTTAAGCCATTGCAATTGATATTTTATAGCGGGTCTTTCTATGTTGTGATGTTACACTATTGTTTCAGGTTAGGGTAAAGGTTGTCGCCTATTAAAACATTTAAACCCGCTGCATTTGTTTGCACCTGTCCTAAGTTAGGAACCTGATGTTCAGTGGTTGTCGTTTGTTGATGTGGTTCATAAGTGTTTCTCGTTTCTCGTTTTTTATATAGATTAGACCGTTGGTTTTCCTGTTTGAATGGTTTTACACTAGTCATTTTGGGGACCTTTATAGCTTGCTGTTCGGTGTGAGCCAAGGCTCCGTGTTGAAGGCAGTACTTTGACCTATAATGGTTTACTTTTACAAATTGTGATTTGATGGAGAGTTGTCTCATTTGCACTCATACCACATCTTCTTATATCTATCAGCTAGGATTATTGTACCAACTATTGTATAACATCCATAATTCTGGAAATATTGCATCAAAGTGCATCAATTTTATAAAAATCCATATAAGAAAACACAGGTTTGGGTAATGTATGGAACAATCCGAGTATTTTTAGAATTATTGATAAATTTTGCGCGAGCAGTTCATTCAAAAGTGGCATAGCGATGATGAAAACTCCCCAAGGGGTGGATAGTATTTATTGTTTAGATTTAATTTTTGCTTAGAAAAATACTTCATTTGATTAAAAAGGACCAGAGAATATGTTTAACTAGACGTAGATGCTCAAATATCAACATTCCTATAGAACCTAGTCGCTGGAACAATGTTCAAAAAGAAGTTAGATTAATTATGCACTTTGTGTAATGATAATTGCATTGGTTATCAGTTTAATTTATCTATATTGTAGAGATGAAAGGATTGTTGTCTTTATGTAATGTAAAAGTCTAACTAGTATATATATTTGTTTAGGGGCCAGCTTAAGGACGCCTCCGGGTGCGGGAATTTCTCGCTGCATTGAAGACCTATTGGTGACCTTCTGTTGTTGTCTGTTCTGTGGTCGGGTTGTTGTTTCTTTGACACATTCCCAATTTCCATTCTCAATTTTATTGAATTATTTAACATTTTTTACAAAAAAACTTATATGCAAATGTCTTTTTATATGATAACAAAGTGACTAATTATTTTATTTTTTTCTGTTCTATTTTGTTCACTATTGTGTTATGTTGTTTGCATTATTTGTCTGACTCTTGTTACAGTGTAAACTGTCCTGAGTGTTAAATAAAGTTCTTTTTAATTTTGTTGTAAATATCAATTGATTATGAACACTAAGTTTAATTACATCCCAGCAAAAATGAATATTAGCGTCCTTACAAGTTCTTATGCCATATGTAACATAGTCACAGATAACTTTATCACACTTCTTCATAATTACCAGTAAATAAACAAAACAATTGCAAAGGAAGAGAAATTTATTTAAATGAATAAGAACTTTGCAGAATAGAATCAAGCGGAATACTTTAAAAAAAAACAGTATTCTCAAGTAAATTGTACGATTGCATCATAAGAAAAGATCAAACACTTAATTCGTTATAAAAATAGGAAAATGTGGTATGATTGCCAATGAGACAACTCTCCACCAGAGACCAAGTGACGTAGAAGGTTAGCAACTCTAGATATAGGCCACCGTACAACCTTCAAGAATAAGCAAACCTCAAACCGCATAGCAAGCTATAAAAGGCTCAGAAATGACAAATGTAAAACAATTCAAACGAGAAAACTAACGGTCTGCTGTATGTTCAATACAATAAACGAAAACAAATATGAAACACCGCAGCAAACGATAACCACTGATTTGGGACAGGCACATACAGAATGTTGCGGAGTTAAACATGTTTGCGGGCACACCAACCCTCCCTCTAACATGGGACAGTGGTGTGACATCACATCATAAGAACAAACTATTAAATTTAATCAATTAATAGGACTAAACGCATTACATCGGTACAGATCACAAAAACACAAAAGACACAAATGACAGATCGTGTATTTTTATGATATGTAAATTGTAAAATGTGTTTTTCGTAGAGTATTACCTGGTAATAATATTTGCTTTAGGAAAGAGTTAATGCTATAACATCGACTGCTGTTTAAAGGAAGCTGTATAAGTCAGTGACCTAACAGCTCTTGCTTCATGTTGTGTACATATCCTATATTTTCAGAAAGGAATCGGAATTCAAACCTTGCATAAACTTATAAAGTTCTATCAATACAGGTGAAATTGAACGAACTAATTTAATCTGAATAGATCGCAGCTTAATTCTTTGATGTGTTGCTATTTGTATTATAGAAACAGCATGCTACTGAGAACAAAGCTTCGAGAAAGTTTGCTATTCAATATTTATCGTATAATAGAATAAGTAGGCCTCCCACCATAAATCTATCATTTGTTAACCATTTTTCTTAAAACAGGTCATTCAAACTATATTTTACAATGAGTTAATGATATAATTCAATTGTAAACCAATGAACCCAATATTGCTCAGGTGAACAGCTGAAATCAGTTTGTTTAGTGTTGTCACATCTTGCTTCAAGTAAAATAAATTAATACCTGCTTTTCACCTTATTTTAAACAAAAAATAGTCAACATGGTTTTTGAAGGGGTTCGTGTTGTACTGTCTTTTTCTTTTCGTCGTTTTTTGCTATGGTTTTGTCGGTTTATATTCGACTAAGGGGTTTTGTCGGCCTTATGTGCATCAAAGCACGAAGAGGTTTAAGTAAGTAAGTAAGGGGTTTATTTTGATTGTCCCTGTGGTATCTTTCGTCGTTTTTTGCTATGGTTTTGTCGGTTTATATTCGACTAAGGGGTTTTGATTGTCCCTGTGGTATCTTTCGTCTTTTTTTGCTATGGTTTTGTCGATTTCTATTCGACTAAGCGGTTTTGATTGTCCCTGTGGTATCTTTCGTCGTTTTTTGCTATGGTTTTGTCGGTTTATATTCGACTAAGGGGTTTTGTTTGTCCCTGTGGTATCTTTCGTCGTTTTTTGCTATGGTTTTGTCGGTTTATATTCGACTAAGGGGTTTTGATTGTCCCTGTGGTATCTTTTGTCGTTTTTTGCTACGGTTTTGTCGGTGTATATTCGACTAAGGGGTTTTGATTGTCCCTGTGGTATCTTACGTCGTTTTTTGCTATGGTATTGTCGGTTTATATTCGACTAAGGAGTTTTGATTGTCCCTGTGGTATCTTTCGTCGTTTGTTGCTATGGTTTTGTCGGTTGATATTCGACTAAGGGGTTTTGATTGTCCCTCTCGTATCTTTCGCCTCTTTTTTAACTCGCGCATTGTTTTGAAAATAATATTTTTCACGCGACTGTGTTCTACATGATCCCTATGCATGATTCATCAACTCTAAAAATGTGAGTACTTTGTTATATAGTTTTTTTTTTGGTGGATAATCGTTTAATATCTGCTGTTGAATGGATAGAAAAATGTTAAGACAGAAAAGCAAATAAACTAGTTCACACTTGATAGGTCACCCGATATTTTTCATAAAACATGAACTATTAAGTATTGTTGCTGAGACAAAACTGAAAGAACTGACTTACTAAGGCTATGGGTCGTACTATTCTCGATATTACAGACGATAAAAGGATGGATATATATGATGGCCAAAAAAGACACTGTTACTAGGGAAGAAGGGATGTAATTTGTAAATCTATTTTAGAGGTAAACAAGTATTGAGATCACTTCACCCTTGCCTCCATTGGTTGTTAAACCGAATGATATCAAATAAGCTAGAAAGAATGATGACCAGTGAGTTTAGAGTTGATGTAAAAAACAAAACACCAACAAAAAAAAACTAACAAAACACCAAGCATCCTTAAAATAACTACATCATACGGTGATTTCGAGTAAACTTATACAGAAAATGTATATAATATACTCATATATTTGACTGGTATTATAAGTAACTACTTTTTCAGTCTGATTATAATCATATTAAAAAAGTAAAATTATTTTCATGTACTTAATAACTTTTGTCGATTATCATTTAAGACGCATTTCCGTTAGGTTCAACCTTTTTGCACGCTCGGGAAATAACATCGGATTTGAATTGAGCTCAACAATAATATAATTTTATAGATGTAAATTGTCATGACATCAACCAATTTTAATAAAATAACATTTAATACAATGTAAATCAAAAGTTACATTTATTGTTGTAGTGTAAACATAAAACAGTAAATAGGAAATTTCTCTATCCATCATAATACAGTAGTGTTTGAATAACTAAACACACTGGTATAATAATAAACGTACATAAAATCCATATTTTCCTGTGAAAAAAAAAATAATCCAGGAAACTGATGCTGATGTTCAATTTGATAAATTATAGAAATCTGTCTTATACACAATATCCTTTCTTTTCCATAACATCCATCTTTTCCTTCAAAAACATTATACAGGTAACTGATGTTGATTTTCAATTTTATGAATTAAAGAAACTTTTCATATAAACAATATCCTTTCTTTTCCATTATACTATTTATAATACTATGTGATAAGCAAGAATTTGAATGGAGAAAGATAAACAAACAAATCTGACAACAAAAAGATAAGCTGTTACAGTTTGCTGTAAAACAATGAGCTGACACGCTCTACATGTCCCGAAAAAGAAAACGCTGAGTAACGCGATCATGTGATAATCTTATTATCGAAAACTTCTTTTAAGGTGGCAATAAAACAACCAACACAAAGCGAACATATTCTTACTGGGAATAATAATATAAGAAAGGCAGAATATACCAATGGGATATTCAAACTTATAGTCGAAGAAAACTGATAAAGCCATGGCAAAAAAAAAAAAAAAAAAAACACGAGCAACACGAACCCAACCCAAAAAACCAGGGTTGACACGTAAAAACTATTTCCACATCCTTGACTTGTACAGAGCACGTCAGCCAATATAATTCACAATAAAACTATCAGAAAATGATAATTTTAACAAAGCATAGTTTAAAGTAAAGTTCACTTTTTATAAAAAAAAATCGCCGTGTCCAGTATATGAAAACAATCAAATATTTTTCTTTGAATTTTAATCAATTTTTTAATTTATTTTTCCAAAAAAAAAACCAGTTAAATTAGTACATCGGTCTTTGTATAAGAGATGTTAAATTCATCAATTTATTCGCAATAAGACTATTTTTAATGACAGTGCAATTTTCACTTGCTAGCGAACCTTTTTTTTTTTTAAAAGAATTACAATAAGTATTAAAAGAAAGTTGATAGACGTAGTGCCGAGATCCAAGGTTTTTAAAACCCTTGCCCATTTCATTGCGTTTGTTTGAAAATCTCTAAAATAGATCAACCGCAAAACTGTGTCTCGTTTTAGGGTTGTATTTTTGTTGCTTATACAATTCAGGAACAGAATCCGTATGACTTTTTTTCGGAATAGCCAAAAAAATTACGGAATACAATCAATTTTTGAGAAATTTCTTTCGCGTGAGCAAATAGTAAGCATATAATTTGTAATTTTGTATTAAAGCCTTTTGTAGGATATCAAAGACTAGAAACGTAAATAGTATCGTAATTGCATTTTTCCCGGTAATATCGAACTTTTTCTGATTTACATTCCCTGCTACTTTTCGTAAAAGGTGGAAGCGTCGAGTTTTCAAAAAATCAATTAAACCCCGCTGCATGTTTATGATTCCGTTCAAAGTCAGTAACCTCGGGAATAGTAACCTTTTAATTATCGTAGTTTTTTTGTCATTTAAAGAATCTAAAATTGATGGCAGGTCTTTGATATTTTCTGCAGGTGATTAAGGGATTGACATATTGTCTAGACACATATAAATTGCTGAAAACCGTTTTCTGACCTACATATGCTTTAAGATTTTTTTTTTTTTTTTGTATCGTTTGGTTGCTCTCTTTGACGTCAATGTATAACCAGTATCGCCTTTTATTCATATTTGGAAGCTGCTGTGTAAAATTTGTTAATCCATTTCTTCTATCCGGAACTACTAGTATCTTCTTATAGATATGTAACAGAATGTATCAATACGAGCCGAGACAATTATGGAATGTTTAAAATAATTTTGACAGACCAAAGGATAGAAACACACCAATAAATCTTGATGAATTCCATGATTATTTCGAAAAATTGAATATTGACAACGATCGAGATGAACGGTGAAGTAACGGAAATTGAAATTTGGGAAGCAGCAAAAGATTTAAAAACTGGAAAGCGGCAAGGTATGATATGGTCTAAATGAATATATATCAAATCAACCATTCATGTTATGATGCCATTATATCTCAAGTAATATCTAATATGAATAGAACACACCCACGAAATCGCGGGTCCGTGACTGAAAGTACCTACTCCTTATTTTAAGCCTGGATTTTTAGTATTCGTATTATCATTTAATAAACTCGTGCTGCATAATTATAAGGTGCACAGTTTTCTCTGCTTTCAAATTCTTTCTGTTTGAATCCGTCCTGGTTTATTACTACAAACGGAAACTACTTGTAGATATATATTTATTTGTTCATTGATTGAATTTAGTAGTGTCAATCCCTGTATAATGACGAAGTTCAGGTGTAATTATTACCCCCAAATACACCGTTTGGTGGTGTGCCTGACAGAGACGGAACGTACAGATTAGGTAACAGGTAACATGTGACATGGTATATATCGGATTCGACCCGGAACTTGTTAATTATTGGTAATATTAATTATGTGGAAAACAAAAGGACCTGGAATGGTGAAATTTTTAATCAACACCATTGTCCTGTATTAGTTATATATAAAGTTGAATTCTTTGATGCGTCGTTTTTACATCATGCCGGCTAACAAATCGGACCTCGTTATTTTAGTAGTATAGATATTAGATTCTGGAGCCATTCATAAAGCTTGGACCTTATTGAATTATCCTTTTCAAAAATAAGGGAGACACCTTAAATCCTAACTTATATAGAGGAATTGCACCTGTGTCTTCCATGGGAAAATTATTTACTACAGATTTGAATGGTAGACTTTCAAAATATTCCGAATTATTTGAAGTGATTCCTAAAGCACATGTAGGCTTCATTGAAGACATTGTCATCCGGATTTATGCCGATGATATAAAAATAAGAAGATGTGGTATGAGACAACTCTCCGCCAGAGACCAAAGAAAATAGAAGTTAACAACTATAGGTCACCGTACGGTCTACAACAATGAGTAAAATCCATACCTCATAGTAAGCTTCAAAAGCCCCAAAATGACAAATGTAAAACAATTCAAACGAGAAAACGAACAGCCTGATTTATGTACAAAACAAAACGATAAACAGTTATGATATACAGAAACAAACGATAACCACTAATAATAAATCATGTGTCTAAGACTAAAATATCAATCAGTACACCTCCAACATACAATGGATTTAGTGTAAAGGTGTCATTAACCGTACGAGAAAAATTAGACACCATAATACTTGCTGAATCAGCGTATATATGCAGAATACATAAGATACGTTTGAGTTGTATTGTAGGGATTTTCTCAAAGAGAAAAAGTAGAAGAAACCACATACATGATTTCAAATTATATGGTTCAGATTTAACAATCTAATTAAAATATAGAACTCTGATTTCGTTATACTACATACGAGATCTAACAACTACCCGTATAAGGTTTCACTTCTGAAGGATTTTGCATGTGACTTTTTCAACCAATCAGAATTCTAGTTATCGAATCTGAACAGCGCACGCGGAACATTATATTTGAATGAGGTTCATTGAAAGGTCCCGAGGGTATCCAAAAATAGAAACAACGGGACCTAAAATTTATCGCTTCGACTGTTAATCGTTTGGAAAGTTTTTAAATCTCTTTCGTCGTCATATTGTAACTAGAGCCATGAATATTTGAAATATGTGACGTTTGTCATAGTTTTCAGAAGTGCCTCATATGCTTTATGACTTGAGGTCGGATCGTTATCGTGGAAATTAAAGAGTACAGTAAACACTTTTAAGCTGTACACTATAGCTGTGCTTCCCTCTGCCAGGTGTGGATCAAGGATTTTGATAAGGGGTGCAAACTATGCATAGTTTGAATGGGACATGTAAAAAGTCTAAGCATTGATAAACCATACATATATATGTGTAGCGCCACAAGCACCCCCCCCTCCCCACCTCGGCTTGCATACAAGAAAAAAACTGTTCTCTATTAGCTGCTCTGGTGAAGTTTTTTTTAGCTCAGTTGGTAGAGTCTACTAGAGAGATGCCTTACTGTCCTATTTTTGTGAACTGTCGGGGGTCTCTTTTATTTTGTATCTAGTAAGAAAAAATCTTAGGTAGTAGGCTATATATTTAAATACACGTGTATTTCCTATACAATTCCCATGCTGTAGCGGATACATATATACCAAACACCAATCCTAGTCTTTCATTGACATAATAGATATTTTTACTGCTTGTTTGCTAGACACCTTCCTTCATTAGAATACATCCATTCAAAAATTCATCAATATCACTAAATTTTATTATTTTTTTCTTATATGTACCTTTTATTAATCTTAAAATCTAGATAAAAAAAGTGGCAAGGTTAAGATCTATACTTTAACAAGAGTGTATAAGCTGAAATGTCTTGCCTGATTACATATGATTGAATGTATGTTGAAAGTCTGATATATGAAGGTTTCACTACAAGCATCATATAAACTTAACATTATCCATGATTATGAGGTCAAGGTCAGATGAACCATCACTATAAACTGCTGAGTCTGAATTCAAAAGGACCATATTTTGTGCACAACCAGTAAGGTAGAGCACAGATGTTACTTGACACGACTCAACATAATCAGGACAGTACTTAACTGTACTTGACTTTAGTCTAGACTTTACTTAATCAGTCTCAATGAGTACTTGATAATCTTGGTCTAGTCTGAATATGGTCTCGACAAATGATCGACTGGTCTGTACTTAATAGTCTCGAGCAGTCTTGACTTGGTCTGAATCAGCCCATCTATCTGTATATACATATACATAAAATCATCAGACCGGAATAAAATTCGAACTTGATCTGTAACTTGTCATGATAAAACAATACACCAAAAATCAAATCAATATCTTCAAGCACGAAGCAAAAAGTGTGGAAAACTGATTTGCCGGACTGACGGATGGACAGACAGACAGACAGACGGACAGAGTGCAAACCTAAAGTCCCTTCGACTTTGTTGGTAGGGGACTAATAATCAGGCATTTTGTAATATCAATATATGATTTAGATAGCTGTGAATTTAGCTCGAACTGAAAATTCTTGCATTTTTACCTTTTAAATAAATCCTTACATTTATAGCTAGCAATAAACCAGACTTCCAAATAACCTTGCATTTTGTAAGATCAATATATGATTGAGATAGCTGTAGAGTTTTATTAAAATCCAAGTTAATTTGAAAAAGTTATAGACATTTTTAAAGGTGACTATCTGAATTTAGTCCAAAATGAAAATCCTAGCTTTTTTTACCTTTTAATCAAATTGTTAAATTTGAAAGCAATAAACTAAATTATCAATAACCTTTTGTAAGATCAATATATAAATGACATAGATGGGCTGATTCAGGCTGGGTCAAGACCAGTTGAGATTAAATGAAAAGTTCAAAACTGAATCTAGCATTGGTCAAGCATTTGTGGAGACTTATATATTCAGACATAAATTAACCCATTAGTTTTCTAGTTTGGAATGTTTTCCATTTGTCATTTCAGGGCCACTTATTGCTATGTGGTATGGGCTTTGCTCATTGTTGAAGGCCATATGGTAACCTATAGTTGTTCATTTCTGTGTCATTTGGTCTCTTGTGAAGAGTTGCCTCATTGGCAATCATACCACATCCTCTTATTTTTATATTTACCAAGATTATCAAGTACTCAATCTGACTTAAGTAAGTCTAGACAAAGGTCAACTACATTTAAGTACTGTTGAGTCTTGTCAAGTAAAATCTGTGCTTGACCTTTCTGGTTGAGTACAAAATATGGTCTTTTCAGATTCTGAGCAGATTGTAGTGCATGCCAGACAAACATGTTCACCTTACATTCATTACATACATCAAACATAGTGGTCTTATATTTTTGAGTACTTGGAAAAAAGACCAAATCAAAACTTTCCATTGACAAATGAACCATGAGAATGATGTCACAGTCATATGAATTCTACCTGTATGTCTAGTCACTAAGTTTCTGTCCATCAAATGTCCATTGTCCTTGACCTAATTTTTTATGGTTCAGTGACTGCTTGAATAAAAATCATACATTTTTGTGTACAAGGTATGAAACATCCAGGTCATCTATCTTCTGAAATATCAAACTTTATTCAAATATGCTGATTGTAATCCCTAGGTGTCGCATTTTGCAACAATGGTCTCAGGTGACACGAAAACTATTTCAATCACATTTCATGTGCCTGTACCAAGCATAAACCCTGTTGTAGACTTGTAGTACATGTTGCATGGCGTATAGTTTTTATTTTTTTATTTTTAGAATTGTGTATTAAATGCATATGACAGATCTATATAAAATAGATGTGGTACATGTAGTGATGTACATGTACATGAATGATTATCACAGACACAATGAACAAGATATTTCTGCTAAATTTATTCACTACTTTTATAGACACATTAAAGACTAGAGCTTGACATATTGCATAGACAATTGACTTTCCTTCTATTGAAGCCTTATATATACACGTAGGTTTCATTCTAGATGTCATTTAATTATTTTTTGCTATTTCAGTTGCTGTCAGTCTACTACAAAGCAGGATTAATATTCATATCACATTAACATATTCTCGTCCTGAATATGCATATTAATTTGCCACTGGACTGTAAGCAGCTATCCATCATCATCATTGACATGTATATAAACGTTTCATGTATAGTATCTCTTCTTGTTCATATGTAAACTTTGACCTACTGCTTTATATACATTTTGTAGAATCTGAGAAATGGAATTAACCACAAGTTGCAAAAAAAATTAACCTTAATCACTGATGGGTGAAATGAGGTTGAGGTCACATGAACACCGGCTTTTGTTTGATTTTATTTTTACCTAATATATATACCTTAATGTTTTATTTAGATATCTGTAGACTTATAAGTTGAAAAAAATTGAATGACAAGTTGAACACTGTCTGACAACACATGTAAACCTTGGATCCAATACATGTATACCAAATATAGTTATCTTATTACTTATAATATGCCACAAATTCAATTGATAAAATCACTACATATGTAGTTTTTTAAGGAGTCGCTGAACAATGAAAATGAGGAAAAGGACAATGGACATATGACTTGACAGAAACTTCTAAACATAAGGATTCTTTATACATTATGATTTTAAGTATGAAAAATCCATGATTTCTACCCTCTGAAATATAAAACTTTATATAAATAGTAAATGTTGTTGTCCGATTAGCATTTCATGTCTTGCATGTCTTCTATTTTAAAACTTTTGTCACAGGCAGGACAAAACTGGAGACCTTGGAGGAATTAAGCTTCCTTATAAGCCTCATGGTGATAGTCAGTAAATAAAAGGTACAATTATCTGGAGGAAAATGAACAAGGAAGATACAAAAAGTGCATGACTTTTTTGTAGTCTTCAGTTCCAGAACAAACATAGTTGTCAGAAAAATTATTTTTAATTATCTGGTTTATCCATTCAAATAAAGACAGAAGAAATCTATCTATTACTAACTGTTCTGAACTGCATTTTATTTAATGAACTTATAGCAATGTCAACATGTACAATGTACCTGGCAAGCAACAATCTTTTAGTTTACAAGTACAACAGCTTGATCCATATGTGATCCAAAATGTGCAGAATGCTATTATGGTGGGAGGTTCAACTTCACTTTATACTTCTCAACATTACTTTGAATATTAAATCCTATATCACCTTCATTACTGGTGATCATCATGTCATGTACATGTAGAACTTATTTTTAAACTTCTATTGGAAACCAGATTGGTCAAATATGTCTTCATAACGAGTTGAAAATATGGAATGTCTTGGACTAGGTTCCGTGGCTACCAAAGATTTAAAGAATGTCTGTTGGTCATGAATCTATATTGTATATGACTGTTACATGTATAAATGAAAAGGCTTTTATATCTTAGCTTTTTACAGACATCATTGACATTTATATTAGCAAACAATTTGCATTTCCTGGCATATCTATTTGTTTGGTGGCTGAACATTTCCAAATGCATATTTCATGTTTTTCACATCCTTTTTAGTTTTCTGATGAAAATGCTGTTGCTTCCAGTTGATACAGATTCTATAGCTGAGCCTGTGTCTGGCCATTTCTTTATGTCTGGCATGTGTGTGAATTATTCACAGTGACTCTCAATTTCATTTCCCAAACTTTCTGTGTCTGATTCCTTTCCATGAAGCTATATAGACCAGGGAAGAATGTCTGCTCCTGAAATATCAATTTAGATATACTTATGGAATATTCAAAACAATGCTGACTCCATTATAAAGCTTGTTTAAGATTATTTAACATCCATTTCAAAGGATCTCATTTAATTTTTTTTCTTTAATAATTATTACTAGCTTTTCCAGACTAAAAGGTGAAGAAAAAATGTACATGCATGTTTGTTTAGGGTTTCCCTACCTACATGTACATACCCTGTTACTTAATACTAGTGTTTATTCAAACACATTTTAATTGATATGTTCCTCTGGTTAATGGCAGAATGTTTTATTGTCCTTAAATAAATGTTACTTAAAGAGATAGGTTATCTAAAGTAAATTTATAAATTGACATTGTGAATCCATTTCTAGGACCCACATCTTCTTATCTTTGAACATTTTTTGGGGAAATAAAAAAACTGGTCCTTGAGTAATCCTTTTTGGGATTAGTCCTTGAGGTGTGGATTGATGATTTCATGATCTTATTCTATATTGCAATTTTACGGTATCTTTTAAAAACTAAATATTTGTTATTATTGAGTGTTTATTTATGACAATGAGATTAAAAAATATTTATTTAGAATTATAAAAGACATAGTTAGTTTTCTCGTTTGAATTGTTTCACAATTGTCATTTCGGGGCCTTTTATAGCTGACTATGTGGTATGGGTTTTGTTCATTGTTGAAGGCTGTACAGTGACCTATAGTTTGGTAACTTCTATGTCATTTGGTCTCTTGTGAAGAGTTGTCCCATTGACAATCATACAACATCTTTTTATTTTCATATACTAGTAGCAATGTGGCAAACTAATTTTGTTGTTAGATAAGGAAATTTTAAACGAAAAATATGTTTTTGTTTGTTGGCGAAAAAAATTGAAAGTGGCGAAAAATATATTGTTTTGGCAAAATTGGCGAAAAGAAAAATTGACAGGGAAACCCTGGTGGGTTCCCTAATCAAATTTGTATGTATTTATTATCAGAATCAGTACACAAATCTTTAAACTTGTATTTCATTTCATTTCACTTTTTTACTTTTTGTTTAGCATCATCATTTCCAGACATTAATTTTATAGATACCTATTGATTTTGTTTGATGGTTTGTTGTTTTCTGAACAATTTAACATACATGTATGTACTATGATAGAGATAGCCTCATCTGTCTTGTTCTTCTATATATTGATCAAGTATATGTATTGGACATGTTGCAAGTAAAGAGAGAGTATTCTATCAGTCAAGAGCATAATTACTTAAACATGTCTTCAAAATTATTTATACTAGTAATGTTAAGAATGAGATAATGTTAGTAGAAAAACTTCTTCAATGGTATCCATATTGATAAAAATCTATGATGGTCAATTCACATAGATAAAGTATGTGAAATTTTTTCAAGCAGATTATACCTGCTAAATAGATTAAAACGATACTTGCCTCGCAAAGGTCTTATCCTTTTTTATAACAGTTATATATTACCAATAATTGATTAGTGTTGCACCATATGGGGTTTTACCGCAAATTGCAACATTGAGCGGATTCATAAATTACAAAAGCGCACAGCAAGATTAATTTTGAATAAGCCTTTTGATTATCCATCAATAGCAATGTTTAAAGAACTTAATTGGATGACCATTTTACGCGGATAAAACATTTTCAAGACATTTTAATGTTTAAATGTATGAATGGACTCGCGCCAGATTATCTTACAAGTAAATTTACTGCGTGCAGTGATCTATATAGCTATTCTCTTAGGTCAACAACATCTGGACATCTTCATATACCAAGGCCAAAGTCTGAATACTTCAAAAAGACTTTTCAATATTCTGGTCTAATCATTTGGAATAGTTTGCCAAATGATATAAAGGATTTAAGACATATAGAAAGCTTTAAGATGAAATGTGCTAATCTCTTTATCACAAAACAAAATGAGTAGACAAACTTTTTTTTAGGACATTCTTGCCTTGCTAGTTCTACAGTCTGTTTTCATGCTTGTGTATATACATTTGTAATTGTGTACATCTCTATTGATTATTGTGTTATATGCATTGATTGTTTTATGAATTGTTCATTTAAATGTGTGAAGGCCTTGTGTGAGATTAACAATTGTATGTTAAATGAGTTACCTTCGTTAAATAAAGAATTTATTAGGTCTTTCCACTTTTCTGTGGAAAGACCTATTGGTTTTCTTCTGATTATTAGGTCTTTCCACTTTTCCGTGGAAAGACCTTTTCTTTGTTCTGATTATTTAGGTCTTTCCACGTTTCCGTGGAAAGACCTATTACTTTTGTTCTGATTATTTTTTTTTTTTTTTTTCTTCCGCCTAATTTTTTCATCTGCTGTATTGTTATTTCAAATATGTCGCTTGGGTATTTTGTATATGATATCGAACAGTTTATACGCTTTTGAAACTGACACCGCTTAACCGAACACTTCACTTTGTAAGAGTTATCTCCCAGAACACTGTTTTTCTTGTGTATACTACTCCTTTGCAACCGTAAAAGATTACGATAAATTTGTTTATCAAATTACTCGTTACATCCTCAGGTTGTCAAGAATCATTTGGATCGAAGGGATCTGAACATTCCATATGAGAGTTATTTCCCCTTATATATTTGACATGTGAGAAATATAAAAGAAACTCATTAGTCTTAAGTGATAGAGACTTAGAGTCTTCTGATTTGAGGTCCTGGGTCAATCAAAATGAAAAAAAGGTCAAGGTCAAAGGTCAAGGTCATGTTATAATTTTTTTACTTTAGCTTGTTTTCACTTCTCCTAAAAACTTTATAAGATATCGACAAAAGATTTTATTAAATTGTTAGTTGTGATTTGTCGCAATAGGAAATTTTATTCGAAAGGAAGTGGCAACTTTCACTTAGAGTTTTCTCCCTTAAATGTTAAAATAAAATGTATTGTAATATATCTCATTAACAATACTCAGAAAGACCTAGTCTTTTGATATGAGTCCTTTCTTGATGACCTTGAAAATAAGGTCAAGGTCATATGTAAATTTGACGTTCTAGATTTTGACCTTTGCTTTTATTTCATATTTATGCATGATAAAGCCATGGAACTTTTAGCATTAGGTTGCAAGCCATTTGACCTTGAAAGCAACAGGAAATGACCTTATGTAAACCGGAAGTAGCTATTGTTTGTACTTATTTAATGTAAAAGTATATAGAACCATATATTTTGGAATCCTTGTCAAGTAAACTATCAAATAATACCAGAAGTGACATTTTTCAGACAGGAAGTAACAAATAATATCCCTTTTTTAAACAAAAGTGTTTAGAAACCATATATTTTTAAATCAGCATACAATAAGCTATCATTTGACACTGGAAATGACATTTTAAACTGAATTTTATTATTTTCATTTCAAAATATATCGTTTTCAGGTGGAAGACCTTCAATTGTTCTCTGAACAATTGGTTTTAATTTTTTTTTTTCTTCCGCCTAATTTTTTTTATGCGCTGTACTATTATTTCAAAAGATGTCGCTTAGATATTTTGCATATGATATCGAACAGTTTATACGCTTTTGAAACTGACACCGCTTAACCGAACACTTTCTCATGTTAGAGTTATCTCCCCGAACATTGTTTTTCTTGTGCGTACTACTCCATCGCAACCATTAAAGATTACGACAAATTTATTTACCAAATTACTCGTTACATCTTCAGGTTGTCAAGAATAATTTTGATCGAAGAGATCTGAACATTCCATATGAGAATTATTTCCCCTTATGTATTTGACATAAGAGAAATGTAATAAAAACTCGTACATCTTAAGTGATAGGGACCTGGGGTCTTCTGATTTGAGGTCCTGGGTCCATCAAAAAGAAAATAAAGTCAAGGTCAAAGGTCAAGGTCATGTTTGAATTTTTTGCTTTTGCTTGTGCATGCTTCTCCTATGAAACTGTAATAGATATCGACAAAAGATTTTCACTTAATTGTTAGTTGTTATCTGTCGCAATAGGAAATTTTTATTCGAAGCGAAGCGGTAACATTCACTAGGAGTTTTCTCCCCTTGAATGTTAAAAGTAAGATGTATTGTAATATAACTTATTTACAATACATAGTAGAGACCTAAAGTCTTTTGATATGAGGTCCTTACTTGATGGCCTTGAAAATAAGGTCAAGGTCATAGATAAATTTGACGTTCTAGATTTTGACCTTTGCTTTAACTTCATATGTATACATGATAAAGCCATGAGACTGTGTGCATTAGGTTGCAAGCCATATGACCTTGAAAAAGCCAACCGGAAGTGACCATGTGTAAACCGGAAGTAGCTATTTTTTGAACTCTTTCAATGTAAAAGTATATAAAACCATACATTTTTGGAATCAGTATCAAGTAAACTATCAAATAACATCGAACTGACATTTTCCAAACCGGAAGTAACAAATTATCTCCCTTATTTCAAACAATAATGTATAGAAACCATATATTTTTGGAATCAGCACACAATAAGCTATCATTTGACACAAGAAATGACATTAAAAACCGGATTTTTATATTTTCATATTAAAATATATCGAATCAGGTGGAAAGACCTTCAATTGTTCTCTGAACAATTGGTTTTTATTATTATTATTATTATTATTATTTTCTTCTTCCGCCACATACGGTGCTTTGTGGTTTCGCAAGATGTCGCTTAGATTTTTTGCATATGATATCGAACAGTTATTGCGCTTTTGAAACTGACCCTGTTTAGCCGTACTCTTTTATTGTAAGAGTTATCTCCCCAAACACTGTTTTTCTTGTGTGCGCATCTCCTTCGCAACCGTTAAAGATTACGACAAAATTATTTCACCAATTTGCTCGTTATATCCTTAGGATCTTAAAAATAATTTTGACCGAAGCGGTCCGGAGACTCCATATGAGAGTTATTTCCCCTTCTGTATTTAAAATAAGTTAAATATAATTGTAACTGGTAAACCATAAGTGATAGAGACCTAGGGTCTTTTGATTTGAGGTCCTTAGTTCAAAAAAAGAAAAAATGGTCAAGGTCAAAGGTCAAGGTCGTATTCTTAATTTTGATTTTGGCTTATTTTCACTATTTTCAAACACCGTATAAGACAGGGGCGTAGCTAGGTATCCAATAAACTGTAGGCACAAATTGCGGCAGGGGGTCTGGGGGCCGCTCAAGGCTCCCCGACGGAAAACGGTTTTCAGCAATTTTGTGTACAAAAAAACATGAAAACTTTTTATCATGATAATATACATGAAAAAAATTTTGAAGAAATTATAATAAACATAATTTTACAATTACATCTGACTGATGAATTAACCGGCAGTACAATCGGAAATATATAAAAAAATATTTACAATATGCATTGCCCAGCGTGGATGAGCGTAGCCCTTTATTAAGCAGCACAACCTGTAGTATTTTCATATCTATTCCTTTCTGATTGAGCATAATTGATATATATGTTGTGTACAAGATGTAAGTTTGTACAAATTATAATTTGTACAGGGTTTTTGTACAAGTTATAAGTTTTTTTACACTTACCCTTTTGCACCAGGTGATAAAAGTTTATCTTTTAAAATGTATCAGTTTAATGTCTTAAATTCAAATTTATATACTTCAACTTAACATTTAGTGCTTTTCTCCTTGTCCTCAAACTGGATATAAGGACACCTGAACAGTTTAAATTTAATCTTTATTTTTCTCCTCATACCAAAATCATACACATAAACAGTCTTTTTGTGTTGTTATAATGTTTTTGTATCAATGCTCAGTATTAGACTGTATCATGTAATCATGGAAATATGACAGAAATATGCGAAACAAATGACTATGTGCTTGCATCATCCATGTGTGTTAAGCGGTTCATAAAACACTGATAACATGTACAAAAAATCTGTACAAATTTTAATTTGTACAACATTACAACTTGTACACAACATACACATGATATACATCAATTGACAGTACATATTGACGCTACTACATTTAAAAGAAACCTTCACCGTCCCCTGGCTACACACACAGTCGATGCCTCATGCAGAAGTTCTGTTCTGTTCATACTATCAAACAAAATGCAAGAAATTCATATTTCCTTATATCCTGTACTGTAAAATCCCTACCTGCTTAGGAATTTAAATAATTATGGTCATTACGCCTAGATCTGATAGTACTCGAAGTTACTGAAAGCTAGTTGATTAATTGATTGGTTGATTGCTAAAGTCCAGTGGCAAATACATGTAGCTCTTGCATGTTCAGGATAAAAACAAATTTACAATAAATACAACAGGTAGCTAGGTCCTGTAATAGGGGTCGTCCAGGACGAATGTCTGGAAATTTGGAAACGCCATGCATTGGAAAATGAGGGTTTATTGGATAGGAACAGAAATTTTGCCTTTCAGTAGACCACCTACGAACCCCTCAAAGAGTTGTTGCAAGTTTCTTAACGTGCAGAGAGCTTGGCATTCTCTCTACACTAGCCATCGGATTTAATGTCCCCATTCTGACCAGACGTGACTGCATATTTATACATCCTGCACAGCCAAACTTTGGCAAGGGTTTTATTGTAGGTCGGATGAAGACCAAGTGGAAAGCTAGTTGAAAGCCAACAACAACTAATTAAAAAAAAAATCATGTGTCCAAGTTGAGATTCATTTAAGTATTTGTTGATAGAAGTGAAATAATCTGAACCAAATTTCTACATAAGGGGGAATATATTGACATACAATTCCGTCCAATACTCCATTCACTAAGGATGATAGACTCGTGTACATATGACATTCGATAATTAAAGAGGTTTGACGACTTCACAGGCGTGCATCTACAGATAATTTTGTTTATTATTTTTTTTTTAATAAAAAAAAAATATTTGTGAAAAAATTATGTGTAGGCACGTGCCTAAAGTGCCTTACGGAAGCTACACCCCTGTAAGATATCGACAACATATATTTACTAAATTGTTAGTTGCGACATGTCGTAACACATACATTTCGGTTTAAAGGGTACGCTAACATTAGATTAGAGTTTTCTCCCCTCGTGTATTTAAAATACGCGTATGGTGATATAACTCATTAACCATATATAATTCAGACCAAGGGCTTTTGATTTGAGGTCCTTGGTTTACCCCTTATATTGGGTCATAGGTAAATTTGACGTTCTAGATTTTGACCTTTGCTTTTACCTCATATGTATACATGATAAAGCCATGGGACTTTTAGCATAAGGTTGCAAGCCATTTGACCTTGGAAAAGCCAACCGGAAGTGACCTTGTGTAAACCGGAAGTAGCTATTTTTTGTACTTATTTGATATAAAAGTATATAGAACCATATGTTTTGGAATCAGTGTCAAGTAAACATTCAAATAATACTGGAAGTAAAATTTTTCAAACCGGAAGTAAAAAATTCTCTCCCTTATTTAAAACAAAATGTATAGAAACCATATATTTTGGAATCAGCGTACAATAACTTATCATTTGACGTTGGAAATGACATTTTAAACCGAATTTTACTATTTTCATATCAAAATAGATCTTTACGGGTGGAAAGACCTTCAATTGTTCTCTGAACAATTGGTTTTCATTATTATTATTATTATAATGAAGACAAAGCAGTGGCGGACCCAGAAATTTTCATAAGGGGGGCCTGTACAGCCATGCTTCAGTGATTCCATATATAATCAACCCCAAAAAGGGGGCCCCCTCTCTAAATCCGCTTCTGCAAAGTTACTTATCATATGTAGTTAAAGCAAAATATTTGAGCATGAAAGACTACAATAAATGGGGAATGTGTCCATAGGACACAGATGATGCCCACTCTTGAATTGCAGATCATATAGAGTTATTAAAGAGACATAACTGAAGAACGGTAAAAGTGATGCTACCCAAATTTGTGCTTGATCTGTGTTTTGTGGTAATACGTATTGTGTATAAGTTTCATAACATTTGGTTGAGGCAAACTAAAGTTAGCATGGTTAGAGAATGGAAACGAAAAATTCAGCAATTTTACCATTTGTAAATTATATTTTTTTTGGTAGGAGAATGTTTGGAAGACTTGCAATGTATTTTCTGAGATATTGTCATGTGTTTTAAAGTACACTTTGAATCCTCCACAAACATTTTTTTTATAAACACTTGAGAAGTTGCCCAATGATAGAAATATGTCAACCTTTAATACTCTATTTTCCAGAATTTACCTTTGAATGCAGACTTGATTATCGGTACAGACTTAAGTTTGGAAACTTGGACCGCAGACTACGATTTTACCATCGGTCCTAGTGTCTGTACCGTGTTCCTTCATTTTCCTTGCAACAGCAAACAGGTAGCAGATATCTGGTGTAAACTCTTTCCATAGCCCGTTTGAAGCATGTTGAAAGCCTGACCATGCAATATTTGATTTCCTAAATAGGTTCAAAAATTTGTCTCTTCTCAAATTTCAATTCTTTCAATTTGTACTGAGGCAAAATTTCAGTTAATGCACTTTCTAAGTTGTTTTTCCATTTCTGGGTCGCCATCTTCAACATATTCCTAGGTCGCGTTCATAAGGAGCATTCTGATTGGTCGATATAAATTCTTTCTGGGGTCAAATATTAAGTAAAAAAAGGTCACAAAAGTGAAAGAGATTAGGGTCATTGTTAGATCTCGTATGTAGTATAACAAAATCCGAGTTCTATATTTTAATTAGATTGCAGATTTAAAAATCTTATCTTGGGTTACTGTTTAATTGTAACAGTAGACTTACAAATGCCAAGACAAAATCAATAGATCAAGCTGAAAAGGCACTTTATGGTCTTTAGAGAAATGTATGTATTCCTATTGAAATACAACTTAAATTGTTTGATTCATTGATTGGACCAATGCTGTTATACTCTAGCAAAATATTGGGTTTCGGAAACATAGATGTTGTAGAAAGGATTCATTGATTGGACCAATGCTGTTATACTCTAGCAAAATATTGGGTTTCGGAAACATAGATGTTGTAGAAAGGATTCATTGATTGGACCAATGCTGTTATACTCTAGCAAAATATTGGGTTTCGGAAACATAGATGTTGTAGAAAGGATTCAATGATTGGACCAATGCTGTTATACTCTAGCAAAATATTGGGTTTCGGAAACATAGATGTTGTAGAAAGGATTCATTGATTGGACCAATGCTGTTATACTCTAGCAAAATATTGGGTTTCGGAAACATAGATGTTGTAAAAGGATTCATTGATTGGACCAATGCTGTTATACTCTAGCAAAATATTGGGTTTCGGAAACATAGATGTTGTAAAAAGGATTCATTTAAATCTTTTGAAGAAAGTTTTTCGTTAAGAATCAGTTCACCTAATTTAATGGTGTACGGCGAAACAGGTAAATATCCCTTGGAATTTCATGTACCATTAAAATTTTATCATTTTGGTCAAAATTATTATTGAGCAATACAAAACTATCAGCTAGGACTATTGTACCAACTATTGTAGAACTTCCATAATTTTGGAAATATTGTATCAAAGTGCATCGTTTTATAAAATCCATATTAGAAAACACAGGTTTGGGTAATGTATAATAGAACAATCAGAGTATATCAAGAATTATTGATATCAACACTTGTGTAAAAAAAACATTTTGCGACAAGTTCATTCAAAAGTGGCATAGCGATGATGATCTTCTAGGGGTGGATAGTATTAATTGTTTAAATTTGATTTTTGCCAAGACAAATACTGCATTTGATTAAAAAAGGAGCAGAGAATATGTTTAACTAGACTTAGATGCTCAGATATCAACATTCTTATAGAACCTGGTCGCTGGAACAATGTTCAAAAAGAAGTTCGGTTAATTATGCACTCTATGTAATGATAATTGCATTGGTAATCAATTTTTTTATTATTATTTATTTATGTGTCATAATGACGATGTTACATGATTAAAACACAAATATATAGCAACTTACTATATTGTAAACCCAAGAGATGAAAGGACTGTTGTCTTTATGTAATGTAAAAGTCTTGAATGATTTAGCAATTTTTACAACAAAAAAAAGCTAAGGTCTAATGTACTTTTACATTACAAAGTGACTGATAACGTTATTTTTTTATTCTATCTTGTTCACTATTGTATTATGTTGTTTGTATTATTTGTCTGACTCTGAGTGTTAAATAAAGTTCTATTTCATTTTGTTGTAAATATCAATTGATAATGAAAACTAAGTTTAATTACATCCCAGCAAAAATGAATATTAGTGTCCTTACAAGTTCTTATGCCATATGTTACATAGTCACAGATAACTTTATCACACTTCTTCATAACTACCAGTAAAGAAACAAAACAAGTGCAAACAAACCAAGGAAGAGAAATTTATTTAAATGGGTAAGAACTTTGCAAAACTGAATCGGAAGCTGAATACTTTAAAACAAAAACAGTATTCTCACGTAATTTCTACGATTGCATCATAAGAAAAGATCAAACATTTAATTCGTTATAAACTTAGGAAAATGTGGTATGATTGCCAATGAGACAACTCTCCACCAGAGACCAAGTGACGTAGAAGGTTAGCAACTCTAGATATAGGCCACCGTACAACCTTTAAGAATAAGCAAAACTCAAACCGCATAGCAAGCTATAAAAGGCCCAGAAATGACAAATGTAAAACAATTCAAACGAGAAAACTAACGGCCTGATGTATGTTCAAAACAATAAACGAAAAACAAATATGAAATACAGCAGCAAACGACAACACTGACTTGGGATAGGCACATACAGAATGTTGCGGGGTTAAACATGTTTTGGGGCACACTCACCCTCACCATAAGAACAAACTATATCAGGAATCTGATGTACAGTAGTTGTCACGTGTTTCTCGTTTCTCGTTTTTATATAGACTAGACCACTAGTACTTTTGGGGCCTCACCATAAGAACAAACTATTAAATTTAATCAGTTAAAAGGACTAAACTCATTAGATCGCTACAGATCACAAAAACAACTAACAAAAACACAAAAGACGCAAATTACAGATCGTGTATTTTTAGGTTGGTTTGTCGTCGAGTATTACCTGGTATTGGAAAGAGTTGATACTATTTATTTACATCAACTGCTGTTTAAAGGAAGCTGTATTAGTCAGTGACCTAACAGCTCTTGCTTCATGTTGTGTATATATCCTATATTTTCAAGTAGGAAGCGGAATTCAAACCTAGCATAAACTTATTAAGGTCTATCAATAAAGGTGAAATTGAACGAACTAATTTAATCTAAATAGATTGCAGCTTAATTCTTTGATGTGTTGCTATTTGTATCATAGAAACAGCACGATACTGATAAAGCTTCAAGAAACTTTCCTAATAAATATTTATCGTATAATAAAGTAGGCCTCCCACCATAAATCTTTCATTTGTTAACCATTTTTCTTAAAAGAGGTCGATCAAAATATATTTAACAATGAGTTACTGATAAATAATACAATTGTAAACCATTGAACCCAATATTGCTCAGGTGAACAGCTGAAATCAGTAGTGTTCAGTGTTGTCACATCTTGCTTCAAGTAAAATAGCTTAACATTTACCTGCTTTTCACTTTATTTTAAAAACATAGTCAACATGGTTTTTGTATGGGTTATAGTTGTTCTGTCTTTTTCTTTTCGTGGTTTTTTGCTATGGTTTTGTCGGTTTATATTCGACTAAGCTTAGGGGTTTTGGTTGTTGCTTTGGTATCTTTCGCCTCTTTTTAACTCGCGCATGGTTTTGAAAATAATATTGTTCACGCGACTGTGTTCTACACGATACCGATGCATGATTCATCAACTCTACAAATGTGAGTACTTTGTTATAAAGTTTTTTGTGGATAATCGTTAAATATCTGCCGTTTGAATGGATAGAAAAAAGTTAAGACAGAAAACCAAACAAACTAGTTTTAATTATATTACTAAGATCACACTTGATAGGTCTCCCGATGTTTTTCATAACTATAAAAGTATTGTTGTTGAGATCAAACTGAAAGAACGAACTTACTAAGGCTATGGGTCGTACTATTCTCGATATTACAAACGATAAAAACACGGAACACGTGAGACAATGGTAAATAAACGTTACCGGTCGTCCTTGTGCCGGTATCATTCTACTTAAATCTTCATAAAATTGCAAATCACGGCGTTGTGCCTTTAACTATGCTCGACTCGGCCTTGATAACTTTGAACCGTATTTATCGCCGATGTTATAATGTTTGACCCGACATTGATAAGTTTGACCTGAACTGATCCTAGTCAGGAGCCTTTAATTCAGTGTTTGTCGTTTGTTGCTGAATATCATATTTGATTTTCTTTAATTTGTTTTGTGTATAAATCAGACCGTCAATTTTCTCGTTTGAATTGTTTTATATTTGTCATTTCGGGGCCTTTTATAGCTTGCTATGCGGTATGTGTTTTGTTCATTGCTGAAGGCAGTAAGGTGACCTATAGTTGCTAACCTTCTTCGTTATTTGGTCTCTGGTGGAGAGTTATCTTATTGAAATCATACCACATCTTTTTATTTTTATATTGATAGTCCTCTTCTGGTTTGATTGTAATACTTTGATATTGTAAAATATCAGCTGCTTGACCCAATTCGGTGATTTGTGTTTGTTCTCGTTCGCAGCGCTCGCACGAAATGATGCAAATTGTGATATTTTATATTATAGGTATGTAGGAAATCGTTTTATTTCCGATAACAGTGATCAACTTAAAACTGTTCCGAAGAAATTCTTTCGGTATCTGAGAGCACGAAGTTTGCAAGTTCAATGCATTGAATCTGCTGATACTAACATCATGTATTTTTTAAAAACCTTTAACAAATAGAAATACACACGATGAACTATAGAGTGACTTGAGCATTGAAGATACAATTAGGATTGATATAAATGACGTCCAAGAAAGACAATGTTACAAGGAAATATGAGATGTAATTTGTAAATCTATTTTAGAGGTAGTCAAGTATTGAGATCACTTCACTCTCGCCTCCATAGGTTCACGCAAGAGTTGTTTTAACGAATAGTATAAAGTTAGCTAGAAAGAATGAAGACCAGTGAGTTTATAGTTGATGCAAAAAAAATTACAAAAAGAAACAACTACACCAAGCATCCTCAAAAAAATAGCTACACCCGACCGTTAGTTTAAGTAAACTTAAACATAAATTTGATAACTATATATAATATAACAAAATTATTTTCATGTACTTAATAACTTTAGTCGGTTATCATTTTAGAAGCATTTTCGTTAGGTTCAACCTCTTTGCACGCTCGGGAAATATCATCGGATTTGAATGAGTTTAACAATAATATAACTTTATAGATGTAAATTGTCATGACATCAACCATTTTTAGTAATATAACATTTAGTACAATGTAAATCAAAAGTTACATTTATTGTTGTAGTGTAAACATAAAACAGTAAATAGGAAATTTCTCTATCCATCATAATACAGTAGTGTTTGAATTACTAAACACACTGGTATAATAATAAACGGACATAAAATCCATATTTTCCTGTGAAAAACAAATAATGCAGGAAACTGATGCTGATGTTCAATATGATGAATTAAAGAAAACTGTCTTATACACAATATCCTTTCTTTTCCATAACATCCATCTCTTCCTAAAAAATAATACAGGAAAATGACGTTGAATTTCAATTTTGTCATATACACAATATCCTTTCTTTTCCATGTTACTATTTATAATACTGAGTGATAAGCACGTATTTGAATGGAGAAAGATAAACAAAAAAATCTGACAACAAAAAATGAACTGTTACAGTATGTTGTAAAACAATGAGCTGACACGCTCTACATGTCCAGAAAAAGAAAAACTTAAGCTGTTTAACGCGATCATGTGATAATCTTATTATCGAAAACTTTTTAAAGGTGGCAATAAAACAACCAACATAGAACGACCATATTCTTACTGGTAACAATAATATAAGAAAGGTAGAATATACCAATAGGATATTCAAACTTATAGTCGTAGAAAACTGATAAAGCCATGGCAAAAAAAAACAACACGATCAACACGAACCCAACCAAAAAACCAGGGTTGACACGTGATTCGGGGCCTTTTATAGCTTACTATGCTTACTATGCGGTGTGGGTTTTGCTCTTTGTTGAAGGTGGTACGGTGACCTATAGTTGTTAACTTCTATGTTGAATAGTATGCGAGAATAAATAATAGAAATCTCTTCTTTAATACTGCATCCTTTGATATTTTTCATAACCAATCAACATTTCACTAGTTAACTTCTATGATTCATTTTCAAATGAAAATTAAGAGGCTGAATTTGTAAACTGTTTATCTCTAATCAAAATGACAGAAACAGATCAAAACGTCGGCTGTTTTTATTTACGTCACTGCTTTTATGCATTTTTTCAGTCAGCTTAATATTAGTATTTGTATTTTAATTAGTTTATAGACTACTTCATTTATAGAGAATTACGTTCAGAGCATGAATCTTTTATGCTGAGAAAATTCATACAAGTTGAATTTCAGGAAATGTTTCCAGCGTCAATCGGTACATTAATAAACATTTTTCATCTTTGAATGAAACCCGTATGTCACAGAGATGTGTTAAATACAGAACAAATATGACAGACATGCACCTACAACAACGACTGTATAGTAATCATCAATATTTATATATGGGTGTAGTGAACTATGGCACATTAAAACAGCAAGTACACAAAGGTTGCCATCTCCACATGCAAGAACATCAATCATCCAACATTGGTCACAAATTTCAGTCTGTTCGAAGCTGTTGTGATGCAACGAATTCAAAATCATTTGGAAAAGGATCAAGGTCGGATGAAAAATACACAGGATAACAGGAACCCCACAAAAAATATTGGACAGTACAAAACACTACAACAACATGCGATTTCTGCGAAAAAAAGACGTCCCTTTTCAAAGAAAGACAAACAATATTTAACAACACATGGTCTAGATAGCCTGATTAAGTGGGGTTAAGCCAGTGTAATTGCGCAATCACGTCGCCATTTGGCTATGGAGACCATGTGTCGTAAAAGTAAAACACACAATAACAACTTGTACAGTCAAGCTACCAACAGGAAGACCACTAACTTGAACAAAGAAAATACAATATTGCATGTTATTTGGAAAGCAGGGTGAAAATGTGCTCCTTACTACAGGAAGCTAGCTAATGTAGCCATTTTGAATAGTATCGCTAATTAAAAAAAATCAAGTATAACGCTCCTTACAAGTCACAGAAAGCCTTGTCATAAAGTTTAATTTAAATTCAGAACAGTAAACACTCGGAAGAAAGAACCATTTTAACGCTTGTGGCGATTTCTGTTGCTCATAGATGTTAGAACTGTCCCTGGTTTAAATATATAATTTTTCAATATTTTAATTCTATTTACATTACAATGGAAATTCAGGTGAGAAATACTAAAGTCTAATATAAATGTTTTACTAGAAACATTATATATACAGACAATATGCTGATAACGACTGTAAAGTTTTTCAAAAAGTGTTCCAAAGTTTGCGATATCTTGGACCCTTTAAAAGAAACCTTTGTGTTAATGCAAGGTTAGTGACACTATCATTTAAGTCAGATTCATTCGAACAAATTCTAGTATGCCGTTCAAGTCGCGAAATTCACACGGCATAGGATGTGAAAAGAGGAATATCACCCAAGTTCTTTACGTTGCAGCTTGACTTAATTTAAAAACAAAGATAATCGGAAAATATTTCCTCACTCTTATATGACAAGTTTCAAATGAAAATTGGACACTCTTAATACACATGATACATGTACGACTTTATTCTATTTTGATCTTATATACATTTATTGTATTCATCTCTTGAATAAATGTACGTACCAAGTTTATCTAACATACATATTTTCAACATTGTACTTACATGACCACTATTTAGCTTGTTTTATTTCGAATCATAGATTTTTTCCTCTGAACAAAAGATTTGATATGAACTTAAGCGACAACAATCAAATTAAAGCTGCTGCGAGAATGTAAAATTACGTAAATTCTCATGATTAAAATATATTTTTATATATCTTTCTTTAGATAACAAGTAGATAAACAAGGTAATTATTAAATGTAAATTCATCCAATTGCTGTTCCAATTTATAAATGCTGTATGTCAAATAATTACATCAAATTGATCAAATATGCCTTTTCAAACTTTCCCAAGCGGTTTATGGAATCATATTTAGTAATCATATGATCAAATATTATTCAATGTATTCTTTACAAGTTATAAAATCATTAGCTATAGTGGTTATCATGAAAATTAGTCTGCTTCTTAATTATATATAATTAATGTTGTGATACAAGTTTTATATGCAATACAAATTTTGTAACTTAAATCACGTTTATGTTCAAAAACGCGACGATGAATGGTTGAGAAATTATCACTGTATACAAAATTACTAGTATCAATATTTGAATTTGTCCCACTCTGTTGTATTAAGCAACAACATGTCTATCCTATACATTTGCAGTAATTTCAAGCTTGACATATTGCAATTATCTTTCTTTTATTCATGATGAACCACCAAAGAAATACGAATTTCGCTTTTTTCAAATTATTGACTTTTAATGTAAAAAATGGTTAGCATGGTACCTAGTTTTGTGGACTTTTGGAGTTTTTAAGTTTGTTATTCGTTAAAATGTTACTATTTTCATATAATTGAGCCTTCAAGCAAGCAAGCGAACAGCACCTCGAATCAAATTAATAAGCTTTACCGATCCGGATGAATATGTATAATATCTGCCATTCTCTTTAATATGATCCCTAGAAGGTTGCAGTCTTGTAATTGACTGTTCCATAGGTTTACATGCTAAAAGATCTTTGAATTTTTTTTATAATAAAATGGTACATAGATTATAGATTGTTTTCATGAACATATCATGTATGTAGTAATGTGAAATTGTGATTTAATGGGGAAAAATCGCCTCATTCCAAGAGGAATAAAAAGTTATGAAACCCTAACGTCATAAAACTACTTTTTTCTACTTTCTGTTTGCTATTTTTACTAGTCCGCACCACTTCCAATAAACATGACACCCTTCCACTTTCCTGGTTTGATATCCCAAAAAAGATACATTTTTTTTTACATCTTATTAGATGTTTTAATTCAGCATAAAGTTCCAATCAAACAGAAAAAAATGAATCCATAAAAAATTCAGAAAAAATGGGACTATTGTATGTCACTCCATGTTTTGTAATACAAGACTGGTACCTGAACTCAAATAGGAACACTGTGATTTTATCTGTCGAATAATTTGAATAATTGCATATTTAGAAAATACTTAACAGTGTATTGTATGTATGTCAAATATCTATCGGAGACTACTTTCCCAAGAATGTGGTAGCAATTAAAACAGCGTATGGCTATATGCCAAATGTCCGCTTTGATATTGTTTTGATACATTCAAATATATTTGTCATTTAACTAGAACTTACTATTGATAAATACAAGTGTCCTCAAAAGATATGTAGTACCTCCTAATTAGTATTGTACGATGTAATGTCCTTTCAAGGATAATCGAATGAAACATTTTGAACTAGAATTGACAGAGACCACATATTGTTCTTAACCAATCGCTCTTTGTCTTTGGTAAAAGCTGTAAAATTGAGTCATGTGGAGATATAAATAAGCATCGTTAAATTGCACAATGTCATCATCCTTGAATGACAATAAATGAAAAATTACCTTCAGCATGAACTCAACAAAATCTTTTCACGCTTCTGATTTTGATAGGAAAAGAATTATATAAGCAATATAATTACATATCATAATTTAAAATGAAAGTGTATTAAAAAAGAGGCAGAAGATATAAAGGGAACATGCTAAACTCATTAGTCGAGAGAAAAACTAACAAAGCCATGGCAAAAAAAATAGTAATAATATACGTGCATATTTCCACATTTTTAAAAAATTAAAGATTATCTGGTATTTATTTAGCATGTTCAGGTGAAAATATAAGCACATGAACATAAGTTTGTTTTTAAATGGTATCGTTTTACTCTTTCTTAAATTTATTATTTCATTATTTCTTTCAATCATGTTTTATTTCAAATACGCTTCTTTTGGGGGTAAAGAAATATGTTGGTACTGAAAATTAATTCTAAGTGTCTTAAGGTTAGACAAAACACAGCTACCAATCCGCTTGGGTTTGAAGCCTTATCGCCGATTTTAAAAATAAGTAACGCGGCGGGCGTCACAACATTCGCAAGAACACGTTTTCTCGAAGCCTTTCAAAACACTTTGTGTTCACCCCAAGTTTTGGGTGAAGTTCATGACGCTCAATATTCATTTTTGTTTAGAGGCTAGCTGAAGCTCGCCTCAAGGGTGCGGGATTTTCTCGCTGTGTTGAAGACCATTGGTGGCCTTGGGCTGTTTTCTGCTCTTTGGTCGGGTTGTTGTCTCTTTGACACATTCCCCATTTCCATTCTCAATTTCATTTTCTTTATTTTTACAAAACACGGAGTGGATGTCTATGATTGATTAATTGATTGGTGTTTAACACCACTTTCAGCACTATTGTGCTATTTCTTGGCGGTAAGTTTTTATTGGTGGAGGAAGCCGGAGTGCTCGGAGAGAACCAACGACCTTCGTTAGGGTAACTGACAATCCTAGTCAATTAAAACTGGAGTCGAGCGCACATGCCACGTACGGGATTCGAACTCACAACCTCAGTGTTGAAAGGCTAGTGATACAGCAGTTCGATTGATTAGACCACTCGGCCACCGAGGTATACGGATGTCTATGACTGAGACATAAAAGTTTTTATAAGAATCGAATTTTCGTACATGAAGAGTAGCTCTTTGTTCGATTGTTTTTTTTTTTTTTTTTTTTAATATATATATATAGACAAGGAATGTAGATAAATAAAGCATCCCCTTTTCTCGAGATATAAGAAATAAGAAGATGTGGTATGATTGCCAATGAGACAACTCTCCACAAAATACCCATACCGCATAGTCAGCTCTAAAAGGCCTCGAAAATAGAACACTTCACTATAAACCATATTGTTTTAGAAATTCTAGACTGCCAGATTTGATAAGAATTGCTCATAAATCGAGTTCAAACCATGCAAACAAGTTAAGCATATTAATACTAATATAATTTTGATAACAATTATTTTACAGCAAAAATACCCGAAAATAGTGGAGATACACTATGAAAATATTTTTCTCTGAACTAACTAGATGAATATTCAAAGGGAATGTGGAGCTAGAACAGTGTTGTTCTGTCAAAAACTCGTAGAGTGTAGAAATCTCGTATTATAGTTGTATAGGGTGATAGTCCATTTCACTTGGATATCAAATATTCATTTATCTGCATTTTTATCAAAAGTGGACATATAACACTATAAGATTCACACGACGCAATGTAAATAGAGTGAACAAAAAAGATTTACATTTGCCTTTAGTAAGAATAGAACAAAAGAGGAATTATACATGTTTTACCAAAGACCTTTACACAGTACATTATTCCTTCAATGCCCAGTTTCAACTTGTCAGATTAAGTGTCTGAGCTTGTCATACGGCTCAGTAGGAACCTAGTCTGATGCAAAACTGCTGCTTTGTTTATGACCCAGTAATCACCAAGCACCAAGAAAAATCCTAGGTAGTGTAGAACATGAAAGAAGATTCTAAAATTCTTAAAAGAATTTGTACATAATTAGATAGAAAGACCGAACTTACAATGGTGTCCGGCGAAGATACTTATCGTTAAGATAAATAAAAGAATTTGAAAAACAAATGCAACATTTGAGATGGAAGAAAAAATGTCATGAGTAGAATCAAGAAACTAAAAAAGACTTTGCATGCAAAGCATTATGATGGTAATCCCCTTCCATTGTTTTTGAGATCTGTATTCTTTTGTTTTCTTATAATCTTCTTACTGAAAGATACATTCTGGTGAACTTCGCATTTTTTCTACAATGGCTATTGTTGATTTGTCATTATTATAAAATAAAGAGATGTGGTATGATTGTCAATGACACACTCTTTGTTTTGAAATGTGTTGAATGAACGACCCCTACTTCCGTTGGTTACCAATATCACTGTTATATTTTCATTCAATTTAGTCGACTTTCAGACATTGTGTTACTTAGTTTATCATAGTTATGTATATTTTTACACGTGTTAGGACTTTTTTCTTTCAGATGACAACAAAAAGATAATCTAAAGAAATAGAATAACACACTTTTTCTATGATAACTCTTGTATATTCTAAAATAAAAGAATAATTAAATGGATTTGACTATCTATCTATTTTTTTTTTTTTTTTTTTTTGGCAATACAAATTAGAATAAAAACAGCTACCGAATGAAGGAAAAGAAGAATAGATAAACAAGGACATTAAACTCTCCACATATAAACAAAGATTGAACCTCACCACTATAGGCTCTAGAGAGCCTGTGTCGCTCACCTAGGTCTATGTGCATCTTCAGCAATGAACACTCTCTAACATTTTAGATTAGAATTTTTTACTATCTATTATAGTTTTCAAGATAATAAGCAGAAACGAAAACAAAATGGTAAAAATCGTCATTTAAGGGTGATAACTCATATACAAAGTTAACTGACGATTTCCGCAATTTTACTTATTTGTAAATCTGGTCTTACTGATCATATTTGCTTTTTAAAAGTTTTATCTAGTACAGTTTTCAAGATATTAGGCAAAAAAATGGTAAAATCGTCATTAAAGGACGATAACTCTTATAAGGAGTCCGCAATTGACTCAGTTGTAGAGCTATTATTACTGAACATTTTTGCTATTTAAAGTATCTAGTTTTCAAGATGATAGGCAAACACGCAAAAAATGGTAAAAATCGTCATTAAAGGGCAATTACTCCAATACGAAGCAAACTAACGATTTAAGCCATGCGACTTACTTGTAGATCTTGTCTTGCTGAAATGAACTATGTCTATCTATTATAATTTTCAAGATAATAAGCAAAAATGTAAAACCAGGTGAAATTCGTCAATTAAGGGCAATGATTCCTACAGGAAGTCGTCTGACAGTTTTGATGTTCATAGACAGAAGATAGATCTCATCATCGTGAGAACATTTTTGTCTAGTTTTTTTCTGCGAACTTGTATTCTGTAGCTTCGTGCCAGACATTAAAGAGCTCTATTTGCATGGATGACCATTTTTGTCAGCAGTTTTTCCACTATCTTGCATTCTATTTTGGATAGTTTGTACAAAAAGTTTGAAGACCTTCTGGAATCTAAAAGTGTAGCATACAAGTTTGGTTTACAGTTAGAAATGCTTTAATAAGTTTTATAACAATTTCATGGACATTAAAATAGTCATTTGTTACTGTGGCGATACAGAGCAAAGTCCTATCAACTACTATACCAATACAGATAAATCAAACGATTTTTAATCAAGAAGAAAACAAACTGTTAGAATATGATACAGCGGTCACGCTATAAAGCGATTATTACTTAAATCAAACAACATTTGAAGAAGATAAAATATTGAACTTTAATCACAGAAGGAGTAATTAAAATATTCCACGTTTACATACATTCCAATCATCTTTTATCTTTTGTTTGACTCATTCGTTATCAAACAATTATAGCAATTTTAGTCAGAAAAATACTTTTATAATATTGAATCGATTTTACATTATGGGTATTCATATTAGATATTGGAATTGGTACATGCTGTTACATATTTAATGGAAATATGGTATTCTGTTATAAAGTATAATATGTTTATGCTTCTTATCATATTTCAAATATAAATATTACAAGTAAATCATAAATACAATACTCTTTGATGCAGGTGGAAAATGCACAAAATCAAATCTTGCGAAATATTCTTCTTCTTCTTCCAAGTAAGGAACCGAATTCATATATGAATGTGTATGGTCCCGCGAAACTTTGCTCAGTGTCGGGCAACACAGCTAGTCTTCTCAAAGCTATTTACATTTAAAACATTCACCAATTTACAATTAAAACTATATACAGGCTTTGCTGTCTACCTCCTTTCAGAGCCTGCTTTCAGAGCAGCTCTGAATCCCTGTCGTGTCGGCCGAGGTGACTTTAGATTGAAGTTGATTCCAATCCCTGATGGTCTTTGGGAAGAATGACTGTCCATAGCTGTCGATTTTTGTTCTTTCTTGATAAAAGCGTCCTATACCTCTAGTCGACTGTCGTTGGGGATTATATATTATTGTCTGTCTATATCTGTTGGTTTTCATACGTTCTTCCAGGCTTTCCCACTGTAGTTAACTCGCCATGTTTGTTACACAGCTTGGTGTTCAGTCTGTGTAGTTGTTTTGAACAAATCTTTCTGCTCTTTTTTTTTTTGACTTGTTCTAACGATTTGATCTTTTTTGGCTTGATGGATCCCAAACTCTGCAGGCATATTCCACTGTAGGTCTTTACCAAGGCTGTATATGCTGCTGACTTTACTGGTTTAGTACAGTCTTTAAGGTTTCGTCGGATACATCCCAATATTTTATTTCCTTTTCCTACAATGATGTCAGTGTGTCTATCCCAGGATAAGTTGCTGCTGATGATTACGCCTAGGTATTTGCTGGCATCAACATTGTCTAGTGTATGTCCGTGAAGTTTGTTTGAGGTATCTATTACTTCTTTGTTCTTCTGTGATATCGTCGTATATTGTCGACAGCAATCGATAAAATACACATCCATACTTTAAAATGTACGATAATTTGTTTCCATTGTTATATTATGATCAAAAAGCGGGAAACACTCATTTCGCGCAAGAAGTCTCGAATGAGAGGAAAATTTTATAGCATTATCAATTAAAAAGGTATTGACTTTGCTGAACAATCCGAAAAACATTCAATTATTGTATTACACCTCAGTGTGCAAAAATCATGAAATAACTCCAAAATACCAGTGGGGTGGGGGTTTTACACCTGTTTCAAACCGCACACGGGTGTTCAATGCTTTTGATTGAAAGAAAGCCTCTTTTATGTGTAACAGATTATTTTACACATAGAAAATGCCAAATTTGCATTGTCCATCACTCAAAATTAAGTAAATATAAAATAAGGAGATGTGATATGATTGCAAAAAAAAATTATGTACATCAGCCCAGTTATTAACATGGGTTGTGGAGGGTTGAGATGGAAAAAAATATATTTCAATTCCGAAACACATGTATATGACTGTTCCAAGACAGGAACCAGCTCATATGTTGTCTTATGTCTTGTCTGAATGCTTTTGTTATTTGGACAAATTAGTGTTGATGGCAGATCTTTGATTGTTTATATTTACATTATTCCTATTTACTAAGAATAGATAAGCTAGGGACAGTTTAGAGCTTGACATATTCTATAGACACCATATAATTTGTTAAAGAATGTAACTATGTTGACCTCTATATGTCTTTCAGTTATTTTTGCATTCTTATTTAAATTCATATCATTTGTCCACGCTTCGCTTACAATGATCTGACAACGCTCCAGTCTACTTTCTGTTTTAAAGACCTTTCGGGATCCTTTGGTTTTGTCGTAATGATAATCAACTTCAGTAATTTAAAGGCAGAAATTTCATTGGCTGGTGAAATAAATACTAGAACAGAAAGTAGAACGGAGTGTTGTCAGATCCTTATTAGTGTAGAGTTGACACAGGATCTGTATTTCAATCAGATTGTTATTTTTGTCGTTTGATTATTGTCTCATAGACGTATACACCACATCTCATTTATATTCATATTCCAAATCAATTAGTCATTAGTTTAGTGTGCAAGTGTCACTAGTAAAAGCAGATTTCATTTGAAATGCTTTTAAAACTTCATTTTGCATTATGGACTTAGCATAAAAAAGACAGATCAAGATAACATTGTAAATCGGTTATTATTCATTAATACATCAATCATTAATATCAAAAGTAAAAAAAAATCTTTAACTTCAAAATAATTGAATAGGAGATGCACTCGTTCTATTAAATTTTTAAAGTTGTATTACAAGTAAAGCTCATTGATAACACGATTAACCGCTTTAAAAGATGGTACTAACTGCATGCAGTTCAATTTGTAAATCGCACGAGTAGAAGGTACATTTTCTATGCAAGGTACACAAATCCTTGGATTATAATGTTGTCCAATTCAGATTGATGAAACACTTAGAAAGGCAGAATATACATTGTGCTTTGATAAAAATTCAAGTGGCCACCACCACTGAACACAATTTAATTTATGAGCTTTCTCAAGTTCAGCACTATTTTTTAAAGGAAAGGGTTTCTGTTGGTGAAAATATACAAGAGACGTATCAGCATACATTGTATATCCCAGGTTAAGCATATGGGCCTTGGAAAATGGTTTTATTTCCAGCATTTTCTTCGGACACAAAGCATTTAGAGAGCATTTAATGTTCTAAAATAACAATCCGGAGTAGATCTGTTATAAGATGACACGACAGCTTACTCTTGAGAAGTTTTTCGGCAGAAAAACAGAAAGCTAATTTTACATCATTTTACGTCTGTAAATGGCATTTTAGAAATTCCAAAAGCAAGTACAAAATTTCAGAAAGTTGTTGTCTTTTTCAGACAAGTATTATAGGATGGTCACTTGCAAAATTGCAAAAAGGGCAAGTTATTTAAATCAAAATTATGTTGAACCGGCACAACGCCAATTTTAAGCTTTTACTTCTTATCTAAAAAGGAAAGATGACCGTCACAGCTGCACACAGTTTAACATAGAACCCTATGTAAAAGACATAGAAATAGCTCAAACAACATCTGGAGGAGGCACAACCAATACATAAACTCGGCGATGAAAACACCGTTGAATATACTAACACAAATTTTAACAATTACTATCCACACTGATCTGAACGAAAGCCTATTAGGGTCACAAAAAAAAAATATTTATCTCGTAATTACGAGATAAATATCTCGTAATTACGAGAAAACTATCGCGTGATTACGAAATAATTATCGCGTTATTACGAGAAAACTATCGCGGTATTACGAGATAATATTTTTTTATCTCGTAATTACGACATAATCATCGCGTAATTACGAGATAAGAAGTTTTTTTTTATCTCGTAATTACGAGATAATTATCGCGTAATTACGAGATAATTAACGCGTTATTACGAGAAAACTATCGCGTAATTACGAGATAATCATTTTTATACAAATATTAACGTATATTGGAATTATATCAAAATATTGCAAATAATACATGCAAAGAACTTGCGATGTCATATTTAGGTAGTCAATGACAAAAATCAAGGCACCCTCTCCTCCTCGTTGGTAATGATAATAAATCCTCTTCCATTCTGACACTTTTATTTGCAAATGGGTCGTTTAGCACTTATTCGACCAACTTGATTTTACTAGTATATTGAATTGGTGCCTTAATTTATGTTAACAAGAGGTACAACCCTTGCATTTGAGTACAAAAGTTGATAATCTCATCGACTTTTTTGTAAACGATATATACAGAGCGAGATAATTATCGCGTAATTACGCGATAGTTTTCTCGTAATAACGCGTTAATTATCTCGTAATTACGAGATAAAAAACTTCTTATCTCGTAATTACGCGATAGTTTTATCTTATCTCGCAATTACACGATAGGTTTTTCGTAATAACGCGATAATTATCTCGTAATTACGAGATAAAAAACTTCTTATCTCGTAATTACGCGATAGTTTTCTTTTAATTATGCGAAAACTATCTCGTAATTACGCGATAATTATCTCGTAATTACGAGATAAAAAACTTCTTATCTCGTAATTACGCGATAGTTTTCTCTTAATTATGCGATAGTTATCTCGTAATTACGGGATAATTGTCTCGTTATTACAAGATAAAAACTTCTTATCTCGTCATTACCCGATAGTTTTCTCGTAATTACGAGATAAAAAACTTGTTATCTCGTAATTACGCGATATTTTTTTTCGTAATTACGCGATGATAATCTCGTATTTACGAGATAAAAATCTTATCTCGTAATTACGTGATAGTTTTCTCGTAATTACGCGATAATTATCTCGTAATTACGCGATAATTTTCTGGTAATTACACGATAGTTTTCTCGTTATTACGAAATATTTATCTCGTAATTACGAGATAAATAATTTTTTTTTTGTGACCCTAATAGGCTTTCGTAGATCTGTGTCCACACTTGTGCTTTGAATAAAATATAAAAACATAAGACTTCTGTTTGCTTTACATATATATTTTTCATTTCATTTCTGAAACAGCAAGGTATTGCCCATACATTCGATAGGCTGACACAAAAATGCATTAATTAGGTTTGGGTAAGCACCAAATCTCATGACAAAAGAGGCGACTTCAATTTTCCAATCTGCGCTGCCTTTTTACATATTGACTTTTATATTGCAAATGACATTATTATCCATTCCTTATGTTTTATGTTAAGATTTCTGTTCTTGTACACCTTCAAGAATTCAAACTGACCTATTTTCTGTGCATTCATCATCCATCGTCCATTCTGCGTACGTGTTCAGTTCATTCATCGTATATTCACCGTACTTGTGATCATCATTCATCGTTCCGTGTGTATTCCATTCAACTTACGTCGTTCTGATTACAAGGAAGCGACCGCACTAACGCTATAGACGTTGCGCACGGTATCGGTGCTTCTTTGAAAAATGCATTTGATAGCGGGTTAATCCAATTCACGCTCTTTTCCTACACAATATATATCCATGATCGGTATATCATTCGAAAGGAAATAAACCACAGAAATCAATAAAATAGATGAATTTGTGCTATGTATATTATGTAAGAAAAACTTTGCTCATTTCGACGGCTATAACGTCATTTTAAGGGTGTCCCGCTGTTACAATTTTGTTTTGTGTGCGTCTTTGAAATCACAATGCGGACTAGTAAGTAGGTTAAATGAGATAACAATTTACAATAGTATTGTATACAATTGATGAAAAATAGCGTTATAAACGTTTTAACTTTGAGTGAAAGAAGATTGTTAGGAGCGTTGAGCTTAGGAAGAGAAAAAAATGTCCCATTCAGCTGCTCAGCTCCTATAAAAACTTTCTGCCTCCACCATTACAAGATATAACAGATGAAAGTGGCTTTTAATAATATCAGAAAATGTATACTTGTCCTAAAGAAGCTTTATGAAGTCATCACTATATAACTGCAGTCTTACTTTCAAAACATCGTCAGTTTTCCCGTGTCCAATAAAATGTCCCGATGGATAAAATGACGCATAGAATAACCCAGAGGCTGTTTATTAAACGAAATTTTATTTGATCCCCAATTTTGAACACCCTTTAACTATATGAACGGAAAATACATTTCATTTCTTCTAAAATGATGTGATATATATTTTGTTTGAGCTGCAGGTATAAAATACGAAACGAACTTAGATGTCCAATAACATGTCCCCATAACTGTAATTTGACGTTCTTGTCATGATAACGCTAAACTATATATTTTTGTATATTTGGCATACAATTAATTTTATGAAATTATCTGATCTATATTAAATAAAGTTCTTGTTTGAATATGCATCAAAGTAGATCTACGTTGTATAAATAATTCAAATATGACGAAATATCTAACTCGGATGCTTGACAAAGACCAGGCTCCGAGGTTAAAATGTGAGACAAGTTCACATACGATCACAGTCTCACTTTTAAAAAAAGAACATACAGTAAAATGAAAATGCATTCAAAACTCAAAATGAGCTCACATTATTGTTTTCCTTAGCCAGATTATAAACGACTCAAACCCAAGCTATACACCCTGACCTTAATTCCTAGCGTTGCAATTAAAGAATCGGAACTATATATGTGAATCAATTTTTCTAGCAAGTTTGCAAAGCCGAGATTTTGTGTCCGTACTTGTATTCTTAGCTCCATGTTGTAGTATAAATATATAAATGTTTACTGTGAGTAGAACAATCTCTTATCATCTACCTAGCAACATATGTATGAAAAAGAATTTCACAATGTTACTTCTAGAAGTAATGTGTGGCATAATGGAGTTTGTTGTCTCGAATCTCCAACAGAATTTACTGCTACATAGGCATGCGATGGACGAGTATTAAAATGTTAATTGAAACTTGTCTTTTACATTAATTTGAGTGTTAGGGTAATAGTTGTCCGATAAATATGATGGATTGCACGCAACTATGTATGTATCAGGTCCAGTGTAATAATTTAAAGACACTCCCAAGTACATTTTAACCTAGTTTAAGCTCCTTTAGAAAAAGTCACCATGCACTCTACCCCATATCTTCCAAAAAAAAAAATCTATCCATATTTCTTGAAAGCGTATATTTTGTGGGAAGTATATCATTGTTTGCATGCATAACCAATTTATAGAAAAACTAAAGAAAGAATATTAAATACAATAAATATACTGCATTGAACACGCTGTATGTGTAACAAATTGACACCATAGTTTCCTTTTTACCACTAAATCAACTACAAAATGTCTGCTGTGTGTACCGGCGGTTCTCTCTGAGCACTTCGGCTTCCTTCAACAATAAAATTGACCGCCACGAAAAGCCAATCGTGCTGAATTTGGCGTTAAACACAAATAAATCAGTCAACCAATCTGCTGTGTGGAAAAGTTCATTTTGTGTATAGTAGATTTATTTTTCTCTTCGCAAAAGTCACAAAATGGCTGGAACATTGCTTTTTATACTTGTTAAAAATCAAAACACTCAAAACCGAAACCCGAAACCCGTAACTTGATAACTCGTTTGAAAACGGTCTAAAATGTCAAAGAAAATTTAGTGTTAACCAATACCCAGTTATATTTTAAAATTGGAAGCACTAAAAACAATTCATACTATAAAACGTACATGAAATGCACTCCTAGTCCATAGTACTTCCTTTCAGAAAACATTGATCCATGTATATTTACGAAAGCAGCAACTTAAATAATTATACACGGAAATGTAAATTCATGCGAATATAAAGAAAACTAAAAGATAGAGTTTTAAATAATATATATGAGAAGACAGCTCTTATAATGTGCTCTCCGCAAAAAACAAAAAACAAAACGGAATCCCCATTCTCGTTTTCTTACTTCATTACAAAATAGATAAATGTATTGTAAATTCCTTTATAAAATAAATTATAAACATTCTGGATTATTTGCCTGATAAAACAATCATGATTTAAAAATTTTAATCAATGAAACCTTTTTTTTAAATGAAAAGATGTAACCATAACATAAGCTCATTATTTATTCTTTTCAATGACAATTTCACAAATTAATTTCATTTATTCATCATTCAATCTTGCTAACAATTATAGTACAAATTTTAAATCGATTATTTGTAGCTTTCTGCAATAAAAATTGATAATTTAGACCCTTTCTACCTTCAAATATTGAAAATCAACAATGGCAGCACAAGTACACTTATTTCTATTTCAAACGTGATGCATATTCCATTAAGTTTTTCCCAAGGGATTTATCAAAAATATTGCTTATTTTAAACAATTTCCACAAAATCGTTATTGGTGTCAAAATCGTGAACTAATACGCATATGATGATGATTCTTCTAGTTAAACCGATAATATATGAAATATGAATTATAACACTAGTATAAGCAACTTTTATTTTAGAAAAAAAATGAATACAACGGACCTCTTATGAATAAAGTGGAGATAAAATGAGATTATGAAAAGAAAATATCAGGCTATCGTCTATCAACATCTTTCAAATAATCAAATTAAGAAGCATTTGAATATTAGCTAAATTTTAAAAAGACAAACTGAGGGAGAGAAAATACCAACATCAACAACGTAACGTGACAAAAGAAACTAATAATAGAAGGGTAGAAACAGAAACAAGAAACAAAGTTTTAACAATTTTACTAGCCAAGATTGAAGAAGTCTTGCGGCACAAAGAACATAACTTAATTTTTAGAAAAGAAGAAACTGATAATACAGATATATATACTCATAATATTTTGAAGCACACTCTTCATAAGAGAAACACGGTAGTGTCAGTTTTCCTACATTTGTTTCGCTCGTTGTATCAAAATCAGTTTTGAAGTTTCAAAACATTCTGGATTTTGAAAATGAAAGACGCTAAATAATATACGAAAAGATGTTAAATCTTCTCACATACAAATGATTCAAAACGTCAAATTGTTATTCAGTGCTAAACACTGCTGTTGGGGCAATTTTTCATGAGTGTTTTAAATATTTTTAATTCTATGGAAATTTGATATCAATGTTTGCATTTTTAATGCCAACCCCGGCATGGAAAATGAAAATACATAATGAAGCGACTACGAAAATCTCTGGAAAATGAAGACTTCTTAAAAGAATGTAAATTCTACGGTAACTTTAAGTGGCATTTTCACATAAGTAAAAGCTTGTATGCTTGAAACGTTCTTTGAAACAACGTCAACATCCTTGTTTTATTGGGACGTCGTGTAACGCTCAGTGGTACCAATATCGTGCGCAACGTCATAGCCTATTCGAAAGTTTGTCGGACGTAACCGTAACTTATTTTACCGTTACGTTGAGTCACATATCACCACGAATGCACTGAATCTTATTTGTCCTAGTCACAATCCCGATCCTCATTCCTTCCTAATGGATGTTCGCTACTCTGTTTCAAAATAACAAGCTTTTTAAAAGACTGTTCTAAAATGATAGTATTTAAATAAAGGAACTAAAAAGAAGATAAAAATTATGGGTCCGTCTGCTTGTTTTCGAGATATAAGCCATTGAAAATTTGGCGGGAAATAATTCTCTCTAGATTTTTCATACTTTTAACATTGTCCGCTTTTTTGTTTCAAAAACTATGAAAAAAAAATAACAAGGATGTTATAAGATTTTCAAATCTGACTTTTTAAACTATATGTAATAAAATTATGAGAAGAAAAGTAGGGGTTAGTGGGCAAATTTTTCAATGGCAAAAAATGGATAAAATCAGAGGATTCCGAAAATCTGGCAAAAATCCAAAACAAGAGGAGCAAACATCCTTAAGCTTGACAAGTACTTAAATACACTAAATACATCCTTGCGCATGTGCTATAATCAAATACATTTATCATTAATTTTAAATACGTATGGGAAGTTATATTTTCATGTTGGTTTCTGTTTTGTGATATTCGTGTTGATACGACTAGTTTACTATACAATATTGACTGTTGATTATATTTGTGTACTTGTTTCCTTTTAGTCATGGTGTAGCTTGTCATTTCGTAACTCAAATTTGTCGACTGACCTTTCCATCTCTTTATATTTTACAAGAATATTTGACACCCTAGTCAATGTTATTCTTTGAAATTAATTAAAAATTTATTTAATTGAAATTAATATTGATCATTCAATAAAAGGATTGTTGCACGAATCAATATATCCCTCGCAGAATGAAAATGCAAGTTTCTCCCTATATAAGATTGTATGTACACTGAAGAAGAAGTATTCAGAAATAAAGGATATTATTTTATGTATTTCACCATTAATTTTTTAATTAGAATTTGAATGATATTAAAAATATCCTTTGGTTAGTCCTTCGTTTGTGTTTTCAAATTTCATAAATTTCAATTTTTAGGATAATTTAACGAGAAAACAACGTCGTGAAAAAAACTTGGTATATAAATCTTAAATACTGAATATTATTGGTATATACTGTAACATATGCACATTCACGGTACTACAATCTGTCGATACCTATATTTTAGCATTGCACGAGGTCGTGTTTTTCTCTGACTGTTAATGACGTCTTTATACTAAATACAGTGGATGTTGGATGTGTTACTGATTGATATTGTTGGCTTAGTTACATGATCTTTTTATTAGTTGTTATTGGCTTTAAACTAGCTGTCAGAAACTGCGAGTACTCTCAGATATGTATTTTGTGTCTTTTTTTGTTGTTGTGAGGGATGTATAAATACCCTGCCACGTCCGGTCTGTGTTTTTGTTAGATGTGTTTCTGCTTTGTATCGATTTGATGAGTTAAGCCCTTTTCAACTGATGTTTATAGTTTGTTCTTATGTTGTTACAACAAATATCCCATGGGACTACACTTATCCCATGGGACCAAAAAAAATCCCATGGGATTTAACCAAAATCCCATGGGATAATGGTCAATCCCATGGGATTTTGCCCTGTCCCATGGGATATTGAAAATCCCATGTTTTTATAAATCAAATAGCAAAATAAATATAATAGTAACAGTAGAAAACCAATGAAATTATTGAATCTCATGTAATTCCGCACATTTTGGTTATATACATGACACTGTAGCTCTTATTTGAGGCGGCGGCGGATTTGCAAATGAGTGTTTTGCAAATTAAAAGTGTCCAGTGTTTGTACTGTTACACCACTGTCCCAGGTTTGAGGAGGGTTGGCGCCTTCAAACATGTTTAACCTCGCCACATTATTTATGTCCCTTTCTTGAGTCAGGAGCATGTAATTCAGTGGTTGTCGTTGGTTCATGTCTGTCATATTTGTTTTTCGTAAATTGTTTTGTTATAAATTAGGCCGTTAGTTTTCTCAGTTGAATGACCTCATATCTTTCATGTCGGGGCCTTTTATAGCCGACTACACGGTAAGGGTTTCTCTCATTATTGAAGGGTTTGCGGTTGCCTATAATTGCTTACATCCACTTCATTTGAACTTTGGCGGATAGTTGTCTCATTGGCAATCATACCACATCTCCTTAAATTTATATTAAAAATTATACATTCATGCAAATAGA